>CM068706.1:11379071-13879071 GCA_035079005.1 Fraxinus americana | reverse complement strand
TTTTGTTGCCTCTAGATGCTAACGGCCTTTTGTTTTCCGTTCATGATGTATCTAATTCCTCTCTAAGCCATGTCATGATATCATTTCTTTATGGTAATATACTCTGCTTTGTAGAGGCATTATTTTTTGAGCTGTTGGAAGATGATTTTTTTATTTTTTTCTTTTTTTACCACAGGTTTATTACAAGTTCAACAGTTTATCTTTGTTTCTTCACTTAGGAAGCCATTGATGTTGATTTCTGGATTTTTCTTTCTCTTTGTCACGTGCATAGTTTATATGCATGCAAATTTACATTTTGCAAATCCTCTGCTTCTTATATTGCGAAACTATGGTGGGATGAGGTGAGTTTATAATTCATAAACCTTTCAAGTTAAGGGAAATCATAAGATTGGGTACTCCTTTTTTCAAGTATAAGCTGCAATTCAACAATTTCAAAATTATTGGAATTGATAAAGTATAAAACCATGAAAAAGTGACTTTTGTGTCAATTTTGGCCAAATATTCGGACTTGATTCAATAGTCAAATTATGAAAATAAATAACCTAACTTGTTCTACGCATCGAGTAGATTGTTGTGGTATATTTGGAATGTCAAATTCAATTTTGGATGAATGAGAAATTGCGGTCCAAAGTTGAAAATGAAAGAGAGGAAAAACTGGCGAAAAATTATTTAACTCCGTCGTTCGCCGACACTCGAGCGGTGAGACTGTCGCTTGAGCGACATGCTCTATATTTCTGACGTTCGAGCGATGCACAGGCGACAAACAGCAAAAGTTGCGACCCTTGACAAAGGTTACTGAGTTTTGAGGTGTATCTCTTCACTTACAATCTCTCATCCTCTATATATAAGACCCTTAGGACATCCATTACATCATCTCAATCATGTCATAACATCAAAATTCATATTTCCTTAGTCGAAATTCTGTATAAAAAAACTTTTTTTTTCCATTTCATTTGAAAGGAGTACAAAAGCTATATTTTTGGTTCGTTGCTCTTGTGTTTTGGAGTGCTACAAGTACAAGTTAGTCGTTGTATCTTGGGAGTTGATTGCCATCATCCGTAAGCACCGTTGTGGGGCAAAATCGACTTAAAGACAATGAGTTCAATTCTTACCTCGACTTTGTATACATTTCTCTTGGTGCTACTTTGTCATATTAATTGGAATTTTCCTTTGTGTTTTATTACTCATTTCTTGACCGTTCCTTTGTACAATTTTGGTTTTAAAGTCATCGCTCAAATCCATTTTTATTGTCAACAATCTTAAGTCGATTTTGGAGTGATAACTTTATATTTGATTTATATTTGGCTAAACTGATTTCGTTTCGGTTTAACTTATTCTACTTCTTCTCCGCTCTTGATTTTGTCGGTTTATCTTCTATTTTATGTAAACAAAAATGAATATGGTTAACAATAGAGACACTTCTTCGAATGATACATCGAATATGGGAAATTTGAAAGGAGCTGTACCTAACTTGGTTCATATTGTTCTGATTCCTTCGGTTGCGGTTCCCACTTCCACCATTCATACAAACTTTGTTTCACATAGAGAGAAACTAGAGAAGTTCAGAGGGTTTGATTCAAGAGATGGCAACGAAAAATGTTGTTTTATTTCACAACCCTAAACTTGGCAAAATTCTTAAAGAAAGATGCTTCTACCATGCAAGAAGGAGAAAATAATAAGGCATCGTTGATAGCATTGGATTCCTGGAAACGTTCAGACTTTTTATGCAAGAATTACATATTGAATGGGTTGAACAACACATTACCTTATTTGTATAGTTCCATGAAGTTGGTAAATGAACTATGAGAATCATTGGAGAAGAAATACAAGACTGAAGACATTGGAATTTAAAAGTTTATCGTGGAAAAATTCTTAGACTACGGTCATTAGTCAAGTACAAGAATTGCAAGTAATTCTTCATGACATTCACACAGAGAACATGTCTCTAAGTGAATCATTTCAAGTGGCTGAAATTATCGAGAAAACTTCCACCCACGTAGAAGGACTTCAAGAATTATCTTAAGTATAAGCACAAGGAGATGAATATTGAAAAACTCATTGTCCGATTGAGAATTGAAGAAGATAATAGAACTTCAAATAAGCGTGTTGGGAGTCATATACCACAAGTTAAGGCAAATGTGGTGGAATCAAATAATAATAAATAAAAAAAAATGAAGCATTCCATTGAACCCTCCAGGAAGAATGTTAAGAAGTTTAAGGGCAATTGATGTAATTGTGGAAATGCCAGACATCGCTCTGTTGATTGTCGCAAACCTAAAAAGCAAGCTTAAGTGTATATCACCGAATTTGATGTAATATCTAATTGTATATCAGATATAAATTTGTCGATCGTTATTTCAGAATGTAAAAGTGTTGGAAATCTCATATAACGTTGGGTGGATACGAGTGCTACCTGTCATAATTGTACCGACAAAGACATGTTCTCATCCTACACCCCAACCGATGGTGAGAAGCTGTTCATGGAAAACTCTTCAAGTTTAAAAGTGGAGGGACAAGGCAAAGTAATTTTGAAGATGACATCGGGTAAGGAACTTAGACTTAACAACGTTCTTCATATACTGGATATTCGGAAAAACTTAGTGTCGGGTTCTTTGTTAAGCAATAATTTTTTTAAATTGGTCTTTGTAGCTGATAAGTTTATACTCACCAAGAATAATATATATGTAAGCAAAGACTATGTAAAAGATAGACTATTTAAAATGAATATCCTTACCATTGTACCAAACAACTTAAAGAATATAATATATTCTTCTGCTTATATTCTTGTGTCATCTAATTTATGGCATTATGATTAGGACGTGTAAACGTTAGTTCTACATGAAAACTAATGAATTGAAATTTACTACCAAACATGCATTTTAATACAAATGAAAAATGCAAAATTTGTGTAGATGCTAAGTTAGCCAAAGCGTCGTTTCATTTGCCTGAACGAAGCATAACACCATTGGAACTTATTCACACATATATATGTGATTTAAAGTTTGTCCAAACATAAGGTGGTAAAAAGTATTTTATTATGTTCACATATGATTGTACAAGATACTGTTATATATACTTGTTGAAAAGTAAAGATGAAACTTTGAAAGCGTTTAAGCACTATAAAATTGAAATTGAAAATCAATTTGGTAAACAAATAAAGACAATTTGTAGTGATCGAGATAAAAAATATTTCGCACTATTTGAAGAATTTTGTTCAAAATCTAGAATTACTCATCAAACAACAGCACAATTCTTACCTCAATCTAACGGTATTACTGAACGCAAAACCAAAAACTTAATGAAATGATGAATGCAATATTAATTAATCTAGGCTTACCTCAAAACTTGTGGAGGGAAGCTATACTTTCGGTAAATCATATCCTTAATAAGATACCACACAAAAAGTAAGATTGCATCACCTTATGAGTTATGGAAAGAAACTTTCCTACAAATATCTTAAAGTATGGGAGTGTTTAGCAAATGTACAAATACCTAAATCTAAACAAGTAAAGATTTGACTTAAAACAATAGATTGTGTCCTTATCTGATATGCAAACAATAATAATGCATATCGATTTTTGGTTCATAAATCTAAAATACTTGATATACATGTGGGTACTATTATTGAATCAATAAATGATGTTTTCTTTGAAAATATATTTCCTTATAAAGAGAAAAAAGTAAGCTCACACAAACAAACTTATAATTCTGAAAAAGAAAACTATCAAGAAGATGGTAATCATCAAATAGATGAAAAATCAATGCACAGTAAAAGACAAATAATTAATAAGACCCTTAGTCCAGATTTTTTAATGTACTTATTAGAAAATGATCTAAGGACGTTTAAAGAAGTAATGTCCACTCCCGAATCTCCTTTTTGGTAAGAAGCAGTTGATAATAAAATTAAATCTATCATAAATAACTATACTTGAGAATTGATTGGATTTCCTCCGGGAAAAAAAGCTTTAGGCTGCAAGTGGATCTTTAAAAAAAATTGAAGTCGGATAAATCAATAGACAAGTATAAGATTAGACTAGTAGCCAAAGGGTATAAGTAAAAAGAAGGCTTTGATACCTATTCACCTGTTACAAGGATCATGTCTATACACGTATTGATTGCAATAGCCGTATTACATCATATGGATGTTAAGACCACATTTCTAAATGGTGAATTAGAATAAAAAATATATATGGAACAACATGAAGGGATTGTTGCTTTAGAAAATGAGAAAAATGTGTGTAAGATTGTAAAACCGTTGTATGTATTAAAACAAGCAAAGAAGCAATGACATGAAAAATTTAACAAAACTATATTGTCAAATGGAACAACATGAAGGGTTTGTCGCTTTAGAAAATGAGAAAAATGTGTGTAAGATTGTAAAACCGTTGTATGTATTAAAACAAGCAAAGAAGCAATGACATGAAAAATTTAACAAAACTATATTGTCAAATGGTTTCAAAATTAATGAATGTGAAAAACGTGTCTATATCAAAACCACACCTAATAGATACGTGATCGTATGTCTATATGTTGATGATATGCTAATCATGAGAAATAATTCAAACATTATTACATCTACTAAGAAAATGTTGATAAAACATTTTGACATGAATGATATGGGAGTTGCTGACGTAATATTCGGGATTAAAATCTCTAAGACACTTGACGGTTTGTCATTGTCTCAATCACATTATATTGAGACTATATTTAATAAGTTTAAGGTGTATGATGATAAACCAGTTAAAACACCATTAAACTTAAGTTTACACTTAGCCAAAAATACTAGTGAATTCGTAATACTAATGAATTCGTATTTCAATTAGAATATTTACACATTATAGGTAGCTTGATATACATTGCCAACTGCACGCATCCCGATATAGCATATGCAGTCAACAAGTTGAGTAGATTTACAAGTAATTCAAGTAATGACCATTGGAATGCATTAACTCGAGTTTTTAAATACTTAAGACACATGGTTGGTTATGGATTACACTACTCCAGATATCACGTTGTGTTAGAAGGATATACCGATGCGAATTGGATATTTGATACAAACGATTCAATGTCTACAAGTGGTTATATATTTACCATTGGAGGCCGAGCTGTGTCCTAGAAATCATCTAATCAAATTTGTATAGCTCGATCCACGATATAATTTGAGTTTATTGCCTTAAATAAAATCGGAGAAAAGACATAATGACTTTGTAGCTTTCTCGAGGATCTTCCATGTTGGAAAAAATCAATACCTGGGTTTAATATATATTGTGATAATAATATATATAATGGTAAATCTTGACATATTTGTCGGTGACATAATACTATTAAATAGTTGATATCAAATGATATAATCTTGATTAACTACGTTAAATCGAACGAAAACATAGCGGATCATTTGATGAAAAGACTTACAAGAGATCAAGTATACCATTTCGAGGGAAATGAGCCCAAAGCCTATTGAATGAAATCACCATAGTGAATACCCAACCTTGTAGGTTGGAGATCCCAAAATCTTGGTTCAACGGGACAACTAAATTATGAAAAATTCAGGGTATAACACTTATTCCCATTCCTACAAACCGAAAGTACTAGAATAATAAGTGTATAAGGAAAAGTGTGTACTTTTAATAATTTCTATATCTTGAAAATAGACAAGAGATGTAGGAGATCACTTATATAAGTGTGAAGTGGGGCCGCTTCTACGAGAATTTGAGACTTAAAATTCTCTTAAAGCACTGATGAAACTAAGAGTTGTTCAGGACCAAAATGAACACAACCATAAGAGCCGAAGTGGTTAGATGAGTTATGGTGTCGGTATAGGTGTTTTGATTTACACAAACGGTTAAATGGTACAAGACATCGCGTTGACCAATTAGTTTAGTAAATTTGGTTGTATTTAACTAAGAAAGATTCAAAGCCACAAGTCACCTATGCTAATACTATAGCGTGTCATATGTACTCGTTTGTTGGAGTCTGAATTATGTGAAATATACATTCATGTAGGGGATTGTTGAAATTGGTTAAGTATAAAATATGGTTCGTGTCAACTTCAGCCAAATATCCGAACTTGATCCGATAGTCAAATTATGAAAATAAATAGACGAACTTGTTCTACTTTTCGAGTAGATCGTTGTGATATATTTGGAATGTCAAATCAAATTTCGAGTGAATGAGAAATTACGGTCCAAAGTTGGAAAGGAAAGAGAGGAAAAACTCGCTAAAAATTATCTAATTTCGACGCTCGCCTAGCGCTCGAGCGGTGAGGATGTCGTTCGAGCAATAGTCGAACGACGATCTCTCTGTTTTTGCCATTCGAGTGACACACAGGCGACATGCGAGTAATAGCAAAAGCTGCGACCCTTGGTAAAGGTTGCTAAGCTTTCAAGCACGTCTCTTCACTCATAACCTCGTATCCTCTATAAATAAGATCATTGGGACATCCATTACTTCATCCCAATTATATGCAGTCATAGCATAACATAAAAATTCATATTTTATTAGCCGAAATTCTACATAAAAAATCGTTTTTTTTCCATTTCATTCTGAACAAGTACAAAAGCCATATTTTTGGTTTGTTGTCATTGTGTTTTGGAGTGCTACAAACACAAGAACTTAGTCGTTGTAACTTGAAAGTTGATTGCTATCATCCGTAGGAACCGTTGCGGGGCAAAATTGATTTAAAGATAAAGAGTTCAACTCTTACCTCGACTTTTCATCATTTCTCTTGGGGTGTGTTTGAGCCACATTATTTTGGAAGAATGTATTTTGGAATAGTAGATTGATGGAGAATGTGTTGTTGAAAATGAATAAAAGAATGAGAATGAAAATTTTAATGTGGCTCAAACAAGGGCTTGGTGTTACTTTTTCCTATTCATTAGCCTTTTTTTTTGATGTTTTATTATTCATTTCTTTACCATTACTCTGTCCAATTTTGGTAAAGTTGGTAAGTTCAATTTTGATTTTAAAGTCATCACTTAAATCCATTTTTATTGTCAACAAAAAAAATCATGAACCGGTGTATGGCAGTTCATGACCAGATAGAAGCCTCATTACAAGATCTTTCAAGGATAGGTGATGCGTAAGCTTGCAAAGCAGCACGCAAAGCTGCTAACAGTTAGTTTGCTGAAGGATCTATCGAAAGAGTTGAAACCCTTGTTGTCATTCTTGCAATCTTCCGACAAATTGTTCCTATTTTACCTAAGGTTCGTGTTCTATCTATTTGATTTTTTTATCATTAGAACCGGTTGTATCTAAGACTAAAATTGAAGAATCTAAAATATTGTTTATTATAATATTTTACTCTTATCATATTGCATATCAAATATGAATCACATGTTTGTGTGTAGGGAAAAGAGTAGAATCGTGAATTTAACACCGTGTGGTCTTATTAGCTTTATTGCCTCATATGTAGGTGGACGAGCTGATTGCCAAGGAGAAGGAGCTACAAGAGAAACTAATGCTGAACCACTCCACAGTGGTAGATTGTTATGAGAAGAAATTTGGGGAACGAGAAACTGAGAATCGCGTTGCTTCAGCACAACATAAAATTGTACCATTGGGGCAGGAAGTTGATGATCTTCTTGAAATAAAATTGATGAGATCTAATCTAGGAAGAAAATGATGACTTTCCTAGAGTTAAACCTAACTCGACCATCCATCATTTTCTTTGTATTGGTTGAGACAAATTTTGTTTGTAACTCAAAGAACATAAATAAGGGATACAAATTTTGTTTATGATTGTTATGAATAACTTTATTCTTGTTATTTGATATATTAATTTTCTGTAATTTTGTTGCTTCAAATAACAAGTTGTCACGTAGTGCTGTCGTTGACTATAAATAACCTTACTCATTAAACAATAATTTAAATATGATTAATTTATATTTGTTGATAACAAGGTACATTAAATAATGGTATATTAAAAAATTAAAAAATAATAGCTTGTCACTTGGGATAGATGAAAACGAAAATTAAGCAATACTAAAATAAGTTATATATTTTATTTCTAAATCTCACAGTAAAAAAAAAATAATAATAATAATAATAATTATTTACTAGAAAAATTGCAATGAGTGGAATTTTATTTATTTATTTTTTTAATCGCGTCTCTCTATTGTGAGCTGTAGAGCGAAGTGTTGGTTTGTGTCCGCCATATCTATATAGGGCTGTAGAATTAGGGTTTTGTTAATTGGACAAGAGGGGATAATGGAGAGCTCACTTAGGTATGGCGGAGACTACAAATCCCTGAGAATCCATGCCAAGGAAAAGTACCCCATCGTCACCGACTCCAATATTCTATTGCAGGTCTGTCCATCATTACTTACATATGACAATTTCGTTTACATATCAATAGTTTGACTGAATATGCGTTATATACATATGTAGCTCTTCAATTTTGAGCATTATGCTTACTTATGGGTGATGTTTTTAAGCTTAGCCATACCTGCTTTTATCCCAACTGTTTTGGATTCTGGTTCGGTAATCAGCGTCGATTCAGAAGTTGATTTATTGTTAGTTCTTTTATCAAAAACACGATGTCAAATTAAAATTCTTAGTTTTGTATTCTTATAGCCTTCCACCAATGATATATATTGTCGGCTATAGATGTTTTAGAGTGAGCTTATTGGGACGGGAAATGGCCATTTGTTAAATCATAAATGAGGTAGGATGTTTTTATCCCTAAAAGGTAAAGAAAAAGGAAAATGAAGGAATATGTAATGAGCATTATCAGTATGACTTGTTTCTTATCCAATGAAAAAGTGTGCGTTTCTATCTCTCAATGGATTTCTGTTGTAAGACTGTATTATTTCTTTGAATTTCGTTTTATTTTACCCTCAAAAAATGTTTCTGAGACCAAATGTAAGTTTCTGGCAGTATAATGTGTCTGTTTGATTGACTGTGAACTACTATTGTATATCATATATCACTAAAGGGAATAACTTTGTTGATATTCATATTGTCACTATTAGTGTAACTTGATCTTTATTTTTAACCTTACGAGTTTCTTGAACTCTTTTTCCTTATGGACATGTTCATTCATATTGGCAGCTTCATGGAGAGCTAGACACAAGGCTTGGAGCTCCAACTTATCTTAGTGCAATGATAAGGCATTTTTATCCTGATGTACCCACTTTTCTTTTCTTTGTTTTCCTTTTTCTACAATTGAATCGAGGATAAGACCATCCTCCCCTTTCCTATCCCATTATAGAGAGAGGGGAAACAAGAAAGAAATATTAGGATTGGATAAATTTTTGTTGCTGAATGATTTTAGATTAATATAATTAATGATGACATATAGATATCAACCAGCATTGGCACCGGTGTTCAATACACTAGGCAAGACAAGTTAAGGTACAGTGTTCGTGGAAAGAAGACATTTCCAGTGACTGACAATGGGTTGATAAACTTTAACATCAAAGGTCGATTTATTATTGACAAGGAATTTAAAAAGGTTGGAATTTCTTTCCTTCTGCAATGCATGTGCAAATGTGAGACTATTGATTCTCCCAATTATTCACAAAAGCACAAACACAACTATATACATGGACCTATTTCATTATTTTTAGTTACATGAGCAATTTGTATATCGCAATGTTCTTGCAGAGGGAGTCCCAAGGAGCAGCTGAACTTACTTGGTACATCTTCAATTTTAAAAAAGACCAAGATTTGAGGTTCAAGGTTGGCTATGAAGTCATTGATAAGGTATATTACTTGACACTGTAAGGATTTTGGAACTTATATTGATGCAAAGTTGGTCATTTTGGTCAGCATTCATTTCATGATTTAATAACTGACGAAGATTGATCCAAATCTTGAATTTATACATTTCTTGAGAAACAGTGTCCTTGTGCCATCTCTGTCTTCCTTGATTTAAAATGTCTTTCTTATCCTAGATTTCTTAAAATTCAGGGGAGATTTTAAATTGCATTTTTCCTTTTCTCTTTTATCTTTTGGCATGAAGAGTGGATTCAGAAGGAAAAGGGATTAGACAATGGTTTGAGGGTGACTAATTATCTGTGAAACTCTCTCAAGGATAAGTGCATTCTACTTGAAAGATCCTAGTGGTGGCAATTTGTAAATCACATTTTACTGGCACAATAATGTCCATTTTGGATCCATGCTACAAGTTTCCTTGAGGAATACTAAAGATTTTATGTTAGGTGTACCTTCACTTGCTTCTATTTATCTGATATACTACTGATTATAGCGTAGTTCGACAGTGGGTTGAGGAGATATAGAACAAACTGGAGGAAAAAGATTCCCAATTACCATCTTCAGTCTTGTTAGTTCATGACTTTACGCTACTTTTTAAATTTTCTTAGTCTTGGACAGTAACATCTTTTCATTAAAATAAGCCAATTTATTTAATACTTCCAAATTTTCAAATAATCAAATTTGTTTCCGATATCGAAACTAATTATTTTCTCTGTGGTTTCCATAATAGTTTAATGATTTATTTGTTGTTCACTGATATATTTTCATTACCTCACTGAATCTATCGTTGTTATTCCAGATTCCGTACTTCCAGATTAAGGAAAATAATTGGACGTTCAATGCTGACAGTAAAGGCAAATGGAATCTGAGATATGACTTGTGAGAAGGAAATTTTTAACTGCATAAAGGTGAGATGTCAATTGGTAGCAAGTAGGATTTTCCCTTCATCATATTTTACTTGTGATACTATTGGGAGGTGTATGATTGTATGCTGTATGTTCTCTGAATATGATGTCATTGATATCTGATAAACATATGTGAACCGATTAACATTAACTTGTCCGAGTTTTTATATTTCATACATGTTTTGGTAGTAATACATGGTTTCAATTAGGCCTTATTCTCTCGAGAATGTAACTATGGGCCCGTATTGTTTCTTTTCTTTTAATGCTAAATATGAAGATTATATTTAGGGAACGTTACATATTTAAGGTGGTTAAAATATACCATTTCAAAATTAAGAAATAAGTTTTAAAACTTCAAAAACTAGGTTATAATTATATTTTATTAATTAAATAAATAATAAAAAATATTTTATTAACAAGATATAGCAAAGTCAAAATACCCTTTATCTTATTTTTTTGGCATTTCACCCTTATTTTTATCTTTCATTGCCAAAAATGTCATTTCATCTGCTTATCGTCAATTGCTCCATTAATTTAATACAAAAAGACAAATTTCTTTTCAAACTTTAAGGGTAAAATAGTTTTAGCACATTTAACATATCCTTCTCGCCTTCAAATTCATCTCACAAGTAACAGTAGCGGGAATATAAAAATAATTTTTGAAATTATTATATTAAATAAAGAAAAAATGGCGTAAAGAACATTGTATTTCATAACAATGGCTATTGTAATGGTGTAATACTGATAAAATTTAGAGGGGTATGCTGGAGAATTCAGATGATTGTACATTTGTCTTGGAGCATTAAGGGATGGGTTCATTAGGGACTACAGAAGGGTGATTGGGTTTGATGAAATACAATGTTTTTAAAATCATTTTTCTTTATTTAATGTAATAATTTTATAAATTATTTCTTATTGACGTTAGCGTTCTTATGGAATAACTATTTTGACGCGGGAAAAAGGAGTTAAATGGGTTGAGATTATTTTATCCTTCGTGTTTGAAAAGAAAATCAACTTTTTGCATTGAATTAATTGAGCAATTGAAGGTAAGTGGATGGAATGATATTTTTAGTAATGAAAA
The DNA here is from genome assembly GCA_035079005.1 of Fraxinus americana. Taxonomy (NCBI): domain Eukaryota; kingdom Viridiplantae; phylum Streptophyta; class Magnoliopsida; order Lamiales; family Oleaceae; genus Fraxinus; species Fraxinus americana. The sequence continues at coordinate 13,867,371 of CM068706.1, read as the reverse complement.
ATGAAAATAAGGGTGAAAATACCAAAAAAAAAATAAAAATAAATAAAAGGTTGAAATGTTTCTCATAATAATATTGAAATGTATGGACATTTTGTACTAATTAATCTAACTTTTTGTATTGAATTAATGGAGCAGCTAATGGGAAGTGGATGGAATGACTTTTTTGGCAATGAAATGTAAAAACAAGGATGAAAATCTCAAAAACTAAAAGGCAGGGGCGTTTTGCACAATAATATTGAAATGTAGGGATATTTTGTGCTAATTACCATATTTTGAAATTGTATTTTTATAGGTGTGATAGTTATGATTGTTTCCCCACTTTAATTCTATGCATCACATTCTTTCTAAGTTATCATTTTGTCATAAAAGTTTCAACCATAGGCCTAAATCGAACGACACATTAGAATAAAGATGAAACAATTATATTAATTTCACTACATTCTTATTCTTATTCTTATTCTTATTGTGACTAAAATAATATTAAAAATATTTTCATCTTAATTCCACTTAAATTTTAAATCCTTAAAAAGAGTGCGTTAGGTCGCATACCAGATAAAATTAAATAGTATGATGATATAATTCTAATAATTCATGCCTCGTTTGTCAGTTGTTGATTTTTATGTACATTTGGCTAATCATTAACTGATCTAAACATTGTAATAGTAATGGTTGTTTCTCCAGTTCAAGAAAATTTAGTCCCTGTATGAGTCCTAATTTTTAAGAAGAATATTTGTAAAAAGTAATTTTTTTTGAATAATATGTAGTTAAAAAGTGAGGGTCTAGTGGACGGAAGAAAGAAGGGAAATCACAGAACGGGGCAATGAGATAAATGGATGGAAAATTCTCCTATGTGCGAAAGTTATGAGTTTACAAGTAAAATTATTTTATTAAAAAAATATGTTGTTGAAATTGAGTTTGAAAAAAAAAAAAAAGAATTTTAAAAAATAATGCCGAAAGTTAATAAAAAATTGTGAAATAATGATTGCAGTCGATGTTTTGGAAAAGTTTGTTATAGTGGAGAGAAAGTGTGTCCGAACAAAGACTCATTCTACTTCTCAGAACCTCAAACATGTTATCATAATACTGCTTTCTTAACTACTAAAAAGCGGTATTTCTGCTTTTAAGAATAATTGAAATATTGAATCTAAAAATAGCATTTAAAAAATATATGTCCATGACACTTGTTCTTAGCTGTTTGGCTTGTAAATCATATCTGACTTATTGCCTTAGGTATTGGCACTAAATCTTTCAATGTAGTTGCGAAAAGTAAAAATAAATAAGCTGAGTTTCGTACAAAAATGTAAGGGTTAATTTCACAAATGGTCACTGAACTTACCTAAAAATTATGAAACGATCACTGAAATTTAAAATTTGCAGAAAAGGTCACTGAATTTTCATGCTCTTTCACAAACGGTCACTGAACTTACTATTAGAACTATTATGATGTTAATTCAAACTTAAAGAACCAAAACATATGGGCATAGAAGCTTGAGGACCTCAAGTGCAAATTCCATTCCCATCCCAAAATGGCCGAAAATACACATTCCGGCGACACCCACATTAAGCCCAATATACTGGTTGATTCTCCTCTTCTAGGTGACCCTATCCATAGCCTCCAATCAACAAATAATCAACTCCATCAAAATCAGAAAGATCTGTTCGAGTTGCATGCCACTGCACATTCTTCATCTTCTGATTTCGACGTCGGTGGTGGGACCCATGATCGCGGACCACCACCTCAGGCAACTACTCCTCCTGGCGCATCCATTGAGTGCATGGGTCTTCCCCAATTTGGTTTGGAACCGACGATTAACGTTGGGGGCAGCTCGAATGCATCTCGAGCCACCCGATACCCTTTCAATTGACGCTTCTCCATAGCTCCAATCAACAAATTGGACCAACCAGAATGAAATTCATGATAAAATTGCCTTGGGTAAGGATTCAAATGCTGCATTTCATCAGTCAAAAGAAATAATTTTGGATTTGGCTTCAAGAACGGTCCGCCCACGTGAATTTGAATTTCATCCATCAATTGGAAGCTCAAATGTGTTTCAAGATACAAATCAATATGGGGGAATTGAAATTCAAGCTCAAAAAATATTGGGTACTCAATCAATTGCAGAAATTACAGCTCTCGTTTGTCAAATTTCGGGGTCGAATTTAGGCCAATTTGAGCAGAATTTCGGCCAAATTTGCACTTGAGGTCCTCAAGCTTTTATGTCCAAGCGTTTTGATCATTTAAGTTTGAATTAACATCATAACATTCCAAATAGTAAGTTCAGTGACCGTTTATGAAATCGCATGAAACTTCAGTGACCGTTTTGTAATTTTTAAGTAAGTTCAATGACCGTTTGTGAAATTAACCCAAAAATGTAAACATCTATGTAACCAATAGTAAAGAGCTACGAGTTTGCTCACTAATTTTGGACGTTAATGCCACCAAATCCAACTAATAAAAATAATTTTAAAGATAGGAAGGAAGACAAATATTAAAATAAAAATCCATAGTTAGTGCATTAAAAGATAAAATAGCCAACCCATGTCACTAATAGTGGCATAAACTGATTTGAACTTAAAACAAATTCATATTTATTTTACACCGTACAATAAAGTCGACAACGACAATAATTTGATGAACAATATTAAAAATGACAAGCGAAGCTATAATGTTAAAGATATCATTAAATATGTGATGATTAAATTGAATTCAAACAAGCCGTAACTTTTCTTTTGCAAAAGTTCAAACACCTAACCTATCATTAATATACCTTAATTAATGCTATTAATACCACTTAATTATAGCCGTCCAACAAAAATAGATACGATAGGGGATACAATAAACTGCTAACATTGCCTCGTACACTCTTACCATGTTTACTGCTCTATTTATTTTTCTCTTTTATTTTTGTTTTTTACTTGCAATCGAGGCAAAGTACTTGGGGTCAGATAAGCTTGTTTTCATATGAAAAAAATTCTAAGACTTGATTTAAAATTAAAATCTCGTGCATTTTACTGTCAAATCCTACATGACTGTATTATACCACAAGGCCTTTAATTCCTAAGATGCTCCATAGCTGGTACCAATAAAATAGACTCAAGTAATTTAAACTTTGCAGAAAGCAGAAAGGTCAAAACTTATTTACCATTTTATAATTTATGCAAAATATGCTAAATTCTTAATAGAATTACGAAGAAGAACTAATTTTAGAAGTCAAATTTTCACCATCACCTATATTTTAGAACAGCCCATTTTCCTCAATGGCAAAGAACTTTGTAAGGGCCGTGCCTTTGGTTTTTAGAACCCTTAAGTAGATGAAAATCCATGTAATGATGCATACAATCCCAAAAACAATGGCTAATCAAATCAAGTTAAGCATCGCGATTAGTGTGTCAATAACAATTATGCCACATATCCAAAAAAATGAGGGTGCAAATTGCAATGTATATACCACGAACGGGGGTAGAAATGATTTCAGAGGAGATATTTGTGATCGATTCATAGTCCATGACGAAGCAGCAGAAGTAGATCACGACATGAGCTATAGTGCCCAAGTTAACAACATTGTTGATGACTAATAAAATGTGTGATATGAACAGTACTGATATATTTGTGAGTTGTAAGGACATGCAGTACGTGATGTAATAGCAACCAAGGCTACCAAATTTTGTACATAGGATGATCCCAACTCAACCACCAGATAAGATTGAGGATGACCACGAAGAGAACTTCCTTATAACTAAAACCAAGGTGTTGAAGTATGTCCCATTGCTCCTTAGCCCAGGAAAAACACCCTTATCACAATTAGGACATGATGTCAATATAACTTCTAGGTCCATATGAACTCCTAGTCCTATAGATCTCATTCGAACTCACATGTGTCCTAATTTTCGTAGGATTACACAACATAATCAGAAAGAGAAACAAGAAAAGTTGCCTGCAAGTTTTCTATGTAAATTTCTGTTGGCATCCTACAAGGGAGGAGACAACTCTGCAATTAAAGAAATAGATTGGCTACTTTGTCATAAATGGAATGTACTGGAATGAAAGAAAGTAGCTGTATTATTGGTTCCATAGCTGTTATAGTTAGTCTGCATTTTATTATATATAATCCCTAAATTTGAGGATAAAGACCTGTTGGAATAGATATATAAAGTCCTCATCTTGTATATTAAAAGGAGTTAACGAAAGTGAATACGTGAGATTTTCTTCCACTGGTTCACAGCATTTTTGGGTAACCAATTCCTCTCTCTTTTTGATATGGTATCAGAGCAAGAGTCTTAAATCTCTACTGATCCTGATTCTCCATCCATTCTACCAAGACACATTAACCCCCCATCATGACTGATTCAGTGATGAAACTATAAATCCAATTGACCCACTCAACTCCAAGGAAGATCCAGCTTCCAACCCACTCTTTCTTCACTATGGAGAGAGTCCTGGACTGATATTGGTCTCACAACCTCTCACCCCTCAGAACTATCATACCTGGAGCAGAGCCATGTATGTGGCCTTGTTAGCCAAAAACAAGCTGGGGTTTGTGGATGGCACGGTTAAGCAGCTAGCCGAAACAAGCTCTCAATACCCCCAATGGCAAAGGTGCAATTATATGATTTTATCATGGATCACAAACAGCCTATCACCTGAAATAGCTGGATATGTGATGTACTTAGATTCTGCAGCATAAGTATGGGCAGAACTGAAGAAACGATTCGCCAAGTCAAGCAATAATCACATCTTCTTACTGGAGCAACAACTGACAACCACAAAAAAAAAAAACATCAGTTAGTGTTTATTCCTCCAAAATGAAACTGATATGGGAAGAGATATTCAGATACGAAGATCCTTTTACTTGCTCTGCAACTGACTGTGGTGCCATCAGCATCATCAACAAAAGGTAGGAGAAAAGACAGATAATGCAATTCTTGATGGGCCTAGATGAGATCTATACCGGATTAAGAAATCAAATCTTCCTTAAGGATCCACTGCCATCACTTGATAGCATCTTCAACTTGGTACTGCAAGCGGAATCCAACCATGAGCTAACTGAAAGCACTCAAAAGGTCCCTAAGGCCTCAGCTATGCTTGCATATGGAGGAAAATATTATGGACCAAGGGGAGCAGTCAAACAACACCAGAAGGGAAGGACTAGATCGCCTCCATCAAAGAATAAAGCACCATGCAGCAAGTGTGGGAGGACTAACCATTTCGTGGACACATGCTGGGAAATCCATAGATATCCTCCCAACTACAAGCTCCACAAACCACCATCTGGTTCTAAGGATTACAAGGCTATAAATTTGATGGCCACTGAAGATGACTCAAGGAGTTCTTAGACTCTTAGTATTTCTCAGGAGCAGATACAGAAACCCATTGCACTCCTTCAAGGTCAGAATCCCAACACCATAAAATCAAACATAGAACTCTTAGGTGACCATCCTTCAAGCACCTCAGGTAATCTCAAAGGAACTTCATTAGTTGTCTCTAAACACTGTTTGAGCTGCACAAATATCTCCAGTAAACCATATACATGGATCTTAGATTCGGAAGCCACAGACCACATAGTTGGTTCTCTGGATTTATTAACAAATAAAAGAACCATCGAAAGTACTTTAGTAAGACTTCCAAATGGGACATCCACTCCTGTCACTCACATAGGAACTGTAGTCATCTCACCTACCCTCACTCTCACAGATGTTCTCTATGTTCCACTCTTCAACTTTAATCTTATTTCCACAAGTAAACTAACCAAAGACCTGAACTGTCATTGTGTTTTCCTTGCTGGTTATTGTTACATACATGAGCTGATAACCAAGGAGATTATTGGAGTTGCTAAGGAAGTCCAAGGTCTCTACCATCTGCAACTGGACCAGCCTCGAACCAATCATTTTGCTGTCCCCATCGAACTCCATTTTGATGACTAAGCTTTGGCATCTTAGAATGGGACATCCCTCTTATCAAAGAATGAATTTACTGCATAGCATAGACTCTAGTATTCCCAGGTTTGATGCTAAAATTTTTCAGACCAGATTACCGTTTCCCTCTAGGTACCATTTTGTAGAAGCTGTTTTTGATTTAATACACCTTGATATTTGGGGCCCTTTTCTGTTGCATCATTGAATGGAGCACAATATTTTCTCACAATAGTTGATTATCACAGCCGAACAACATGTGTTTATCTCATGGCAAACAAAAGTCAAACCAGAAACATCATTGAAAGTTTTTTTAACCTCATTGAAAATCAGTTCAAATGCAAAATAAAGGCTATAAGATCAGATTAGGGAAATGAGTTTAACATGATAGAATTTTTTGCCAAAAGAGGAGTGCTCTACCAGCAAAGTTGTGTGTACACACCACAACAAAACTCCGTAGTAGAAAGAAAACACTTACACTTGTTGAATGTTCCAAGGACTTTACGTTTTCAAGCGTGCCTACCTTTAAAATTTTGGGAAGAGTGCATCCTAACTGCTGCTTACCTTATAAATAGGACACCCTCACCAAATTTGAAAAATCAAAGTCCTTACCAACTTCTTTTTGGAAAAACGCCTGACTATTCTCACTTAACAACATTAGGGTGTTTATGTTATACATCCAATCTTGATCCTCACAAAAATAAGTTTGATCCTAGAGCTCGAAAATGTGTGTTCATTGGATATTTAAATGGAATCAAAGGTTACAAAGTTTTTGACTTAAAAACGAGAGAAACCATAACTAGTCGAGATGTGATCTTTTATGAGGACACATTTCCTTTCCAACAAAACAACAACTTGTATTCTCTGTTGCCTATACCAGAAATCACTACTCTAGATGATGTTCCAGTTATACCAAATCCCACCTCAGAAAGTTTTGATCAACTTTCACAAATGAACAACAATCTCAATTTTTTGCAGGAAACAACACTTGAAATTGATTACCATAATCATGAAGAATCACTCACCTCAAAAGGTATTGATTGATCTCCTCTCCCAATTTTTGAACTACCTTGTCTCCAAGAACCCGTAGATCCACTAGAATTAGAAATAGACCCGAATACCTCAAAGATTTTCATTGCAGGTTGGCAACTTCGAGCACTTTTCCTTCTGATGTAACAGCTCTTAAAGGTAACAATTATTCTCTTGCTTCAGTCCTTAATTACACTAAACTCTTACCTACGCATTTGAAATATACTATGTCCATCACCCTTGAGCCAGAGCCTCACACCTTTAAGAAGTCCAGAAATTCTTACATTGGAGGAGTGCTATGAATGCTGAAATTCGAGCTCTTGAGGAAAATGAGACATGGGACTGACCAACCTACCTCCAGGTAAGAAACTAGTCGGTTGGAAATGGACCTACAAGACCAAATACAAAGCAGATGGCAATATTGAATGACACAAAGCTAGATTGGTGGCGAAGGGCTACACTCAACGAGAATGAGAAGATTATTTTGAAACCTTCTCCCCTGTTGCCAAAATATCAATTGTGAGATGCCTTTTGTCTGTTGCCTCATGTAAAAATTAGTCTCTCCATCATCTTGATGTTAATAATGCTTTCTTTTATGGAGAACTGGATGAGAAAGTGTACATGAATCTACCTCCAGGATATGGTAGAGAAGGAGAGAAGCGAGTATGTAAGCTTAAGAGGTCTCTTTATGGCTTGAAGCAAGCCTCTCATCAATGGAATAAAAAACTCACATCTGTTATCACCAAGATTGGTTTTATCCAATCCAAAGCAGATTATTCACTCTTTACCAAGAAAATTGAGTCCTCTTTTACTGTAATGCTTGTATACATTGATGATATGGTGATTGCAGGAGACAATGAAGAAGAAATACAGAAACTGAAGCAATATTTGGCGGATCATTTTAAACTAAAGGACCTTGGAAATTTGAAATATTTCCTAGGTATAGAAGTTGCCCGATCTAAGCAAGGGATTTTCATTTGCCAAAGGAAATACACACTGAAAATTCTACAAGACTGTGGACTTCTTGGTGCTAAATCTGTCCAATTTCCTATGGAACAGAATTTGAAAATGAATGGTGAAGAAGTACAAGCCTTGGGTGATCCTAGACAGTATAGAAGATTAATAGGAAGACTGCTTTATCTAACAATAACTAGGCATGATATATCATTCTCAGTACAGGTCCTAAGTCAATATCTCAATCAACCAAGAGATGTGCATTGGAAGGTAGCATTAAGGGTAGTAAAATATTTGAAGAGATCCCCATCACAAGGATAGATTTATCCAGCAAAAGGTAAACTACAGCTGACTGCCTTTTGTGATGCAGATTGGGGCACTTGTTCAGAAATTAGAAGGTCCATTACTGGATTCGGTATCTTCTTTGGAGATGGTTTGATATCGTGGAGATCAAAGAAACAAAGGACTGTGTCAAGGTCCTCTGCTGAGGCAGAATATCGATCAATGGCTGCGCCAACTTGCGAGTTGGTATGGTTTAAAAGTTTATTGAATGATTTTGGCATACCTATTGAGAAGCCGATACAATTATTCTGTGATAATCAAGCTGCAGTCCATATTGCTTCAAATCCAGTTTATCATGAGAGAACAAAACACATAGAGATTGATTGTCACATTGTGAGTGAGAAAGTACGGACCGGTTTGATAAAGACGTTTCACATCTCAACAAACTTACAAGTTGCAGACATGATGACGAAGGCAATTGGTTCAAAGAAGTTTCAATATCTCTTAGGCAAGATGGTGATTTACAGACGTGATGATGAAGGCAATTTGTTCAAAGAAGTTTCAATATCTCTTAGGCAAGATGGGGATTTATTCAATTGCATTTCCATCTTGAGGGGGGAGTAATGAGAAAGGGAAACAAGAAAAGTTGCCTGCAAGTTTTCTATGTAAATTTCTGTTCTCTATTTTAAAAAGTCAAAATTTGAATTAGGCTCACATAGACTCCTTATTTAAACTTTTTAAAATAAACGGTGGAATTGACTCTTTACATTTGGAGAGTCAAATTCACACTCAATTTGCTTCTATTATGATTTTATTTAATAAAATTGCAAATTTCAATGCTTCACTACTTAAATTGGAATATTTTCCCTATTGATATTTAAAAGATATTAGTCAGAATTGAACGTGCATTGCACATTATTTTGAAATACTTTATAAGTATTGTAAAAGTAATATTTGATACCGATTTGTTGGAGGAATTTGACGAGTCTCAAACGAACTAAAAAAAAAAAAAAAACTTTAGGATATAAATTTAAGAGAAGAAAATTTTACTCTCAAAACTCAACTTCTATTATACAATTTTTTTGTAATGATAAAATACTACAGATGAACAACCCTTTATATTACATTTAGTAGATAAGAATTAATTGTCAATGTATAAATTTAAACTTCCATTAAAATCTCTAGATACATGAATAGAAATAAATTCATCTATATCTAAATTCATCCAATCAAAATTCATCGAGTAAAGATTCATTGAGTTTAGATTTCTATGAATGTTAATTAATTGAGAATTAATAACAAGAAATTCATAAATGACAAGAATTTTGTAGTATTTATTAGAATTGAAAAACGAAAAGTAAAGTATTATTGAAATAATTGAATTATAGTAGTGTTAAAATCGTCTAAAAATTGATTCTTACTTGATATGATTTTTTGTGGAGCTAGTTTCATCTTGGCCTTGATAATTGTATTTTTATCCTTGTAATTTTCGTTCTCTTCATTGTAATTATTGTGACAAGGCAAGGTGCGAAGGTATTTATTATCTTTTTGCTTTCATTTATTTCCATTCGTTGAGTGTTGTCACTTGTCACCTAAAATTTGTCATTATAGGATTTTATGTGCATATATTGAAGGTGACAGACAGAGATGGGGTTGGGCTGACGAAATGATTCTTCTCTATGTTAATAATTTGAAAAAATTACACGTTAATATTTTGAAATGATAATTAGCACAAAACGTGTCTTTACATTTTAATATTATTGTGCAAAACGTTTATACTTTTTATTTTTTTGTATTTTCATCCTTATTTCCATATTTCATTGCCAAAAATGTCATCTCATCCACTTGCCATCAGTTGTTCCATTAATTCAATATAAAAAGTCAAGGGAATTAGTACAAAACGTTCATATCTTTCAATATTATTTCACAAACATCCATACTTTTTTTGAGCATTTTCATGCTTATTTTTACATTTTATTACCAAAAAGTCATCACATCTACTTACCGTCAATTGCTCCATTAATTTAATTCAAAAAGACAAATTTCTTTTCAAACTTTAAGGGTGAAATAGTCTCAGCATATTTAACATATTCTTCCTGCCTTTAAAATGGTTATCATATAAGTACCAGTAACGTGAATATGAAAATAATTTATAAAATTATTGTATTAAATAAAGAAAAAATGGCGTTAAGAACATTGTATTTCACAACAATGGCTACTGTAATGGTACACTACTGATAAAATTTAGAGGGGTATACTGGAGAATTCAGATGGTTGTACATTTGCCTTAGAGCATGAAGGGATGGGTTCATTAGGGGTTGCAGAAGGGTGATTGGATTAGATGAAATTCAATATTCTTTACATCATTTTTTATTTATTTAATGTAATAATTTTATAAATTATTTTCATATTCAAGTTAGTATTACTTATGGAATAACTATTTTGAACGCGTGAAAAGGGGGTTAATTGAGTTGAGATTATTTTAACCTTGGTGTTTGAAAATAAAATTGACTTTTTGTATTGAAATGATGGAACAATTGAAGGTAAGTGGATGGAATGATATTTTTAGTAATGAAAAATGAAAATAAGGGTGAAAATGTCAAAAAATTGAAAGGTTGAGATATTTTGCACAATAACATTGAAAGATAGAGATGTTTTGTACTAATTAATCTAACTTTTTGTATTGAATTAATGGAGTGACTAACGGGAAGTGGATGAAATGACGTTTTTGACAATGAAATATGAAAATAAGGATGAAATGTCAAAAAAATAAAAGGTATTGACATTTTGCACAATAATATTGAAATGTATGGATATTTTGTGCTGATTACCATATTTTGATATTGTATTTTTAAAAGTGTGATATATACGATTTTTTTTCCCACTTTAATTCTATGCATCACATTCTTTCTAAGTTATCATTTTGTCTCATAAAAGTTTCAACCATAGGCCTAAACCAAACTACACATTAGAATAAATATGAACAATTATATTAATTTCACTACATTCTTATTCTTATTCTTATTGTGACTAAAATAATATTAAAAATATTATCATCTCAATTCCACTTAAATTTTAAATCCTTAAAAAGAGTGCGTTAGGTCGCATACCAGATAAAATTAAATAGTATGATGATATAATTCTAATAATTCATGCCTCGTTTGTCAGTTGTTGATTTTTATGTACATTTGGCTAATCATTAACTAATCTAAACATTGTAATAGTAATGGTTATTTCTCCAGTTCAATAAAATTTAGTCCCTGTATGAGTCCTAATTTTTAAGAAGAATATTTGTAAAAAGTAATTTTTTTGAATGATGTGTAGTTAAAAAGTGAGGGTCTAGTGGACGTAGTGATGGCAATCGAGCCGAGCGGCTCGTCGGCTCGGCCGCTCGGCTCGTACTGTAGCGATCCACGAGCCGCTCGGGCTCGTCAAAAGACGAGCCCGAGCTTGAGCCTAGCGGACCCGTTCATAGACGAGCCGAGCTCGGCTCGGCTCGTTAAGAGACGAGCGCTCGTGGGGCACGAGCCCACGAGCCGAGCTCGTGAGCTCGTGAAAAACATTAAAAAAAAAAAAAACTAAGAAAAACTAAAAAAAAAAAAAAAGATTTGACGAGCCACGAGCCGAGCCGGCTCGGCTCGGCTCGTGGCTCGTGAATCACGAGCTCGTGGGCCGAGCCGAGCTCGCCCACGAGCAAACGAGCCGAGCAGAAGCTCGGCTCGTTTTGTAACGAGCCACGAGCTCGGCTCGTAGGGCAACGAGCCGAGCTCGTGGGGCAATGGGCCGAGCCGGCTCGGCTCGGCCCATTGCCATCACTAAGTGGACGGAAGAAAGAAGGGAAATTACAAAACGGGGCAATGAGATAAATGGATGGAAAATTCTCCTATGTGCGAAAGTTTTGAGTTTACAAGTAAAATTATTTTATTAAAAAAATATGTTGTTGAAATTGAGTTTGAAAAAAAAAAGAATTTTAAAGAATAATGCCGAAAGTTAATAAAAAATTGTGAAATTAATGATTGCAGTCGATGTTTTGGAAAAGTTTGTTATAGTGGAGAGAAAGTGTGTCCGAACAAAGACTCAATCTCCTTATCAGAATCTCAAACATGTTATCATAATGAGTAATGCTATTAATCCCCACTGAAGATAAAAACACAGTCTACATAACGTTAATTCGTTAATGTGGCATTAAATGATAGGTGAAATTAAATAAGTCATTTAATTTCACCTTTCATTTAACTTATTATTTAAAGCCACATAAACTGTATTTTCATTCTCATTGGGAATGAATAATATTACTATATCATAATACTACTTTTGTAATCTACTGAAAAGCGGTATTTCTACTTTTAAGAATAATTGAAATATTAAATCTAAAAATAGCATTTAAAAAATGTATGTCCATAACTCTTGTCCTTAGCTGTTTGGCTTGTAAATCGTATCTGGCTTATTGCCTTAGGTATTGGCACTAAATCTTTCAATGTAGTTGCGAAAAGAAAAAAATAAATAAGCTGAGTTTTGTATAAAAATTTAAACATCTATGTAACCAATAGTCAAGAGTTACGAGTTTGCTCACTAATTTTGGACGTTAATGCCACCAAATCCAACTAATAAAATAATTTTAAAGATAGGAAGGAAGACAAATATTAAAATAAAAATCCATAGTTAGTGCATTAAAAGATAAAATAGCCAACCCATGTCGCTAATAGTGGCATAAACTGATTTGAACTTAAACAAATTCATATTTATTTTACACCGTACAATAAAGTCGACAACGACAATAATCTGATGAACAAGCGACAATATAATGTTAAAGATATCATTAAATATGTGATGATTAAATTGAATTCAAGCAATTAATTAATAAACCTTAATTAATGCTATTAATACCACTTAATTATTCCTTTTCATGTGAGCCGTCCAACAAAAATAGATACGATAGGGGATACAATAAACTGCCAACATTGCCCCTTACACTCTTACCATGTTTACTGCTTTATTTTTTGAGTCTTACTACTTATAAATAATTTGGTGTACATCAAGGTATCCATCCTCTCACATGGGGGTGTTGCCCACTTTATCCATCATCTCACGTGTGTGGGGCGGGGGGGGGGGGGGGGGGCCCGTGAGTGGATGGATACCTTGATGTAAATCGAATTATGTACAAGTAGATAAACTCTTTTTTTTTTTTTCTCTTTTTTTTTTTATTTTTTACTTTCAATCGAGGCAAAGTACTTGGGGTTAGGTAAGTGGACATAGTTCTCAGAGGGTGAACCACAATAAATCTGCGTTTAGTTTTTATTTTTATTTTTCGATCCGTTGCTTAGGGCTTAATCCCTAACATATGCGTGAATGAGCAAACTTTTATTCCTTTATTACTCCAAGCTCATAAAGAGGCCTTTTCTGCTTTGTTGGTTTTTGAATTAGAAGAAGGCAAAAAAGAGGAATAACCTTTTCTTGGTTGAGATAATTTATCCTTAAATGTTTTTATTTGATATTCTATTAAAATAACGTTGTCCTATTTTTATTGAATACTTAAATTTCATGGAATAAAAAGTTTTAAAACAATTTTTTAAACTTTCAAACCAAACGAGATTTTTAGTTTTTTGTTTTGAAAAATAATTTTTCAAAATGACAAAGCAAACGTATTTTTAGCAATGTTAAAACAGACCTTGAAAATAGAAAATTGAAAATAAACTCAATACTGAAATACAAACCAAACGGACCTTAACTTTTTACTATTATAGAAACTATCAAGTTGAATTACATTTCAAGTTAATATAGAGAATCAAACTTATTTATTGGTTAATCAAAAATGCTACTTGTACACAATATCCTACACAACCCTCTCACATGTGTGTGGGGTCCACAATGGACCCCACATTGTGGGACCCACATACATGTGAGAGGGTTGTGTACTAAAGTGTGTAAGTGTAGCAAGATTCATTGGTTAATATCTACAACACATCTAGTCAGTGCAAGTCAAATTCATTTTTCATTGAAACACTTATTTATTTATTAATTAATATTTTCAACATGTAATATATTCAACTGTAACTTAAATTTATTTTTAATTAAGATAACAACGATACTCGAACTCAGATTCATGGTTGCTCAATATTATGCGCAATCACCTAATGTGCACACGCGTATTTCCGTAGGTAAGGTAAAGATACACACTATTATCGACGATCTTTTATTTTCCTTTTTGGGAAAATTTTCAGGCACCTTCAAATAGCACAAAATGTCAGTTGAAAGTTTTTCGTCAGTGGTACATTTAGCAACGGATTTCATGACTTCGACAATAAAAAAGCCATTTCCGAAGTCACGATTTTTCGTGGTGCTAGTTTCGTGTCACCTTGGCTTGGTAATTGTATCTTTATCTTTATAATTTTCATTCGCTTTCATTGTAATTATTGTGACTAAAGCAAGGTATCAAGGATTCTTTGCTTTCAATTCTTTCCACTAATTCTTGAGCGTTTTCCCCAAAATTTGGCCATTGTAGGGTTTATTGAAGGTGACAGACAGAGATGGGCTGGGCCGACGAAAATGATTTCTTCTGTGTGTTGTCTATTATCAAATAGCTGTATCTCATGATTATGATTGTTAAAAATGATGAAAATTTTCACCCTAGCGTAAAAGTGAAAAAGTGTTTTGAATAGGAGAAGGATACGAGAAAATAAAGAGAAGAAAAAAAAAGGCGGGTTATAGTAATTGATGTTGACCTTAAGCCTGATTAGATAATGATCAAATTACATCATAAAAATAAACAATTATACGATAATGTCTCTATCTTTCACAATTATTGCGAAAAACATCCAAACATTTTTTTAGGCATTTCTCCCTTAATTATAATTTGATATCGCAAACCATCATTTCTATCAATTTTCATCTAATTTCTCAATAAAAAATAGTGGGATGACGAATATACCTTTATAGTTAAATAAAAAAGCTAAAGAGTTAATTGCAAACATTTTTCCAATTTTTTAAAAAAGTGCAAATGAGTCCCAAATAAATTATTAAAGAACTAAAAATTAAAAAAATATTTTTTTTATTTAAATATGAGGGTATATTCATTATTTCACAGTTCTTTATTGAGAAATTTGATGAAAATGGATAGAAATGATGGTTTGCGCTATCAAATTATAATTAAGGGAGAAAATGTCAAAAAAATAAAAAGTACGGATTTTTTTGCAATAACAGCGAAAGATATGGACATTATGTGATAATTACCCTTTTAATACTTTATTTGAGACTCATTTGTCTTTTTCAAGAATATTGGGACTATGTTTGCAATTAAATTTTTTCTTTTTTCTTTTGTTTGATTTAAAGGAAATTGTATTTTCGTCAATTCATAATTTTTAATTAAGAAATTAGATGAAAATGTCATTTTGCGTAATGAATTGTGAAAATAATAGTGAAAATACCAAAAAAATAATGAAAGGTGACGACGTTTTGTGCTAATTACCTATTTGAAAAAGTTAGTCAAGCAATTACTCATTACTAATTAAATTACTTATATAACTAAACTAAAATGAAGCTTTTAAGTATAGATTAGATTTGGACAGTAGAATTGATAACAATTTTCTGATTTCACTGCTTAAATTTATCGAAACTGTACCAAAACACACACCACAGATGGGTAATTAGCACACCATATCTCTCTTTCAAATGACTAACAGGTCACGTTTTCTTGGCGGCGTAAATCCGCCGCTATTGCCTACGCCGTTTTCCCCACCGCCGGGGAAGGAGGCAACTCCGCTAGACAAGCAACCCCTCGACTCAGATTTTATAGTGATACTCGCGGCGCTCCTTTGCGCGCTAATATGCGTTCTGGGACTTGTCGCTGTTGCCCGCTGCGCTTGGATCCGCCGCATTTCCGGTAGAAACTCCGCCGTTCCGCCGTCATCTCACGCATCGGCCAACAAAGGCCTGAAGAAGAAGGTCCTGAAATCGCTCCCGAAGCTGACCTACGCCGCCAACGACGACAAGATCGGGAATTTATCCGACTGTGCAATTTGTTTGTCGGAGTTCACCGCCGGGGATGAGGTTCGAGTGCTTCCTCAGTGCGGCCATGGCTTCCACGTTTCTTTCATTGACACGTGGCTTGAATCTCACTCTTCCTGCCCCTCTTGCCGCCAGATTTTGGTGGTGACACGGTGTCAGAAGTGCGGCAGCGTGCCAGAGGCCGGCTCCTCCTCCTCCGCCCCTGCCAATCGTTCCGGAGCTGAGTCTGAGCCAAGTTGCAGGCGAAGAGAAGATCTCGTCAACAGGTTTTTGCCTTAAATTACTATAATTAGCTCAGTCTCCATGTATATATTAATTTCAAATTGGGGTTCTAATAGTGAAAGGATTACTAATCAGGATTAGAAGAAGAAGTAGAAAATTCAGCGTTATTTCTGTATGTATATTGTAGTGTGCGAAGAAATACCAATTACATTTTCTTTATTACTTCAATTTCCCTTCCTTTAACCTTTTTCAAATACTAATTAATTGGTAGTTGCACCCGAAAATATAATTTTGTAAATCCCTTTTCTTTTAATTTCTTGGACTATGGGTCACCAATCGACCAGAAAACCAAACCAATAGAACTCGTTAGCTGTTTATTTTTGGATTTTGCGATTGACGATATCAACCATGTTTAATAGAGTAACTTTACCAGATTTATTGTCTTTTTTCTTAAATTTGTTATTTGTAGTATTTCATGATTGAATGGTAGCCGTGGGGTTTTGGGAAAGTGTTTTGAATGTAGAAATTGTCCTCACTTTTTAACGGATAAATAAGGAAGTTAACAGTAATTGTTATGTCTTTAGAATTGGAAGGTTCTGTATCTGTTGAATTATTTTGGCAATAGTCGCATTTGATTTGAAAGATTATTTGTCAAGACTTATATCCTTTCTTCTATAAGGCATAAGCTGTGTACTTTGTTTTTATTTTCTATCTTTTCATGAAATAATTCCATCATTTCCTCAAAGTTGCAACCTTTACCCTTCGATGAATGACCACATCTAAAAGGTATTTATATTGTCATTCATAAGGCCGCTTTTAAACCTCTTACTCCCTCTACATTTTCCTAAAAATATATCTTTCTTGTAAATAAATCCCTCCAAATTAACCTTGAGGGATTGCTCAATTGGTCACACATTGGGCTTGCTCTCCAATGGTCACCGGTTCGCAGTGAGTACCTGATCGTAAACTTCTGGGTCCCGTGGGATTAGTCGAGGTGCGCGCAAGTTGGTCCGAATATCTACGGTTATAAAAAAAAAAAAAAAAATCCCTCCAACGTTCATATAAAACTCTGGTGTTAAAGTCAGAAGTTCTATTCACTAGTTTGTGTGCAATTGAGGTACTGCCTCTGTAGGGACGAAAACTGTTCTATACCAGGAAAACAATTGCTCATAACCTTGAGCATTAGAGGGAGCAAAATTGTCTTAAGGAGACATCGTGAAGTCGATTGGGCTGGGATTTTTTTTTTCAAATTGCTTCATGAAAAAACTGCAAGTTCAAAAAAAGTTTTGTTTAGTGATTCGATTGATATGCATACTTGTTGTATGATGATATATTGAAGTAGACAACTTAACATTGCATGAATTACAACCTTAAGACAATTTTTGCATGTTCACGTGATTATATTCATGTTTATGATAATATGCTTACTGCAATATATCTTGAACTAACCTTGGTAAATTCTGATAGTCTACAAATATCTCATCCCTTCCACAAATTAGTATGCCATTATCATGCGTTTTGTTCATAACTGCAATTTCATTCTTTCTGTTGGAAGTTTCATTTGTAATCTTTAGAACCAATAGACCCTAGCTGTTTGCGTGAAAGGGTATAAATCACGTTCATTTTTCTGTGGAGAACTATTTTGCGTGCATTTAAAAAAAAAGTATAAGTCCCTGTTTGACTCACATTCTTTCAAAACTCATTTTCAACAATACATTCTTTAATAAAATAATATTTATCATCACATCAATAACTTTTCCTTACTTTTTAACCACATATTTTTCATTGTGTCACTATTTAAAATACATTCTTTCCTCAATAATATCCATCAAACACCCCCTAAGCGATAACTTATTTCAAATGCAAGTTTAGGGCAGCAGATCCTAATATGAATTCTTATCGTGATCAGAAAGCTTCGTGAAAGTATTTGATGGACACCTTTCTGCATTGAGTTTGGACCTTTGATTTCCGTATGTGAATTCTATATTTTTGGGAAAATTATGTAAAACTCAAGGCAGGCATGTTTATTCTTCTCTTTGTGATTGTCTATTCTATATACATAATACATAAGAGAACATAAAGGGGGGCAGTTGTGATCGTTGGGAGTTTTTTGAAAGTTATGACCTTTCATGTTTTGGAAGAACATCAAACATGCCTGCATTTGTATTCCAGGTTTGCCCTTCTAAGATAGTGTCTCGATCGACAATTCTTGTCTGTCAATATGATCGTCTCAATGGAATGTCCTTGATCTGAGGATTGTTAATGGGAGGACCCCTAGTTGATGATTTCAATGTTAGAATTTTATGAAACTTTAAATCTCAAGAACTTAGAAGCCTAATTATTTTATTGTCAAGATCTTCCAGTCAAATCACCTAGAGAATTATTAAATGTGAAACATATTTTAATTCATTGGGAATGATTCTTTATTATAGGATCTTAATTTTGGATCTTGAAGATCAACTGCAATCTCTTCATATTTGGTTTCATAATCTTTAATCATGAAAGTCGCCTCTTTTGATTTTTGAATTCTTGTTGTTGACTTTGGCTTCTTGCTCCACAATCTTAATTGTCTCAGTTCCTTCTTCTTGATTGTCGATTTCCTATTCTTGATCGTGTGTCTTTGATCTTCCTCTTCAATATGTTTTCTTGTATTCCCGTGTCGATGGAATGACACAAAGAAAGTGAATTATATATGAATTGGGAATCATAACTCAATTTATATTTTCATATGTATTCGGCTAATCTTCAAATACAATCTTAATGGATTCAGTCTTTACATATATTTAGTCCACACTTTATTTAGATGTCCAAAGCCCAATAACTTGAATTTTTTATTAAATCAGTTTAAATGGGTTTAACTTTAAAATAATATTTACACACAATTAATTACATAAGTAGGCTTACATCACAAATTAAATCCCAACCCTCAAACCATGTCATTTCTCTCTATTAATATCTGAATTTGCAGTTTTTAATTGAAGCATATGCATGTGAATAGTGAACCCTTTATTTCCCCTTGGCAACTGAGAATCAGTGACTCTTTGGTTTCTTGTGTAAACTTTTGAGTCAAGGAGACAATGGAAGAGAAGGAGATACATAAAATGGCTAAGTGGATTCAGCCCAATTTTGAGATATTCACGAATCAAATGCCAATGGTTGCGTATGTTCTCTTTATTTGCATGCGAACCATTTCTAATAGTTGAATTTGTAAACTGAATTCCCCTCCTTTCTTGAATATTTTCAATTCATCTGACAAAGAAGGTCTCTGCTGACTCATGACAGCATGTGCATAGATTCTAGACCCATTAGTTTATTTACAATATTGAACAAACCTAAACATTTTATTAAGTGAAAATGTTTCTTGTATATAATATTTTACATAATGATTGAAGAGTCAAAATATAAGTGAAAAAGTTATTTGATTGATGAGATTTTGATCCAACTAAATCATCTGTTGATAAATCATTATTTAAATTGTTATGTATATGTAGTCCAACCGTTTATTAATTACCCCAAAACACACATACATAAGAATTTGAGCTTACGAAGGGAATAGATATTATGGGTTACAATACACGAGTACATAGACGACCAAAAACTCCCATGACATGTTGCTCTAAGTTCGTACTAATTTTCAATATCTAAAAAAAATTTCTTGGTTTTGACTTGATCAAATGTTGATTTTAAAATTATTAATATTTTTTAGTACACAATTCAGGTTTATTGCCTTGTGTTTCAGCAGCACAACTTTCAATCTAGTTGCAAAGAGGAAAAATAAATAAGCTGAATTTTGTATAAAAAGTGAATAAATTTTAATATGATGATTTCATTCCACTCCATCTGTGTAACTAATAGTTAAGAGGTACGAGTTTTCGCACTAATTTTGGACGTTAATGCCACCCAAGCCAACTAATGACAATGATTTTAAATGAAACATATAATAATAAAATAATTCCACAGTGCATTGAAAGATAAAATAGCCAACCCATGTCAATAATAGTGGCATAAACTGATTTGAACTTGAAGAAATTCATATTTATTTCACACTATATAATAAAGTCGTCGATGACAATAATTTTTGAACCATGATGATCACGGCTGAAAATGACAAACAACACTAAAATGTTACAAGATATTATTAAATATGTGAAGATTAAACAAAGGAATATTCAATTCATACAAGATATTATCTAGTACCACTTAAATTGAGTTTGCAACTCCAATGGGACCACGTAGCATTATTCAACATATTAAGATAACATTACTAAAATTAATGCTAGTATAAATATTAGATACACAATACCACTTTAATTATTCCCTTTTAATGGGAACCGTCCAACAAATCCACGAAACTAGGGGTGCCAATCTTGGCCTCGTAAAAAACGAGCCACGAGCCGTTCGGGCTCGTCAGCACGAGTCGAGCAGGCCGGCTCGCTAGGCGAGTGGCTCGTGGGTGAACTCGTGGGCGAGTCGAGCAGGCCGGCTCGCTAGGCGAGTGGCTCGTGGGTGAACTCGTGGGCGAGCCAACGAGTTCACCCACGAGCCGGCTCATGGGCTCGTCCAAAATCAAAGGTTTATCTTATATAAAAAATAAAAAAAATAAAAAAATTGAAGAGCTCGCGAGCCAGAGCTCAGCTCGGCCCATGAGCCACGAGCTCACGGGTCGAGCCGAGCAGAGCTTGACCCGCGAGTAACGAGAAACGAGCCGAGCTTCTTTGTAACGAGCCACGAGCTCGGCTCGTGACGAGCACGAGCCCTACACGAAACTCTGCTCGGCTCGTTTGTCACGAGCCACGAGCTCAGCTCGGCTCGGCTCGTGACGAGCACGAGCCCTATACGAAACTGCCAACTTCTCTTTTATTTTATTTTTTTACTTGCAATCGAGGCAAGGTACATGAGGTCGAGTAAGCAGCGCTTGTTTTCATCTGAAAAATATTCCACAACTTGATTTAAAATTAAAATTTCGTACATCTTTCTGTCAATCCCAAAGTGCATAGTTGATAACAGTCCCGTTCTCCTATCCGCGACGGACAAGCTTATAATGCCCACTTAGAGAGAACCCAACGTGGGGTTCTCACATTTGGAGAGAACCCCACGTAGGGTTCTCCTGCCACATCAGCAGGCGGGCAGGATAAGCTTGCCCGCCGCGGGCAGGAGAACATTTTCGTAGTTGATAATATCAATAAAATAGATTCATGTAATTTGAACTTTGCAGTATCAGTATGCAAAAAGGTAAAAACTTATTTTCCATTATATAATTTATGCAAAATATGCTAATTCTTAATAGAATTTCAATGAAGAAATAATTCTTTACAGCAGCCTGTTTTGCTTCAACAGCTAAGAACTCTGTAATAACTTCCAAGGGCATGCCCTTGGATTCTGGAACCCTTGAGTAGATGAAAATCCATGAAATGATGCATACAACCGCATAAATCCCCAAAACATCGGCTAATCTGATCGAGAAAAAAAATCACGGGCAGTGTGTAAGTAACAATTACGTCACATATCCAAAAAAACAAGGGCACAAATGGCAATGCAGATACCACGAACCCGAGTAGGAAAGATTTCAGAGCAGAGGATATTTGGGATCGGTCCGTAGCCCATGACAAAGCAGCAGAAGTAGATCACAACACAGATGGTTGAGATCACAGCATGAGCTATAGTACCCAAGTGAACAACATTGCCAATGATCAGTACAACGAGTGATACGACTAGTACCGGTATAGTTGTGAGTAGTAAGGACCTGAAACATGCCAAGCTCAACCACTGGATAAGAACGAGGATGATTACAAACAGAGCTTCCTTATAACTAAAACCAAGGTGTTGATGTCTGTCCTATTGCTTTCTCTTCAACCTAGGACAAACACCCATTGTTAGAATCCATTTGATTGCGAAATTTACGGGTTAGATATATGGTTTGCAATGATACTATGATTAGGCCCGATATGTTAGTAATCACTTGGGCCGTTGTACACCTTACATGTTATATTATTATAATGTGATAATTTTAATTGTGTGGGTCGGAATTTTGTAAACCCTAATTAGGGTTAGAGTTGGTATGGGCCGATTTTGTGATTTCCTATATAATGGTTAGATCCCCTCTTCTCTCCACATCGTTTTGGCTTGCCCCATTGACGACCGATTATTTTAAGGAGTAAGGAGAGGAAGATCTAGCTAGTAATATTCATATATATATCAATGTCTTCCACATGTACGAATTTCGAATTATCAATTAATTATGTGATTCTTATTTTTAGCATGATTGTATTGAATAATTACAACAATTGGTATTAGAGCTGCATGATAATATTTGATGTGTGCATATTTTTGTAAATCGGACTTTTGCCCCTGCCCTTGTTCGTGACTCAATTTTTTTTGGGTTTTCGATGCTGCATCAGCGAGCAGCAACTCCTGGCTGCTACAGCAGCAGGCAGCAGCGCCCGGTGAAGTACGCCTGCAGCAGCAACGCTGCTCCAACAGCTCATGGTTGCCGTGAGCTGCCGTAGAGACGTGGATGGCCGGGCGGCTACGCCAAGAGAGAAGAGAGGAAAAGGCTAGGGTTTAGTTTTTTGATTTGGGGATGGGGGTTTGCTCGCAATTTCAGATTATTTGGGGGCTTGTCTGCAATTTAATTAAAGGATCACTTTGGAATTTTTTTAAAGAAAATGACATATGCTGTAATTTTTGAATTTTGAGGCCATCTATTCATAATTTTAATTCGGGGTTAATTTTATAATTTTAAAATATTGAATTTAAATGGAATTTTTAAATTTGATCCACTATATTTCAATTTTGACATAAAAATTAAAATTATATTTAAAATTAACGACTTTTTAATTTTCATTGAAATATTTGAATGTTGTTATTATTTGTCCATTTAAATTTCATTTTTATATATTGAAATTTAGTTGTTAATTTCGTCTCACAATCGAACATGAATTTTACTTTTCATCATTTGATGGTTGAGATTATTAGAATTGAATTTTTCGTGGACTTCAAGTCTATCTTAGTGCTCTCATTAAAAGAAATATATTGAAATAAAAGTGGGTGGTAGCTACCAAAGTGGCACACTCATTTTTATTTATTTGATTTCCTTAAAAAAAAAAATTTGCATCGTAATTTTGAATTATTACATATAGTATCTTGCCTAAAGGTGTTGTTATATGTGATATTTTTAGAAATTGGCATAAAACAGTTAACGATTTTATTTGATCTAGAAATCTCCTTCTGCCCAAAAGTGTTGGTATTTCGAAAACCAATCTGTTTTGTTAACTAACTTGATTGTGTGTTTTAAGAGTATCTTACAGCGTGTTATATTGTTAGCCTAAATGTGACTTTATAATGATGCATTTAGGCTCTTACCGTAATAATGTTCATTTGGTTTGACCTTAATTACGGACTCTCTAATTTAGCATATGTTAATTAGATGAATATGTTATCATCCATTGTCTGCATGTACTATGTTTGGAGGATATAAAATATGTTATTCTATGTTTCCACAGTTTTAAATGTCTCAACTCTTTCCAGTCAATTATCTGCTATTTAAACCTTGACTGGAAATAATTATGTGAGATGGAAACGAGACGAGAAATAGCACTTGGTCTTTTGGAGTTGGATTTTGCAATGGAGAAGCAGCTTTCGAAACCCACAAATAAAAGTGATCCTAAATATGTAGCTGAGTATGAAAAGTTGAAAATTGCTAATAGACTTTGTTTGAAAATTATTAAACGCTCCATATCTGATTCCATTATGGGTGCTATTCCGAATAACGAAAATGCTAAAAGTTTTGTGAATGTCATAAGCTCTGATGCTCGGACTCTTCGAAATAGTTGGAGTACCCGTGTCGGATACGACACGATATGAGCATGGGTATGGGTATGAGATATGTATCGGATCCTCCAAGTTTCAACCGGAAACTTCGTCGTTTTTGCTTCTTTTTTTTTTTTCTTTTCTTTCCTACTTTTACTCTCTATAAACCTAACGTGGTCATCAAGGGGGTGGAGAAAGATGGGGATACTAGGTTTTCCCTTCTTTTTCTTCTTTTTTCTTTCTTTCTATTTTCTTCTTTTTTTTCTTATTTCTCTCTTTCTCTTTCTCTATATCGATGATTTATGATTTTGTTTGTATAATATGAAAATGGGTTCCATATAGAGTTACTTAGTGCTCCACTGAGTTCAAATTACAATCGAGTTCCTCATTTTTTATTTTATATAATATTTAGTAATTTTCATTATTGAAAACTAAACCCCAAAAATTTGTCTTAACCCCTTATTATTCATTGTAAATAATTAATTTTGGTCAATTCAAAATGACATCCTGGATTAGTAAAAAAATTGAAGTTTGAAAGACGTACCCACGTACCCGTGTCCGAAATTTGGACTCTTTTTAGCCATGTCCCCATATCCTACATTTTAGAAAATAAAAGACCCGATACATAGATACGTACCCGTACCCGTACCCGATACCCGTACCCGAGTCCGAGCAACATAGGTCATAATATTGAGATTTGTTGAGTCTGATAAAGTTGAAACTGGAGATCTGACGGACAAACTGATGAATATGAGATATGATGGTATAAGTGGAGTTAGGGAGCACGTTATGAAAATGATTAATATATCTTCTAAATTAAAGGCTCTTAAAATTCTCATTACTAAGCCTTTTCTGGTCTATCATGTTTTGAATAGCCTTCCAATCCAGTTTAATCACTTGAAGGTTGCTTATAATGCTCAAAAAGATAAATGGGATTTTGAATGACCTTATTGCTGTATTTGCCCAAGAGGGGTATAGGTTGAGGCGTGAAAATGTTGAAACTGTGCAATTAGCTTTTCAGCCACCATTGAACAAAAGGTCTTTTCATAACCATAAGTCTAAGTTCCACAAGGACGACAAGTCACACCGTAATCAGCAAAACGAAAATTTTGGAGGTCAAATTTCTGGTGGTCCCAAAGGAGCGAAAAAGAAAAAAATGATCAATGCAAGTAATTGCAAGAAGAAGGGTCATTGGCAGAAAGATTGCTTTAAGTTTAAGACTTGCTTGGAGAAGAAGAAGAGTTCCACAGGGGTTCAGAAGCAAACGGAGGCCAAGTGAGAATGAAGTAAGCATATGTGTTGGGAATAGAGTTCAAGTGAAAGTTGAGTTCATAGGAGTAGTGAAGTTATTTTTGGAGTCTGGTTTCTCTTTTGTTTTAGAGAATACTGTTTCTGTACTGACAATGAAATAGAATTTAATTTCTATATCGAAACGTGATGCTTTTGTTTTTTCTTTTAATTTTGGTAATGGAATGATTGAATTATTTTATGATTCTCGTTTGATTGGAAATTGTCTCTTATGTGATGGTTTATATATATTGTTTTTGGCTTCTTTTGGTGAAGTCTCTTATGTTGCGAATGTGTCAAAGAAAATGTCACTAATTCGTGAATCATCCTCCATGTTGTGGCGTAAGAGGTTGTGTCACATTTCAAAAGATAGGATGGAGATATTAGTTAAAGTTGAGATACTTCACTCTCTCGGCTTTTTGAATTTTGATACTTGTGTGGATTGTATAAGAGGAAAGTTGACTAAATCCACTAGTAAAGGTTCCACTATGAGTGATTTTAACGTAAGGCATATTGTTGACCCTGTTACTTTTAATCAAGCATTGACAAGTCATGAATCACATAAATGGATAAATACTATGGATGATGAAATAAATTCTATGGAACAGAATAAAGTTTGGAAATTTGTTGAACTTCCTCTGAATGCTAAAGCCATAGATAACAAGTAAATCTTTAAAAGCAAATTAGACTCAAAAGGGAATGTTGAACGAAAGAAGACGAGATTGGTTGCAAAAAGGTTCACTCAACGAGAGGGCATTGATCACAATGAAACATTTTCACCTATTTCGTTCAAAGAAAACTTGGTATGCAAGTTGAATAAATTCTTATACGGCCACAAGCAGGCATCACGGCAGTAGAATTTGAAATTTGATGAGGTTGTGACTTCTGTTAGTTTTGTTGAAAATACAATTGATCAATGTATTTATCTCAAAACCAATGGGAGAAATGTTATTTATCTTGTCCTATATGTTGATGACATTTTACTTACTAGCAGTGACTTGGGGTTACTTCATGAGACAAAGAAAATGTTATCTGCTAATTTTTAAATGAAAGATATTGGAGAAGCTACTTATATACTTGACATTGAAATACATTGTGATAGAAATCGTAGTGTGTTGGGATTTTCTCAGAAAGCTTATATACGACATGTTCTAGAAAGGTTCAATATGCAGAAATGTGTACCCGGTGAGGAGATACTGAAAGAAAACTGAAAGTTACATACTCACTTTCCAACGTTTAAATCACCTTGAGGTGGTAGGCTACTCAAACTCAGATTTTGCTGGATGTCAAGATGATTTGAAATCAACCTCAGGTTATATTTTCATGTTAGCTGGTGATGCTATCTCGTGAAAAAGTGTTAAGCAGACTCTAGTAGCATCTTCTACTATGCAGACTGAATTTGTGGCAGGTTATGGAGCTACAATTCAAGCCATTTGGTTAAGGAATTTTATTTTTGGGTTGAAAGTTGTTGACTCCATCTCGAGACCAATCACTATTTGTTTTGATAATAGCGCAGTATTGTTCCTTTTTCAAGAAATAATAAAAGTTTCAGTGGATCGAAACATATTGACATCAAATATTTGGTGATCAGAGACAGAGTTAAGGAAGGACAGACGAAAATAGAATATATTAATACAGAGGCAATGATTGCATATCCTTTTAACTAAGGAACTCGCTCCTAAAGTTTTTACGACACATGTTGCTAATATGGGTATTGTGGAAACGTTTGATGTTTTTGGTTAGTGGGAGTTATTTATGTAAGGCAACCTATATATTTTTTGGGTACATCCATTTCCAATAATGAAATATATATTTCCCTATCCATAAATTATTTTGAGCATGCATTTGACTTATGTCTTTTATAATGATATTATTTTGATCTCAAGATATGACAGTTAAAGACATAAGACGAGTCTCTTTTAGAGACATGTGACTTCATTTTGATTAGAAGCATTTTGAGGACCGATATGAATTAGCACAGTTTTTATCACATTTGGTGCTAAGTTCATACTGCATACTACTATATTGGTTGGAGGATAGGGATTCATGTCGATAAGGATGTTGGCATTTGTAGCTGTGCAGTGGTCTTATATCGTTTGATTGGTGTAACGACTTCCATGTTTGATGTTAACATTCCCGTTGGACCGGATCATGTTGTGTAAGGTGTTATCATTACAACTATACTTGTGTGGCCACCTATGTAGTCTGACCCGAATGTAAAAAGTTTTGTCCTATATTAATCAAATGTTTGCCCAAGTGGGAGAATGTTAGAATAATTCTATTATGTGGACTTCCATTTGATTGCGAATTTTACGGGTTAGATGTATGGTTTGCAATGATACTATGATTATGCCCAATATGTTAGTGATCACTTGAGCCGTTGTACACCTTACATGCTATATTATTATAATGTGGTAATTTTAAGTATGTGGGCCGGAATTATGTAAACTCTAATTAACGTTAGAGTCGATATGGGTCGATTTTGTGATTTCCTATCTAATGGCTAGGTCTTCTCTCCTCTCCTCTCCATATCGTTTTGGCTTGCCCCATTGACGATTGATTATTTTGAGGAGTAAGGAAAGGAAGATCTAGCTGGTAATATTCATATATATCAACGTCTTCCGCATGTACGAATTTTGAACTGTCAATTAACTACGTGATTCATATTCTTAGCATGATTGTATTGAATAATGACAACACCCTATCACAATTAGGACACATGGCATTAGGACTTCTAGGTCCGCATGGACTCTTGTCTATAGATCTCGTATGAACTCACGTGTCCTAATCCTTGTAAGGATTACACAATAAAGCTCTATAAATACATGGTTGATTTTATTCCAGTGGTCGAGCTTGGTTCTTCCCAGGTACAAAATTTGGTTGCATCAATGACACAAGGAAAAAACATAAGAAAAAACAGCAAAACAACAAAATATTGGAAAGATGATTATAGAGAATTGTTCAATTAACTGAGTAGTGCACAGAACCTGTGCTTCCCTTAAACGTAACTTCCCAGAAAATAACTTGTGTATTTTATTAGCTTGCTACAAATAAAACATACATTTTATAAGAAAGAAGGAAAAAGAAGATACCTTCTACTAGCGACATTCATGAACCTCATAGCAACAACTACAGAAGGAAGCATCAAAAAGTTCGTGAATGCACTAATGAGGAAAGATGCAGATTCTGATCCAATTCAAAGGTTCGAAAGAAGAACATTAAAACATACCCGCTGAAGAATTTGAGGAGTGTAGTACAAAACCCCATTGATACTAAAAAACTGCACAATCGCGGTGAAAAACCATGTGGCACAAGATGGGAAAGCTCTATCAACTGACAAGGTCTGGTCATGTTAAAAATAACACTAATTTCTATCAGTTTCGAAAGGTTAATACATTTTTCAGGATCTATTTTAAAAAATCAAGCAGCAAGAAGCAAGCATTGGAGATAATACAAGGCTTAACCGTAAATTTTCCTACCCCCTAGCCTAGCCCCCAACCCAAACGATATAATAATTAAAAAAAGAGTGAAATAAATAGAAAATAATGTTATTATAGATACAAAACAATATTATATGCTTCACAACAATACATTAAATAGATATGAGTTATTTGACTTGCGTGGTTCATTATAGTTTAACAATAAAACTTCCAAATTTATAAGCATAACAAAAATAGAAGCTAGAAGTGAGTAATCATAACTAGATAGATTCCACCTGCGGCAGTATTTGGATCCTGATTCCAACGATTAATGCACTTTTAACTCCTGGTTCAAGAGAGCAGTCCAACTAGGCCCTTTTGAAGCAGTTTCAAATAGATGCACCAGTGTTGGTCCAACCAGATGCTGATCCATAAGCTTCTCTGAATAAAGAGCAAAATGGCTTACCAGAGCTCTTACAATATAGCAGCAACAGCAAACTGGAAACTACCAGAAGAAGTAGAGATGGTAATGGAGTGGGTGCCTCGCCACACCATGCCACTCTCCCGCTCGGCCTTAGACGTGGCAGGGCCTGGGTCTGCCCCTTTTTTTCCAATTAAAATACAAATTCAAAATTTTAAAATCCAAAGCAAATAATGCTCAAACTAACTATATCAATATCCAAAGCAAGCACTCGAAACAAAAAATGTCAAAAAACAATAATGTCCAAAACAATTTTTTTATTCTTCACGGGGCGGGGCATCTCCACCCCGCCCCGTCCCGTTACCCTAAACGGGCCGGCGAACCCTGCCCCGTCCCATCCCTCTAACCCATCAGGGCGAGGAGGGGCGGATTTTTTTGACATCACTAAGAAGAAGTTTAAAATTCAGTTAGTTACTTAGTCAGTTGAAGAGTTAATTCAGTTAGATAGTTAGCTGTTAATTCTGTTGATCCAGTTGGTTTTCTTTGTCTATAAATAGTCGAATGTAATGCAGAGTTTTTAGAAAAACTTGAATAATAAATATTTCTTCTCCTTTCTCTTCATCTGATTATGCTATTTCATTCTCGAATTTCTACACTCGTGATTGCAGGCTTCAATGTAATCTGAGTTGATGAATTTTACATGGTATCAGACCTTTTAACAAATTCTTCCATTCATTTATCAACACTTCACTTGAAATATCTCAAACCAAATTAATTCTCTTTTCAATCCTGCTCATGATCCAACCAGCCATTATTATCTACATCCTAGTGACAATCCTGGTGCACTGATTATTTCTGAAATCTTCAATGGAGACAATTACACCTCTTGGAGCTGCTCAATTTCCATAGTGTTGAGTGTGAAAAATAAATTAGGTTTTATTGATGGATATTTGGAATCTCCAAGCCCATTATCTGGTGCTAATACAATTGTTGGGTTTGTGCAAATGATATGGTTCTATCTTGGATATTAAATTCAATCGGCAAAGATATTCGCCAAGTCTGTTATACATCTCCTCTGCATATAAAGCATGGAATGAACTCAAAACCAGGTACATTCGAAGTGACGGACCTAGAGTCTATCATTTAGAGAAATGCCTCAGTTCCATTTCTCAAGGATCACAAAGTCTTACTTTGTATTACAACTCATTCAAAGCTATATGGGAAGAATATATCAACTACAAACCCCTGCCTAAGTGCAGGTGTAAAAAGCTCTCTAGTTGCACCTGTGATATATTGAAAAATATATCAAACACTCAGCAATCAGATGATGTCATGAAGTTTCTTATTAGATTGAATGAATCATATTCTACACTTAGAAGCCAACAGTTGTTGGCTTCTCCACTTCCATCATTGGCTTGAGTTTATGCCATATGCTTCAAGAAGAGAGTCAAATGGATCTACAGAATTACTCGCCACCAGAATCAGTTGCCAAACAGCAAGGCAACCTCTTAGAATATTCAATAAACCTCCCCCTTGGAAGGACAAGAAGAAGCTAAAATGTACCCATTGTGGATAGCCTAATCACACTGCTGATAAATGCTTTCAACTCATAGGATATCCTCCTGGCTGATAAGGACCTAGAGGTCCAAGAACCATGGCTTATCCTGCTGCTCATGCTGTAAGCCTAGACCAACCTGCAGAAGATAAGAGACCAAGTATTTCATTCAATCAAGATCTCTTTCAACAATTCTTGGCATTTGCGAAGACTCACCAAACATCCTCTCAATCACCTAATACAGCACCTTAAACAGCAGCCACCATTACCACAGGTATTTCTTTCTGTAATACAACTTATTCCAAGCCAAAAACTATTACCTAGATAATTGACACATGTACAACAGATCATATGGTATGTTCACCTATATTCTTTACTTCTATTAACTCAGCCACAACCACCAAAGTTCAATTACCAAATGGTTCTTCTGTTCCAGTCAGCCATATTGGAAAAGTTAAAATTTCTGATAGTCTTCTTCTTGAAAATGTCCTGTGTGTCCCTTCTTTCTCATTTAACTTGATATCAGTCTTAAACTAACTAAATTTTCTAATATTCATGTAATTTTCTCTGCCTCTCATTATCTTATCCAGGATCTAGCCAGCATGAAGACGACTGGTTTCGCTAAAGAAAAAGATGGCTTATATTACTGCATGATTGCTCAAGACAATATTGCACCTCTACCTGTTACCAATAGCCCCACAACACATGTCTCAGCTCACAATTACAATCTCAGGAATTGCAGACTTGGACACATTTCCAACACCAGAATGTCCAAGATCCCATGCATTCCTTCTAATATCCTTGTAATAATTTACATAAATGTGAAATTTGTCCCCTAGCAAAGCAGAAGAAGCTACCCTTTCCAATTAGTAATTCAGTATCAAATAAAATCTTTGATTTAGTTCATTGTGATATTTGAGGTCCTTTCCATGTGCCTTCTTTCAATGGTTACAGATTTTTCCTCACTATAGTTGATGATTATTCTAGATACGCCTAGGTTTTTATGATGCAATCTAAGTCTAAAACTCGTAGCCACATAAAGAACTTCTATCAAATGGTCATTACACACTTTAATGCCAAAATAAAGACCTTTAGAACTGACAATGGTGCTGAGTTTCTCATGTCAAAATTCTATAATTCTTATGGAATCCTTCATCAAAAAAGTTATGTTGAATCACCACAACAAAATAGAATTGTAGAGAGAAAATACCAATACATCATATAAGTAGCTAGGGCCCTTCCTTTTCAATCAAATGTCCCTCTCATCTTCTGGAGTGACTGCATACTCACAGCAGTGACATTATTAATCGGATACCATCTCCAATTCTTAACGACAAAACCCATTATGACATGCTCTTCCAAAACCCACCAGACTATGATCACCTCAAAACATTTGGTTGCTTGTGTTTCACCAATACACTCAGCAATCATAGAACCAAGTTATCTCCCTATGCATCTAGGTGCATATTCCTTGGTTATCCTCTTGGATACAAAGGATACAAGGTATATGATATACAAAATCACAGAACATTTGTTAGTAGAAATGTCATCTTTCATGAATCTTCTTTTCCTTACAAAAATTCCTCACCCCACTCAGCAGCAGAACCTCACATATTTCCTATTCCTAAACCATACTTTGATTATTCCTATCCTCATACACCAGCAATAAACCAATCAGCAGAAACCAGCAATAGCCAGACCCAAGTTAACACGATCCAATGCCTGATCATGCGTCCCATATTTCCTCACCAGAGAATGGTTTAATTGCTCTTCAACCCCCTTCCCAAAAAATCTAGAAAAGTAAAGCATCTACCCTCATATCTGGATGACTATCACTGTGATTTACTACCTTCTTCCATTGCAATCCAGTCTTCCATAATGCTGGCTATTCTATCTGCTTCAGGTAAATCTTTCTCTCTTTCTCATTTTATCTCTACTGGTAGACTTTCTCCCAAACACAAGGCATTTGCTACCTCTATTTCAAATGTTTTTAAACCAAAGTTTTATGGCTAAGCTATCAAATTTCTACATTGGCGGCTGCCATGAATTGTGAAATTCAAGCTCTTGAAAAGAATAATACTTGAACCCTCACTCATCTGCTACCTAATAAACACACCATTGGTTGCAAATAGGTCTACAAAGTAAAATTCAAAGCAGATGGTACTGTGGAAAGATACAAGCCACGGTTGGTTACCAAAGGATATACTCAACAAGAGGGCCTGGACGTTTTTGACACCTTCTCCCCTGTTGCAAAGTTGACTTCTGTTCGAGTTCTTTTACCTGTTGCAGTAGTGAACCATTGGTTTTTGCACCAGTTAGATGTTAAGAATGCTTTCCTTCATGGTGATTTACATGAGGAAGTCTACATGGAACTGCCCCAAGAATATCCCGGTCCTAATCCCTCACTTGTTTGCAAATTAAATAAAAGTCTATATGGCCTCAAATAAGCACCTCGCCAGTGGTTTGCTAAACTTACTTCTAGCCTTATCTCATATGGTTTTATCCAATCCAAGTCTGATCCGTCTTTATTCCTGAAATCTACCACTAATTCTTTCATCATTCTCTTGGTTTATGTTGATGACATTCTTCTTGCAAGCAACAATCTTCATGAAATTCAAGTTCTCAAACATTTCTCGGATGATTATTTCACAATCAAAGATCTTCGTGAACTAAAATACATTCTAGGTTTGGAGGTTGCTAGATCAAATCATGGAATCAACCTCTGTCAAAGAAAATATGCCTTAGACATCCTTGAAGACTCTGGCTTCGTTGGTTGCAAACCAGTGGCATTTCCTATGGAATCTACTCTCAAGCTCAAATTAGAAGTAGCTAACCTCATCTATAATCCATCAGTCTATAGAAGGCTTATTGGTAGATTAATATATCTCACCATTATAAGACCTAACCTGGCTTACTCTATACAAGTTCTTAGTCAATTCATGTCCAAACCATCCCAATCTCATCTAAATGCTACTTGCAGAGTTCTTAGATACATTAAAGCTACACCGGGTCAAGGCTTATTATTTCCTTCCAAATCCGATTTACACCTCAAAGCCTACAGTGACAGTGATTGGGCCGGTTGCCTGGACACTAGATGAAGTGTTACTGGTATTGCCATTTCTCTTGGAGAATCCTTAGTCTCCTGGAAATCCAAGAAGCAAACCACCATTAGCAGATCTTCGGCTGAAGCTGAGAATAGAGCTTTAGCATCCACAACCTGTGAAATCCAATGGTTACTTCATCTTCTCCATGATTTGACTATCACTCATCCTCAACATGCACTTTTATACAAAAATAGCAAATCAGCTCTTTCAATTGCTACAAATCCTATCCATCATGAAAAGACCAAACACATTCAAATCGACCGCCATCTCGTTCGAGAAAAGTTACATTCTAGTTTAATCAAGATCATCCATGTTCATTCTCATCATCAACTAGCAGACGTTGTCACTAAACCCTTTGGCTCAGCCATGTTTCACACCCATATCTCCAAGATGGGCATTTTGAACATTCATACCCCTCTTGAGGGGGACTCTTACAATACAGCATTAGTTAGTCAATTGGGGAGTTAATTCAGTTAGGTAGTTAGCTATTAATTCTGTTGATCCAGCTGGTTTTCTTTATCTATAAATAGTCGAATGTAACGCAGAGTTTTTAGAAAAACTTGAATAATAAAAAGTTCTTCTTCTTTTTCTTCATCAAATTATGCTCTTTCATTCTCGAATTTCTGCACTCGTGATTGCAGGTTTCAATGTAATCTGAGTTGATGAATTTTACAAGAGCCACAGCCTGGATATACTCCTCATCTACTGGAACATTCCCACTTGAGAGTGATACAAGAGACCTACGTCTAGACCCAAGCCCCTCCTCCTGATGCCGATATTTTTTTTAAACCTCCTTCATTCTTTCTATCTTCACCTTCTCTCTCAGACCATTTCCATGCTAACTGGCAACTGCTAACCACCACCAATTCAGATGCTACTGACTGCTTCTCCTGCATTAATGAGAGTACTATGGTGTCTCATTCTTAGCACACCTTCGTGGGATTGAGGCGGGATCATATCTTTCTCCAAGCTTGTAGTTTGACGTGAGATTAATGGGCTCTACAAATTGTTGTCAGAGTCTACCCCACCCTCTAATGAATAACCATCACCTTCCCTATGCAGACTCTCTTCATCCCACTCCTCATTCTTAACATGAGGCTCTGCTGTACTGATAATGCTACCAAAATTTGGAAATAATAT
Organism: Fraxinus americana; assembly: GCA_035079005.1. Taxonomy (NCBI): domain Eukaryota; kingdom Viridiplantae; phylum Streptophyta; class Magnoliopsida; order Lamiales; family Oleaceae; genus Fraxinus; species Fraxinus americana. The sequence goes on along the minus strand of CM068706.1, from coordinate 13,832,235 downwards.
GCTTCGCATACTTCCCATTTCAGGCAGTTTCTCATGTACACTGCCTAATAGTGTCGTAAGAGGATCCATAAGAGGCACACTCTGATTTACCATGCTTCCTTGTCAGGAGACAAGTGCAAGACTACTCTGTCCAGTAACTGGTTTGGCAACCCATGAGAGACCCTCCTCAGGTCCATACAACTTGATATGGTCTTTATTAGTAGATGGTTCATGATCACCGTCAAATTCATCTGTCGGACCAATGTACTCTTTTATGGATGTCTCACCACCAACATCCAGACCTTTAACTTGTAAAGCCATCTCACCTGTGAATGAAAGTAACATAGGTAAAATCCATGTGATAATCCATTTTTAAATTTAATTAAATACCTTGACAGAGATCTATCAGGACCATGATTATTGATATCTAGCAGGTTATTGTAAATCAAAACAAAAGGAAAGCCTTGTTCCCAAAAACTTGGGGCCGGTTACATTAATTTTTTTTCATCACTCCTTTCAATCTATCATTGCATGTACCGAGAGGTCCAATGCAATCAAATCTTTTACAACTATCACTTTTCTCAATTCAAATATACCTCTCCCTCTTCTAATCCATCCCACATGGATTGCATAGTTGTTGTGAAAGAGAGCTTGTGTTAGCTCTATGCTAGGCATGCTCCACCATCTACGGAGCCCTTACTTTATTGTCTAGAATAAAAACTCGTTTCTTATTTTATCCATACTAGTGCACATTCATCTTGAGATCCAAATTCTTAATACGTTCATTTAAACGACCCAATACTCAATACCATAAAGCATAAATAATTCAATAAACACTACACAGAACTTGCTTTGAACTTGGCAGATATAGTCGAATCACATAGAATCTCCATGAAATTTATCCATCTTTTTAACTCGAGCTAATTTTGTGCGCCAACATAAACTTAAAACATTATCAACTTCACTATCATCATAATTGCTACTATGACTAAAAGAACATTCTACGTATTCCATTGTACTTCCTCTTAACCTAAAACTTTTAAACTCCAAAGTAATCATTTAGGTTTTAACTTATGATTCATCGTGTCTTAGTACATTTTTGGGCTATTTAAATTATAAAACGTTAGAAATGAGTGATGGATAAGTGAGTAGTGGGTCCTACGAAATGAGTGGAGAGTTCGACTGATTATAAATAGTGCTAAACAAGCTGTGAGTCTCATCAACCAATAACATAAACTAAGAGACCTCGTCTTAGATATATCTTATAAGTTCATCTATCACTAAAGCAAAAAAGTTGACTCAATGTGGAAACATAGTGCTTTAAAATTTTATACCATTAACCCCACTAGTCACTAGATATGACATTCGTGATTACTCTATGACATGTAACCTTAATAATATCAAGAATGGGTCGGAAAAAAGAAGTAAATACATATTGCCACATATGAAGACGAGTAGAGAAAGAAGGATAAACATGATTTTTTGCAATCCTTTCAGTAATTTCTTGGTAGATTCTGTTCATCATCCCAAGAGTTCTTGCAGGATCAGTGGTTAATAATATCATGTTTATAAGTTGGAAAAGAATTTAAGTTGTAACGCACAAAGTAAATGAATTAGGAACCAAAGAAACCGAAAATTGACAAGCTGAGATATCTAACTAGTAATCTGTTTTTTTAAATCTTTGGAATGATTGAGGTGTCATTATCAAACCATGTACCATATAAACTATGAAGCAGTATACTAACCTCCCTAGGGCATAGCTCAGTGGTGCAAAAGATAAGAGTGAGGTAGTCTCAGTTAAGCTGGTAGCTGCAATATGAGGGTTCGAATCCTACCTCTTACAAGGTATGAAATTGGACTCTTTGTGGGTACCAGTATGGCAGCTCTTATACCCTGGTCTGTTGAGGCACATCCCGCGATTTACCTCCTCCACAATGCTCTAGGGGCGGGGCATTGAGGGGCCCTAAAGGTTGGGGTTCAACCTTTTTTTTATAAAGCAGTATACTACTAAATAAAAAGCATAGGGTATTAACCAATCGTGCTATTGAACCTAATGTGCCATGCATCATCGTCTGACTAGGTTTCACCAAGTAAAGAGTGTATAGACACTAGCAACTCTTTGTTCGCTACAAGTACTATAAAAATAGCTAATCTGCGCTAACAAATAAAAAGGTATTAGATTCCAAATGACATCATCTTCAATTTTCGATACATGGTACAGACAAGGGGGAAAGTTAAAAAAATAGGAACTGAAACCATTAGGTGCAAGAGAGAGAAGACAGGGGACTGACTCAGACAATTAGATTTACAAGTCAAGACGAGGACAGTTATTTCCAAATCCATCAGGATATAGTGCAAGCGATGGTCTAAAAATGTGAAGCTCCAGGGAAATATCCAATTTCAATAAATTACATGTTTTCGAGCGTGGGCATGAATGAAAGAAAAAGAAGGCAAACACTTGTTAACAATAGGTCATACACACGTCGTCCATTAATTCAACCACAGTACATGCAGAATCTGCGCAAGTTTGAGTTATTGAACATCAAACTGCATGCAGAGGTCTAACAGTTCAGGGTTGTCATAAATACTAAATATCACAACACAACAAATATCTGATTCTATTTGGTTTTCATTACTCAGCGGAAGCCATCAAAATTTCTACCTACTAAAACCAAATAAATACTGCCAGAACAAAGTTTTTCTTCTTTCGATGTCACTAAAAAAATAAATAATGCAAGTTATTAGACAAAAAATTTACCTAATAAAACAAAATAAATCATGGCACAAGACACATTCTTTTTGCAATAGCTTATGAAGATATACCAAATTTGAGGTTTTACAGAACCACAGCTTGAATAATGTTAAGCCTTCACTAATTTAAACACACAGCATCATTTAATACCTTCTAGAATACAGTTGTACAATGATAGCCAAGCTTAGAGATGAAGTTGCTAAATCAACAAACAACAATTAATCAATCACAGAGAAGTAGATTTAGAAATGTACCCAAAACATCTTCCTTGCCACACAGTTTCTGCAATACTTGTTTCCCCTCGAGCATCCTTCATTTACTTACAAGCCATCGAGGAGATTCAGGCAAAAATAGTACTGCTAATACAAAATATGTGAGAGAAGAAATAGATAGAACTCCTAACATCAATCGCCAGCTAGGCGAGAGCATCAAGGACATTCCAAAAATCATAAAATATGCTAAAAACATACCGCTAGAGCCAGTGAACTGAGGAAGAGTATTTAACGAGCGTCGTATGTCTGATGGGGCAGTCTAGAGTGACAGCTATGATCAAAATCAGAATATCCCATGATCTCCAATTGGTCTGATTTTCTGAATGTGATCATGTAATCCTTAGTTCTTTGTAAATACCGAATAACCTAATTGCCTGCTTTCCAAATATCCATCCCAGATTTATTTAGATATCTGTCTAGCATTCCAACAATGAATGCTATATCCAAATGTGTGCAAACTTAAGCATACATTAAATTCTCAACTGCTAAAGTATAGAGAATTTCTTGTATTTCTTTTCTTTAAATTCATCCTTAGGGTATTAATTGAGATTAAAGTTGTCTCCTTTAGAAATAGGGGTATCATTTGATTTTCATTCTTGCATCTCAAATATTTTAAAAATCTTATCGATACAGCTCTTTTGTGATAATCCAAAAATACATAGAGAACGATTCTAGTGTATCTATATCACTGACACAAAAGAGGTGTCACTACGATCTTTCATTTCAAAATTCCATAACATAAATCTCTTGGTTTCGTGCAAAATAAGTCTATAACATTGTAGACAAGCAGTATATCACCGACATACTATACCAAAAAATATGCTTATTTCCACTGAATTTGTGATATACACAATCATCAATTGAATTCATCTAAAAACCAAACAAGATAATTATTTAATGAAATTTGTAATACCATTAACTGGAAGCCTAATTAAACTCATAGATAAATTTCTTTAATTTGTAAATTATCTGACGTAGCTTAAGATGAAATGTGTCACAAATGCCCTAATAGTTCTAAAATAGTCTTTCATAGAAATCGGAGAGAAAGTCCCTTTAATGTTAATGCCTTCATTTTGAGTAAAGTCATTAGCAACAAGACGAGTCTTATATCTCTCCACATCACCCTTCAAATCCCTCTTTATTTTAAACATCTATTTACAACCAATGGGCTTCACACCTTCAAAAAATGAAATAAGTTCCAAAACGTCATTGTTACTCATGAATTTCATCTCTTTATACATGACATCAATCCATTCTTGAGAATTTTTCATTTGCATGGCTTGATGAAAGTTGATTGATCATATCTTCTTCCATCAATCCACGTCATCCTTATTTTTTTGGAAAAGGACTATAAAGTCATCCGAAATTCTCTTTCTCCTTTTTTTATAAAGTGGATTTCTTTAATGACATTTGTTCTTGATGTTGTTGAGTTTGTTTTTCTGGAACAACCTCTTGATTGTCTATAAGGGACTTTGTAATATTATTTTGATCCAAAATTGCTTCTTGAACAAGATCTGGAGTAAGAATTTATCCACAATCCTGATCATTGTCAATTGCAATAGAAGAAATATATTCATATTCTTCCTCCAAGACAAAATCTTTAACATTATAATCTTATCTTCCCTCGCAAATTCTACATCCTCAAGGAATCTGACATTTCTCATTTCGAAAATTGACCTTATAGTGGGATCTTTTAAAAATTTGTAACCCCTTAACAATTGCTTTACTTGGAACTTTTTTGAAAATTTAAGCTATAGTCATTAGTGCTTCTACCTAGAGAGATTCTGATGTACTGTGGGACGATTCCACATTCCTCTAGAAATTTAGCAAAACACTCTGGACGTTGTTCTCATGATCAGTCATATATGTCATAGTATTTGCCAGTGTTCTAAAAAGGTAGCCTAGCCAGGAAGCATGATGAAAACGCTTCGCCTTGAGCCTAAGCAGGAATTAAGCGGTCAACAACAACGTTGACCGCTTAATGCTCACCTAGGCGTTCTAAGGAGACGCCCAGGCGTGCTTTCGCCTTGAGCCTCAGCGAGAATTAAGCGGTCAACGACAATGTTGACCGCTTAATGCTCGCCTAGGCGTTCCTATGCGACCCCTAGGTGCGCCTCCGCCTCAGGCCCAGATTTTAAGGGGGGTCCAATTTTTTCCCTTTTTTTAAAATAAAACCCACAGCCCAAATTCAGTAGCCCACTATCCCTTCACACTTCAAAAACTCCAGACTCCAGAGAACTGAGAATACGGAAGAACGGCGCAAAACCTCTCAATTTCTCTTCACACCGCACTTATTTGGGTATCAGGTACGTAAAAAAATGATCAAAATGAAATAAGGGAACCCAAGAATGATGATTTTGTATCGGACGATACGGATGACGAATTAGATAAAGAAGAAGATATTGAATTGAAATCCAATAAAGAGTTGAATTAGATAAGATTTAAGCTACGAATTATCTACGTTATATAATTATGATTTTGAAACTTATCTTTATGTATAAATTAGTAAGTAAATACTGTATTTTATAATTTTAGATGTTTGGTATGTATTATTTGAATTATTGAATTTTTTTACAATGATTAAAATTTAAAATTAAAAACATTTTTTTACGCCTAAACTTCGCCTAGGCTTGCATAGGCTCGTAAAGCTTGAAACTTGGCCTCCACGCCTAGCCACGCTTTACGCTTTTTAGAACACTAGTATTTACCACTATGGTAAGATCTGACTTGTTAAATTCTTTTACCTAGTTGTTTTTTAACATCGGTCTTGTATGTCTTGAACATGATCAGTGTTTGAAATTTCTCATAGATAAGATATTAGTAGCCATAGTGAGAAAAATTCATCTATAAACATAATAAATTACTGTTGATTATTCCAAGAAGTCGAAATGAATGGCTTACAGATATCTGTATGAATTAGTTTAAGACTTCTGAATTCCAATTGACACCTAATCTCTTTATGTTTGTTTATTTTTCCTTAATGTAATTAACATAAACACTTAAGTCTAAAAAATTAAGGAAATAAAGAATTCCTTCTGACACAAAATTTTTTATTCTCTTTTGAGAGATGTTACCTAATCGGTTGTGCTATAACGAAGCGGAATTCTCATTGGTTAATTTATATTTAATATCACGTGAATTCACATGCAAAGTTTATTTAAGGATACAACTTTATTAAGCGTCTATATTATCATAACTAGATAAAAAACTAGTACTCACAATATTTGAATTAAAAAGAAAAATCAAACTGGCCATTTCCAATTGAACATGAGTAACCAAATTTGTCAAATGTAAAAATAGAAACCAAATCTCGTCTAAAAGACAGTACCGCAAATACCTCTTTCATATTGAAATCATATCCATTCTTTAATAATAACCTAAAAATCCTTATAGTCTCAACTTTAGTTGATTTGTCATCGCTCCACATAGATGAATCTTTCAGCATCAGTTGACTTTGACAATTCAAACAACCCCGCACATACACACTTATGTGAGTAGTGGCGCTAAAATTATCCATCAAATGTGTCTTGGTATTGAAACTAAATTAACCTAAGAACACACCAAAGTGAGAAGTGTACTTTTCTTTACACGTTAAGTATGGTATTTAGTACAATCTCTCTTTATGTGTTCTAGATTTTCACAAAAAATATCCAGATGATTAATCATTTTTAGGCTTTTACTATTCCTTTGAACTGAACCAGATGCAGCTTCCATATCCTTTAATTGTCCTTATAGATATTTGCCAAGTGAGTACTTCTAGCTCTCTATTGCTTTAGACTTTCTTCTACTTGCACACAATATGAAATGAGCTTATCAAGATTTCACTTTCCCTTTTGATAGTTGGAACTGACATCAAATTGACTTAATTGTGCAAGAATAGAAATCAAAATTAAATGCACGAGCAAATCATCAGACAAGTCAAACTTTAATGCCATTGTTTTTGAAGCAAGATGAGATATTTCCATGATGTACTCCATATATTTTCTTTAGCATTATATTTTAGTGAAATCAAATTCGTCGAAAGTGTACTAGTTTCGGTCTTATCGCCTCTTGAAAATTGAAAAATATCAATTTCTTTAATAAATTCCTTGGCAGTAGTTTACATTATTGGATACAGCATCCCCGAATGCTACTGGAATTTCATGTTTCATGATCATAAGACTTATACGGTTTGAATGATCCCACTTATTCGAGTCCCATTTTTATTAGCGAAACTTTTATTCGTAAGAGTAGTGGGTTGTTCACTCCTAAATGCAAGGTCTAGATTCATGCCGCCAAGAATGATACAAACGTTTTCTTCCAATCCTTAAACTTTGGTTCAAGTATAAGAATTAAAATTGATGTTGACAGATATTGCAGAAATTGATGAATTAACTGAATAGATAATTTAAACGTAATTAATATGTTCACATAGGAATCCTTATAGGACATCAATAATTTCAAATAATGGTGAACCCCATCACAAGTAGGGCTGGACAAAACTCTCTAATCGAATCGGGATCGAAACGGATCCGAACCGAACTGAACAGAATCGAGTGGTTCTTCTTAAATTAAATACCCGAATAGGCATCTGAATCGAAAACCAACGGGTTTGGTTCGGTTCTCGATTCTAGACCAAGAACCAAAGAACCGAATCTCCCTAATTTTTCTAATTTTTTTTTATCTTAAATAAGTCAAAATATTTTATTTTTTAAAAATAAATTTGCTAATAAATTAATTTAGTCCAAACCCAAAATATGATTTTACTATTTCTAATTTCTAGTCAAGCCCAACTTGATCAAATTGACCTAAATTTTATCCAAATCTCTTATTCTATCGTAGTGTCATTTCTACCGTTTTATTATTGTGAACTCCCCATCTTCCCCTTCATGTGATTTTAACATTTAAATTTATGGAGAACTCAATAAAGAGAGGCACAAAAGATATCACGAGATTGAACTACGCTATTTTGTAAGATTTAAGATTGAACACATCATAGTCGAATTAATGTAGTGTTGTAATATAAAAAAAATTAATTATTGTACGGAATTCGGGAACCAAATAGAATCGAACCGAACCGAATCGAATGGAACTGAACCCAAATGGTTCCATAATTAAATTTGGACTCGACAGTTTCATTTACTAAATACTCGAAAATTCGGGTTTGATTCGGTTCTCTTTATAACTGAACCGAACCGGACTATACCAAGCCCTAATCACAAGAGACCGAACACAACATTGATATTTAGACAGACTCTTAGTGTAGTAATCAAATATTGACAATAAATTCGGTCAAATATCAAATCTATCTTTGGACTGACTCAATGTTCACCTAATGAAATTTTTTATAATTATCACATATTTATCACTACAAATGTGTAAATAATTCGGCCAAATATTAACCTTCATTTGAGTCGGTCAATATCCGTATGAATTATGTAAACAAAATATTCCTAATATTTTAAATAAATTAATTAGGCAAGAGATATTACTTCGATAACATGTTACTTCAACGAATCTATTTTAAAAAATTAGTAATCTGAAATAAATATTAATTACCAAAATTTGAAATTATTGTCTCTTTAATTCTCATCTTTAATTTTTATTTTTTTCCTTTCGTTTACAAAAAAATTCAGTCCCGAGACGTCGCGATGACTGGAAACAGGTGTCGTAACAGCTGGACGCTGCAAACAACAGAAAACCCAGCGCAAAGCACTGTACCGTTTCCAATGCAAAGCACTTATTCTAACTTTTGTCCTATCATACTAAAATATCAATTCCTAATGATCTAAGGGTCCGTTTGATAACCTAGAAAATGGGTGGAAAAAGAAAATATTTTCTAACTTTAGCCAATTAAGGGTATTTGATAGTACAAATTTTCCTGGCAAAATGTTTTCCATCTTTTTCTAGGTACAATCCTTTGATGCACAAAAACTTGATTTTGTTTTCTCACATATTTGGTGGGAAAACATTTTCCACCCTTTTTTTTTTTTTTTGCAATGGGAACAAATTCTAGATACAATGGTAAAAAAAAAAAAATTCACTTTTATTGACAACTTCCATGTAAAACAAAGTCAAACGAATGATATTCGATATGGTAAATTTTTTTTTTTTACAATTGGAACAAAACTTTAGACACAATGGTAGAAAAAATTATCACTTTAATGGACAAATTTCATAAAAAACGAAACCAAATGGACACCAAACTTTCAACATTTTCCATGAAAAATTATACCAATCAAACACAATTAATTACAATTTGCAGTAAAACATTTTCTAAGAAAATCAATTCCCAGTAAAACATTTTCTTTCCACCCATTTTCCACCTTTGTAATCAAACGAACCCTAACATTTAGTTCCAACCAACGGATAAAGACCTTTATTTTATTTCAGAATGCATTGGAGTTTTCAAAACAAATCTTAACTGTGATTAAACTTATCCAATTTTTTTCGAAAAAAATCAGAAAACAAAATTTTGAAATTAAAATTTCCAAAATCTAAAATTCGAAATTTATGTCCAAAACTCACATTCCAAAATTCAATATATGAATTTCAACCATAAAATTCTTCCTTAAATTTTAATGGTTTAATATGGAGTTAGCTCTGATACCGCTTGTTGAAACTTTAAACTTTATAAAACTAGAGAATTTAATTATTTTATTGTTAAGATCCTCCATGTCAAATCACAAAAAAAAAAAAAAAAAAAAATTTAATAATGTGAAACATACCTTCTTTGGGAATGATTCTTTCATACATTATTTTGATTTCAAATTTCGAATTTTGATTATTGGTTCTTTTTGTTCTTGAGTTTTCGATCTTGATTTTGGCTTCTTGCTCCGTAATCTTGATTATCGTGTTCTTCAATTTAATTGCTCCAATCATTCTACTTGATTCTTGATTTGAGTTTTTTAATTTTTCATTTTCAATATGTTTTCTCTTATATTCTCGTGTTAATGAGAATGCACAAAGAATGAGAATCACATATAAATTGGATATCATAATCCTATTTATAGTTTCTATATGTATTTGGTCAATTATCAAATACAACCCTAATGGATCCGGTCTCTACATGTATAGTCGATCCACACTTTATTTAGATGTCCTAAACCCAATGATTCAATTATTTATTATATCACTTTAATTGGGTTCAACTTTAAGATAATGTTATATACAATTAATTAGATATGTAAGCTCACATGACAAATTAATAAATTCAATAGCACGATTTTACATCTTAGTTTATTCATGGACAAGAAAAACGTCCAAAAAGTCAATAAATCAATTTATATTTTATCAACATGCATGGTGGACTTCAAATTTTGAAAAATATATTTGATTATATCTTAATCTTAAGAAAATGGTCAAATTTTGTTTAAATGTTAGTATAAATGCTAAATATTTACAAATATATGATATATTAATATTATAATACGTAGATCGATCATGAATGAGACAAGCTACCTGCATCGCGTCGAAGGTGAGATGAGGTGTCAAAATAAAATTTGTTCATATGCACTGTTTAATTGCTAATTCTTTTCTATATCCAAATAGCATTTTTTTAGAATGAAACCTATATCATAGATAATTAATAGCAGTGTTCTAAAAAGCGTAAAGCGTGGCTAGGCATCGAGGTAGAGGTGTCAAGACGGATGGGCCGGCCATGACCCGTAAAAACCGGCCCATGAAAACCGGGACCGCGGGCCGACCCGTGACCCGTGCGGGCGGTTCATGGGCCAAGGAGGTGTAACCCGCGGGCTTCGCGGGTTGCACCCCCACGGGCCGCGGTTAACCCGCGGCCCGTAAAAAAAAATTGAAAAAAAAAATAAAACAAAAATTAAAAAAAATGGAGGAGATTATTTTTACAATTATTTTTACAATACCCTCTAATTAGTTATTATACATTTATACTTCATAGTTCATACTTGTTACTATCTTACTACAATTACAATTATTCAATTGCAAATATCATCATCATCTTGATTATATTTCTTTCTTCTCGATTCTCACTAGTCACTACTAAATTTTTTAATCCTACTATATTATGGATTCTCGCGATTCTTTTTCTCAAAATCCTATTTTCAATAATAGTTGCTCTCCAATAAATTTAGAAGATGATAATGTTGTAGAAGTTTGCAAAGTTATAAATAATTCATGTAACATTAAATTTGAATTCTATGTAAAAATTTCTTGATATAATTATGAATTTATCATTTTGTTCAATTCTTAGTTTACATTTAATAAAAAAATATATTTTTTGCTATAAATATGAAAATTTCTATTTTTTTATAATTTTATTTATACAATCATACGAGCCAAAATCGGAACGAACCGCGACCCGCGCGACCCGTGACCCGCATGGGCTCGACCCGGATGGGTCAGCGGGCGGGCTTGGGTTGTAGTCCAAAATTGTGGGCCGACCCGTAACCGGCCCGGAACCCGCAGCGGGTGGGCTTTTTTTCACGCGGGCCGTTACCGGGCTCACATGTTGGCGGGCCGACCCGGCCCGGACCACCCGGATTGACACCTCTACATGGAGGCCAAGTTTCAAGCCTTACGAGCCTAGGCGAAGCTTAGGCGTAAAAAATCGTTTTTTATTTTTAAATTTTTAATCATTGTAAAAAGAATTCAATAATTCAAATAATACATATCAAATATCTAAAATTATAAAATACAGTATTTACTTAATAATTCCTACATAAAGATAAGTTTCAAAATCATAATTATACAACGTAGATAACTTGTAGTATAAATCTTATCTAAATCAACTCTTTATCGGACTTCAATTCGATATCTTCTTCTTCATCTAATTCGTCCTCCGTATCGTCCGATACAAAATCATCATTCTCGAGTTCCCTTATTTCATTTTGATCATTTTTTTTACGTACCTGATACCCAAATCAGTGCGGTGTGCGGAGAAATTGAGAGATTTTGCGCCGTTCTTTCGTCTTTTTTTTTTTCCCGTTCTTCCATATTCTCAGTTCTCTGGAGTCTGGAGTTTTTGAAATTTGAAGGGATAGTGGGCTACTGAGTCTGGGCTGTGGGTTTTATTAAAAAAAAAAAAAATTGGCCCCCTTAAAATCTGGGCCTGAGGCGGAGGCGCACTTAGGCGTCGCCTAGGAATGCCTATGCGAGCATTAAACGATCAATATTGTCGTTGACCGCTTAATTCCCGATTAGACTCAAGGCGAAAGCACGCCCATGCGTCTCTTAGGAATGCCTAGGCGAGCATTAAGCAGTCAACATTGTCGTTGACCGCTTAAGCTCAAGGCAAATCATTTTCATCACGCTTCCCGTCTAGACACGCTTTTTAGAACACTGATTAATAGTCGTAATCATACATTCAACAATTTTTAGCTTGTAATAAATGAATTCTTGTAAGAACTTGAATGAACTTTTAAGAATTGAATCATCATTAAATCTGTATTTTTTTATTATTATTGAGCTAGTCTAGGTGGCATGTTTGATTAATAATAAAGTACAATAAAAGAGAACTTATACCATCCATAGGTGGAACGTACAATAAAAAGTTAAAACTACACTTCATATTCCTAATTATTTGCTAAAATTAATTCTTGTTAGCAAATGAAAGGAACTCACAATGCAATACTCTTTTCAATTGAAGCATGTGTTTACGAGTCATTCATCTTTCTAAATTAATAGAAATTATGAAATTCTTAGCTAGGTCGTCTTCAAAATCTTTTCAATATTTGATAATAAAAGAAATTTGAAGTCTATCAATTATGGAGCGTGTTAAGTAGTAGATTAGGGCTTGTTTGAAAAGTTTTAACAGATTTTGATAAAAATGAATGAAAAATGTGATCGAAAAGTTGAAAAAAAAAAAACTGTGAATCCTACGAATGTTTGCTTAAAATTAATTAAATACATTCGCTCAAATTTTTTATCAACTTTTTATTTTTTTACAAACAACACTAAGTTTACATGATGAAGTGGATTGTACACACTTTCTGACTATATCTTCATGAAATTATTTACAATAGTTATTGATAAAATTAATAAATTCAGCAATAATTCACATACTAATTTACTTGTGGACAAAAGTCGATATATCAATTTGTCGACATGTTTGTCAGTGGACATCAAATTTTAGTAAATGCTTGGCCATTATCTTAGTCTTAAAACGGGGTCATAATTTGTTTAAATAGTATAATAAAATACTAAGCATTATAAATGTACATTCGATTAATATTTGACCCATTTGAATGAGACAAGAATATTTATATCGTGCCAATGGTAAGTTGACGTGTCAAGATAAAGTTTGCCCGTATACCTTACTTTTACGAAAAGAAATTAAAGCTAATTGGAAGTTCCAACCCATGCTTCTATGGTAGGGTGCGGAATTTTCAAGCTCCACTAAAAGGGAGAATTCTCGAAATACATTTTTATTTCTTGAATATCAACTGAAGAATTGTACAAAATAATATGAAAATTGACAATCAATAAATGTAGTAAACGAGAATGAAATAGTCGAAAGTTCACATACATTTGCCCTCATGATTAGAGCATAAAACAAATTAGTTGACATTTCCCCAAATTTTACTACCAAATATATAATAAGTCGTGATGGTTTGTTCAAGTTAATCGATTCTTGATTGAGCAATTTGAGATTTTATTTTTTCCCATCCTAATGTTGGAGGAAAAATAGCGAATTGAATCAGACGGGACTGTAGGGTGAAGTAGAGACTATTAATTTTGGCCCATTTGATTGCATTCACCTTTGGGAACAATACATAAGTCATATACATAAGGATTACATTTCAAAAATAACTAACTTCAAAAATCATTTCAAAACTCAGGTGTTAAATCAATTAATTAAATATTTTTAATTATAATATAATACAATTACCCAAATTTATTAAATTTCAAATCCAAATCATTCTCTCTCTCTCTCTCTCTCTCAATCCTCTCCCTACCCTTTCTCTCCATCGGAGGCGACGATCTACTCCGGCGATCTTTCCAGCGGCCACTTCGGTGATAATTCCGACAGCCACTCCGACGACTATTCCGAAGATCACCCCAACGCTCTCTCTGACGGCTATTCACGATCTCCCTGGCAAACTACTCCAATGACCACTCCAACGCATACTCCGATCAACCTACCCACCCCATCCACCAATTCCTAACTTCCAAAATTTTTTCAGAATTTCAAGTCACAATCGATCATAATTGGTCACAAACAGTCACAACGAGTCATAATCGGTCACAAACGGTCACTGGATCCTGTTTTTAGGAAGTGGATGACCTTGTTTAAACAAACAAAATATGGGCAAAAAAAAAAAAAAAAACAATCAGCACATCAAATTGGATCAAAAAACCACCAAAAAACTCCAGCAATTCAAAAATCAAATTTACTGGACAAAAAATGGCTATAAAAAATAAAGTTTACTTTTCAAAAACCACGACCACCACGACGCACCACGACATCTACAGACAACACCACCGCACAAACAGATGCACCACAAACAATTTTAGAAAACACAAGACTCGAACTATCCACTAGTCACTATACCACCTCCTCCTCCACTTTCACACACACCTAAAAAATCCACCACCACCACCTCTACAATAAAACAGGCGAGAAGACCCAAATATCGCTACCACCTCCTACTTCAGAATCAAATCGCCACCACCATCACCTAAAATCATCGTCTCTCGTACCAAATGTAAATCACCATAACTGCAAATTTACCCCACCCACAGAGCTACCATTGACACCAATCAAATGTCGTGCTACCTCACCCCGTCGCCGCCAGCAGCACCATTACTGCCAATACTGCCAAAATCTCAGCCACCAAGTCCTAAACCAACTCCACCTTCACCACTTATTTCTTCCCCACCACCACAAATGTACTCACCTCTACTAGGGTTAATACCCTGAATAGTCATTGAACTTTGTCAAAAGTTCCCATGAGGTCACCGAACTTCAAAAATTCCCTGAATAGTCACTAAACTTTGCAATAAGATCCTAGGAGGTCATTGAACTTTGTTAATACCCTAAATAGTCAATAACTTTGCCAAAACCTCTCAAGAGGTCACCAAACTTTGTAAATTAAGACCCCATACATCAATGGTTCATTGACCAATTAAGAACTTTTTGTAAAGTTGAGTGACTATCTAGAGAAGTTTTGGCAAAGTTCGCTGACTATTTAGGGTATTAACGAAGTTCAGTGACCTCTTAGAAACTTATTGCAAAGTTCAGTGACTATTTAGGGAACTTTTGAAGTTCGGTAACCTCTTGGGCTTATTGCAAAGTTCAGTGACTATTGAGGGTATTAACCCCCTCTACCACCACCATACTCACCTCCGCCACCAATCTCCTCCCCACCTCCGACATCTAAATTCCCACCTCCTCTACCTGCAGTACAATCAACACCTAGTGGCTGATTAATCGGACCAGAAGTTGCAACCACGTTGGAAACAAAAAGCAACTCCTTCAAAGTGTGAGAATCACGCAACTCTAGTAGAAGCGGCCTTTGACGATGGTGGCCAACACTCCATTCGACGGCTTTACGGATTTGTAAAATTTGTAATCAGATTTGTAAAAAGAAACGGTTTCATTTATCATTTGAAAGGAAACATTCCATAAAAACTTTTTCTTTGCCTTCCCAATATTTTCCAATGAAACATTTCACTGATATATCAATTTATGGCGAAGAAACTATATATTTCAATATCCATTTATATTACAGTCTTTATATGTAATTTTTTCAAATTTTTTCAGCATGAACAAACTGCGGTACGCTAGGTTTCCTACTCAATAGAAGTTTGGGTTTGCTCAAATTTGGTTATATGGCCAACACGAGGTGAACAACCAACAGGCAAAGTAGATACTTTTAGAATCAAGTTAAATTACACTAAGAGGGAGCCTTTATTCAACAGTAAGTTAAGGGCGTGTTCGGTAGATATTAAAATCGGATTAAAATTGAAAAACTAGCCGTTATTGTTGACTTTTATTAGACGAGTGGGACCCTATTAGGAATATTGGGCCTAACTCCACCTAATAAAATCGGCTTATTAGGGGAGGATTGCCCTCACCTTATTAAGTGGATCATTTATATTTTCCCAAACAATGTGGGATTCTAATATGCCCTCTCACGCACAGCGTGGACCATACCAAACAATTGTGAACAAATCGATATTGGGTGGCACCCAACATTACATAATTGGGTCTAGCTCTGATACCATGTTAGGAATATTGGGCCCAACTCCACCTAATAAAACCGGCTTATTAGAGGAGGATAGCCCTCACCTTATTAAGTGGATCATTTATATTTTCCCAAACAAAGTGGGATTCTAATAGACCCAATAACGGCTATAATTTCAATTTTAATTGAATTTTAAGCTTAGCCAAACATGCTCTACAACTCTACTCCTCGCAGGGATCTAGCTGTAAACAGCCTCCTGATTCATCCTGAAGAAACTCGAGGAGTTCTAATATCATCGTTCTTTAAGTTTTCCAAAGATTCTTACTTGCTCACAGCTAGATATCTAAAGCCGGACACCCCTCTAAAAGGTCATACAAAATTATTTTCTTTCGAATTAGCTTAGTACAAATTCTGACAAGTTTGTCACACTAACTAATTTAGTTGACTAGTCTTCCATATATACATACCCGATGGGACTGAAGTCCTTGTTTGGTGTGGATTTTACTCTTGCTAAAAATTTAAGTCAAAGTCAAAATTTACTCGTAATCGCACATCTCATGGATCCACAACTTTTCAACCGTATATTTCATCAATTTTTATCGAAATCTACTAAAAGATTGATTTTTAGCTATATCAGAAAGGGTTTAAATTTCATAACTCATGGTATCCCATAGTCTAGCAATTCATAGCATTCGTCATGTATGGTATCATCAAGATATTTGACTTGGGACATGCTTTGATTTGAAGCCTAACAAAAGAACCATTCTTAAAGTTTCAGTATAGAACTGATGTACATTCCATCCATCCACTTTACTTGTAAGAAACACACCATAGGGAACCTATATAAATCCCTCATTGGCTTCCTTGTTTCCCATCTTCATCCATCAATATTTCTTTCCTTCTGATTTCTATAAATTAATGGCTCTCCCTTCCTTTTTAATGATATTGTTTCTTGCATGTCTCTTGCTGTTCTCTACCTGCAAAGCATCTTCTCGCGATTTCTCAATTGTGGGTTATTCCCCGGATGATTTGAAGAGCATTGATAGTCTCATTTATCTCTTCGAATCATGGATTGAGAAACACAGTAAGAACTATGAAAGCATTGAAGAGAAATTGCACAGGTTCGAGATTTTCAAAGACAACCTTAAACACATCGACGAGAGGAATAAGAACATCCATAACTACTGGCTCGGTTTGAACGAGTTTACAGATTTGAGGCATGAAGAGTTTAAGAATATGTCTCTTGGGCTCAAGACTGATTCATTGCCTCAGCGAAATGAGTCCCGTGAACAGTTCAAGTACAGAGATTTCATGGATTTGCCCGTATCCGTCGACTGGAGAAAGGAAGGGGCAGTAACACGTGTCAAGAACCAAGGTTCATGTGGTAAGTACCTAAAACTTGTTGCACAATGCATATGCAAAACTCAGTCTTCAGAAATTAAGGACTAACTTGAATGATCATTGTGTATGCAGGCAGCTGCTGGGCATTTTCGACAGTAGCTGCAATTGAGGGCATAAACCAAATTGTAACAGGAGATTTAACTGAATTGTCTGAACAAGAGTTGATTGACTGTGACACTACATATAACAATGGCTGCAGTGGAGGTTTAATGGATTATGCATTTGCCTTTGTTGTTTCTAGTGGAGGGCTCCATATGGAAGAAGACTATCCCTATCTGATGGAAGAAGGAACATGTGAAAAGAATAGGGTAAGGGAGAAAAGCCTTCTATCATAATACTACTACGTTATAAACACTAATATATACATTTTGCACTTGCCGCTACACATTTATCATGAGCTTTTTCCTCACATGTTCGCCTTATCACACTGAGAAGAACATCCTATTAGATTCATTTATGTAACATATTAAACTACCATGACCTAATACAAAATATGAATGCCCGATATACCCCTAAAATAAAAGAAATGAACAGAACAATTAGGTTCCACACAGTTCAACACAATAATCTTTCAGCAATTGGTTTCAGGATGAATCAGAAGTGGTCACAATTAGTGGTTACCATGATGTACCGAGGAACGATGAACAAAGTCTATTGAAAGCACTTGCAAACCAGCCTGTGAGCTTGGCCATTGAGGCTTCTGGTAGAGATTTTCAATTCTACAAAGGGGGTGTATTTGATGGGCACTGTGGAACTGAGCTTGATCACGGAGTGGCAGCCGTTGGATATGGATCGACAAATAGTCTGGATTACATTATAGTAAAGAACTCATGGGGACCAAAATGGGGAGAGAATGGGTACATAAGGATGAAGAGAAACACCGGGAAGTCTGAAGGGCTTTGTGGCATCAACAAAATGGCCTCCTTTCCTACCAAAACTATGTAATTTATTTAGTCAGTCCTGTTTTCCTCGCTGTCTGTTGTCTATTTCCTGTATTTTTGTTTGTGTAATTTTAGAGCTTGTTTGGGAGGGATTAAAATTAGATTAAAATTGAAAAACTAGCCGTTATTGTTGACTTTTATTAGACGGGTGGGACCCAATAACGATTATATTTTCAATTTTAATTGGATTAAAATCTCCCTCAAACAAGCCCTTATTGTATAAGAAATAAGGACAGCTAAATCTTACTGTATACAGGTCTCTAAAGCCAATTTCTAAACAAAATATATTACCGAATTTCAATTACAAATAAATTAGACATGACTACTAAATCAGATTGAAGATGCCACCCACCGAGGCAGCAATATTTGAGTATGATTCGATTGAAACTCCTTCCAAAGAAATGCAGGGTGAAACTGCTAGGCTTGCAAAAGTATAGTTTGCTAAAGAAAAATAATTAAGCAATCTTAGCAAACTTATGAATGTGGCTGCAAGCGATGAACCAATTTTCACACACCTCCAGATGCAACACGAGGCGCTCTTTGTTTTAGTACCACAACCTCCAGGATACCATCTGGTCGAAAACTCGGCGAAAATAATCTGGGGTCCACTGGTCCAGGCAAATTGAAAGATATGGTGAAAGGACCTGCTGGGCAGAGTTGATGAAGTTTCAATTCAAATTCCTCAGATTCATTTTTCAAAATTTGAGCATCTGCAACAACCCCCTCTATGCGCACACTTCCGTCTGAATGTATATCACACTTCAAATTACCTGATATGAGAACCATTGTGTTGGAATTTGTTCAGCTTTGTACTTTGGCTAGAGTATGCTTGTGTGACAGAGAAGAAAGAAATTAGATGCTTACTGTTACTACTCTTGGCACCGGGAAGGGCAACACGGAAAAGATAGCCACCTTCACTTTCTCCTATGTCAATAAGACCGAGAGGTGGTCCAATTGCACCTTCTTTAGCAGTTCCATTCAAAGATACGGCCAGTTTCAATTTTGGAGATGCTGTGTTCTGTTCTGGATACATGCTTTCTGGAAATAGAATTATTATTGCCCAAGAAATGCTGGCTTCCTGCACTTTACATGAGAATCCAGATGAGCGCATTACATATGGACAAGGATTAGAAATGGGTTATGCTTCCTTGTTTATTTGGAAAAATGCCTACATCTATAAGAATTTCAGAAAAAACATAAATTAATGATATTATGTATGGGAAGAATTTATAAACGGTTTAAAAATCCCAACCATACCTTCATAACTACTACTCATTATTATCCACACATTTTGTGGGATCCACTACTATTCCTCTCTATAAACCATTTATAAATTTGCCAAAGGAGACCATATCAGCAACATGTAAGCAATTAAGGGGAAAACATTATTAAATTACCTAAGTTGAAGCTTCGCACTTGCCTTCCATAACGTGTCCTACTTTAGTTCTCATTAGTTATCTTTAAAAAAAGTGTGAATTAATCAATGTTTATATTATAGCCACCAACATTCTTCCTTGCATTGTTGGAGTCGGTCGACCAACCTAGTCAACGCGGGTAGTTGACCGAACAACCCTCGCTTTATTAGGAGGGAAAGGTTAATTTAATTGGTCGATGCGAAGAAGGTTGAGTACATTGGTTTCCACTTACACTCATCACTTATCTCTCCACTATCACTACCGTGACTCGATCGACTAAATGCACGACTAGTTCGTTTAAAATATCTTGTTCAAATATTCTAGCTAGATGCCTCTATTACATCGGTTATACTAACTAATTATGACTGGGCAACATATCTAATCTTGCAACGTGATTTCAGGAAAGGATAAGCATTCACCAACCAGCTGTAAAGCCATGTCATCGCACCCTACCTCTATATAAAGAAGGTGAAAATCCCAGGTATGGGAGGGGTTTTCACATTCAGTCATTAGATACATATCTTTCTTCAAGAACGTTACTTTCCTCCCATATTTCCTCTCACACCGGAGTGGCCTCAGGGAAGAAGTGTACTGCCACCTTAGCAGGTTTTAGGCTGCGAACTTCGCCGTCGGTGGAGGAAAATCGACACTAACATCATTGCTAAAAGAAAATGTTTTGAAAAAATGCAACTAATTAGTTGTGCAAAATCCATTCATGCAGATTAAAACACGGTGAATATCCAACAAAAGTTGTTCTCCTCTAAAAGTTAAATAACAGAGATTTTACTACTCATTAGATAGCAATAACAAATTAAAAGTTTCTGCAATGCACTTGTGTCAGCATCAAAGCTCAATTAAAGATATTTGTACAATAAGATGTTCTCTGGACCAAAATAATGACAAACTTTTGAACACTTCGGTGCATACACAAACAAAGATATGATATGACAGCAGTATATGTACGTCACATCAAAAAAATGTCTCACAACAGTGGTAACTACTATATTTCTAGAAGACAATGGGAAAGCCAGAAATGGATCCTCTCCATCCTAGGGGCAGATTCAGCTCCTCCTCGATGCTGTGTCAACGGGAATGTTTTCCAATATTTGACTTTGTAACGACAAATCATAAAAAATCTTTCATTCCCGAAGCTAACCCTTCATGTTTCGATTTACTCCTCAATCTCATTCCCGCAAATCAAATTAGTTATATTTGTTGCCATTCAATGGTCTGGAACTTGATAAATTGATTTCCCATGTGGATAATTCAATTCACACGTCTTTATGCTCAATTATTAGAAGAGTGTCATCAGATAGCATACTCCATATACTTCAGGTAATGTGTCAATATAAGAACCGTGCATCAATCCATCCACCATTCAAGGGAAGTCACACCCCTGTGGGCAAATGAAGATTCTTCATCCTAGAATATTGCCATTTTGGTAGAAGCATCATGGCTCACTTCACTATAATATTTAATGATTTGAATCTTATTAGAAAATGCAAAATAGGTTGATACGTGACGTCAATATAAGGGTCAAATATGGTGCTGCTCTGGATATGACCACTTTATTACCTGATATATCCTTGAATATTGCCATTTTGGCAATATAGGTTGATATGTGAGGTCAATATAAGGGTCAAAGATGGTGCTGCTCTGGATATGACCACTTTATTACCTGATATATCCCTCCAATACCAAGTCCTAAAAAAGAGATGATGATAGCTACACAGTCAATATCAAACTTTTAAATTACCTTTTGAAACCCAAGAAGAGGCAAGCATAATAACGGAAACCACCACCAAAATGGGAGCATATCAAAACCAAACATACTGATTTAACATTAAGAATGGGGGGAAAAACATAATCACACCCAGTTACAGTTATTATAACCATAACCATGTATTCCTATTAACTAATAAAATTGGTATTGAAGGCCAACTGATTTTTTCCCTCAAAAAAAAGAAATAGCCAAAGCCATGGGAACAGAAGGCTTCTATTTGAGGGGGGTATTTTAACCTAAAATTTTTCATGAAGAGCTGATGGCGAAACACAATATTATAGCATTCATAAAAAAAAACAATAATAATAATGACAATGGTATTGAAAATGAAATTAGATTACTTAAAAATGGTTGAAACCTGGACCCTTAGATAAACCATGATGAAACCACAATGTTATTTCAACTCTTCTGAAACCATGAAGTGCTCAGACACCTGACATTTGGACAGTAGTATTGAACTACATTTTGTATTGATCTTATCTTAAATTTAAAAAGTCCATTAAAGATGTTTGGTTTGTTCGTACTTTCCAAATCAAGTTGCACGCCCATTTTGAACAATTTATGGTACATTGGACATTACTAAAACCATAAAATTAAATAAGGTTGGAAAATACTCACTCTATTTTGTTTTGATTGCCAAACTCTCTGTTAAGATATTCCAAGATAATAACTATTTAAGAAGGATTTTTTCATGCTCTTATTCCAAAACTACTTTCTAAAAAGCTCATAGTTATCTTCTCGGTTCCACTTGCACCGACTTCCACTCTCACCAACTCCATGAGGAACCACGTGAGGACACTCCTACTTCTAATTACTCTTCCTCCCTAATGGTGTATTTATGGTTAAAAGAGTAAAACCTTTGAGAAAACTTCTCCTCTAAATATCTCAAAGTTTCTCCTTCTTTAAATATCCAATCCGAGTAACTGGACTATTTTAAGATTCAACCAATTTCCACAACTTGCAACTCTATGTACAGCGAACCAACCTAGTGGAATCCAAATTTGTTGAAAAACTTGATACTTCATTGGTAAATTGACAGTTCCATAGAGGCTGAGAGCAATGTGAAGGACATGCACAAAGGGTTGAAAGTGTAGGTGAGTTGACAGAATGTGTACAAGCACTTGGGTCAGTTACTTGTTCTATCTCTGGATGTAGACAAGTCATGTCGCAGACAAGTCTTGCCAAACCACATTAAATTTGAGTATTCACTGGTCCCACATTCATGAATGATTACACATGACAATTCAAAGATTCAACACCAGGACTACGAACAAACTGGAGAAATTATAAGTATGTAAGAATTGCACTGGAACTGGGAACTGTACAGGTTGAAGATCAAGGCATACAAGAATATGATGTATCATATTTTAATATTGGGAAAGGGGAGAAGGCCCTCGTCTTCTTACATCTTCCTGAGTCTTACGAAGGCCTAGTGACTACCAAGCTCTACAGGAAGATGTCCTAGACGTAAAACAAAAATCATCATTCTTGTCTTAAGAGGAATAGAAAAAGCAACCAAGATGAGGACAAAATTTATCATTGATTTTGCAAGGCAAACAATCTTTGATATTTTTTGTATATCAGGAGCAAAGTGCAAGCTAGGTGTCTTCGAATACAAACAATCCTAGGTGTGGAGGATGACTAGTGTCAGTAGGCTTTAAGTTTGAGACAAGCCAAGTGTGCTAAACATGCTAATTATTTCATCCCTATTAAGTGATTTCAGATATACTTGAGTAGGGTGCATGAGAGCAAGACAGAGCAATGCACACAAAAGATTTGAGAAATCTATGTCGCAATTGAGCAAAATGTACAAGGGCCCTAGGTTTGGACACACATCAAGTGTGGTATGTCTTGTACTGTTTTTGTCTCTCATGGGAAAGTATGGCCACTCTCCTGGATGTATGAAAGATATGCTGGACCATGATAAACCAGTTCCTTCACTTTCCCTCATATTCAAAGGCCAAAACTTTGCACTATATGCAACAGACTGAATACCAAACAGCAAACGGCTATACACTATGTAGTACAAACATAATCATAATCTACATAATTATGAATAAATAAATCCTAAAATCTAAAATTTTGAATATATATACACACAAGTATAGAACCCAAAAAGGAAATGTACATAAATATCAAATTCAAACATCGAAAAAGAGGAAACTTTACCTAGATTTCCTTACCTTTAAATAATCAAGAAAGTTTTTGGTTGAATAAACACAATCCGACCTCTTCAAAAGTGAAATCCAAAAACACCCCAAATCTACAAAAGGCCAAAATCTAATTAGTATAAGTAATAAAAACGATTTTTTTTCTCAGAGTATCAGGATTCACCTATTATCCGACTCAGGCCTTAGTATCTGTCTGCACCGCTTATATGTGTATGTAAATTGATACAACACGTTGCGAATTTTTAAGAGAGTATATAAAAAAGAAGAAGAAACGGAGATTTCTTGGGAGTCCAAATTTTGAGTGCAAATTTTCTTTTCTTGCTCTCCAATTTTTCAATTGGTGTTTGACCAAATCTAGAATATAAATATTAAATTCAGACAACATAGTACAGTGTCATATTTCTTCCGACCAACGGTACTCTACCAAAAGTAGAGATGACATTAAAAATTGGATTAACAGCACAAACCCCCGGAAAACGTTTCTATTTACGATACGCCTCATACTTACCGAAAATCGCAAAAAACTCTCTATTTGAAGCCTTTTATACGAAAAATTTCCTTATTGTCAAATTTGTCATTAAAAACAGTAAAAATGTCAAAATTAAAAAGTAATCATTACAATTTTAGTATCCAAACATATTATTCTTTTACAAATTATACCTAATATATATATATATATATATATATATATATATATATATATATATATATATATTTTTTTTTTTTTTTTTTTTAATTTTATTATTATTTTTTTTTTATTATGTACCACCCACATCTCAAACCTTTAAAATTTTATTTTCCACCCTACCCAACGTCATACATTTTTTTTTTCCATTCCCTTAAATTTCTGGCAAATTGATTTTCAAACTTAGGTTGTGATCTTACCAAAAATCGTCACCTGTTGGATCCCGAGCTTGAGCACTGAGATTGATCACGAACAAGATCTTCCGACATCAAAACAAAGGCGTCGAGGTGTGTCCTCGTCGCCCCTCCGATGCTTAAGTCGAGACGGGGAAAATTGAGTATATATTCTTTGAATGTATGTGTGGAAAAACGTGCACGAATAATAGATGAGAATAGTGTATTTATAGAGGTAGGTAGTTGAGTCCTAGAAGGACTCATCTCCTTATTTTTAGGAGATAGCGTAGTGATTGGAGTTGTATGGAAGTCTCCTTCCTTATTTGAAGTGTTCCTCAAGGTAAAACTCCTTCAGGACTTAGGATTCCTAATTTGAGGTAATTGGATAGGGTTAGGGCTCTTTCGGGACGAGGACTAGTAACGCTTGATCACGGGGCACTTTGAGAATTTGGCTAAGGCAAAATCCCGAGCATATACCCCCGAGGACTACCAATGTGATTTTGGAGGTATTTTGGAAGGTCCATCCTCGAGGTATCTCGAGCACCATGCAAGCTCGAGGACTCGGGTCCCATAATCCAAAAAGAAGAGCCCTTGCAGTCCTCATGCTCGAGGTGTCCATAATAATGACCACATCACTGGCCCCCGTGCATCCATTCCTAGAGCTCGAGAGTTAGGTGTGGATGCATATGAGCTTGATGATGGCTCAGTTAATAAGTCATGAGCTCGACGATAGCTCGATTAATCAATCCGTAGGTTATGAGCTTGATGATAGCTCGAGTAATAATGCTCGATGATAGCTCGTGTAATGATTAAGTCATGAGCTCGATGCTAGCTCATGTAATAATGAAGTCACGAGCTCGATGCTAGCTCATGTAATAATTAGGTCATGAGCTCGATGATAGCCCATGTAAAAATTAGGTCATGAGCTCGATGATAGCCCAATTTATAATTAAGTCCCGAGCTCTTTGCTTGAGATTTTGACAAAGTATTAGGCTAGAGGACTTATCTGAGGCCTAATGTAAATGAAATATCCCGAGCTCTTTGCTTGGGATTTTGAAGTACTAGGCTCGAGGACCGAGGCCTAATGCAAAAATGAATATGTCTCGAGCACTTTGCTTGGGATTTTGACAATGTACTAGGCTCGAGGACCCAGGCCTAATATAACATGAAAATGTCCCGAGCTCTTTGCTTGGGATTTTGACAAAGTACTAGGCTCGAGGACCGAGGCCTAATGTAAAGTGAAAATGTCCCGAGCATTTTGCTTGGGATTTTGACAATGTAGTAGGCTCGAGGACCGAGGCCTAATGTAAAGTGAAAATGTCCCGAGCATTTTGCTTGGGATTTTGACAATGTAGTAGGCTCGAGGACTGAGGCCTAATGTAAATTGAAATATCCCGATCTCTTACTTGGGATTTTGACAAAGTACTAGGCTCGAGGACCGAGGCCTAATGTAAAATGAAAATGTCCCGAGCACTTTGCTTGAGATTTTGACAAAGTACTAGGCTCGAGCACCGAGGCCTAATGCAAAATGAAAATGTCCCGAGCTCTTTGCTTGGGATTTTGACAATGTAGTAGGCTCGAGGACAGAGGCCTAATGGAAAATGAAATATCCCGAGCTCTTCGCTTGGGATTTTGACAAAGTGAATGTCTTGAGCTCGAGGACTAGATAATCAACTAGGCTCGAGGACTAGATTATCAATTAGTATTATTTTGTCTTGAGCTCGAGGACTAGATAATCAATTATCTTTCGGAGTCTTGAGCTCGAGGACAATGTGAATGTCTTGAGGTTGAGGACTACATAATCAATTATTATTATTTTGTCTTGAGCTCGAGGACAAGGTGAATGTCTTGAGCTCGAGGACTAGATAATCAATTATCTTTCGGAGTCTTGAGCTCGAGGACAACGTGAATGTCATGAGCTCGAGGACAAGATAATCAATTATCTTTGTTGTCTTAAGCTCAAGGACAATGTGGATGTCATGAGCCCGAGGACTAAATAATCAATTATCTTTGTAGTCTTGAGCTCGAGGACAAGGTGAATGTCATGAGCCCGAGGACTAGATAATCAATTGTCTTTGTAGTCTTGAGCTCGAGGACAAGGTGAATGTCATGAGCCCGAGGACTAGATAATCAATTAGTATTATTTTGTCTTGAACTCGAGGACAACGTGGATGTCATGAGCCCGAGGACTAAATAATCAATTATCTTTGTAGTCTTGAGCTCGAGGACAAGGTGAATGTCATGAGCCCGAGGACTAGATAATCAATTAGTATTATTTTGTCTTGAGCTCGATGACAACGTGGATGTCATGAGCCCGAGGACTAGATAATCAATTATCTTTGTAGTCTTGAGCTCGAGGACAAGGTGAATGTCATGAGCCCGAGGACTTTTCGACGAAATTATATCCAAGTGATATGATGGACTGGTCGAGCTCGAGGTTTTGGAGAGCATGCTCGTAGCATGTTTGGATGTAAGCTCATGCAGGTATGAGGAGTCTTGCTCGCTCTGTGTCATGAGGGCCCGTTGGTGATGGGACTTTTGTTGAGATCATGCCCATAGCATGTATCGAGGTAAGCTCATGCATGTATGAGGAGTCTTGCTCGCTCTATGCCATGAGGGCCCGTTGGTGACGGGACTTTTGTTGAGATCATACCCGTAGCATGTCTCGAGGTAAGCTCATGCATGTATGAGGAGTCTTGCTCGCTCTATGCCATGAGGGTTCGTTGGTGACAGGACTTTTGTTGAGATCATGCCCGTAGCATGTCTCGAGATAAGCTCATGCATGTATGAGGAGTCTTGCCCGCTCTATGCCATGAGGGCCCGTTGGTGACGGGACTTTTGTTGAGATCATGCCCGTAGCATGTCTCGAGGTAAGCTCATGCATGTATGAGGAGTCTTGCCCGCTCTATGCCATGAGGGCCCATTTGGTGATGGGACTTTTGTTGAGATCATGCTCGTAGCATGTCTCGAGATAAGCTCATGCATGTATGAGGAGTCTTGACAGCTCTATGCCATGAGGGCCCGTTGGTGACGGGACTTTTGTTGAGATCATGCCCGTAGCATGTCTTGAGATAAGCTCATGCATGTATGAGGAGTCTTGCCCGCTCTATGCCATGAGGGCCCGTTGGTGACGGGACTTTTGTTGAGATCATGCCCGTAGCATGTCTCGAGGTAAGCTCATGCATGTATGAGGAGTCTTGCCCGCTCTATGCCATGAGGGCCCATTTGGTGATGGGACTTTTGTTGAGATCATGCCCGTAGCATGTCTCGAGGTAAGCTCATGCATGTATGAGGAGTCTTGCTCGCTCTATGCCATGAGGGCCCGTTGGTGACGGGACTTTTGTTGAGATCGGAAAGAATACTTAAGACAAATTTTTTGTTGGGCTTTTCCCAAAACTTTTATGTTCTAGAACAATCATGGGCTCATAGGCCTTGACGAATGAACTATCGAAAGAAAAAATGAGCGAGGGCACGTAAGCCCGATCAAATGTAAGTCCAAAATAAAACAAAAAGAGCAAAATTAACTGAATAGACAAAGTGATGACTGCTATTAGTTGATTGTACCAACAGTGGGTTTGTTACCTACTCCTGTGCCTGAGGTCTTTTCTTTGTTGTAATCATTCCTTGGACGTTTGTCATGTCTGACGTACGTTTTTAAAAACCCTCTTTTGATCAGTTCCTCAATCTCTCGCTGTAACATCACACACTCTTCCGTTGTGTGTCCATGATCCCTGTGAAAGTCACAGTACTCACTTTTATCTCTGGTCTCAGGTGGGGACCGTAACCTCGGGGGCCATTTGAGCTCTTTCATGTCCTTAATCTCCATCAGTATGTCGGACCTAGAGGTATTCAGATGGGTGAACGGCCTAGGTGGTACTTCCTGCCTCTGTTTGTCTCGAGCACGATCTTGTCGTATGTTTAGCTCGTGTGGC
Source organism: Fraxinus americana (assembly GCA_035079005.1). Lineage (NCBI taxonomy): Eukaryota > Viridiplantae > Streptophyta > Magnoliopsida > Lamiales > Oleaceae > Fraxinus > Fraxinus americana. The sequence continues at coordinate 13,803,589 of CM068706.1, read as the reverse complement.
CTTTTGAGTTGGGTCTTCTCAGAGCTCGGGGTAGGCTTCATCGCCTCCTCCATATTGATATACTTTTCTCCTCGGGTAAGAAGCTCAGTCATGGACTTCGGGGGTGTCTTAGATAAAGACATCTTGAAGGCCTCACACCTCACTGCATATGTTAGAGCTGAAACAGCCGCCGTGATGTGAAGGTCGGATATTTGCAGCCTTTCCTTATTAAACCTTGTCATGAAATTACGTAGGGTCTCATTCGGGCCTTGTCGGAGCTGCATGAGGGTCGCCGCAGTCTTCCTAATGCGCTTGCTACTTGCGAAGAAGGTGGAGAACTTATCCGCGAGGTCGGAGAATGAGGCTATGGAATTAGGCTCCAGTGAGGCGAACCAATCCCTAGCAGCGTTCGTTAGTGTTTGAGGAAAGGCCTTGCACATTACAGGATCTGGTGCAACCTGTAGGTTCATGACATCCGTATACACATTGAGGTGGTTGATGGGGTCAGTGGTCCCATCATACTCCTTCACGCGGGGGAACTTAAACTTGTCCGGGAGGGGATATGAAAGAACCTCTGGCGTAAACGGAGTGCTAGGGACGAACCATGTTGTCCCCTTGACATTCTTCTGCAGTCCGGCCGTGATCCCGTCCTGTATGATCCGAGCCAATTCTTTTGAGTCCATGGTAACCACTCTCGAGGCCGAGGCCACTGGGGGTATGCCCGAGGCCCCCGATCCACCATTGTCATGGGCCCCGTGATTATCCCGAGCCCGAGCATCTGCAGTGAAACCCTCCCGTGCCACCGGGGTGTGTTCCGGCGCCGGGTCCTGGGGTGCATTCCTTCCAATCAGTAGCTGGGTTAACGTCGCAACTTGCTGGCGGAGGTCTTCGAACGCCCCAGCAGTAACCATAGCCGGTTGAGGAGCTGGTACCGCTGATGACTCTCCTTGATGTACTTGGTGTTCCGTGGCTGGGGGCTGGTTCGGAGCGGATGAGCTTGCCGGAAGATGACCTGAACGTGTATGCACCATGACTTTTGGTAGCGTTTCCCACAGACGGCGCCAATGATCTTACCAAAAATCGTCACCTGTTGGATCCCGAGCTTGAGCACTGAGATTGATCACGAACAAGATCTTCCGGTACCTGAAACAAAGGCGTCGAGGTGTGTCCTCGTCGCCCCTCCGATGCTTAAGTCAGACAGGAAAATTGAGTATATATTGCTGAATGTATGTGTGGAAAAACGTACCTGAATAATGGATGAGAATAGTGTATTTATAGAGGTAGGTAGTTGAGTCCTAGAAGGACTCATCTCCTTATTTTTAGGAGATAGCGTAGTGATTGGAGTTGTATGGAAGTCTCCTTCCTTATTTGAAGTGTTCCTCAAGGTAAAACTCCTTCAGGACTTAGGATTCTTAATTTGAGGTAATTGGATAGGGTTAGGGCTCTTTCGGGACGAGGACTAGTAACGCTTGATCACGGGGCACTTTGAGAATTTGGCTAAGGCAAAATCCCGAGCATATACCCCCGAGGACTACCAATGTGATTTTGGAGGTATTTTGGAAGGTCCATCCTCGAGGTATCTCGAGCACCATGCAAGCTCGAGGACTCGGGTCCCATAATCCAAAAAGAAGAGCCCTTGCAGTCCTCATGCTCGAGGTGTCCATAATAATGACCACATCAGGTTGTAATGGTATTTTATGTATAAAAAATATTTCTGGCAAATGTACTGCCACAATTGTTGACTAAGGTAGCTTCCCAATTACGTTTGGTCCTCTTTTTCTCACTGTACATCTTTCTATTCACTTTTGCTTTCCCATATCACTTTTGTATTTCACTCTTCTTCAACACAAAACCTAGAAATCTGCTGCAACATCTCCACTTCTTCCACATCTTCCTCCATCGGCACAACTACCACATCTGGTAGCTCCCAGCTCTTCAACAGCTTCAAACCATAACAAGACCGGCAATCAAAATCTTTCCGACTTTAACAAATAGCTTTTGGGTTCAGTTTTCTCACTTATCACATGCTTAATAAGCGTGTGTTAATATTTAGTTACGGCTTCTAAATTGTATGATTTTGGTTTTTGAAATTATATTTACCCAACAGTGAGAACAACAAAGATTGTATTTTTCTGTAACTTTATGATCTAACTAGGGATGAAATGATGAAATAAAAGGGTTGCTCACAAGGTTTTGGAGGGGAAAAAATGAGGAAGAAGACGGGCAGCACATTTTCTATGAGTTGTGGAAAAGTAGGTGCAAAAATGGTGGTTTTGAAGGGTAAGTTCTGTGCGAACAATTTCATTGCACAGAACACTAAAAATCTATCCCCATTTCATACTGAAATTGAAATTGTGAAACAATCATTATGCTCGTGATCAAAAAGAGAAAAAAAATGGCAATTATTGGAGTAAGAGAGTTTTAAAGTTGAAAATGAGAAGAAAAATGAGGAATTTGGAGAAAATTTTGGAAGGAATTAAATAAAATAATAAAGTTTTGGAGAAGATGATAAAATAGGATAGGGTGGAAAATAAAGTTTTAAAGGTTTGGGATTGTGGGTGGTATATAAAAAAATGAGTATAGTTTGTAAAAGAATAAAAAGTTTGGATACTAAAATTACAATTGTTACGTTTTAATTTTGACATTTTTACTAATTTTAACCACAAATTTGATGGTATGGATTTTTTTCGAACAAAAGATTTCAAATATGGGATTTTCTGCAATTTTTAATAGGTACGAGGTATTAAAAGCTAATAATCCTTAAAAATTTATTAAAAGCTGGGCATGTTTCAGACCTTGAAGTTTGATCCTTAATTACGTAGGTTTTAAATGTAAATAAAGTATATTGGAATATTAAAATCTTAAAACTGCATGTTCCTTTATACAAATTAATTAATTCTCCATTTAAAGACTTGTTAATAAATTAGTTTTTAATTAAACATAATTGATGCAATCCGTTAAGCTAGAAACTCAATTTATCCTACCATATTTAAAAGAGGCAACCCACTATGAATAGTGAAAAGTGGGTTGCCTCTTTTAAATATACTAGTGTGGATCGTGCGTTGCACGATAATCGTTATAATTTTGTAAGAAATGCCACTATGATAATTATCTATTTGAAGACACGTATACATTAGTTATAACATTCTTGGACAAAATTTCCTACCATATTTAAAAGAGGCAACCCACTATGAATAGTGAAAAGTGGGTTGCCTCTTTTAAATATACTAGTGTGGATTGTGCGTTGCACGATAATCGTTATAATTTTGTAAGAAATGCCACTATGAAGATTATCTATTTGAAGACGCGTATACATTAGTTATAACATTCTTGGACAAAATTTTTTGGTACATGAATAAAAGTTAAATTATGAGAACTAAATTAATCAACTTGTGACCATGAAAATTGGAGAAAGAAATCCAAGACGAATTTTAATCATTATGAAACAGGGGTTAAATCTTATGCAGTGACAATTAGTGAGGAAGAGAAATATAGGTGAAACCAAACAGCTATAATCCAACTATGATGTTCCTCGTAGACAGAAAGTGAATAGCAGCAATGCAGGAGATGCCAAGAACATAAAACGTAACTGCAAAAAATGGAAGCCTCTCCAGAACATCAAAGGCAAGTGCACTATCAATAGATTCATCTAAATATAGTCTATACCTTTCTCTGCCGAATATGACCATTTATTGCTTATAAAATTGCTACACAGATAAAAAAAGTAAAGGACTAAACAGGTAAAGGAATTCCCTAGGAAAATAAATCCATATATTGACATATAGTTGAGTTTGATTATATATACCATCTAGAAGAGCACCAATCACTTCTGGATCATTGAGTGTTGCCATGAATTCAGCGTCTTGTACATTGACAGCAAAAAAAGAACATTTATTTTCTGTAGGAACAGACAGCACTACATCATATCATCAGCAGAAGGTATGATCCAAATTATATGGTTATTTGAAACAAGTTCGGCAGAAGATAGGGTGGTAATTACATTTTTGTTGTACTCAATAAATCCCCCTAGCATGCCACTCTGACTTCCACTTGACGAAGACTGCTCTTGCTTCTTATCCTTTATATATGCAACCTACCCCAGAATGCTTGAGAGAAAATCAGATTTCATATGTAGACAACATACAGTAACAAACCACTGAGCAAATACGGTTTACCCGAGCCTGGAACTAGCGGCATACTTGATTACGCTCAATTTTTTTGTACCTTTCCTCTCTGCGAAGCCTTTCATATTTTCGCCGGTGTTCTAAACTTTTTGTACATTGGTGCTGATCCTTAGACATGAATAATTCTAGGCCAGGAAGTGCTGAGAAAAGTGCTGAGTGGTGAATATCCTCTGCAAATGTACTCTTGTATACATAGGGAGGGGAAATGCTAAGGTCTCCATACACGACACCAAGACTCTTGATATGCTAAAAGCAAAGTGGTCTTCCAAGAATCTCTATGAAACAACAGAAATTTTAACATATACATTACTAAAAAACACTGCATACGTCTTAAAAGTCATCAGCAAGGTATACAACAGAGAATGGGCAGAGAACCAATTAAGATCAACTCGACAAAAGTAGCACACTAAATTAGAAAGAGCATGACGAAGACAGTCCACCTCAACATCAGTCAAAACATTAGCTATTTGACATGAGTGTAACAAAATTATTTACACTAATATTCTCTTTCAATCACTAAGGTCCTTTTTTGGTTAATTAATACACCATCTGACATTCCCATAGCTTCCTTGGAATTAAGGGTTCTCCTCAAAGCCTAAGATAATTAAATCTTTGGTTCCCTTTAATTAAAAATGATGTGTGCTAAATGAAGAAGTTTTCTTGACTTAACAAGTAAATGTATAAACATAAGAAGATAACTTACATTTGTTCATATGGAAGAAACTGCAGATAGAACTTCTTTATATACAACATTTTTCGTACATGTGTAATGCATTATTTTATTTTCATTTGGTTTCATAAGAACTTTGATACATGTACTACTTTTTGCTCTTGATAATGCGACGTAAAGTTGTCCATGTGAAAATACAGGTTCAGGTAAATATAATCCAATAAAATCAAGAGTTTGACCTTGAGCTTTATGTCACGGGACTAGATTTCTTACACTAGAAAAACTAGACACCGTGCGGCCTTAACGCAACACAATTCCCGTCCCTACGAGAAAGCGCTAAGTCAGCCTTTCGATGCCCCCAAAATGATTCAACCTTGTAGGCTAAATCAAGACAAACTTTGAGTATGAGATTTGAAGTAACAAAGACAATATCGAGAAACAAGTAAGTTTGGGAGAAAATCTCTCTTTCTATAAAAACTCCACACCAATGTAATATACAATGTGATCTAAGAATTATATGAATAGCATGAATCCCATAAATTGCATGCCTTCCAACAATTCTCTCAACTCACATATACTACTTGAAATTCTAATGGATTCCAATCTAATAAATTACAATGGGACTCCATCCCTATTTATAGGCAAATCCCATGTAAACCTCCTTAGATTTAATGGCTAGGATCAATCCTCATCAATCCCCATTGGCTACAACTTGCCTTTAAACCTCCTTAGACCAAGTGGAAGCAAACTTGGACTTTGGTTCTTTGCAAGTGGATTCTTCCTTCAAAAATCCCATGTGATTAATGTCTCTTTCATAGACATCAATTTGAGTTTGACTTCCTCCCTTGGCCATTCTCTTGCAAGTGGGTTAAGTAACCAACTTGGACAAATCTTCCCAAAATATAACAAAATATCCCAGCAATCTGCCCATAGTATTTTCCTACAGAAAACCACCTGGTATGCTGGGATTTACTGCCCATGTCGCGCCCATGTCCCTCCCCATGTCAGGCGAACTGCATTACGTGTTCTTTGTCTTTGCTGCGTCGTGGCTGCACGACTGCGATCTGTCAGCCATGTCCTGGATGCGTCCTGGGAGCTGCCTGCAATCTGCCTGCGATGTCCTGGGAGTTGCCTACAATCTGCCTGCGATGACTGCTCGTGTCGCAGTAACTGCAGTCACACTCGAATTTTCTAGGCATGACCTGGACATGAACCAGCCACCATGGATATTAGTCATTTCCCCACCATTTTAGGTGACATCCCTGTGCCATGCTAGATTTTAGGACATCACCTTGCGATCCGTCACATTTATTTATAGTTACAGCAAAGCACACACGGACTGGGAATTGAGTTCTTTTAAATCGAATTGGATTTATATCATTTTCAAAAGGCACAAATGGTATACGGGGTAAAAAAAACTCTTTTGTATTTATATTGTCCAATAGCAATTTCAGCATCAATTATATTTCGATTAAATCTTTTACAAATAAGCCTAGTTCCATTGCACAAACCTTCAGATGGATTTATATTCCTCAATAAAATAATAGGACAATTTTTTTTCAAAATTAATTCATGTGGTCGAACACCATTAGGAGTTAAAGTATTAAAAAAATTCTCATCAAATGATTGTGCATTCAAATTTATCGGTTCATCAAAACTATAGTATTTAATAGAATCACCGGGGAACTGTTCTATTAACGTAGCATTTATAAAATCAACATTCTCATTTTTGGACTTAATATGATTCTATTAATCATATTTTCAATATTATCTGGGTAGGTATTTAATTCAGGGAACACAACATCTATCAATTTTCTTACAAAAGTGGCTTCATTATCATGAGGAATAACCATTTCATCTGAAAATTTAATCATATTGCATGAATGTAAATGTTCAATCCTATTTCCAATTTGCAGTAAATATTCAGAAAAAGGCAAATCTATTTGAGCTCTCATATTTTGAACTAATCTAATTTTTTTTAATAAATGGCCATAAATATGAATTAACAAATGTTGCATCAACAATATCTTCTTTTTGTCCTTTGGGAACAACAGGTAATATTTGACGGAAGTCACATCCTAAAACTACGACTTTCCCTCCAAATGGAACTTTATTTTCTGTTATATCTTGTAGCATCTCATTTAACGATTCAATAACTGCTTTATTTAACATAGGAGCTTCATCCCATATTATTAATTGTGTCATTCTTAGTAATTCAGCTAAAGATGATTGTTTACTAACTGAAGTAGTTGATTTACTACTAACCTGAAGTGGGAGCTTAAATCTCGAGTAAGTAGTTCTCCCTCCAGGAAATAATCCTACTGCCACCCCAGAAGATGCAGTAGCCAAAGCTACCATTCCTTTAGATCTTACAGCTGCAAGTAAAGAGCGATATAAAAAGGTTTTTCCTGTTCCTCCCGGACCATCAATAAAATGCATGTCATTGATTTTCTTGAAGACATCATTTAGGATTATATCGTATGCTTTTCTTTGTTCTAAATTTAATTTTGTTTCACTTAACAGATCTTCATCTGAAACAACTATCTGTAATTCATCTGTAATAGTCTTCGAAAGATGATTATTTTCTTCTAACAAAATTTGATGTTGGACTATTCGATAATCATTCACAGTTGTACCCGAAATTTGTAATATGTCATTCAAATCACTTAAGACCTTTGGTTCGGCTTCTTCTGTATTTACACCTTTTTTTATTTAATCTTCTATCATATATTGCTTAAAATTATTCCATAATTTCTGGGGATCATGTGGATCACACAATGTCAAAATTGTAGCAAACAATTCACGCAATGTTAATGTCATTTGATATTGAGAAGCTTCTTGCAACCACATTTCACAATCAGTATCACCATTAAGCAAACCATGTAATAATGCAGCTTCACGAAATGTCGAAGCATGAATTCCATTAACATTTTTCAAATCTTCATAAGATATAGCTCCTCTAACATGGTTTAGCAATTTTCTTAAATAATACCTTTCTCCTTCTATAATATTTACAGAAACAATTCGTCCTATTGAGAAAGTTTTATTTTTTCTTTTAGACCAAGTTCTACATTGTGAATTCCACACAAAATGTTCTGGAAATTCTTTGTATAACAAAGTTTTCGCTTTGGAATTACCAATATTCATATGAAAGTACTCTGTCAACATTGATTTTTTGTAATAATCTTTTTTCACAATATCTTCTAAATCATCAAATTCTTTATATGTAATAGATTGATAGTTTTCTAAGTGCAATTGCAAAGCAATAACAGATGGACTGATATCATATAAAAGAAATCCAAAAATTCTCCATACAGCTTCAGGTGGAGATACCCATCTAGCTGATTGGTACATTTTAATTTCATCATAAACAAAATCGGGTTCATTTTCATTGACAGTAAAATCAATTTTGTCGTGACATTTATAAACATATTTATATAAATATTTAACAGTTTGAATTGATGAACATATTTCCACATTAATATGAGAATTATATTTGGTTAATAAGTATGTGTTGTAAGGAACAACCAACCTGTTATCTAAAAAATGATTTCTAATCCTCACTTTTTTCCCGTTATTAGGTCGTTTATATTTAGGATAACAGTTTTCATCAATAATTGTGTTCTCGCTAAAAGTTTTTGGAAAACCAAATCTACATTTATTTTTATTATTCATACAAACATTTTTTGGATTTAAAACACCACATGGACCATGTATCATATGTTTAACAACAAGAGAATGTAGATAAGGATGTTGAATCTCATCAGGAATTTCAGCACTAACAAATTTATCAACCAATTCAGGAGATGTAATCTTACAATCATTTTTCAGAATGAGTAAGAAATGCACATGTGGAAGCCCTCTTTTTTGAAATTCTATAACATATATATGTGCAGCAACTCGTCCAAATATTCCTTCTTTCAAAATATATTCCTTTAATTGTTCAAGTTTTGCTCTAAAAATACGAGCTATTAAATCAGGTCTATTTTGAGTTTCATCATTATACTTCAATTGCTCCTTAATTTCTGGCCAATTTGGATTACAAGTCATTGTTAAAAATATATCAGGCTTACCAAATCTTTGGACTAAAGACATAGCATCCATATAACGTTTTCTTAAATCTCTAGAACCACCAATAAAAGATGAAGGCAAAACGATCAAACGGCCAATTTTATTACCTCATTTTTCACCAATTTCAAGCATATCTACAATTCCTTGATACAATTCAGCTCGAAGTACACTCTGATTATGTCGAAAATAATCTAATCTAGATGTTTCAATTTTTACATATATGTCTACAACATATTGTTGAATAGCCTTCCAGAATGTAATTATATCGAAGTTGTTGATAATCTTATTTGTAGTTTATAACAATAGTATTCTCTACAGGACACTTGCATCATGATTCTCTTATTTTCCATCACTACATTTTTTAAAACAAGAAGTTAATAATAACAATATAAAAGATAAAAGATCACATAAAATATTTCAAAATAAATAACTTAAAAGTAAAAATGTTAGGTATCATAAACTAACCTAATGCTTCTTTCGCAATTAATTCTTCAGGTGACGAAAAGTTAATCGCATCAACAACTCTTCATTATGCAAATGTGTGGTTTTTTTTTTTGTTCGTATTAATTCGCTGAATACCTTGGTGCCAATCTGTTTCACCATAAGGAAATAGAAGTGGGTCATAACATCCATAGTAATATTGTATTCTATTAGTATTTCCATCTTTACAATGAACTACAATATCACGCATATGAACATCATCACAGTTATCATGATCAACCCAGATAGCAGCAACTTGTGAAACATTGGGTATATTAAATGTTCTCTGATCAGTACTTGGATTACATCGCAGTCAAATAGAATGATTTTGTAAATCAGAAATAGTTCCCAAATTTCGAAAAGAGATTGTGTAAGGATTATTCTCTAAAATTTTCATCAATTTAACAATAAGAGATTCAACTAACCATTCGCTCAGATTTAATCTATTTTGCACTTCATTATCGGTATCAAAAAAGTAAAGTTGCAAATAAGAAGGACGATTGTTTCTTCGAATAATTTCATTTATGAAATGGTATACCTGACCCTGAATTCTAAAGGTATAAATACAGTTATAGTTTGTGCATAATGTCTTATCATAATTCACAACAAATGATGTCATAGAGAAATTACAATTATAGCTTCGTACAATTCTTCGAAAGTTTAAAGATTCTTCAGAATTTGAAGTAAATAACATATATAATTGTACGGGCACATCATTTGTTTTTAAAAGATTTTGTCCATTTAAACAACAAAATCCCTTAGTTTCTCTGAAAAATTTCACAGCACCACAGTAATCACAAATAGTTGTTTCAGGTAGCACATAAGGTTCTGAGGAAAGATTATCATCATAACGCCGCACACTTGAACACCCTAATAAGGAAAAAAAAGAATCTCAAATATTTAATATTCAAATATATATGAACATTACATTTTCTTCAACCAATTTTACCATCACAAATAAAACAAAACAAAGAGTAATAAAATTAAACATTATAGCGCGATTCTCACCAGATTGTTTTCTACTTTTGACTCTTTTTTCTTTCCGTTGTTCATCGAATGTATTTTCTGTTAAAGTGGTAATCTTTCGTCCTCGCTTACTACGAAATTCTGGTACCACCAAACCCTCTGAACCTTTACTTTCAACTATAAAACAAATATTAGGACTAAAAAAAGGTAAATCACAAGAATATAATTTATAATTGATTCAACTCAACTTGTAACATAAAATTAAAACAACAAAACTATAAATGAATCAAGAGAATCAATAAAATATAGATATAGATACAGATACTAACCAACGGAAGTGCTTGGAATGTCGGCAATTTCCTGATTCAAAAAAAAGAATCGACTTCGCACTGATGATCTAACAGATTGCCCACAATTTTACGAATGAATATTTTCTTCCATAGACTCCTTGCAACTGTTTTATACAAAAAACATACTTAGCTCCTTAATAAACAATGTGTTTAAAATAATGTTTCAATGCGATAGAAGCAATATCTGGATGAAATATGTAATCCTTTAACTTCTAATCCATGTCCAAATTTTGGAGGTCTTCTGATTGAGAATCACAACATTGCAATGAAAGAAATTAATTTTTTTCTGTTTCAATCAGACGTTATCTGAGGAAACGCAATGCTAACACTACCCTCACAAAGATTCACACTAACTTCAAATTGTACAGACCTCTTACCCTCTAATATAAAAATATTTGTATTTTATGAAGTTTTTCCTTTAACAGACGGAAATCGAGAAACCACACATACAAAATGCACTGGAACAAAAAAATAAACTCTCATTTCTTTCCGTTATTCAGTCAACCTCTCATTTCTTTTTCGTTATTCCCCCAATAATTATAGTGCGATCAACTCTATAAATCATCAACAATTTCACTTCTAGAAAATGAATTTTATTTTTTGACATTTCCAAATAAAAATAAATGTAAGAAATTTTGTACCAACCAGGCACATAGACACACTTACCCAAGAAATGCTCTTCATCTCATTACAAACCCAATAAAGTATTGTTGCATAGTTCATTTAAGCAGCAAGTCGAATATTAGCACAACAATCACAGTTTAGGCATCAAAAGCTTTTTCTAATACTCATGCATATAGCAAAAGTAAATCAAATCCATAGCCATCAGGAGCACTTAAAAGTTAAAAAACCAAAATGCAGCATAAAAAGAAAACTTAAGAGGTAAAAACTTTGAGAAATTAAACACGACATCTAATTTGCATCAAATGGGTCAACTGTTAATGACACAATCAATAAATAGAGAATCACGAACATAAACATCGAAGTGAAAATGGAAAAATATTCTAGAGTACTAATCCCATCTATGGTTTATTTCTTTCGCGAGAATCTAATAATGTAAACACATGAAATGTGGGAATCATCTAGAGCTATATTAGAAAGATCAACAAAAATATCCATACAATGGTCAGTCTGTTAAGAAAGTAGTCAAGAAATAAATGTCACTGTTTGAAAAATGAAGATTCTCTCCTTATGATTGGTTAGCAAAGAATATTATGGAAGCTTATTACATATATAATATTAGCCTCTTTAATCATACCATATTAACTTGTAGTAGAGGACTTAAATACGATAGCTTACGCATTATAAATTGCTCTCTTACATGCATACAGGTTTATAAACAGTAAAGACTACATTTTAAATGCCTTGTCAAGTTCTAGCTCATGGAAAATCCAACAATGAAGACAGGAGGAGAAAAATTAAAATTAAAAAAAAATTCTTAGCAATATTCAAGTAAACAGCAAACCCATCAAGTATACCCAAGATTTACAGCAAAAAAATGACATTTACTTACCAAAATAGGAAAAATCGGAGAAACCCTAAAAAACTCTTGGCAACACTGAAATGAACAATAAAATCATCAAGCAGACCCAAGATTCATATCAAGAATTCGATATTTACTTACCGAAAAAGGAAAAAATTGGAAAAACAAATCAAAAAATGGAGAGGTAAAGAACGAAGATGCAGATGCCACCGAAGAAGTCGAAAATCGTAGAACAAAAATTCTCACCAAATAAAAAGGAGAATCTGCTGACTACAGGTCACAACGTTATAAACGAACAAAGCCTCTGTTATTGTAGTCGAAATTGAAAAGGGGATCTAAAAGAGTGAAAACGATATAGGTTGAAGCACAACAAACCGATGGTAGAGGAGATGAACCGAAGGAGTTTATGTGATATTTTGTTGATTCTACAACTTAATTTTACACTTCAAATGGAAAAAAACCCATGAAATTGTTTACGGTTTCAAAGTGACAGAAATGGCGTAGACAGAGAGACAGAAAAAAGCGTACAAGAAATGAGACAAAAAGACACTATAAATGGCTAGAGAGAGAGAAACAGTTGAGGGAAAAAGCTGGCCAAAAAGGGCAAAAAATTTTAGTGCTTTGTGACATCATCAAAATGTAAGCATGATGTCATATGAATAGTAAGAAAGTTTCCTCTTTTATATATTGTAAAGGATATATAGTATAAATTAAAGAACACATTCTCGCTGAAAGCTAAAATTTTGCCCCAAATCAAAACCCTACTTCATCTTCTCTCCATTTCCTTTTTTGCTCTCCCCATTTCCTTCCAAGATATTTACCTCCAAATCATTCACCGAAATTAGTCTTCTCACCTTCCGCCCCGCTCGGCACAATCACCGAACCCGAATAAGTCACTTGTCTTGCCCCAATCGTTGGCACATCAGAAGTATACTGACCCATAAGAATCCGTAAGTGTTCCTTATCTTTAAGCATTTAGCTCCTTACAATCAGCCTAAGGTTTGTGTTAGCATTTTGTCTGGAGATTTGTTTCCAATTTCTTTAGCTACACAACTTTTTTCTGCTAATTATTGCATTTGCCAATAGTTCTTAAACATGAGAAAACAATTGTTAGTGTTACTGCTTTTATTGTACTTAGGGTGCTTTGTTTCTCTCTTATAACTACGATAAACTATAGTATGTTGAACTATTTATGCGTTGAGAAAATAGTATTTTATCAAATTTATTGATATAATTGTAATTCAACAACTAAAAACTGACATGGTATGTAAAGGACAAATATTAAAAACTGTAGCTCCATCTTGGATGGAGCTAGCTGACCTAGCTCCATCCTGGATGGAGCTATCCTCTAGCTCCATGTTGGATGGAGCTAGGTCCATCCTAGATGGAGCTAGCCCACTAAGGCCTGTTCCTCCACTGTCATTCTTGGAATTTCCTCGATCTTCTCTTCGACAGGTGGCTCCGCAGCTCCATGAGCTGTTTAAGAATGGGAATAGAAGTTCTGTTAAGGAAAGTAAGTCAAAATATCTCATGTCAAATTTGGTGTCTCATTACGCAGTTGGGCATGACATTATCCCTCATTATGAAGACCAACTTGATACCTTTCTGATCTTTATTGTCTTGGTCGGGCAGGTTCTTATTTTTTCGAAAGAAAACAATGTAGAGCACTTGTCAATGTATTTAGATGTGGCCAATTCAGCAACCTTGCCATATGGTTGGACTAGATATGTGCAGTTTAGCTTGGCTATAGTCAATCAAATTCATAGCAAGTATACAATAACAAAGGGTATCTCTTAGCACTTCTCCCAATATCTAATTTTCCTCTTGTAGTTAAAGAATGATCTTGCATTCATTTTTGTTTTCTTATTCACATCAAGGATTTTCATTAATTGCTTTCTGCTTCTTATTTACCTTGCTAAATCTTGTTATCCATGCATCACTTTTACTTGTTTCATATTCTGTATCAATTATTCTTGTTATAATTTTTGTGAAAACTTTTTTGTTATTTTTTACCAATTTCAATGACCCATGTTCTTTAATGCCACAATTGAATCCCCCAATAAGAAATAGGAAAATGAACAATAATTTGCAAAATAACATGAAATATAAGATATAAGTGGATCTGGTGTACATAATAACATACTGGTTTGTTTGTCATTAAGAATTTTTGACATTATCATGTCTTATTACTTTGCTCAAAACAATTTGTTTGTAGGAAACGGTTGATTGTTATACGACTAACTGAAAATCAGTCCTGAAAAGGGATATACAGGTATTGTTGAATGGTTTATCTCTGTCCTTCTATTCAAATGAAACATGGAAGTACTGTTTTTATCATGAATGTTGTGATAATAATAGAACTCACCAAACGAGTCATAGTTGATGTGAAATGATAAATACCATTAATATGAGGTTAGATTCTTCAGTCGTGCTGATTATGACATAAATCGCCTAAGTGTGGCATTCTAGGACCATTTCTTAATAAGATAAATACTTTTACGCATGAATATGAATCATAATTTGGGAAATTTTTTTTCCATTTTTTATGTCATATTTAATTCATTTGTGTTTATTCGTTTTCACTTTACACAGGAAACGTATAATTCGAACTAAAGTAGAAAAAATGTCTTCAGTGTCTAAAAAAATAAAAAAGAAGAGAAGTGTGCATTGACAGTACTGAATTGGATATCAACGTGCTTACACCGAAGAGAAAATCTCAACGTTTTGTTCAATTGGAAGGTATGTATATCTAACGATAAGGAAATATACTAGTAATGACATTCTTAAAGATATTATTTTTAAGTTTTTAGATTAAGAATTCGTGCACACAATTTTCTAAATCAAAGAAAAAATATGACGCAATGTATTCTCTGAAAAACAAATCTGCAAATTGATGCTTCACATCAGTCAACTTTAGATTTGTCTTTGTCTCTTCCATTTTTGTTGAAAACAAACAAAGCAGAAGACAACAAATTGGAAACTTTTTTTACATTATTCAATTGCACATGTCAACGTATGTAAAGGTATTCATTGACCATCAACTTTCACATTGACATTTAAATGAATTATGTTTTAATTTTTGATTTCAAACCAAATGATCTCATCTACACTTTATTATTTAAACCTTTAAATACTTGGTCATTTTCAGATTCTTTAACCTTTTCGTCATTTTAGGTTTTCATCGTTCATCTTTAAAAAAGGCTCATGGTTATTAGTATTCCAATTTTTTTTCCTTGTTCTCCGATTTCAGTATGCAGGTCTTCTGATATGGACGAGCTGCCTGTGTATAATGTTTCGCCTTCTTGGACTATCTGTGTACACTGCGGTACTGTTAAGTTCAGTAAAGAAAGTAAGAGATTTTGTTGTTCAGACGGCCAGGTACACTTACAATCTTATGCCCCGCCTACAGAACTTGTATTGCTGTTCACTTCAATTTGTCAAGAGCCCACAAATTTCCTAAAATATGTGTGTAGTTATAACTGTAATTTCTCAATGACCTCTTTTGGTGTACACTGTGATAAGAGTCTTTTTAAAGACTACAATTGAATTTACACATTTCGAATTCAGGGACAGGTATATCATTTCCTAAATGATATAATACCGTCAACAAACACTCCTTCGTACCTATAATTATACCTTTTTGATAGCGATGAAGAAATTAACAACAGATTGTCTTTTGGTAACAACCTTACTAAGGTTATCTTGACTAAACTTATTAATATCTTAAGTGTAAATCCATACGTAAAGTTTTTTCGCAGTCTCGGGATTCACAATAATCTAAAATCACAAACAATTAGGATTCGATGCAATCCTGATCTTGACCAAAGGCGATACAATGCACCCAGTATTTCTCAAGTTGCTGCAGTTTGTGTTGATACTAATGACATAGCAGATCTTTCTGCACGTGATATTGTTGTCCCTTGTATCGCTAGAGAACATCATAAAATCCATCATTACTTTGGATGTTATGAGCTATTGCAATACCCATTGTTGTTACCATATGGAGAATCTGGTTGGCACCGCGGCATAAAGTTAGTGACGAAAAAATAAAGATCTGATTCGTTTTGTAATAATGCCAATGCCAATGCCATTAACCTGACAACTTTCTTTTCCCAGAAGACTTGATCAACAATGAGCTAAAAGGTTTTCTCTATTCCTTTAGACTATTTATCGTATCGTTCAATTTCTCCATGACGTTCTACTTAAGTTCATTTCTTGATTTCTCAGTTTCTCATGGTCGTAACATCAGGGCCAATGTCTCATGCCGAGAATACTATTGTTATAAACTTCAGGTTTGTCCAGATGTTGATTTTATACTATTGCATTCCGGTAGACTTCTTCAGCAGTTTGTTGTTGATATGTATGTAAAAATTGAAACTTCTAGGTTAGACTACTTCTGTCTCAACCAAATTGCTCTTCTAGCTGAATTATATCAAGGTCTTGTTGATAGTGTTCCTTTCGGAGAGTCAAGAGGTCAAAAGATTGGCCGCAGAATTGTATTGCCTCGAACTTTTTTAGGCAGCCCGAGAGATTTGAGAACACGTTATATGGATGCAATGTGCATAATGCAAAAATATGGTAAACTAGATATTTTCTTGACCATGACTTGCAATCCAAAATGGCCTGAGATAACTGAGCATCTAGGTCACAACGATAAAGCCCAAAATAGACCAGATTTAGTTGTGCAAGTTTTTAGAGCAAAACTCGAGGCATTAAAGGAAGATTTGTTAATTAGGAGTGTCTTCATATCTGTTAGTGCTTATACTTATGTTGTTGAATTTAAAAAAAGGGGTCTTCCACATATAAATTTCTTGATAGTCCTTCAAAATGAACATAAATTCAAAACGCCAGATACTGTAGATACAATAGTCAGTGCCGAATTACCTGATGAGCAAAAGCATCCATCTTTATATTCTCTTGTAATAAAACATATGATGCACGGACCTTGCGGTATTTTAAATCCTAAAAACTTTTGTATGAAACATAATGATACTTGCAAGTTTGATTTTCCAAAAAAAAATTTGTAACCAAACTATTATAGGCAACAATTCTTATCCAACCTATAGGCGGAGGAACAATTGTAGGTCTGCAAAGGTACGTAATCATTTTTTAGGTAATGAATGGGTTGTTCCATAAAATGTATACTTGTTGTCAAAGTATAATTGTCATATAAATGTAGAAATCTGTTCTTCAGTAAAATCTGTAAAATACATGTATAAATACATTTACAAGGGTCATGATAAAGTGAACTTCTCTGTGACCGAAGAATGATTCTGATGTATATGATTCAGCACGATGGATTTCTCCTCCTGAGGCAATGTGGCGTATATATGCATTTCTCCTATATGATATGACTCCATCCGTGATCTCGCTTCAATTACATTTTCCAAATGCCCATTCTGTAACATACAGAGATGTCGATGATCTAAATAGAATTGTGGACACGGACTATTATAAAAAAAATGTTGACTGAATATTTTCATATGAACATGACTTATCCATTTGCTAAAACAATCTTATACAGAGACTTTCCAGAGTACTATGTGTGGGACAAACAACAAAAATTTGGTCTCTTAGGAAAAAAATTTACGAGTGATTGGAAGAATTGTCCATGTTAGTATCACTAGAAGAACATTATTACTTAAGAAAGTTGCTTAATCATGTAAAAGGAACAATATCACATGATGATTTGAAGTTAGTAAATGGTGTAACGGTTGCAACTTTTTGAGACGCTGTTTTTTTACATGATTTGCTCAATGAAGACACTGATTGTCATATGTGTATGGAAGAGGCATCCCACTATCAAATGCCACACGCATTACGCCAATTATTTGGAACCATTCTTGCTCTTTGTGATCCCCATGATCCAAAAAAACTATGGTATTCGTTCAAAGAACATATGCTTGAAGATATGTTAACTTCAAAGATGGAGATAAAAGAAGCTGAAGTCAGAGCATTACATGATATAGATAATCTTTTACAGTCTTATGGGAAAACAATTGTTGAATTCTCACTTGTTGACACAAATCTATGTTCTGAACATGTAAATCATATTCCCAATGTTATTTTAGATGAATTAAATGTTCCTATATGTGAAACAGGCCTATCAAATGAACATATGCTTAATACAGAACAACGACATGCGTACGAAGAAATTATGAAATTCACGTTGGCAAACCAAAATGTTGCTTTCTTCATTAATGGTCCAGGTGGAACTGGTAAAACATTTTTATACAAGACCCTTCTTGCAACCGTCAGATCAAAAGGACTAACAGGGCTTGCAACAGCATCATCTGGGGTTGCTGCTGCATTACTGCCACGAGGCCGAACTGCTCATTCTCGATTCAAGATTCCTATTTCTGTGAACAATAAAACAACATGTGTCATTAGCAAACAATCATCGTTAGCTTATCTTTATAGAACTTCTACAATAATTATATGGGATGAAGCTCCAATGGTAAACAAATATGTTGTTGAGTGTTTGGATAGACTTCTACGTGATGTTTGTGAGTCTGACCTACCCTTCGGTGGAAAGGTGGTTGTTTTCAGAGGAGATTTCTGCCAGGTATTGCCTATCGTGAAAAAAGATAGGAAAAAAGATATTCTCAATGCAACTCTCATCAATTCATATTTGTGACATTTTATCATCAAGTTCAAGTTGGTCAACAATATATATGCTCAATCAGATCATATTTTCTCAGATTACTTGTTGCGTATTGAAAATGGGACTGAGTTAGTACACACATGTGGCCTCATAAAACTACCTACCGAACAGGTGATACCGTATGTGAATGAAATTGGCTATGTTCTAATCTTGTTTAATGTAGTATTTTCAGAATTCCACTCTTATATTACAAATACCAATATGGTGATGAACGGAGTCATTTTAAGCCCAAAAAATGAAGATGTTGATTTCATTAATGTTTTGTTAATAAATAAATTCTCTGGTGAATCTTTTACCTACTACAGTTTTGACGAGCCACTGGATGCAGATGATCTTAGTTTTAATGAAGATTTCTTAAATTCATTTACACCAACCGGTGTTCCACCGCATGAGTTAATCTTGAAGATTGGCTGCCCAATAATTTTGTTGAGAAATATAAATCCGTCGGAGGGACTGTGTAATGGAACAAGACTTGTATGTAGACATTTTGATAGAAATGTTATTGATGCTGAGATTGCAGTTGGAGAATACAAAGGAAAAGGAGTCTTTTTGCCTCGCATACCTTTTATACCTTCAGAAACTGATGACGCGCCTTTCAGATTTAAAAGAACACAGTTTCCCATTCGTATATGCATTGCAATGAGTATAAACAAGGCTCAAGGACAGACATTAGATTTCCTTGGTCTATATTTACCCGATCCTATTTTTTCACACGGTCAATTATATGTTGCCTTATCAAGAGCCAAAACGAGTCAATCTATTAAGATATTTTTGAAGTCGAGCAATCAGAACAAAGAATATTGCTCATGCACAAAAAATGTCGTATATACTGAAGTTCTGGAATCTTTAAAATTCAGTAAAACTTCATCCAGGTCCACTTGGAATGATTAGGTAATTCTTAAGGTTGCATTCTCTCATTTTTCTTTTTAAGATTCAAATTCAAAATTCTGATTTTGCTTTGTTGGGTTATTTCTGAGTCTTTGGAATTCTCATACTTCACTACCTAAAAGTTGTAATGCATGTTTATTTTGATTTTTAGATTTACAACAAAGAATATTTAATTTAATCCCACAAAGAATTTGAAAATCTTAAAGCTAAATTGCACACACGGGAATTTCTTCTGAATCTTAATCTTCAAATTCCTTGATATTTCAGGAAGATGACGCCAAAGTTAACATGGATGGTAGGCTTCCAAGCACTTCTTTGTATTCTATTTGGGTAAGTTTTAAATTTTATTCATCTCTTAAATGACTTATTAGATTGGGATATGTTTTTATGAGATAAAATATGAAAAGTCCATGTTTTTATTTATGGAGAAGTGTACCAAATAAGGACTATCTTAAATGCAGTTGAGATTTATCGACCTCGATATCATTTTAAGTTCTTGATGTAATGTAATGGATAATATAGTCCTTATGGGAAGATCACTATTACAAAATTAATTTTGGGACCATGATTATGGACTTTATTTAATGGTTTAGAGTAATAATCTAGACAATTTTTTTTTTCAAATGATCAGTCAGCCAAAATCTTGAACTTAAAAAATATGGCAATGATTTCTGCAACTTTTGCTTCAGCCTTGACCAATCTTATTCCGGCATTGAACATATTTTCTTAACGTCAAAGGTGGATGAACAGTGAACATCTGAGATCCCTTCCTTTGGAAGACCTAACCAAGTTTATTGGTGAGCGAGGAAGGAGCACTGAACTTTTTAGAAGTAAGAGTTTTCTCTTCCATCTTTTTTTTTTTTCACTATCTTGCCAGTTATATTTCCATGAAAAACATTTTCCACATTATTGTAGCTAGATGTTCCTTTATTTTATTGATCACATATTGAACTGAGATATTCGGATTGTTGAAGCTCTATTCTTGTTGTTCTTTTTTAGATTTTAATTTAATCCTTGCAATATTTTTGTGATATTAAAAGATATGATCTAGAAATTGAAAGAAATTGTCAAATAACTTTTTGAAGCACTTGGACAGCGTCGAAATATCACCAGCAACGCCATCAATTTCTATACTTTGAAATGGAAGGATGAATCTTCAAAATGATTACATTTGGTGATTTTTATACTTTGTACACTATGCCTTTGGATAATTGTTCGATTCTATCTTGTAGTTTTGTTGTTGGTTGACTTCATATATGTGTTTTTCTGTTAATTTCATAAATGCGGCAATTTCAATGGCTTTTCCAGTTTGCTCGCAGAATTGACGATTTAGTGAACACAATCACACCAAAAAAGGTTCGTCTCTGAATTACCCCTTTTTCACTTATCATAAAAAAAAATGTTTAATTTTTCATTGTGACTTATTTTGTAATTCTGGGTGATTCTGGTTTTGAATTCCTTTTTGTTTTGTGTATGCCCCTTACAATTCTTATGTTTATTATAACTAAGATTTTTGTTAATTTTAATGCATTTGCGTTTTTGAGCTGTCTATGGTGTTCATATTAAGGCCTACTCCTTTTAACTCTTATCACAAGAAGCAATTGCTACTTTTAGTCTTTAAAAGCCTAGAATGAAAACATTTGCTATTTACAATTGTATATTGTAGTGCATCTTTTTTTTTTTTCATTAGGACAGAGATTCGATGTTGTGATTTTGATTTATGATTGGTTCCTTGTCATCTCTTGTGCTAGACGACATTGTAAATCTGCTGCAGCTGCACTTGTTATGGGGGATGAACTCCATAAATTTGGCCGCTGTCAACCTAAGAGGAACGATTTTTCTGCAATGGGATTTATTGGAAGTACAAATTCAAGTGCCATTCTGATTTGGTAGAATTAAGGTACCTCTACTGCTTTTCATATGTATTATCTAGACAAATGACCTAGAATTATACAGAATCAACAGGGATCTCAAGTTTTTAGAAAAATCTTGAAAACACACTTCAAGAAACTGAAGTGTAGTACAAATTTCTTGGCCCCCTGTTTCATTTGTTGATATTTACTTCAAAACAATCATCTCCTTTTTGCTTCACAACTTTCCTAGGACTTCAAAAGTTAGTTATTCTCAGAGTATTTAAGTTTAACATAACAAGAGAAAAAAATTTCTTTTACATTCAAATCACTGCGAATTTCCTTTTTTGCTAGATTTCCGACAGCAAACTGGTCCAGACTAAGGTGCTTGAAATTTTTCTTTTTAACATTCAAATTCAAAATTCTGATTTTTGCTTTGTTAGGTTGTTTTTTAGTCTTGGAACTCCCATACTTCACTATCTAAATCAAGATCATATAACATCAACAAGACAAAAGCATTTAACATGTTATTAATCAATTGTTTTTTTCTTGTACAGCTCATATGTCTTGATGTTCTAGGGGCCAGTTTTATATTTACTTCTTTTTGTCTAATAGTTTTGTATTACAGGCAACACTGTTATTAGAAAGCATCAAAAATTGTTGTTACACTATTTGCCAAGCGTGTGCTAGAAGATAATATTGTCCTTGACTTTGGTAAGCAAATAGTAAGTCCTACCATAATCCACTCATCTTTTGTTCAATTTTCAAGTAGTCTTAGAATAACCATAGTTCACAACATGCCAACTGATTTTATTATGAGTTGCTGAGTTCATATCCTATGAAAGATGAACTCAATTATTTTAAAACTCGCCATTTATTGTTCTGTATCATGTACTATTAATTTATTATAAAACTTGGGCCAAAGAACCTAGGCTTAGTAATAAATTCGTCCATGTGATTTTGTTGGTCATCATTTTACTTTTACATATAAAAGGAGACAGTTGAGTAGTCAAAAATTGATGAATGAAGATCATGAATATAATGTCAAACATTTGCTTTTATCCTTCTTTAGCTATTAAAGTATTTTCTTATAGATATTTTGTAGATATTTTATAGGAGGTCATTTGTGTCTTTTTACCTTTTATTCTGTTAGTATGTTAGTCTATAAATAGGGTTACGAATTCCAGCTTGTATTTTTGAATTTCATCTTCTTCAAAATAGAATTGTTTTCCTCCTCCTGTTCTTCTTCAATTCCTCTGCATATTATCATGGTATCAGAGCTATAATTCTTTTCTGGAAATGGCGAATTCCAGTGTTCAGGCAGAGGCTAGAAATCAGAATAATTCATTCAACGAATCATCAGCTGAGGAAGTGATTACGCCCAAAGTGTTACGCGGTGTTGTAGTGTAGCTTTGGGGTGTCGTATCCACAGGGAGATGGAAAAATATTTAAAGGTTCCAAAAAGAATGAATTTGTCCTCTCAAATTTGTAGTAAATTCAATGTTAAAGTAGCAAAGTTAAAATCAATAGTTTGGGGTAGTGAAGCGTCGGAATTCCCTCAATTGGATTGGATCAATCACATCAATTATTCATGTATTTTCTACTCAATTAGAAGTTTTTGTCCTAACTTTCTAATCGGAGGATTTAACAATACAAACCAATTTAATTCTAACATGATCCTAATGGTTAATCTTTCATTTGTAATGTTCACACGTGGTTTGTCGAAATCAGATTCAAAATCGAATATATACTAAAGCATAAAGCAGTAGAGAATCACACCAATAAACTAAAATAATTAAGATTAAGACCTAAGTAATTACTTCAATCAATACATAGAAAGAGCATGACTAATCCTATGACCAATTTAATAAAACTAAGCCAATCTTAGAATACATTCATGATAAGAAGAATAAACCATTAAATCAATGTAATTTACAAATGCAATTCTAGAATTTAAGTTTCCTAAATCATATTTCCACATTAATTTATTGAAATTAGATTCAAAAAATGACTATATATTTCCAACATATAGCAATAATTAAATCACACCAATAAAGTATTTGAAATTGAAACTTAAACAAGTATCTTAATTGTTCAATGGAAGAAACATGATTAAATCCATGAAAAACTTAATAAAAGTTGAGTAAATCTCAAAATAATTAATAAAGAGTGGAAACATAAACTCCAGAATTGTTTAAACAATGAAAAACACATTACATGAATGAAAGATGTTCCCCAATTCCAATTGAGTTCCTTCTTTGCTTCACCAATGTTTTTAGGCTTCCATGGAGTTCTTGATGTCAAAAATGTGAAGAAAAAGTGTAAAAAACGGAATGGCGGCGTTCTGGGGCGTATTTGGGTTTAAATAAGGTAGAAAATTAGGTTTCCAAATCGAATGGCAAAACCTAAAAAGTCTCTCCAGATTTACTCCTTGCGATCGCAAGGAATAAACCCATGCTATCGCAAGGAACAAACAATTTCAGGTATTTGAGTTGCTGAAGGCTTCCATGCGATCGCATGGATTTATAACCATGAGATCGCATGGTTTTAACTTTTTTTCCACCGGATAGCTTTTAGTATTTTGGCCATAACTTCTTCATACGATGTCCGATTGAGGTAATTCAAGTTGAATTGAAAAGCTAACTTAAAGGGATACAACTTATATTCAGATGTCAACTTCCAATTCGATTATCTACTATGTCAAAAATCGGTCTCAATAGGAGGCTGAAAACTGGTGCGAAACTTCTCACCTTGAAAGTTGATATTTGATAATGTTTTGGCTATCTTTCACCCCTTTGACTCATTGCTTCATCTAATTTACCTCTAAGACTCTTGAATCTTCATCACAAGGTTAGAAATAGGTTTAGATTATTTGCACTTTAGTCCCTGAACTTTCACTTTCTTCCAATTTGGTCCTTTTTCGCTTGGTTCACCTCAATTTCACTACATTCATCACTTTGTCCTGTAAAACATAAATTGTATAGAATTAAGCTATATTCCAACATTTTAATCAACAATTGCTCATGTTTTGACAGTAAAATAAGTATGTAAAAACACACTTATCAGGAAGCTATTGCGTCTGATGCTTCCATGGTCAGCCGGTTGATGAGTGACCCAAGTAGTCCCTATTATCTTCACTATGGTGATAACACAGGGATGCAGCTCATTTCCGCTGTGCTTGGTGAGGATAATTATTCTACATGGAGCCGTGCTGCAACAATGGCACTCAGCGTTAAAAATAAGGAGGGGTTTATCGATAGATCTATTGTCAGACCTAGTACTGAGGATCCAATTTACAGTGTGTGGAGGAGATGTAATCATGTGGTTTCTTCTTGGATTATCAATTCAATTCCAAAAGAGTTATATCCTAGCGTTATGCACAAGGATTCGGCAAGGGAGATATGGATCAAGCTTCGGGATCGCTATAGCCAAAGCAATGGTCCTCATGTTTATGAATTGAAGAAGCAGATTGCTTCTATTTCACAGGCCAATGCTTCAATAAATTCATACTTCAACCATTTCAAAGGTCTTTGGGAAGAATTAGATAACTATAGACCAAATGTTGCTGACACTGATAGCGGGGGAGAAGATCAGGTTATGCAGTTCCTTATGGGATTAGATTAGCATTTTTCGGCTGTTAGAAGCTAGATATTATTGATGGATCCATTGCCATCGTTGAACAAGGTTTTTGCAAGAGGAAAGGCAGAAAGAAGTTATTGCAAAGAAGCAACAAACCTTTGATGTTGCTGCTCTTGCCAGTAAAATGGTGCAGAAACCATTTCACAATCAAAGGCCAACTTCATTTAGTAATCAAAGGCCAACTTCATTTGGCAATCAGAGATTCAGTTCGTTTCAGAGGAAAGACATGCCAGTATGTAGTTATTGTGGAATGCAAGGTCACCTTAAGAGTGGATGTTTCAAATTGATAGGATATCCTCCTAGTCACAGATTCAGTAAAGGAAACATGCCTGTTGCTAATGCTGTTGAGCATATGTCTCAACAAGATAATTCTGAAGTGCTGAGATCTCTTTCGCATCTCACCATCTCTCCAAGTCAATGTCAGCAAATTCTCTCTGTGTTGATGCCAAAATTACAGAATCAGTTGGCACACTCTACTCAGCAGAATCATTCATCTCAGGAAGCATCACCTCCTTCCATTCCTGATGCTTTTGCTTTTTCAGGTAACCGTATGAGTTTCGATGATTCTGCTATCAGAAATAAGTGGATCATTGATACAGGAGCTTCAGGACATATGGTGTGTTCTGTCACACGTTTGACTACTGTGATAGCAGTTGTTGATGCATCTGTGAGATTGCCTAATGGTGATCGTGTTCCAGTTACCCATGTTCGCACTATAAAATTATCTGATGATTTAGTGCTAACTAATGTGCTTGTTGTGCCATGCTTCAAGTTCAACTTAATTTCTACGAGTAATTTGACACTTAAACACAATTGCTGCCTATTATTCATATATAATTCTCGTTTTATTCAGGATCTTTCGACATGGAAGACGATTGGGATAGGGCATCTTGAGAGTGGACTATATCACCTTCAACATTCTGGTCATCAGCTTCATACTCAGTCTATACTTCAGCCTTCACTTCAACCTCAGCAGCAACAACTTAAAACTCTTCTGAATGTTAAATCAGTTCCTTCTAGTTCTGCTGTTTTTTCTTCTGAACACCTTATTCCCTCTTTGAGTTGTAATAAAGCACATTACATTGCTTGTAGTTCTTTGAATAATTCCAATTTTATCTCTGACATTGATATCTGGCATTATCGCTTAGGACATATTCTTGCATCAAAATTATCTGTATTACAGAGAATTATTCCTACCATCAATATCAACAAAAATTTACATTGTAGTATATGTCCCATGGCCAAACAACACAGGCTGCAATTTCCACTCAGTGAAACCAAGACTTCAGAAATGTTTGATCTCATTCATTGTGACATTTGGGGGGCGTACTCCATTCCCTCTTTAGATGGCTCCAAGTACTTCCTTACCATTGTCGATGATTTCACTAGAATGACCTGGACTTACTTAATGCGTGATAAAGCTCAAACCAGGTCCATTATACAATCCTTTTATCAACTCATCCAGACACACTTTCAGTCTAGCATTAAAACCATACGATCTGACAATGGACTCGAATTCCATATGACTGATTTTTACCTAGAAAAGGGTATAATTCATCAGTTGAGTTGTGTTGATACACCACAACAAAACGGTGTCGTCGAGAGAAAACATCAGCACTTACTCAATATAGCCAGGGCTCTTAAATTTCAAGCAAACCTTCCGCATCAATTTTGGGGGGATTGTGTTTTGACAGCCACATATATCATTAACAGAATGCCCACTCTGATTCTTGCCAACAAATCACCATATGAAATGCTTCATCAGGCTGTCCCCTCATATATCCATCTTAGGGTATTTGGTTGTCTTTGTTATGCTTCTACTCTTAAACGAAATCGAACCAAATTTGATCCTCGAGCTACACCTTGCATATTTCTTGGTTTTCCCCATGGCATGAAAGCATATAAACTTTACAACCTGAAGACCAGTTCTATATTCGTATCACGAGATGTTATATTTCATGAGAAAAATTTTCCTTTTTATCACAACTCTCTTCTTCATTCTTTATCTACATCTGATTCCACTTTCAATTCTAATCCTTCTCTTTTCTCTGTTCAACCTTTCCTTTGTCCTGATATTCCTCAAAAACTCGATATTGCAATTTCACTTGATAATTCACCTTCTCCTCTTAATCCTTCTGCCTTTTCCTATTCCTCTCCACCTCTCTCACGCAAATCTACTAGGCCTAAACGTGTTCCCTCTTATTTACAGGACTACCATTGCAGTCTTGTCTCTCAGTTGTCTATCCCTAAGTCAGAATCTGTGGAGAAAGGTTCTGTTTTGAGCAAGGATTCTGGCCTTGGCAAGCAATATTCTATTAGTGATTATCTGGATTATACCAAGTTGTCCCCTGCTCAGAGACGGTACACTTTAGCCTTGTCTTCTATATATGAGCCTCGTTCCTATGTTGAGGCATCCACACATTCTGAATGGTGCAAAGTTATGGGTGATGAGTATCAGGCTCTTGTATCCAATAATACATGGACTGTAAATCCCTTACCTGTACATAAGAAACCCGTGTCATGTCGATGGGTTTTTAAGGTCAAACTTCACTCTGATGGTTCTGAGGAAAGGAAGAAGGCTCGCTTGGTGGCTAAAGGTTTCACTCAACAGGCTGGGATGGACTATGAAGAAATATTTTCTCCTGTTGCGAAGTTAGTGACAGTTAAAACTTTACTTACTGTGGCTGCTCAGAAACGTTGGCATCTTCATCAATTGGACATCAACAACACTTTTCTTCATGGAGAATTAGATGAAGAAGTTTACATGTTAATGCCTTCGGGTTATGAGCAGCAAGGGGAGAATGGAGAACCTTTAGTTTGCAAGTTAAACAAGTCTATTTACGAACTAAAGCAAGCCTCCAGGCAGTAGAACAATAAACTTACTTCATACATTATTTCTCAGAACTTCAGGATGTCGAAATCAGACTGTTCCTTATTTTACAAACAGGATGGTTGTTCTTTCACAGTGATTATGATTTATGTTGATGATATAATCATTGGGGGTAATAATCTCAATTATATTGAGCAATTCAAGAATCAGCTAAATGGTCAGTTTAAGCTGAAAGACTTGGGTGTTTTGAAGTACTTCCTTGGACTCGAAATTGCCAGAACCTCAACTGGAATTTCTGTTTGCCAGAGGAAGTATGCTCTTGAAATCTTGAAAGATGCTGGCTATCTTGGGGCAAAGCCAACACGAAGTCCTCTACCACAGAACTTGAAATTAAGCAAGGATGAAGGGAACACCATTCCTGATGTGAGTGTGTATCGAAGACTTGTTGGAAGAATACTTTATTTGACTATAACGCGACCTGATCTGTCCTACTCAGTACATGTTCTAAGTCAGTTTCTTCAGTCGCCAAAGCAGTCTCATTTGGAGGCTGCTCATCATGTGTTGAGATATATTAAAGGCACACCTGCACAGGGATTATTCTTTGCAAGCCAATCAAAATTCCATCTCAAGGGTTACTGTGATGCTGATTGGGCATCTTGCTCAGACACGAGGCGATTTGTTACAGGTTATTGTATTTTTTTGGGGAACTCTTTGATATCCTAGAAGTCTAAGAAGCAGCATACAGTTTCAAGGTCTTCTGCTGAGGCCGAATATCGTTCAATGGCTACTGTTGTGTGTGAACTTAGCTGGCTGAAGAATTTACTTGAAGACTTGAGTGTTTTACATACAAAATCAGCTTTGATGTTTTGTGACAATCAATCTGCCATACATATTGCCAATAACCCGGTGTTCCATGAAAGAACGAAACATATAGAGATTGATTGTCATCTTGTTAGGGACAAGGTTCGTGCGGGAGAAGTTAAGATGGTCTACCTGGCTTCTCAAGAACAAGTTGCAGATTTGTTGACTAAACCATTGGGAGGAGATAGGTTCCAATCTTTGATCAGCAAGATGGGAGTATTAAACATACATCTTCCATCTTGAGGGGGAGTATTAAAGTATTTTCTTATAGATATTTTGTAGATATTTTACAGGAGGTCATTTGTATCTTTTTACCTTTTATTCTGTTAGTATGTTAGTCTATAAATAGGGTCACGAATTCCAGCTTGTATTTTTGAATTTCATCTTCTTCAAAATAGAATTGTTTTCCTCCTCCTGTTCTTCTTCAATTCCTCTACATATTTTGTTAGCATCTTCAGTAAGTCTACTCATCTCAGTCCATCTTATATTTTAAGATTTATTTAGCATACAAATAAAGCATTTGTATTTAAACAACAAAATTAACTTCTTCTTACTATAGTATCCTCGAGGAACTAAATTATGGGTCAGTACGACAATCTCCTTGATAAAGGTGCCATTATATTCTATTGCTAGGGAAGGACCCAGTGGAAAAAGGTATGTGGATACTGATTTTGTTGAGTATGCTTTCAGCGTAATAGAAAGTGTACAATCTACCAATGGCCTTCTTTAAAAGTATTTAAGTTTGATTCTGCTTTAGGGTGTGTTACAGCCAAATTTGGTGAATTTAAAATCATTATGATTTTTTGGGAATTTTAGGTAATTCTTCCAAGTAGTGTTTGGATTCATTGGAAGATGTGGAGTATTTTGTGTTTGGTTGGAGAAATTAGTTTTATTATTGTTGACTAGTCAGTTCATTTCTTGCAAACGGATTTTCTTCTCCAGTGGAGAAAATTTTGGAGTTTTATTCATTGCAGTGCAATTCGTGTCAAGATGAAGATTGTTAGAATTTGGGCGTGACCCGAATTTCTTGTTGAAGTAATTAAATAATTCTAATTAAAGTGCACGTCAAAAGAAATTCAATTTGGAATGCTGTTGGAGTTTTAAGTTAAAATTTTATTTAACAGCTTCAGTGGGAGTTGGAATTTGTATTGGACATGAAGATGTTGAAATTATGAACCGAGAAGGAAATTCGTTGCATTTTTACTAGCCTACCGTTCGAGCAACACCTGCAGGTTTCCTCCCGAGATTTGGTCGCTCGCCTATCGCCCGTCGGTGCTTGAACGATAAGTCTGTCATTCGAGCGCCAGACGGGTTTGGACGTCGCCCTACGTAATTGCCTATATATACGTGGCTCTTCTTTACAATTTTATGATGTGAGAATAGAGTGAGAAAAGTAATTACTAGCTTTTAGGATCACTATAATACTTCTCCATTTTCATTATTTGTGGTGCAATAAAATCTCTTAATTCCTTTACTATATTGTCTTGTCTTCTTTTATTCTTTTACTTATGATCAAATATTTCATTATTATGTCATATAACTTCAACATTTCAATCTAGTGGTTGGTTTCATATCAATTGGTATTGAGCGATACGTGATCATTGAATTCCAAACAATTGGTATCATAGATTCTGGGCATAATTAACGCAACGCAAGACATCATAAAATCTCTAATGGTTGTTACACTCTAGTCCCTAAACTAATAACAAATAACCAGTAAGTCTTCATATTGAAAAAATAAGAAAAGCAACTAATTTATATAAAAATAAAGGAAAATCTGCCGAAGAAGGCCATCTGCCTTGTCCCTTGAGCTAATGACCCTAATCACATATCCAAGATTCATCCTCAAAAATGCTAGCTTGATCTTCGCCTGATGAACTATACCTTCAATAAGGTTGGTGAAAAGATGGGATGCCTCCAACACATTAATTTCATTATTTGAACTTGGCAAAACAAAATATGCATGTAATATCCAAAGATCATAAGCAGCTACAACATCAAGAGTAGGACCTTGCTTCAACTTTGTCCCCATGGAGAACTCCTACTGGTGAGAGGAGTTTCATGAAATAATGATATATCGAGGTTGCAGCCTTGAGCTCGTTCAATAATGGCCATTATAGGATTGTATTGTAGTTGGATGAAAAGTCAACCGCTACAAAATCGGCAATCAACCATTATAATATCAATCCACGATTTAGACCCATATTTGGATATGAAAATCAATGTTGCTAATTCATTTGTATGAACCCCATTTTACTGTCCAAAATGTATTTTGGAATAGTATTTTGATGAAAAATGTGTGGTTAAAAAATGAGATTTTTTTTGAATTTGCGTATAATATTTATTAAAGAATGTATAGTTGAAAATAAAAGAGAAAAATGTATTTTAAAAATAATGGGGATCAAATAAGGGTTTAATAATATCTCTCAATTAGAACTAAACATATCTTCACATGTGACCTCCTATATCTCTATAAAAGATACAGACATGCAAAAAAGCATTAAAACAAAAGAAAATTCATAAGATCATGTAAAACATAACAATATATCTCTATCATGTATCAAATTTTATAATGATTGTTACAGTGTGTCAAATTCCTATTCCTATTAATATTCCTATTCCTATTCCTATTCCTTCTCTCAAATATCAATAGAAATTAGAAGGCAATTCAATTAGTAGTTAATTAATTGGAAAGCATCAAGTTTCCAACAATCATTCAAAATCAAACACGTGCTTTTATGTCAAAGTCTAGAATTAAATATCGAAACTTCAAAAATAAGGTTCAACGTTATCCTAATATCTATAAAATTAATCAACCATCAAACTAATTACATAATACAATTAGAGCAATGCTAGACAAACAGGGAAAATGGACAAAAAATTGCAAACAAACACACTTGGCAGCAATTCATTGGGAGATGGAAAATTTAAAAAAAAATAACAGACAAATCACAGATCGTTACATCTGTCTATTTTTTTCCATTGTCTGGGTTTCCTGCTTGAGTAGATTAATTCATACAATTAAATGATACAACATCATCCGAAATATAATCCTTTAAATAACATCAAGATTAATTTCAATCATTTAACTAACATCAAGATTAAATTCAATACTCCAACTATTCTGAAATTATAATTAGGTCATCCAACTACTCAAAAGAAGCAAATTGGTATTCAACCTATAAAAAAGAGGCAATCACATCCTCCAACTATTATTAGGCAACAAATTGATCCTCCAACTATATAGAAGTAGCAATTCCATCCACAACTATTCCATGTGGACAGTTTCATTCTCAATCAATCTTCACGAGTCATTTCAGTCCCATAACTAGCATCAAGATGCAATTCCACTCTCTAACTATTCAATGGCGACAATTAGGTCCTCCAAGTAATTCCTGATGATAATGAGGTCCTTCGTATATTCTCATGAGTAAATTACATCCTCTAACTTTATACAAGTGATAAATTTGTACTCAAACTACATAGAAGAGGCAATCTCATCCTCAAACTATTTTTAGGCATCAAATTGGTCCTCCCACTATCTTCAAGTAGGAATTCCTTCCCCAACTATTCCATTCATACAGTTCCACTCTCCACATATCTTCATGATTCAATTCAATCGTCTAACGACCAACAAGATGCAATTCAGTCATCCAATTATTCAAGGGTGACAATTGGGTCTTTCAGCTCTATACACGCGACAATTTGGTCCTCGATCTATAGACAAGAGGCAGTATCCTCCTCCAAAATTTTTCATACGAAAAATTGATCCTCCTATTGTCTTCAAGTAGCAATTTCCTCCCCAAATATTCCAAAATAAAAGTTCATCTTGCAAATATCTTCGTGAGGCAATTCAGTCCTCTAACTTACATTAACATAAAATTTCATTCGTCAACTATTCAAAGGCGACATTGGGTCCCCCAGTTATTCCCTGATGAAGATTTAGTCCTCAACTATTCTCATGAGGTAAATCAATAAGTTATTCCCCAATGCAATTCCGTTCTTCAACCATTCTCTCTCTCTCTCTCTCTCTCTCTCTCATTTTCACAGTCACTGTTATTACAGATGTATCTTTACTCAATGTCCCCACTCATTTCTTTTTTCTTTCAGGCACATATATTTGTATCCAGATTTAATATATAGAAATTAAGTCTCAAGTGTTTGAACCAGTCGAAAATTTCCTTTTTTACAATAAAAACATCAACAGGAAAAACATGTGAAACTTGTCCCCAGGCCAAACGGTTCACAGTTCGACCGCCAAGTTGATGGTTTTTCTCCCATTTTTTACTATGCGGGTTTAAAGCCATAATCAAACCAATTTCCAGTCTAAAATAGAAGAATCATCACTGTGAGTCTCTTTAACATGCTTTCTTGTTGCATGAAATTGGTTACACAAAATTTGGAAGTTCGGACCCAAATCGTGCACAAAGTTTGTAAACTCCAAATGCTATAGAAAAATTTGTATCGTTTAAAAAAGTCTCCAAGAGCGAAATTGATTATACTCGTTTATTTTCAGGTGGAGCATCAATGACTCGACAATTGACTGAATATAAATAGTTCGAAGGAAATGAAGATGTTCATTAAGCAAATGCACTGAGAAATTTGAGACGAAATACATTTGTTTGTTATGCGAAACAACTATATTATGTTCATAAAAAATAGCATTATCAGCAGCAAAATAAATGACTAAACTAATGTGAGAATATATAGACATGTTTGTAACCTTTGGAGCAAAAGATAAAAATATATAGAAAGGAAAAAAAAAAGATTAAGGTAGATTTTTTTGATGATTTTTAGCCTTCGAAAATGATATTAGTATTTCGACAAAACAATGAATTTTCCAAAATATGTTTGTTGAAATAATTCATCCACCAATTCCAATTCTTCATTGATTTTACATCTTTAAATATAGGTGTTGATACTACCAAAATTCGTACATGTTGACTTTCGAATTTGATGACTGAGAATGAGCACGAACGAGGTCTTTCGGCACCTGAAACAAAGGCATCGATGTGTGTTCTCGTCGCCCCTTCGATGCTTAAGTCAGAGAGAGAATTTATGAAAATAGTATATGCTGTAAATTGTGTGTAAAAACATACATTGATATGGATGAGAATGATGTATTTATAGAGGTAGGTGGAGGACTCCTAGTAGGACTACAATGTTGAGATGCCTAAGAGTCCTAGTGCAATTGGAAGTTGTAATGTAGATGGTTTCATATTGCCCACGTGTTTGGGTGGTTATGTGATTCTGGTGTTAGAATCTTCTTAGAATGAGGTAACACATTCTCATAAGGACTTTACTTCCTAGGATGTCTTAGCACGGAGTAGGCATCTAATGAGTTAGGGGCTGCACGGTCTGAGGTTACGATAGCGAACTCAAGAAAGAGTTGCAGGTCGATCTAGCCCGACCTCGAGGACTATGAGCCCGAGGAGATCATAAGATTCTAGCTTAGATGTGACATGAACTCCTCGGTCATTAGTGTTCGGGATTTCTCAAGGGTTGGTATCATCAATGGCCCCAGTGTATTCATGCCACAGATCGATGCTCGAGATCTTGGGATGCGATGCACATAGTCCTTGAAGTGAAAAGATCGACTTCTATAGTGGACTGGACAGTCCTTGAAATGGTATGTACAGCCCATTGAATAGGGCTGCTCAGCCATTGGAATAGGGCTGTATAGCCCATTGAATGGGGCTGCTCAGCCATTGGATGTACACCCCATGAAGTGGGGCTGCTCAGCCTTCAAAATGGACTGGACAGCCATCAAAGGTCGTCGTGCTTTAGTCATGAGGAGACGGTTGGGCATGTGAAAGCGTGCAAAATTACTAATAGTAATGCATTAGTAAAATACATTGGTATCATCAGGTGCAAAATACATTATTCCACACGTTCCTAAACCTAAATAGTAAAATACGTGGAAATAATTCTATGGACTAATTCAAATTGAATCAATACATAAAAATAAACATTGAACAATAAAATTACTAATAAAAGAAATTTATAAATATAAAGATAGGATCATAACAATGTTGTCTAAAAGAAATGCCATATGCATGTTTTAAAGCTTTGGCATTTGAATCATACGAAGAGAAAAAAGATTGGGAAATTTGGAGCTTGTTTGGTAGGGATTTTTTGGGGGAAAAATTGATTTTGAATAGTGATATGATGGGAAATGTGTGGTTGAAAAAGAAGAAAAAATTATTGATGTGATGGAAAATATTATTTTATTGAAGAATGTGTGGCTGAAAATGAAAATTGATTTACTGTAGAAAATGAGAATCCCTACCAAACAGGCCCTTGACCAAATGGAGTCGACATTAGTTTGTGAAATCCGAGGTAGTAAGTGGGGATGAGGGTGAATATCAAGATCCAACACACACACGTTTCGTCGGCTCATTCCATAGCTCTTATGTTGGAAAACTCGAACACTTTCGGTCAGAATTTAACCCCTATTTGTGTTTGACAAATAGGTTTTTTTTTTTTTTTTTTGGTTGTTAAAATGGAGTTTTAAATAGTGATTTTTTTGAAGAATATTGAATATATGATTAAAAAGTAGAAAAAAAAAAATTAGAATTTACGTGTATGTGATTTATTGTGTGAATGTATGGTTAAGATCTTGTTTTGGCCCTTTTTTGGGTTAATAGATATTGAAATCTTGAATTTTTTTTAAGAATGTGTGGTTAAAAAATAGGAAAAGATTTTGAGTTTACGTGCAGAATATTTTATTGTATAAATACATGGCCGATAATGAATTTTGAAAAAAAAAATGAGTTTTGGGAAAATAGAGATCAAAAAAGGGCTAAGAATCTGTTTGAGCCCCATTTTTTTTTTTTTTTTTTACCCTAAATGCATTTTGGAATAATATTATGATGAAAAATGTATTGTTAAAAAATAAGAAAAAGTTTTGGATTTACATATAATAATATTTTATTAGAGAATGCGTGGTTAAGAATAAGATAGAAAAATGTGTTTTGAAAATAATGGGGACCAAACAAGCACTAAATCTAGAGTTTTAATTAGAATGAGATTAAGCTCATGTTTGGACTCCATTTTTTCAAAAATATATATTTTAAAAAAAATTATTTTCGATTACATATTCTCTAATAAAATAATATTATACGTAAATTTAAAATTTTTTCTTATTTTTTTTACCACACATTCCCCGAAAAATCACTATTTCAAAACATGTTTTCCTTTAAAATTTTCATTTTATTGGAGCCCAGATAGGGGCTAAAGATTATCAATGATCGAATTGTAAAAACTAGTATTTGAGAAATTGAAGAGGAGAAGACTGCTCGACTAAATTCTCATTTGAGGTATGAGATTTGATATGCTTGCTATACGTGGAACAAAACAACTTGATCCTAGGTAAGTGAAAGTATTAAAGGTTTTGTCAAACTTGTACACTAAGAATATGCTAAATAAAGCAACTTGATCCAAGGAAAAAAGAATACAAGGGTCGAGTCGAATGCTCAATATGTTGTATATAGAACCCATAGACAAATAGAGGAATTAAATAAAACTGTTTTCATATCCAAATCACTATACAATTTGTTAGTATTTTGCAAATTTATCATTTATATTGTTTTCACCTATGACAAAACATTTTTGCAAAACATAAAACGTGTTTAGTTCGCTATACTTGATGAAGATGCATATGCAATGAACAAGATTTCAACCTTTTCTAATCTTAAATTTAACTGCCGTCTCACTAAAAGGTCAAAAAATCATTGAATAGTTGTGGTGATCCAGTAGCGCTATGTCCCTCTCACCAAGACTCTAAGGGGGTGGGGCAACATGTTCAAACCAAATATCCAACATTTGTGCTTAGTGAAAGTATCGACGTAGTTTCGTATAGTCATTCGATCAAAATGCTACATAAAGAACATAAGCCAAATGTTGGTGTATATGGTAATGACAGGAGTTAGGAGTGCTTGCTAATCAAATTGGCACATGATCAAGCATATCAAAAGGGAGAGAAACAGAGAATAAATGAAATTGAATCTATACCTCAGTGGCTAAGCAAGCAACAAACCCATAAAAAAAATACCAAACTTATTTTGTAACTTTCTTTGCTATAACTACGAGAAAATGGATAAAATTAAAGTGTCTAAATTTGACCCGTCAAAGCCAGTCATTTGAGACAGAGATTGATTTGGGCAGATGGGAACCTTAAAGTTGTTGAATCCCCCAATCCTCAATCTCGATATAACTGAAGGCTTTTCGATTTTCTAAAACTTGCTTCCAAATGTGTCTTGTTCCCCTTTAATTTAGCAGCAGAACCAATAATCAAGATTCACTCTATCGTTTACTCATCCACCTTTTCTTATATATATATAACCTTGTAAATTCCAATCTGTTCCATCCATTATTCCTCTCTCATTTCCATCATTCTAAATTCTAGCCTCTGTTTGGCTTTTTTACATTTACTGTGTCATCAAGATCATCATTCCTTCATGGAGGTATAGCCCTTTTTCCTGCCTTATCAGTCATTTCTACTTGCATTCTTACTCATGTTCGCAGACGATCGAACAGAAGGTGGAGATGATTGGCTTACACGAGAGAAGATTGAGGAAGTGCCTGTCAAAATTGAAAGGTACACGCGCACGCGCACATTTATATATATATAGATACTTAGGATGCTGATTCTCTCCATTTTTGTTGCAGGGACAGAAAAAGTAGAAGTGGATGGCAATAATCAGAAAGTAATGGTGACAGGTTATGCACATAGAAACAAAATACTAAAAGCAGTAAGGAGAGCTGGCCTCAAAGCAGACTTCTGGTCTCCACAAAATGATCTACTCAATGCATATGCCTATGGAAGCTTAAGATTCAACAACCTCAACTTCTAGAAATATCAAATTTTTCCTTTTCCTTTTTGGCTTTCCAGTTCTCTATATAGGAGGATACACCAAAGAATATGTTTTTTCTCATTTTGCATTTCAAAACAGCTGTGATACAGAGAGAATGGAAGATCCTTAAAATTTTCACTTTCTTGATTTATGGTCTAAAATGGATACTTCTAGTGGGGGAAGAGGTTTAACGGGGCTCGACACATTTGCTGTAGTTTAAGTTAGAGAATCTAACACAAAGTTTACAATCCTTTCTAATCAGTATCCCACATCGAAACAAAAAGAAAGAGTTAACCACTTTATTAATCAGAACATATTGTTAACAAGTCGCCGAGCTTAGTAACTCAAGCTTGTAACCCTAGTGGGGGCATTATGGTGTTTGGACATTGTTCAAGGTCAACTGACTGGATTCACGCTTACAAATTGCTGGCCTGCCCGTTCCAAGCAGAGAATTGGACTACGTAGTCCATGCGAAAGCGTGGGCTGCTTGGCCCTTAGAGTTGAGGGGACTGCGTCAGGCTGGTTTCACAGAGCAGCGATAACCTCTCTTTCTTTGCAGTGGAAGGATAACGGAGCAGTGCTTCCTGATCCGTTGAAGTCAGATGGACTTGTCCTAATTGGACATTCACTTTTTATATATATATATATTTTTTTTTTTTTTTTTTTTTGTTATATATATTTTTTAACTCTTTACCTAACTGTAAAATAGTACAAGACGATTCCAGCTAGTGAAAACCCCATGAACAAATTTATTTGCTGGCAGAAACCTGACAATGTAAGAAACATACTAAAACCAGCAGATTTTTCTGGAGTACATTTGCTCACAGCTTACTGGATTTGGACACTGAGTTTTGCTTGGATTAATTCTATGGGTACCTTGTAAATATTGAGAATGGAAGATGATTTTTTTTATTTGTTCTCTACATTTGAACCATTTAGTTTCGTTGTGTTGAAAGGTAATATTTTCTTTTGCATAATTAATGCACAATCGGTTGCTCATCTAGGCATGAAAGTATTAGCCTTGATCGGTCCACGACACCTTGCGGCCATCGGCCTACTAGCTTGTTCATGCTTGGTAACAGACCTTTATGGTCCGTCAATTTTATTAAGATATTCGCACCACGATTTTTGTTTATCACCACACTTTTTATATTTACTAAAATAGTGAAAAGTAAAATGACATAAATAACCATCATTATTGAAAAAAAAAAATCATTTTTCCTTCTCTTTGATAGCAATGTGCACCACAATCTTACATATAAAACCCTAATTTACAAACAATCTTTACGCAGTGAAAATTCAAAATTCACATCCAGTCTTTCCTTTCTCATCACAAAGTAGACATGCATCTTCCAACCTCCCTACATCATAGAACCCCTTAATTATTGAAACATAAGTGATCAGATGTACATAAATTTCAATTTAACCCTTCTCCGCCACCAATGTTCTAAAAAACGAAAATTTGGTTTGGACAAGTTTCAAAAAGGAGTTTATACTTCTTTGTACTGACATCCAGTCAAACAAACAATAAGAGAATTGGCAAAATTTTAAAAACTGCAGCACCCACTTAATTAAAGTTTCAAGAGCAGTAAATAGCCAAGTCGTTGAAAAAAAGTTTTTAAAAATTTTTCCAGAATTTGTGCTTTCTGTTGAATTGTTTAGGATGGAGGTGTGGGGTCGATTGAGCTTCTCGAAGAAGAAGATAATATTGGAATGGGTTCATGAAATAGTTGTGGTGGGCATATTTTTTAATTGGGGTAGTATGTTTTATAAGAATGTCAATGTGGGTAGAAAATGATGATACATCATTAAAAAGAAGGGTGGAATTGAATAGGGCGCAAATGATATGTATGTATGTATGTTGGTCAGCCATGTTGTTTGAATAAGCGTTTAGGTGGTCTCATCGTAGGCTTTGCACTGCATCAATTTGCCTGTAGCATTCTGTTATCAATAGTAAGATTACTGTTTTCTTATTACTTATTCAATTATGTCTATTGTGTCAAATTGGTTTAGTAAAGGAAGTGGTTTAAACACTAGTGATGATAACATTTCAAATTATTTTCAAGATAATAATGAAGAATTAGATCAAGATCAGGGCATCTACATCAAATGATTTTACTTCAAACGAATTGTCAAATCGCTCAAATAGAGCAAATACTTCAAAATTGGAATATCCTAAAGGCATATAAGAGTTCTATTTATGAGATAGAAAAATTTGATTTTACTCAAAACTATGTTATCAAAGCTTTGGAGCAAACTATTCCAATAAAAAATCATACTGTTTCAATTAATCTTTTTTCAAAAGAAGCTATACAAGCTCACAGAAGAAATTTAGCCTCTATTTAGCCCCCATTAAATTAAATTATATTACATTAAATTTTTCTCTCTTTTCATTACAACCACACATTTATCAAATAAAATAATATTATTATACACAAATCTAAAACTTTTCATTATTTTTCTACCACGCATTCTCCCATCAATCACTATTCCAAAAATTTTCAACTATCAAAAATGCCAAATAATGGGGGCCAAACAGGAGCTTAAATATCTTCATGTTTGACTTGTTCAAATTACAGTCAAACCTTTGTTAAGACTTGTTCTAGACATTCCTGATATTTTAACCCTAAGAGACAAAAGACTCTTAAGGTTTCAAAATTCATTATTTTTCATTCTCGAGTCTAATCTCGCAACTGGTCCAATATTTCCAAACTGTTATCCAAAATTTTCGATCAGTCTTCAAGATTGAGCTATTCTTAATGTTCTTAATCTTCACGTTCAGATAAAGAATTTTGATGTTGATGATCGTTCAAGAGCTTTTGCTTTAATATATTGAATAGTGGTAATTGGGGCAAATGGTCTATTTCATAATATAGTTTGGGATTTTAGCCTTTGACCACAATTAATGATTTAAAATAAATATTTTAATTCAAAATTAATAGATTACCTAAATTACTCATATTACATCACAGTGAATTCTTCTACTTTCATACACAATTTAAAACCAACAGTAAAATGACATACTGCCGTTTTAAACGACTGAATGCCGTTTTAACTAATTTTATATTTGTATCAATTTATGTTTCCTCGTATCCACATAAAAATTAATGAAAACAAGTTTTAACAATAGTTTGAGCGAAATTGAAAATTCGTGACCCAAAACGACATGTTGTCATTACAAACGGTTCGATGACGTTTTAACTAATCTAGCATTCGTTTCACTTTATATTGTCTTGTACCCACATAAAAATAAGCGTAAACAAGTTTTCACGATATTTAAAGTGACATCGAGACCTCGTAACCCAAAATGTCAAGCCGTCGTTTTAAATGTTTTGCTGTCATTTCAACTAATTTCATATCTGTTTCACTTTATTTGCACTCATTTGCACAAATAAAAGCAAGTTTCATTACATTTGGACATCAATGTCTATACAAATTTCACGCGATAATGACCAACACCGTTATTCTGTGAGTAAACTACATTATACTTACTACGAATAAAGGCAAGTAACCCAAATTCTATATATTCCAATTATAGGATAAAATACTCAACAAATTAGCTCGTTTTAACTTGTATAAGTCTTCCAGATGGTTCAAGATTTTATTGATTTTTTGGGGAGTGAAATCAAGGTCCTGTGATTAGGGATGGAGTAAAATTATGAAAGTAAGGGGGCCTAGAGGTATAGGTGAAGGGGTTGGGGTTTACGGGGGTTCGGGGGCAGCGCCCCCGAAATTTTTTTTTTTATACGTTATTAACAAAAAATCAAGAAACATATAAAAGAAAGTACTAATATTTAATTTAGCAAAATCATACCTTATTACAAGCGTTCCCTTCAAGCCTGGTATCCAAAACATAGCACGTTTAGTCGTTCAATGTGTACGAGTCTGGTATCCAAAACATAGCACGATTGCACGTGTTATGTTGTGTATACCATATTTGTTACATTTTTCTTGGTGGTTAAGTGTAGTATAATTTTCAATCGGATGTATGATATGACTCGCTATAGTTTGAATTTTGAGTGGACTGTGACGTTTAAATCTAGTCATGTGAAAACGAGCGAGAATGAAGTGAAACGAACACGAAATTAGCAAAAATGATATGCATACGTTTAAAATGACTACATGCCATTTTGGGTCACGGGCTCTCAATTTTTCTTCGCCAGTAAAAACAATGTTTGGAACATCATAGATAAGTTGTACATATTGAACGATTGAACATGCTATGTTTTGTATACATTTTCCTTGGTGTCAAGTGTAGTGTAATCTCCAATCGGACGTATGATGTGACTCACTATAGTGATCAAATGCCGTTTAGGGTCACGGGAAATTGATTTCACTCCGAAACTAGCAAAACAGTATTTGAAACATCACACATGATAGTACATATATAGTTAAAACTTTCTACCCTAAAATTTAATGTGGTTAGAGCATGAATGAATCGAAACGAACATTAAATGAGTAAAAGCGTCAGAAATACGTTTAAAATGATCGGGTGTCGTTTTGGGTCTCAGGGTCTGGATTTTACTCAAAAACTAGTCGATCATGGTTTGAAACATCTTAGAAGACTTGTACATGTTGAATTAGCTAATTTGTCGAGTATCTTATCTCACAATCAGAATATAATAGAATTTGTATTACTTACATTTATTCATAGTGAAGTAGAGTATAAATAACTTACAGAACGATAGTGTTGGTTATTATCGGATGAACTTTGTAACTAACGTGTTGTTCAAATACGGTAAAAATTTGAATTCATTTAATTTTTATATAAATATAAGTGAATATAAAGTGAAACTAATACAAAACTAGTTGAAATGGCAACTGGCCATTTAAAATGTTAGCATGTCATTTTGAGTCACAGGGTCTCGATTTCACTTTAAAACCATTCGATCATATTTTTGAACATCTTAAAAGATTTGTATAAGTTAAACAAACTAATTTTTTGAGTATCTTATCTATAATCGAAGTATAATAGAATTTAAGATACTTACCTTCATTCATAGTGAAGACTAGTATAGTTTATTCATGGAAAATGTTGTTGATCACAATCGGGTGAACTTTTTTTTTATCGATCTTGGATGTTTAATGTTACTTATCGATTTTACTCTAAATGTAATGAAATTTTTTCTACTTTCATTTTCATGTGGGTACGAAAGAATATAGAGTGAAACAAATACAAAATTAGCTAAAGCGTTATCAAATCATTTATAACGATGGCATGCCATTTCGGTAACGAACTGTAAATTTCACTCCAGATGTAGTAAAACATATTTTTCAATAATTTTCATATGGATACGAGAGAATTTAAAGCGAAATGAATACAAAATTTGTTAAAATGACACTTAGTCATTTAAAAAGGCATGT
The DNA here is from genome assembly GCA_035079005.1 of Fraxinus americana. Classification (NCBI taxonomy): domain Eukaryota; kingdom Viridiplantae; phylum Streptophyta; class Magnoliopsida; order Lamiales; family Oleaceae; genus Fraxinus; species Fraxinus americana. The sequence continues at coordinate 13,760,455 of CM068706.1, read as the reverse complement.
CGAACAATTATATATTTTTTGTTTTGCAAACCCTAAACCCTGAAATCTATACCCTAAACGGCAACCCTCCCTTTAAAATGATTAGATGCCGTTTTGGGTTAGGAGGTATCGATTTCACTCCGAAACTAGTAAAACAGTGTTTGAAATGTAGTACTGTAGTGTAGTTTCCAACCGAATTATATAGCAACTCGCTATAGTTCTGACAAATGTGTCGACCGTAACGTCGAAATGTAGTTAAAACTCTCATCCACAAACTTTCAAGTGGTTACGGGCATGAATAAATCAAAACGAGCACGAAATGAATAGAAACTTCATTGGTACGTTTAAAATGACCAGATGCCGTTTTGGGTCACGAGGTATCGATTTCACTCCGAAACTAATAAAATTGTGTTTGAAACACTATACACGACTCGTACATATTAAACGACTACACGTGCTGTGTATTTGATACCATATTTCCTACTTACGTTTTTCTTTATTGTCAAGCGTAGTGTAGTTTACTACCGGATTATGGAGTGACTTACTATAATTTGAATAAATGTGTCAACTCTAACGTAGAAATGTAGTTAAAACTTTCATCCATAAACTTTCACGTGGTTACGGGGGTGAATGAATCAAAACAAATGCTAAATGAGTAAAAATGTCATCTATACATTTAAAACGTCCAGATGCCGTTTTGGGTCACGAGGTATTGATTTCACTCCAAAAGTAGTAAAATTGTGTTTGAAACATCATATATGACTCGTACACATTGAACGACTACACGTGCTATGTTTTTGATACCATACTTGCTACTTACGTTTTCTTTATTGTCAAGTGTAGTGCAATTACATAGTGTTGGTCATTATCGGATGAACTTTGTAACTAACTTCTTGTTCAAATATGGCAAGAATTTGAATTCGTTTAACTTTATATGAGTATAAGTGAATATAAAGTGAAATGAACTCAAAACTAGTTGAAATGACAGCTAGCCATTTAAAATGTCAGCACGACATTTTGGGTCACAATGTCTCAATTTCACTTTAAAACTATTTGATTACGAGGTTTTGAATATATTAAAAGACTTATATAAGTTAAACAAACTGATTTTTTAGTATTTTATCTATAATTGAAATATAATGGAATTTAGGATACTTACATTCCTTCATAGTGAAGAATAGTATAGTTTACTTATGGAACAATGTTAATCACTATCGAGTGAACTTTTATTTTTTTTTATTTTTTTATCGATCTTCGAGATTTAATGTTGTTTATCGATTTTACTCTAAATATAGTGAAATTTTTTCTACTTTCATTTTCATGTGGCTACGAGATAATATAGAGTGAAACAAACACAAAATTAGTTAAAACATCATCACATCGTTTATAACAATAGCACGTCATTACAGTTACGAACTCTAAATTTCACTCCAAATATGATTAAGACATATTTTTCATTAATTTTCATGTGAATACGAGGGAACATAAAGTGAAACGAATACAAAATTTGTTAAGACGGTACTTAGTCGTTTAAAAAGACATGTTGAACAATTACATGTTTTTCTCTTTGCCATATACCCTAAAATCTAAACCCTATACCCTAAAACCTAAACCCTAAACAACAACCTTCTGTTTAAAATGATAAGATGTCGTTTGTGATCACATGGTATTTATTTCACTCTAAAACTAGTAAAACAGTGTTTGAAACATCATACATGACTCGTACACATTGAACGACTATACGTACTATGTTTTAAATACCATACTTGCTATTTAGTTTTTCTTTATTGTCAAGTGTAATGTAGTTTACTACCATAGAGTGAATCACTATAATTTGAATAAATGTGTCGATCGCAACGTCGAAATAGAGTTAAAACTCTCATCCCTAAACTTTCATGTGGTTACGGGCATGAATGAACCGAAACGAATACTAAATGAGTAGAAACGTCAGCCATACGTTTAAAATGACTAGATTCTGTTTTGGGTCATGGGGTATTGATTCACTCCGAAATTAGTAAAATATGCTTTGAAACATCTTACATGACTCGTACATATTGAACGACTACACGTGCTACGTTTTAAATACCATACTTGCTACTTAGTTTTTCTTTATTGTCAAGTGTAATGTAGTTTACTACCATAGAGTGACTCACTATAGTTTGAATAAATGTGCCGATTGCAACATCGAATTAAAGTTAAAACTCTCATCCCTAAGCTTTCATGTGGTTATGGGCATGAATGAACCGAAACGAATACTGAATGAGTAGAAACGTCAACCATACGTTTAAAATGACTAGATTCTGTTTTGGGTCCTGGGGTATCGATTCACTCCAAAATTAGTAAAATATGCTTTGAAACATCATATATGACTCGTACACATTGAATGACTACACATGCTATGTTTTCGATATCGCACTTCCTACTTATGTTTTTCTTTATTGCCAAGTATAGTGTAGTTTCCTACCAGATTATGGAGTGACTCGTTATAGTTTGAAAAAATGTGTCGAATACAACGTCAAAATATAGATAAAACTTTCATCCCTAAGCATTCATGAGGTTATAGACGTGAATGAACGGAACGAACACTAAATGAGTAAAAATGTCAGACATGTGTTTAAAACGACCATATGCCATTTTGGTTTTAACAAACAGTAAATCTTGTTATAGTTACCAAAAACCTTATCAAAACAACTATCAAAATTTACCAAAAATCATAATTTCAAGATTAAATTCAACAATTAACATTCATGTATCCATAACAAACGCGAATGAACATAATTGAACACTAAATGAGTAAAAACGTCAACCATACATTTAAAACGATCCGATGCCGTTTTATATCGCATTGTGTGATTTCTTCAAAAACTAGTCGATCATAGTTTGAAACATTTTAGAAGACCTGTACATGTTGAATTAACTAATTTTTTGAGTATCTTATCTCACAATTGGAATATAGTGAAATTTGTATTACTTACCTTTATTCGTAGTGAAGTAGAGTGTAAGTTACTTACAGAACAATAGTGTTGGTTACTATCGGATGAACTTTGTATCTAACTTGCCGTTCATATATGATAAAAACTTGAATTTGTTAATTTTTATATAAATATAAATGAATATAAAGTGAAATGAATACAAAACTAGTTGAAATGACAACTAGTCATTTAAAATGTCAGCATGTCATTTTGGGTCAAAGAGTCTCAATTTTATTTTAAAACTATTCGATCATATTTTTTTAACATCTTAAAGACTTATATAAATTAAATAAACTATCTTTTTGAATATCTTATCTATAACTGAAACATAATGAAATTTAGGATATTTACCTTCATTCATAGTGAAGAATAATATAGTTTACTCATGGACCAATATTGTTGATCACTATTGGGTGATTTTTATGTCGGTATGAGAGAATATAAAGTGAAATAAATACAAAATTATTTAAAAGGTCATCAAATAGTTTATAACGATAACATTTCATTTTGATTACGAACTCTAAATTACGTTTTTCATTAATTTTCATGTGGATACGAGGGAACATAAAGTGAAATAAATACAAAATTTGTTAAAACGGCACTTAGTCGTTTAAAACGGCAGCATGCCATTTTGTCGTCGATTTTAAATGGGGTATTATGAAAAGCGAGAACAAAACTGGGACTTCATGTTATGGGATTTTGGTAAATTTTGGTTTGAAATTGTACAATTTAGACATTCCAAATGAAGGGTATTTATGACTTTTAAAACATGATAAAATAGGCTAAAGTTTATTTTACCAAACATTATTGAAAGAGGCTATTTTACCAAACAACATTGTTGACTAGGCTTTTTAAGCAAAAACCTCATATTGAATATATTATAAACTTTTGAATACTCAACTCAATATTTGAGCTCTTAGATCTTCTCTAAGAGATGAAAGTCTTTTGGTTGAAGTTAATCCACTTTATTCAAACGTGATGATTTCTAAACAAATTCCATGGAATCTTCAGGTTAGGGGATTAGAATGGGATTTTGAAAATGCTCAAAATCCAATTCCAACCTTGTAAGAAGAAATCCTGATCAAATTATTTCTTTTCCTGATGGAAATGTCAAAGTTATTTTTGATACATCATCATCTTCAAATATTATTCAAGGATCTCTTTCATCTAGATCTAATTACAGAATTAGACAAAATACTTTTCAACCTTCTAGATTTTCCACTTCTTCTTTAAAAGAAGTGGATTTTGACTCCAACATTCCAAAAACTCATTATCAATTTGATAAGGAAGTTGCACCAGAACAACTTGGTTCTCCTACTTTATCTGATATGACACCTCCTTCGGAAAGGCTTGATCAGTAATGTAATGTTATTTCTTCTACAATTGATAGAAGAAATGAATTCATTACTGACAAAACCCCCGCAGTCAAAATTTTTAGAAAAATATATGTTTTTCTTAAAAAGAAATTGAATCTTACTGGGAAGAATTTGAGACCTTTCGAGAAGATTTAAGTTTTTATAAGTGGGCATATTCAAAGTTTATTAAAAACCCACTAAATCAAAAGTCATTCAAAATACAAAGTTTTCAAAAAAGATTTGAAAAACACCTAAGGGTGATACTTTTCAAACTACTCATCCTCCTATGCAAGAAATTTTCGTTTCTCAAGGAAACACTGAAATGCTTGCATTTCCTCTCAAAAGGATATTTAGCGAATGATGAGATGATTCTGAAGTAGTAGCTAAAGATATCAAGAATATTTAAGCTTAGAACAATTATACTAATGTTGTTCTTCAATCTATGTGTTCTCAGTTAAATAGAATTGAATTAAATACTGATACTGAGAAACAAATTTTAAAAACTGATTCTGAAAAATCAAAATCAATTGATAAAGGAAAAAAATTCTGTCAATGTTTTATTCAAACCTCATTCAAATATGATTCATCAACTTGAAAAATTAGATAATGAGACTCAATTATTAAAAGAACTTGTAACTCAATTATCTAAATTAGCATCTTCTTCTCCTTCAAAAAATATCAATACTATTGATGAAATTGAATCTCAATTTATTGAAAATGTAAATGAAATTTTTTATATTAATAAATTAAAATGTTCATATTCAAAAGTTCCTCCATATTATCCTCAAAATACTGCACCCGATTTTCTTTTTGAAGAAAAAGCACAACCTTCAATGACTTTTGATGATAAATATGTGGTCGAATGGAATATTGACGGCTTAATAGAATATCAAATTGTTCAACAAATTGATATTATGTTTATGTGTTGGAAAATATGTAGATCAACAAATGTTGATCCAAAAGTTGCTACCATAAATCTTTTATTAGGATTTACAGGTCAACTTAAAAATTGGTGGGAAAATTATCTCAACCAGGATGAAAGGCAAGAGATAATGAACTCTCAAAATGATAGTTTCAATACTCTTATTTATAGTATTATCAAACATTTTATCGAAATACCTATTGATGTAATGAATAGATAGTCCAAAATCCTTATGAATCTTAGATGTTCAAAACTTCATGATTTTTCGGTGGTATAAAGACGTGTTTTTATCACGTGTCTTCCTACTTGAAGATTGTGATCAATTCTATTGGAAAGAAATATTTATATCTGAACTTCTAAAACTCTTTTAGGGTGAACCGTACTATACTTTTTGTCTGATAGATATCTCTCTTGAGGCTCATGAGTCATGACGATTATCAAGGGTAGCCGATGATAGGGTGTTTGGCAGTCCAGTGCTTGGATATAGAGAGGTCATTTGGTGGCCTTGGATATAAAGAGTTAAAAGATGAATAAGTTCAGATAGTGAAGAACGCTATAAATTTCGAGAATGAGATCATAATGAAAAAGTATTGTGAATCTTGCACATGCATATCGTTACTTGTTGAGTGTTTGCTCATATGGTTTTGAATTGTAGGTATGGAAATATGTTTAATGGAGGTTGGCGTCTTATCGTGGTTCAGCTGGCCCATCACTAGGGAAGCCTGAAAAAGGTTACACATTTTTCTATTGAAATTATTTTGCTTTCGAAAACGAATTATTTTAATTTATAATGTTAATTCTCGAATGTCGCCGCTATGTTAAGTAAACACTATCTTTTATTGTTCTAAGCTATATTCCATTTATTAGAGTTAAATAAAATGTTAATGAAATAACGTTAAAAGTATTTATTATTTTAAATACTTCGTTTACAATAAACGTAATTATTAAACAAGTTAGAAACCGTTTGCTGAATGACGTTACAAATATTATGTATAATATTATTTATTGTTTCGATAATTTGGCGGTAGGATTTATTGAATATGGAGAAAATTAGACGAATTTTTGGGGTCATTACAAAATGGTATCAGAACTTCATTTTGGATGATTCTGTAGACTGCACGGTATACACATATGTTGGAATTTGATACCATTTGTGACATTTGGATTTCAATATTGGGGCGATGATGAAATGGGTTAAAGCCCAAATTGTTGGAAAGTTTTGAAACTAAAACTATTGCCCAATAACTTAAAAGGAAAAGCCCAAGACCCAGCCCAAACTTAAATGCCAAGTGTGTTGCTCCGGTCCGTTGGATCTGCAGCCTGATCTACGGTTGGATGGTTGCCTATATGTTAGATATTGGATGGCCATTTTCTCGTGTGATTATTCATTCTGTTGAGTGAAGTTTTTAGCTTCGTGCGAAAGTTTCTGGGTGTTCTCTGTTCTTCGTGTTTTCTCTGTCTTCTCTTTCGATTCTTTGTGTTAGAGTTCATCTTTGTGATTCCAATCTTGGTGATTGTCCGATTGAGGAGTAGAGTGGTAAGATTGGTAGTAGATTCTTCAAACCATTCTAATGGCTGTTTTGTGCGGTTTGGGTTAGGGCTTGTGGTCTTTGTGGCTAGTTCTTTTGTACAGACAAGTACAATATTCTGTGTGAATTTCTGAGCCCTATATCAAGTGAAAGATCTGTATTCTTGTTGATCGATTGGTGTTCTATTTGAATCTTGATTTTCAGCTTCCGTTGGTTTATTTCCTTACAACATATTTGATAGTTATTTAGAGTTACGCCAACCAAGTAAGTTATAATTTTGTTTTGTATGCGATTTAATTGTTGGATAGTTATTTTTTGTCTTTGTTTGTTCAAAACTATAATGACAGTTCAACTTAGGAAAAATTACAGTCTTTAATAAATTTTGGTATGATATATTGAGATGTCGCACTTCAGAACTCCAAGTAGAAAGATTCAATATCGTTTATAAGAATCTAACAAGCACATGAACAATCTAAACCGTTCTGATACCAATTATTGGAAACTGGAACAAAAATTACTCAAAAAATAAAAATTTACTTTAATTCAATCACCTAGGATCTTTACTCAATGTTTCACGTATATGTTATAATTAAGAGAAAATAAAATTTTAAAACTTGCCCAAATCGATATTCGATCTTTTTATTGGAGCTGAATCATGAAATTTCAGCTTTTAGTTGAAAAACTAGACTTTCCCAACCCAAGTCCTTTATGGTATTCTCCAAAGTATAGACTATATCGGCATGTGGACACATTTTTCAATTAAATCAAAAACCTAATTCTAGGTTGGAGGATCAAGAAAAAATAAAGAAAATAATTTTCTAATTTATTGTCTTGAAAAACAAGCCTCGCTTTTTCCATCCCTTTTTCTCTCAGTTTTGCATCCCAAGGGCAAGTATATACCAATTAAAAGATTCGGTCCAACTCTAATTAGGACAAATTTAGGTTGGGATGGACAAGTTCCTTGGATTCATTGTGCGGAAAGACACAAGTCAATCCCTAAAGCTATCATCGAGATGATGCCACATTGTCCGATTCGATTTAGTTCTAAAGAAAATCGAATCGAACCAAAATTTTTGAATATTTAGTAAGTGGAACCATCGGTCCAAATTTTCTGTTCGATTCGGTTTAGTTCGGTTCCGTACAACAACATAATACAACCAATGATGTTTTCAATTTTAACTTTTACAAAATAATATAGTTTAATTTAAAAATCTACAAATAAAAAAATTATCTAAAAAAATCCATTCACCAATGCATATAAATTACCAAAAAGTAATTAATAATCCTAAAATATCGATGATCTTGACGAGCAAAAATGAAGTCATAACTTGTGAGAGTGGAGCGGCTGAAAACGAAGACAATAGCTAAACCTAAATTTGTTAGGCAAATTGTGAAGTGAAGTTGGCTTGGACCAAAATTTGTAGAAAAAAAATTATTTTGGGCTCAAGGTGAACTTGGTCCTTGGAAGTTGGAGCCTTAGACACTTACAGTTAATCACTTAATTAATTAATTAGCAAATTTATTTAGAAAAAAATCAATATATTTTGATTTATTCAATATAAAAAAAAATTAGGGAGATTCGATTTTTATTCAATTCTTGGTCTAGAATCGAGAACTGAACAAATTCATCGATTTTCAATTTTGGTACCCATACCAGTAATTAACCTAAAAAGAACCAAATCGAACTGTTCGATTTATGTCCGATTCAATTCGGAAGTTTTGTTCAGCATTTATCAAATTGGTTTAATTGCACATGTAGTTTCTAAACTTTAATTCTAATGACAATTAAGTCCAAAACTTTCAAAGCGATTGCAATTTGGGTCCAAGACTTTATAGAGTTAACAAAAGACATATTCTTATATATATATAATTTTTTTTCAAGCTCTAATAATTAGATTATGTATAGTCAACCCTAAATCATCCAACCTAATTATATATATTTTATCCCCATTCAAGTTTTGATGATTAGATACAAGCATATGATCATTTTGTCTCTCTAATTATTTTTATTAAATTAAATATCATTTCCTTCAGCGATCTTGTGAACTAATCACAGCTGAAGAAGTTTAGCCATCATTAAATACTGAATTCAAATTTATAACCGTTCAACATATAAATTGAGTATTTGATCAATCAAATTGATCTCATTTATTGGTGAATCAAAGAACTATTATAAACTCACAAAAAGATGTACACAACAATGTCAAAAAATTTAAATAAAATACTTGACATTTTAGTGAAATTTAATTATCTGCATAGCCTTACTATACAATTGAACTAGACACGATTTTCAATACAATCCAAGTGTACTGTGTCAACATGAAACTATTTCTACGATAAAGATAAAGCACAAATTTGAATAGTAAAATAATCAATACTACGACATTTCAAGACAAGGTGTCAATTCTTATACATTGATCATAAAAAAATTTATTGCTACAAATGATTATTGCACTTTATCCACATGCTCGATATCAAATAAATGCAATAACATTAAGGGCCTATTTGGGCCAGATTAAAATTTGATTTTAATCCAAATTAAAGTCAAACAATCAATATTAACCACATCTTTTATGGGTCCCACATCTTTTCAACCACACATTTCAAAAACTTCTTTCACAATCCACTAAAAATCTAATTTTAATCCCCACCAAACACCCTCTAAATGATATTTTATTATAAAATTTTCATTTTATCACAGCATAACTTATCAAATAAATGTTAGTTTACCCTTAAAAGTAGTCTAATTGCGTATTTCCCCGTCATCATACTTGGTTAAAAACGCCTTCATATATGCCTATGTAATGTTGCTCTTCCAAGCCTGTAAAAGCCTGGTAGAACAATTGCTCTCACATGCGAGGACCCACCCCACCCCACCCCACCCCACCCCAAATGTTAAACACCCACCCCCTATCTCACATTTGTTCTGCCAGGCCTTTTACATGTTTGACAAAGCATCTCGATCCTTGAGAAATATTATTAATAAATTATAATCAACTCTTTAAAATAAATATTAGTTTTAACCAGAAATTATTTATCACTCATTTTTTATCACATTATAATTTTAATAACTAATACATTATCCACACTTCCAATACATGTTATGCAACAAATGGAAATGCTTTGACCATCTTTAGTTCTGCACCAGAATTTGAGGTAAATTTTGCACTAAATTGAAAATTATCTCCAACCCAATACACCAAAGTTACACCAAATGAACAACGTTTCATCATTTTCTTCAACTTTTCATTCTTAGCAATTTATTTATCTCAAAAATTATTTATTTATTTATTTTATTACAAATTAAATTACTAAATAAATAATTACATTTAGTTAACAAAAATATTGAATTCATTCCTTTAATTATTATTGATTACAAGATTAAAATTTATTACAAATGAGCATCATAATAATAATAATAATAATAATAATAATAATAATAATAATAATAATAATTTGTTGTATAACATAAAATGACATGAATACCCTTAAAATAATAATAATAATAATTAAGATTTGTTGTATAATATAAAATGACACAAATACCCTTAAAAAATTTGATACAAAATGCAAAAAAAGAAAAAAAATGTAAGAGAACATTAACCATTTTGGCGCAAAATGATGCAAACTACAGTGCTAAATTGAAGAAAGTTGCTCCATTTTTTGGTGTAAAATGGTGTTTTGAGATAGCACTGGAGATGGTAGAGGTGTCAATCCAGGTGGTCCGGGCCGGTCGGCCCGCCAACATATGAGCCCTATAACGGCTCACGTAAAAAAAAGTCCGCTCGCTACGGGTTCCGGGCAGGTTCCTAATCGACCCACAAATTTTGGACTACAACTCAGGCCCGCCCGCTGACCCATCCGAGTCGAGCTCATGCGAGTCACGGGTAGCGATTTGTTCCGATTTGGCCCGTATTATTGTATAAATAAAATTATAAAAATATAGAATTTTTCATATTTATAGCAAAAAATATTTTTTTTGATTAAATGTAAACTAAAAATTGAACAAAATGATAAATTCATATTTATACCAAAAAATGTTTATATTAAATTCAAATTTAATGTTATCTGAATTATTTATAACTTTACAAAGTTAAATTTAACTTAAACAAATAACAACTAAATGTATTTCTAATTACTATTATCAAATATTTATAGCATAAGTACATCCCAACTAGGTTGGCACCTACTTTTATTATAATTTATAATTTAAGTACATCCCAATTATGTTGACTTTCTCCCTTTTTTTTTCAAATTTAAAAAAAAAAATTCACCGGCCAGCGGGTTAACCGCGGCCCGTGAAGGTACAACCCACGAAGCCCGCAGGTTACACCTCCTTGACCCGTGAACCGCCCTCTCAGGTCAAGGGTCGACCCGCGGTCCTGAGTCGATCCAGGCCGGTTTTCACAGGTCTGGCCGACCCATCCTGACACCTCTAGGAGATGGCCATGAAACATGCAGTGTTCACTTTTTATCAAGTTGGCAGAAATCCAAAATTTGTTAAAAGTCCCCTTTTCAAAATCTCAAAAAAAGATAATTAAAATAGAAATCGTCCAAATAACATACCATCTCAAGTAGAGGAATGTGTTATTTAGCAGTAATTTAGCAACAAGCCACTACCACATTGTCCATTCCAACTTCTCAATGTGACAATGACTCCACTACTACATAACCATGTGCCTAACACCAGTGAGACTAAATAGCACAATTTACGTAGCACGCAATCTACTAAGAAACTAATCAACAATGACAAGTCACCTCAGTGTAATATACCTGGTGTAAAGAAAGGGCGTTTCATATTCTGAAGTTAGGCTCTAAAATAATCCGGAAGAATAATGCTATTTGTACATTCTTTGCTTTACATGAAGTTTGACATTGTGTGTATATTCAAAAAGGGTTCAGAGGGAAAGTGTGTTAAATTTAAAAACTGTCCAATGTGATAGCGCCACGTGGAACATGTAAAACTTGATGTGAAACTTAATGTACTTGTAGCATGATTCAATCCGGAATACAGGATGATCCAATAAAAAGCCTAACAACTGTAGTTATGCACAAGATGTAGACCCAACTTTTAAATATAATGCAGAATCGTACCAAACACAGACACCAGAGACCACACACCCAAAATGCTGGGACGGACTCCACTGTAAAAGAATCATATGTTGATTCTAACCATGATTTTTCATTTTTACACACATGGGAATGGGAGCCGGAACCCGATTCCGGCAACCATCAACCTATCACTATCTGCCAGTAATCCAGAATAGTGACAGAAAACGGTAGTTTAGATACATGATGTTTGAAGGAAGTGCAATCCGCACGTTTCCATTTTTTTTCTCCTCCATCAGAAGCAACTCGGACATTGAGTTCTACGGTGAGCGCGAAAATGTAAGACCTGCATAAACATGAGATTAAAACAGAGAACAGAAAATGAGATGTAAAAGCATAAAATATATTAATCTCTGATATTCCTGTTCTTCCGTATTCAGATTTTCAGAGATCCACTTGAACAAGACTGGACGTGAAGGATACTTTATGTACCCCACTTTCTGATGGCTGAATATGTAAAGCACCAAGGCTGAAACATGATGCAAGTCAAGGATGCATCACTGCATGGACAGAAGCATGATAGCATGACGAAAATATAACAGCACTTTGCAGTGTGAACTCTTTCCATAATCAGTTGCCATTGAAAATAATACCAGATTTAGTTGAATGACATACTTTCAGGTGCGACTAACCCTCCCAGGTAAACTACAATTGCAACCAAAAAGGGATTTTGGATGGATAAGATAACAGCAATGCTTCTTTTCATTAAACTTCAAAGAATCTTCTGAAGCCAAGGCAACACAACCCAGGACAAAATGGGAAAAAAGACATTAATCCAGTGGACATAACGTTTCATCACACACCTCTCTCTACTCTATTCTTGTTCCCTCGAATCTCTTTATATCCAGCATGAAATGACAATGTTATCAGCTGGTAGCTCCAATAAAATTTGGGATCATGGATCGGAGAAAGAAGTGCAAGGACCAAACCTTGATTGCCACTTAGAACACTAGCAGACCTTCAGTTCCATCACTCACCACAAAATAATCAGAACTTGGAGGTCTGAGTTAGTTGCTCAAGGTAAGTAACTGTAACAACCGTTTTCAATCTTTATCCTATGTGTACAATCATTTGTTAAAAATACATAATACACTTTTGGGTGGAAAACATTTACATTTCTCATCTTTCAGTTTCAGAGAATGTATTAAGTTCTCCTGATCAACTGCTAGCATTATGATGAGCATTCTATTTGCAGAATCAGGTGCCTTAATTAGTTATTATAGTAGTAGAACCAGACAGATTTAAGAACTGAAGGTTAGCTAAAAGGTCAAACAGCAGTAAGATTGTTCACATCATACACTGATAACCGATCTGTTATTTGCAAAATGACTTTTTAATCAAAAAGAGAAGTATAATAAATCGAGTACAAAGAATGATATACCTCTAGAATGCAAAATGGATAATTTGCAAGGCTAGATTTGAAGCCCGCCACTCAAGTAGCAGTACTGCTGTTCTTAGTCCTGCTGCAATCTAAGGAAACCTGCAAAATAGAATCAAAATTAGAACAAAAATATCGAGCAAGAAAATCAAATAATATCTACAACAAGCAGAAGAAGTTAACCAACACTTACCTTGATCAACCCCTCACCCAGCGTTTTGATCAGAACTGCTACCTTGCATGAATTGAGGAGAATGAGAAGATAGTATGAATTGTGGCTGTGGTGTAATAGGTGCTGCAGCACCTGATACAACCAAAATGCTAAACTCAGATCTGCCTATTCAAAATCATAAAATTGCAATAAACCATTTCAAGGAGAACGCAACAGATGTAACATTGACTGCCACGCTCATTTTGTAAATGAAAAGTCTTCGACTTAATACACACACATGGAAAGGCCCCAATTAACCCAGAGAAAGAGAAAAACAAGATTATTCTAATACAGAGAAGTTGAAGCATGGTCTCCATTCTTTGGTCAATGGGCACTTGGAGTCCCCTTTGGCAAATGCATTAGAAACCAGTATTTTCATAGCAGACAGCTCAACTCTGACATCATTCCTTAATTTAGACAACAAAGCATAGCCTCCTAAGGGATTTTAGGGAACAAAAATGATGCAATGTGCACATAAGTAGGACTTGCAATGAGTTTGCACAAAAATAGGACCCAAATATCATGTTTTCTTGTAGATGGTCCACAAAAATACCGTGAGATGGAAATATTACCAGTAGGGAACGGTGCTGGAACAGATGTAGTTGCCATTGCAGTGACGCTTGGCCCACCAAACTGAACTATCGGATGACCAGACATTGCATATCCCTGCAATGTCGTAAAACTGTGACTTCCTGGAACAGCTTGGCTCAAAGAGCTGAAAGGGTGCATAGTTGTATTTACTGCTCCAGGAACACCATAAATTGGAAGGTATTGCTGACCCGCATAAGGATTGTATACACCCTACAAGACAAAACGACAATAACTGAGTGTCAGAAGACAGTTTGGCATCATGAAATTACCACAGCAGCAATAGTTATCGTTATAGTGACCTGGAGATAAGCATATTCTGGACTGTATGCAGCATACCTGCAACAATAGAAGAGATGAAATAAAGTGCTAAAAAACTAAAGTTCAAGCTCATATTCCATAGAACATCATGTCATGTAAAAGAATTGTTCTATATAACACCATTTTGAAAAAGGATTCAGTTAATATTTGATACTATACAACTTTTTAGTTTTTACAAGTACATTTATTTTAGAAATGAGCAAAATAGGGGACACATGCCCAAATATAGAAATCAAAAAACAAAACAATAATTAAGATCATACGTATTCTCCTCATGCACCTATTGACAGCAATACTGAAATCACATGCCACAAAAATGATAAAAATCTCCATTTGATAGCACGTTGCAATCCCAAGTCTGTCCAGACCTACCAATTTCTTTCTCCATCATATCTAATAACCTCCCCAGTTAATTAAGATTCATGCTCTTGCTTCAATCACCTCTCCCTCTTCTTGTCTGTGTTTCACTCACCTCACCTCATCTCCTCTGGATATCTAACAATAAAATCCTAGTCCTACCCTCATCTTGACAAGAAGATACCCCATAGGAACTTTCTTTTTTCATTTCTCCCAACTAAAGCCTACTTCCCCTACCTTTTTTTACCAATCCCATGTCATTCAAGACAATAATACTTGAACAATATAGATATATTATTGAGGAAACAAAGTACTAAGGAACAAAGATGTTATAGTGCATTACGGCTATAAAGCATTCAGTTGGACAAAGAACATAAATTCCATATCAACATTACTTTCCAAACTCATTCTTTCTTTCGATTCATTTCTAAAAATTGTCACATATTAGGTGTGCGAGTAAAATTAGTTAGGGAGGGGGGGTAAAAACGATGCGATATTCCCAGACTACCAATAATATTCATGTACATATATCCAACCAACATGTTCCTGTCTTTAAAAAACCGTCTTTGTATACTAGATGACTTATTATGTTTATAATACATAGCTCACCCATATGGAGAATACATCAATCCTTGCTGGTAACCGTAGGTGGGTGTTTGCTGATAGCCAAAACTTCCTATATAAGGACCCCTGGCAGCTGGTAGCCCTCCAAGGTACGGTGCCGGAGATCTAAGACGTCCTATAAGCAATAACGGCAGAGAATAAAAGATTATTGTACTTTATATTTGATTGAAATTTAACTGAATAGATCATTATCTGAGATTACAGACATACTGTTAAACTTTAAAAATTCCAAAGGACGAATACTAAGTGGGTTATAGAAAGATCTGAGGCGCACTATTAAGCCCCAGAATGGTCTAACAACCTCCTTTGCGTTTAAAACTTTTTCTGTTATCTTCCAGCCTGTGAAGCTAACCAAAATGCATTGAGATGGAGGCAAAACTTGAATCATGACAATCAAATTGTGGATTATCTTCTATAGATTTTTTGGCTATTCTTGGCATGCAATTTCTTTATGTTGACCAAATTTTTCTTGCACTTCTATACCTAAATCATGAACAAATTAATGGGGGCACACACCCTACCTTATAGATATATGAAATGCCACAATTCACACTTTTGTTTTCAGTACATATTTTGCATGAACTAACCCTACTAAAATTATTAAAAATGGAAGGGAGGGGTTGGATGCAACAGATGGAAAAATGTTTTGCTGATGAGGTCAAATAATATATGCTTAATAATTATTTTCTCAATCATACTTTGAGTAAATTTGGTCTGAATTTGTCAACATCATCGAAAATTTGATGGTATACACAAGTATTCACAAGTGCAGGTTCGTTTAAAAGAGGAAATGAAGAGCTGTTGTTGACCTTCTGCCAACAACACAAGTGTGAACTCAGCTGACACTGCACTATCCTACACCAGTGGTCTTTAAGAAACCTCAGTGTAATACTCTACAATTGCATGCCCATGAGAACAGAATTATGAAATAAAAACTTTTTAAAAAGGATTCAATTGTGAAAATTTAGCAATTTCAACAAAAATGTCATTCATTCAAAACAATTGATTATGCACAAGTGTGATAGTTGTAGTCAGATGAGGTAGTTACCAAAGTGTAAGGCGGGACGAGGGCGTCCAAGTGAAGCTAAATTACAATTCGCTCTTCTCCCATCAATAATTGGACTCGGATCAGCACAAGCCCTCCTAGCTGACTCTGGATGCCGGAAAGTCACCTAAACCCTCCGTACAAATACCAATTTAAATCCAAGTCATTCCACCACCCACATTTGACTTGATATATAATAGATTAATATCAAAATTGGAAAGAAGAAACAAACAAACAAACAAACAATTCTCAGATTTTTTTGCTGCAAATTTAGCTACTCAATTAGCAATCGGAATACACAATACTGAAAGCTAGAATTTGAAATATAACAATGAAACACTCACAAAACCGTATCCTTTGGATCGGCCGGTGTTCTTATCGGTGATGACAACAGCCTCGAGAATTTCACCGAACTGCTCAAAATATCGCCTCATGGTTTCACTCTGAGTTTCCCAGGCCAGCCCTCCAACGAAGACTTTAGTGAACGTGGTATCCCCAAACGGAGAGTTCATATAATGAAACCCACCTAGACCTGGACCCGAACCCGAACCAGGAGTCGCCGGTGGAGGCTGATTAGCCATATAATCAGCCAAATTACTTCAACTTATAGTGAAAAAGGACAATGGAACTAAAGTTTCAAGAAAGAAGAACAAGAAGATTCTGGAAGAAAGGGAGTTTAAATTATTGCAAAAGGAGTAACGATCCTAAATTATACTACAACTAATCAAATGAAGATAAATTAACATTTTTTAATAGAAAAAACCCAAGAAAAAGCTGAAACAGACTGAAAAGCCATTTGATTTTGGGTAAATATTTATACATGGAGGAAATGGGATAAACACAGAAGACTTATTTCGAATTTGAAATTAAAAAAGCGAAAAAAAAAAAAAAAAAGAGGACAGATCAAAGAGCACAAGGATCAAGAAAATAGAAACAGAAATTAAGGAAAAAGAAGATAAAAGAAAACCCTACAATTAAGGTCGAATAGAAAAGTAATAAGAGTAAAAAAGAGGAAGTGGGGTTGGGAGCAAAATAAGCACGTATATACATACAGATTACGGTGTTGTGGTAGGGAAAAGGTGAATCACAGAACGAAATTAGTTTCACTTTGTGATAACAAAAGGATTAGCAACTACAATATGTAAATTTACACAAGTATGAAAAGAGATGAAAAGGGGGTAGATCAAGTGATTAGGATAGTTAATGGGGATGAACTCTTAGAGGGATTAGGGTTTGAAATTTGAGAAGGGAGAGGGTGGTGATGATGGAGAGAGATAATATGAAACAGAGTCATGATTTTTCACACAGGAATAGGGTGGGACAGGGACAAGGAAAGGGCAGAAGATGAGTATGAAATATGAATAAATATGGATATGAAAATGGATTCTAGTTTTGGACTAAAATCAGATTATTTTTGGCCTTCATTCATGACGTGGCATTTGTGGGCCCCTTTAACCCACCATCTATGTATTTCTTCGTTTTTTTTCTTCCTCATTCTTTCTTTAAAATTCACAAATTACAACCACCTTGATTGATTGGTGTAGTTGAAAACTAATTTTTTTTAATAAACGAGAAAAAGTTGATTACGTCTGTGATTGAAAAGTTAATAAATTTTACAGTCTCGTAAAATATTAAAATTAATTACTAACTTTAATTTAGATTTTCACTAAATTTTTAAACTACTTTTCAACCGTTCACATGATGTGATTTTAGACTTTTAACCTTCAAAAGTGAAATTTTAAATATCAATTTATTTATATTTATAAATTTGAATACCAATGTGTCATTAAAATTACAAGCGACTTTCATTTGATTTAAAACTGAAAAGTTAAAGCAACAAATCACTCGAAATATATATACGGTGTGTTTGAGTCACATTATTTTGGAAAAATGTATTTTGAAATAGTAAATTGATGGAGAATGTACGATTGAAAATGAAGGAAAAATCATTGATGTGATGAAAAATATTATTTTATTGAAAAACGTATGTTTAAAAATGAGTAGAAGAATAAAAATGAAAATTTTAATGTGGCTCGAACAAGGACATAGAAGAATCCAGATTCACATATTCGTATATATTACGAGACCGAATACTTTTGATGGTTCATGGACAAATAACTACACTACATGAGAGCCAAACCCTAATTTTCCCAATTATATTCCCTTTTTGGCATAGACTAATACGTATAAGTCACGGTATCTCATATTTCCGATCGAACAATACATTATGAATGACTTCGTAAATTTAGTGGCATAGTTTAAAAGTATTTTAAGCTAGGGTAAATGCATATAGGAGTCGTTTGATAAAGTTTTTAATAAAAAAATTAATAAATTTAGATAAAAGTTGGTAAAATACATAAATATTTTAACAAAGTTTTTAAGCTATACCGAATTATAGTACATATGAAATGGATAAAGGTTGTGAGGTTGTCAAACGTAATTGGAGGAGAAAGGGACCTCGGCAGTTAACGAAGTACACTTCGACACCAGATGAATAATTGTTTCCTATGGTGAAAAAGGTCGTTTTGCTCTTATTTTATTAATTAATTTGTACAGTCCAATTTATCCTTATCAACTTTTTAGGGGACAAATCTAACCAACCGTATAGAAAAAGTACCACGTGACTTCTTCAATTCTTAAGTCAATTACAGTCAATTAATAACACAAACATGTCATTTTTTGTACCAACGATGTAAAAACCATGCTAAACGTACGAGGAATTTTGTCAGATTTCCTTGCCAGACACTTTTCAATTTATGGTTGACAGTTGGTAATAAAAAAAATTAGCATTAACCTACTCCTAAAAGGCCTAACAGAGTGGTTGTTTCACATGAGGTGGGTCTCGAGGAGCACGATTCAAAAAACTAATCAGGTACTGTCACCTTTATGAAGCCTGGCAAAAAAATTTCCAAAAATTACTTCGATCATGTTTGTTTCAGATTAAAATCAGATTTTAATTTAAATCAAAATCAAACATTCAATATTAATCATATTTTTCGTGGGTCTCACAGCTTTTCAACTACACATTTCAAAAATTTCTATCACAGTCTACTAAAAATCTAATTTTAATCACAACCAAACACACGCTTAGTCTATTACAATTTAATTTATAAATAAATTAAAAAAATAAGTAAATAATTGTTGGGAATTTATTGAAATATGTGATTAAAAATAAAATTTAATTATTTAAATGACTTATGAATTTTTCCAAACAGAGGCTTAAAAGTAAGGCTCTATTTGAGACCTATTTTTTTGTGAAAAATAAGTTTTGCAGCAATGATTTATTGGAAAATTTATAATTAAAAAGTAAAAAAAAAATGTGTAAAATTATTTTATTGCAAGAATGTGATTACAAATAAATTTTAAAAAAATTAATTTTTTGAGAATGGTGTTCATGTAGCTTACTTTAACCAACTTTAACCAAACATGTCGTTACTTGTTGAAAAGCCAAAATGGCCCAAATTCAGCAGCTTGTCGTATTAATGAGTTGAGGCAGGGACTGGGACGTAGGAAACCTGAGTCAGTGCGGTCCCAATACACTTGTGATTGGGCCATATTATATGCTGTGATATTGATGGGGCCAGAGTATGTGTACTAACTCCAGCCACATTTTATATCTGTAAAAGCACTAAAAAGATACTCTGGAATCAATCAGCACCACCAAACGATACTTTTCTCACTCCATAATTCATATGTTTTTGCTAATAAAAATGCCAAAACAGACATCGTACAGGGATATCTTTTACAAAAAGCATTGCTTGTGGTACATCACCCCATACATAAGCGTCTACATCCCTCTCACATGGAGGGTGGGACCCATTAGAATAAAAAAATATTATTTCAATGGGTCCCACCCTTTATGTGAGGGGGTGTAAATCCTTATGTACAATTCTTGATGTATAATTAGAATAATTCCTTTTACAAATTGTCTCCTGTGATTGACTGCAGCCAAAACATATGAAAAATGTTAGACGACCCGCATGGATGACCGCGCCCTCACAGTCGAGGCGCGGGTCCCACCCGAATAAAATAACCTGAACCCCCCATGTGTGTGTGTGTGCGGTCACCGGCGTGGTCATTCCTGCGATTCCTATAGCAGAGCTCATAACATATTATACAATTTGCATCATCACTTGATTATGTTTTTTTAAAATTCATTTTTCACATCGTCACAAGTACAACTTCCAGCATAAACAGCATGGTGGAGTTTAACGTGACGTGTAATTGTTCTGATGACCAGGAGGGCAAGTCGGGGCATATTTGACATTTTGATGTCTTCAATCTAGAAGCCCAGCCTGTTTGTAGCTCTATGTGTGTTTGACACACATTAAAATGGAAAGAATGCATTTGTTTTGTGATGTGATGGTGAATATGTGGTTGAAAAAGAAGGAAAATTTATTGATGTGATGAAAACTATTATTTTATTGAAAAATGTGTCGTTGAAAATGAATAGAAGAATGAAAATAAAAATGAGAATATGGCTCAAACAGGGGCTAGCAAGAGTTTCTTCCAGTGGCCTATATTTCAAACCCAACCTTTGTAATTTTTTTGAATTGAAGTTTTCAGTTTCAGTTTCCTCTTTAAAACTGCAACAAAAAGGGGTCACAGAAAGCAGAAACTCGAAAAAAAAAAATTCAACCCAGGGCAAGTTGTGCTAGTATGATGGATTCAAAAAGCAAGTAATGGACTAGAAATGAGTAAAAATGTTTTGGCACTAGTAAAAGTTTATTGCTAAAAATTACTAGTGACAAACAAATTTTAGATAGGAAAACCTCTTGGTAATGAAATGATGAAAATATATTGATAAGACCCCCGTCTAGTGGACCCAGACGTGGCGTGCGTCGATGGTGAATTTCAACTAGATGCTGGACCTATCACCAAGGCCACGTAGATTATTCTACGACTAGTTGACTATTCTATGACTACAATATTTTTGTAGAAATTGGAATAGAGTTTCCCCTGTGAATTAGACAAAATCAACCTGAAAATCAACAAAAATCTCATATAGATATTTATACAAAATATTTTGGGAACCATCAGTTCCACCAATACCACCACAACTAAATCAAAATGAAACTAAACTCAACTGAGCACTTCTACTACAAAACATCATGTCTACATGCATCTATTACATCAATCGTAACAATCCATCGATGAAGTGCACATCAAACAAAATATTAGACCAAGTGTTTAATAAACATGAGTCCCCAACTATACATTACATGCTATGATATGGTTAAGATCATGCAACTAAATGACCGGTAATCAGGCTCTTGATTTCAGCAGGATTTTCAGGTATCTCAAATTAAGCAACCTCCTGATAAGAAAAACATGACAAAATATATAAGCTTATAACTTAGTGAGCGGATAGTTCGCAAATACATATACTTTTTTCATTTATACATATTTACTGAAAAATCTGATTTTTTTTTACAGCTTTAGAAAATTCTAAATTCTGATAATTTCTTATAGAACTGAAACATGTTAAAATCATAAAATTCAACATGCTAAAATCATAAAATTCTTACTCTTTATTCTGAATAACCAACCGTAAAATATGTCGATTATAGACAATCTGATATCAACAAAAATTTGTGTAAAGCTATCATTTCTGTAAGTTAAAATCGTATTTATGTAACTGAATAAGCTGAATTCTATATTTTGAAATGAACTATAGTATAAATTTAATAAATATTTATTTCTAAAAAATAAGGACCGATTTTCTTTACTGTTTTCAGGTCATTTTCAATTTTCATTTTTCGAAAACATTAAAAACACGTTTACTTACCTATTTTCAGAAACGAATTTAAAATTTACAAAGAAAAAGGAAAACGCCAAAAAAGATGTTTTGGCTATATTCAGTTAAAACCAAGTCAAAACTTCATTTTTTTTTATTTTTGAAAACAATTTTTAAAAATAACGAAAAGCGCGTTTTCAATAATTTCAAAATGGACACTCAAAACACAAAATGAATTCAAAACTCAAAACTAAAACACGAAGAAAACCCCTAAGATTTTTCACTTACAAAGTACGAACTACAAGCTAGACTAGCTGATACGTTTCCAATCTCCTCGTCACCACCTGAAATATGATATGAATAAACAATTTAATTACTATCAAATCAAGAAACCTTTAATATCTAATACTATAATACTTAAACTAAATTTCTCGATACTTGAATAAATCTCCCAAATTATTCATTTAATCAATTGGAACTAATTACATTTTGTAGTCCCTTTACTAATAACTAATGCATCTACATAACCTTCATTCCAAACATAAATGTAACTACCCACTTCAATTAGTGACAACTAGTAACTATAATTCAACCAATTAAATTTTCATATTGTTCCATGAATTCATACTTCTAAGGAAGTATTTCATCACCACAATCATTTCCACCAAATCCTTCATTTAAGAACTCAATTAAAATTCTAGGGTTTGTCAAAAATGGGATTTCTTACCTTGATTCAAATGGAAGCTAACCAATCAAGAAGCTTGAACTAATAATCATAATCATTTCCCTAAATTTGAAATTTCGAACCAAGTTAAAATTTTAGAAATTTAACATAATATTTCTCCATCTCTTGAAGAAAATAAAGAGAATGAAAAATGAAATTCAAGCTTAAAGTACCCATTTACTCATCATCATCTTCTTCTTCTTCTCCTCTTTTCTTTCTCCTTTTTCCTTCTTTTTCCTCTCTTTTATGGTCATTGTCTTCTGTCTTCAGCTTCGGTTTCTGCCTTCCAGCTTCATGTGTGTGCATGAAAATGAAAAGAAATGGGTTCAATTTGCCAAGTAAATGGAGCACTAACTCAATATTGCGAAGGAGTCCCTCATCTTCCAATTAATGTAACATTTGGTCATCTAACTTCCAATAATAAACAAAAAAAAAAAATTTTCAAAAAAAATTCATGTGTAAATTTTTTTTTTTTTACATATTAGCCCGGTCTGTGATCTGGTCCTGGATCCGTCCCTGTCGTACATCAACTATATGCCAGGTTTTGTTTTCCATTTCCTCGTATCCTTCTAGATGAACAAGGAGTTAAAAAAACAATATTTCAAATGATTGAACATGTGGAACCGTTATCTTTTTACGTAAGAGAACTGAAATGAGAGTAAGGATCCTAACAATCTTCCCACATGAAAGGCTACCTTTTTACAGACCCACAGCCTGAAACTTACTGAAACATAAAGATTATGGAAGTGTGAGATACTTGATAGAACAGTTATTTCAATGCATAAGTAAAAAGAGACAGGGAGTAGAAATGATCATTGAACTTTGATAACACAAAGAAGCACATCATCTCAAGCCAATAAGCCCATGGAATAAGAGGTTTAATTTCATTCATTAATGTCATTTCTCGTATACAGCTGGATTTGAGGATGTAAACAGCTATTGGATCTCTATTGGTATATAATTACATTTACTCGTCCAGTTTATCCTACATATTTCCAAATCTTATTTGTGTTTTCACCCTCAATATGTCTCAGTTTGAATGGTGGTGGGTTTGGATATGATTGAACTCGAAAGGATAGAAACATCGAGTTATCTTGTCATCCGAAAAATTGTTGTCCCCCTCCCATGGCATGGAGCTTCTTGAAATTTAGTCTTAGTCCAAAGTTTAATCAACAGCGTTTATGCTTGGAATCTGGTTGGGAACAGGCCAAGACGTTGTGCAGAACTCAACTGAATGTTAATTTATTAGTCAATGTTTCGAGTGGTCCAGCTATAGCTTAAAAGTGACGCATATATATCATCTTAGGACACTCAAACTTGTAGTAGAGATAACTCCAAAGACTAAGAATAATTAAACATAAATTAGAATAAGTAAACGATAATACACAGTGATGAAGGTATAGAAAAAAGAGTACCATATTAATCCATGAAACTGAATATATTCAGTAAGAATGAGTAATGATAAGGGTAGGTACCTTTCAAAAGCTCAATAAGAAACAGACTACTAGAATTGCTCTGCTCTGCAGCATTGGCCCCAACACAATGGTTGGACAAACAGTTACAACATCAAGTCCACTTTTCCTTGCATATTCCCAAGCCTCACTCTGTGCCAGTAATTTGTAATTTTGTAGAGGTGATATCAAAAAAATCACAAAATTTCACGTGTAATTGTATAAACCATTTTTATTAAATATGAATTTATCAGGCAGTTACAATTGATGATCTGCAGTATGAGTCATGTTTGATGTACACTCTTTGGTGTACATCATGCATGACATTCCTCTCACAAAGGTGGGGGCCCGCAATTTAAAAAATCATGGGCCCTACATTTTTTTTATGAGAGGAGTGTCAAAGTTAATGTATAAAAAAGTGTACAAATTGGATTACTCTTCTAAGATAATCCAATTTATTGCACTGCAACAGAATGCACCCCAAAGGAAATAGCAAATTTAATCTTGCTAAAGACAGCAATTGTTTCAGTCAATAATTTTCCTCACTACTATATTTAATTACAACTGTTCTTAGAAACATATTTCTAACATGTTACATGGTACAGTCTCCTAAGCTGTTCCAATGTCTGCAAAAAATTAAGCTTGAACGGTCGAATCATTTGTCTATGATTTATAAAGAAATTGAAAACAAGGGACTGATGTATGATTTATACCCAAAGAAAGTGTTAGGAATATTGGGCCTAACTCCACCTAATAAAATCGGCTTATTAGGGGGAGGATTGCCCTCACCTTATTAAGTGGATCATTTATATTTTTCCAAGTAATGTGGTATTCTAATACGCCCCCTCACGCATAGCGTGGACCATGCCAAACAACTGTAAACAAATCGATATTGAGTGGCACCCAACATTGCATAATTGGGCCTAACTCTGATACCATGTTAGGAATATTGGACCTAACTCCACCTAATAAAACCGGCTTATTAGGGGAGGATTACCCTCACCTTATTAAGTTGATCATTTATATTTTTCCTAACAATGTGGGATTCTAATACGCCCCCTCACGCACAGCGTGAACCATGCCAAACAACTTTGAACAAATCGATATTGGGTAGCACCCAACATTGCATAATTGGGCCTAACTCTGATACCATATTGAAGTAAAACAACAGATTACCCAAGGAAGAACAAGATGAAAATGGAGGGAAAAATCTTACTCAAATCAGAACGAATTACAACTGGTATATAAATAGAAAGGGGAGCTGTAGCTTGCTAATCTAATGCTAATGACAGCTAATCAACAAAATTAGTTAACTAACTAACTAACTAAACAAATAACAGAATATACCAACTAACAAGAAAAACTAACGGAATATTCTAATAGAAAGTAATTGAGCCACTTTTGCTGATACCTTGCTAAGTTTACGGAAAATCCAAAAGATTTATTTCCAGAAGTTTTGCCAAAGACTTTTTTCAGTTTTATCTCATATACTGCTTCAATAATTAGAATTAAAACCTTGAGAGATTGCTCAATTGGTCAGATCTTGGGTTTTGCTTCCCAGTGGTCATTACTTCGAATCCCCTCAGGGCTACTAAGGTGAGTACCCGACCGTAAATTTCAGGGACCCGTGGAATTAGTCGAGGTACGCGCATGTTAGCTGGACATCCACTGTTATAAAAAAAAATTAGAATTGAAGTTTTAAAAGATTTCCACAAATTCACACTTTCAATTAAAAACATAATTAACGATAAAATAATCATGCATCGGTGTACAGAGCCGGATGGAACTGGACATGCAACATGGAATACTCCACTGCATCCTTTAACGACTGCAAAAATTAAGTCATAAGCCAGTAAATCTGCCTTAAAGAGTTCCAGTTTTTCAGCCGCATTGCCAAGTTTCTTCAAATGAACATTTTTTTCATTCGCGGCAATATGTATAAACTTGGTCATTTACTCAGGGGTTGTTCTTTTCGTATTTCAGTTTTTAGTTTTGAATTCATTTTGAATTTTATGTTTTGAGTGTCCATTTTTAGATTGTTAGAAACGCATTCTTTTTGTCATTTTTGTTGACACACAAAATATTCAATCCAACTCAAATGGCCCAAGAGAAGAAATGACCCAAGAGAAGAAGCCCATCTAGGGAGATCAGGGTAAAAGCCCAACCAGAAATGTCATTAAATATGATGAAAGCCCAAAAACAAAGGTACGTCGTCGCCCAAGCCTGCAGAACGCCCAAATATTGAGCGAATAAAACATCCTATAATCGCCCATGGCGGAAGATCAATTGTCGCCCAAAAATGCCGAGTCGCCCAGAGTCCCAGCAATGACTAAAGCATGTTGTTATCCAAAGTCACGATCTAAGGTAGTTTGAGCACATCACAGTTACGCCCCACGATTTGAGAGAGTTGATGGCAAGCAGTTATGAAGAGGACGTGGTGATAGGAGTTGCACACGGTAGTTATTGGCCAGCCGACCATGATGAAAGAAATGTGTAGTTTACAAGCAGTTTCTAAACAATCAAAACTGCCCAGCCGTATAAAAGAAAGAGGAAGACAACGAAGACAAGCCCCGACAAAATTCACTCTCAAACAGAGAACATGTAATTTACTTTTTTTAGATTAACTTTTAATTACTTCAATTCCCTTGTACTTGTGTGCTTGCGCCCCTTGGAGGTATCTTGTTCGTGTTCAAATTATAATCTTCATATTCAATAAACACCCCTTTTGGGACTTTGTTTCAAGAGGTTTGTCCCTTACACAATCGTCTGACTCCTTTTTAATTGTTAGCGAGCAAAAACCCGCGAAATAATTTGGCACGTCCGGTGGGACACTTGGTGTTTGAAGATGTAAAAGGAAAACATTATGCCTCATAAAAGTTCTGATAAAGCACCAGCAAGTCACGGAGTAGTTCAGTCTGTAATCGAGCGATATGAGGAGCAGCAACATTCTCCTCAGACTCCAAGCAGTCACAGTAGTTATGAGCCAATGACAGAGTTGAGTCCTCGAACCATGCGTGCATTGCTTGGAGAACTCACACAAGATGTTGTTGAACAGGTAAATTTACGAAACGTCCATAATATGGAAAAATTTACCCAAAGTGGAAATGTTCACTATGATAACATGGCCAAACAATTAAGTGCGTTAAATGATCTTATGAGTAAATTAGTAGGCCAAGTATGTCAACCAACTGTAGGAAGTCATTTCCAGACCAGGGCGATTGTGGGACACATTTCACCACACAATTCCCCTGGTTTGAACCCAGTTCCAGATCTAGAAACATTTTTTGGCCCTTCCACCTCAAATCAAGGGGTTAATGGAGCGCCAAATTTGAATGGCGATAATGTGACTACCAACCTGGAGGGTAATCCAAACATAAGGGATAAGTCCTGAATGGTGGATATAATGTACCTCGTGTTAATGAGGGAGTAAATACTCAATATAATGGGTATAATTGTCTGAACAATGGCACTTTCCCTTCTAATCAAGGACCAAATTTCAGGCCGCCTCAAGTAAACCAACAAGTGAACCAACCCATAGGAGTCCCATATGATCCAAATGCTTTACTGAGGAATCAAATTGCAGAAATAGTACAAGATCAAATGGCTGTTGGGGTACGTCCTGTTATTAGGCCGACCTACACTAAACCATATCCTGATTGGGTAGATCAAGCGTATCCATGGCCTAAAGGGTATAAAGTGCCCGAATTCTCATTGTTCACTGGTTTAGGAGAAGTATCCACTCTGGAACATATATGACGATTCACATTACAGAGTGGTGAGGTGACCGACTACCATAAAATGAGACTATTCTCTAGTTCATTAACAGGAGTAGCCTTTTCATGGTTATTAACTTGCCAGCAAATTCCGTTCAGACGTGGCAACAAATGGAACAGTTGTTCCATGCTCAGTTTTATAAAACAGAATCCGAGGTTACACTGGCCGATTTGGCGAACTTACGTCAAATGCCAAATGAATGGGAAGAAGGTTTCCTTCAAACGTTCAAAACAGCTAGGAGTAAATGCTGTGTAATCCTGCCTGAAAAAGAATTTGTCAAAATCGCTCAAAACTGTTTAACTTTTGATTTAAAGAAAAAGTTCAAGGATAGAGAATTCCATGACCTGTTCCAACTTAGTGCGAACGTAATTAGGTACGAACGTTTGATAAGAGAAGAAGAGCAAGTAAAAAATTCTAGCAAAAGGACTTATTATAAAGATCCACACTTTGATGTTCATGCCATAAATGATGAATTTTATGATCAAACTGAAATATGTTTGGCCGAATTGACCAATGGGATGCATATACTTGTCCCATAATGGCTAAGCCTAGGGATGTAGCTAGAGATGAACCTGTAAAAGGAGAAAACAAAAAGAGCAGAACGTTCTCGTTCGACGTGACAAAAGCTGACCTTATATTTGATAAATTGTATAAGGATAAGCAGATAAAACTAAGTGATAAACATAAGTTGTCAAGCCCTGAGCAAATTAAGGGTAAAAAATATTGTAAATGGCATAATGCATGGTCACATATGACTAATTATTGCTTGGTTTTCCGTCATGTTTTATAGGACGCTATTGAGTTAGGACGAATCACATTCGAAGACAAAAAGAAAATGGCAGTGGATGAAAATCCTTTCCCACAGCCACTTGAAGTGAATATGGTGACGACCAATCTCAAAAATAAGTTGTCAAAGTTCAAGTTAGTCATTGATGATGAGAAAGACCCTGAGAAACATGCCAGCGTGTTCGAACGTATTAGAGGAAAAGAACCCATGAAGAACGAAAAAGTCTTGTGTGCCAGATGTAAAGGAGAAATGAAAGCAAGCACTGCGAAGCCGGAAGTATAGCAGAATCATCATCCCTCTGAGTTTGTTCCAAACAGGAGGCAAGGCACATCGTTCTATAAAGGACCGCCTTTGGAAAGGCAGTTCAGGCCTTGGCCTGAAAGATCGTTCAGACCACAGCCTCGCCAGCCTAATGTATGGCATTCATATCAATATAATGCGAGACGTGTTGTGCCGTTTAATGAAATGACCAGGACTCAGCAAAGATGATTTCAATAGAATTATGGATGAATGATGAGGCAGCAACAAGAAATGCCACGTCCTAAAGCACCAAGAGTACTGGAAATAGTTAATCAAAATGCTCTCGAAAAGAGTGAAGAGACTGGCACTGGGGAATCAATGGGAGAAACGCCAAAAAGTTCTTCTGGGAGTTCGAAGTTTGATAGAAGCAAAAGAGACGAAGAAGATGCAGAACCACCTCTTACAATCCTGTTTGGCACCTTACCTCCCGTCATGGCTAATAATTATCTGTTGGCCAATGAATTCAAGAATAAGGAGAAAGAAGGAGAAGATGAAAAAGAAGCATGTGTGTTGGAATGCGAAGGTGGTCAGACGTCTCAAGAAATACAAGGCGAAGAGGATGATGGTATGACTGATATTGAGGAAGAAATTGATCTAGAAGAAGAAAGGAGAAAGAGAGGAATATCGCGTAACACCTTGCTGAAACAATTGCATCGGGAAGGAGTTCGTGAAGTAGATTTGTTGGGAGAACCATCTGGGCGTTCTTTCGATTTCTACGTACTATATGGGACACCTAAGAGAAAGAAAATGGTACCTCGTTCTGAGAAATATGGATCTCCTCCAAGGATACTGCCTCCCCCAACAGGCTAGGTAGCTGCTGGAGAAATATTTGAGAATGAATGTAGTGCCCCACAGACAAGTACTCAAACTGAGGTATTGCAAATTGATTTATCACAAGGGGATAAGTTGACAGGAGACAAACAGGAGGTGGAAACTGATGCAGCAGAAAAGGTCGTCTTCAAAAAGCCCACTACAAAATTAACCAAGCATTTAAGGCCACTTTATGTGAAGGCTTTGGTCAATGGCATACCTGTGGTGAAAGTGCTTATTGATAATGGGGCCGCCATAAATACTATCCCATTAATGATGATGAGGAAGTTTGTAAAAACAGAGGAGGACATGATCCCAACGGAAGTCATTCTCACAAGCTTCAATGGGGGAGCCACTTCGGCCAAGGGAATAATGCCACTAGATATAACTGTGGGTACAACTACTAGGACGACTGTCTTCTTTGTCATTGATGATCCTACTAGTTACAATATACTACTAGGGCGAGATTGGATTCATGGAAGTCGCTGTATACCATCATCGCTCCATCAGTGCTTGGTTTTTTGGAATGACCAAGGTAAAGCAGAGGTGGTACAGGCAAATCATAAGCCTTTTGTTGCAGAAGCTAACTCGGTGGAAAGGTTCATATACGAAGGAAACTACGGACCTGTCAGGATAATCCAAGATGGAGAAGAAACTCAAGTCGTCGCACAGAGTGAAGAACCATTTTCGGTAAAAGCACTCGCTGAAATGTTCAACCAAATGAGGCCAAACATAGTGACCCTAGAAGAGCCAGTAATTGGCAAAAGGACAATCAAAGAATATTGATGAATTGGCAACCAAAAGAGCATGTGGTCGAGATCCAGGCCTTTAAAGCCAGATTAGTGGCTTTCAATAAAGAATGTCAGGAGAAGATAAAAAAAGAGGTAGCATTGAAAACGTTGGGGGACAAATTGGCAGTATTCAAATTGGAACAAGTGTTGACCAGGAAGTCAACAAGGTAGATTGCCTAGAAGAATAAGTACCTACAAGGGACATGGACGATGAAGTAATGAGGATCCACAAGCCTAGAAACGTTCAAGCACAAGACCCTTTGGTCAAAGTAAACATTGGCGACGTGGGAGAAGATCACCCAACATTTATCAGCCAAATGCTTAGTCAAGAGGTTAGTACAGCATTAATCGCTTTATTAAAAGAATATAAAGACTGTTTTGCTTGGGAGTATGAACATATGCCTGGTTTAGATTAAAATTTAGTAGAACATAGACTGTCAACTAAACCAAATTTTAAGCCCCATAAATAGCCTCCTAGACGTTTTGCTCCTAACGTGTTACCTGAAATTAAGAAAAAAATTGAGCGATTATTAAAAGCAGGTTTCATCAGAACAGCTAGATATGTTGAATGGTTATCTAATATTATGCCAGTATTAAAAAAGAATGGTAAAATGAGGGTGTGCATATACTTTAGAAATCTGAATTTAGCGACACCTAAAGATGAGTATCCAATGCCCACAGTAGATTCCTTGGTTGATTCCATTGCCGGACATGTCATGTATTCCTTTATGGATGGGTATTCAGGGTATAACCAGATATATATAGTTGAAGAAGACATACACAAAACTGCCTTTAGATGTCCTGGGGCCTTAGGGTGTTACGAATGGGTAGTTATGCCTTTCGGCCTAAAAAATGCAGGGCCGACTTATCAAAGGGCAATAAATCTAATCTTTCATGAGGTGTATGTAGATGACATTGTAGTCAAATCTGTTAAAGAGGAAGATCACTTCAAACAACTAAAACGCTCATTTGAGCGAATGAGACAATATAAGCTGAAATTGAATCCCTTGAAGTGTGCGTTTGGTGTCAATGCCAGCAATTTCCTTAGCTTTCTAGTACACCAAAGAGGAATCGAACTCGATAAGAATAAAACAAAGGCCATTTTAGAGGCCAAACCGCCTACCAACAAAAAAGAATTGCAAAGATTTCTAAGTCAAGTTAATTTCTTAAGGCGATTTATCTCTAATTGTGCAAGGCGAACAAAAACTTTTTCGCCTATCCTAAAGTTGAAAAATCAGGACGAACTCGTTTGGAAAGAAGAACATCAAAAGGCCTTTGATAGCCTAAAGACGTATTTGTCAAATCCGCCAGTGTTGGTGTCACCTATCCAAGGACGGCCAATGAAGGTGTATATGTCGGCTGAACAAGAATCAATAGCTGGGATGGTCGCTCAAGAAGACCAGTTTGGTGAAGAAAGGGCAATTTATTATTTAAGTAGACGTTTGACGAAATGCGAATGTAATTATTCTGCTGTCGAGAAACTATGTCTCGCTTTATATTTCACATGTACTAAGTTAAGGACCTATTTACAGCCTGTAACAGTTTATCTGATTTCTAAAGTTAATTTAGTGAAGTACATGTTTTCTCGCCCTATTTTACACCAAAGGATAGGTGTTTGGACTTTGGCATTGTCCGAGTTTGAAATACAATATCTACCACAGAAAGCAGTAAAAAACCAAGCATTGGCTAATTTCTTGGCCGATCACCCGTGCCTTGATATGCCTGAAGAAATTAAATTGGAAATAGACACATTCGAGTTCAAACCATGGATCCTATATTTTGATGGATCAAAAACTTCCAAAGGTGTAGAGGTAGGAATAGCTTTGATAAATCCTCTAGGAATTTGTTATAAATTCGCTTTCACATTGGACAGAATGTGCACCAATAACCAAGCCGAATATGAAGCATTGATTGTCGGCCTAGAGTTATTAATTGAAATGGAAGTAAAAAACGTGATTATTAGAGGCAATTCCCAGTTGGTGATTTACCAACCCACTAGCGATTTTAAATGTCAAAGTGAATCTGTATGAAGTCGCCCAAGAATTACTGGAAGAGTTCGACCAAGTAGAACTCCAATATGTCAATAGAATATACAATGACATAGCAAACGAACTGGCCCAAATGGCCTCAGGTTACTTAAAAGTCTTGGATGTAGAGCTCACCTGTGAATATGGAATAATTTTGCCCGTTATACAAAGGAGGGCAAATATGATTGGAATTCATTGCATATAAGAAGGAGACGCAATGGATTGGAGGGTAGAGATAAAATAGTTCTTGAAAGAACCAAGTAAAAAGAACAATATAAAGATAAAGTTACGATCGTTGAATTACACATTGATTGAAGATGAATTACTTAAAAAACGCTCGGACGGGGTGTTGTTAAAGTGTGTAAGCTTACAAGAAGTTAAGGTGATTATGGCTGAAATACATAAAGGAATTTGTGGAGCCCACCAAGCTGGTCAAAGGATGAGGTGGTTAATTATTAAGAATTGATATTTTTGGCCTAAAATGGGAGAAATGCGTGTCCAAAATGCAAAAAGTTGTCTGGCATGTCAAAAGCATGGGCCAATTCAGAGAGCGCCGCTAGAAAAATGGCACCTATCATTAAGCCATGGCCATTTAGAGGTTGGGCGATAGACTTAATAGGGAAGATTTATCCACCATCATCCAAACAACATACGTTCATTATAGTGGCAACAGATTTCTTCACCAAATGGGTAGAGGCAATACATCTAAAAGAGATATCCCAGAAAAGTGTTATAAAGTTCATTCGCGATCATATTATCTATAGGTTTGGGATCCCACAAACCCTGATGGTGGATCATGGGACTTCCTTGAATGGGGATCAAGTGAATGAATTTTTGAGCGAATTTGGGGTCAAATTGGTAAATTCCACACCTTATGACGCTCAATCCAACGGTCAGGCTAAATCATCTAACAAGATTTTGAAGAATATCGTAAGAAAGATGATAAGTGAAAACGCCAGAGATGGCACATATGGGCAAGATGCAGTGCTACCTGTGGAAATCAACGTGCAGTCAATGAGAGTATGGTCGCAAAATGACCTGGGCGACAACGAACGCGCAGAGTTACTCGTCCAAAATTTGTTGGAATTGGACGAATTAAGGTCGGATGTTCTGGATAGATTGCAAGTCCAGAAACAGAAAATTGCTAAGTTTTACAACAAAAAGGTCATAGCCATGTCCTTCAATTTGGGCGATTTAGTTTGGAAAACAATACTCCCTTTGGATAGTAAAGATCCAAAATACGGTAAATAGTCACCAAATTGGGAAGGACCATACAAAGTGAAAAATATTTTACCTAATGGAGCCTACCATTTAGAAGATTTAGATGGTACTAATCACGTGAGGTTCATCAATGGCAAATACTTGAAGAAATATGTTCCTTCCTTATGGGAAGACGAACAAATAAAAACTTAAACATGAAAGTTCGATTGAGCGATGAAAACCAAATAAAAAGGGTGAAATACGTCCAAATAAAACTTTTTATTAAGAAAATATTGGTTACATCAACAGAATATGAAAAATGCAAAGCCTCCTATAAACGAGAATTTGAAATCTCCTATAAGTTACAACTGAGGATAAACAATTGTAGGCCTTTGGCAGCAACGGTGAAAATTGTGGACTAGGAGTAGCCACATCCCCAAAAAGGCCCAGAAACGTTCCTTCCCACCATCGATAGATGGGAAAATTTTTGCAGCTGGCCAAGAAACATTTCCTATATCTCCCATACCAATAGGCGTGTCATGTTGGACGACACACAGGATAGATCAACTGATTCATTTCCACGGAAAAGTGAAATTGGAGAAAGTATCGAGATGCTGGATAATGGCAGCAAGATAATTCTTGAACAGGAATTATGAATGGGGATGATAAGTGTTGAAGGCACAAACGTATTTATAAGGGAACGAATATGAAGAGTCAGGATATGAAAGGCCACGTACATTAAATGAACCAAAAATCTGAAGGGTGAGGAAATTGATATGCATGAATGTTAGCATAAAAAATAATCAAGTGCTTGGGGGTTGACGATTTAAAAAAGGAACGTCAATTAATATTCGAGCATACAAAACAAATGTTCATTAAAGGCAAATACAGCTGTTACAGTTGAAAAGTGACTATGATGAATAGTTCATGAATTTACAAAGAAAAGGACAT
This sequence comes from Fraxinus americana, assembly GCA_035079005.1. NCBI lineage: Eukaryota > Viridiplantae > Streptophyta > Magnoliopsida > Lamiales > Oleaceae > Fraxinus > Fraxinus americana. The sequence continues at coordinate 13,725,513 of CM068706.1, read as the reverse complement.
CAAAATGTCTCAATTACAGTTCACCCCAAACAGATCGCATAAGTTCCCTAAGTTTCGCCCAATCCTCATCCTGCCTTTGAGAAGCAGTATTTATGTCGGTCACAACCTCTTCATCCACTTTCAGCTGCTGGTAATGCTCGACTAATGATTTGGTCCATTCTATCCCTTGGGAAGCATTACGCTCTTTAGCAGCCATCCTGACCTTACAATCATCCATCCTTGCTTGAAGTTCTTTTATCTCTGCAGCCAAGGTCATCATTAAAGAATCTTCAGCCTTAATTTCAGAAGAGAGTTCGCTCAATTCAGTCTTGGCCTTATTGATCTCCTGGAGCAAAAATTCTTTTTCAGAAAAAGCACGAAGGTACTGAGTACTTTTGACTTTCAATTCGGCACATCTAACCAACAAAGAAAGGACTTCAGAATGAATGGCCCTCAACATCACCTTGAATTTCGGAGAAACATTGAGCGATGGAAGCAAAAGTTCTGGTGCCAACTTTGTGCTCAAAAGATCAAATTTATCCTTCTGTGTGGCAGCACTGGCCGTGCGAACATCCATATCCATGAAGGTAACATACTCAAGCATTGATTGTCTAAGAATCTCCATGTTTGCCTCAGAGGAGTCTGAAGGATGGCCGGAAGAAAGGCAGGATGCTTCCATTTGTTCCCAAGAGGAAAGCAAGTCTTGAATGGAGCGCACAACGGTATTAGTGCACTGAAAGAGAATGTCAATGTTAAAATGTCACTACCACAGATCAATTAAGCAAAGTCCAAAAGAGTGAAGAAGGAACATGAGATACCTCATCAGCGACTTTCGGATGCTCAGGATCATCATCAATTTGTCCCATCATTCCTGAAAACTTCCCTTTCTCTGAATAGGACGAACTTACTGCAACGGGCAGGTTTGTAGGAACGCCTGATACACATAGAGGAAAACAAGTCAAAAACTGCTAAATTAACAAATAGAATAAAAGTGCCAAGAGGCATCCAACCTGCTGGCTCAATGATTGGGGGATGGACGTCCTGGGAAGTCTGCGATGCCTCAAGAGATTATGATGAAGTTTCTGGCACTAAAGGTTGTTCTTTGGATGGAATCCCTTCATCAGATGATCCTGTTGAGACAGTTGCAACAGTGGGAATTGGAGCAGGAGAGTCTGTGACTTACGCTTCTGAACGAGAAGAAGAGCCTCTCTAAAACTATCAAATGGAACAGTCAAATGAAGCATCAGTTCATAAAAATTAAAAGGTCATGGTTAAACAAAGTCATTACCTTTCTTTTGTGGATGAGGGGAACATCAACATCATCACCGCCATCATCTCCAGCGTCAGCTTGCAAGACTGGAGAAGCTGCCTGGACGTTTTTGGCTAGAAACACCTTTGGCAGTAATAACCTGGGTAGTTGGGGAAGCAGAGGAAGGATTTGAACGTTTGTGGGAAGTTGATGGTGACTTAGAATGGCCCTTGATGGACAAAGGAATAGTAAGAACAGGGGAAGAAGGGAGAGTCTCTGAACGATCCAATGAATGAAAAGCACGATTAGCATTAACTAAAAAAAGCCTACGCTTCACAAATAGCCACAATTGGTCGAAAAGAGGATGCGTAACAGTAGTAGAATTGAAGGGAACAAAAAAAAGCTCTCAGCCAAGCGTTTATTGCGAGCATCAATAGCTCCAGCCTCAGCCTTACTAATAAGGTGAAAACGCTCTGTAATATTCTTGGAATAACAAGGAGGAACAGGCCAAGTTTGGCCGAAACCAAGCTGACGGGCAAAGAAATGAGGAGCATATATCTCAACCCTAGCTTTAGCATTTGTCCCTGTCACGATATCATGAAACAACTCTCTCCCAACCAAAACTTCAACTCACATAGGCAAAGATGCAGCTGCTTCATCTATGGTGGAAGGAGGACGAACAAAAATGGGGATTTGATGAGCAGGAAAAGGAAAGAATGAAGAAATGGAGTTCAGTGTATAAAAAGGAATGTGAAAATTTCTCTGGCAGACATATTTACAGGGTCTAATTGATGAATGAACAACCCATAGCAGGCAACTGACCTAGGAGGAGAAGGTACAGCACCAAGTTGTGGGAAATACGCCCTCAACCATAATTGGACCAACCAAAGAGGTCCACTACCTGTGGGAGAGGCATTATTCTTTAGTTGAAATTGGAGGGAGGCCATGCCTCTATAAAGGGCGGCCAAAAGGAATGAACATAAATTCAGAGGTCGGCCACGTGCTAGTTCATGTGATATAGGCACATAGCTCGTAGAAGGCTTCAAACTAGGGACGCAGAGGATATATTTACACAGCCAAACGTGGAGGAAAGCTACACGCTCAGCATGGTTAGGTTCAGAAACAGAAGCAATATAAAGGCTTTGCATACTCGAATACGACTCAATAATTTTCTTGTCAAACTTCGGAGCAGTGCTAGTAAACAAGATACCAAGAAATATGGTATTGCCCAAAGGTGGGAGGTTTACTAAAGCCCCTACGTTCCTCAAGGTAATGGACATCGGGCCAAGAGGAAAAATGAAAGTATTATACTCTAAAGACCAAAAACTCAGCACGATTGGAAAAAGTACTGAATCTAAATTGGGGGATGGAGGGTAATCTCCAACAAATCGGAAATTCGTGCACGATCAAAAAGTGCTTTTGTGGGCCCATGTTTTACCAGACGTGCATGTCAAAAATGAAAAGAAGAATCAGCTTTAGGCCAAGTACGAATACCTCGCTCCTGGATGGGCTTCAATGGTAGCGAGTTCAAAAAAGGGAGGTTTTCCGTGCAAGGGAATACTTGACCCACTGCCACTTTCTCTATTGACACAGCATCATTAAACATTGGGCCAAGATAAAACTCATTCTGGTCTGGGTTAGCCGGTCCAAGACGAGAAAGGTTTACATACGGCCTGGTGAGGAGGTTCTGGAAGTCTTCGAAACCAAAAGGGGAGTCCGAACGAGTTTGAGAGGTCGCCATTGAATGCAAAAGACGAGTTCGACTAAGTTTGCTTGAGAAACGTAGAGGAGAAGCAAGACGATGAACAGTAAAATAGTGGGGAGAAGACGCGAAGTATGAAAACGTGGCTTAGTGGTGCAACGAAGTGGCGCGATTTTTGGGTTTAGAAGGGTTGTAACGTCACACCGTTCCAGACAAATAGAAAAAATTGATGATTGAAAAACATTAGGAATTTCAAACGTTGTTGGAAGACACGAAGATGAATATGGCTAAAATTAAAATTAATTCCGCCATATTGGGGGGTAATTGTTGACACACAAAATATTCAGCCCAACTCAAATAGCCCAAGAGAAGAAATGACCCAAAAGAAGAAGCTCATTTAGGGAGATCAGGGTAAAAGCCCAACCAGAAATGTCATTAAATATGATGAAAGCCCAAAAACAAAGGTACGTCGTCGCCCAAACCTGCAGAACGCCCAGATATTGAGCGAATAAAACATCCTATAATCGCCCAGGGCAGAAGATCAATTGTCGCCCAAAAATGCCGAGTCGCCCAGAGTCCCAACAATGACTAAAGCATGTTGTTATCCAAAGTCACGATCTAAGGCAATTTGAGCACATCATAGTTACGCCCCACGATTTGAGAGAGTTGAGGGCAAGCAGTTATGAAGAGGACGTGGTGATAGGAGTTGTACACGGTAGTTATTGGTCAGCCGACCATGATGAAAGAAATAGGTAGTTTACAAGCAGTTTCTAAACAATCAAAACTGCCCAAGCCGTATAAAAGAAAGAGGAAGACAACGAAGACAAGCCCCGACAAAATTCACTCTCAAACAGAGAACGTGTAATTTACTTTTCTTAGATTAACTTTTAATTACTTCAATTCCCTTGTACTTGTGTGCTTGCGCCGCTTGGAGGCATCTTGTTCGTGTTCAAACTGTAATCTTCATATTCAATAAACACCCATTTTTGGGACTTTGTTCCAAGAGGTTTGTCCCTTACACAATCGTCCGATCCCTTTTTAATTGTTAGCGAGCAAAAACCCGCAAAACAATTTTGAAAAATTATTTTTAAAAAAAAATTAAGTTTCGACTTGATTTTAACTGAAAACAGTCAAAATGACTTTTTTGGCATTTTCCATTTTCTTTGTAAATTTCAAACTCGTTTTTGGAAATTCTTTTCTGAAAATAGGTAAGTAAACGTGTTTTCAGTGTTTTCGAAAACTGAAAATGACATGAAAACAGTAAAGAGAACGGACCCATAATTTTCCGATCAAATGGCAAAATTTTCCTATCCACTTTCCCCGACTATTCCAATTTTGAAAACAGAAGCATGTGGAAGCACTTCCAATCCTAGGGTATAATTCATTTTTTCATTAAAAGTTAAGTTCCCAAATCTTCAAAATTGGATTCCCCATCTGCCCAATTCCCAAAGACGTAGTGTAGTTTTATGTGGTAATAAAATGATTTTACAACACACGCGGTCAGAAGTCAAGTAAAATTAGAGCAGAATTCTACATATCAGATGCAGAAAGAAGAGAAATTTAAAGCAGCAAATACCATGTGAAATTAAATCAATTACCATCTAATTTGAATTACAAAGAATCGGCAAAACCATGTGAACTTGAAGAGAAATAAAGAAAGAGAAAAGAGTATAGTATACGAACCAGGATTTCTGACGGTGACATGAACGATATAGCCCTTAGAGTGGAGAAGCTTGACGAGCCATGAAGCTACGTACCCTCCTGCTCCTGTCACACAAACTATCTTATTCATCGCCATTGAACACTTTCCACAAAGAAAATGCCAACACACAATATATTACGATTATTTATGCTACCCCAATTTGCATTCACATTTTTATATATACTAGTCACAGCTAAACGTGCGTTGCACGTTATTTTGAAATACTTTATAAATGCTGTAAAAAATGATATTTGAAAATCAGTTAATATAAAGAATAGTTTAAAAAACTGTTTATGTGAAATGAACTTTTTATACAATTCAATTATTTATTTACGTGTATGATCATTATTAACATTAATTTATATATATCCTACTATAATTCAATCAATTAATTCTTCAAGTTCATGCACTTACACTTTCTATATTTTGGGGGTTATTCAATTACTCTAAAAATACTACAGTTCAATTATTTATATACGTGCATGTATACTAATTAACGTTTATTTATGGATATATAAATATATCATTAAGTCATCAAGTTCATGTACAAATGTTTTGAGAGCTATTCAATTATTTTAGGAGTAAATAAATTATTCAAGTTCATAAACACATTTAAAGCTTGTTTGGGAGAGATTTTTGGGGAAGAATTGATTTTGAATAGTGAGATGATGAGAAATGTGTGGTTGAAAAAGAAAAAAAATTATTGATGTGATGGGAAAAATTATTTTATTGAAGAATATGTGGTTGAAAATAAAAATTGATTTACTGTAGAAAAATCAAAATCCCTTCCAAACAAGGCCTTATTTTCAAGATTATTCATTTTATCATAAATTATTCTAGAGTATATAAATTATTAAAGATCATATAATTTGGGAGCTATTCAATTATTATATGAGTAGATACATTATTCAAGTTCGTGCACACTTATTTAATTTCAATATTATTCATTTAATTTATGATATAACGTCATTTATCTAAATAAATATAAATTATTTTTTTTATATTCATTGATTCAAATTAATTAAATTTCATGTTGGTTCATGTGCACCACATCTATTTAAATGTATATAAATTATTATTATTCTATATCTATTAATTCAAATTAATTAAATTTCATGTTGGTTCACTCACACCCCCTTTGTTTAAATGTATATACATTATTCTTTTTCTATATAATTAATTAAATTTCATGTTCATAAATCAATTCGATTGTTCTCGTACAATTCAATTATTTATTTGTGTGAATGTTTAATAATTAATATTCTATTAAATATATATTGAAAAATGAAAAATATGGTACTATTGAAATAATTATATTGTAGTAGGGCTAAAATCGTCCAGAAAATTATTCTCACTTCATGCAATATTTAATAGATTATAGATATATAAGTCCACCTTTAAAAATAAAATTTTATTATATTTTAAATCCTATATAAATTTACTTAAATAGACGTAAATAAAATTAAATAAAAATATATAACTCTAAATTCATTCACTAATTTTTATTTTTATTAAATTATCCTAAATCTTTTTATATTCTTTTAGAATTTGTGTTTAACTAGAATTCTAATAAACTAGAGAAAATTACATGAATATGTTCGAAGTATTCCAATACTCAGAACTTCAATTGACAAAGAATTTAATAAATAATGAAATAGACGCCGTCAAAGCAAATATATATAGACATTGCAATATGTGAAAAGGAATTTGAAAAACTAAGAATTACATTTTTATCGTGTATTGTCTTTCGATTTTTTTCCCCAACGCATTAAGACACTTAAGGATGTAGCGTTCTTGTGAAATCATTGAATGCTCTGATTTTTTATTTTTATTTTTTCGTTTTACTATTATCTTCTTGGAATGATTGTATGAGTTTCTTCATTTACATTTATTTTGATTTTTTTTATCTTATTTTGATTATACAATAAAACTTCTAATAAATACTGTTAACATAATTAAGTGAATCGTATGTGTTAATTTAATGTTTAATCAGTTCGGCTTTGTTCTTATTTCATTCATTTGGAGAGTTTATGGTTTTAGGAATTGTGTGGATCTATAGTGTTAGGAATATATTTAAAGTGTGATGAATATATAAAATTTACGTGGATGTATAGTATTTAAATGAATTAATTTAATAAGGACAATATTGAAATATGAAGTGAATGCAAATAGTATATATATTTTTTAAAATTTTAATAGGTATGAACTTAGAGTGATATAAATATATAAAAAATGTGGATGAAAATGGCGGTACCCTTATTTATTCGTGGATGCCGCCCACTAGGAGTGTCCAAAAGTCTCGAACCGAACCGAACCCGAACCCGAACCGAACCGAGCGGTTCTTCATAAATTAAATACCCGAACAGGTACCCGAATCGAGAACCGACGGGTTTGTGTTAGGTCTCGGTTCTAGACCAAGAACCGAAGAACCGAATAAGAACCGAAACTAAATAAATTTTTTATTTTTTATATTGAATTAATTAAATTATTTTATTTTTTCTATACAAATTAGCAAATTAATTAAATAAATCAGATTATTTCATAATTTTAATTTTAAAACCCAAATCATTTTAAAAACCCATTAACCCATTTTAATTTGAAGCAAATGAATATATTTTTTGTAGTTTTGCTGTAATATTAATATCTACTTTTTGGTATTTGTATGCATTGAATTAATCTTATTGGACGGCTAGTTATTTATATGTTTTTGAATTGGGTTACGTTAATTTGTAAAAGTTACGAATGAAATGTCATTAGTTGTATTTATGTAGTGTTGCTGTAAATATTAGAAAATTTGATTATGGTACGGAACCGAACCGACCCGAATCGAACCGAACCGAACCGAGTGGAACCGAACCCGAACGGTTCCATAATTATATTTGGACCCGACGGGTCCATTTATGAAATACCCTAAAGTTTTGGGTCGGTTCGGGTCTCTTCAGAATCAAACCGAACCGACCCACGGACAGCCCTATCGCCCACCGCGTAACCGAACCTGTCTATTCTAGGTTATATTCTATTACCAAATGTCGATATAGAGCAATAAAGAATGACTAGAACCTTCTTCACACTCTCGAACGATTTTAGCCCTTTGTTTGGTAGCTAAAAGAAGGGGTAGATGATAGAGCAATAAAGAACGACAAGAACCTGCTTCACATTCAAATGATTTTAGCCTTTTGTTTGGTAGCTAAAATTATAAGTTACTGGCAGAAAAGGAGCGGACGATGAATGGATTATAGTTGTGAGTTCTATAAAATGTATGATTAAAAATAACGATTGTATTACATGTATATCTCAACTTATATATTTATTTACCAACACATGATATGATGAGATTTGACTCAACCAAAAAAAAAAAAAAAAAAATGTGAACAAGTATTTTGGAATTTGGGCATGGATTTTTAAGTTTGTATTGTTTTGTGTATTTTCACGAAATTTTATTAGTTCTAATAAAAAATGACAACTAAAATTATTTATCTTTATCTAATGAATGGGAACAATAAAATAAATTATCAAAAATTAAAAAAAATAAATAAATGGGGTAGTAAATAGGGCAAGGGCCCTGCCCCGCCTTAAACGGGTAAAGAGGCAGGGAATTGCTTTGGGCGAGATTGCCTTGACCCGCCCTGCCCCATTGCCATCCCTAACGGTGGTGGGTGGGTGGATTTGGGAAGAAGGAGGTATATTTTTTCCATTTCTTTTTTTATTTAATATGGTAAATATGAAAGTACCATTTTACCCTCATTGAAATTGATTATAATGTGATCAAAGTTAAATTTTTTTTAACTGATGGAATTGTGAATAGAAACTGTCCCAAATGACTTCATCTACAACATTTGGAAAGATTAGGGATGAGGCTGCAACAAATCAAAGGTTTGGGGAATGTCTGCTAGTGTTTCAAAGGTTTGTGGCTTTTGTTGCAATTATCCCTTTAAATTATTTATAAACACTTTGCAAACATGTTTTTAATTGCTCCATCAATCAATCTTTTGAAAAAGAAAAAAGAAAAGAAAAGAGTAAACATTTTATAAAAGTCTAAAAGTGTGTTTGGAAAATGTTTATGAATGATGTTGTTTAAAAATAAATTAAAATGAGTGGTTGATAAGTGCGTACTTGTGAGTATCACGAAATGTGTAGAAAAATAGTGATTTGAATGTTTATAAATATTAGTCAAATATTGGCTAACAATATTCTTTTTGTCATTTTTTTTAACGTTAAATTCATTCTCTATTTTAAGTTTTTTATATAAAGAGTTTGCGAATTTCAAAATAAAGTTTATCTCTTTAAAATTAAAAAAAATGTTGTCAACAGATGTCGGGCCCACTTTTGCCACGTCAAGCAATAATCCAGCACGTTCCTACAGGAGCAGGAGCGGTAGCGTGGTTGGAAAGGGCGTGGGAGTTGCTTTCCGGCAAAAGACACAACTGTTCAAGCTCCGACAATTTTCTTAAAGCAGCCCTTGCACTATCAACAAGGGCCGGATCGACTTTCTTTAAATGAGTGCCTGTTTTGTTATGGAATATGTGGAAGGATAGATAAGATCGAATGATGTTTTATGTTGGAATCTTGATATATTTGCTATGGTGTTTGCAAAATATGTAAAGAACAAGATATGTGAATTTTCTTCAATATCTTCTTTTTACGTGAATTATGGTCTTTCATTTACTTGTTTGATTTTCAAGCTCCAACCCCTAAATCTATACAAATGAAGACTATTTATACTGTCCAAACGACGTATTGACCGTCGGATCGAATCCACGTGGCGACATCTTCTAAACTGAACTCTCACATCACATTTAATATTTGATAGAAGTCAGCCGCACTAGGAATAGGCTGTCATTACCATGGAAGAGTTACTGACACCTTTACAGCAGACGTCCCATCAATCGATTCAAAGAAATCCTCGAATCTGTTGAGGTGACGTTGGCTTATGGGTTCCAAATGACCTTGCAGTAGCCCCGGATCGTGTTGTGTTTTGAGTGAGTGCATCAGTCCGAGGTCGTTCACACGGGACCTTCAACCCGAGGCTCCTTGGAATGAAGCCCATGCTATCTCCCGGGGAGACTTTATACTATGTTCATGGCACATGACTTCGGCCAACGCCTTACTGGGGTTTTTGACATACTGGGCACCCTTTGACTTTCTGTTGACCGTCCTGCCTACGTGACCTTGCTCCTTTAAACCCCGAAATTGGGGGGTAACAATAGTCCCCCAAGTTTAGGCATGATTATTTATATAATGCATGGACTTGACAGTAAAGTTGAGATATAGTTTCGGGCAACAAAATTATCTCTCAGAGCTTTTGAGTAACAAGTTTTCTTAGAACTTCAGAAGAATGACGCTCTCTTAGAGCCCTGTGAGTGATAAGAAGATCCCCTAGAGCTTCGGAATTATCAGATGCTCTTTTAGATTTTTCAAGCTCTCTTAGAGCTTCGGAACAACAAGTTCTCTTAGAACTTTAGAAGAATGACGCTCTCTTAGAGCCTTGGAGTGATAAGACGATCCCCTAGAGCTTCGGAATATTAAGTTCTCTTAGAACTTCAGAAGAACCGACACTCTCTTAGAGACTTGGAGGGGGGTACGAACAATCCTCAGTCTTGGATTAATGGCGGTTGGAATTTATTAACTCCTTAACCACCTTGAGATTTATGAGGCGTTTCAATCATGGAGCTTCAATGATTTGATGTCGTGGTACCTTCCCAAGAAAAACAGCTGGGATCAACTCTACTTCCAACACACGCATGGCTGCCACATTAAATGCACGATGATGGCCTTTTTACATCTTTTCTACCAAGATTTCGAGTATGTGATGGCGCGTGTAGGCTACATTCGGATCCCGGCCCTTGAAGGCCAAACGTCGGGTTTTATAAGTGGCTAGGATTTATGAATCTTGTTGATCCTTTGGATGGCCCGAATCGAGATCTGACGGCCAGGAATGAGTGGGTTTGGCCTATAAAAGCCAAGACTTTGTAGAAAATTTCTTTCCTTATACGAATCTTCGCATATTTCCTCTCAAGCTTTTTCAGTCTTCTCTTTTCAAATTTTCTTTCTCCTCCCTCGTGTGTTCCATTCGTGCTTCTACAAATCCTTTGTTTTACCAGTAAGTTTTTTCCTTTATAAATTCTTGACATTGTGCTTTTATGGCTTTCTCTACTTCGGGGGATGACATAGATTTGACCCAATTGGCCACTGAGCTAGGAGTTCAGATAACTAATACTGCCGACCTTAGGAAGTCTGTTGAGGCACCTCTGTTTCTAGGGATGTCATCAGAGGCGATGACGGTATAGGTTGGGGGGCTGCCAAAGTTCGTTCTAGTGTAGATCCTACCCACTTAGCCAACCTCAGGGAAAAATATAGGATCCTTTACACCATTGAACTTTTATCCCCATCCCCTGATGAGCGAGCCTACTTTCCTAGGTAGGGGTGCATCGCCATCAGCGAGTATCTCCTCAAAGCCGGCCTCCGTCTACCCCTTCACCCCTTTTTCCGAGCCGTCCTTAGATTATATGGACTAGCCCCCACCCAACTTGCCCCCAACGGTTGGGCTCAGTTAGTGGGTTCGTTTATCCTTTGAAAGGAGATTTCTTTAGGCGAGGATATGCCTTTGCATGTTTTTCAAACAATTTACCAGCTTCGATCCTTAGGAAAGGGGGATTCTAAGGGGTGGTATTCACTATGTCCATGGGGTGGGCACTCTCCCTTTGTCACGGGTCTCCCCACCTCTATTAAGGGGTGGAAAGAGACTTGGTTCTGGGTTCGGGGGAAGTGGTAGGAGTGTGAGAAGGACAATGTCCCTTACATGAAAGTCCCGACTTCCTACTCCGAACCCAGTGAGTGTCGTTCTTGTATTTCCTTCTGCTGCCCCCTCCCCACCTTTTTGTTGGAATCATTTTCTAACTCATTTCTTTTGTAGGATCGGTTGAACGTTTCGCTCTAGATAAGAGTGACTGGGATATCTTGTCTGTTATATACAGCCGACCTTCTTCAGAGCGTGACTTTAACCGTTTGGTGGTGCCTCAACGATATTTTGAGAATCTAGGATTGATGGCTCCCCGAGGTAACATTCGCAATATGTGTTTAAACCGTACTGATGTTGCATTGTTTCTGACCTCGCTATTTTCGACTTGTAGGTGACTTTGAGAAGAGGAAAGTCCCCACCCCTGACATGGCCACGATTTTGGCCGCCACTTCGACAGCTGGCAGTAAAGGCATGAAACCTTCATCTGCTGGAGGGAAGAAGGTGAAGGAGGCCGTTGAGAGGGTGAGCAAGGAAGCTGCCCCTCAGGAGGGTGGTCAGCCTCCTGTAGCCGACAGGGGGAAAAAGGCAGTTGTTGAAGAGCCCAAGAAGAAGTTCCGGGTATCTGCCACCGGGGTGGGTACTTCGAATGATATTCCTTCGCCCCGCTCTGAAGTTCCAGCGGGGTAAAAGTTACTGGCAGCCTCGTTTGCTGCAGCTTTGGTCAATCAGAAGCGGGCGGCCTCTTCAAACCCTCCTGCCCAAGAGGCAAATAAGAAGTCCAAGACTTCAAGTGATACCACCTCGGATCGCTCTCAAAATAAGCCACACTTGGCAAAGCGGCCGGATGACATGGAGCCCGAAGCCCTTGCCTTGTTGCCCCCAGAGGTTCAAACGGGCACGACGACGTTCCACCAATTTTGGACTGCCAGTGGTAAAACTTCGTTGAAACAAGTGATTCTGTAGATGTCGTCACCATTATGGTGGCCCAGGCGTCGAGGTGTTTCGGAGTGGCCATGAAGGTAGAGGCCTTATTCAAGACCCTCCAAAAGAAAAATCGCGAGTTTGTGAGTAAGGCCTCCCAAGCTGAAGAGTTGGCCAGTAAGTCCAAGGCCGAGGTCGAGGCCTCAAAGAAAAGGGAGGTTGAGGAATCAACGAAGCTTGCTTCTGCACTGGCAGAAATTGAGGCTCTGAAGAAAGAGGTTCACTTATCCCAGAGCGAAGTGGCCTCGCTGACCAAGAGGGTGGAGACATCTGACGCCCATCAGAAGATAACCGTTGAGGCCCTTGAGAGGGCTAACAAGAAAAAAGAGGGGCTGATGGGAGAGGTAAAAGAGCTGACCTCCCAATTTTCAAAACTGAGGGAGGAAATTGAGGGGGTTCGGAGTGAGGCTGAACGTTCCAAGGCTGAGGCGGAGGATCGCTTCCTGGCCAACTTCCATTTGACTGAGAAATACCAACAGTTTGCCCTATACTGGAGGCGATATGCTTATACTGAGGTGATAGAGTGGATCGAAGTGCATTCTACACAAGATACCTCCGAACTCAGGGCTGAATTCCTTGACGAAGGGCAGGAAGGATCTGAGCCTCCAACTCCATCAGAAAAGCCTCAAGTTATTGAGCTTGACGAGGACGTCGCACCAGAAGTGGCTCCTGATGCCATAGTCCCTTTTGTAGATCCCAAACCCCTTCCCCAGTAAACATATATTTATTTTCTTCCAAGTGTAATGGCCTCGGCCTCTTTTAACGTAACTTGTTTTCTTAAAACTTCGAATTTCTTTTGTTCTTATCTTTTTGCTTTCGAGGCCTTTCAGATAGTATTTAAAATGATTCGAGGCTCTTAGCCTTTGAAACAATTATTCAAATAATATGAGGCTCTTAGCCATTGAGATAATGTTCAAATGAATCGAGGCTCTTAGCCTTTCAGATAATGTCTGTAATGATCCGAGGCTCTTAGCCCTTGAAACAACATTTAAATAATTTGAGGCTCTTAGCCATTGAGATAACATTTAAACGAATAGAGGCTCTTAGCCTTGCAAATAATGTTTATAATGTTCCGAGGCTCTTAGCCTTTGAAACAACATTTAAATAATTTGAGACTCTTAGCCATTGAGATAACATTTAAACGAATCGAGGCTCTTAGCCTTGCAAATAATGTTTATAACGTTCCGAGACTCTTAGCCTTTGTAACAACATTTAAATAATTTGAGGCTCTTAGCCATTGAGATAACATTTAAACGAATCGAGGCTCTTAGCCTTGTAAATAATGTTTATAACGTTCCGAGGCTCTTAGCCTTTGAAACAACATTTAAATAATTTGAGGCTCTTAGCCATTGAAATAACATTTAAACGAATCGAGGCTCTTAGCCTTGCAAGTAATGTTTATAACGTTCCGAGGCTCTTAGCCTTTGAAACAACATTTAAATAATTTGAGGCTCTTAGCCATTGATTCATACAAAATAAACGATCCACTGGAGGCTCTTAGCCTTTCATTCATACAAAACAAACGATCCAGTTGAGGCTCTTAGCCTTACATTCATACAACACAAACGTTCCATACAAGTTTTTTATTACTGGTAGTACCTACGCAAGTGTTCCACGTTCCAAGGATGAGGCTGTACCTTTCCATCCATACCTTTGATCCGATATGTTCCTGGTCGAACCTCCTCAGATACGTAGTATGGACCTTCCCAGTTTAGGCCAAGGGTTCCTGTCCCGTGCTCTTTCGAAGGCGGGAAGACTCTTCGAAGCACCAATTCATTCAACCTGAATGTCTTCCTTTTTATCTTGGAGTTATAGTATCTGGCCATTTTTCGTTGATATGTGGTCATCCTGACTTGAGATTCATCCCTCCTTTCTTCAAGGAAGTCTAACCCAAAGCATCTTACCTTATTATTGGCTTCTTCGCTGTAGTGTATTCGTCTTGGTGATGGAAGACCTACTTCGACAGGGCTCATAGTCTCGGCTCCGTATGTTAGAGAGAAAGGTGTTTCTCCTGTGGCTGTTCGACTAGTGGTCCTTATTGCCCAGAGTACCTAAGGCAATTCTTCCACCCACGCCCCCTTAGATGAATCAAGTTTCCTTTTCAGGATGTACTTGATCGTTTTGTTCACAGCCTCAACTTGCCCATTAGCTTGTGGATGATGTGGGGACGAGTAATGCTTCTTGATGCCCAGCTCCTCGCACATTTCTCTGACCTTTCTGTTATCGAATTGTCTGCCCTTGTCTGTTACTATCGAGTGGGGAATTCCAAACCTGCAAATGATGTTCTTTCAGATGAACTTGGAGGTATTAGCTTCGGTTATTTTTGTGAGAGGTTCGGCTTCTACCCATTTTGTGAAGTAAGCGATTGCGACAATGGCGAAGCTGGCACTTCCTTTTCCCTTGGGTAGGGGTCCAATTAAATCGATTCCCCATTTGGCGAACGGCCAAGGGCTAGACACCACGCTCAACTCCTACAAGGGCTGCCTTTGGATTGTGGCGAAGCGCTGACATTTGTCGCACTTTTTAACGAACTGTTGCGCATCCTTTTTTAAAGAGGGCCAGTAGTATCCTTGTCTAAGTGGTTTTTGTGCTAATGACCAGTCGCCGGCGTGGTTGCTACACATTCCTTCGTGGATTTATTTAAGCACGTATTCTGTTTGTTTTCCTCCTACACACCTCAGCAGTGGCATTGAGAAGCCGCGTTTGTACAAGACGTCGTCTTGTAAGACGAAGTACACCGCTCTCCTTCTGAGTTTTTGGGCCTCTTCCTTTTCTGATGGCAGTGTTTGGTCCTTTAGGTAAGATGTGATGGGTCTCATCCATGGAGGGGTATCTTCAATCTACATGATTGTCTCTCCGACCTCTGTCGATGGTTTTGTGAGGTGTTCAATTGGGACGACGCAGAGTAGCTCGGACTCCTTGCTACTTGTTAGCTTTGCCAGTGCGTCAGCATGACCGTTGTCCGACCTCAGTATTTGCATTAGTTCGAACCTTTCAAACGTCGGGATGAAGCTCGTTACAAGCTTTAGGTAAGTTGCCATAGATTTATCTCGGGCAGATAAATTTCCATGCACCTGACTGACAACGAGCTGGGAGTCACTGCTGACTATGAGTTTTCTTACTTTCATCTCTTTTGCCAACCGAAGTCCTGCTAGCAGGGCTTCATATTCGGCTGTGCTGTTGGTTGCCTTAAAGCCAAACCTTATGGCATAGTTGAGCTTATGTCCCTCCGGACTTTCTAAGACAATCCCTGCACCAGACCCTGTATCACTAGATGACCCATCGATCGAGAGTCTCCAAACCTGAGGTTCGGAGGGCTCCATTTCTATTTCAACATTGGGAACAGGGGTGAATTCAGCTACGAAATCTGCTAAGGCCTGTCCCTTTATAGCTGTCCTGGGTTTGTAAAGGATGTCGAACTCGATGAGTTCCACGGACCACTTCAGCATCCTTCCCGAGGTGTCTGGCTTCTGAAGTACTTGTTTGAGGGGGTAGTTGGTCAGCACATGGATGCTATGTGCCTGGAAATAAGGCCTTAGCTTTCTTGACGCGGTTATCAAGGAGAGGGCCAATTTTTCCATGTCGGGATATCGTGTTTCGGCCGCCAAGAGTGCCTTACTCACATAATACATTGGCAGCTGATGATTGTTTTCTTTCCTTATCAGAACTGAACTTATCGCCTCGGATGTTACTGCAAGATATAGGTGCAGAACCTCGTGATTGATGGGCTTTGAAAGGAGTGGCGCTTGTCCCAAATGCCTTTTTAACTCCTGTAGGGCCACCTCGCACTCCTCCGTCCATTGGAACTTGTTCCCCCCTTTGAGGATTTTGAAGAAGGGGAGGCATTTGTCTGTTGCCTTAGATATAAATCGATTTGGGGATGCCGCTCTCCCCGTGAGGCTCTGGACTTCCTTCGGTTTTTCGGGTGATCTCATTTCAATCAAAGCTTTGATCTTTTTGGGATTTGCTTCAATGCCTCTTTGACTAACTATGTAACCAAGAAACTTGACGGAAGACACCTTAAAAGCACATTTTAGAGGGTTGAGCTTCATTTGATATTTCCGCAAGATCTGGAAAGCCTCGTTTAAATCAGTGACATGATTTGCCGATCTCTGGCTTTTGACAAGCATGTTGTCCACATATACTTCCATGGATTTACCAATGAGGTCGGCGAACATTTTGTTAACTAGCCTCTGGTACGTTGCTCTAGCATTTTTTAATCCGAAAGGCATGGCTTTGTAGCAGTAAAGTCCTTTGTCCGTGATGAATGAGGTATGGTCCTCATCCGGCGAGAACATGGGGATTTGGTTGTACCCAGAGTATGCATCCATGAAGCTGAGGAGTTCGTGCCCTGCAGTTGAATCTACGAGTTGATCTATCTTGGGAAGGGGAAGCTGTCTTTAGGACAGGCTTGGTTCATGTTTGAAAAGTCAATGCATACCCTCCATTTTTCGTTTGGTTTTTTCACCAGAACCGAATTGGAAATCCACTTCGGATACATGGATTCTCTGACAAAGCCATTGTCGATCAGCCTCTTGACTTAGTCTTTCAGTGCCTCATATCTTTCTGGGTTGAGGGCTCTTCTCTTTTATCTATGAGCTGTGACTTTCGGATCGACGTTCAAGTGATGGCAGCTGACCTTGGGGTCGACACCAATCATGTCACTGTGCTTCCAGTCGAATACGTCGAGGTTCTTTTGCAAGAAGCTCTTCAATTCTTCTCTTACCTCATGCAGTTGGTTGGTACCCACTCGTAAGAGTTTTTATAGGTCCTTTGGATCAGCTGAGTAGGTTTCCAATTCCTTTATCGGAGCCGTTTGAGGTTCGCAATCTATGATGCGGGGGTCTAGTTCTTCCAAACTAGTAGCTTCGTCCATAGCCCTTTTTTCAAAAGCTTCGGTCATGAGGACATATCGGTTTTGCACATCCCTCCAAAAGAGGGAGTTCATGTCCAGTCCTCCCCTTAAAGCTGTTAATGCTTCCCTGTTCGTGACTTGTACACAGTAGGTCATTTCGTCAGTAAATCGGGACAAGAAGCTTTTCAGCGCCTCGCCCCATTGTTGTCGCATGCCTGGAGCCGCTGAATAGGCATATCCCCTTCTTTGCTAGTTGCAAAGCGCTTTAGGAATGTCTTCTTCATGTCGGCCAACTTCGGATACTTCCTTCAGGTAGCCTTATGTACCAGACTTAGGCGCCCCCACTTAGCGTTAGGTGAAAGGCCCTACATTTTGTCGTGGGAGTAGCTCCCTTCAAATTCATGTGGGTCTTGCAGTTGTTCATGTGCTTTGTAGGATCCCCTCTCCCATCGTACTTTGGGATTTTGGGAAGCGAGAAGTGGTTTAACATGGGGGCACTTCTTATGGCCTCCGAGAAGGGGTCATCATCTAAGTCACAAGACCTTTGTGGACCATCTGAATCTCTGTCATCCTTTTGAGGTGCCTGAGGGTGTGGTTGGGACGTTCCCGCCTCACTTCTGGCTTGGTTTCTCCTCTCCCGCCTATTTCTAGGGGGTCGGTATAACGGCTCTCTCAGATTAGGATGCACTTCACGGTATGATGCCATATCATCAAGATGGCAAGGCTTTTGCTGCCTCTCTCTGGTTGGTGGAGAAGGATAAGTTTGCCTATTTCTACGTGCCTGGGGTGAATGATCTTGCCTATCTCTAGGCACCCCCGAGCTTATCCTGTCGAAAACACTTCTGGACCTCTGGGGTAGTCCACATAGTTCGGAGGGCGGCAGAACGGCACCTCGTATGGTCCACTGGTAGCGTGATTTGCAGAGGCGTCCATTTTGGCTTCTTCCTCCATTCCGGCATACGTAGGTTCGGCTATTGGACTTTGTACTTCTTCCTCCTGGTAGTGCCCCTGCGTCTCGGGAAAGGCATCTTCCGGGGCTGTGTATTGATGTGTCTGATAGCCTCCTTGCCCTTGCATGCTCATTAACATTTCTTGCATGGCAAGGTTCTGCTGAGTGATGTTCCTCATGTTGGCAACCATTGTCGCTATCTCCTTAGTTAGTCTGGCTGTTGCTCCTCCTCTGCCCCTCGTACCTCCTTTCTTTCATGTTGGAGGTCTTGGGTGGTCTGCTTGTGTGGTAGGCAAGGGTTCCCCTTCTTCAGGATGTTCCCTTGCTCGTCTAGGGGCATTTTCGTCAATGGAGCTCATCTCTTGGTTATCTATAATAAGCGACTCTCTTCTGTCGATCTTCTCAGCAATGTAGCCTGGTCCTTTTCTCACGTGTATTCGTGGTTAACTGTAGGCGAATTCCCATAGACGGCGCCAATCTGTTGACCCCAAAAAATGTTATCAACAGATGCCGGACCCACTCTTGCCACGTCAAGCAATAATCTGGTACGTTCCTACCGGAACAGGAGCGGAGCGTGGTTGGAAAGAGCGTGGGAGTTGCTTTCAGGCAAGAGACACAACTGTTCAAGCTCCGGCAATTTTCTTGAAGTAGCCCTGCACTATCAACAAGGACCGGATCGACTTTCTTTAAATGAGTGCCTGTTTTGTTATGGAATATGTGAAGGATAGATAAAATCGAATGATATTTTATGTTGGAATGTTGATATATTTGCTATGATGTTTGCTAAATATGTAAAGAATAAGATATGTGAATTTTCTTCAATATCTTCTTTTCACGAGAATTATGGTATCTTTCACTTACTTGTTTTATTTTCAAGCTCCAACCCCCTCAATCTATACAAATGAAGACTATTTATACTGTCCAAACGACGTATTGACCGTCGGATCGAATCCACGTGGCGACATCTTCTAAACTGAACTCTCACATCACATTCAATATTTGATAGAAGTCAGCCGCACTAGGAATAGGCTGTCATTACCATGGAAGAGTTACGACACCTTTACAGCAGACGTCCCATCAATCGATTCAAAGAAATCCTCGAATCCGTTGAAGTGACGTTGGCTTATGGGTTCCGAATGACCTTGCAGTAGCCCCGGATCGTGTTGTGTTTTGAGTGAGTGCATCAATCCGAGGTCGTTCACATGAGACCTTCAACCCGGGGCACCTTGGAATGAAGCCCATGCTATCTCCCGGGGAGACTTCATACTATGTTCGTGGCATATGACTTCGGCCTAACGCCTTACTGGAGTTTTTGACATACTGGGCCCCCTTTGACTTTCTGTTGACCGTCCTGCCTACGTGGTCTTGCTCCTTTAAACCCCGGAATTGGGGGGTAACAAAAAATAAAAAGAGATCGATGTTAATAAAAATTGGAAATGCTTTAAGGATCATAATTTTCTTATTCTGACTTTATAATATACTAAGATTATTGTCCTTCGTGTTTACCATTTTTATTATTGGACTCGTTGACAATATTTGGAATTTAAGGGACAGGTCTGCCTCTGCTAGGGCATCCCTCCTGTCCAAATCCTAAGTAAATTTTTTTTTACTGTGTAAATTTTATTATTATTATTATTATTATTATTATTTTTTGCATTTTAACCCGTGTCCAATTTTTTCCTGGATTCGCCCCTGATTCCATAGTTAACAATAGAGAAAATCGTCATTCTATAAATTTAAGCAAATTGCAAAGATCTCTTAAAATACCCAACGATCACAAAATCATTTCATCTATTTTTAAATTATGGAGCCGTTAGCTCAAACCTTCGCCGTTCCTCATGCAAAGCGTACAATTTGACTTGATCGTCTTCGACGAAGTGAACAGTTGGGTCTTCTGACATGGCTAAGTGATTGAAATAAAGAGAATTTCAGTAAGTTCAGAACTATAGGTATTTGAACAAGAATGTTTACGAGCTCTGTCCATTGAAAATATGACGGCGTTCCTAAGTAAAGTTTGTTTGCCTAGAAAGGCTTCTCCACTAAGTTGTTTGAGGAACCACTGCAATTGGAGCGGCATACATGAAGATAAAGCAAACATGCCACCCAATTACATGGGGTTTTTGTGAAAAATAAAAATTAAAAAAATTGAAAATTGGCCTTTTCAAATGGAAACGTGAAAATATGCACATAGAATTGACTTCCTTAAATTTTAGATTCATTATACTATTGTTCAATATTTGTTTAACAATTTCTTGCCTTAAATCTTGTGGGAGCGACAAAACACATTTGAATTAGTTATATCTTGCTAAAATATTAAAAGAAAATAAAACCCAAAAATATTAGCCATTGTTTAGTTTTTATATATTTTTGCTAAAATTATTGTGGATAATTTGATAATACTTGTGAATCGTATCCTATAAATGTATGATTAAGATTAATATTTGACTTTAAAAAGTAAAATTTAAGTGAAAGAAAATGAAATTCAAATAATATTGTGATGCATTCTTTTACAGTGTTCTAAAATGCATGCATATACTTCCTATATACTCACATATGTTCGATATTTTTTAAAACTGCATTGTATATGAGGTATGCACGTGATAATGCTGTCAACCCATTTCGTTGACGGTATATACACACTTAAACGTCAAAATGCATACGTATTAATGTTAAAAATTATGTCAAAATTAGCTTAACAAAGTCCAGTCAATTTTTATAATTTGAAGAAAAGTACATTGAGCCCTACAAATATCAAATTAACCTAAATCGCCCAGCTCATGAATTATATACAGTAATCTGTATAGTTTTGACGTTTAAAAAAAATAAAAATCATAACAAATTTTTCGCAGATTTCCCACTATCTACACGAAGCTCGAGCCTCCTCCTTCAATCTTTCTCTAGTTTTACTAACAAGTGATGCTAGTAATAAACAATTTTGGATTTTTGATGGTTAAGATGATAAAAATGAAGTTAATAATGATATACCGCTATCTACAAAAGATAATAGAAATTCTCGAGTTGAAATAAGGGAGCCCGATAAAAATGATTTTATATTGAATGACACGGAAGATGACTTGGATGAAGAGGAGTTTGATTTAGAATCCAATAAAGAGTTAGAAAATATTTAAGATTTTCTTAAACCGATGTCCGTATCTAATCTAATTGTATGAATTGATTACAAAGTGATTGTAGTATTCATGATATTGATCATTATGTTTTTGTTAAAAAAAAATTGAAAAATATGTATAAAATTCAAGTGATTCTAGTATTTATGATTTTGAGTAATATTATTTTTTAAAAAAATAAATAAATAATATATATAAAATTTAAAGAATGCACTATTTTATTTATTTATTAGTTTAGAATATTTAAAATAATATTAAAAATTGTAAAACTCATAATTACACTTATGTTTTGTACAAGCATGCATAATGTTTAATGTTCGATCGAGACGCATTACCACGCATTTTAAAATCTTTCTTTTAGAACTCCAAAAATGAACAAAACAACTAAAAACAGCACCATGTCACTTGTGCTTAAACTTGTTATAAATAGATAATGAATGGTAATGAATGAATAGTACTTATTAAAATAAATAATATTTATGAAACAATAACAAATAAATAATATTTACGAATATTAAAATAAATGATCAAAAATGAAATTTCATTATTTGAAAATAATGTATTGATCGTCATTATTGAGAAAAAAAATTGTTTTAAATAGTGATTTTTTAGAGGATATATGATTAAAAAGAGAGAAGTTTTGAGTTTACGTATAAAATATTTTATTATTTATATGTGTAGTTAAAAATGAATATGAGAGTTAAAAAAATTGAATTTTAACAAGATATTTATACAATAAAACATTTTGCATGTAATTTAAATTTTTTTCTCAACTTTTAAATTACACATTTTCCAAAAAATCACTATTTAAACATTTATTTTCTCTAAATAATAAAACAAATGTGAAAGAAACGACAAATGCTAGCAGAGCAGAGCTTCCTTCCCCGCTCCGACATTTATTATTACTCAAATTTCCGAAACAATATTTTGAATAGCACATTACTAGTAGGATAAGCCATATTGAGGAAGGAAATTTGTATTGGTTTTCCTTTACTCTCTCTCTCTCTCTCTCTCTCTAATGAAGAGGAGCAGAAATCAAGTAACTTCATCAATTGGGGAAGGAAGAAAAATAGAACTCAACGAAATTATCAAAATTTTGAATAAAGAAGCAACACCGTTTCAGCAAGATGAGGACGACGTCGTTTCTGCCAGCAAAAGATGACGTCGTTTCATTCTTTAAATTGTAAAAGTGCAAAACACGTTTCCTTCTTATGCTATAACTGTCACACGAGGGGAGGAGAGTGTGATTTTTGGCATTAGCAGAATTCTAGTTCCTTCTTCTCTTCTAGATTCTCGTCTTATCTCCCTTTATTCTTGTCAACCCATTTCTTATTATGTATCTTCAATTGGTTCTTATGTTAACAATCAATTCAGTTTATTAATGAAATATCATTTGGATTGTTCCAACTGAGCTTTACTTTTGTGCAATTAATTGTGAAGTTTGATTACTGGTTTTGGTTAGAAGTTTTACAATCATTACAATTGGTATTAGAGAAGTTACGATTCTAGAAATGGATACTCGAGCTAAAGTGGTAGAAGAACACCTTAAAAAATTGGATAGGGAAGTTGAAGATCTGGGTGAAACTCTTCAAAGAGTGGGTAACAAAGTAGACATATCAGATCAAACATTGAAGGCCCTATGCAGCAAACACGATCGTATGGAGTTAATGATGGGGGAGCTGAACACCAAGCACGAATCACTAGTAGCAATGATGGCTCAAATGATGGGACAAAAGGAAGAACATAGAGACAAACAGAAAGGGAGTTCACCAATTCAGATTTGTAATGGTGAATGATTACTCACACCATGTCTAGGATCAACATCCAGAAGTAATATCAATGGCAATGATATGAGAGGAGGAGTTAAGTTGCTTAAGATTGACTTCCCTTATTTTAGTGGAAAGGGGCCTAGAGAATGGTTGAGGAAGGCTCAAAAATACTTCCGAATACATCAAATCCCTGATGCAGTGAGAATCAGTGTTGTTAAGATATATTGAAGGGGAAAACGATGTGTGGTTTCATAAATAAAATCCCAATGCTAACTGGGAATTAGTCTATGCGGAAGTATGCAAGAGATTTGCTGAAACTATATGCGAAGAAGCCATAGAAACTTTCAGCAAGATTAGTAAAAAAGGATTAGAGCCTGAATATCAGGAACTCTTTGAGGATCTCAAATCAGGTTATGTTGTCTCTTCTCTACCTTCCTGAGTCGTACTATATCTCAGTATTCACTAGTGGATTGAAGGGATAAATTAAATCCATGGTTAAAATAATTAAACCAACCTCTGTCTCACAAGCATTTGAAGTGGCCCTCATACAAGAAAATACAATATCAGCCTTGAACAAAACCTCAAAGATCCCAACCAAAACTCCTTACCAACCCAGATGGCCTAACCTATCCCCAAAGCCCACTGAATTTATTCAACAAATAACCCGCAACAACACTAAAACGGGCCAAATGGCCCAAAACCACCCATTAAAATTCAAAACAATCACTCCCTCTAACATACAGACCAAAACAAGTTTGAGGTTGTGTTTTAGGTGCGATGAGAAGTATAACCCTGTACACATATGTAAAAATAGGATATTGAATTTTATGGTTGAAGAGGATGATGAACTAGATGTCGAGGAAAAGGAAAAAATGGTGGAGAGGGGGAGGACTTTGAAGATGAGGAGATCTCCATTAATGCCTTGACTGGGAGCTTAAAACCAAAAACCATCAGAATACCTGGGCTAGTGAAGAAGAGGAAGGTATCTATTCTCATTGATAGTGGCAGCACTCACAGCTTTATTGATGAAAAACTGATCCAGGAGCTGAAATACAAGGTAGAGTCCACCAATTATGTGACAGTAACTGTGGCCAATGGAGATAAGTTGAGTAGTACTGCCTTATGTAACCCACTCACTTGGACTATGCAAGGAATGGAATTTCAATTTCAGCTGATGGTATTGAGGCTAGGTGGGAGTGACATGGTGTTGGGAGTAGACTTATTGAGCCAATTCAACCCAGTCATTTTTTATTTCAAACAGATCAGCATCAAATTTACCTACAATGGGGAACAGGTAGAATTGAAGAGTGAAAACTTCAATGAAGAGTTTCTAATAATAGAAAGGGGTCGGCTAAATCAATGGTTTCACGAAAACCTTATGGAATTGTAGCCAAAATCCAGGTTATGAATGAAGATGAAGGAAACACTCCTCCTGCTGAAGTACAGGAAATCATCGAACAATACTTAGAAATTTTTGCAAAACCACGAGGGATGCCACCCCCCAGGTTTAATGACCTCATAATTTCACTTAAGGAAGGGGCACAACCCTTCAAAATAAGGCCCTATAGATGCCCCTTTATACAGAAGGCTGAAATGGAAAGAATGGCGAAGAAGATGTTGGAAACTGGGATCATCCAACATAGTAATAGTCATTTATGCCTTACTTGTACTATTGGTTAAAAAGAAAGATGAGACGTGGAGATTTTGCGTGGATTACCGCCAATTGAACAACCTCACCATTAAGGATAAATATCCAATGCCTCTTATTGATGAATTATATGGGGCAAAGTGGTTCTCTAAAATTGATTTAAGAGCAGGATATCATCAAATCAGGGTGGCAGAAGCTGATGTGTATAAGACATCGTTCAAAACCCACCATGGCTTATATGAATTTAAGGTGATAGACTCACCAATGCACCAGCCACCTTCCAGTGTTCATTGAATGAAGTCTTTTACGAACATTTGAGGAAGTTCGTCTTAGTCTTGATGCAAGGCAGGAGGCCTATTGCTTATATGAGTAAAAGCATTTGTAATGAAAAGTAGGGAATGTCCATCTATGAGAAGGAGCTACTGGCCCTGGTTACTACAGTTGGAGAATGGAGACATTATTTAGAGGGCCATCACTTTGTGATTAAAATTGATCATCAGTCCTTAAAGTACTTACTAGAGTAAAGAATCACAAGATACAATATAAGAAGGGAACTGATAATAATGTGGTTGATGTACTATTAAGAAGAGAACATGCCAACTTGGAAGTGGCAGCCATTTCCCATGTTATACCCACCTGGATACAAGAAGTGATAGGAAGCTATAAAGGAGATGAGAAAGCTGAACAACTAATTGAGGCAACCTTGATAAACCCTGGGGAAAATCCTGACTTCACTTACGAAAATGGACTGCTCGAATATAAAGGAAAGTTATACATTGGGTCAAGAGGTCAAATCAAGTCTATGTTGATATAGAATATTCATTCTTATCAAAATGGAGGTCACTCAAGAGTCTAAGCCAGTGTGTACAAGGCCAAACAACACTTTTTTTGGCATGGTATGACTAAGGAGATCAAGTAGGAGGTAACTGTGACACTTGCCAAAGATGCAAAGGTGAACATGTTCCTTACCCTGGTCTCTTGCAACCGTTACCTGAACTACAATATTCTTAGAGCCACATATGCATGGATTTCATTGAAGGGCTACCTTCATCAAAGGGGAAGACTATAATATTGGTGGTAGTAGACCGGTTCACCAAATATGGGCACTTCGTGGCCCTGTCCCATCCATTCTCTGCAGTAACAGTGGTGAAGAAATTTTTAGAAAATATTTACAAACTTCATGGGATTCCTCAGAGTAACGTGTCAAATAGGGTAAAATCTTCACTAGTAGTTTCTGGCAAGAGTTGTTCAAATTAATGGGCACTAAACTTTACCTAAGTTCTACCTATCACCTGCAAACAGACGGTCAGACTGAAAGGCTCAACCAATGGTTAGATATGTACCTTAGATGCATGACATTCTACAAACCCAAGCAGTGGATGAACTGGTTGTCCTTGGCTCAATGGTGGTATAATACCACCTATCATACATCAATCAAGATTAGCCCTTTTGATACTTTATATGGTATTAAATTGCCATAGTTGGCTCTAGGACCTTATCAACAAACTAATGTGGCTGCAGTAGAAGAATTGGTGCAAGAAAGGAATCATATGGATCTATTATTGAAGGAACATTTGGCTCAGGCGAGAGCACGAATGAAATTTTATGCTGATCAAAACCGAACCAAAAGGACATTTCAAGAAAGAGATTGGGTGTATTTGAAACTACATCCTTACATATAACAATCAGTGATGGCCAAAACTAACGAAAAATTAGTCGTCAGGTACTATGGACCTTATCAGATCATCAGGAGAATTGGACAGGTAGCCTATGAACTCAACCTATCCAGTACTTCTAAGATATATCCAGTCTTCCACATATCATTGCTAAAGAAAAAAATAGGAGAACAAGAAGTACCTATTTTACTGATGCCAGAAGAAGGAGAACAAGACAAAGGTTATCTGGAACCACTTTCAGTCCTACAGACTCGCCTCATCAAGAAAGACAACCAGGCAGTTACTCAATGGTTAAATCTTTGGAAGGATACCTTGGAGGTTGAAGCCACCTGGGAGGATTCAGCAGCTATTCAAGGCATTTATCCTTCTTTTCAACTTTGGGGATAAGATCAAATTGAGGAGGAGGAATGTAATGAAGAGGAGCAGAAATCAAGTAACTTCCGCAACTGGGGAAGGAAGAAAAACAGAACTCAACGAAATTACCAGAAATTTGAATAAAGAAACGACATTGTTTCAGCAAGATGAGGACGACCCCGTTTCAGCCAGCAAAAGACGACATCGTTTCATTCTTTAAATTGTAAAGTGCAAAACACGTTTTCTTCTTCTGTTTTATCTGTGAGATGAGATGAGATGAGGAGGAGGAGGAGAGAGTGATTTTTGGCATTAGCAAAATTCTAGTTCCTTCTTCTCTTCTGGATTCTCGTCTACTCTCCCTTTCTTCTTCTCAACCCATTTCTTATTCTGTATCTTCAATTGGTTCTTATGTTAACAATCAATTCAGTTTATAAATATCAAATATCAGTTGGATTGTTGAATTCCAGCTGAGCAATTAATTGTGAAGTTTGATTATTGGTTTTGGTTAGAAGTTTTACAACTATTACACTCTTCTCCGCTCAATTTTCTCTTTTTCTCTCTTTGCATCGGGATATTCTATGGACTGTTAGAAAAGATAAATCCATGGACCAAATTGCACAGAACGGAAAGACAAGGACTAAAGATGAAAATAGCTAAGAAGAAGGAAAAACATAATATCAAAAGTAGAGACTTCACTCTACCAGAAAATGAAGGAAGAAAGATGCTACTGCACAACATCTCCAACGGACTCAATCTCAGCTGCTCCACCATCCTCATCTTTAGGATTTGATTCATAGCGTGTACTCCACCATTGTACAATTAGTTAGGATATTTTGTGAGAATTAATCTTTGTGTATAAATAGGTGCTGTATGCATCTCTGTAATTATGAATTCTTGAGCTTAATTTTATATAAAAGTCTTCTTCTTCAATTCGTCAATTTTCTGTTGAATTCTATCTTGGTATCAGAGCCTCAACCCATGGCTAATGTTTTACCTCCTACCTCGGACTCAAGCTTCACAAACCCAGAAACTCCAAATCTCAGCTCACCAAATCAACCTCCAGTCTTGGGAATAATTTTACCCCCTTTGGAATAAACTTGACCCAAGCAGCCTCTGTCAAGCTTGACAGAGACAATTTTCTGCTCTGGAAAAATGTTATAATGCCAATTGTGAGGGGCCATGGGTTAGAAAGGTATTTACTGGGCACCAATGAGTGTCCTTCTCAAACTATTGATATTCAGATCACCACTGAAAGTGGAGTCACAGTCAGAACAATTCCTAATTCTGAGTATTCTAGGTGGATGTCTATTGACCAATTACTAATGGGGTGGTTATACTCCTCAATGACATCTGAAATCGTGATGCGTGTGATGGGATGTAATAGCTCAAGTGAGCTTTGGAAAGCCATAAATGAGAACTATGGAATCTTCAATAGGTCTAAAGTGACCTTCCTCACATCTGAATTACAAAGAATGAGAAAGGGGTCCATGTCTATGGATTATTATCTCAGCACTATCAAACAGCTTGCTGATAACCTTGAAATAGCAGGGAAAAAGATAGAGCATACTGATCTTATAACTCAAGTCTTGGCTGGACTTGATGAGGAATATACTTCAATCGTTGTACAAATCAACAGCAAGGATCAGATTTCCTGGCATGAGTTATCTTCCACACTCATGACATTTGAGAGCAGATTAGAGTACCTTAGTCAAGTTAGAAATAACTTTGGCTCAATTAATCTCGCTCAAAGGAACTCACACAGTACAAATTCCTACAATGGAAGGGAAAATACAGGTACTAGAGGCCCAAATCTCAGAGGAAGAATCAGAGGCAGAGGAAGATTTGGAAGATCGAATGAAACAAGGAATCCTTGTCAGATATGTGGCCTGAATAACCACACTGCTACGTGGTGCTACAATAGATTTGATGAGAAATTTATGGGAAAAAGGCCTGGTGATCAGATCCTCAACTCTCGTCCATCTGCCTATGTCGCAAACCCAAGTTCAGTAGATGACCAAGCTTGGTATGCTGATTCTAGAGCCAGCCACCATGTAACCACTGACAAAGAAAATGTTGCTGAAGCAAGAGAATATGGAGGTAAGGAGAAAATGACTGTTGGTAATGGAACTTCATTGCAAATTGCTCATGTTGGTTCAAAAATCTTTGATGTTGAAACTGGGAAGACACTTATTCTTAAAAAACTATTACATGTGCCTAAAATAAGAAAGAATCTCATTAGTGTCTCTAAGCTCACCTCTGATAATAATGTCTCTGTTGAATTCTATCCTAACAATTGTGTTGTGAAGGACCTATCAACAAGGAAGGCTCTAGTGCAGGGGAAGCTTGAAAGTGGACTATATCAGCTGAATCTACCCAGTCATTACACAAGTTCTCACAAAACAAGTCCTATCAGCCATCACCAGAACAAACCTCAGTTTACTTTTTGCACCAGTCTGTCTGAATCAGCAAACTCTACTAGAAACAGTGCCTTAGAAGCACAGGCTGAAATCTGGCACAGGAGACTAGGCCATCCTCCAACTCCTGTACTACTTCAGTTTTTAAAATCTTGTAATAAACTCAAATCTATCAGCAATAAAAAAATTCCGTTTTGTGAAGCATGTCAGTCTGGTAAGTCACATACATTACCTTTTAAATTATCTTCGCCTCATGCCAAAATGCCACTCGATTTAATTCATACCTGATGTCTGGGGACCAGCCCCTGTCAATTCTACTTCAGGATTTAAGTATTATGTCCTCTTTGTAGATGATTGTACTAGGTACACCTGGATTTACCCTTTAAAACATAAATCTGAAGTTATCCATTACTTTACACATTTAAAAATCTTCTTGAAAATCAGTTCGATAGGAAGATCAAAACTATACAGTCAGATATGGGAGGAGAATACAAAAGTCTTGGTAAACTAGCTCTTGAATCAGGTATCCAATTGAGATATTCCTACCCTCATACATCCGCTCAAAATGGAAGGGCCGAGAGAAAACATAGACATGTCACTGAGACTGGTCTAACCCTGTTATCACAAGCATCTATGCCTCTTTACTATTGGTGGGAAGCCTTCTTAACTGCAACATATCTGATAAATAGAATGCCTAGTTCAACCCTTCAACACAAGTCACCATTTGAGCTCTTATTTAAACATAGCACTGACCATCAGCTACTTAAAGTGTTTGGATGTTCATGTTACCCATGCCTTAGACCATATCAAAGGCACAAGTTTAAGTTCCATTCTCAGAAGTGTGTTTATCTAGGGCCTAGTATATCACACAAAGGGTTTAAATGCTTAAGTCCTAGTGGCAAAATCTATGTTTCACGACATGTAATCTTCGATGAAAACTCATTTCCTTTCAAAAATGGCTTTCTAAACAAAAAAATCTTCAGACGGATACTCTCCTACTAACTTTCATTATCTACCTTATCAAATCAGTTCCTACGAATTACCCACAATTTCACCTGAGTTAAGTCCTCATAGAAGAATCTCAGAATCAGCTCATACAGTGCACATCCCAGAAGAACCTGCATAAGAGCACCTTGCTGAAAATGATGATGAAAGAATGACTGAAATGATGGAGTGTTTGGTAACCAACAGACACAGGGTACAGAACAAAATGATGTACTGGCTGATTCCCAGACTGTGTCTTCAGAACAAAAACTAATGGTAGAACACCCTATGATAACCAGATCCAAAGCAAGAATCTTCAAACCAAAGGTTTTTGCTGAAGTTATTACTAGTTCAATTGATGAAATAGAACCTGTCAGTATACATGAAGCTTTGAAAAGTGAAAAATGGTGCCAAGCTATGAAGGAAGAATATGAAGCCCTGATCAGAAATAACGCATGGGATTTAGTTCCTGCAGATCCTAAAATGAAGATAATAGGCTATAAATGGGTGTACAAGCTGAAACATGATACAAATGGGAAAATTCAGTGGCATAAAGCCAGGTTAGTGGCAAAAGGTTTTTTGCAAACATCAGGCATCAATTATTACGAGACATTTAGTCCAATAGCCAAGGCACCAACTCTGAAGATCATTCTCACACTTGCTGTTTCAAAAGGATGGGAAATAAGGCAAGTCGACATTAATAATGCCTTCCTCAATGGAAAATTAGAAGAAGTAGTCTTTATGGAACAACCTCAAGGCTTTGTCGATCGAGATAACCCATCATTTGTATGCAAACTCAGCAAGGCACTATATGGGATTAAGCAAGCTCCCAGAGCCTGGTACGATACACTGAAGGAAACATTGCTGAGTTGGAAGCTTATGCAATCAAAAGCTGATAACTCTGTCTTCTATCAGGTAACTCAGGAATCCATAATTTATCTATTGGTTTATGTTGACGATATCATAATAACCGGAAGCTGCAGTGTAAGCGTACATAATTTAATTGAAAGGTTGAACATCACTTTTGCGTTAAAAGACATGGGAACTCTGAGGAAATTTCTGGGCATTGAGTTCTACAGAGACGAGATGGGTTTACATTTGTCACAAAAAAACTATGCCATTGATACCTTAAGGAAATTTGGCTTTGAGAACCTAAAACCCAGTGTTACACCAATGGCAGCTGGGAAACTAGTTGCCAAAACTGAAGGACAAAGTCTAGAAAATCCAACTCTCTTCAGAAGCGCTGTAGGAGCTCTTCAGTATCTAACACATACTAGACCAGATATCACGTTTGCAGTGAATAGGATAAGCCAGTATCTTCAAAGCCCTACTGATGCACACTGGAACTTGCTGAAACGACTGTTCAGGTACATCAAAGGAACACTTGAGATAGGGCTGATAATCCAGGAAACGGAAGACCTTAATATTACTGCCTATGGTGATGCAGACTGGGCCTCATGTCCAGATGACAGGAAATCCACTGTAGGATATTGCGTGTATCTTGGAGGGAACTTAATCTCCTGGTGTTCAAAAAAAAAGCAGATTGTGGCAAGGTCTAGTACTGAGGCTGAATACAGGACTTTAGCTCACACTACTGCAGAAATTGTTTGGACTCAGTCATTGCTACAAGAGCTTAACATTACCCAAACAGAGCTTCCCAGAATCTGGTGTGACAACCTAGGGGCGAGTGCTCTTGCTTCAAATTCTATCTATCATGCACGAACCAAGCATATAGAACTTGATGTGCATTTCGTTCGTGATAGGGTATTGGCGAAACAACTCGTAATCAACTATGTGCCAACAGCTGATCAAGTTGCAGACATTTTAACCAAACCACTATCAAACTTTAGACACTTGTATCTAAGGAGCAAGCTTGGAGCTGTTGAAACTATCTCCAGCTTGAATGGGCTGTTAGAAAAGATAAATCCATGGACCAAATTGTACAGAACGGAAAGACAACGACTAAAGATGAAAAAATAGCCAAGAAGAAGGAAAAACATAAGGGTCCGTTTGATTGTAAGAGTGGAAAATAGGTGGAAAGAAAATGTTTTACAGGGAATTGATTTTCTTAGAAAATGTTTTACTGGGAATTGTAATTAATTGTGTTTGATTTGTATAATTTTCCATGAAAAATGTTGAAAATTTGGTGTCTATTTGACTTCGTTTTTTATGAAATTTGTCCATTAAAATGATAATTTTTTCTACTATTGAGTCTAAATTTGTTCACATTGTCAAAAAAAAAAAAAAAGTTTACCATACCAATTATCATTCGTTTATTTTGCATGAAAGTTGTGGATAAAAGTGAATTTTTTTTTACCATTGTGTCTAGAATTTATTCTCATTGTAAAAAAAAAACAAAAAAAAAGGTGGAAAATGTTTTCTCACCTATTAGGTTGTGTCTAGAATTTATTCTCATTGTAAAAAAAAACAAAAAAAAAAAAAAAGAGGTGGGAAAACATTTTCCACCATTTGTGCATCAAAGGGTTGTACCTAGAAAAAGGGAGAAAAATATTTTTCGTGAAAAATTTCGCATATCAAACAGTCAAAAAAGTGAAAGTAGGAAAATATCCTTCTTCTCTAGAAAACTCCGCCAATCAAACGGAGCCTAATATCAGAAGTGGCGACTGCACTCTACCAGAAAATGAAGGAAGAAAGATGCTACTGCACAACATCTCCAATGGATTCAATCTCAGCTGCTCCACCATCCTCATCTTCAGGGATTTGATTCATAGCGTGTACTCCACCATTATACAATTAGTTAGGATATATTGTGAGTATTAATCTTTGTGTATGCATCTCCGTAATTATGAATTCTTGAGCTTAATTTTATATAGAAGTCTTCTTCTTCAGTTCGTCAATTTTCTGTTGAATTCTATCTTGGACATCCGTCGAAGACCCCCAAACCCTCTATTCCTCGTCACCACCATCAAAAGCCTCCGCTGTTGCCGACACCGTCGTCCGCCGCCGCGAAGGCTTCTGATGCACTCAGCACTCCCTCTCCCT
This sequence comes from Fraxinus americana, assembly GCA_035079005.1. NCBI lineage: Eukaryota > Viridiplantae > Streptophyta > Magnoliopsida > Lamiales > Oleaceae > Fraxinus > Fraxinus americana. The sequence goes on along the minus strand of CM068706.1, from coordinate 13,692,384 downwards.
CTCAACATTACCAATTGTTTCTTCTTCACGCTCTTCTTCGCCGTCGCGTACTACCTACTCAACAGGTGGCGCGACAAGATCCGGACCTCCACCCCTCTCCACGTACTTACTTTCTATGAGCTCGCTGCCATTTTGTCCCTCATCGCCTCTTTTATTTATCTATTGATTTTGTCCAGTCTTTCATTTCTCGATCCTCCCACGACGCTTGGGAACTCGAAAACGATGACGAACAGGTCTTCGTTCGTGACGAGGATCGTAACATCCATTGCCCTATTCCCTCATTAATTAGGAACAAACCCAAATCGATGGATATTTCAGTTACACCGTTACCTTTGAAAGATGATGAAGACCTTGTAAAGTCTGTGGCCTCGGGTGAAATCCCTTCCCATTCATTGGAATCTAAACTCGGGGATTGCTTCAAAGCGCCCTCCATCAGGCGCGAGGCATTGCAGAGGCTGACCGGGAGGTCTCTCGAGGGATTGCCCTTGGAGGGGTTCGATTACGATTCGTTATTGGGACAGTGATGTGAGATGCCGGTGGGATATGTGCAGATTCCGGTGGGGATAGCGGGGCCGCTGTTGCTCAATGGGTGCGAGTACTCAGTGCCGATGGCCACCACGGAAGGATGCCTCGTGGCCAGCACAAACAGGGGAGCTATCTTTGCATCTGGGGGTGCCACTTCTGTGCTCCTCAGAGATGGGATGACCAGAGCTCCAGTGGTCAGGTTTGCCTTCGCAAAGAGAGCTACTGAGCTAAAATTCTTCTTGGAGGACCCGCTCAATTTTGATACCTTGACTGTTGTTTTCAACCAGTAAGCTTTCTTCTTGAAAAGAATTCTTTAAGAATTAATTTTTAGGTTTTATGTCGTTTTGTATGATTAGAAATCATTTGATTTTGATGGTTCAAGAACTTGAATTGTCTGTTTCTATTCTATACGTTATGTGTTTGAATTAACTAAAATATTACAATTTATCATATATGTTAATAAAAATAATAATCATAATAAAACAAATATAAATTAAATTAAATCATTAAATTATAAAAGGATATAAATATTAAAATTTGTTATAGTATAAAATGAAGAACAAAATGAAAAATAAGAAAAACTCTATGAATTATGCCAAATGAACAAAATTTGGTGCAACACTGTTCATGATATCAAGTTGGGTTGGTGGAGATTTTTACACCAATTTGGCATAAGGGTTGGAGTTGCCCTAAGGAGAATAAGGCATGAGATTTTCGATGAAAATGTTCAAGTGTGTGAAATTTCTCTTTCGAAGACAAATGTGTGCGTCAGTGTTCCCTCTATTTATCATAGTTTCCATGCTTGCTGTTTTTTATTAGAACGGAGTGCTTGATATGCTGTCAACGGCATCTTGGTATCTGTTTTCTTATTAAAGGTTTATATATTTCCTTTCGTGTGATTAGTGGTATTGCTCTAGAATTTCAAATCATTCTCTGAGGCTTTTTTACATAATAAAACGTGTTTTCTGGTCACAGGTCGAGCCGATTTGCAAGACTAGAAGGTATTCAATGTGCTATTGCAGGGAAAAATCCTTACATTCGATTTAGCTGCAGCACAGGTGATGCCATGGGGATGAACATTGTGTCTAAAACTGTTCAGAATGTTCTGGACTTTCTTCAAAATGATTTTCCAGATATGGATGTTATCAGTATTTCTGGTGAGCTCTAATCATTTCTTTTTTTCTTTTTCTTTTTGCTCAAAGTTAATCATTTCCTATTATATCGCGTTTTATGTTGATCCTTTATACCCCCCTTTTATCCAAAGTTGTTGTTGTCTTGTCAACAAAGAGCATGTTTGGGAAGTGCTTCTAAACGGTAAATTGAGTGGTGAATAAATGGGTAATACTTGCGAGTCCCTCAAAATACGTGTACAAAAAGTGGTTTGAGTGTTTATATTCATGAGCCAAACGTAGGCTAAGTTCCTTAATTTCTCTTGAATTTCAGCATCCTCTTTATTGGATTTTTTGACATTTCTCTCAACAAGCACACATTTCTTGCTTCCAAGAATCCAAGCAGAATTATTAACAATTTCTTTGACTTGCATTATTCTCTCTGTTGCTTTCTAAGCAGTTTGCTAGTCCTGACTGTTGTGAGTTACCATGTATTGTCTTGTGTTTTAATAATTATCTACATAATGGTGACTGCTGAAACAGATTATAGTCGACTTCCTTACAGTTTTGTTATTTTTGGAGCATAGCACAGCTTGTTTAGGCTTCTGATATCAGACTTATTTAGTTCTCATAGCTGTGAACCATCACAAGTAGCATAGTAACTTTGTTTCATGGCTCTCCATTTTCTCTGATGTTCCAATGTTTTGTTCCTGGATGTGATTTGTCATTCAACGTGCAGGGAATTTCTCGTTCTGATAAGAAACCTGCAGCAGTCAATTGGATTGAGGGGCATGGAATGTCAGTTGTCTGTGAGGCAATTATTAATGGAGAACTGGTGACAAAGGTATTGAAAACCACTGTACCCGCTCTAGTTGAGCTTAACATGCTCAAGAACCTCACTGGCTCTGCTGTTGCGGGTTCTCTTGGTGGCTTTAATGCCCATGCTGCCAATATTGTCTCTGCAATTTTCCTAGCCACTGGTCAGGACCCGGCACAAAATGTAGAAAGTTCTCACTGCATCACTATGATGGAGCCCGTCAACGATGGCAAGGATCTTCATGTCTCTGTCACCATGCCTTCCATTGAGGTATTTAACATTCGAAACGATCTGTAATTTATTACATATTTTTTCCAATTTGAGTAGTTTTCAACTAATGGTAGTTGAAAAGCGTCCGGTGGAATATCCATACAAATTAATCAATACTGCAATTTTCTCTTTGGAAAGTGGAATTAGTGAATGAATCAATTTTTGATTTGGGACCTGGTAGCATTCAGTTTTCTTTATTGGTTATGTTTTAGAAATCTATAACATCGACATATGTGCTCATATTGACGTACACGGAATAACCTGGCATCTTTTTACTGAAGCCATTGTTCATTTTTCCAGGTCGGCACAGTTGGAGGTGGAACTCAACTGGCTTCGCAGTCTGCTTGTCTCAACCTTCTTGGCGTGAAGGGTGCAAGCAAGGAGTCTCCAGGGTCAAACTCCCAACTCCTAGCAACCATAGTTGCCGGTTCAGTTTTGGCCGGGGAGCTCTCTTTAATGTCTGCCATTGCAGCTGGTCAGCTGGTTAAAAGTCACATGAAATACAACAGATCAGATCAAGTAGGGATTGACCAAACTTGGCTCATAGAAGAAAAGAACTCCCAGCATCTCTATTGCATGTGTAAAAATCTGTGTCAGAAGGCTTGGAGGAAGAATAAAGCTGACGACGAGGACACAAGGAAATGATTTTGATGTGTGGCTGCTTCTTGTCATAGCTGGAAAGTTAGTGAGCATGCTAAATGCTAGAACTTTTAATGCTTTATCTGCGTTTTCTCATTTTGTAGAGGTTGAAAATTTTTGAATTGTGTAGCCGACTAATGCAATTTGAAGTTTGGATTAAGTGTGTAATCCTTGCAATTATTTTTATTGAGACTGTAAATATCGTGTTGGGAATGAAGTTTAGGTGTGCATGCAATAAGGTGATTGCATTTCTCTACGCTAAGCTTTCAGTATCTATTGCAATGATATATTGAGACTCCTTTCATAATTAGCAAATGGCTATTTATGCAGAAAGTCTAATGTGATTTTCTCTAAAAGTATTTTCGAAATAGGGTACACTTTTAAAAATTAATTTCCAAAAAAAAATGAAGGTAGTTATTTCAAAACACTAGTACAAAAAGTAAAAGCTAAAGAAAAAATATGCCAAACGAACCCTTAATTTGTTTCAACTAAATTTCGGTTTAGTTCAATTTAGTTTTAAGTTATAGTCTCTCTTTTTTGACAGTGTATTGCTATATCTAATACACGTAACAAAACTTGCCACTAAATGAAGTAATCAAATAAAATGAACAAAGAGAGCCTTCTCTAGTTGTACTATCCCAGCCATTGGATGTCCATCCCTAATTTAACATCTGACGAAGTTGGCTCTCTATCTCCTATTCTATATGAGCTATCCTTTCATGTCTACATTATCTTTGTTCAGGTTATTCATTAGATGCACGTCTTCTTAACCCTGTTGCTAAGAGCATATTTGAGTCCCATTTTTTTAAAAATACATTTTGAAATAATAAATTGATGGAAAATGTGTGGTTGAAAAATAAGGAAAATATTTGGATTTACGTGTAATATTATTTTATTGAAGAATGCGTAGCTGAAAATAAGAGAGAAAAATGTATTTTAAAAATAATGAGGATCAAATGAGCTAAATAAGCATAGGAGAAAAATTAATTGTAGCAACTATTGAGGAACAATCGAAACTCACAACAGGACAATATCCTAAAGCGAAATTATCTTTCGTTAACTGCATCGATTGCTTTGAATAATCACTACCAAGATACAATGATCAAATCAAATGTGCAACAATCATAAGTGGTTTTCAGAATCCTCAAGTTTTACTCGGAATACTCTCTCAACAAAATGATTTTAGAATCAATTCTTCTAATCTGCAGAAGATGGATAATTTCGGTGTATACAGGCCACGAAATGTCCAAAAATGAGTAACTAAAAAATTTATTCTGATCCCAAAAGCCCAATATCCAATAGTAGACTTTTTAATATTGGTGTGGAATGTGATTCAAATCACCAACGTCCCACATAAATCACACACATTTTACCACTTAGTCATCTTATTTAATATGATTATTTCTTTCAAATAATATATTTGATACATATATCTAAGAATAATTGGCTGCCACAATTTACTAGTGGTACCGACCAATGTCTCACGTTTTTCTTGCTTTCCATGAATTCCTTGTGATCATGCTAGGCCTTTGTTAGCACTAACCACGTCTCTTGTATGTAGGTTGGGAGTGTGCCACTACGTAACGAAGCAAAGGTGGTGAACTGAAGAGGGAGACAAATACGGAAAACTCTTATCATACTCGCTATCGAAAATTGACAAATACGACAAATATAAAATATGTGTTTGCTACGTACATCTCATTTATCTGACAAGTACAAATAACAATAAGATTAATAATATATTATCCATTGGGACTATTATCATTAGGGACAATCAAGTGTACAGTGTACTAGGACATGACATTTAGGTCCTGTTTGTTTTTTTTTTTTCCTCAAATTCTATAGTAAATCAATTCTCATTTTCAACCACACATTCTTCAATAAAATAATATTTTTCATCACATCAATAAATTTTTTTTTTTCAACCACAATTTCCCATCATATCACTATTCAAAAATCAATTTTTCCCTAAAAAATCCCTACCAAACAAGGCAACAAGCACCTAATCAAACGTGACAAATTCTTGGGTGAACATTGGAAATTGTTACTTTTCCAATTTTCATCAGTCAAAAATTTGTGACCTCTGGACCACATCCTGCAACTTCATCTTGGGCTACATTTGTTCGTCTATAAATGTTACATTATGAGTAATATGTTGATAGTTACAATGGAAGCCACATCCTGAATGAATTTGAGTGCAATAAATCTTGTATTATCCTACAGTGTTCACAAGAATTCAGAAGAAAAAAAGGTCGCGCGTCCAAATATCTGTCACGAATTAAACGATAACTCATCTAAAACATTGATGAGGAGAGATTATGAGTGTCAACTAATCAAAACAACAATCCATGTCTTTATTGGGAAATGACGAAGCTACTGACCCAAAAAAATCACTATAGTGTCCAACTGACGAGTTCCAATCTCTAATTTAAAAAACCGTCTAGAACTAATTTGTTAATGCAATCAGATAATCTTACGGGTCAAAGCTAGACACAAAAATAATTCGAAACCCCAAGACAAATGAGCAACGGAGCTGCCGCAAAAGTAGATTGCTTCTATGATTTAGCCAGACGATCAAAAGAATGTAGAACTATTCTGCAAAATCTTAATAAGCCACGAGATTTATGTTGTCGACTGCTCAAAAGGAACACGAATAAAGAGACGCCCATGCAGACTAACGACTGCTGAAGTCTGAACTGGATCAATTCTTGCAGGTAAGCTCACCACCTGAAAATCACCCAGAAATCTGTTAATTCTGATCTATTTACTCTTAACTCAAATATTCATAGTTGATATGCTATTGACATGCCTTCAAATTGTTAACTAGTGAACCAGCAGCATAAACAGGGATTATATTTCACTATATTTGGCACTCGACAGAACAAGTGGTTAAATGGCAGAAACAAGAACAAAAATATGAGGCAGAAACCATGGAGAATGACTTGGCAAGATACAATCTTCATCTAATTTTAAAAACTCCAATCTGCGGTCAGGATTTTTATATTTGCTAAGCAGAGAAAAAAAAAATGTTCTCATTAACATTTAACACTACTGAATATGAAAGTTGCTCATTGTATATGGTGGTAACTAGGTTCCTAATGTAATATGGCATGCTTTGCAATTGCTGGAATGATTACTGTACATAGTATGCTTCACAAAAGTTCTCTGTCAAAAAACTCGTACCTTTCTGAATGGTGTAACACCCCAGGGATTGTCAAGTTGCTCAGGCTGACCTGTTATGACTAATCGTCCAGCAGGATCTGATTGAACTCGCACCTAAGCCGTTAATAAGGGCATCAGTATCATCTCATGGATTTAGTTCACAATCTCACTTTGAGCACACACATTCCCACACAAAAACATATCAAATTCCTAACAAAGGGGGATAGAGTAAAACTAAAGCAAAAACCTATTCCACGAGAAGTAGATTCATTATTAGTGGTTCAAATTCATACGCAATCTGAACGGAAAATACAATGCAAAACCGATACATGTACATGAATGATAATATATGAGCTAAAACATCGAAGGAACAACCAACACAAGAATGCATATCCCAACAACATAAAAGTGAAGAACACATTACAAATTCATGCTCACTGCTCAGTACAAACCAATAACTGCAAATACACACCTCTTCACGGAGAAGCCCAGGCACTAGAGCATAAACCTCAAAACAATCTTTCTGTACATAAAGTAATAGTCGCAGTCAAAATTTGCTTCAATATGTCTGTTTGTTGAGGGAAAGAAGAGAGCAACATAAATATTGAAGCTAGCCCTATTATAATGAACTTACAGTTTCACGTATGTTGATTTTCACCCAATCAGCTGGGGGGCCAACGTCAACAACTGTCGTGACCAGTCTGGCAGACAGATCAAAGACATTTCAAGTTAGATAAATGCTGATAGCTATAGTAAATAAAGGGGAGGCAAATATTTAGAAAATCATTCCCCAACATTTTACCCCTAGCAATAAATCAGTAACTATGCTCAAATGTTGTAAAGCAACATGCAGGCTGAGCATGCATAACATGCTATAATTGCCTTGTATACAAACAATCCATCATCGCACCGTAGCTTTTTAGCATCCAGTTGCATGATGAATTTAACGGTCTCACAAAATGTATTGGTACCCAAATGTTGCACCCAAGTGAAAAGAGGAGAAACCTGATATACAATTTTCAACATGACATCTCAACCCATTATTTCAATGGTAAAGGGTAAATCTGGGCTTGAGTTCATGCCTACAGTTTTCATTATTTAACTACAAAAGAAAATATCTCTTCAAGCAAACATGCATCAAGTGTTGAATTCTCAAACCTAAGTCCATTAAAGCTCCCTTTCTCATCTCACTGAAGAACTTTCCGACCCACTTTGGTCCAAGCATCCGGTGGGTATCATCTCGAGCACCCCTTGGATATCTCCTCATTTTCAGATCATGCTTCAGAGTACCTTCCACTCATATGCAGACTCCGACAATCACCGAGAAATGGTAAAAAGGACACTTTCTACCCAAACATTCTCCACCTCCTAGCTTGATAATTCACCATCTCCACCCGTTTTCTAAAGCAGCAAATGAACTCTTTGACCTTCCAAACCACCAGCTGCTTTAGCACCCAAATGTGAAGGGCAATCAATAGTGCTTGACTCCACCTAATCCTAAGGATGTGGCTAATGCATGTGTAACAGAACAAAGCCAAAAACTCATCTCAACTCTCACTATGGAACTCAGTCTACCTTTTTGTCTAGTCGATTTCTCTAAAATTATCTATATCCCAGAAGCCTCTTTGCTGACCCATTATACTTATCACATCTCCGGTACCAAGTAGCCATGTTTACGAAATCGGATTTCTAACAAGTTCAAGAATCAAGACAACAGCCGCACCAACTTAAGTGCATTGTGCTCCAATCCTCTTGATCTTCTCACTTCATGACTGTAACACCCCGGAATTTTTAGAATAGAATTTAATTAGTTTACATGCCATATTTTATTTTTTTAAAAAGTTGAGGGCTTAAAGTGATATATGTATTAACTTCGATTTTGGGCTACATTTTTTAGATATTGTTAAAGCGACTGAAAGTATATTAATATTATACTCGTTGGATAGCTCGTAATTAATTATGCATTTTAGACTCGAGAAAAAGTTAATTTGGATAGGTTAAGCCCAATTTATTTCTATTCAAAGAAACATAATTAATATGTATTATTTGATTATGTAAAACTGTACCTTTTTTTTTTTTGATAACCGTGGATGTCCGGGCCAGCTTACGCGCACCTCGACTAATTCCACAGGGCCCTGAAGTTTACGGCCGGGTACTCACATCAGTGGCCCTGAGGGGACTCGAACTGGTGACCATTGGGGAGCAAACCCAAGGCCTGACCAATGGAGCAACCCCTCAGGATTTGTAAAACTGTACCTTTTAAGATAATTAGGAAGAATTATCACAATTATCTTTACTTTAAAAAGGTATTAGCCATGTTAAACTCTGTTACAAAATTTTATCCGGTGTGTGTATATATATATCACAGTTTTGGGAAAAGTAAAATAGTTATAAACATGATTAATGATATTAATTAAAATTATCCAAATTCAATTAAGTTTATCACCAAGTTATTCAATTCTACTAGGATATTTTGAAAGTTGATAAAGTTTATCTTAAACTAATTGTGGTTAGTCACATTCACTGTAAGGGCAGGTGCACGTGTGTTTATGTACTTTGCGAACTAATAAAATATGATATTTATCCTAATCCTATCACAATTGGAAACGTATATATCTTATGGTTATTAACTTTTGGGGATACACTTCAATCCCAATAAAGGTTTACATGCATTGGGACTCTTCATTTGGCCGCTATAAATAGAGACACAAAGTTCAATGATGAATTACTTTGATTTTACTCATATTAGCTCATTCCTTCCTTTCACATTTATAGTCAGCAACCAAGTTGAGAAAAGTTTTGAACGTGCAAAGCATACTAGATTCAAAAAACTCATTTGATCTTACAAGGTAGGATACTATGTGCAAGTGATTTTTTGTCCTTGCAATATTATAATTATTTTTACATAATTTATTTCATTAAATGCTAATTGACTTGTGGGTCTCAATGAAATGAAATGTGAGATTTCTTTCGGGTTTTTCTCAAATGTTTGCACAGAAATATGTTAAGAGTATTCGATTGATCACCGACTAATTTTGATGAAATGGTGGTATGGAATGTTATATATTTATGTTTACAAAGTTATTATATTGTTTTGGACGCACGTATCCTACTGGGTTTAAAATACTCAATCCTTCAAAAAATTTAACTTTTTAGGTTAGATCGGTTCAATGTGGATGATGGCTGAATGGTGCGCGAGCTGCCAAGTAAAACATTTTCAAGGGAAATATCAGTAAAATTTTTATTATGTTTAGAGGTTAGTATTTCTTAGATTTCTATTTGACGCTTAACGTTTCTGATTTAATGTTTTGAATTGAATTAATTGGATATTATGAATACTTAAATTTATTTAAGTTTAAATCTTCAGTTAAATATTCTCGCTTTATGTATGATTATGAAATGATATCGGTAACACCTCAAAATTTAAATCAATAAAATTTGGGGTGTTACAATGCCCATGACTACTGTGTCACCTATTAAGCTAACAACTAATGAACTTCTAGGGAGTAAACAACCAGAATGCACAAGGCTACCCCTAGAGCAAATATCCATACAGGCAGAGACTGAGGTCTGCTACATGATGTACTAGTGTAGAAGTACCACCACTAAGGTTTGATCTCATTTCCCAACGATACTAATTCCACCCAACATCACAACTCACTACTCATGAGTCATGACACAACTTTCACAATGCAGGTCTTGCATGCATTCCCAGAACCTTCAACTTTAGCTGGCCGTTGCCAAATTCTCAGCTATAATATACCCGCTAGAAGAGTTGATGAACTTTCTCTCCTCAATAACTGCTACTAGCATTCTCCAGCTTTTAAGTTTTCACATCCTTACGCTACGTTTTTGACAAACCTTTTCAAGCCAGGATGTCCTTCCACAATCTATGAATTGCTAGTCCTGTCAACCAACTGGCAGACTGGTGTACTACCAAAGCAGAGTTCCATTTAGGCTATACCACTTCAGTGACAGAAAAGCAACTAGAAACTCAAGATCCAATGTTCATGCGTGAACGCAAGAAACCAGCAATGCTATGGAAAGTATGAAGTTAATCAACATGAAAAATCACAATGAAGGCACATGAGATTTAGGCGGTTCAGTGGAAACATGCCTACATTGACAAGGAGATTCACATTCTGAGTGGAATCTGTACAAGATGAAATATACATATTTCTTAATTAATTCCCAAATGTTAAAAGCCCGAATCTCTCATCTCACTAATGAACTCTAACACCCATTTGTGTCCCAAGCATCTCTCCAGTAAACCTCTAACCACCCTAGAATTTCTCGAAGGTTATCTAAACCAAGCCCATTGGTACAAATAATGCGTCCCAATGCCCAACTCAAACATCACAATGCACACCCTTAACAATCAAAACTCGCCTATTTATTGGTGAACATACTCTTTCCCAACAATAAACATCCATAGAAACATACTCCAAAACTTACGGTAGCATTTCAAAGACTTACACTCACACTGCTTCCAACAAATCCAAGGCTTGATAAATCTCCTTTGGACAAGGTGTGTAAAAAGCCACAGTTTCTACCTAACACAAAAATTATTGCTCAAATGAATTCATAAATATTGACACAATTTAGTTACATCTTAGAGACTCGAAAAAAATATACTTTTGTATTGAGACAAGGAAGTGCACTTGCCATGAGCTTAGAAACTATAAGAGCTTAGAATGTGAATAATCACACTCAAACCAACTAGCTATAAAATCATAAGATTGGTAGTATGCAGTGCTACAGCCGTCTTCGTTATAATTGCGAGGTTACATAATGCAGAATACAAGCACAAAATCCGAACAATCTATCTTCAACGATAGCATTTGTACATGACAAAAGTGGAGGTGAAGGAGATGGAACTCCACATCTACAATGATGGGGTGAAGAGGAAAGTTCTCAGCCTTCAATTGCGCATAATATCATGATATAATTCAAATTAATTCCAACAAGCTAGCCAAAATGAAGATCATTAATGAAGATATAGCACGACTTAACTGCTTAGATGTTTCAGTTCGTGCTGCTTTCACTGGAAGCTCCACTTCATGCGGTCTCTTCTGTTTAAGTGGGCCTAAATCCACATACCAGATTCTAGACGTCATTTGTCTATTTTATCATTTACCAAGACAATGAAAGAAACTTATAATGGGTAACTGACAGACCATATACATGTATCTTATTTTCTGAATGAAACAACTCGTATGATCCCGTATTCTATAGTTAAATAAGTTTTACTGAAGAGGAGCTAATACATTAGAAAATTTTGAACTGAAGCAAGCTTACCAATGCTTTTGAGATTTTTATCACGCTTTGCCATAGTGCTGAGATTCTTGTCCTATTAAAATATAATTTACAAAAGAAATATGTAAATTATAAGTGAAACACTCATTGTGTTGACATAAATAGAACTCCCAATAAGAGCATAAAGATATTTATTTCCACAGACCTTTAGAATTGGCTCATCAACATCACCAGAACCAAAAAGACGTTGGGCATGCCATCCTTGCATAGCACGAGAGGCAGCATCTCTCCGAGCCCTGCCTGATCCTTGAGAGCCATTGCCCTGTTCAATTAGCTTAAGATATTTACATTATATATTAAAGACATAGTTAAATCTTGAAAAACTTGTGCGCTAGCACATGTGAATGCATACATACATAGACACATGCAAACATATCTATGCATATTATAGTCAAAAATTTGCAGAGCACATTGCATGTGCAAAATCATAAGCCTGAAACAATTATCATATATACCATAATTTGCACTAGCAGCACTGTAATATAAGAAAAAAAAATGTAAAAATATAACTTATATTTTTAAAGTAAAATGTGAAAAAGGCCAAGTGAAAGTTTCGTCAACCAACATTTTTTAAAAGAAAAATTATACATGCAAAAAAATAAGCCCTTGTTTGACACCCATTTTATGCAAGAATTTGATTTGGAATAGTGATTGATGGAAGAATGTGTGGTTAAAAAATAAGGAGAATTTTTGGGTTTATGTGTAATATTATTTTATTGATAGAATATGTGGTTGAAATAAAGAAAGAAAAAAATGAGAAAAAAAAAATGGGTGTCAAACATAGGCTAAATATAATCCATCACAAAATGTTCGTCTTAAGGGTTTATAACTTTTTTGATATTTCTAGATGCAACTGTACTACAGCTTCACTTTATTCATCTTTTGGCTTCTGTTTCTAAACGGTTTTCTTCCATAAATTCAAAAATCATCATTCTTGCTCTTCGTATATATTCTCCATTATCATGCAGAAAGCGAGAGGCACTAAAGGTGATGCAACGTTCCTTTCTTCGCCAAAGAATATATTTAAGAGTTAAATTTTGACTCAATAGCAATGCAAAGATATTGTTTTACCTAAATTTCCGGTGTTTCTACTGTAACGGGATTGGATTCTTTATACAGGAATGATCAAGAATATAATTGGGAAAATTTGTCTTTTTTGCAAATTTTCTGAACAAAATAAAGAATGTGCACAGTATAAAACCTATAGAAGTCCATTTACAAATGTCTAATCAAATATTGGCAGCCAATATATATATATATATATATATATATATATATATATATATATATACAGGCCTGTTCTCCTGCCCACGGTGGGCAGGAGAACAAATGCCCACCGCTGACGTGGCGGTGCCACGTCAGCGGTTAATTGAATTTTTTTCGACTTTCTCCTATGACCGCCCATACCATTTTGCTTTTACCCACTCCTAACCCACCCACACCCCATCCCTTTATCACGTAAATAATTTTTTTTTGTTTGTATCTCAATTTTTGAAATTATTATGGGGATGCTAAATAAAGTCGAAATATTAAATTTTCAATATTATATCGAAATGCTCACGACCTAGTTTCCTTCATCTCTAACGGCGTGTGAAACGGCCAACCGTAGCAAATTTTAACACTCGTCGATGTAAGACGTTTCAAAATAATATTAAAAATGATTTTTCTTAATTTTGTCTCAATTTTCGAGGTCGTTACGGCATATCAAACGAAGTCGGAATATTGTATTTTTAATATCATATCGAAGTGCTCACGACCTAATTTCTCCCATCTCTAACGGCGTGCGAAACGGCCAACCGTAGCAAAAGTTAGCACTCGTCAAAGTAAGACGTTCCAAAATATATTTATGATTTTTCTTATTTTTGTTACAATTTTCGAGGTCATTACGGGATGTCAAACGAAGTCGAAATATTGCATTTTTAATATGATATCGAAGTGTTCACGACCTAGTTTCTCCTATCTCTAACGGCGTGCGAAACGGCCAACCGTAATAAAAGTCACCACTCGTCGAAGTAGGCAATTTCAAAATATATAAACGATTTTCCTTATTTATGAATCAATTTTCGAGGTTTGTACTTCGACGAAATGTAACTTTTTTTACAGTTGGTCATTTCTTACGCCGTTAGAGATGGGAGAAACGAATTTTTGAGCACTTCGATATCATATTAAAAATGCAATATTTCGACTTCGTTTGACATCCCGTAATGACCTCGAAAATTGAGACAAAAATAAGAAAAATCCTAAATATATTTTGGAACGTCTTACTTCGACGATTGCTAACTTTTGCTACGGTTGGCCGTTTCGCACGCCGTTAGAGATGGGTGAAATTAGGTCTTGAGCACTTCGATATAATATTAAAAATACAATATTTCGATTTCGTTTAACGTCTCGAAAATTGAGACAAAAATAAAGAAAATCATTTATATATAAAGGGGAAGGGTAGGGTGGGGTGGGGTGGGGACGAAAAGTTAGAAAAAACGTACTCATTGAATCATTGCATAAAAGGGGTGGGTGGGGTGATAATTGGAGCGGGGTGGGTGTTTGGGTGGGTGAAAAAGGACGAACAGCTGGGGGGAATAGAATTATTGAACCGGCGCGGCGCGGCCACGCGCCGTGGCATTTGTTCTCCTGCCCACCGTGGGCAGGAGAACAGGGCTGTATATATATATATATATATATATATATATATATTTTTTTTTTTTTTTTTTTTTTTTTTTTTTTTTAAATATGTAAAAGCCTATATCTCGGCTTTAAAAAAATACATATCAAGAAAATAAATACCAATAAGAATCAATGGTGATAGAGAAATTAACTTGGCAAGGAGTACATACTAAGAAAAATTAAATGCAAACTCACCTCGTTATCAGCACTTGAAACTTCAGGGTGAGTAGCAACTGGAAGTTGAAGCTCCCCGATTTGAGTCTTATGCCTTTCAAATTCCAGAAGTGTCTAAGACATACATACATAAAGAGAGAGAGATGATTGATAATAGAATCCATGAAAAGAATGAGACCCAAGGATAATAGGTATGAATAAACAAGATGACCCATGTACTACATAGAGTAATCAATATAAATAAGGCCTCTTCTTTTACAATATCCAAATCTCATTTCGCATATAACTCCAGGGAAAGGACGGGACATTCATCTAAGCTAGATATTTCAGTTAAACTCATAAAATGAGAGAAAATAACTATAACATACAATTTATACATGAAACAAAAGGAATGAGAACAAACAGATTCTAGAAGACAAGAATCCTAGAAGTTACACAAGAGATCATTATGCATACGCACAAAGAAGGAATGCTCCTTTCACAAATTTAGTAATAACAATACGTTCGCAGTTTAACCAAGTTCTGGATAACATAAAAAAATATCAGGCTCATGCAGTAGAATTTATGCCAACGGCTGGCTATGGGTAAAAATCATGTGAATTTTACAACAAGAATAAAATGGAAAGTGAAGTTGGGAGGGTTGCCTTCTCATAGAAAATGCGGAATGTCCAAGAAACAGTTGTGCAAGTCCTGCAAGGAAAAAAAATGCGGAGGTCATTGAATCAACCCTCAAAACTTACGTTTTCTTTATGTAAGCCAAATAAAGCCAGATGCACAAAATTTGAAGTACACTAAAGATTTTCTTTGAGTTTCATGACCACAATTATTTAGCTTTGCTTGATAGAAGTTATCCCAATGGTTGTAACTACATGTCCATTCTGATTTGATGTCCATTAATGTCATCTTATGAAAATAGTTCAAATGATTACAAATGAAAAAATAACAAAAGAACCATACTTTGGAGGATGAAATGACTCTCCCACTTGCCGCCACAACTTGGATCCAGATACCTATATCAGTGATTCCTCAAATTATTAAACATTGAAAAAAAACATTTGCCAATACCGTCATCTAAAATATTGATTTACTATTTAAAATGCCAATTTTAATGCCGACTAAAAACTAGTGAAATTACACAAATGATAGCATACAACAGCCATGATACAAGATTGTGGAGCCTTCGTTTAATTACTATAATCATGCTTCAAATTTTGTTACAACTTGGAAGGACGATATGCAAATTCTAGCTAGCGTGATATAAATTATATCTTTATCATATGGAATCGCGTGAAGTACGCCAAAGTTAAAAGATGGACATGATATCTACTCAGTTTGTGCTAAAGGTGTTGCACGAATATAGGAGAGAAAACAACATAATCAGAGAGAGAGAGAGAGAGAGAGAGAGAGAGAGAGAGGTTGATTTCCATTTCAACAGGGTAAAAGAAGTACAAGAGAGCTAACATTAGAATATCAGCTCATACTGCAGATGTGGCCCAGAATGTGATAGAATAAGGACCAAGTAGAAAACCAGTTTAAATGTATTCAGAATTCCCTAAGACGATCTGGCATCCTAGAGAAACTTGTAAGGAAATTCTTCACAACTTGTTAAAAAGGTTCAATAACTCCTAAACCATACGGCAAAGCAACCTAATAAAATTAGTTGATAAAGGACCAGCTTTAGCTGTACATAACTTCAAGTGTCATATTTTAAAATTAAGTAAATTGCAGGGAATAACAAAAGATAAATTGACCCATCAACACAACAATAGTGTGTTTTCTGGGGGTACGGAGGAGGTATTATCTTTCTTTGAAATGTGATAAGATTTTTCCATAAATCTAAATTTCAAAATATATCCAAAAATTTTGTCATAATTTGAAATAATTTCATTGATTAAATTGGTTGACATTTCACTAAATTCAATGGTCTTTTTCACGTGATGTATAGAGTAATTAAATTAGAGTGAAACAAATAAAGTATTCACATAAATAAAATGAATGCAAAGAGTGCTCAACATACTGGTGAAATAAAAACTCACATCATGTATACACTTATGGAAGGTGGAGTTCATATTTTCAAGAAGAAAAAAATCATGAATACTCAAGGTATTCATGAATTGGGCATAAAAGAAGTAATAAAATATTTCACTCTGACTTGCACATTACAGAAACATACAATAACATAATACAGGTAAATAACAAATTTATGCAAGACAAATATTATTCCTCCTTTTTATAAGAACTTCTTTAAAAATTATCCTCACTGAGTAATTTATATATTGAAGTAAATATTATTGTCAATTAGATACTTAGATAATGCAGTTCAAATCAATTTTGCTACATTTCATAATAGTTTCTCCATAATAGAAATGCTGAACTTCAGCTACTGCAAAAATAAAAAAAATAAAAAATAAAATTGAATTTTTGTCTATAGACACCACTAGGATCTAAGAACGGATTTGGATACGTTATTTGAATACGATATGATACGGTACGTCAATACAAGTTTTTTTTTAAAATTAGGATACACATTAAAACAGAAGCATGATAACAAAAATAAAATAAAATATTAAATCATTTTATCTTAATCCTTAATTGTCGAAACTTCATTTCCTTCAACATTACCAATATCAACTTATTTATTATCATTAAAATAATACCCCCAACTCTGGCTTATCTAATGATATATTAGCAACGTCAAACAGTCTAACACCTTCAAAGTATCAAAAATGAGTCTACGCCAATGTTCCACATTTTGAATTATCCTTTCGAAGAGAGATTTAATACAATTATCTATTTACAATAATAAAATATATTTGTTAACTATTAACACAATTTTACATGATTAAAAGATTTAATACTATTGTGTATTTCCAATAAATAACTCTATTTTTTAATTAAATTAAAACTTCAGCTATGTATTTCAATAAACATTATCTATTTTCAATAAATTATTGATGGTAACAATAGTTATCTATTAAGTAAAAATTTTCGTCAATCTATAGTCAATAATAACGAGTTTTAAAAGAGTTTAAATTCAATAAAACTCTTCTTCATGTGTCTTAAACATATCTAATACATATCGAAAATAATTAAAAAATACGTATTCGATACATATCAAAAATTTTAAAAATATAAAATAATTAAAAAACACGTATCCAGTACATATCGAAGAATATCCCAACTTGAATACATATCAAATACGTACATAATGAATTTCCAAGTATTCGTGCTTCTTAGGCCAAGATGTATTAAAACTTTGACATTGAATTTTTTAACTTACTAACACTATGTTTGACACCCATTTTATGGGAATGAAAATTTTTGGAATAGTGATTGATGGGAGAATGTGTGGTGAAAAAGTAATGAAAAGTTTTAGATTTGTGTGTAATATTATTTTATTGGAAGAATGTGTGGTTGAAATGAAAAAAGAGAAAAAAATGAGAATGAGAATGAGAATAGAATGGGTGCCAAACAGGGGCTAAACAATGTTTCCATACAATTTGTTTCAAAGATATATTTAATTTCTCCCTACACTGTAGCAAGAGCATGTATCCCTTGCTGTGGTACGAGGGGTAATTGAATAAGGCCATCAAATAGTAGTTATGAAGTTTATAAAACAATCCCATACGTGTCATTGAAGACCAAATAAAGATGAGTCTCATTTTTGTTCCTTTGGTACATAGATTTTCTTGCCAATTATTTCTCCACATCTTACTTCCATGTATGATATTAACACGAGGACATAGTATATAACATATTGACATGCTTAACCATGTAAAATGACAAGGAAAAAAAAACATGGGATACCAAAAAGAGAAGGATTTAAAAGTAGCATCAGTTTTTTTGAGCTCTATATACAACTTGTTACATTTTCTTATTGGAAGTTATCCTGCATACATCCAACTTTTGTTAATTTAAAATTTTGATGACTCAGTCCAAGTCTCATGAGATATGAGTTTGAAGCATCATGCAACTTGCTTATCAAATAATAAATGTTATCCTTGTATGCATCTAAAATTTTCACAAAAAACCCTACTTATATATGCAACAGCATCAAAACTTTTTTATGCAATGCCCAAAATTAATAATTGCAGCATAAAATAGAGAAATTTAAGGAATACAATATAGGGGACTGCATACCCGATCATAGCCACCCAATTGAATCACGGCTCTCCATAACCTAGCAACCCACAAAGTTAAGAAATTAGTCTTTACCCAAGCACACCTCATAATAAAATGAAAGCAAAACTTACTTCAGGCAATTTAGTGGGTGCCCGTAAAATTTGGGTGGCTTAAAATCCGTCCCCTTCTCCCTATGAAAACTTTCCAGTGCCTTCATGAATATTGTTTGATCTTCTGGTGTTCCATCGTCACCCTCAGCCATCTAACACCCAAAAGTAAAAACATAAAACATAAAATAGATGATCAATTTGAAACCTACAGTAATTGCCACTTCATGTCCACCAGTGTTATATAATTGAACTGTGTAACCTTTCTCACTTCTGTTGTAAACAACAAAAGTACCTTTGCTTGACTAAAAACAGTCTCAACTATTTCCCCACTATGATCTACAGCCTTTGAAGGTAAACATTTAAGAAGGGAATTGGGCGTGACAGATTGTTGCTGGCTTGGAATTGTAGCATCAACAAATTCACATTTGGTTGCAGTTTCACCCGCCTCGGCATTCCCATTGAATAGAGCAGTGGCAGGAACAACCTCATTACATGGTTCTTTCAGAACATCTTTAACCAATTTCCCCTCATTCTGATGAACCACATCTAACACTTCTTCATTCGTAACCTGTGGTATGTCATCTACCAAAACGCCCTCATTTTGAGGAGACTCATTTGCTGATAGTTCAGTTGGAAGATGTAGTACTTCGATAGATGTTTTCTCCACAGCAGCATTTTCTGTTTGTTTTTCTTCCACTCCAACATTTTCAACAGGATGTTCATCCTCTCTGCTATTCTCATTAGAGGTTTTCTCCTTTGCAACATCTCCAGTAAGTTTGTCTTCCTCCATCACAGTTTCAACATTATTGGCACTCTCTATGTCATTCTTGATTGAATTTTTTTCTTCCTCCACTCCACTACCAATAATGTTCTGTTCATTCACTCCATATTGGGCACCAGATTGGTCCTCTGCCACACTATTACTGTTGATTGGGTCATGAGCTTCACTCTCACAATTAATTGGGTCCTCAGCCTCACTCTTACCCTCGATTTGGTCCTTGGTCTCGCTGTTTATGTTGATTTGATGTTCTGCCTCATTTTTATAATTGCTCCAATCTTCTGCCTCGCCTTCAGTAATTTTTAGGTCCTCTGCCACACTTGCTCCATCATTTACATCATCCATGGCAGCTTTAGGAGGCAATTCTCCTTCCCCGCATTCAACTTTTGCATCAGGAAGTTTATTCTCTGTCTCGAGTTCGTTATTCTCTGAATCTAGGATGTGCTTTTTGACGTCCTCCATCTCTACATTACTTTTATCCATTCTGAGATCTAGTCACAGATATTAGATACATCAAACATAACAATACAATTACTTTGTACAGGTCAGGTAAAACTCAAAATGAAAACCGCCATGCATGTGCAAAAAATAATCTGAAAAGGAAATTTAAAAGGAATTAACCATGAATTTGATCGTCCACGAACGGTCACGCTCTTCAAGAAAATTTAGTTCCATTATGCATGGGAATATCAATAACCAAAAAATAACAAAAATTACAAAAAGATAAAAAATTTATGTTGATCCATTTTTTTCCTCTCTCGCGTTACATCAGGAAGGAAATTAAAAATAAAATAGAAAATCACATAGAGATGCGCCCAAAGACTTACCGGAAAAGACACCCGGCAGCGGCGCCAGCCAGAGGTTCGGGCTTTCACCGGTGGAGCTTTACCTTAGTAATGGCGGACCCTAGGGTTTCCTTAATTTTCAAGGAGAAAAATAGTGATTATCTGAGTGTGGAGAGACCAATGTAAATACCTGAGAGAGCTGGAATGGGTGAGTGCGGGGTGCTCTGCTTAAGCGGTTTCATAGTTTAAAAGATCGGAGGACCGATTTGGCTCAGCAATTGAACTCCTGTATTGGACTGACTCGTGTCAAATGTCAATTTTATCCCTATAATTTTTATCAATTGACGTGACCCACAATTTTTATACACTTTTGAATCAGACATTTCACCAATTTTTATTAAAAATCTACTAAAAAATTAAGAGCTTGTTTGGTTGGAATTTTTGGACGAAGAATTGATTTTTGAATAGTGATATGATGGGAAATGTGTGATTGAAAAAGAAGAAAAAATTATTGATGTGATGAAAAATATTATTTTATTGAAAAATGTGTGGTTGAAAATGAGAATTGATTTGAGAATCAATTCTCAAATAAAAAACAAACACCCCCTAAATTTTTATTCAAACCAAACGGGGTCTTAATTAAATTTGAGTCAAATGTAACAGTTAATTTTAACCATAAATTTTATAAGATATATAACTTTTATTATAATTTACTAAAAAAATTATTTTTTATTTAAACCGAAGAGGGGATAATATTTTGGGAAAATTAGGCCCCATACTCTAAAAAGTAACCCAATTAGATTAATACTCTTGATTAATTAAACATCACATAAACCCGTATTAATTACGTTCTAAATTAAAACAAAACCCCAAAATCTCAAAATCCAACTGAGTACAGATATCACAAACGCCTTGCACGCTACAACTTCAATTGCGATGATGCCGCTACAATGGTGATGGTGCTGGGCCGATCAAGTCCATGTTTCTGCTTTTGATGTTTTGTCGATGAGGGATGGTGTGGTGATGTCGATTGGAATAGCCGACGATATATTGGGTTTTGGTCGACTGGGTGTGCGCGGTAGACAAACTACTGAACTTCTGTAGACGATTGAGGTGCCAAGATGAGGGTGGTCAGAATCTGAGGTTGATTTAAGCTGCTCGCTAAAAATGTTTTCTCAGGCTATATGAAAAGACCTACTCTAGGTGCATTGTGTGAGTGGATTTCTCAATATAAATTGGACTTCAAACCACCTTGCAAAAATCAAAAGTTAAGAAAAGAAAATTAGAAAAATACGTACATCAATAGAAGGGTTAATTACAAAGGAACAGTGGAAGTAATTGAATTGCAGAAGGGTTAATTATCAAATTATGAACTTCTCCTATGGATTGAACATTCAAAATTTCAAAGTTGTCTTAGTTTTTGGTGGGTATTGAAGAAAATAGGTAGAAATGGTTTTGGAGCCTTGGATATTGAAGTGGTGGTGGTGGTGGAGAATGTGGAATGTTGGAAACTGTATAAAATGATATAATTTAAGGTTTTGACTAATATTTTGTCACTTTTTTTACTTTTTGTCAATTTGTTTTAATGGTATTTGTCACTTTCTTGAATATGTTCGTGTTTGAGTTCCTTTTTCTTCTATTTTATGTGTATAGTTTTTTTTGTGCTTAGCCTTTGGTCTGTTGGTAGTAATAGTTGTGGGGAGGGAGAAAGCGGAGGAATAGCGTTGTGTCGTTGGTTGAGTTGGTAGGTGGTGGTGGTTATGAATTGATTTAAAGATGCTTGACATCTTGATTGTTGTTTGTCAGCGAACTAACTTAAAGATGTTTGGCGGTGAACGAATAAAAAGAATGGGCGTGGTTGTGTCACTTTTTTTTATTTTTTATTATTTCTACACTTTATTGAACAAATTGCAATGTTTTAATGGGTGTTTTGTCACTTTTTAAATCCCTGACACTTTTTTAATTTATGTCATTTTTTTTAATATTTGTCATTTTTTTTGTCACTTCCTTGAAATTTATGTTACTTTTTTGAGTGACAAACATCACTTTTTAATAAAAGTTGTATATCACTTTTTAATTAAAAAAAACACTAAACTTTAAAAAGTGACGTTGCATCACTTTTTTTAATAAAAAAGTAACATTGTGTCACTTTTTTTTTAATATATATAAAAGTAACAAAATGTCACTTTATATATAAAAAAATGACATATAATTTTACACAGTATTTTTTACTTCCAAAGTATTTTTTATATGATTTTTCAAAAGACCACTAATTTTAAGGGTATTTTTGTAAGTTGCCCAAATATTTTCACCTGTTGGACCTAGAGCACGTTTGAGTTAGGTCTTTTAAGAATGGATTTTGTGAAAAAGTGTTTTTTTTTAATAATATGTAGTTAAGAAGTAAAGAAAAATTATGACTCACGCGCAAAATTATTTTATAGAGAGAACCTGATTTTGTAAATGAATTTCAAGAATCTATTACAAAAAGGGGGCTAAAATGTATAAAATTAATACTTTCCGAATTTTTCTTTTATGGACAACCTCGGACTTCAATTTCGATAGAAGGGAAAAAATCATTTAGTTTTATTGGATTATGTTGGTCCAGGATCAGTTTTCCATAACACAAAAACTTCAAGAATGTAAAAACAGAAAACAAGATAATCAACACAAAGATTTTTCGCCCCTTTTGGGAGCCCGGATGTTCAGCTTTAAAAAGCCTACTCACCCGTTGAGCATCTACACAGTAGATTATGCTCGAATCCACTAAGAATACCACAAAATTCAGATTTACAAACTGTATGAAGATTTCTTCAAGTTTTCTCTTGCCTCTAACAAATACAGATTTCCTCTACTAGTATACACACTATACACTCAGAAAATATCACTAAGATATTACAGATCGCACTAAGAATCTCAAGAACCAAAAATGGCGACAACCACTCTTGAGAGAGAACCAAGAGAGAAAACCATAGCAGAAGAGAAATCGATTGATTGTAAAGAAGAATCCAGAATATGGTTTTAAGGCCAACCATCCAACTTCTTCATCCAACGGTTTATAGGGTTACACGTGAAGGGCCAGGATTGTCACAACTTAAAAACAAATAACCCGGTTTGCCCATGATACAAGAAAAGGCCCAAGACTTGTAACATAACAGGCCAGCATCCTTTAGAGGCCCAAAGACAGAATAGTGAAGCAGCCCAGATTCCAACATTCTCCACCTTGCTGAACTATTCTGAGTATTCATTGTGGATTCAAAGACATAATTACATGGTTTCATTTGCTCCAAGTACCTGCAAAAAGAAAAATCAGTTTTGAAGAATAAAAAATAAAACAAAGGATAAACTCTAAAGATAACAACAGATTATTTCAAGTTATATTCAGAATCTTCAGGCAGTTTCTGAACTTGCATAAGGGCAACACCTTGGTACCAAAATCAGCAGGATTATATTCTGTTGGAATCTTAATCAAGTTGATCAAACCTTTTTCAAACATATTTCTAACAAAATGAAATTTGATATCAACATGTTTAGTTCTATCGTGAAAAACAGGATTTCTACTTAAATGAATAGCACTTTGGTTGTCAGTATAAATTTTAACCATATCATTTATGAAACCAAATTCATTTAAAATCCCTCTCAACCACAGTCCCTCTTTGACTGCATCACAAGCTGCAATATATTCAGCTTCGGTAGAGGAAAGAGCAACAATTTTCTGTAGTTGCGATTTCTAACTAATACACCCATCACATAGTGTAAACACATAGGAGGAAGTGGATCTTCTTTTATCCAAATCACCTGCAAAATCAGAGTCAATGTATCCTTTTAGGATGACACCTTCATTGCACCTCTGAAATTTCAGACCCAATTCAGTAGTGCCTTTTAAGTATCTCATCATCCATTTAATAGCCAACCAATGAGTTTCACCAGGATTAGCCATAAATCTACTAAGAATACTTATTCCATGGGCTAAGTCAGGTCTGGTGCATATCATAAGGTACATAATAGAACCAACAGCATTTGCATAAGGTATATCAGACATTCTATCATGCTCATCATCAGTTTTAGGACATTGTTCACTAGAGAGTTTAAAATGGTTTGCAATAGGCAAGGTTACAGATTTGCATTCAAGCATAGCAAACTTTTCAAGTACTTTGTTCACATAAGAGTTTTGATTCACATACAAGATGCAATTTTTCCTATCTCTTTTTATTTCCATTCCTAAAATTCTGTTAGCTTGCCCTAGATCTTTCATTTCAAATTCAGTTTTAAGTTTTTCTTTGACTAAAATAACTTCAGATCTATTTCTACAGGCAAGAAGCATATCATCAACATACAGCAGTAAGTAAATGGAGTCAGGTCCTCCTGACCCTTTGAAGAAGAGACATGAATCAAAATTACTTTTAGAAAAACCCAAATGCTGAACATAAGAATAAAATTTCTTATACCATTGCCTTGGAGCCTGTTTTAGGCCATAAAGGGATTTCTTTAACAAGCAAACCTGTTCAGATTTTGAGTGAACTTCAAAGCCTTTTGGTTGATACATATAAATGGTTTCTTCAAGGTCACCATTTAGAAAGGCAGTTTTAACATCAAGTTGGTCCAATTCCCAGTTAAAATAGGCTGTCAGTGCAAGAAGGATTCTGATGGAAGTATACTTTACAACAGGTGAAAAAATTTCATTATAGTCAATGCCCTCTCTTTGTGTAAAACCTTTAGCTACAAGCCTGGCTTTATATCTTTTTCCTAAAGTATCAGGTTCCCCTTCTTTGATCTTATAAACCCATTTACAGTCCACAATTTTTTGATATTTGGGTTTATCAACAAGAATCCAAGTCTTGTTCTTAATTAAAGAGTCCATTTCATCTTGCATGGCATCCTGCCATAGTTTGGAACTTTACTTTTGACTGCTTCTTCAAAAGTCACAGGTTCAGAATTAACATATTCCATTTCAGAATAGAAGGTTACAAACTCATCAGAATTGATTCTGGTAGAGGGAAACCTATTTCTCCTACCTCTGTCCCTTGCCAACTGATAATTGTCCAGGGCATTTTCTTGGAAATATTCTTCAGTTTCAGATTCATTTTGGGACAGATCATTTTCAGAATGAGTAATCTCCACCTCAATCAGATTATCAGGTTCAGTCTGATTAGATATTTGATTTTCCAGTAAAGTTTCTTTAACCAGAAAAGGATGATCAGTGTTCTGTTCAGTAACAGTCTTACAAGGGAACTGGGTTTCATCAAAGATTACATTTCTACTAATGATAACTTTGAACCCATCCTTTTCTCTTACCCAAAGTCTATAACCCTTTGTTTCTTCTCCATAACCCAAAAAAACACATTTTTGAGATCTAGGTTCAAACTTGTCTGCATCTTGATGTGCATAGGCAGCACAGCCAAAAATCCTTAATTTGAGGTAGCTAGGAGGATATCCAGACTATAGGTGTTCAGGGATTTGAAAATCAATAGCACTTGAAGGAATTCTATTTATCAAATAGGTGACAGTTTTTAAGGCTTCACCCCAGAAAAATTTAGGAAGCTTAGAACCAAGTAACATGCATCTCACCTTTTCCAGCAAAGTTCTGTTCATTCTCTCAGCAATACCATTTTGTTGAGGAGTATATGTTACTGTTCTATGCCTCAAAATTCCAGATTCTTTACAAAAATAATCAAATTAATGGTTGCAGAATTCCAGACCATTGTCAGTTCTAAGTGCTTTAACTTTCTTATTAGTTTGATCTTCAATCATAAGTTTCCACTGTTTAAAATTTAGGAAAGTATCAAATTTATTTTTCAGAAGAAAAGTCCAAATTTTTCTTGAAAAATCATCAGCAGATAGAAGCTGAATCCACTTAGAGTGTTTACAGAGGCAGGACCCCACAAGTCTGCATGCAAATACTCAAGGATAGATGTAGATTTATGAAATCCAGTTTTGAAAGGTAGTTTATTTTGTTTTCCAAGAACACAGTCTTCACAAAATTTTAGGTTATCAATATTATCCTTTCCAAAACATTTCATCTTGTTTAAAATCATCAAACCCTTTTCACTTATATGACCTAGTCTCCTGTGCCAGATTAAGGATTTATTATCATCAGTTTCTACAGCAGCAGAGCTATTCCCAACTAAGGGTTCAGCTTGCAGTGTGAAGATCCCATTGGATCTAGGAGAAGAAATTATTTCTTTTGAGTTAAGACTTATCCTAGTAAGGCCTTTATAAATCCTTATATATCATATTCATCATCCAGTTGCCCCAAGGAAATCAGGTTCCTTTGAAGATCAGGCACATATCTAGTCTGATTCAATTCTAGGATGTGATTGTTTTCCAATAGAAGCTTAAGGTTTCCAATACCTTTGATTTGACAAGTCATATCATTTCCCATCTGAACTTGACCACCACTAAGGTCTTTAAAATCAGTGAACCAATCTTTAATAGGACACATATGGAAAGAACACCCAGAGTCAAGCACCCATTCATTTTGATTTCTTTTAGTTGTAGTAACAAGGACAATTCCTTGAATTTCAGACTCATTTGTGCAGACCAGGTCTGCAGACCCATCAGTGCTGAACTTTCCTTTCATATCAGATATTTTCTTGAAACAGTCTTTTATGAGATGTCCTGATTTACCACAGTAATAACATGTTCAGCCTTGCATCTTGGGTTTAGATTGGTTCTTATTCTGATTTCTGAATTTTTGAAATTGTGGTTTCACTTTCTTATTGGTGTTGAAGTTGCATTGATTTCTCATTTTTATCTAATTTACCTTCTCCCTAATGTTCAAGCCTTCTCCAAACTTAAAGTCTTTGACTTCAGTTTTTAATTCCAATTCCCTATTTCTTAGAGATGAAATCACAATGTCAATAGTAAGTTCAGTCCTCCCATACTCTAAGGTATTTCTTACTTCTCTGTATTTATCCCCTAGACCATTTAACAAAGCCACAACTTGTTGATCTTCAGACAATTTTTCATCACAGTCAGTTAGTTCTTGGACCAGTCTGGTGAATTTGTCAAGATTTTCTTCCAGATTAGATGAGGAATTAAATCTAAAATTGTAGAATTGTCTTAGGAGATAGCATTTGTTGAGCATGCTTTTAGTCAGATAGAGAGATTCAAGTTTAGTCCAAAGACCCTGAGCATTAGTGGTTTCCCTAACCTTTCTAATTACGATCGTAGACGAGATGAAGAAAAATGGAACTCTGTGCAACCTCATCTAATTCTTGTCTTCTATAAGCACTAAATTCAGGATTCCAAGTACCATCAATAGCGGCGGCACATCTCTCTTTGTACAATGAGAGCCCTCATTTTCTGACGCCACAAACTAAAGTCACCAGTCCCCCTCCATATCTCTACTTCGAATTTATGTGCAGCAGACATGATTTCACACAGATTAAGGAAGATATTCACACGAATGCAGCAGGTATAAACAGTGTAATGCAGAGAAGTAACACAACAATATATGATCAGCAAATATGGAGATATAGGAACAGAATTGTCAGTTTGACAGGTTTAAGGGGTGATAACCCTGTAATCCTCTACTCCCTCAGATTCCCAGATCCTCAATGAGATCTTGGACAAAGGAAAGTAGAGGAGGATTACTTACCTTAATAACCAAGTCGAGACCAGACAATCAGTACTGATAATTTTCCAAAGGAGGGGGTTGAGAAGGCCTTACCAGAACTGAAGACGTTAAGTTTCAGAAACAGAAAGTAGCATTACAGGGGTTCAAGAATTCCAGGAAGAGCACAAAGCAACACCGAGTCACAGTAACTCAGTTGTAACCAGGAGTGAGTCAACTAAACTCACAATGACTCAGAACGAGTTCACACAGAGTTCCCGTTCAGTAACGAGTTATAGCCCAAAAACAAGATCCAGGTAAACAGAACAAGATCTTAAGAATCCAGAACCCCAAAACGTGTTTCCACTCAGAAAACACAAAACAAGAGCATTTTTTAAAAAGTTTATATACATCAAAGATTTGAGGAGGAATCCACTTAAGAATTTGGATCGAAGAGCAAATGAAACAAACAGTTTCAAGAAACCAAAGTTTAACAAGTTTTTGTTCTCAAAAAACAGCAGATCTGTATATGACTGAAAAACGTTTTTACAAAAGAAAAAACCCTAACCCCCCTTTTATAGAAAAGAGGCTCTGATACCACTTGTTGGTCCAGGATCAGTTATCCATAACACAAAACTTCAAGAATGTAAAAATACAGAAAACAAGATAATCAACACAAAGATTTTTCGCCCCCTTTGGGAGCCCGGATGTTCAGCTTTAAAAGCCTACTCACCCGTTGAGCATCTACACAGTAGATTATGCTCGAATCCACTAAGAATACCACAAAGTTCAGATTTACAGAATGTATGAAGAAATATTTCTTCAAGTTTTCTCTTGCCTCTAACAAATACAGATTTCCTCTACTAGTATACACACTATACACTCAGAAAATATCACTAAGATATTACAGATCGCACTAAGAATCTCAAGAACCAAAATGGCGACAACCACTCTTGAGAGAGAACCAAGAGAGAAAACCATAGCAGAAGAGAAATCAATTTTTTAATTGTGAAGAAGAATCCAGAATACGGTTTTAAGGCCAACCATCCAACTTCTTCATCCAACGGTTTATAGGGTTACACGTGAAGGGCCAGGATTGTCACAACTTAAAGACAAATAACCCGGTTTGCCCATGATACAAGAAAAGGCCCAAGACTTGTAACATAACAGGCCAGCATCCTTTAGAGGCCCAAAGATAGAATAGTGAGGCAGCCCAGATTCCAACAGATTATTATTATGTTAATGCGTCCCCATAGAAGGAAAATTGTAAAAGAAATTTGAAAAAATTGAATTATATTTTGTTAATCGAAAACACATTTTTATGTTGATAGTTTATATTGGTAAGATGTATTATTTGACCATTGTGCTACTTAATAAATGTTATTTATTAGTCAAGGGAAGATGTAAATTAGACTTCAATGACTGACCAACCTCATTCAATCGGATATTTTTCACTTGAAATAGGGAAACGAAACTATTTCAAGTAAAATGTTCGGAATAAAAGCCACAAAAAATCGAAAGACAACTCCTATTTAAACCTCACCCGAAACTTCTTTTGAGACTCTAATTTCTAATCCAATTCTCATTCAACAACCATACAAGTCACTTTACTGTTTAATGAGCAACATTCGAAAAACCTTAGCAACATGGAATTAGTGGATGCATAGAGGTATGATACAGGGATTATGCTCATCGAAAGGAAGAACAATCTCAAGGATTACCTCGGACCCACTCCAAAAAGTTATTAAATGAGATTAATTATGAAATCTTCAAATCAAAATGAAAGGTCAGACCACATACCCATCCAATGAGAATTGCCATAATGCCGTCGTTTGCTGAAAATATTATCATGATCAACTAAGGGAATAACTTCAACACCTCCATAACAATCAAAAGTGAATGGATGTCACTTTCGATATCAGCACAACCATCTCCACCAATCAGAAGAAAGTAATAATTGTCTAGACCATGGAGAATGATGACGTAGACCATATACTATGCTCTAGGTGTCATACTCGCTTAACATGAACCTAAACCCACTAAATCTCTTCAGGACAATAACACAAAAATTGAAGTCGGACACTACAACTTGACAAAAAAGAGAATGGCAAGCTCACGTTAAAAGGCATATATAAAGAAACAATGGTCCCTACAAAAGGTCGAGCTAAGCGATCCTTTGAAATTCACTATCAAAACAATTCTTAATGAGAATTTTCCTTTTATCTACAAAATGAAATACTTTGATTCTGCAAAATTTCTATTAAGTTGATCTATAATTGTCACGTCAATTTCAATCATAAACAAGCCTAAAGATCAAACATGATTCTCTCCACAGCAAAAACAAACATATTTCAAGTACACTGCAACAGCAATCCGATGTCAAGACTCAAAATTACGGAAAGGATGAAAAAGCAAAAGACAGAGAAGATACAACTATGTTAAATGACGCATCTTATTTCTTAGGAACTAGATAAGATCAAGATAAGAAGTTAAAAACGGATTCCTCAATCCCAGCTTGATGAGCAGTGGGCGCCATTGAAGTTTTACAGAAGGATGTGCAAAAATTACGCAACACTAGAAAGGAGTGTTCCCGTTTGAATGTGAGGACATCGCAGACAGAATGTCTATCACAGAGGACATGGCACTCAAAGCAGCCTTCAGAACATCTAGAGAGCACCCAGGTTTCACTATGGAACGCACCTGGAAAAGAGAGGTCAACAAAAATGAAATGTCACTCAGGAACAAAAATATCGAATCCCACACAATTATTGAAGTCGTAGAGAGAATTCTAATGAAATATAGCCATGGGATAAGACAACCTTGTTGAGGTATTCCTGCAATTCCTTGATACGACCCATGTAATCTTGGTCTTCAACACACAAGGTTACAGCTCTAGCATCAGCACCCGGACCATCGAACTGAAGGGGTCCTGGGTTTCTATAAACATCATCCATCATAAACTTGGTTGCATTTTGTCTCAACAACCTGCAGCAAAAGACGTTAAGCTAGAGACAAAAACACTGAATTCTTGGTCAGCAAAGAGAAGGATCAGCACGAAAAGAATTCAAAATTCATTTTTTGGATTTCACATGTAACAAGTAACAGGGGAGTAAACAAAGAAATGGCATACTCATAAGCCTTGCCCTTCAAATCCACAGTTGCAGGATGCAGAGCCGGCTTTCCAAGTGAAGAGGCCCCTTGACCACGTCCATAGCACTTAACTGCCATCATAGCCTGGAGTTACAAACACCCACCATATTCAACTTTATTGCTCGATGAAGTCATCACAATTTCACAAGACAAGGCAGGAGAAAAGGAAGCCGTGTAAAACAAAGGAAACACAAATTAATGGTTTTATCTCCATGCAACTTCTTGCTATGAGAGAGCATGTCAAAGGAATATGGAACCTACTGTTATAGGAGCAGCACCACAACGCCACTTTTTCACAGGATTCTTCAGGTTGGTTACAGTCGCCATATAACCATTCAAACCAGCAGCCAGAATATGACAGCAGATATGACCAAGAACCTTGTATTACAAAGATACTATTTTTAGTTATAATGAATCTATTTCACATTATCAGAGGCAGTATAACTTACATAGGCATAGTCGCAATCGAACTTTGATGGCAATGATCCCCGTGCCTGATAACCAAAGAAGTGACAAATGGCATTGAATTTCTTTCCCTTGTAGTTTCCTTCCTTCTGTACAGATGAAAATATAAAGAACCGCAATGATGCATAAGAAGTCGAATATTTTTCTGTGCGCAATTATCCTGAATTCACTATGCTGAAAAAGATGAACCTTCATCTTAAATGGTTAAGAAAGCAGATGAAAAACAACAATATTCTAAACTGATATAAAACGAACACAAAGGCATTCTAAATAAATAATTTAGTTCAGTTAGCATCAAATGATGTAGGCAACTATGCGTATAGATACTGCTTACCAATCGTTTGTTCATTTCTACTTCAACGAGATGTGCTAGGAGCTTTTCTGTCTCAATCTGTCAAGGAAACAGAAGACATGATAACGAAAAGGCTCACATTTGAACACTCCATAAACATTAAAATTGGGAAATTCCATTACCTGGGACAGCTGTGCAGAGTTGTCTGATTCTGGGTGGAGAAGGAGCTATAACATCACAGTTACTTTAATTAAGGAAGATATACGTGAAAATTAAATAATGACATGAATCAATATATAAAGATGTACCTGCTTTCTAATAAAAAGTGGCAAGAACTCAAACAATGCAGATGCCCAAGGTGATAGTTGAGAAGAAATTTTATCAGTAGAGACACCTTGCCTGAGCAAACCATGGATTTCCTGGGAGGTACGCGATTTTCACACCAAATCAAAATACTGAATATATACAAATGGAACTTTGATAGATAATTTAAGCTCCGGAAAGTACTTAAAAAAAAAACAGCGACAGACATGAAAACAGAACCCTTCATCCCTTTCTAATTTGAGGGGGAGAATGGCATCACTAAGTTATCAGATTATTTTGGGAGAAAGGTTGGTGGTGATGGGATGAGAGGCAGAAGGAACTAAAGACCAATCAAGAGCAAATGTACCTGCAATAGAGCATAGACTTCAGGAATACTTTCTATGAGACCCTCTGGCAATAGGATCACACCATGATACTTATCTGAACCAAATAACACAATAAGGTGGTAATAGTAGATATAGCACCAGGAATCTTGATAAGAGCATCCAAAAGATTCTAATTCTACCTTGTTCAGCCCTGGCCTGCACTGCATCACATAATTGCTTTGTTATGTCAAAAATTGTAAGGTTTGATGCAGCAACCTCCTCACCAAGAATAACCTGCAAGAATGCTTATGCTTACTGCAAGTGAAGACAAACAATGCCTAGAAGATGGCTAGCTGTTCCAACAAAATTGTGGAACTTAATAGAGGAAACAACGGACCATATTTGGATGCGACTGGAGAGCGCATTCCAGGACAACTTGTGAAGCCTTTCGGCCCATGAGACGGATGAAATAATAATACTGAAAAGAAAAGGAAGGATGATAAGAAAAAGGGGACCAAGGGAGTTATACATGAATAAGTACGCAAAAGAATATTTGTGCAACACATTTCAAATATCACTTTAAAGCCTACAGTAACTCAAATATGCAAGAAAAACAAGAAAAATCATGAGGTAGCTTCTTTCTTTCCTTCAGAAAACAAACAGCCGCGTTATTCTCCAAGAAAATGAATGGACTCTTGAAGGAAACCACAAGCTTCGAGGCAGAATAAATAATTGCATCATTTACCTTATCTGCAGAGACAGCATCAGTGCAGACATTACTGATCAACTGGGAATTGACCTAAAATAAGTAAAACAAGTAAAAACTCAGTTCTTGTGATTATTTACTTTCGATGTAAATTAAAGATAAAATACTACCTCAATGCTTTCAATCTGAACATTCTGCCATAAATAATCCATAAAAAAGAAGCCTGAGCATGAAAATGATAACGTATCTTGATGGACATAGATGGCATGAAAGAGGAAAAGGAGGATTTGTTTTACACTGTGTATTTAACAATATTAGATGGCTAAGTGCTCACATCTGTGTATTTGGAATGCTATGTGTCAACACAAGAGAGAAACATGTAAACTAGTCATGTAAGAGAAAATCCAAAAGTTTACTCCCCACCCCACCCCACCACTGCCAAAAGGAAAAAAAGGAAAAAATATATATTTATATATATATAAAAAAAAAAAGGAAGAAGCCAAGCAAAAACCAAAAGAATTTATAAGAGATTGTGATCTGATTATCAATACCTTACATATCGTGTCAAAACCAACATTTGTTTCAACGAATTGGTTCTTGAGATCTCCATTTAAAGTAACAGGAACTCCAACAACCTGCGGAAATTTGGAAATCACTTGGTTCAATCATGATTTGTCAATACAAGACGTAAAATGAAATCAATGTAGGTTTGTTACGGCTTTCTATTAAAAACCCTCAAACCTCAACATGCAGATATTTATCTGAAAACACATAATTATAAGACAATATCATACAACCACCATATAGAATTCTAAGTTAACTGCCTAATTAAGCATAGTGTGTTGCATGCATGATGTACCTTTGTTGAGCATTTTCTTTCTGCAAAAGTTTCTGCAAGTTGAGCAGCATCTGTGTTTGATGTCACCCCTTAAAATGCACAATATACTTAAGTCAGAATAACTGAATTTATAGAATCTTGTTTATCATGAATCTTAGGAGACAGCATAGAAGATACCTCCAATAATGACGAGACCATCCAACTTCAAAGTTGTGCATGCATTCAGAGCTGCATTGACTTGTTCAGTTGTTCTAATTTGATCTTTCGTCCGTCCCAGCAAATCATAACCACCTTAACATGACAAAATCCAAAATAAGTTACTTAGGTCTGAAAATGACAGTTATGGATTTGTAGGGATATTGTCTAAAATCCACTCCAACCTTGATTTTTGTATGTTGCAAGAACATCGTTGGTGATCTCTAGAATTTTCTGTGCAAATAAACCTTCAGAGCCACCTGGTAACATGCACCAAGCTTAAAAAAATAAACCTTCTGAAAGGGTCGCGGAATCATCTAGCTATATACATTATCAAGTCCGAAAAAATGTCCATTTGCGTTTGAAAAACATATGTACCGCGAGACAATAAACGGGGAATGTATCACAAAAAAGCCTACCATTGACCTGACAGCAGTATAACAAGAACTATCACAATATCTCTTAATTAATGAATTGATCAAGGATATTCATTATATGCACGAAAACACACAAGGGCTAGAGCTAAACAGACAAGATGTACAATGGTAGAAAGGAACATCAGCATACTGAGGAGAGAAACACAACTCCTTACCCAAAAATCCAAGCAAAATACTATTGGGATTGTGAATTTTTAGAGCGTCAAGAAGACCCCATATGACATTGTGTCCTCCTGGAGATTGTCTACCACAGAAAACAATTCCCACCCTAGGAAGAAAGAAAGAAAAACAATTACATTTTAGTATACAGCAATAACAAAATTTATATATCATGGAAATTTCATTTGTAACTGAAAGTGACAGAAATATATAGCTATAATCACATTTCTACCTGACGGCTGGATGCTCGGTAATTATCTTAGCATCAGGGACTTTGGCAGTTGCCCTAAGAAAGTGAGCTAAAGGCTGACCATAAGTGTGAGGAAAGGACCTATTTATGGTGTGGGCACCTGAGGGATCAGCAGCTGTGGAAGCATCACCGAACTCTACACGGACAGCAGTTCCCTGCCCAATTTAGAGTAAATTAATAGAAGTGGAAGTTGAAGCGGTAAAATCTAATTCCTAGATAGACTATAGAAAGAGAGAGAGATAGAGAGGGAGGAAATATAAAAGCAAAAAATTCACAAACAGGGGCACTTAATAGTTCATACAAGTTACGAGGAAAATTTCAGGGACAACACAAATCATATGACAAATATATAGCTCAAATTACATTTCTTTTATATTAGTATAGTAACAATAGATCACAGGCCAAGTTTATCTCCGAGTTAGGAAATGCAAAATTATAGTTCCTTTTTTTTTTGAGGGGTGCGGGGGGAGGGGTTTCTGAAGACCGAGGAAGTAGAATAATCTGAAGAAAATTGAAAATTCATGTATACACAGTGGATTGTCCATAAACTCAGCTTTTTGCCGGTGTACATGAGAAATTTTAAGATGCTGAATGGCATAAAACTTGATGTCAGCAACTTGTAAAACTTTCACTACTCTAGTAATGATTCTGTTCTTAACTTGATGGTACAACTAAAAAGAAAAGAAAGACACGTTACATCCATGAGAAGTACGAAGAAACAAAAATTTACTTCTGGATGTTAACATGCATCCACAAACAATGAAAATCACAGCACAGAAAAAGAAAATATCTCCAAGCAATCTCAATTCAAAAATCGAACCAAAATTAACAAATACGACATCGAAAGAATTCACAATTCAACAGGAATACTTTCGATGGAAGCAGAAAAGCAGACCTGAAGGCATGGAGGGAGTTGAGGTTGGTAGTGAGATCGAAGATTTTGTATTTCAGATAGTTCTCTTGCTATTCCAAAATCTGAATCCATTTCTACTTATCAAAATTTCAAGCAATGCTCTTGTGTTGTGTTATCTTTATAAGACAACCTGGGGAAAACAACGGTCATATGTTCTAACATGGGAACCTTGACCCAATTTTTTCCCCTTGATTTTCACCTAAATCAGCAGAATGTCCCTCCTTCCGTTTTGATTACGTTCTGTTGTAAATTTTTTCCGCCACCGGTATAGGAATTCTGCGTTCTAGAATAATAATTGAAAATTACACTACTGGACCCCAACTTATTTATTTGAGTAGCAAGTTGATTATAAAATTTTAAAATGAGCAATTAAATCCTGTAGTTGCACAACTGGTGGTTCGAATTTCTGTAAAATCAACATTATTCATCGCATGTCAAACTTTATGAAACTATGTTTGTTTTTCATTTCGAGCATGTGCCTAGAAATTTCAAGTTAAAAATAATTTCATCGAGGTCGCGATGATGTAACAAAAACTTAAGTTATCACCATCGTAATACATAATTCTATGACTATAATATAAAGATGAGGGGAAAAATTGAGGACTGGTTTGATATTAAGAATTAAAGATGAAATTTCCTCTAGAAAATGGTCATAGACGTAGACTAGTAGTAGTCTTGTAAATTAATAACGAAACGATGCTTCGTAACACCGACATTTAACATAAGTCAACACAGTAATGTAGAGGTATTGAATTATGAATAATGTTATTTATCATTATTGTATTTATTGCGTGTCTATTGATAATAATCGACAGTTATATTGTTCAACGAATAAAAATGCATTTCAACTTTATTGGATAATATGACATGTATCTCACTGTTGTATAAACTAATTCTAAATACCACTAGTGACAAACAACATTTCACTTGACTTATTATTTAATGTTATTATATTGCTACGTAAACTAATGCACTTAAATAACGATAAATGTATTTTGTACGATTATCTGGACCATTAAGCTATGATATTTATTGTTGATTTGAATGAATTATAGTTTAAGCCCTTGTTTGGTGCACATTTTGGGGTCAATAATGCATTTTTTGTTTGATGTGATGGAGAATAAGTGGTTGAAAAAAAAGGAAAAATTATTGATGAGATGAAAAATATTATTTTATTGAAGAATATGTGGTTAAAAATGAGTAGTAGAATAAAAATGAAAAAAAAGACTCAAATAGTGACTAATTATGTGTTAATTTTTTTTGTTAAGTAAAATTTGATGCAGACGGTTGATTTGGAAAAAAGGGAATGAAAAATAGGCGAAAATGAAGAAACTCAAAGTTCAAAGATCAAAATGCAAATATTCAATAGCTGATTTGGACAACAAAACGATGATTCAAGATTGCATATGATCAATTGGATACAATTATAATAGAAGTCAAATGAGTAAAATATAGTCAAAGTATTTTCAAAAAATCGATTTATAGCCGCACAATTTATGCTTCAAATTTCTAGCCTCTTATTGAGATCCATTTTTTGCATATTATTAGACTTTCGAATTAGAAAAATGATATTTCTGAAATAATTGTAATCCTTTGAATTAGTTTCTGAATACACTTTGAATCACCTCAATCGGATATTATTAAAGAAAGATATTATAAAATACCGACATATACTTAGACATTTCCTCGCGCAGCCTTATTCAAATCCCGAGGTTGAAAACATAAAGTGATGCGTGCACACCGAAGAATCCTATGCAAGCGCATGGTCTAAACTGGCAAACATGATTTAGTTTTCCTTTTTCAATTCCATTTCTTTTGGACCCCAATTTTTAGGTATTTCTTAACCTAAATTCGACTCCTATAAATACAAAATAGGGATAGCCATTGAAGGGATCTCTTTTAGGCATCTCAAATTACATTCATACCATAAAATTTTATTAAGAAACAAGGGATCAATTCAATATCCGTTGTAGAAGAGAACAAATCTAGCATGTGGATTGAATCAAGAAACATTGAGAACTTGAATAATCAAAGCTCGAGGTTGAAGATCAAGAAAAATAATTAAATTACGACATCTCTTTTTTGTATTTATAAATTTCAGGTTATACTATACCATTTTTCTCGTTGATCTATTTTTAAAAAAATATTAAGTTAGATTCATTTGTATTGGATGGAGATGAACTTAGGCATGTAAACAAGTCGAGTCGAAAGTCGTAGCTTGGGTAAAAAATGAATCAAGCTTTTTTTGTCCGAGTCGAGCCGAGTAAAAGCTCGACCTAAACATTTAGGCTCGAATTGGGCCTCATCGAGCAAATCTGAACAGTCTCGATTTTGTTTATGGTACTGTAGCTGCTTTATAAAACAAGCAACTCAGCTAAAAGGCATCACATTTGCATGCTCAGTTGCCTGAAACTAGCAGCTAACAAGTGCCATTTTGGCCCGTGATGGTGTGGCTTGTCAAGGGCCTGCTCGGGCTTGGGCTGGGTCCGATGCCCAAAATTGAGGCTCAGTTCTTTCAAGCCCCGAGTCGGGCCAACTTGGGTTTTCTAACATCCGATTTTGGTGGGATGAAAATGATGTAATTCTTCAAAACGTAATTACCAGCTCATTCCGCGTCAGATCCATCACCTTTGATGAAACGTATGGACGTATTTCTTAAAGAAATTGACA
Source organism: Fraxinus americana (assembly GCA_035079005.1). Lineage (NCBI taxonomy): Eukaryota > Viridiplantae > Streptophyta > Magnoliopsida > Lamiales > Oleaceae > Fraxinus > Fraxinus americana. Next base: position 13,653,660 of record CM068706.1, on the reverse strand, counting down.
TTTATTTATCTGAAAGAAAGCAACACTTGGAGTGTCCAACCTCTGAAGAAAAGGCCAAGCGGTTGAAGCTTTTGAATATTCAACTCGAAGTGAAAGATTCAACACGTTCTTCATTGGAAGATAAAATTTGTCAGCTGACTTTCGAGCTGGACAGACTCCATGATGAACTTCAAACCTATCGGGAACAGGAGAGCATTCTTGGAACTGAAAAGGCCATGTTGGAAGAATTACAGACTAGAGATATTTCTAGCGCAGCATCCATTGACCAGAGAAGGAAGACCCTTGAAGATAATTTCCTGCAAGTGATCAATGGCAAGTGATAAAGTTGAACCTTTATGATTTTCTTAAAAAAAACATTGTATGAATTTTGATTTTCCATTGTTCTTTTTCTTTTCACGATGAACTTTTCTTCTTCTTATTTCTTGGATATTTTCTTTTGTTACTGTGAAAAATGGTAAATAAATTGAATGAATTTATTAGTTGTGACTGAACTTGAATTTATAATTTATCCAAGCTGCCTACGTACCCAATCGGGGATCAAGTTGAACGTAGTTCGTTATAAGAACGAAAATTTCTTTTTTTTTTTTTTTGGAGGGTCTTTCACAGTTTATCCTCTTGCGGGTCAGGAGTATCACAATGAAAATTTTACAAAATAAAGCGTTTCAAGTATAAAAATGCTTTAGAAATTTCCCGTTGATAAGCCCGATTTGTAATCCATCTTTGTCGACGATCTTGTATGCTCCGTTTGTGAATGCATAGGTTACGACAAATGGACCATCCCATTTAGGTTGGAAATTGCCCCCTTTTTTTCTTGTGATTATGATTGGTCTGCGTACGCAAAGTATCAAGTCTCCAACTTGAAATGATCTTGGTCTCACCTTCTTATTGAAAGACTTTGCCATCCGAGATTGATAACATTCCAGATGCATTTGTGCTTCCAATCTCTTCTCATCCAAAGCTTCTAGTTCCTCCAATCGAAGACGGGCATTTTCCTCTGTCGTCAAACCTTCTTGGATGGCAATTCGAAGTGACGAGATCTGACACTCTAGTGGAAGTACAGCTTCCACTCCATACACTAAGGCATAAGGAGTGGCTTGTGTTGGAGTCCGATAAGTAGTTCGATAAGCCCATAAGACTTCACCAATTCTTTCATGCCAATCTCTTTTTGATTTGGAGACAACCTTTTTCAATAGGCTGCATAAAGTTTTGTTGAATGCCTCTACTAGACCATTAGCTGCTGCATTATACATGGACGAGTTGTATTGTTTAAATTCAAATTTTGCGCATAAGTTGTTTATGTGGCTATTGCGGAAGGGCTTTCCATTGTCAGTGATGATGTACCGTGGGACTCCATATCGATAAATGATTTGGATACGGATGAAATCCGCAACATTTTCTTTCTTCACTTCTTTCAATGGTATGGCTTCAGCCCACTTAGAGAAGTAGTCGGTTCCAACGAGGATATATGAATGTCATGTTGAAGACTTTGGAGTTATGGGTCCAATTACATCAAGACCCCATGCATCGAATGACCATGAGCTACTGTCGGATATAATGGTTCCGGAGGTTGATGGATGAAATTTTCATGAACTTGGAGGCTTCACATTTCTTTGCATAATCTATGGAGTCTTGTACCATAGTCGGCCAGTAGTATCCCATTCTCTTTATTCGAAAATGGAGCTTGGGTCCGGACTGATGAGCACCACAGATTCCAGAGTGGGTTTCTTCCACGACATATGTTGCTTCATCAGTACTTAAACATCAAAGGAAGACTCCATCAAATGATCGTCAATAAAGCGTTCCTTTATAAAAGACAAAGCGGGATGCACGTCTCTTAATTTCGGTTTTTTGCCGTGGATTGTCTGGTAGCTTTTGATGTTGAAGGAAATCGATTATCGGTTGTCTCCAATCTTTTTTTCATCATCTTTGATTACTTCAACGCTATTTTTTTCTTCCATATCACTAGATAGTAATGACGAAGCACTCATCTTTGAGCAATTGAAATGGAGTGAGAGAAATCTTCGTCCATCCTGGTTAAAACAGTGGCCAAATTAGTTAAGGCATCAGCTTCCCCGTTTTCATTCCTAGTTATGAATTTGATTTTTAATGAATCAAATTGTTTCATAAGCGTCGATGCATATTGATGATCGGCTTCAAGTCTGAATTACAGATTTCGTACTCTGCTGGAAGTTGTTGATTATCAATTTAGAATCTTCAAAGACTTTTAGCTGTTGGATGTCCTTATCTAATGTTGTCTCCAAGCCAACGATAAGGGCTTGATATTCCGTCACGTTGTTTGAACATTTCTCCGTTAAGGCAAAAGAGTACAGCATAACAAGATCATGAGGAGTAACAAAGATGACTCCTACTCCAATACCATAACTTCGGGCTATCCCATCGAAGTACAGCATCCATAATGGTATGATTTGAGTAAATAGAACATCTTCATCTCGAAGGTCTTCCTGTCGTTCCCATTCAGCTGGGACTGAATGGTCAACAAGAAAATCTATCAAAACTTGTCCTTTGATGGCTTTTTGTGGAATGAATTTGATGTCGAATTCGGACAATAGTAGCGCCCATTTTCCAATCCTTCCGAAAAGAATCGGTCTAGATATTATGTACTTTAAAAGATCAAACTTTAAAACAAGACCGATTGTGTGTGATAGCATATAATTTCTTAATTTTTTAGTCGCAAAGATTAACGCAAGGCTTATTTTTTTAATGGGCGAATACTTCATTTCAGCACCTACCAATGTCCGGCTCAAGTAGTAGAGCACATTCTCCTTTCCTTCGTCGTTGGTTTGGACAAGAAGTGCTCCTAGAGAATATTCTTGTGCTGCAACATAAAGAGTTAGTGGCTTCCCTGGGATTGGAGCTATGTGTACTGGTGGATGAGATAAATATTGTTTGATGCCTTGAAAAGCATTTCGACATGCATCATCCCATTCGAACGGTACATCTTTCTTTACCAATTTGTTGAATGGATGGCAACGTCCAGTAAGGTTAGAGATAAATCTTCGAATGTATGCGAGTTTTTCTTGAACACTCTTCAACTCATGCACATTTCTTGGTTCGGCATGCTGATTATGGCGTCAATTTTTGATTGATCTATTTCAATGCCTCTGTATCGAACAATGAAGCCAAGAAATTTTCCAGATGTGACACCAAATGCGCACTTCAGTGGATTCATCTTTAATTGATGACGTCGAAATCTTTCGAAAACATCCCGTAAGTCTTGTAGGTGATTATCACGTTTCTTTATTTTTACGATAAGATCATCTACATAGCATTCTACATTTTTATGCAACATGTCATCGAAGATCTTCTGCATTGCCCGTTGGTAGGTTGCCCCCGCATTTTTTAATCCAAACGGCATAACTTTATAACAAAATATGCCTTTAGGGGTACGGAATGCTGTAAGTTCCTCGTCTTTCGGATTCATGCGTATTTGGTTGTATCCGAAAAATCCGTCCATGAAAGATAAGACTTCATACCCGGTGGTTGCATCCACCATCAACTCTATTATTGGAAGTGGAAAGTCATCTTTTGGACATACTTGATTTATGTCATGAAAGTCAACACATATTCGTAATTGTCCATTTTTCTTTTAGACAGGAACAATATTCGCGATCCAAGTTGGGTACTTGACTTCACGTATGAATCCAGCCTTGATAAGTTTGTTAACTTCTACCTCGATTTGAGGAACGAGTTCTGGTTTAAATCTTCTTTGAAGTTGTTTGATCGGCCGAACTCCATGTCTAACTGCAAGGTGATGTACTGCAACCCTCGGATCTAAACCTGGCATTTCTTTATAAGACAAAGCAAATACATCTTTGTATTCTTGAAGCAAATGGGTGTACTCTGATTCTTCTTTTTGACTGAGGAGAGCACTTACAAACACTGGTCTTGGGTCTTCTTCAGTCCCCAAGTTTATTTGTTTCAAGTCATCCACAATAGCTTATCCCCCTTCTTCAAATGTAAGTGGGGCCGATTCAGGTTCATCTGTTGTAGCAAAGTTTTCAGACTCAGGTTTTGAGTTGGGAGCTTCTTCAAAAGCTATATGATTAACGGAGACCTCTTCTTCGTCCTCATCATTCTTTAGAGAAGGGTAAAACTTTTGATGTTGTAGTCTTCTCTTTGATCGTTGAGGCTTTGGACTTGGATCAGAAGTCTTAGTTCCAAGTCGAGAAAATGCAGATTGTCTTCGAGATGACTTTTGGGGAGCTTGTATGTTAGTATCAATTTGAGTAGAAGGAGAATGATCCTTACTTAACCTTTGGAAGACTGAAACTTTGCCTTGTATGTCAACCATTTGGGAAGGTTCCTCTTTTAACCTTTTAAACACCGAAACTCTGACATTCTCACTTTCAATTCGATCGAACACTAAAGGTTTCGGCTGTTCAGGTTTCTCTCCTGCGACCTAGTAGATTTGAATCATGATTGGGTTCGAAGAAACCTTCTTGACCTTAATCTTTCTTGGTGGATTTGGATCATATCCCAAACCATACCTAGGTTGCGACATGAGGGTCCCGTCAGAATGAGAAGGGATACGCCCACCCGAAAGGATAGCATCGAGATTACACAATATGCGAGGCTCCCCTTTCCCAAATCCGACATTCTTAAACAGGTTTTTGACTTGGGGATTATAACACCCTTTGAAGGTCTGTTTTGGCCCATCGGCTCCAGTCTTATTTTGTTTGGATGAGTTAGAAATACTGAGTTTTGATATGTCCGGAATAGACGTCGAAGCTCCCACTGTTGATTTGTGGTCTCCTGGGATTGCCATGAGTTGATGGGGCAGAAACAATTTTGGAATGCTAAGTATTGGAAGAGTTAACTCTTTCCTCAATACATCAACATCGGTCGATTCTATTTGAGGTGTTTTACCTTTAGAGAACCCTTCAGATGTAAGTCTTGATTTACCTTTGATGATTTGATGAGGTTGAACAACGCCGGATGTATTATCATCGTCTGCATCTCCTTTAACCTTGAATCCGGCCTTGGTTAACCCCGCAGAATTACATTCTTCATCCTTCACGTAAAATTTGGCGTCAGCAAAATAAGACTCTTCTTCGAGGAATGGTTTAGACTCAGCTACCACACATTTGACTTCTCCATCTCGACTGTATTTGAAACATTGGTGCCAAGTCGAAGGTACAACTCCAGTTTCATGTAACCAAACACGTCCCATGAGTAATTCATATGATATTTTGGCATCAATGACGTGGAAAAGAGCTGAGGAAATTAACTCCTCTATTTGTAACTTCAAACGAATCATGCCAATGGCTCGTTGACCCTTTTAGTTGAATCTTTGGATCAAAATTTTGCTCTTAGATAGATCACCGACATTAATTCCAATTCTCTTCATCGTTTTGACTAGCATAATGTTGACAGCAGATCCACAATCGATCATTATGCGATTTATCTTGCATTCTCGAATATGACGACTAACATAGAGTGGTCTATTATGCAAACGAGAGCCCAATTGCAAATCTTCATCGTCAAATGTGATGGTAGCCATACAGTCTTGTCGGGTTGTGGATCCAATATGTTCTAGGACTTTGCCTTAGTATTCTTCCGGATCTATCAACGCTGTGATTAGAGCCATTCGATCATCGAAGGAAGCTTAAGAGACTCTGCTAAGCTTGTATCGGAAGGAATATTATTGAGGCGCGAGATAGTTTTCTTCTGTTTTGAACTCTTTCTCAATTCTTTCCTTACTTCGTCTTTCTCCTCTACATTGACAACATTGGAGGTAAAATATTCGTTGTCGAAGAAACCTTTAGGAAGGTAATCACCCAGGGTTGGCAGTCTAGGAGGAATGCGTGAAGCAGCTTCTACTCCTGTTGATTTAGTTGGCACTTTTGACTTGGTTTTAGACCTCCTCCTTTGGTTGTTTCTTGTTCTCAGTTTCTCATCACAAACACTACAACCGAAGAAATGTGGGGCCTTTCGATGACGTCCTTTTACAAGGGTCCATCCTTCCTGGCCTTCTTCTAGTGCTACTTTTTCATTAGGTTGAGCTTCCATACCTGATGCCCCTAATTTTGGTCCTACAAGAGGCGTAGAAGGTGGTATCTTACCTGTTTTGTCTGATATTTGGTATTTCTCCTTCTTACTTATGAAGGTAGACCAGCCATCACCAACCTCGTCTTCGGACTCTGAATCAGAATCCCAGACATCCAAATCGTCTGTCATAATTTCGTAAAAGGTTGGACGATTGGGTGCACGTGGTCCCTCCATTCCCGGTTAGACGTAATTGATAGTGATTTCCCCATCTACTTCGAACTTCACTGGGATGGCTCCTTCTGGAAGTTGTGATCCAAACTCCTCAGCCGAAGATTTATTGGCATCACATATATGAGAAAATTTATGTTCTCATTTTGCAATGGGAGTTGGATCAAACGACCCAAACGAAACCATCGAACAGTCAGCAGTTGGACTTTCTCCCGTTTCAAGTTTGATCTTGTTTTCTTTGTCCAAGCGAACAATAAGATCTTTCAGCACAAAACATTTTTCCACCGGGTGACTAATGATCCTGTGAAATCTACAATATTTAGGATGATCGACCTTACCAACTTCCTCAAGTCTCTTTGGGGCTGGTAGTTCGATTATCTTCTATTCAAGAAGTTGATCCAAGATTCCAGGAACTTCAGAATCTGAAAGTCGGTACTCCTTCTCTTTAAGTTCTTTCATGGTCACTTGGCCTCTGCCTTGGACTAAACCTTTGGTAGGTCTGAACTCCGGTTTTGGTTTTGGGTTTGATCTCGTCCCTTGGAAGGCTACCTTTGCAGGGATAGTGGAAATTGTCATTAGCTCTTTGGGCTTACCTATCTTGAAGTCCTTCTTTATTTCTTTCTTGGGATCTTTCTCGTCACGTGGATCACTTGACAAGTAACTCCCATGCCTTGCAATTTGGAGCTCCAGGTCATGAGCACGTGTCGCCAACTCTTCAAAGGAGTGAGGCATATTTGCTTGAATATTATAGAGTAATCCCCAATGCATGCCTTGTACACGCATGTCAATGGAAGAGGCTTCACTTATTCGTCCTTTGCAATTGAGCACGAGGTTTCTCCTGTGTTCGATGTACTCTACAACTGGCTCTTCCTTGCTCTGCTTTGTTCGAGCAAGTTCTGGAAGGCTAACGATCACTGGTCTTTGTAGAAACGTGTTAGGAATTCTCTTTCAAGTTGATCCCAACTATCAATTGACCCAGCCTGTCAATCGGTGTACCATTCGAACGCAATACCTTTGAGGGAGTGTACAAACTGTTTCACCATGGTGTCATTGTAAGTGCCTGCATTGTTACACGTCTCAATAAAATGAGCAACATGTTGCTTTGGGTTGCCCTTCCCATCAAAACATTGGAATTTTGGAGGTTGGTAACCAAGTGGCATCTTTATCTCGTCGATTCGACGGCTATATGGCTTGGCATACACCAATGAAGATTGCATTGAACCACCATACTGGGCACCAATGGTGTCCGCAATCATATGTTGAAGTTGGTGGACGGATAGAGAGCCAACAAAAAGTTGAGTAGTATCACGCAAAACGTTTTCAACAAATGTTCGATCATGTATATCTTGTTTCTGTTGGCGTTCTTGGACTTCCAGATCCTTACTTTTGGAAGATTCTGGATTTTCTTGATCTTCTTTCGCCAAATTTTGCAGTTCTACCTTGTGCATGAGTGTAGCAACCTGCGCGTCTTTCTCTTCTAGTGACTTCGTTAGTTTTTCAATGGTTAAAGCCATTTGTTGGATTCGATCATCCGAGCCTGAGGTCGCCTCCGTGACCATCATTGGCTCAAGTGATTCTTCAGCCGAACTATAGTTTCCCCACCTTTGCAGAGAAGTGGTATGAGGGGATTCGGACAAGGATCTGCCACTGGAGACGGAACCCGAACGAGAATTTTTCGCTGAACTCTTGTTCTTTTCTGTTGAACGAGTAGTTGGCTTTGTGAAAGCAATTTTCATTCTGCCTTTGTTGGAGAACTTCTTTAGTGGTGGAACCAGTTGAGTTTTTCCACTTTTTGTTTGGGCTCTGGTCGTACAGAACAATTCAGCAAGTGTCTCTTCGAGATGAGTCATGGTTTGTTTCGCTTGTCCGTTTGCCATTGTTAATGTAGTGGTTGAAAGTTGAAAATTTTGAAATCAAAAGATGAGAGGACAAGAAGGTCCCACTGGGCATGCCAAGAAATTTGTACGACGGATTTCGCGTATTAAAATACAGAAAACGTCACAAATTGTATTTTAAGAAATGCAAATGAATGAGAATCTTCTTGTAATTGCAAAACTGCAAAACCCTCTAATTAATGATCTGAATGTTTGAAGACGAGGAGTCGCGTGACTTGAATCCAAGACTTCGAGAATTGTTGAGAATTTGATTTGACGAGAACTTGACTAGTTGACACTTGAATTTCAGAACTTGGATTTGGATTTCGAAACTTGGGCTTGATTTTGATTTAATTCGAAGAAGATTTTGATCTTCTTGGATTTGTTTGATTTGAAAGAGATTTTGATCTTCTTCGTGTTTGCCGGACTTGGAGTTGAGATGATTTATTCTCTTCCTTCGGCTTTGGGATTTTTTCAACACTTCGTGATTTTCTTCTTCACTTTTTGCCTCCTCCTTTGCAATGGACTTTTGACTTTATTTATAGGAGAAATTTGTGGCCAATTTTGATAATCATTCAATTAAACTGATTATAATTGAACAATTGTGGATTTTAAAAATGGGAAGATTACATAAATCATGCTTTTACTTTTACCTATTTCAAAAATCCCAAAACATGTTTCAAATTTCAAAATTCAGGTTTTTTTTAAATTTTTAATTATAAAATAATAATTACTAAATTAATTTATTATTAATATTTAATTCTACTATAAAATAATTAACCTACCCCCACCTCCACCACCCCTACACCTCCGGGAATATTTCGACGACCTTTCCGATCACCACTCTTCTCCGGCGACTTCTCCGGCGACTTTTCCGGCGAATATGTTAAGGTCACAAATCTATACAATTTGGTCACAATTCGAAAATTTTCATAGGTCACAATTTGTTCATCGGTCACAACTTAAAAATTTAAAAGTCACAATTTTTTCATCGGTCACAAAATCACAAAATTTGTAAGTCACAATACTTATTTACGGTCACAAACATCAATTTATTGGTCACAAATTAGTAATTTTTAGGTCACACAGCTTGTACTCGTCACAGTTTATTGAATTCATTGGTCACAAATTATTTATTGGTCACAATCACAAAATTTATATTGTGACCATCGAATTTTATGGTCACAGATTATTTCTCCACAACTAATTAAAATTTTTTTATAGGTCACAGATTGAAAAAATCAAAATTTTTGTTGGTCACAACTCACATAAACAGTCACAGTCACAACACCAACCTGCAAAATTTTTTGTCACAAACTAATAATTTTTAGGTCACACATCATGTATTGGTCACATTTTATCTAATTCATTGGTCACAAATCGTTGATTGGACAACCAAAATAGTGGTCACAAACAACCAAAATCATTTGTGACCACCACTTCACCACCGTCTCCACCAGCGGCACCATCAACATCTCAGAACCAACACCACACCCTCCCCAACACCACTATCACCACCCCCATCGCCACCGCACACAACACAACCACTGCCGCCACCAGCTTCAGACCCTCAACACAACCACTGCCGCCCAATAGCACCGTCAAAATCTCAAAACCAACACCACACCCTCCCCAACACCACTATCACCACCCCCAAAACCATCGGCAGCCACAAACAAAACGACCATACACCCACCAGATCGCCGGCAAAACATGGAACAACAACAAAATCATCGCCGATCCGCCATCGCCAAACCACGATCTCAACAACAAAACAATGAACAACATCAACCATACACCCACCCTTTGACTGAAAAACCACCACGACAACCACCGACCAACAACAACTATACAACCACCATACCCATCCAAATAAATCAAACTCGAACTAAAAAAATAAAATAAGAAAAAACAGATCCACAGGGCCGAAACGATAGAAGACGACTTCGAGACGGTTGGATCTGCGAAGAGGCAGAGGCGGCTGATAGATCGGAAAACAGAACATGGTTGGCGGTTTTAAGGTTAACAACTTCCGTGACGTGGGTCACGACTTCTATGAAGTTGCCGGCCGAAAACGCCGATGGTTCGAACGACGGATGCGATGGGAAGAACGGCGAATTGTGAGTCCATAGCACCAAAGCAAAACTCTCCTATTCTTGGTTCAGTTTTGACCGAATTGTGAGTCCTGTTGCTGTTGAACATTTATCACCGAAAAAACTTATCAGATTACTAATTAAACAGCGGCGGTGGTTCGCAGAAAGCTGGCAAGGGGAAGAACGGCGAGGGGAGAAATGGGTGAGACGGTGGAGGAGGCGGGAGGAGAAGAACAGTGAGAGGAGAAAGACTGACGGCGGTAGAAATGAATTTGGCAAATTTAGGTTTGATTAGGGTTAATATAATTAATATTTAATAAAATAAAATAAAACCTGTTTTTTGAAAAGTTAAAGTAATGACCTGATTTGTGAAATTGATAGTTTAAAAACCTGCCCTGGTGTAATTTCCTCTTTAAAAAAAGTAGGATAGACCTTTAATATTTTATGGGTTTACTAGGTTTTAGTTTAATTGGGCTAATTATTTAAATTGACCCAACCCATTATTTATTTATTTTTATTTTTTTATGTCTACAACTTTTCCTGAAATTCATTTTATTTCCACCCATTTTCCACATTTACAATCAAACGGACCCTTAGAGATTATTATGAGGGTCAGCAAATCTTTGATTCATTATCAAATGAAGTTATAATACATATTAATATACATAAAACGATGAATTAAGAGGTTCACTATAACTTAAATCGATGCAATCATGTTACACGTACAATGATGGTTACCAATATTTGTTGACAATCATAATTTGACACCATCACGTTCATCTATTTCAAAATATTTCAAAAACTGTTTTTTTAAATCAACTGTCTTGATTTTGTCACACTAAACATTGTTAACAATCATTGTACAAGTAGATTAATTCGAATCGATAATTATTTCTACTAACTATAAATATCATTACTTTATATTATTAGAGATGATGATCATTAGTCTAGACCTACTGTTACTTAGAGTGATGAAAGACATAATTATTGATTGTGCGAAAACTGTGGATTAATAAAAAAACTAGTGCTTCTTCGATAAATTTTTGCTCTTTGAACTCTACTACTTTTTTAACCACATAATATAAATTTTTATCAAAATCTTGTAAAACTTCTATCAAAAGTCTAATCAAACAACTCCTGAATAAAGAAACGGATTTGCCAAAAAAAGCAGCAGATTACTCACCCCCATGTGAGTAAAATATTGGAAAAAAATCCCACCACCGCTCTCCCTTGCTGTGAATATCCGTTTTTTTTTTTAAATTTATTTAATGTGAATCATGCTTCTTTGCAAGGAGGATAAGAATGAAAGAAGGCCGACTTACAAATAAGAATACAGTGTACGGTATGGGTTTGGTTTGGAATTTATCCGCCGAGATTGACGTCAACACCCCAGCATGAACATCATATTCATCTTTTACATTCCGTCTTCAACAAGATCTTCCAACCCTTTTAATTTCTCTATCTAGTCTACTCAGGGGCGGACAATTTTTTTTTTTTTACACCATTTTGTCCTCGCCTTTCACGAGATTTCATAATGTGCATTTTTCTTAGAGTACTGAAATTTCAGGTTCTCTAAATGTTGGAGTGTCTGTGTGAGAGACCTTTTATTATAGGGAAAGGCAATACTTTAAACTCGCTTACAGACATTAAATGAACGAGAATGCTAAAATTTTTGATTCTTCAGATATAAAAATTAAAATGCATTACGCATATATGCCTAAGTCTTAACTTCTAATTTTGAAGTCTGAACTAGTAGAATTGTAAGCGCACAAAAAATAGTTGTTGATCACCGACATATCTCCATGAAAACATTACCATCTTTTAAGTCTTCAACGAATGTATACTAATTTATGTTCATTTGTTTCCTTTCTCCATCACAAAGTACCAACTTCTCTCATTTTAACAAATATTTCAAAAAAAAAAAAAAAATCCTCGTGGGCCTCCACCCCTTCAACCCTGAGACCATCCTACTTCGATGGCTGGCTTCACCCCTGAGTCTAGTGTATATATAAATATGGCTTTGTCTTTTGTGTTTCTCTCTATATCTATACAACTAAAGTTGAGTGTGTTTTGTCACATATATGAGAATGGTTAGACAGTACAGTCGCGCATATCCAAAAAATAAAAAATAAAATAATAATAATAATAATAAAATGATATTCCAAAGTTTGGTTACGTGACATATTAATTAATCAATAATTTTGAGTATTATATTGATCTAATTTTGAGCATAATTTAAGTAGCTTTATAAATTCTTTTTCTATATTTATGTTTTATTAATATAGTGGGTGATTTTTGAATTTTGTATTGGCTATTCAACTTCAAGTTTTATGCTGAAGCAAAGAAAAACGATGAATTCAAGTTAAAATCTTAAAAACACCAAAATTGGAATCTACCAGAGAATAAAAAATAAACTCAAGAATTTTTATTAATGTTCAGATCTCAAAAAAGAATAATTAAATAAGAATTTACATGAAAACCTAGTTTAAAATAATTAAAATTAAAAAGAATTCGAAATAAATTAAATGACAAAAATAATAATAAAACGTTAAAATTCTCAATCCTAAACGAACTTGGATGGCTAAAATCCATCATATGTTACAGTGAGTTCATTCTAGCTCGTCGTTTTCTTTCTGAAAAGGTATTATGAGCTCAAATCGGAGCTAGACGTCAAGTCTGTAATTTACTATTTTTCTCTTTTCGATTCATTGTTCTTCAATCCATTCGGCAAATTGTTCAACATCGTATTTTTATTTATTTAAACTTCGGTTGCTGGAACTTAAATTTTGTTCAATTTGAATAATTTATTTATATGATAACGTGACACTGCAAACTTTTTAATCAATCAAACTAATATACGTTAAAGAAGTTAATTTTTGGTCACTATTCAAACAAAATGAAATTTAGCGATTCATGAATTTTTGTTAAAATTTTCGAAATATATTGGAAAAGCTCTAATAATAATTTACTGATTTGTTAATTTTTATTGTTATTTTGGATAAAATTCAACTATACTCCTATTAAAATTTATTTTCTGAACCGTGCCCTTACAATTTCGATTTCTTTAATAATTGACATGAAGATGACAGTTTAGACATAGATAATCTAATATCTATTATTTTCAATTCCTAAAAATTGGAAAAAAGGGGGAGAAAGCTAAATTTGAGATATTACTACAAATAAAGAAAACATTTTAAATCAAACAAAAGTCGAATACAATAGAATTATTGATTATCAAAAATGCAAAAATGAAATAGTTGAGATTGTTATTTACATCCGAATTTGATAACAAGTTCATACAATTCAATGTAAGGTTTGTTCTTCATGGAACAATATTTTTAACTCATTAAATTTATTACTTGTCAACTATTTCATACGTTTATGAAAATTGTCTGAACACATAATATTACTCATTAATAAAGAATAATGATATTAGTCAAATGTGGTGATGAATAACAATCTACGTGGCACGGAATTACTATCATAATGGCAAAGCAGCCGCGATTATTTAGTTGTTTTATTTTGAGTAATGTTATCTATTATTGAATGATATTATTTATTATCATTAGAGATTATTATCAGGGTCAGCAAATCTTTGATTCATTGTCCAATGAAGTTATGATACATATTAATATATATAAAACGATAAATTAAGAGGTTCACTATCACCTAAATCGATGCAATCATGATACATGTACAATGATGGTTGACAAGGTTTGTTGACAATCACTATTTGACACCATCACATTCATCTATTTCAAAAATATTTCAAAAACTGTTTTCTAAATCAACTGTCTTGATTTTGTCACACTAAATATTGTCAACAATCATTGTACAAATAGATTAAGAACCTGTCTGGCCAAGCTTTTTGGCTGAATTTTCATCATAAATCCTACCGTTGGGCCGCACTTTTTGACTTCCACTCTCTCACGCCGGGCCCACTAACGTTCTCTTTTCTGATTTTAATCCCAGGAAAAGCTTGGCCAGACAAAACCTAAATCAAATTGATGATTATTTCTACTAACTAAAAATATCATTACTTTATATTATTAGAAATGATGATCATTAGTCTAGATCTACTGTTACTTAGAGTGATGAAAGACATAATTATTAATTATTAATTGTTCTTAGAATGCGTTTGCATTGCGAAAATTGTGATGTTAACTGATTGATGTGGATTAATAAAAATCTAGTGCTTCTTTGACAAAATTTTGCCCCTTGACCTTCTATTAATTTTTTAACCACATAATATTTTTATTTTTTTTATCATAATCTTGTAGAGCTTCTATCAAAAGTCTAATCGAACAACATGGGCCAACAGAAATGGATTTGTCAAAAAACCAACAGATTACTCACATGGGCCCAGCCCATGTCAGTAAAATATTGGAAAACAAAACCCACCCCCTCCCCCTGTTGTGAGTATTTGCTTTTTTTTCATGTGAATCATGCTTCAGTACGTGGAGCATGATTCTTGAATAAAATACTTTTGACTCTCTCCAGTTCTGCCCAAGCTGTAGATTCCAATGCAGCTTGGGTTGGGAGAGACCAAATCTCCATTAAATTTGGATTACAATTAGATTTTTAATAAATTTTATTAAAAATTGATAAAATATGTAATTGAAAAATTTATAAAAGTTGTGAATCTCATGAATTATATGATCGAAAATAAACTTTATTAATTTTTAATTACATTCTCTCTTTTTTACTTAAAACATTTTATTTTATTAAAAATGAGTGTATAATTATCATCTTTTCAACTAAAATATTTTACTTTCTACCACTTTAATGACTAAATGAATATAATTCATGCCACGAAATCTAGATGCTATAAAAATAAAACATCACATGCTACAGTAAAAAACTGTAAAAGCTCAAAGATTGACCCAAGGCACTATTTTAATCGTAAAGCCAGATAACTTTGCAATGCCAATGGCAGTAGAAGTTTCGGACCCTTCTGGTTTATGTTTCAGTATTCAATTTTGAATTTTGAGTTCATTTTCAATTTTCTGTTTTGAGGGTTTATTTTTGTTGGATAAAATAACAGTAAAGTGCAGAAAAACTTATCAATAGATCGAGTCTCGTGACAGCACGATGTCCTAAAGCGAAATTGCCCGTCGATAACTGCTGCGACCTCTGTGGACAATCACCTCCAGGATACAACGATCAAATAAACCAATTGTACAGCAATCACAAAAGGTTTTTCAGAACTCTCAAGTGTACTCCATAAATTTGTAAAATTAAGAATAATATTTGTACTGTATAGAAATATATAATATCATTTTTCTTGTTGTTTTCTAATACCCAAAAGTGTGTTTATATAGGTAGAAAGAGATGTAACATCTTCC
Organism: Fraxinus americana; assembly: GCA_035079005.1. Classification (NCBI taxonomy): domain Eukaryota; kingdom Viridiplantae; phylum Streptophyta; class Magnoliopsida; order Lamiales; family Oleaceae; genus Fraxinus; species Fraxinus americana. The sequence continues at coordinate 13,638,111 of CM068706.1, read as the reverse complement.
ATCATGATCTAGTATTAAGTTGCAGATGTAATGGCCAATGGTAATGGATATTAATATTGGACAGTTAAAACTGTTATATTCTACTGGCTAGTTGACCCAATAAATAATTTCGAAAATAATTAAAAATAATAATAATTATTTTATTAGAATCAAAGACTTTTTAATATAGTGCGTGAGGCGTGGCTCGAACACCTGACCTCCCACACAAATTCCACACTTTTCACCAGTTGGACACTTCATCTTAATTAATTATTTCTTTCACATATTATATTTATTGTATAAATATATAACAATCCCCCACATGAAAGAAATAAGATAAATAAAAATACTATTCTGGAGTACGGTAGAAATCACACAGGCTTAGGTGTCTATCGACTTGAACCTTAGCTTTGTATATTCTATCGAGTTTGCTAACTATATAGTGAACTATGTCTTGAACTCCACAATTATGATTTGCAAATTGAGACAATAGAACACACACATGACTTCTAAAACAATCATTGAGTTCTCACGGTTGTGTTCATTTCGGCCGTGAACTTTCCCGATTTCTTTGAGTGCTCTAGAGAATTAGCCTTGATTCTCATAGGAAGCGGCCCCACTTCCACACTCAAATAGGTGCTTCTATCAAGGATGCACTGTATTTAAACACCCCACTGAATATTAGCTATAGAAAGCATTAAGAGCATTAGCTCATCCTCTAATAAATACAGTTTGTATTACTCATCATAGGGAGGGGTTTGAAATAAATTCAATGTAGTATCCCCACAGATCACTCAAATAACTTTGTTATCCCATTGAACCTTATCCATGAGATCTCCAATCGCAAGGTTGGGTTTCCATTATAGGTGATATAACTTGTAATAGGTTTTAGCCCCATCCCCCTCGATGTTTTCTGAACTAGCTCTCTAGCTAATCCTTTGGTTAATGGGTCAGCAATATTATCACTTGATTTCACATAGTCAATAGCTATAACCCTATCCTTAAGCAGCTGACGCACAGTATTGTGCCTCCTACGAATATGTCTAGACTTTCCATTGTAGGATGAATTTTGAGCTCTTGCAATAGCTGTTTGACTGTCACAATGGACATAGATAGCTGGAAGTGGTTTGGACCACAAAGGAACATCCATAAGAAAATTCCTTAACTATTCAGCCTCTTCACCTGCCTTATCTAATGCTATGAACTCTGATTCCATAGTACATCTCGCAATGCAGGTTTGCTTAGTGGATTTCCAAGATACGACACCACCTGCTAATGTAAAACATAGCCACTTGTAGATTTAGTTTCATTGGTATCTGAAATCCAATTAGCATCACAATATCCCTCAAGTACAGCAGGATATTTAGTATAATGAATTCCCCAATCTATAGTGTATCTCAAATACCTCAAGACTCGAATGAGAGCATCCCAATGTTCACTATTAGGAATACTAGTATACCTGCTAAGTCTACCGACGGCATATGCTATATCAGGTCTGGTACAGTTCATGAGATACATGAGACTGCCGATCACCCTAGCATATTCTAAAGCAGAAACACTAGGACCTGAATGTTTTCTCAAATGATGACTTGCACCATAAGGTGTTTTAGTGGGAATACAATTATATTGGTTAAACTTCTTAAGGACTTTTTCTACATAATGTGATTGGGTTAAAGTAACTCATTCGGAATGTGTTACTATTTTAATCCCTAGAATAACATCAGCAACACCCAAATCTTTCATTTTGAAGTGCTTTTTCAGAAACTGTTTAGTTTTATTAATCACATCTAAACTAGTTCCCATTATTAGCATATCATCCACATATAAGCAAATTATAACACCACAATCCCCCACAAATTTGCTATATATGCATTTATCTGCTTCATTTATCACATAACCATTAGATGTCAAGGCAGTATCAAATTTCTCATGCCATTGCTTAGGAGCTTGTTTAAGGCCATAAAGAGATTTTCGAAGTCTACATACTTTATCATCAAGGCCATCTACCACAAATCCCTCAGGTTGATCCATATAAATCTCTTCTTCTAAATCTCCATATAAAAAGGCAGTCTTGACAACCATTTGATGTATAATAAGATTATACAATGAAGCAATTGCAACTAACATCCTTATAGAGATAATTCTAGTAACAGGTGAATATGTATTAAAGAAGTCAACTCCTTCTTTTTGTTTATAACCTTTAGCTACAAGTCTTGCTTTAAATTTATCAATTGAACCATCAGGTTTCAATTTTTTCTTAAAAATCCATCTACACCCAATGATTTTACATCCTCTAGGCAAGTCTACTAATTCCCAAGTGTTATTAGACATAATGGAATCATATTCACTATTTATAGCTTCCTTCCAAAATACAGAATCTGGTGAAGACATAGCTTCAACAAATGTACTAGGATCATCCTCTACTAAGTATGTTAGAAAGTCAGGACCAAAAGAAGTAGCAGTCCTAGGTCTTTTGCTTCTCCTAATTTCAGCTTCTTCTAATTCAATAGGCTCTTCTCTAACATTAGGAGGAACACTAAGAGAACTACTTGGTCTTGCAAATTTTTCTTTAAAAGGGAATCTATTTTCAAAAAATTCTGCATCTTTAGTTTCAAAAATTGTGTTCTTTTCAATCAAAATATTTTTAGAGTCAATTACTAAAAATCTGTAGGCATTACTATGAAAAGCATAACCTATGAACACACAATCAACAGTTTTTGGACCAAGTTTAGTTCTCTTAGGTGCTGGAATAGATGCCTTAACTAAACACCCCCACACTTTAAGATATTTATATGAAAGTATTCTACCTTTCCACAATTCATAAGGAAATTTATCCATTTTCTTACTGGGAATTCCGTTAAGAATATAACATGCAGTAAGAAGTGTTTCTCCCCACATGTTAAAAGGTAATCCAGAAGAGTTTAGCATTGAACTGACCATATCCTTTAGAGTTCTATTTTTCCTTTCAGCTACACCATTAGATTGGGGAAAATATGGTGGAGTAGTCTCATAAATAATACTATTATTAACACAAAATTTATCAAACTCACCCGAATATTCTCCTCCCCTATCAGATCTTAAAATTTTAATGGTTTTATCTAACTGATTTTCTACTTCAGTTTTATATGAAATAAATTTTGAATAACTTTCATCCTTACTCTTAAGAAGATAAATGTAACAATAATGAGAGTAATCTTCAATGAAAGTTAAAAAATATTTATTTCCACCACGGGTAACATATCATTTTAAATCACATAAATCAGAATGTATTAAACTTAAAACTGAAGTAGTTCTATCAACATGTGGAAATGGTTTTCTAGCATACTTAGATTCAATACACGTTTCACATTTTGAGTTTGGGAACTTATCAGTTTTAGGAATGTTTCCCAATCTCATTAATTTTTTAATAGAATTCACGTTAACGTGTCCAAATCTAGCATGCCATAAATCATAAGAGTCCAGCAAGTAAACAGAAGAAGTAGAAACTTTATTATTGATCACAGAAACATTTAATTTAAACAGACCCTCATCTGCATACCCTTTCCCAACAAAAGTACCACCTTTAGACATTACAACTTGACCACTCTCAAATAAAATTTTAAATCCCTTTTTGACTAAAATAAATCCAGACACTAGATTTTTCCTTATATCAGGTACATAAAGGACATCCTTCAAACTAATGACATTTCCAGAAGTAAATCTAAGTGCCACAATTCCTTTCCCCTCGATTTTGGAGGAAGAAGCATTTCCTATGAACAGACATTCTCCATCACTATTAGGAGTGAATGAAGAAAATGCACCTCTCGTGCAGCAAATGTGTTTGGTAGCTCCAGAATCTACCCACCTGTCTGTCATGTTGCTCACTAGATTAACTTCTGTCACCATAGCAGAAAAATTCCCATCTTCTACTATATGTGCCTGATGCTTCACAGTTTTTCCTTTTCTATTTCGACAATCCTTTGCAAAGTGACCTGGTTTACCACAAACAAAACAATCACCAATAGTTTTATTTTTAAACTGAGGCTTAGACCGATTGTTCTTTCCTATGAATTGTTTCCCCTTGAATCTGCCTTTAAAATTCTGGCTTTTGGTAAAATTTCCAACAGCTTTCTTACTATCAGAACCTCCTTCAATAAGATTGGCCTTTGTACCCAAGTCTGGTCTCTCCCTACGTTCTGCCATTCTATTGTCCTCTTCAATCCTAATTCTGATAATCAAATCCTCCAGTGACATTTCTTTTCTTTTATGCTTCAAACTGTTTTTATACTCTTTCCAAGAAGGTGGTAGTTTTTCAATTATAGCAGACACTTGAAAACCTTCACATATTTTATATCTCTCAAAGAATAATTTCGTGAATTATAATCTGTAATTCTTCAACTTGACTTACCACCGTTCTAATATCATCCATTTTAAAATCTAAAAATTTTCCCACAACAAATTTCTTAGTTCCAAGATCTTGATAGCATATTTCTTTTCTAATGACTTCCATAATTCTTTAGCAGATTTACACCAAATAAGAAACATCATATAAATCCAACGTCAAGCAATTCGAATATAGTTTCGCACATATAATCATTACGTACCCAATTAGCTAAATCGATGTTTCCTTATCGGTAGGCTCATCAAGAATTGCGTAAACAAAGTTTATCGATTCAATAGCATCTACAACTTTAAGAGTTTTCAAATAAAATCGCAATTTCATTTGCCATCTCTTAAAATTCTTTCCATCAAATAATTCAGGCTTTTCAGAATACTTAGGAACAGATATATCTACTGCAGCCATCGCAATTTCGCTTTAGATTGTTAGATAAAATAACAGTAAAGTGCAGAAAAACTTATCAATAGATCGAGTCTCGTGACAGCACGATGTCCTAAAGCGAAATTGCCCGTCGATAACTGCTTTGACCTCTGTGGACAATCACCTCCAGGATACAACGATCAAATAAACCAATTGTGCAGCAATCACAAAAGGTTTTTCAGAACTCTCAAGTGTACTCCAGAAATTTGTAAAATTAAGAACAATATTTTTACTGTATAGAAATATATAATCTCGTTTTTCTTGTTGTTTTCTAATACCCAAAAGTGTGTTTATATAGGCAGAAAGAGATGTAACATCTTCCACCATGATCTAGTATTAAGTTGCAGATGTAATGGCCAATGGTAATTGGTATTAATATTGGGCAGTTAAAACTGTCATATTCTACTGGCTAGTTGACCCAATAAATAATTCAGAAAATAATTAAAAAATAATAATTATTATTATTTTATTAGAATCAAAGACTTTTTAATATAGTGCGTGAAGCGTGACTCGAACACCTGACTTCCCACACAAATTCCACACTTTTCACCAGTTCGGCACTTCATCTTAATTAATTATTTCTTTCACATATTATATTTATTGTATAAATATATAACAATTTTAAGATTTCTAAACCGCATTTTATTTGTTATTTTGAAAAATTATTTTTCAAAACAGAAAATTAGAAGTTTCTTTTATCTTTTATCTTTTTTTTTTTTTAATTCTGAATTTATTTTTCTTGATTTTTATTGTTTTAAATTTTAATTATTATAATTTTATATATTTTTTTTATTTTTCATTTTTAAAATTTTATTTAAACACGTGTTTTCCATATTTTGAGTATTTTCAGAATTTTCATTGAAAACATTGAAAACGTCAAAAATACGTTTTAAGTTTTATATTATTAGTTTATCTTTATTTTCGAAAATATATTTTAAAAAATACCAAACCAATCACGTTTTCAATATTTTGCAAAACAAAAAACTGAAAACAGTAAACCATACACATCATCATTTTTGGCACCAAAATCTTGGTCAGCGGAGCATGTCTGTTGGCGACCCCAGCTTGCAGGCCAACTGACATTCAACGTGGTCCGTGGGTGTAGTCGTTGAGGGCTTTATTGGGCTCGATTGTATCATTAGGGACATGAGGAATGGTATTGCAGGCTAGAGTGGTTCGGATCATTGAAAATTTCGAGGTGGAGACCACAAGTTCTTCGCGCTATGTCACGATCTTTAGTTCGCAAGAGGGAACTGCTTTCAGCTGGCCGAGGTGGAGACTGATGCCCGATGGGTTGTTCGGAGTCCAAATCCAATTTCTTCCATGCCTCCCAATGAGGAATCCTCCCTCATATTGTCTCACAGTCTTCTGATGCATCCATTGTAAGTTTATCGTCATCGAGAAATTTTCTTGATCATAAGCTAGCCTTTTTTTGCCCAATCCCCATAACGGCGATATACTTTTACACATAATATATATTTTTCTTCAAACTCAATAATACATTTTTCTTCAAATTCTTTTTTGACAACACATTCTCTAATAAAATAGTTTCACACGTAAATTTAGAACTTTCTCATACTTTTCAACCACATGTTTTCCAGAAAAATCACTACTCAACAATTTATGTCCACTTGTTTGTTTGTGTATTTATTTTCGCAAACGTTACCAAACCTGATTGGCCTGTTTTTTTTTTTTTCGTCTTCCAATGTTATCATGCCAAGTGTTGTCTGTCAAAATTTCTTGTCAAAAAATTGTGCCTATAGCATGATTGTTATTTTCGCCTTGTGACATCCTATAGCATGATTGTTATTTTCGCCTTGACATGAACATAGATTGTTTAATTAGCAACGTCTTTACAGCCACGTTTGCATCTGTAATCAACTCCCAAGTAACTTCTGTGAAACCAAATTAGAGTGTAATGAACTCAATTACAGGAATTGAAGTACAATGATCCAATTGACAATTGGGTAAAAGTACATCAACTGCAAATGGAAATAATCCAAAACCTCACTACCTGCAGCTTTACTTCAACAGGACGCTGTATAACCCACACAAATACAGATACGGATGGATAAATTTACAGGCAAGATAGCATTATACTGGTGAAGAGCAGCTTCAAATAATATATATAAATAAAATAGGAAACAATGCCATTTCTAAGATGTACACAAGACCAAAGATGCACCAAGGACCACGAACTCAAAAACTAATGCGAAAATTTTCATCCCGTCAAACGGGCAAAATTAACATTGTTATTAACTAATAAGTTTCAGGCCAGTCTATGTGAAAAACTAGAGAATCAAAACAGAAAAATAAAAAAATAAGAAAAACTGAACCAATAGACACGTCACAGACAAAGATACAGAGCAAAGATCCCATAAGTTAAAACCCGACTTGTGAATCAGACAATCTTGATTTCATCCTTGCTCTTGAAGCTTTGCATCTCCGGCCCATCACTGATGACTGAAATTCTCCAGTCCTAAAGATTTTACTTACTTCCTCTCTTCGAGTCAGACTTTCCTTTCCTTTGCCTTCCACGTCTTCTAGTAGAACTGCTACCAGAGATAACTGGAACTGGCTGGGAAAAATGAGCAGGCATATGATGCCCAGGAACCCAAGCAGGGAACCCAACAGCAGGGATTCTGCACAATTTGGCATTCCAACATTAATTTTCACTCATGTAACTACTCGAGAAATAAGCCAAAAGAAAATAAAAGGAGGAAAACAATGACATGAATTATTGTACACAAATTTGCATGTTTGATTCAACATGAAGAGTCTAATCAAAGCCGCTATACAACAATAAATTCAAGCAAAGTTGGACGATCCAATGACACTTCTTGATGAATATATAACTTCGTACATAGTATTTCTCAAGCCTTTTTGATGGCTATCAAACTACGTGGAATTACTAGATAACACAGATAGCAAAGTATATAGGCTTCTCTCAGTTGTTTAGCAGTATGTGGAAAAACAAGAGGGGGAAAATATTAGTTTCCAAACATTCATAATGTAAAATAAAAATATGCATCAACTTCAAACACATATAAAATGTAAAAGCAGCTAACTAGTATTTTGTTAAAGAAAGTTCCAGGCCCTACATGGACATTGTCTGTCTGTGCTTCATAGCAGATCATCAAATCGAACAGGCACAGGAAGCTTAACCAATTAAATAGTATCATAGGAAGTAGTAGTTATTAGACATTATCAAACATCGATCAGTTAGCTTGGGGGAACCACCTAACTAGGGCTGTCCGTGGATCGGTTCGGTTCAATTCTGAAGAAACCCGAACTGATCCAAAACTTTCGGGTATTTATTAAATGGAACCGTCGATTCCAAATATAATTATGGAACCATTCGGGTTCGGTTCCGTACCATAATTAAATTTTTTAATATTTACAGCAACACTACATAAATACAACTAATGACATTTCATTCGTAACTTTTACAAATTAACGTAGCTCAATTCAAAAACATATACATAACTAGCCGTCCAATAAGATTAATTCAATGCATACAATACAAATACCAAAAAGTAAATATTAATATTACAGCAACATTACATAAAGTATATTCATTTGCTTCAAATTAAAATGGGCTAATGGGGTTTAAAAATGATTTGGGCTTTAAAATTAAAATTATGAAATAATTTGATTTATTTAATTAATTTGCTAATTTGTTTAGAAAAAATAAAATAATTTAATTAATTCAATATAAAAAATAAAAAAATTATTTAGTTTCGGTTTTTATTCGGTTCTTGGTCTAGACCCGAGACCCGACCCGACCCGACCCAAACCCATCGGTTCTCGATTCGGATATCCGTTTGGATATTTAATTTATGAAGTACCGCTCGATTCGGTCCGATTCGGGACATATGGACACCCCTACACCTAACTATTGAATTTTATAATCAAAATTCCTGTAAGAATGACAGCTGCCAATCGTCACAAAGCAGAAGAGGAGAGTTTATATTCACAATTCTTACCCAAAAGGAGCACAGCAGACTCCTGCTTGGTCATGGAAGCATCAACAGCCTTGCTGTTGTGCAAGGAAAGGCGTAATGCTTGGTTTTCAGCAAGACAGCTCTGGAGTAACATGCCTAGCCTCTTGCATTCTGCCTCAAAGTACCTACTCTTCATCTCAAGGTCCTTCACATATATCTTCTTCCTTTCTCGTGATCTGACCGCTGCATCCCTGTTCCTCATTTGCCTGAAAGATCAATTAATCACTCAAGAGAAAAACCCAAAAAATTCATCCCAACTGTAATAAAACTTCCATCAGTAGCAAGGTGACTACAGTAAGAAGCTTCTCTGTATAACAAAGGTGAAAAATAATAATAATAAAAAATAATAAAATGATCTCTGTAAGAAGCAGAAACATTGAAGTATGCTATGTGATACCCGTATCAAACTTTCGTGAAGCATTGCATTGTGCGCATATGAATTACAATGATTGATCTAAACTTACTTAAATAAAGTTGTAATAATTGTATCTTACACGATCTAATGCACGTCACAATATTACAGAAATTGTAAAAAACCGCAAATCCAAATACAAGGTAACTTTTTGATGTCTTAATTCAACTTTATGCAGGTAAGTTTTTGATTCAGCTAATTCTAAGTAACAAAAAAAAAATAATAACAACTAAATCAAATCAGTCAACAATAAAATAACAACAGAAGCAATAAATAATTACAGTAATTAAAAACTGAGGGTTCATCTGAAGTACCTTTTGCGTTTTTTGGCACCAGGATCATCATCATCCACAACATGGACATCGTCGTTCTGCTTCTCTAGAGCTTCCGCCTGGCTATCATGGGTCTCCTTATCCTTATCCTCTTCCGAAGACAATGGGCTAGAAGAATCCTTTTCGGGACCATCAATCAATTCATCAGACAGATCGGAAGCCGCAGGAGAATCTAGAAGTACGTCCGTAAGAAAGCCATCCGCAGAAACCTGTTCGTGATCGTGCAGGGCTACATTGGAGTCATCGTTCATGAGCAACTGCTCTATGTCCTCGATCGACAATGAATCCGAATCCGGTGAAGGGTTCAAGGGATTCGACAATTCCCTCACGGGCTCATCCAAGAATTCAAAATTCAGATCATCTGGTATGTTGTCAATTAGAAGGTTCCAATCGATTTGCTCATCTTCAACCACTACGAAATCATTCATTAGAGCCCTCGTAATACCCAAAACCCAAAATGAAGAGATCGGTTACGGATTGAGTTTCGAGAATTGAACGTCCCACACCGCGGCTTTGCAATTTATTGGGGTTGAGAGTTGGGGTTTAGGGTGGTGTAAGGCGCGGGGGGCGGGGGGAGAAACTGCTTGGTGGTTTCTGCTTTCTTCGTGGTTAAGAGACGAAGGGAGAATGATCTAAGCCGTCCACGTGTCAAATCTGAGTAGAATTTTCAAAAATACAAGTACAGTTAGTCCCGAAAGCACCAGATCACCGCCTGGGTGGTGAACACATCATTCAACCAATCATAGCACGGGTTTCGCTAATTGGTAATGTTCGGGTACTGCGTCTTCTACGCTATATGGTGGACCAACCAGTAAAATAATGGGGAATTTGGTTTTAAGCCATAAATAGAGGTATATTTTGAGAAAGGGTAATTAGCACGAAACGTCACTACCTTTCTCTAATATTGTCGAAAATATTTTTATCTTTTATATTTTTAGCATTTCCACACTTCACTGCACAAAAATGTCATTTTCATCCATTTTCTCAATTAAAATTTGTAAAATGACGAATATACCCTATTTTAAAATAAAACAAAAAAGAAAAAAAATTAATTGCAACATCGATCCAACAAGAAAGCTTGGATGGCTGGCTTGCTTTTTCAAGATTTTGTTGGTTGGTTTGATAAGAGAATGAATGGCAGGAAGCTTCTCTTAATAATAGATAATTGCCCAACTCATCCAAAGGTAGTTGAAGGCTTGAGAAATATAGAGTTATTTTTCTTACCTTCTAACACAATGTCTAAGATTCAACCATGTGATGCTGTGATTATTCGAGCATTCAAAGCTCATTATCGTCGTCGTTTTTATTCTAGCATCTTACAAGGCCTTGAGGTTGAAGCACCAAATCCTGAAAAAATTAATATTTTGAATGCTATTAATTTTGCTAACATGTCTTGGAATTTTGATGTGAGGACAACAACCAATTGCAAATTGTTTTTGGCATTGCAAGATTCGGTCAGAAAAAAACAATATTCCCGAACCAGAAGTTGGTGAATTAGATGAAGGTATCCAATGATTAAATGATGTCATCTCTAATTTACGCTATCAAAAGAGGCATTTCAAGCAATAGTCACTTTAAGCAACTACTTGCTACAACACGAGCAAAATATTCCGGAAGTTGTGTATACTCTACAAAAAGTTAAGGATGTGGTTCATTTTAATTTAGGTGGGAAGAAAAAACAATCAACTATGGATGCATATTTTCAAAAGGAATGATTATTGTACGGGTATTGTTGATTGATTGAAAGATTTTGGTTTCTCTCTCTCTCTCTCTCTCTCTCTCTCTCTATCTATCTATCTATCTATCTATCTATCTATCTATCTATATATATATATATATATATATATATATATATATATATATATATATATATATATATATACAGGAATGATCTAATGAGCACCGGTGCTCATCTTATCCTAAACACCAATGAGTTGGCACATTAATTCATTGGTGGATTGGAACTCACAAAATCTTTATCCACCAATGAATTAATGTGCCAACTCATTGGTGTTTAGGATAAGATGAGCACCGGTGCTCATTAGATCATTTCTGTATATATATATATATATATATATATATTCTTTTTTCTCAATGAAATCCAGTAATTATTACTTTATATGTTTATTGGACCTTTAAGGATTCAATTTTTTTTTTATTACTTAATGCATTTAGCGAGGTTATTACTTTAGTCCATTAGCCCAAGTCAGGATTTAAAGAAATTATTATATAATCGAGGTTATTACGTTATCAAACATTACTTTATCGAGGTTTAACTGTATTATTTTCTTTTATTTTATTGTTCGATTAATTATCGTTCAATTAACCATCACGTTCCTATTATAAAATATTGCTGCTTTTGAAATAGCACACATCCAAATAATATATATCTCATTGTGTTCATGAAGAAATGTAAATTAAACAATTCAATATTGAGTTGTAATTTTTAAAGAAAAATAATTTTCTATGTTATTAATATTTACAAAGAATATTAATTTATCTCTCTTGAAGTGCATTGATTATAATTTTCAATGTTTCAAAAGAATATTAGGGTCCGTTTGATTGCAAGGGTGGAAAATGGGTGGAAAGAAAATGTTTTACAGGGAATTGATTTTCTTAGAAAATGTTTTACTGAGAATTGTAATTAATTGTGTTTGATTGGTATAATTTTCCATGGAAAATGTTGAAAGTTTGGTGTCCATTTGGCTTCGTTTTTTATGGAATTTGTCTATTAAAGTGATAATTTTTTCTACCATTGGGTCTAAAATGTGTTCCAATTGTAAAAAAAAAAAATTTGAAAAAAAAATTTGAAAAAAAAAAATTTATCATACCGAATATTCTTCGTTTGACTTTGTTTTGCATGGAAGTTGTCAATAAAAGTGAAATTTTTTTTACCATTGTATCTAGAATTTGTTCCCATTGCAAAAAAAAAAAAAAAAAAAAAAAAAGCTGGAAAATATTTTTTCACCTAATAGGTGAAAAAAACATTTTCTACCATTTGTGCATCAAAGGGTTGTACCTAGAAAAAGGGAGGAAAACATTTTCCATGGAAAATTTCGCATATCAAACAGTCAAAAAGTGGAAGTAGGAAAATATTTTCCTACTTCCATGGAAAATTACGCGAATCAAACAGAGCCTTAACATACTGTTCTTGAAAAAACAATAATAAAAGACAACTTGCTCTCGAAGTAACATATATTTCAATATATATATATATATATATATATATATATATATATATATATATATATATATATATATATATCATGCATCAACTATGCAAATAAACATACATATAATAATGTGGATAATTATGGACTTATGCCATCTAGTCTTTTCAAGTCATAAGTGAAAAACGTAAGATTCGACTCAACTACACCTTAAGGGAAGGGGGAGTGATTAGGTGTAAATGCGGAATTAAAACTTTAATCAACAAGTAACAAGTCACAAGTTAATTATGTTTAGGTGATTAATCAAACAATTCAATTAGTCATATCTTTAAATGCCGCAGTAATATCAAAACAGTAAGAACAACAGTAAACAACATCAGAATTGTTCACATAGAAACCCAATTTCAACCCTCATCAAATCCAGATACCAATCCAATGAGTTCAATGATCTTTCCTAGAGCTAGAGTAGAGAATCCCTAATCTAATAAACAATTCAAAAAAAAAAAAAAATACTTTAATCCAAATATAGTACAATTATAGAGGAAGCGAGAAAAACTCTGGGTATGCCAGTAAAAGATCCACTATAAACTTTTAATAAATTTACAGACTACTAGTAAAGTTAACGATAGAAGCTTTCTAATCTTATGTCTAAAGTTTGAAACTGCCGTTCTGGAATATGCATACTAACACCAATCTTGGCTTGTCTTTGTAAAATAGTCATCCTGGAATGAGCACACGAATTCCAATCTAGACTTTTTACGCAGTTTATCTCCTATATATCTTCTCAAGAACTCTTCGTTCTTCAACTTCTTCTTTGATCTTCAAAGCAGCAAAGTTGATGACACAATCTTTCTGACGACCAAAGCAAAGAATGCAATTTGGTGTTTGACTGGATGGATTTGACGTTTTCAATATTATGAGCGCATATATGATTGAAGGATTGAACTTTTGATCTTGTGTAGGATGAATTCACTCTAAAAAATAATATGTTCAATCTTTTTTAAAGTAGAATATACAGCGCCTCTATTTCTAAGTTGGACAGTTTAAGTAAATTAGGTCAAGTAAAAGTCTAGGAAATCAAAATTAGGCTTGGCTGATAAAATCAGTCGCTCTCGAGCGACAGTTGGACGAAGGTCGAACGAGGATGTTCCTACTTCATTCTCTCAAGCATGACTCCGACGAGCAGTTAGCGAAAAATCGGCAAGAATCATTCTATTTCCAAGCATGAAACCCCAAATCTTAAGCTAACCTACAAACTATGAAACTTTACAATTTAGTACCTAAATTTTTATAAACGTTCAAGTTGGTCCTTTTGTTCACAGAATCACTAATACAATATATAAACCTAGCAAACTCGTCATTTGGCATTCTGTGACAAAACCAAATACAATACAAAAAGATATACTATGATGCTTCCACTTTGTTAAGCCTGTATCCTGAAACCAAAGACTCACATACCCAATGTAAAAGCATGTGATACATGAAATAATCAATCAAGTACTTAGAAGCATAATCAAATCAAATAAGTAAGCAATATTAATTCTAACCAAAACACCACGACCACATTAATATCACAAAGCATCAAAACTCAAACAGCTATGCATGAAATGCAACACAAATGCAATGCGCATGCTCCCCCTCAGTGCATGATATGCAATGCAAATGTAATGCACGAGCCTCTCTTACCGCAAACTCTCAAAGTGTTAAAGCAGGAGATAAATGTATCTATATCTCACCTCATCGACCCCTAAAGACATATGTAGCTGCTCAATGTGTATGATGTATGATATATCTCCCACTTACAATAAAAGTTCTCCCCCTTTTTTGTCACAAATGTCGAAAGGATGGAGCAAATGCACACAACATAAGAAGTAATACATAAAGTGGCAAAGAAAATTTCAATAACTAGAGAAAGGCCACAAAAATTTTAGAATACATCAAGAGCCAGCATGAAGTTTAGCTAAACAAAAATCAGATTCTACTACTACAACACTATCCCTATCTAGGAATCAGGAGCATCGTCGCCATCAGATGCATCAGAATAAGTACTCTCATACTCCCGATGCTCGCGCATCCAACGTAAACGATGCTAAACATCTGCAACCTCGCCACGTAGAGTAGTGACCTTTGTTCTCGTCTAAGTCACCTCGGCAAGTAAACGAGCCTGCTGGCTGATCAAAGTAGACATCGGCGCATCAAAGTGGTCACGGGATCAACCGTGGGCGAAGTAGGAGGGACAGAAGCAGAAGAAGAAGCCTGTCTGCAGAAAAGGATAGTGCCACAGTAGACGACATAGACGAGGGATCAACAGGGCCAGTTTCAAATTTTTTGTGTGGTTAAAAATGAGTAAAAGAATGAGAATGAAAAAAATAATGTGGCTCAAACATGGCGAGTTTCAAATTTTTCATAAGTCATCCATCTTCCTCTGAATTTACCAATGCACTTTAATTTAAAACATAATAAAAAACAGTTATAGCAGTGAAAAGTGGTGAACATCTTCCACAATTTTTCAACACAAAAAAATCACCTTCGCGTATTGTAATATTTAAAATTTGAAATTTCACTAAAAAAAAAAATTAAATCATAGGCCTATATATTCTTCTTCCACGTATTATAACTTGAAATTGGAGATTTGGATTCTTAGGAATGGATAAACGGTAGGGAGGCAAAAGGGTTTTTTTGATTTCTCGAGGCATCGTATGTGTGGTAGTGAAATAAGTGGGATATCTAGAATAACATTGGCCGGATGATTCAACGAAATATGGGCTAGTGGGTTTATCAGTTCAATGAGTTTTTAATAAGTTAAATTTTCAAGAGGTACTTACAAAAATACTCTTAAAATTAGGGATATTTTGAAAAATCATATGAAATGTTTTTAAAAAATAAAAAATACTGTGTAAAATGAAAAAGTGACACAATATCGCTTTTTTTTTTATATAAAAATTGTCACCTTTTTTAAAAAAGTAAAAAACAGTGACATAAACTAAAAAAAAGTGAAAAAACTAAAAAAAAGTGACACTCTCAAAAAGTGATACAAACTCAAAGAAGTGACAGAAACTCAAAAAATTGACAAATACCAAAATAGTATCATCCATTTGTGCATCACCAGTAATCATGTTCTTAAAATAATCAACACGTCCAGGTTAATCCACATGCTGATTATGTTAGAAAAATATAATATATTATTTCACTTTTTTTATCTTCTTAAAAGGTGACAAAAACTTAAAAGATGACAAAAATCTAAAAAAAAGTGACAATTTTAAAAAGTGACACAATGTCACTTTGATAAAATTGATGAGCAACTTTGACATCCTTAGATGGTAATGCATAAAATTAAGTAAGTGACAGTGTGACGCAATCCCACTTTTATAAAAAGTGATTTTGTTAGTAAAAAAAGATTTCAAAAAACCAAAAAAGTAACAAAAAATATATTAACTAGGATATAAACTTGGATTTGGAAGGTACGGAGCCCTTGTTTGATTCTCATTTTCTTTAAATACATTTATTTCTGTCTTCTTTTCAACAATATATTCTTAATAAAATAATATTACATGGAAAACCAATTTTTTTTCTTATTTTTTAATCACACATTCTGTATCAATCAACTATTCCAAAATAAATTCTATACAAAAAATAAATAAATAATGGAAAGTGAAAAAAGTGACAACACGTGAAAAAAGTGACAAAAATATACGCAGAATATATTGTTTTTCTGATTGCCTAGCTTTGATTTTTGTTTTCCAAACATTCTTAACAAACTTCACATTTGTGCTTTGATCAGTCCATTGAGGCAACTCCCAAACTCAATGCCTCCAATTTATATTTCCCAGTTTTTGCACCGAAGACATGAGTAAAATTTACTTATTTTACTCTTGTTAAAAATGAATTCTTCAATTTATTAACTTCATCACTATTTCTCAAATTTACCTACCTCTACCTCATTTCTGAGTAAAGAGAAAAATGGATCCTAAAATTCACTGCTCTTTTCCACTCGCAAACATTCTTCAAAGTTCAACATGTAAATTGAACTCACAACAAAGCATACAATATACAAATTGAAGCTTCAAAATCAACTCCGACTTCACCGACTCAAATTTTCTGCAATCCTACCCTCTTCCCCATGGCAAAGCAGATATGCCGGCTGCTCAAATTAATCACCGCAAACCCAGCTAACCAAAACCGAGTCTACCGTGTTGGGAAGTAAACTTTATTTTGGAGTAGTAATACGGGGTTTAAGAATTTTGCTCATAGTCCCAATTCAATTAAAAAGCCCAACAAAATCTAACATTTCTAGAAACATGTTCTAAAAAGATCCATGTAAATATCTAAGTAAAAGATGTGGTCATAAATATGGTAATGTGTCAAGTGGATTATCTGGTTCTAGAAATTCTATCTAGAATATTTTAGGAAAATATCTAGTCCAAATATGTGGTCTAGAAGTCTCATGAAAATATAAAGTCTAGAAGGCTCTAAGAAATGTGGGATCTAGAAGCTTCATGTAAACCCTATATAAAGGGGTAGAGTCCATCCATTTTATAACAAGTCAAGTAAAGTCAAGAGTGTAAGTCTTGAAATTGAGAAATATAAGTTACCTTTTACTTACTTCCTATTAGTATTGTCCTTCATATCAAGCCTTAGATAAACCAAGTTAGTAAACTTCTATTTCCTCCAACAAACTGGTATCAGAGCCCTAAGGTCCTTGTGAAAAATGGCAAGTGGGATGATTCCTTTTCAAGTCCCTCAATTTAACAAGGATAACTATGACAATTGGAGCATAAGGATGAAGGCATTGCTCGGGTCGCAAGATACATGGGAGATCATAGAGAAAGGCTACACGGAGTCATATGACGAGGTCACTCTATCCCAAGCACAAATGGATAGTTTGAAGGATGCAAGGAAAAAGGACAACAAGGCGCTCACCCTCATCTATCAAGCTTTAGATGAAGGTATGTTCGAGAAAGTAGCTTGTGCTACTACGAGTAAGGAAGTACGGAAGATCTTGTAAAACTCCCACAAAGGAGTTGATAAGGTGAAAAAGGTTTGACTCCAAACACTTCGAGGTGAGTTTGAAGCTTTACATATGAAATAATCGGAATCAATTTCTGATTACTTTTCAAGAGTGTTGTCCATTGTGAACCAATTAAAGAGGAATTGAGAAAAGTTGAGTGATACTCAAGTAATTGAGAAGATACTAGGTCTTCAGATTCTAAATTGGACTACATAGTTGTAGCCATTGAGGAATCTAAAGATCTAAATAGTATGAGTGTCGATCAACTCATGAGATCTTTATAAGCCCATAAAGAAAGACTAAAGAAGAAGGTAAAAGAAGATCCATTAGAGCAAGCTCTTCAAACAAAGCTCATCTTGAACAAGGGTGAAGGAAAGTTCGACAATAGGAAAAGCCAAAGAGTTAAGAAGACGTGGCCAAGATCGAAGAAGAAGTGCATTCTACAAGGAGGAAAGAAGCCAAAGCTCATTTTCCACTAAAGGTCATAAAGAAGGAGGAGGTACGAGGTAAAATGAAATACCAAGGTATGGCAAATCTCAAGTTAAATGTTACAATTGTCAAAAACTTGGCCATTATGCTTTAGAATGTAGAAATGATACTAACCAAGTTGAGGAGAAAGCCAACTATGCTAGTCAAAATGAAGTGGATCTTGCACTATTGTTGGTTTACAAAGGTGAAAAAAGCAGGAGAAAGAACACTTGGTATTTGGATACTGGAGCAAGTAACCATATGTGTGGAAGACCAAACATGTTCGTAGAATTCGATGAATCGGTAAGCGGCAATATTACTTTTGGAGATGAATCCAAGATACCCGTGAAAGGCAAAGGTAAAATTTTGATTCGCATGAAGAATGGTACGCATCAATTTATCTCAAATGTCTACTATGTGCCCAATATGAAGAATAACATTCCAAGTTTGAGACAACTATTAGAGAAGGGCTATGATATTCATTTGAAAGATCACAGTCTTTCAATAAGAGATCAAAGAGAAAATTTGATTGCTAAAGTCCCTATGATAAGAAATAGAATGTTTTCATTAAACATTCAAACTGATGTTGCTAAATGCTTAAAAGCTTGTTTTAAAGAATCATCTTGGCTTTGACACTTGAGATTTGGGTATCTTAATTTTGGGGCCTTAAAGTTGTTAAGTAGGATGAAGATGGTAAAATGTTTGCCTCCAATAAATCATGCGGATCAATTATGTGAAGGATGCTTACTTGGGAAGCATTCAAGGAAAAGCTTTCCAAAAGAAGCATCTACAAGAGCTAAGAAGCCACTAGAACTTTTACACGCGGATGTTTGTGGGCCAATCAATCCAATCTCTCTTGGTAAGAACAATTATTTTGTTGTTTTCATCGATGATTTTAGTAGAAAGACTTGGATTTATCTTCTCAAACAAAAATCAGAAGTCTAATGCTCTTGTTGAAAAGGAAAGTGGCTATAGCATAAAAACCATGATATCGGATAGAGGAGGAGAATTTACCTCCAAAGTGTTTGAGAAATATTACGAGGAGAATGGAATTCGTTGCCCATTGACGGTTTCATATTCTCCACAATAAAATGGAGTAGTCAAAAGAAAGAATAGATCCATTCCTAACATGGCCCTCTGCATGCTCAAAAGCAAGAGATTGTCTAAAGAACTTTGGGCTAAAGCTGTTAATTGCGCTGTATACCCGTTTAATCGATCTCCTTCTAGAAGTGTATGGAATAAGACACCATAAGAAGCATGGAGTGGAAGAAAGCCCAATATATCTCACCTGCGAGTATTTGGGAGCATTGCATATGCTCATGTGCAAGATCAAAAGCAGTCCAAGCTAGATGATAAGAGTGAAAGGTATTTCTTTATCGGCTATGACTCTCGTTCCAAAGGCTACAACTGTATAATCCAAGCAATGAGAATATTATCATAAGTACAGATGCCGAGTTCGATGAAGAAGGAACTTAGGATTGGGGTGTCCAAGAAGAAGACTATAACTTCTTGCCATTCTTTTATGAAGAAGAACAAAAGAATGAAGAGCGGTAAGAGCCTACCGGTCCATCCCTATCACTTGCTCTTGGAGATGCTTCACCGGCATCTTCATGAGGAGAAAGCTCAAGCGAAAGGACACCACGTATGAGGAGCCTTCAAGAGCTATAAGAGGTAACAGAGAATCAAAATAATCTCACACTTTTTTTATCTTTTTGCCGATTGTGAGCCAATAGGGTATGAAGAAGCAGTATAAAATAAAAGATGGAGAGATGCCATGGATAAAGAAATTAAAGCTATTAAGAAGAACGATACGTGGGAGCTAATGACTTTTCCCAAAGGAAAAAGAGCAATCGAAGTCAAGTGGGAGTACAAGGTAAAGAAGAATGATAAATGAGAGGTGGAGAGATATAAAGTAATATTGGTTGTCAAATGCTACAACCAACAGTCGAGGATCCATTACGAAGAGGTATTTGCCCCAGTTGCTCGCTTAAAAACCATAAGATTAATTCTATCTTACCGCGCAAAATAAGTGGAAGATTTTTCAAATGGATATGAAATCAGCTTTTCTAAATGGTTATTTTGAAGAAGAAGTTTATGTAGAGTAACCAATAGGATATAAAATAAAAGGGCATGAAGGTAAAGTCTTAAAACTCAAAAAGGCTTTATATGGGTTGAAACAAACCCCAAGGGTATGGAATAGTAGAATTGACAAGTACTTTCTAGAAAAAGACTTCACAAAGTGCGCTCACGAGTATGCCCTTTACACAAAGGTAAATGAGAAAGAAGATATCCTGCTTGTTTCTTTGTATGTGGATGATCTTATATTCATAGGAATAATCTAAGTACGATCACTAAGTTTAAGAAGGCCATGACTCAAGAATTCGAGATGACAGACATCAGTCTTATGGCCTACTATCTTGGGATTAAGGTAAAGCAAATGGAGGATGGCATCTTTATCTCACAAGAAGGATACGCGAAAAAAGTTCTAAAAAAATTTAACATGGCGGATTGCAAGCCTATACGCACTCCCGTCGAATGCGGAACCAAGTTATGGAAGTATGATGAATGTGAAAAAGTGGATCCAACACTCTTTAAGAGTCTTATCGGAAGTCTAAGATACTTGACATGCACAAGACCAGATATTCTCTTTAGAGTTGGGCTAATCAGTTACTATATGGGGACACCCACCATGACCCATATAAAGGCTGCAAAGAGGATTCTTCGCTACATCAAAGGTACGCTTGACTATGGCTTAATCTATTCATCATCTAATGAATTCAAACTTGTTGGATGATTGGGGCGGAGATATTGATGATAGAAAAAGCACTACTGGATATGTGTTCTACTTGGGGAACACTGCATTCACTTGGAGCTCGAAGAAGCAATCGATCGTGGCACTATCTACATGTGAAGCTGAATATGTGGAAGCTACATTAAGTGTTTGGCATGCGATTTAGCTTAGAAACTTGTTGAAAATGCTTGGAGTTCACAAGATGAACCGACGGTGATCCATGTTGACAACAAATCAGCACTGACATTGGAAAAGAATACAGTATTTCATGATAAAAGCAAGCACATCGATACAAGGTATCACTTCGTAAGAGAGTGCATTGCAAAGAATGAAGTACAGTTGAAGTACGTAACCTCTCAAGAGCAGATCGCCGACATTCTCACTAAGCCACTCAAGCATGGCGTGTTCCGCAAGCTAAGAACTTTACTTGGAGTAGCAAAATCAAGTTTAAGGGGAATGTTGGGAAGTAAACTTGATTTTGGAGTAAGTAATAGGGGCTTAAGAATTTTGCTCATAGGCCCAATTCAATTAAAAAGCCCAATGAAGTCTAACATTTCTAGAAACATGTTCTAGAAAGATCCATGTAATTATCTAAGTAAAAATGTGGTCATAAATATGATAATGTGTCAAGTGGATTATGTGGTTCTAGAAATTCTAGGAAAATATCTAGTCCAAATATATGGTCTAGAAATCTCATGAAAATATGAAGTCTATAAGGCTTTAGGAAATGTTTGGTCTAGAAGTTCCATGTAAACCCTATATAAAGGGGGTAGAGTCAATCCATTTTGTAACAAGTCAAGTCAAGTCAAGTGAGCAAGTCTCGAAGTTGAGAAATAAAAGTTATATTTTACTTACTTCTTCCTATTAGTATTGTCCTTTCTATCAAACCTTAGCCAAACTAAGTTAAGTAAACCTCTCTTTCCTCCAACATACCATTGGCTACTTAGAGTAGCCTAGTCTAATCGACATCATCACACACCAAAAAGTAGAAACCTGGAACTCACCAAGGAGATGGTGGGGTACGTTTTCTCGCTCATGCAATGTGATTTTGTTGGTCGTGATGCCAACTACCAAGGCCATTGTAGACTTGGATTTTATCGGAGTTGATGATCTCCAAAGAAGTGAAGAAGCTGGAGGCTAAGTCTACAGAAAGCTTTGATTTAATAGAGGTCGTAGCTCCCAATATCATCACTATCTTCTTATTCCGACAAGTTCCAGCGGAGGCGGTTGTAATGGTGGTCATATGGGTTGTTGTCGTAGAGGTTGAGCAACCCGATGGCAACTCGCATAGCTCTAGAAATACTGGTAGTTTTAGAATGTAATTAATACATTGTTAAATGTTTTAATTAACTAATAAGGTATGAATCAAATTTGTTAATGTTTTATGGTATTGAGCCTAATTTTCCCAATTTTCAATTATAAAAAGGGAAGATTTCATAACTAAGAGGTTAAGTTTCCCCAATTTCAAATTTAAGAAACAAAATTTAAATTTTAAATTTTTTTTAATTTTTTTTATAAATTAATTAATTAAACACATATTTTATTAATTAAATATATTAAGGTCACAATTCCACATAATTTGGTAACAATTATAAATTAATTAGTTACAAGTTATTTTTCGATCACAATAGAAAATTTTACAGGTCACAATTTTTTCATCATTCACAAATTTATAAAATTAATAAGTCACATATTATTCATTAGTCACAAATTACAAATTTTATATATCACAAATTATTTTAACATTACAATTCAAAAATTATATAGGTTACAATTTATTCATCGGTCACAAATTAAAAATTGAAACATATCAATTTATTTATAAGTCACAACTTATTAGACATTCACAAATTATCGGTCACAAATTAACAATCTTTAGGTCACACATTATTTTTGGTCACAATTTATCTTTTTTATTGGTCGAATGTTATTTATCGATCACAAATTAATCAATTTAGTGGTCACAAACAACCAAATAATATGTAACCATCACCAACAGCATGACAACCAAAATCCCATCGTCGGATCCACCACCTCCACCTCCCCACCCACAACCACTGCACCACTACCACTAAAACCACAAAACCTCTTCCACCACCATCCCATCCTGCAACCAAAAAAAAAATAAAATCCTAACCCTACCATCATCGCCGCCGTCACCGACCACCACCAACACTGCCACCATCTACACCACCCAACCACAATACACCATGGCAGCAACCGAAAGTAGCATCACCATTTCACCGCCGTCTCCTTCGCCATAACCTCCAATAAACTACCATGTTCAACTTCAAAACCACCACCACAACCACTAACAAATCACCATTTTCAACTATAAAACCCCCACTGCCACTGCTAGATCCACCTCAACACAAGCACCTGCAATATACTATTAATACCAATACCATCGCACCACCGCCGCTACTACATATACCATCACCACCACTAAGAACAAAGATAACCAAAAACTCTGGCTAAGCTACAAATCTGAGGAAAAACTATCCCAAAAACACACCAAAATGCAGCGGCGATTGCAGCACCCTAAAAACACAACCAAAACTACAGATCGAGAAAGTCTTAGCATTTTCCTCCAGCCAATCCAGATCCTAAATCGGAATAGGAACATGATCCATGTTCCTAAATCAGTCTAGAATGGTGGTCTGTGCGTGATGATCGTGCACTATGGCTGTTATGGCCCAAAAATCATCCCCCAAACCCCAAAAACCATCCGAAAATCACTTTGTGACTTCTATGCACGGTGGCCGTATGTCACTGTGACCGGTGTCCCGACACTGCGTGGTGTCCACCGTGTGTAGTGGCTCAACGTTCTGCGAAGAGAATGTAACTATCTTTTAAACTAAAAATAAAGATGAAAGAAAGAGAGAGATATGAACGATGGAGAGTGAGAAGAAAGAGTGACGGAGAGAAGAGAGGAGCATGGGGAAAATTAGAATGAAACTGATTAGGTTTAGGATAAAATTTGTACAATTAATATTTAATATTTTAAAAAAATATATCTAATTTTTGGAAAGTGAAAACTTCAATCTGATTTTTGAAATTGAATCTTCAAAGTTCTGGTTTTGTGTAATTTTCACTTATAAAAATGAATGAATCGGACTGGACACAAAATATGGGCTAGTGGATTTATCGGTTCAATGAGTTTTAATGGGTTAAATTTGCAATTGTAAAAATGAATGAACCGGACTGGACAATGATTCGGTTCGATAGTTTTCGGACCATACTGACTAGTCCAAGTTTTATAACACTGCCAAAGAGCTGGTCCATTACACTGGATTAATCAATATTAATGGAATTTTTTACACTTGGTTGGTTGGAAATGTAATTTTCCGGAATCTCTGAGGTTCAAAATGGAAGAATTGGAGAGTAAAGGTATTGTGATATATATTGTAGTGGTTGATTGTAACCTTTCATGAACATTTTGCTATTCCCTAAAATCAAATTTTAACTATGGCGTTAGTTAGAAATGTAAGTTCTTCGTTGCCAGTGGTGCTCCGAGCAACATTCCTGGTCTACACTACCCCACTTGAAAGCCGACTGGTAAATACTTTCAATTGCCATTGGAATTTCATCGAAATGGAACTGAAAATAGCGATGGTTTCTTCTTTTAGAAATAGAAGCTACGCTTGCCTACTAGCTAATGTGATGGCACGGAAGTGGTAGATGAAAGGTTTGGGGTAGAAGTAGAAGTAGAACGCAATTTTGACAAGAAGTCGCTTTTGCCAACGTGGCATGCCAACTCATGGTTTAACACCTCTAAATTCTACAGGTGTAATTTTCATTGTCCACATAAAAAAAATGATAAAATATGTCAACTTTGTCAACGACTTGTAACAGGTTGACCGAATTCGAACAAACGGATTTTTATTTTCTATTATTTTTTATTTAATTATTTTATATGAGATAGTTTGTTCAGATCGTTGACTTTTAGTCAACTAGTGGTCAAATGAACGGATTCTGCCCACATTTTGCACTCAAGACCAAAGGTATGGGACCCTAGCTGTAAAAAAGAAAGAATTGGGTATAGTTTGCAATAATTTTAAAGGCTCGGGACCCTAATTGCAATTTTCCCTAAAATAAAATATAAAATAAACATAATGGGGGACATGTGGCCTGACAACAATCATGAAGTTACAATATGAAAGTGTCAACCATTTCAAGACACTAGTAGCTAAAGTAAAAAAGAAACGATTTTGCTACATGTACACTTAGTTTGACATCATGGATGATATTTTCTGATAAAAAGACATAAATATCATTTTTCTTATTCTTTAGTCAAATCAAGATTCTCTATTCCTGATATAGGGTAACTTTGATGTATTTCTTCTAATAAATAGAAAAGTCAATTATGCTCATATTTATCAATATATTTTTTTTTATCAAAACAATAGTTTAATATTCTAATTTTATTTTTTTATTTCTTTATTAATTCTAACTATATTTTCTGTAAAATATAAAGGCACATGTATATCTCTATTATTTTTCAGAAAATAATCAAGTACAGTATAAAATGATCTAATTTCTTCTCTTTTTCTTTCACAGTCAATTTCTAAATATTGAATGATAGTAATTAAAACTTCATAAATAGTAGGAGTGCAAATATTAATGCAAGTAATTGACATAAATAAGAAAGATCTTACAGTATTGAAGTAGAAGGTAAAGACAGAATAATATCAACGAGATTTCTCTCGAGCTTGCTCTCGTATGTTTGTATACTCAGATATAAGTGATCGATGTTATTTGAGTTTAAGAAAGTGGGTTATGGTCCAACATGACTTCCGCACTCTTATTATTTTTCTCTCTGACTCTTTTGCATATCTCACAATAGATCACATGGAATCACAGTTTTCCTTTCAACTCCTTGTTAAAACATCATCTTGAAAGGTAACAGGGTTCTCATGACTTTCTCTAACAATGCCTCAAACTCCTACACACGGCTATATGGCAACAAGATACTTGCACTAACCCTCAAGGTTCTCACCGTTGGAGTATAAGTAAGATAAAAGTTTTTGAAAAATCAACAAGAATAAAAAGACAGTATTTTCAAACAACTTTAGATTTCATAAACACATCACACTAATATCCGTTACATAAGATTATACATACATATTTTGGCTACACTCTTGGTACTTTCTCTGAAGAGATTAGAACTCCATAGAGATTACCTTATTACAAGCTTCAAATGAAAGAGAGAAACTGAAATGGTTACAAAATTCGAAAAACTAAATAGAAAGATAGTTTTTTGCTTAAGGATGAGATGCCTTCCTCTAAGAATTAGTCTTTATTTTATAGACTCAAAAATTTCTCCAGCTGCCTTTATTATTATGGTGTTACTGTGTAAGATAATGAGAATCTTACTGTGGCCTAAAGTTCTTTGTCTTACCATGGAAAATTATTTCGGTGAAACCCCACAGTTTTTCTTTATCAAGGTAAATCTGATAAAGTAGTGATAAAGGGGGTCCTCTACTTTTCCATATGAGACTCAAACCACTCATCCAGAAATTCTTCTGGATCTAGTGAGATTGGTGAGCCATCTTCATTGTTACAGCACTCGCACTTATGGTTTGGATAACGCTAAAACTGTTTACACAGCTAAAATCAAGATAGTACCAATCTTCTTGTTTAGTGGGTGCCACAGCTTTGCTGTAAATCAAGTGGTCTTGTGATTCATACTCCCAAATTTTCTGATTTTCTTCAATAACTTTCTGGATATGCTCAAATTGCTCCTTATATCTTTTGGCTCTAAGGAAGGTTGTCATATTGATAACATTTTCTGGTGTAATTTCATGGACTTCACTCTTTTCAGGCTGAAAGTGCTTGGAAATAGTCGCAATCCTTATGACATAGCTAACTGACAATAGCCTATCTTCTTCATTATCCCATTCAGGACTAGCAGAGAAAAATCTGATATAAATGTTCTTATGTTTAAGAACTTGGCAATACCTTTCAATAGCTCGGACTACTTCTTTTGGTAACAAAGAAATTTGTTTTAAAGATTCCGATGGGTAAATACAAATTATATTTCCCATTTCGTAAAGAGCACGAACCCAATAAGTTGGGGCTTCGGATAAAGGTTAACTTTGTTGTAGGTTTCATATGTTAGCGTTTTCATCCATCATCCTATATTGGTGAACCAACAGCAGGATAGATTGAACAATACATATGCAAGCATAAAATCGTTTTTATTTTTTATGTCCGTAACACCAGGGGTGTTACAGGTTTTGATACTATTTGAGCAATCAAGCTCTGGTATGGAGATACTATTCTTTATAAATTTTTTTTCCTGTGAGGGAGACAAAGTAGTATTCTCTTTAACTGAGAGTTTATGAAGCTTCAATGCTTCTTGTTCAATATTAGCACAAAGGCCTTCAGAATTATTGGCACTAGGGCCTTCAGATAATATAACTTTGTTGGCTTTCTAAGATATCGGCTTTACAGCAGCCATTTCCATCAAAATTATCTTGGACTTTATTGCAGCAATCTTTATGTTCGTCTCGAACTTCAATGCTTCTAGCTCCTTCTTGATTTGCTCCATTCCTTGTTCAGAAATCTGGAATAAAATTGTCTTTTCCTTTAATATGGATAATATCAAATTTAAATGGTGCAAACCACATTTGCATTCTAATAAGTGGTCTTTCTGCTGCGTTTGTTCCAAGTTTATTTGTTAATAATGGTTTTAGCTGAGTATTATCTGTTCTAATAAGAAATTTTCTAGGTAGCAAGTAAGGTTCAAATTTTGTTACTCATTTCTTAACTGCTAAACATTCTTTACGATTAATATCATACCTGATTTCGGCATCTTTGAATGTGCCTGAAGTATAAGCAACAAGCTCTTCTGAACATTTACATAATGGATTACAAAGAAACCCTTTATGGTTCTCTTTTCTTTTAAGTATTACTCCCCAGTGTAATAAAGAGGCATCAATTCCTAAAATAAAGAAATCTTCTTCATTTGGAATATTTAATTCAGGTAGATTCTCACATATTTTCTTAATTTTGTTTATCATTTCTACATCTTCTTGTATCCATTCCCATACAACTCATTTTTTAAGTTTTTTGGTAAAGTGGACTTTATATTTAGCACAATTTTTTATAAATTTTTCGGAATAATTTAATAATTCGATAAAGTTTTGCAATTCTTTCTTGTCTCTACTCTCTTCTGGAAATCCTATAATCTTCTTACCAATATGAGGTTGTTGAAGTATTTTTTCTTTTGTAAAAATATATCCTAAGAATTCAATTTCAGTTTTAGCCATTTCTGTTTTTCTTTCTGATAAGGCTAATCCATACTTTTTAGCAATATAGTCGAACTTCTTAAGATGTTCAATATGTTCTATTAAATTTTTACTATGAATAAGAATATCATATACATAAACAATGCAGAAATTCTTTATTGATCTAATAATCTTATCCATTCTTTGTTGGAATATTGCAGATGCATTCATTAATCCAAATGGCATAACATTCCATTCGAATTGTCCTAATGGATTAGGGGTAGTAAAGCTAGTTAAAGGTTTTGAGGCTTCATCTAATTTTATTTGCCAATATCCTGATTTACAATCAAATTTAGAATATATTTTACTTCCTTGTAGTTGTTTTATTAACTAATCTTTTATTGTTAGTTTATACCTATTTGATATTGTTTTAGAATTTAATTCTCTATAATCAATTACCATTCTAGCTTTTCCTCTTTTGATTTCACTACGATTTCTAACCATAAATGCTGACTATTATATGGACTAGTTGATTCTCTTATCATTGCTAATTGTAAGAGTTCTTTAATTTGTATTTCAAATTTTTTTTTATCTTCTTTGCTATAAGGAAATTATTTTCCTGATATCTTAGCATCTGAGTTTTTTTAGTTCAATGGTTGTTATAGGTTTATCTTTATCCCATTTAGTAAGAGGATGTTCGTGATAACATTCTTTTAGTTCTAATTTAACATTTTCTAATTTTTCTTCTAAATTTTCAATTTTTAATACTGGAATTTTTTGTTTTTGATTAATTTCTATATAACATCCACCACGATTACTTACAGAACTCTGATGTCTAGGTCTATGGTGAATTGGTTGATGTGCAATTCCAATACCTTTGTAGATTTTTGGTATTTTAATTTTGTGATTACAAGGTATAGTAAATTCAAAACTATTTTTATATTGTGTAAATGGGCTATATGTATAGATAAAATTTTCTCCTAAAAGGATATCACATCCAGTTTTATCTGTTGCATATATTCGTGGAATAAAACATTCTCTATTTCCAATAATGATAGGAATATTTTCTACAAAATCTCTATAGATTTCAACAATATCACTGGTTGTTTGACCATAAGTTGTTTTCTTATAATCTCTTTTATAATAATGTTCTGGGAACACATTTCTTTTACATAGACAAATGCCTGATCTAGTATCAATTATGGTATAAAATTTATCATACAATAATCTGGTAAATTGAGAGTTATCTCAATATATGGACTAAGTATACTAGTTTTGATTGATCTGATTCCTTGTATCATATAATTGGTTCCTTGTTTTTATTAATTCTAGAAAACATTTTTTGTTTTCCTTTAATAGTTATTTGTATAATATCCTTCTGGATATAAAATGGTGAAACATTCTCAAGAAAGTTCATTCCAAGTAATATTGGACTAATATCTTTTCCTTTTCTGTAATCTTTATAGATTTTAAGATTTAATTTAAATTGTTCTCTTTCTATATCTGTAGAACTTAGTTAAACTTAGTTCGAGATTAACAAATGTTTTAATTTCGTATTTAATTCCGTGATAATCAATAAGAGTTATTCCTTGTGGTAATTTCTCTTCTGTTAAATGTTTTACTAAATCTGCTCTTATGTGACTAGTACTAGATCCTATATTAACAAGGGCTATAATTTCTTCGTATTTATTTTGATTATTGATATATTTTGCTAGGATAAGGAAATTATCTTCCTCACATCTTCTAAGGTCAATATCAATACTATTTTTAGGCATTATTGGATAATTTCTACTTGTAGATGGTCTACTAGAGCTTGAGAGTTCTCTAGTACTGATACTTCTTTATATTCTTTTGCTAGGCATTCTAACAAGAAGTTGTCCAGAGGTATTCAAGGTGACTAATTCTTGATTTCCTACATTATTGTCTATTCTTCTAGATTGCTGATGAAAATCAAGCAATATGTCTTGTGGTAAGGAAATGTTATTATTACTTAATATTCTTGATGGTGTAAATTGCCCTAGGTCTTTAAAGTCTTCATAGATTTGTATGAAGTCTCCTGAGACTTTATTAATTTCTTTCTGGTGCGTAGTAGTAAAAACATACAAAGCTTTACAATGTAAAAATTACTACTTTACTTCTTGGTGGCATAATTAATCTATCAATTTTGTGATATAGATTTAAGCATAGACTTAAGTTTTCATCTAATAAAGAATGACAAATCCAGGTCTTATAATAAATATAATTTTCTTATATACTAGATTTTCAGATACAACTCCTAATAAAGTATCCATAGGATCATGAAGTATTCTATTATCCATCAAGTACATTTGTATAGGAATGTCCATTCATTCTCTAAAGTATCCTTCAACCATTATTTGTACTCCTCCAATCACAATATTTTTTAATTTTTCTCTAGTTGAGGGTTTTATCTTAACTAATTCTTTATTAACCCATTCTCTGGTTATTAGAGGTATAGCAGTGTTACCTTTAACATTTTCGATGTTAATAGGTACTTCATCATATTTGGCAATATATATGGTTTTGTTAAACCAAAATAATATTGGTCTTACAAAAACATCTTTATCTTTTAAAAATATTTGTTTTTCTTTTATGGCTGCATATCTTTCTTCATCAAACATAACTGTTTGTGAAATTCCTTCTTCATTATTTAAAGTATTCTCAATGGTTTCCATAATCTCTTGATTCATGTAAATTTGTTCAAACTCTGGTTCTTCAATTTCTTCTATATCTAGCTCATAGATTGAATCTGTTTCAGATAATTCGCCTAAATCTTCGATTATTTCATAATTTGAGTCAGATTCTATTTCTTCCATTAGTCTGATAGCTTTAACATTTTCTTTTTTATTTATATTGGGACAGTTGGGAGATATATGCCCTATTTCATTACATGTAAAACATTTACATTTTTTATAAAATTTTTCTTTAGATTTCTTTTGAGATTTCTTATGTTGGTTATATTCATTTTTCCCAGACTTTTTCTCCTTGAAATATTTTTTGTGGCTCTTAAATCATTTATTTCTCTTCTAAGGTTTAAAATATTTCTTAAATTTCTTTTTATAATATGATTTTCTTGATGGTTTGTGACAATCAAATTGTAGTACTGCTGCTATCTCTCCATAACAACATAAACTTGCTTTCTTACCATGTTTCCTAAATAGGTTCTGGTACATAGATTTTCTACACCATTCTGATATTTTTCTTTTAGCCAATGAAGTTCTCATTCCTAAGATATCAGCTCTATGATTAGGATTTTCTCATTCTATTTTATTCCAATAAGTTTGGTAATCTTCAAATAATTTCTGACCCCATAGCCAAGGTAGTTTAAGAAAATATCTATTTAGTAGTTTTTTATCTTCTTCTGATAGATTCCATTCTTTTATGGATTTAGATATTTTGATGTATATCTTTTCGAATTTCTTAGTATATTCATTTAATTCACACATATCACAGATTTTTAATAATTCAATTTCTCGTTTTGCTTGTAAGGCTTCTTGAGTGATCATATCTATTTTAGTTTCTGGTATAACTTCTCCTAAGAGTAAGTATCTAAAGAAATTTTCCATTCATTTTAAAATTTCCTTAAAGTTTTCAGCCTCTAAGCTTTCATTGCTATCTATAGTAGTTGTAGATTTTTCTCCATATTTAATTTGATTTTAGTTTCTTCAGAAGTTCTTCTCCAGATATCTGAAGTGATTCTTCTAAAGGTGTGGATTATAAAGTTGTATGCTTAAGTGGTATTCCATTTATGAAAAGCAACTGCTAAAACAGTAGCTTTTGCCCATGAGTCAATAATTTCACTTTTATTATTGCTATCATCAACATCTAGCCATATTCCTGTAGTAGGAATTTGTTCAGTAAATAATTTAATTGGATTATTATCCCTAAAATGTATAGGCTTGGTTGATATAGTTCTAACTCCTTTTCTAAAATTATAATTTTCTCGTTCTTCTATTATTCCATGTTCTTTCATTCATTCAAAATTTCAGTCGTCAGATTCGACTTGAGTCCAATCATTAGTTCTACTTGTTTCTCCAACTAATGTTTGTATTTCAACTTGTTGATTTAAAGGTGGAATATTAATTTCAGTGGTTTCTTATTTGGATGGATCATTCATATAAATATTCTCAATTTGAATAGCTAATTGGTCTAGACTTTATTTATAAGCTTCTAATTCTTCCACTGTGGCTTCATAGAATTTAGTTTCTAATTCTTCTATAACATATGCCGGTAAAGGTGGTTCAATAAATATATAAAAATCTTTAAATTTTGATTCTTTAATTCTCTATTCAATTTGTTTATATATGATTTTTGGTACTATTTTAATATTGTCATTAAAAATTTTCAAATTAGACTCGACATTTTTTATATGAGTTAAAACATCTTGATTTAAAATATCTATTTCTCCTAAAGTTGAGCATAATTATCATATTGTTCTAAAAATTGATTTATAATAATATCTTCTTCTTCATTTTCTGAAAATTCATCTACTAATATTTGTAATCCTTTATTTTTTATTTCAACTAATTGTTGAGGACTATTTACTTGTTTTATCTCTTCACTTAGATATTTATATTTAGTACTTAAATTTGCTGCTAATTCTTGTAATTTAATTCGATTAGTATTAGTCAAAATATTAATATGTTGTAATTCTTCTAAAATAATTTTATCTCTTCTATTCATTTTATAAATTCTAAAAATTTTCTTTAGTTTCGTTACTAGGCTCTGATACTAGTTATAGAGTAAAAATGCGGAAAACAATTAAAATATAGAGATAAGGGTATAATAGACAATACTTACACAAAATGACAAAAAAATGTGAAACTTGATGTGAAACTCAATGGCAAAGTAGTATAATCCAAAAAGAAAAAGTAATACTAAAATCTCATGCTTCGACTTCACCATGCAAGTATTCATAAACTGACACTATAGAAATAGAAAGTGAATAATCTTCCGATTTGTAGTGTAATTTTCAAGCTCCATGTTATTCATATCTTCTTAAATTTGGCCAGGGCCGGCCCTGAGAATTTAGAGGCCTAGGCGACTAATTATTTCGAGGCCCTTCAACATAATCATTTTTTCACAAATGTAGCAAAATTTAAATATTTAAATAAATAACACTTTTATATTAAATAAGAAGATTTTATATAATTCAAAAGATAGAGTAGCAAGTTTAGACTTCTCTCACAACCTAAGAGATTAGGCTAGCATAAGATTTAACATTCTCACATTTTGAGATGTAAAATCAGTAATCAAGCTACTTAAATCAAGTTTTTCCAATATATTTTTCAATATAAATCATAGCTAATCCATTCAATCACTCTTGTGAGATGGTTGATCGAAGATAAGATTTAATCAACTTCAATTTTGAAAAACTTCTTTCAGCAGAGGCAACTGTGACAGGAATAGTCAATAATACTCTATAAGCAATTCAAGCATTTACAAAACCACAATCCATTCTCTTAATGTAATCCAACACATCAATTGCTCTAATAATTTCTGCAGGTATCGATTCCCTTAAAACTTTCAACTCAGAATAAAATTCTACCCCATCAATATCAGAAATCATATTATGCTTCAAATAATTTTCAATGTTAATGCATGAACACTTCAAACTATCATTATCAATGGATTTAAGTCTTTTCACATCAAATAAAAATTCAAAAATATCATCATATTTTTGAAATTGCTCAAATCTATTCTAAAGTGACGATAGAGCCTGATCGACTATATATATGAAATAATTAATCTTAAAAGATTCTTCAATTGTTTGTGTCATTTTTTCATAAGAAATCTCATCAAACTGTTTCTTTCTATGTATAACTTGTTTTTCACGAAATATCGGTTCAATTTCTAATTCACTTGCAATCTCTTTAGCATCAACAATGGTCGTTTCAAACCCAAATTCTCTATAACTTTTGAAAAATGAAATGAGCCCTTGTAAATGGTTTATGGCAATATCAATATGCATGTCTTCTGCTTGCAAATGTATGCTTACTCTGTTAATATTATTCAACACTTCATACCAATAATCATTCCAAACAAGAATTCAAAATTCTCAATTTCATATGTTACCAAACTCTCCGCCTCACTTTTTGTCTTAAGATCATCAACATTTGCCAATTGAAGTAATGCTTTTTTTTTTTTTTATCCGTGGAGCTTGAAATTTTATTGCTTTAACACTTTCAATATGGTTTTCCCAAAAAGTTTGTGACAAAGGTTTAAGGGTAAGACCATTTATATTTTCTTTGAAAATTTTCCACTGTTTAGTAGATGACGAAAATAAAGTGTATATATGTTGCACCACCCCAAAGAAAGATGCAGCTTTTGAACAACAAGTGGCCATACCACAAAGTGCAAAATTAAGACTATGATGGTAAGGATATTGAGGGTTTTTATTGAGCTTTTTGGGTTGGGGCTTTTTGTTAGGGCCACTAAATATTTTCGGCCCAATTGACTGTATTGGTTTTTTTTTTTTTTTGAGGCCCCAAAAATTTTGTGGCCCAAGGTCACTGCCTTAGTCGCCTTGGGCCAGGGCCGGCCCTGAAGTTGGCCTTCCACTTTCCTTTTTACTATTGCTTGTTCTTTATCATTTTTAATGGACTAATGATCTCTTGCTCATTTTTCTTATGCTGACTTGGTAGATCTTAATAGCACTTATGCGCTAAATCTTCATGACTATGTATGTCTATTAAGTGTCATATTTGCAGTTGATGTGTGTGCAATGATAAATTGGTAAAATTAAGAAAAAAAAATATTACTTCATTTGTCTCATTTATATATGCTATTTTTTTTCTCCACAGAGATTAAGAAATTTTATTTAATTTTATTGAAAAAACAATTTTTGCAAAAATTTTCCTAATTTACCCTTATTTAATTATCAACAACTAGTAGTCGATTATTGTTGTAAGTAGTAAAGAAATTGAGTGATTTAATTTTCAAGATGTATCTTTATATTTGTACAAGTTTAAGATTAAGTGATGAAATTTGATTATAATTAGACAAATTAAATAAGAGTATATTAGTAAACGAATAAAAAAAAAAATTCTTAATAAAGAAATAAGACTATATAATTAAAACAAGAAAATAAGAAAAATCAATCTATATAAATGGGGGTGGAAGGAGTGTTTTTTTGGTTTTTTGTAAAACTAATATCACAACTAGGATTTCTTTTATGCTTGTTTTATTTATTTAGCAGGATGTATGTTTCCTTCTTTCAATTTGCTATTGATTGTTAGGTTAGGAAGTAAATTTCCAATTTTATTCTATTTTTTTGATGACTTTTGGACGAGTAGAGCACATGCAAAAACACCGAGGAAAAACAAAGTCAAGACAATGAATATGCCATAGTCTCTATGTTTTTCTTTTCATGAGTGACATCTAAAGTGGTATGTTTCTTACTTGGGTCAATCTATTTGTACAAAATTGTTTGTACATAATGGATTATCACATCTCACGCGCATGGCCTATGTGTATTTAAAAATTTCGACAATGTGGTCCCCACCCCTATTGTGAGTAATATGTAAAAGATTCGGTAAAAAAAATTGGTAAATATAGCACGATCCTTTTTACTTACTGAAAAATACAATACACATAGTTTTCTACCAATTAAAATCTGATACAAATTGAGAAACGCTTTTTAATAACAAGTTCGACCTTACGTGCAGGATAATATTAATCAAAGCAACAAGTCACTTTTAACTAGTTTTTAGATGGCTAATCATCCAAGTCAATTTAGTCTATTTTTGAATACCGCAATTTGTATAATAAACAATAAATATGAAAGCAGTAAATAAAGAATACCAATATGATGATGGAGAAACCCAAACTGAGTAAAAACTCCGAGACCAAGCCAGTTACTTCTACTTTAGACAATGTGGGTTACAGTTCAATTCCAAACTAGTTCCACAAGCTATTGTAAACCCTGTAACTCTAAGATCAGTTGCTCATTCCAGCCTTGCGATCTGCTACCGTAGATACTGTTTAGCCAACCTGCTAGATCTCCCGATCTACCTCATGTAGCTTCCAAGTTCTGTTGTACTTACTTATAGACTCACATTCTTCTACCAAGATATGTTGTAGCAGTCTCACGTTTTTCTACACACGTCTCTTCCAAATTGATACCCAGGAATCAAATATTCACGTTCTTCTTCCTGCGCTTGTAGTCCACTTCTTCCAAATCTCAATGAAAGAATCAGTTCCTTAAAAGATTAAGGACGCCAGGTGTTTTGGATTATGGAACCTTTGATATTTTTCAAAATCGGGTTGCTGGATCTCAAGAATGAATATGGATGTATCAATAAAAGAATAGCTTCTTGGATCTCTCAAAAATGTAGAGAATATGATATGCAAGAGAGGCACAATGTAACATCCCTACAAAAGTCTTCCAAAGCCTTTGTATTTATAGTTGAAGGTGTTTGAGTAGTATGGACCGTGTAAAACTTTCTGAAATTGTGAAATAGGGTTGACCGCTCAGGTAGGTTGCTCGAGTGAGCTGTCGGCGAAACTCGCGCTAAAAATTATTGCATTGGTCGCTCGAGGAAGCCTCTAGCGAAGGTCGAGGGAGAGTTGATGAGTCGTAAGTATTTTCATCATAACTTTCTCTACCAATGTCTGATTGTGATGAGTCAAATTTCGTTGGAAAGACAACTCGAAAGGCTATAATTCTTCTGTAAATATCCATATCCAAATTCCAATGGTTTCTATGTGAAAAATGCGTTGCAAGTGACGACTAAAAGTTTGGAACATAATTTGTGCGGCTCTTTGATACTCTTTAGACTTCTAATTGCATTCCCTTTATCATATGTGGTCTTCTTGGACATCTTAGACTACTTCAAGGACTCAAACCCTAACTTACCTAATTTATACAAATTATACCCTAAGTCCTTGACTTTTACATCACGTTACAAATTAGTCATTTATCCACAAAATTGCTAACACTAAAAACCTAACACTCACCCTTACAATTGTTGATACAACTAGTAATGGTCCCAGGATCCAATGCCTCCAGAAACTGAATTAAAACTTTCTATAAATCTTTTGTTCGAGTAGATGTTTTGAATCTCGAACTTATCCCCATACCTTGCCACTTATTAGAAGAATGGACTCCTACAAGTTCTAGAGTCACGAATTAGAGAGGTCGTGGTCTCATACTTAGTCTTAACCTGTTAAATAATCAAACAAACTAGTTGTACAAGGAGATTTTTTCTTGTACCTCAGTTCTAAAATTCTTAAGGTATATATGGGCAGCTCATCCTCAATTCCATGGCCCCCCAAAAGAGATAAATATTATATTGAGAAGATGACGATTTCATAGTGTTATACAAACTATCGAACTAAATTTTACAGCAAATTCAAAATAACAACACACTGTTAAGATAAAACAAGTTTCCTTTACACAATTCCAAAATACACTTCGAAAGGCATCAAAGTGAAGTGAATACCAATAGAGGCTCGGAATCAAAATTATACCTGTCTGTTTGGCCATACAAACCTAACTCGGACCGTAAAGCACTCCTTTATTGATTAAAAGAAGTCACAAGGATCATTAAACAATAATTTCTCTCATAACATACTTAGTATACAAATTTCACAAAAAGAATCAGAAGAATCAACTTCCAACCAGAGGTTTGAAAGAAGAGCATGAAGAGAGAGGAGAAGAGAGTTTGGAAACCAAAACCCAGACGACAGAACATAGATATAACCTAATAGGGCAACCAACGTGTTAGTCCCAAAAAGTGTTTGCCCAAAAATATCAAGGATCAAAAGTATTTGCAGAAACAAAATCACAGAAAACTGAAAAATAACAACACCAAGAATTTTCACCCACTGACAAGTCCGAAATTTACATTATCTAAATGATACTCACACGTTGAATAGTTACAAGTAGATATTGCTTCGAATAACTAAAATCAGCTAAGAGTAGCTCGTACAATGTTTGAAGAATGTTTTCTCTCGCCTCACAAAGATGATTTACCGTACTAAACCTTACATCAAACTCTCCAAAATACAACATCACATAACCCAACCAAAGATTGCAAGACAGAGAGGAAAACTAGAGATGAAAACCCTCAAAGGCTCACACATACAAATTGTGTAATAAGGCCAAAAGGTGCCTTTTACATGCCACTACAAACCATAAATCCATCGTCTAATATTGCTCCACGTATAAGGTCTAATCGCACCAAAACACTAAGCCTAAAGTTGCCATTTAAAGGAATGCGACTTTACAAGTTTTAGTCCAAGGTCCAATTCAAAAGACTAAAGGCCATTTGACATGGCTTTTGAAAAGTCAAAATGAGCTTTTGAAATTCAAATGCTTCTTGTGGATCCATTTGACTGCTTTTATAAAAGTGCTTGCGACAGTTAAAAGAGCTTTTAGAGAAAATTTGTTCAATGTGAATTCCTCTAAAAACACTTCAGGAATATGAAGTGCTTTTAAAAATTAGTTTTCAAATAAAAATTAAGATAATTTTTTCCAAAAGTTCTTTTACGGAAAGTAAAAGAAAAAGTAAAACCTATGCCAAACAAGCCCTAAGTCAAAAATGTGGGGGGGCAAGACCCAATTTCAACACAAGGATTATATTTATGCCATTTTTTACCAACCATTGATCTAATCTTGATCCAATGGTCCAGATGCTTCTCTAATAATCAAGTAAAATGTTGAGTTGCAACACGAGGGGATAACTTCATAATGCAACTTTATGGATTCGATTATGGACCAGCCAAGTTATTAGACAATTGGGAAAATTATATAAAACCAGGGGTTTAGTTTGTCATTTTTAAAAGCCAGGTTTTGATTTTATTTTTATAAAAATCAGGTAGTATATTAAAACTTAATTCTTGACCTAATTTCTCCCCCCATTCCCGTCGCCTCCCCTTTCCTCTCCTCCCCTCCCACCCCCCCAATCCACAGCAGCGTTGTGGACTGCCGGTGCAAGGAATCAAGCTAAATCAAGTGCAGGTCTAAGAGCAATCAAACATCGTGATCATGGGGAAGCTCAAAAGCTAAATGAAATCCTTGGAAGAGGTCAGGGTGCAAAAAAATACACTGCTTCAGCCAAAACTATGTTTTAACAAGTATCAGTACCTAAATCTTCTTGTGAAATTTAAATTAATTTCACCTGTGCCTTCACCCAACCTTAGGCTTGCCTCAGGAACAAAAAGAAAAGAATCCAGAAAAATTATATCTATAGTGAGACATATATGTTTGAGCCAACACTACCTTTTTGTTACCTTTTTGTTCGACCAGAAAAATCAAAACGTTTTGCGGTGTCTGTGACCTAGGAATTGTAACTGTGACTCACTGAAATAGAGTTGTGACAAGTAAACGTTTTGATTTTTTTTCAATCTGTGACCTGTGTGGGTGTCCGTGACCTAGAAATTGGAACTATGATTCGCTGAAATAGAGCTGTGACCCGTAAAAGTTTTGAATTTTTTTTTAATCTGTGACCTATAAAAAATTACCCGTGACCTTAAAATTCTTAATTTGTGACCACCGAAGTTAACTGTGACCTATAAATTTTTTCATCTGTAACCTCAAAATAATCCGAGACCAATTATTTTGATAAGCTGCGACCTGAAATTAATTTTTAACTAATTAATAAGATATACGCTATCAGATTACACAATTAAATATTTAATTAATTAATGAAAAGTAGAAACTTGATTTTTAAAATTTTAAAGTTTAGCACATGATTTTTTAAAATGACAAACTAAACACTTGGGCCATAAATTTTTCCCTAGACAATTTCAAGAAACAAAGATTGGACCTAAGCCCATTATCATCATCGTCTCAAAAAGTGTGTTGGCAATATCACAGCCAACACATAGTCCCATAAATAATATAATATTGAGATGACAACGACGATGATATGTACCTACTGGGTAAAAAGTTAAAACGAATATATAGCATATGATTGAATTCTAAAGTAGGAAATTTAGTTAAAAGATGAGCCAATTTCATGTCTAACTGTTCCGAGCTTTCAGTGAGTTGAAGGAGTCTTTCATGCTTTAGCTATTATTTTGTTAATCATTTATCTCTTTTTTTTTTTTTTTGGCTACTTTAACTAAGTTAAGGAATTTGTTTAATTTATCATTAATTTTCTATTTTTCTAAGTATTAGGCTACTTGTACGACCTCGAATAAAGGGAAATGAAGAAATATACTACTCTTTTGAGTTATTTGGGAGGATATCTCTCGTTTAAACTAACAAATTAAATCCTTTCTACTAACATTTCTTTGCCACTAACTTTATTCAGCGTCACTAATAATCTTTCCAAAATTGATATTTTCCCAACCCTGATATATGGGAATATGTAAAGTAATCTCATAATAATATTCCTTAGATTTACTTGCACATACGTGCAACATCTTCTTGTATAAATATTTCACTATCCATGTTTGGTTTGATAAAAATCAGATTTTTAGTAGATTTTAGGTCCTGTTTGACGGGGGAAGTTTTTCATGGAAAATGGAAAGTAAAATCAATTTCCATCTTTTTGCACTGAATTTTCAATGGAATTGATTTCCCATATTTTCTCTGTTTTTGAGGAAAAGTTTTTCTCATGGGTTTGGTTGGAAAAGCTTTCCTTGGCAACTTTTTTATTTTTTTATTTTTTGCATTGGAAACAAATTATATCCCCAATTGTAACAAATTTTATCCATTTAATGGATAATTTTCATGGAAAACAAAGACATACGAACACTAAAAGATCCAAAATTTCAATATTTTTCAGGTGAAAAATTATACCAATGAAACACAATTAATTGACAATTCTTATTAAAACAAGTTTTAGGCAATTCAATTATCTGGAATTCATTTTCTTTCCACCCAAATTTCATTAGTGCAATCAAACGGATCCTTAATAAAAGTTGATGGAATGTGAGTGAAAAGTTATAGATCCAATAAAATATGCTGTTAAAATTTATTGTCAATTTTAACTTAAATTTTAATCAAAATTTTAAGCTGCCACCAAACAGACATGAACTTATTTGATAGAATTTTTTTTCTTTTCATGTGAAGTAACAATGTAACATGAACAGGAAAAAAAAAAAAAAACCTAAAAAAGAAAAGGAACTAGCATTAATGGGGATTTATTTATTTATTTAAAAAATAAAAAAGAAAACTAGTAATGGAGACGTGCCCACTATATTGCGACAAGCATAAAAACTGGCTTTACATGAAAAAGAATGAGAAGGTGCTGAATTGTTTACACCTTCCAGAAATGAAAAGCCTTAGAGAACGGGAAAAGCTACCATCGAATGGTATTACGAGTTTGTGGTTTCTCTGTAAAGAAAAAAGGAAACAGATTTTCTTCCACACAAAAGTAGAAGATGTTCTTGCCAATATAATAATTAAAAGATTCGAAAACAGAACATTCAAAATTATTTACAGAATAATTCAAAGTAGTGGGAGAGGCTTAAATTATTCAATAATTAGGGCTAAACCTAGTTCTTTCAATCAGTAGAGTGGGCCAAAAATACTCTTCGATATGATTGCATGGTTTTAATTCATTTCTGTGTAGAATAAATAGTCGATTCCATGCAGATAGATAATGGAGGTGCATGCCTCTGAAAAAGTAAAATCAAAATCATGATCCAGCAACCCCTCGTGGGCACTGAATTATTGTTCACAATTTCGAGCCCCACACGACTCTCATCTAACCCCACGAACAAAATTGACGAGTAATGTTGTTTATGATGATGGAACGTCGGCCCATTGACCATCGCATTTCTCTCTCCTCACCCTCTCTTTCGTAAAAAAATGAACAATCCAATTTTATTATTTCATGTAGACTTTACATCACGTGATATTCCATTATCATAATGATAAATAGTATTATTCAAAATTGATTTATGAATCATTTGATTAAACTCTCATCCTCATCTATTTAAACCATTACACACCCTACACCTTCCCCTACTCTCTCTCTTTTTCAAGTTGAGTCGTAAATCCTAAAAACGTAGTTGTGAAGGATATTTTAGTGAAGTAGTACCATGATGAGGCGACAATTGAATATTATGGACACACCTACTTCGGTCGATTGTGGAAGAGATGTTAGATTCCGGCGATCCTTTCGCACTTTGATGGAGTGCATGGTCCCCGCTTGCTGCGCCTTCCAACAATCGGAAGCTCTCTT
The DNA here is from genome assembly GCA_035079005.1 of Fraxinus americana. Lineage (NCBI taxonomy): Eukaryota > Viridiplantae > Streptophyta > Magnoliopsida > Lamiales > Oleaceae > Fraxinus > Fraxinus americana. The sequence goes on along the minus strand of CM068706.1, from coordinate 13,595,758 downwards.
CAACGACAGTTGTAATACAGTCACCGGCACTTTTTTCGGGTACAGAAACGGTAGGGTCAGTTTCTGCATCCAACAAGACACCAAGAGCAGTCCAATCTTGCTCTTGGAATTCGCAGTTGTAACATCATACCTCGCTCGAGAGATGCAGCATGGCCTCCTCAGGATAGCTCTCGAGTGCAAAGGGGGATGTGGCTCTCTCTACAAAGTTCCGGTTTGGTCCATGTCCTGCAACGGCCGGAAAGTTGGATTTGCCGTCAGGCGTGAGATGAGCGAAAATGACGACAGCGTGTTGAAGCTTATGCACTCTATCTCTGTTGGGGCTGGGGTTTTACCAAAGTCGGGCGAGAATTTTAACTGTGACGATCTCATGTACCTTAGAGCTAGCTTCGATAGAGTAATTGGGTCACCTGACTCTGAGTCCTTTCATATGATTAATCCGGTCGGAAGTTCTGGACAAGAGCTAAGTGTATTCCTTGTCAGATCTTAACTAGAAAAATTCTTATTTTTTACAAAAATGCTAGTGTAACATGATCGGCGACCGATCAAAAAAAAGGATGCCGAGGTGGTCACTGACCCTGTCACTATAGCGCGGTTGTATTTTTTTAGCATGTACATGTATATATGTGTGTCTATGTCGGAGTACTGAAATATTGTACACAATCTTCGTATTCTGAATTTTTACTAGTTTTTAAAGAGCCCATCTCGTACTCGTACTTCAAGTAAACTTTACCAATTGTCTTCACATTATAAAAGGTGAGTGAATAAAGAAAAGTCTTAATTGTACCAATGATTACCGAACTTTCACTCTAACTATAATGAGGTTATTGAACTTCAATTGACATCAATCGGGTCATTGAATTTCAATTTAATAATACTTATACCCCAAACAGAGAGCTTTGGTTTATGTTATAGATTAAAGTTAAATAGCCAAATAGTTGTAAATTGAAGTTCGATGATCTAATTACAATTTTTATTGTAAAAGTTGGATGATTGTTAGTACAACTAACTACGTCCATGTGGTTGCCATGTATGAAAAAGTTGGGTTTAACAACCATTGCAGTGATTGCACAAACAAAGTGGTTTAATTTATATATGCTAAATTGAAGTTTAAGTGCCACGATTTCTGCTTCAATGACCTGATTGTTATTTTGCCCTAGGGCAAGAAAAAACCATAAACCCCTTTGACCTTCTGTTATCGGAAGAAACCATTGTATGAAAAAGGAACCAAAGTGTCCAAGATACAGATCCGGGCACTCAAACTATAATGACATAATATTACATCAAAATCAGCCTTTCAACCACAACAATCGTTCACTCAAAAACATCACAACACTTCTCAATATACAGATCACTCAAGAAAAGTATTACATTGAGAAAGTTTAAAAGATCAAAAGACTTTCAGACTTTAGAGTGAGAAAAAGGCGAAGAATTTCAAGAGCCAGAGATACAAGAAAAATGATGAATTCCTCTTCAAACCCTAGGCAATGAATGAAATATAGAAGTCACCAGAAAGTCAGCCAATCCAACGATCAATGGGGTTGACACTTGGCAATATCTCGGACTTTCATTTCACAAAAGAAATCACATTCTTCAAAAACCCCTTTTTGCCAATTTAAAACAACTTTAATCAACCAAGTCAAACATTCATCTAGTCAGCATATGAGTCAGCATCATTGTGCCACTTTCTTCACATGTAGTTAGGGTGAAATCTTGGTGATTGCCATTACAATTGACCTATAAACCCAAGCTTGGCTCATTGAACAATGGATCGAACTCAACCTAGCCTGTGACAAGTCGAGTATGGCCACCAAGCTAGCCTTTTTATTTTATTAGACTAGGAACCTTGGACCCACTTTAAAAAGGATCAAAATGAGCTTAAGGCATCCATTGAGTTCGGCCATGATCTGCTATTCTCTGAAAACATTATTGTTACCCACCCATTAAAAAAGTGATTTTCATGTCTGCACCTTCCAAAACGACCACTCCAAAGAGGACAAGTATCACCTCTGAAGTCAACATTTCACCCTCATCAATCAAAAGAGAGTAATGATTGCCTAGACAGTAGGTAATTATGACCTAGATCACTACTAAATCCTATGTTAAATGGTTGGTCTGATCGGTCGAACTTAGCATTCAATCAAATCTCTTCAAATAGAGATTGTAGCACACAAATCGAAGTCAGATTGTTGATTGAAGGGATAAAGGGCGGCAAGCTCTTGATTGGAGGCTAAGGCTTATATATATGGGCAATGGTTCCCTACAAGAGACAAAACTAAGCCATTGCAAATCTGCAATACGCTACCAAAAACACTTGTAATAGACGTTACTCTTTTCCTTGTAGTATTACAACAATTATCTTAACAAATTTCTCTTAAGTTGAATGAAAATTGCCACGTCAATTTTAGTCATCAACAGTACTATTATTATCATCCATGTAAAACGACTTATCAACAGTTGCGAGTGCTTATATTTTCGATTGCAGCGACAAATTGTCATGTCATGGCATGGCCATGCGTGCGTGCACCCACTCAAAAGCTAAAAAACAATTGATTTGCATGTGCACTTTTAAGTGGGAGATACAATCATGTTGGTGTAGGATTCAGCAACAAATTCTGAAATTGACTTCACCTTGCTCCCTCCAAATGAATATGGACATAAATATCCAATCAACTAAACAGATGCGACACAACAAAAAACAACCTCACGAGCGGAAAATTTGCGTTTCTCTTTGTTTTTTTCTTGCCCCAAGCATCAAAAGTTGTCGAGATTGATCATTCTCACTTTTGACTGTCCCCTAAACATATTCCTATTTGCTACTGTCACGTCCCTAATTCGTAATTACTTTACTTTTGCATGATTGTGTTAAAGAACATCATCCATGTTGATTATTTTATCTTTTCATTCATAATTATTACACCAATCATACATGAATAAGTTAATATTGGTTTGAGATATCTATTCAATATATATCGACTTATAGAAACATTTAAATGTAGAATCACACAATAGCGACATAACATTATAACATAATGATTTATATAATGTCATATGACATTCTATCACTGGACTGTTTAAAATACAGTCAGCTTTCTAACCCAATCACATTCCGTCACACTGCCTTTTGTCAAAGAATCTAGCCATATTCTTCTGTCACGATGGCATTTTCCTTAAATTTAACTAGTTGGTGCAAGTTAAGTTTGAATATTTTACACTCAATAATTTTATAACTCGGTTTAATTAAGCATTTTAAAACTCTTATACTTAAATCCGAACAAACTAAATTCAATTTACTAATTCGTCACTCTCATGTCATTTATTTCTTCACCTCAACCACGAAAACAACCCATCGAATAATGTAATCTTTCATACCCACCAATTATCAATATAATTTTGGTTTAGTAATTTAAAATATTTTAATAGATCTAGAATGTTAAATTAATTTAGATTAAATACTATGCTTACTTGTCAAATTCACTAGTAAGGGAAAATATCACCTACATTATAAAATAATCAAGTTGTTGAAATATAAGGAAATTTGTCCCTATACTCAAAAGTATACTACTTTTTGCACTTGGATTCCCATCCACTTTTCTTTTGGCATTCATGTCTGATAACATGGCTTATGGTGCACGAAAGTCGTTTCTAACAGAAACTTTTAAAAAGTATAAAGTAATTAGCCAATCTGTCACTGCATTACCCTCTCAAAAAACATGAGATTTTTTGTATGTCGTAGATGTGCCAAATAGCCGACAATCACATGAAAGCCGCACGGGCCTGTAACCTCGGAATTAGCAAAATTTTAGCACTAGTGGAGACCCGCAAGTAGAGCCCGAAGTTGCACTAAACATATTAATTCAACCCAGACTTGAGGTTTTGGTTTTTTGCTTTTGCCAATTGAGGCGTCGTCTGTTTGTCTCGAGATCAAGAGTATGTTTGGATGTGTTTATAGCTTAAGAATAAGCTCCAAGTCAGCACACACAGGTCCCAAAGCTTAAAAGAGATAATAAGATACCTAAATGAAACTTATTTTCCCCGATCTAATGGCAGCAGTGGCAATGTAGCTGATGCGATTATGATCAATCCCGACTTCTCTTTAGACACAACCTTTTTAAGTAACTATTGACATACAAAAAGTGTAGCACAGACCAAGGTATGAAACCCAATTAAGAAGTCCAGAATGAAGATTCAAATATGACCATTAATGAATGCAATGGAAGCCCACGAACATCATCGCCCAAACTTGCAAGACGCCCAAGATTTAAGCGAGTGCAGTGCCTTAAAATCGCCCAAAGCGAATGAGTCTGTTCTCGCCCAAACCTTCGAATCGCCTAAGATCTTAGCAAATATGAGGTATTATGGTTATCCAGAGCAGCGGTTATTAAGTAACCTTATCACAACCCACGATCCAAGAATCACAGTTTTAGACGGTTGAACGACCTAAGTAATGACAACAATTATAGACGGCAGTTCTATGATAAGTCAGCCATCATAAAAAAAGCAGGTAATTATAGAGCAATCAAGCAGTTTCCAAGTGGTTTGTCATGAAGGAATTATCAAGGAAGTATAAAAAGGAAGAAAAGATATATAGAAAATGATTCTTAATCAAATGCTCTAAACAGAGAATATGTGATTTCAATTTCTTAGTTTAACTTTAAACACTTCTTTTAGTACTCGTGTGCTTGCGCCCCTTGGAGGTATTCTGTTTATTTCTAATTTTAAATCATTGCCAATAAAACACCCATTTTTGGGACTTTGTTTCAAGAGGTCTGTTCCTTACACAATTGTTTGAATCTTTTTTTTTTTAATTGTTAGCGACAACCAGCACGAAACAATTTGGCACGCCCAGTGGGACATTGGTGTTTGGTGGTTGAGGATACAAAAAGTGAAATAATATGCCTCATAAGTCTGATAAGGAACTAGTAAGTCAGGGAGTAGTCCAGTCTGTGATCGAGCGATATGAGGAGCAGCAAAGCTCTCCACGAATAGAGGGACAAAGTCAAAGTAGTCACAGTCGTTACGAACCAATGATAGAGTTAAGTCCTCAAATCATGCGCGCATTGCTTGGAGAACTCACACAAGATGTCATTAAACATATAAATTTATGAAATGTTCATAATATGGAAAGATTAACCCAAAATGGGAGTGCACATTATGACAACATGGCCAAACAACTGAATACATTAAACGAAATAATGAACAAGTTAGTAGGCCAAATATGTCGCCAGTTGTGCCTATTGCAAACCACTTTCAAATTAGGACGATTACAGGGCATAATTCCCCAGTCTTAAATTCAAATCAAGGGATATAACCACCTTTTGATCCGTCTACTTCGAATCAAGGGAGCGGTGTAGTGCCAAACTTGAATACTAGTAACGGTATGCAAACTTGCAGGGTAACCTAAATATAAGAGAAAATGTCCTGAATAATGGACAGAATACTCCGCGTGTTGATGATGGAATAAATACTCAAGCTAACAGTAACAATGACCCAAACAATGGCAACTTTGTCGCCAACCAATAACCAAATGTTAGGCCTCAGGTAACTCAACCAGTCAACCAACCTGTAGGAACTCCATATGACCCCAACGTCCTGTTGATGAATCAAATTATGGAAATAGTACATGATCAAATAGGTTTTGGGATACGTCCTGTCATTAGGCCGACTTATACAAAATCGTATCCTAATTGGGTAGACCAAGCATTTCCATGGCTAAGAGGGTACAAGGTGCCAGAATTTTTATTATTCATTGGTCTAGGAGAAGTGTCTACTGTAGAACATATAGCGTCATTCACATTGCAAAGTGGCGAAGTGACTGACTACCATAAGATGACGTTATTCCCTAGTTCATTAACAGGAATAACTTTTTCTTGGTTCATCAATTTGCCAACAAACTCTGTTCAAACATGGCAACAAGTAGAACAATTGTTCTATGCTTAGTTTTATAAGACTGAATCTGAAGTTACTTTGTCTGATTTGGCAAATCTACGTCAAATGCCAAACGAATGGGCAGAAGGTTTCTTTCAAAGGTTCAAGACAGTCAGAAGTAAATGTTTTATGCCTTTGCCCAAAAAAGAGTTTGTCAAAATCGCTCAAAGTTGTCTAAACTTTGATTTGAAAAAGAAATTTCAAGACAGGAAATTTTCTGATCTTTTCCAATTAAGTGCAAACGTGATTAGATATGAACGCTTAATAAGAGAAGAAGAGCAAATGAAAAATTCTAATAAGGGGACTTATTATAGAGACCCAAATTTTGATGTTCATACCATTAATGACGAGTATTAAGATCAAATTGAAGTATGTTTTGCCGAATTAATTAAAGGAGATGCGTATACTTGTCCTATAATGGCCGAGCCTAAAGTATCGGGTAAGGACGAGCCTATAAAAGATGAAAACAAAAAGGCTAGGACGTTCTCATTCGATGTAACCAAAGCTAGCCTTATATTTGATAAACTATATAAGGATAAGCAGATAAAGTTGATCGATAAATATAAGTTATCAAGCCCTGAACAAATTAAGGGTAAAAAATATTGTAAGTGGCATAATGCATGGTCACATTTGACTAACAATTGTCTGGTTTTTCGCTATATGTTACATGCTGCTATTGAATCAGGGCGAATTACGTTAGAGGATAAGAAGAAGATGGCAGTGGATGAAAACCCTTTCCCACAGCCACTTGGGGTGAATATGGTGACGACTGGTTTCAAAAACAAGTTGTCAAAATTCAAATTGGTTATGGACGACGAGGAAGAAGACCCTAGGCCACATCCCAACGTTTTTGAACGTATGAAATGGAAGGAGCCTAGAAAGGATGAAGACATTTTGTGTACGAGATGTAAAGGAGGAGTAAGTGTAAAAATAGAGAAACCAGGAGTAGGGCAACATCACCAACGCCCTGATTTTGTCCTAAACACCCAGCTTGTCAGAGGGCGATGTACATCATTCTATAGAGGACCGCCTTTTGAGAGGCAGTTCAGGCTAATAATAATTTGAGGACATTTAGGCTGCAATCTCGCCAACCAAATGTATGACATTCATTCCAGTATAATGCAGGAAGGGTGATACCCTTCAATGAGATGATTAAAACCCAACAAAGGCGTTTTCAACGGAATTATGGACGAATGATGAGGCAACAATAAGGATTGCCACGTCCTAAGGCGCCTAAACTACTCGAGGTGGCTAATTAAAATGTTCTTGAAGACAGTGAAGCAACTGATATAGGTGAATCAATGGAAGAACTGCCAGAAAGTTCTTCTCGGAGATCGAAGTTTGAGCGAGACAAAATGGATGAAGAAGATCCAGATCAGCCCTATTCAGTTTGGTACGTTACCTCCTGTCATGGCTAATAACTATTTACTAGCCAATGAGTTCAAGAACAAAGAAAAAGAAGAAGGAGAAATGGAGGATAACGAAGAAGAAGCATTTGTGGTGGAATGTGAAGAAGGTCAAACTTCTAGAAGGGTATACAATGAGGAAGATGATGATGGTATAATGGACATTGAAGAAGAAATTGATCTGGAAGTAGAGAGAAGAAAGTGAGGAGTATCGCACAATACTCTGTTGAAGCAACTACATCGAGAGGGAGTTCGTGAAGTGGACTTGTTAGGAGAACCATTTGGGCGTTCTTTCGATTATTATGTGCTATACGGGACACCCAAGAGGAAAAGGAGAGTACCTAGTTCTGAAAAGTATGGGTCACCTCCAAGAATATTGCCTCCTCTCACAGGTTGGGTAACTGGAGAAGAAGCTCTGGAAAGTAGTAAAGAGAGAATTCAAGAAGAAGAAGTTCAGTGTGACATTTTGCATGTTAAATTATCACAAGGAAATGATTCAATAGAGGACAAATAGGAAGTAGAAATAGATGCTGCTGAGAAGGTTATATTTAAGAGACTAGCTATGAAATTGACTAAGCATTTGAGGCCGTTGTATGTGAAGGCCTTGGTCAATGGTATACCTGTGGCAAAAGTACTCATTGATAACGGAGCAGCTATAAACACCATCCCGTCCAGAATGATGATGAAGTTTGCAAAGACAGAAAGTGATATGATTCCAACAGAGTCATCCTCACAAGTTTCAATGGAGGAGCAACTTCGGCTAAATGAGTTATGCTATTGGACATAACTGTAGGGACAACTACTAGGACCACAGTCTTCTTCGTAATAGATGGTCCTACTAGTTACAATGTGTTACTAGGAAGGGACTGGATACACGGAAGTCGCTGCATACCTTTATCACTCCATCAATGCCTGCTTTTCTGGAATGACAAGGGTGAAGCAGAAGTGGTGCGGGCAGATCATAGACCTTTTGTCGCAGAAGCAAACTCAGTGGAAATGTTCATGTACGAAGGAAATTATGGACCTGTCAGGGTAGTCCAAGATGGAGAAGAAACTTAAATTGTTGCACAGAGCGAAAAGCGATTTTTTGCAGATGCACTCACTGAAATATTCAGTCAAATGCGGTCAAACATAGTGGCCCTGAAGGAGCCAGTAATTGGCAAAAAGATAATCAATGAGTTTTAAATAAGTTGTAAGCAACAAGGGCAAATAGCTAATGTTCAGGCCTTCAAAGCCAAGTTAATGGCTTTCAATAAATAATGTAAAGACAGGACGAAAGAAGAAGCAGCCTTAAAAGCGTTGGGAGACAAATTGGTAGTGTTCGAGTTGGAACAAAGTATTGGCCGAGAAGTCAACAAGGTGGATTGTTTATAAGAGGAATTGCCTATGAGGGACATCGACGATGAAGTAATGAAGATCATCAAGTCTGGATACTCTCAAGCACAAGGCTCTCTGATTAAAGAGAATATTGGCGATGAAGAGGAAGATCGCCCAACGTTCGTCAGCCGATACTCGATCAAGAGGTTAGTGATAAATTAATCATTTTATTAAAGGAATATAAGGATTGTTTTGTTTGGGAATATGAACATATGCCTGATTAAGATAAAAATTTGGTGGAACATAGATTGACAAACAAGCCAAATTTTAAACTTCATAAGCAACCTCCTAGGCGTTTTGCTCCTAATGTACTTCTTGAAATTAAGAAAGAAATAAAGCAATTACTACAAGTAAGTTTTATTAGAATAGCCAGCTATGTCGAGTGGTTCTCCAATATCGTGCAGTACTAAAAAAAATTGTAAATTAAGGATGTGCATAGACTTTAGAAACCTAAACATAGCCCCGCCCAAAGATGAGTATCCAATGCCTACGGTAGATTCTTTAGTAGACTCGACTGTCAGACACGTGATATATTCCTTTATGGATGGGTATTCGTGATATAATCAAATTTACATAGTTTAGGAAGACCTACACAAAACTGCTTTAGATACCCTAGATCTCTAGGATGTTTTGAATGGGTAGTTATGCCTTTTGGTCTGAAAAATACAAGGGCGACTTATCAAATTGAAATGAACTTGATTTTTCATGATATGATAGACAAGTTTGTTGAGGTGTATGTAAATGATATAATGGTCAACTCCATTAAAGAAGAGGGCCAAGGTATGGCAAGTGGTGGCCCAATTGGGAATGACCGTATAAAGTAAACAGTGTGTTGCCTAATTGAGCATATCATTTAGAAGATTTAGATGGCACCAAGTACATGAGATTCATTAATGGCAAATACTTAAAAAAAGTATGTTCTTTCCTTATGGGAAAGTGAACAAATAAAAGCATAATCAATATAATTGCATTGAGCGATTGTAAATAAATAAGACAAGAACGAAGTACATTCAAATAAATTCCTTTATTGTCAAATACTCATTACAAATTGTGAGATGCAAAGTACTAAATACTCTATAAGCTACAATCGTGAGTAGAATATTCCTTTGATCGATCGCAAAGTAAGAGGGTGAACTCTGCTGCAATGGCAGGCAGAGAGGCTGAGAAGTACTCTCAACAGGCAAAAAGGCTTAAAGGCACTCTCAAACCGCCTGCCTAATTGCATTGCTGTAATAACGGCAAGGAGGCTGAGAAGCGCTCTCAGCAAGCTAAATGACCTGAAAGGCATCCTCAAATCGCTTTCCATAATTGAACTCCTTATGGAGAACATGGAAACGCTGAGAAGACCTTTATTGGTCAAATAACATGTCCTATATCCCCCATACCAAAGGTGATGTCAAAATAGATAGCAAACTGGGTAGATCAATTGATCCATTTCTATCAAAAAGGAAAGTGTTTGATCAATTGTACGAAGTGCCAAACAATGGCAGCAAGATAGTCTTTCTGAAGGAAAAGAATGGAAATGAAAATGATAAGTGTGGAACACATACGCATTTCTAGAGGCGTGAAATGAAATGGCAGAATATGAATGGCCACATACGTGCATAGTAACTGAAATTAAATGGCCCAAAGTCTTGGAAAAAGAGATGAAAGTACCAAGGAAGAATGTACATGAGTTTTAAGCATAAGGCAATTAAATGTTTGGGGGGGTTGATGATCAAGGAAGACGTCAATTAATATACAAATGAATAAAATAGTCGTTCATTAACGACAATGGCTGCCGTTACATTCAAAATTAGCAATAACAGCCAGTGCGAAATTACAAAAGGAAAGTTAAGGCATCAAATGTCTTAATTACAATTTACCTCAGGTGGAGCGAATTTGTTGTCTAAGCTTCTCCCATTCTCCATCTTGCTCATCAGAAGCAGTGGATAGTTCAACCATTATCCCATCGTCAACTTCCAACTTGAAGTAACACTCGAGTAAGGACTTGTTTCGCTCAACCTCTTGGGAAGCATTACGCCTTTTAGTAATCAATTTGGCCATACAGTCATCCATCATTGCTTGAAGCACCCTCATATCTGTAACTAGACTCACCATCATCGAGTCTTCAACCATAACTTCAGTAGAGATCTCACGTAAATTGCTCTTTGTCTTCTCGATTTCTTCAAACAAAGACTTCTTTTTAGCTACAACATGAATATATCGAGTCTTCTTGGCCTTCAATTCTATATTTTTAGCCAGCAAAAAATTTATCTCTAAGTAGATGATTTTCAATGTTAGCCTAAGATCATATGAGATTTTAAGCGAGGGAAGCTCAAGTGCCTTGGTCATTTTCTCACTTAGGAGATCAAATTTCTATTTCTGTTTGGAAGCACTGGCCTTGTTGATATTCAGATCCATGAAAGAAACATATTCAAACATAGTCTGCTTAAGTGTATTCATGTTTTTCTTTGAGAAGGGTGTAGATGAAATAGAAGGATGACTGGTCGATGAAGAGTGAAAACAAAAGCTACCTCATCACTAGCTTTTAGAAATTGGGGCACCTCACTGGCTGATGAAGTGGCTGTGGAGACTTCCCTTTGTCTGAACGAGTAGGTTCTGCCATAATAGGTAAATCCGTGGGAATCTCTGCAGAATTTAAGAAGCAATAGATCAAGGGCCAAATTATACAATCAAGGGTAAAGGCGGTAAAATATGTGTTACCTTCTAGTTCAGCACTCGGGGGGTCGATGCCCTGAGAAAGTGGTAACTCTCTAACTAGTTGTGGTGAAGCTTCGGGGTTTATGGACTTCTCTTTGGGCAAAATCCCTGCATCAGATGACTTGGATGAAACAACTTCAGTTGGAAGTGATGAAACAGGGGCTGCCACGACTAGGGCCTTCGAATGAGAAGTTGAACTCTTCTGAAGAAATTCAAGTAAAACATTAACCCATGAAGAGTCTTTTTACGAATAAACGAACTTAAATACCTTTCTCCTGACAATGAGAGGAGCACTATCAGCATCATCGACATGCAAGACTGGTGAAAATGAGGCTGGTCGCTTACGACTGGACGTACCCTGGCTGCACTAGCACGAGCAGGAGGACAAATAGATGGAAAGGCCGGATGTTTAGTGCGAACAGGCGAAGAAGGACCCTTAATGGATACAAGAAGGGCAAGAATGGGAGAAGTAGAGGAAATCCCTTACTGATCCAGCATGTGGAAAACACGATTGGCGTCAGTTGTGAAAAGTCTATGTTTCACAGACGGCCAAAGTTGGTCAAAAAGAGGGTGAGTAGCAAAACTAGGATTGAAAGGAACCAAAGAGAAACCTTTAGTCAAAAGGTTATTACGGGCATCAATGACTTGTGCCTCTGCTTTATTTATGACATGAAAATGGTCTATTAAATTCTTAAAAAAACAAAGAGAAACAGGCCATGTCTGGCCAAAACCAAGCGACAACCAAAAAATTGGGGAACATATATCTCAACCCCAACTTTAGCATTTGTTCCAATCACGATATCAAGGAATAGCTCTCTCCTGGTCAAAAATTGAGCCCAAATAGGCAAGTACATACTCACTTTATCCATGGTAGAAGGAGGTTCCACATAAATAGGAATTTGGTGAGCAGAAAAAGAAAAAAAGGAAGAAGTTGAATTCAAATTGTAAAAGAATGTGAAGACATCCCTAGTGGACATATTAACAGGGCCCAATTGATGGATAAATAGCCCGTAACAACTGACTGATCGTGGAGGGGATGATGGAGCACCAAGTAGTGGAAAGTATGCCCTCAACCACAATTGAGAGAGCCAAGAGGCCCACTGCCAGTGGAAGATGCACCAGTTCTCAACTGAAATTGGAGGGAAGCCATGCCTCTATAAAAGGCAGCTAAGAACAACGAGCAAAGATTCAAGGATCTACCACGTGCCAACTCATTCGCTATAGGTAAATAACTCAGTGAAGGTTTCATGCTAGGCATACAAAGGACATATTTACAAAGCCAAACCTGAAGAAAGGATACACGCTCAATGTGAAAAGGCTCAGAGCTAGAGGCAGTATAAAGCTTTGCATGCCTGAATAAGACTCAGTAAGTTTATTATCAAACTTTGGGGCAGTACTAGTGACCAACATGTCGGAATAAATGGTATCGCTTAAGGGCGGAAGGTTTACAAGGGCTCCAACATCCCTCAGAGTGTAGACATTGGGCCAATGGGAAAACCGAAAGTATTGTATGCTGAAGACCAAAAACTTAATGCAGTCGGAAAAATCACTGGGTCATAGATTGGGGGATGTAGTGCAATTTCTAGCAAGTCTGAAATCCCAACACGATCAAAAATCGCTTTGGTGGGGCCATGTTTTACTAAACGTGCATGCCAAAAATGAAAAGCAGAATCAGACTTAGGCCAAGTACGAATACCTCGTTCCCGGATTGGCTTTAAAGTAAACAGATTCAAGAAAGGAGGATCTTGAGTACAAGGAAATAACTGAGCCATTGCCGCTTTTCCGATAGATTCAATATCTTTAAACGATGGACCCAGGTAGAATTCATTGAGGTCTATGTTAGTTAATGAGAGAAAATTCGAGTTTATATATGGCCGACAATGAGGGTTTGGAAATCTTCGAAACTAAGATTGTTATCAGAAGAGGTTTGTGGAGTCGCCATTTGCAATAAAATACAGTCTTGGTGAAGATTCTTGAGAGGCTTAGTAAACAAGCAAAACGATGAACTATAACTTTTATAGAACGCACGATGTGAAGACGTGAAGGTAATGGTGCGATGAAGTGGCGTGTCTTTGGAGTTTATAGGGGTTTGTAATGTTGCACATTTTCAGATTATAAAAGGGTTACAATCAAATGGAAAAAATGATTGAAATTCTTAAGAATTTCAAATATTGCCGAAAAATATAAAGAAATAAGATGACAAAGATTAATAATTGGTATTAATTCTATCATATTGGAGGGTAATTGTTGACATACAAAAAGTGTAGCCCAAACTAATGTATGAAACCCAGTTAGGAAGTCTAGAATGAAGGCCCAAATAAGACTATTAATGAATGCAATGGAAGCCCACAAACATCATCGTCCAAGCTTGCAAGACACCCAAGATCTGAGCGAGTGGAGTGCCTTAAAATCGCCCAGAGCAATTGAGCGTATTCTAGCCCAAACCTTCGAATCGCCCAGGATCTTAGCAAACATGAGGTAGTATGGTTATCCAGAGTAGTGGTTATTGAAGAGGTTATTGAGCAACCTTATCATACCCCATGATCCAAGAACTACAGTTGTGGGCGGTTGAACGACAAGAGTAATGGCAACAGTTATAGATGGCAGTTTCATGACAAGTCAACCATCATGAAGAAAGTGGGTAGTTATAGAGCAATCAAACAGTTTTCAAGCGGTTTGTCATGAAGGAATTATCAAAGAAGCATAAAAAGGAAGAGAATGAATAGAGAAAAGGACCCCGAATCAAATACTTTAGACGGAGAATATGCAATTTCAATTTCTTATTTTAATTTTAAACACTTCTTTTAGTACTCGTGTGCTTGCACCCCTTGGAGACATTCTGTTTAATTCCAATTGTAAATCATCGCCAATAAAACACCCCTTTTTGGGACTGTTTTAAGAGATCTGTTCCTTATACAATCGTCTGAATTCTTTTTTTAATTGTTAGCTACAACCCGCGCGAAATAGTAACTTTTCAATGACGCCTTCTTTCCCCTATACAATAGATATGAAGTCATGGTTAGAGATGGACAAAAAAATATCAGAATCATTGGATTGAGCCAAAACCGGACCGGACCGGAAGTGACCGATTAAGTCGGATTCTACTCAAGTTTTAATCAGTTTTTGAAATCAAGAATTGAATAGTTTTGATCAGATTCTCAATTCTAATACGAAAAACCAAAAAAGTTGTTTTAAGCTGAATTTTTTTGCTTTTTATTTTTAACTGCAGCCGTGGTAATGTAGCCGATGTGGTTATGATCAATCCCAACTTCTCTTCAGACTCAACCTCTTTATGTAACTTTTCAATGCCTTCTTTGTTTATACAATAAATATGAAGTCATGTTTAGAGGTGGAAAAAAATTAGCAGAACCATTGGATTGAGCCAAAATTGGATCGGATCGAGACTAATCGATTCAGTCTGATTCTTCTCAAGTTCTAATCGGTTTTTGAAATCAAGAATTGAATAGTTCTGATCCAATTCTCGATTTTAATACGAAAAATCAAAAAAGTTAATGTAAGCCTAAACTTTTTACTTTTTATTTTTAATGATGGGTTTTGCACTTTTTTTAAGAGTAATATTATTTGTACATAATTGTGATATAATGGTGTACATCTACTAATTATTTAAAAACTCATTTTTTCCAAATATCATTTTCAACCACAATTCCCAATAAATAATTTTACACGTAAAATAAAAAAAAAATTCACTATTTTAACCACACATTTTTCAAAAATTCACAAATATAAAATCTATTTTCCCAAAAAAAAAAAAAAAAAAAACTCAAACCCTTATAATTATGATGTTATTTATAAAACTTAGAAGTATCCATCAAATTTTATATATGTAATTATTTGAGTTCCTATCATCCGTTTCAAGTTAACATTTTTGGCTCCCTTAAAGTATAAAAAATATAGAGGTGACATTGAAACATGTTTAAAGAACTCGCTCAAGCCAATAGTAAACATTTGATATAAATTGCCGCGTTTAATATACAAATCATTAGATATATACATCATTTTAATAAATAAATATGGAGAATTTAAAATTATAGCTTAAAAACTTCTATAAGTTGGTAGTATGGTTGATATGTGGATGATCTATGCAGAGGCGGTGGATCTGCTAGATGTGAATCCTCTTAAGAGGATCTGCGAGGCGATGGGAGGGATGGATTTAAAGTGCGTAGGCAATGCAGGAAGGAGAATAGTAGCATCAATGGAGGGCTTACCTGAGATTAGGGAGAAATTTAGGGTCCCTGACACCATAGAGTTTTTGGTGCCTCGACCCAATGAGGGAGCCTGTCATCTTAGGGTAGGGGTGCGTGGCAGTCAACAAGGCAATTATGCGCCTGCCTGTGCCCCGCTTCTTTAGATCTGTGCCTGAGGCATTATAACTTAGCGCCCACGCAGCTGAACCCCGACTAGTTGCAAAAAAAGTTAGGGAGGTGCTGCAAGTACATCGGGGCGTACATAAGGGTGTCCGACACCCGGCACCTCCCCATTGGATGAAGTGCAGGTGGGGTCGGCACTTCATCCAATAGGGGAGATGCCGGGTGTCCATTATGGACACCTTTATGTACCCCCTAATGTACAAGTAGCATTTTCCAAAAAGTTATTTTCTAACTAGCCGAGCCAAAGCGTAAACAAAAATGTTATCCTAACTAGCAATAACTCTAGATGAGTACAGCCAAACACAACTTCATCTTTCAATACAATCTGATATTAAATGACTATCTACATCTCAAATAAAGGAGAACTTGTAATATAAGCCATTTAAACAGAACTGTAAGTTTGATTATTCTTAGAATAAAACTGAAGTACAAAGTTAAAGTGTTCAATCAAATAGTGAACGAATCCACGGCTTTTTTTCTAAAATAACAACCAGTAACCCTGGGGCAACAACATGAGTTGCTTCTAGTTATTTTCTAATCCCACCGTGCTCCCAAACCACCAATAAGAAGTGTCAACAGAAGGAATAGCAGTCACTTACAGTGAGTTAGTAACTGTACATGGCTCTCTATCTACTGTGGTGGGGTTTGTACAAGAAGAAAATTTGCGGGTTCAGATTTTGCTACATAATCAAACTTTGATATGTTGTACTTTCTATGAACCCCGGTAAGTTTGGCTGTTGCTGAGTTTTGGTGGAAGCCCACAATACGTCTAGAGCATTCGAGTAGTTGATCTGCTGAATAGGAGGTATGCCTCTCGCAGGTCTTACTCCAATTCCCATCACCAAAAAGTGTACACTGAGCTGTATATATAGCAGCAGCAGCCAAAAAGGAAGGTGGATATCTCAGCATTTCATACTCCACTAGGCATAGCTCAATCAAGAAGAACGAAAGTTGCTCCAGCTGTTGTTACACAAAAAACAATTCTTTTAAGTATTTTCTCCAGAAAATATGTAGTCACGTAATTGTAAAACATAAACTGAAAGTATCAACCTTTCTATCAAACTGAGCAGCCTTGAGAAATCTTCTAATAAAAACATATGCAGTTGGAACAGACATATTATACTGCAAAGTGTTAAGCATCAACTTCTCCTGCACAAAGAGAGTGCGTGTTAGCTTCAATGCACAGTAATATGAACAAATCTCTTTGGTTGATTATGAATGAGATCTCAATTCTATTCGCGTAGAATACCATGTCAAGGACTTCTTTTCTTGCGTAAGCTTTGTCCGAAATTAAAACCAGATCGTCTACAACTGGAACGGAAACTTCCTCATATTTGCATGCCAATAGCATGGCAACCAGACCAACTAGCTGCAGCTTCTTTCTCACCACAGTTTGCTTTGCTAAAAATCGATCTATCAAATTCACAGTTAGAAACAATGTTTCTTCCCTAAGTTCAAATTTGTGGTGTACCTGTTCATTATCATCAGAAAGACAATCAATACAGATATTTCTAATTTATAAATTGTATACCTCTATTAGTCAGTCAATAACATGTTGTATACCTCTATGAGCCAGTCAATGAGAATGGCCCTCATCCTCTCGTTGATTTCAAATTGTTGTGCCATATATCCTGGGGCAACACAGCTACAACTCTGCACAAAGCCCATGTTTCGGTCTTAAACAAGGAAGCATTTATTTAGTGATGATTTTTGACATCTTACCATTTCATCAAGTGATTGCATTTAATGACATTATTTTCTTCTTAGTTCATGATACCGTCATTCAAGATGATTGACAACACTTATGTGATCTTTATATGTATTTATGCATGTATGCACTGTATACATGTATCTGTCTAAAGTGTTTTCCTTGTAAATAATCCCATTTGAATGGTTCCTCATTAAATGATGGATTCAGGACAGTTAAGCTCATATTTGTAATAATGCCTCGTTTTGACATATTGCTACTACATTAAACGAACACCTTAAAGGACATGATTTTCTACTTTTGTTCGTGCTAATGCCATTTATAGAGAGTATTGTGCATTCACAGCAAAACATCCCATTTGAATGGTCACCCAATAAATGATGGTGGAATTCAGATTAATTAAGTTCAACATCCTTGAAGAGGCCCATACAAAGAAAGAGTTATACTATTTGCAATCAGTCACTTACTACTACAGTCACCCTACGTGGTGGCATACACATGGCACAAATAACCACCTACCACGTGTATGTATGGGTGATTGTGGAATTCAGATTAATTATGTTCAACATTCTTAAAAAGCCCCATACCAAGAAAGAGTAATGCTACTTGTAGTCACACAGTCACCCTACATGGCACACATATGGCACGAAGTTATTTGATGCATGAGTCAATAAGACATTACTCAAAAAGAAATCCGAAAAGGAAACTTTTATTTAAATGAGCTAAAAATTCAAACTGTAGATGAGATAGTATTTTAACGATTATTGGAGAAAGACAATCACAATTAGATCTTGGAGATATTTTGGCGTTAGACCAAGCTTCTTCAAAGATAAGCTCAAATAATCATTATAATTTCTTACCTCCATTTTCTTGTAGAACTTGTATAGATCTTCGACATAGTCGACAACTGAAAGTGGATTCTTTGAATCATCACTGTCTATATCCATAATGGTCTCTTCGAAGATGTCTGCCATTTCAACCTCCTCCTACAAGTTGTTATATCAGTTAAGTACGTTATTTGATCAATTTATTTCAACAAAATCAAGGGTGATCAAATAGAAATGCACAGAGAAGAGATTCATACCATTTGATTGTTTTCACTGATTTCTGTTTCTGTTTGTTCCAAAGACATGGGCACAGGTTGGTCTTTAACTGCTCCATTATTCTTTACATCTGCAAGAGGAGTATCCTCCAATATAGCGAACTCATTCACTGATGTCTTTGGCTTCTTCACTACCTGATAGAATTCAATTACAGGAAAAATTAAACAGCATTAAATTTATTCATTCATAGGAAAAATTGAATTTTCTGGAGATAGAGAGCTAATATACCTCTGGACAGGGTTGCCGCAAGATTGACATCTGTGCAGCATATTTCCTTTATAAATCAAACAATTCCGTTAGAGAAAACAAAAAGTAGGAGTTAGTGATAAAAGTAAACTATTACATAAAGCAGACCTTGTGATTGGCCTATGTGCTTGAATTGGAGGATTCTTATCACAAATCCCAATTTTCCTGGGTAACAAAAAGTAAGATAGCAATTATTCAAATGCATTAGCAAAATAACGAAAGAAATATGAAGGATGATTAAACTAGAGAGTCGAGATTTACTCCAATAAGCCTCTCTTGTTTACAACACAGGGATATGGACGGGGATGAGCTCCCACTAAATTCTGATTAATCTCACTCAGAGCTCTTCTGTTGGGTCTCAGCTCCATTCCAAACTTTCTCCCGCCGATTACTGCCCCTCCTTATATTTTTCAAATTCAAAAAAAAAAAAAAACCCATATAAGAACATTGAAGAATTTGAAAAGTGATTTTAAATATTTAAAAAAAACCATAAAATTGGTAAAAAAAAAAAAAAAAAATGAAAGGAAAGAAGCAAGATCTTCCTAAATAGAACCTTGTGCACTTGTGGGTTTAATCTGAGTGGAATCGTTCTCATCAGATACAACCATTGTGAATTTCTTGATATCTGAAAGACCAATCACAAGAACCCTGATTGAATGAACAAAAATACCCTCTCCTTCACCAGACCAACAGTTTCTACAACCCTATAATGCAGAACGAAAGCATCTAGAGAGAAAAGTAACATAAAAGGAAGAAGAAGAGGTTTACGGATGAGGAATGAAAAAGTCGAGAAATTTAAGGGCAATTGTCCAGCTAAAAACATGAAATGTGTTTTTTTCTCCTTTCAAATCAAACGGCTAGTAAATCTTGGCCGTTGGATCATTGAATTTACGGTCTGGCTACAACGGTCACCTGGGTTGGCATCTGCCACGTGGCATTTGAGACGTTGCTTTCAACATATTTAAACATATTTCTAATAATTGCTTGGGGATTGCACAATTATTAGGTGGCTCAGAGTGAGAGGCAGTCTACCCCATTCTGCCTAGTACGGTTCTACTTATTCTTTCGACTTAATTTGAATTAATTAAAAAGACTCTACTTAATAACTTTAAGTCGCAAGCTTGAGCGTAACTGAAAAAACTTGCTCATTTTTGGAAACAGCAAATAATTTCATTAATAAATGTCGATGCAAATGGTACTGGAATACAAGTTGTCCAATTAAATGGATTCAAACATAAAAAAATAAAAGTTAGTTTGTGGATCACTCTCGTTCGAGAAACGTAACGACGAGACCACCTCCCACCAAATGTAGAAATAATGAGATATCGCATAGAACGTTTGCATTCAATGCAAAAGTAAAGTTAGAAGAAATATTTTAGATCATGCAAAGTGAATCACATCCCCCGTATTAATGATGACTGCATTGATGATTAGAGAAGTCCATATTTGAGTGTCATGATCTCAATATCTTCGACATAATAGAGTCACGAAGTTTGAGTAGCAAACAAGAACCATCGTCCCATCTATGTCTCGAATCACTCTTCCCACTAATGTGCATAGCATCGATATTGATAAATTTGTAGCCCCTCCCCCTCTCCAGATGCGCACCATTGTCTTCCCATGCCACCTGCCCCACCCACTTCCATGTCCCTCCACCAGGCCAACCACAATCTCTACCAAGTGTCTCCACTAGTTCAATGTAGACGTGTTTTTTATCCTTTAGTCACTTATTTGTAAGAAGTGAGTTTAAAATACTTTATTGTTTATAATCACATATATAAATTTTTTTTGTATAATGTAATCTACTTGCAATCATGCTACATTGTCGGAGAAGTTTGACAGAAAGTTTGATATAATATCACGTGATATTCTATCATTGGACTGTTTAAAAATATAGTTTTTTTCATCCAATAATCTTCTGCCACCACTTCACGTGGCACTACATCTGTCAAATCTTTATGGCAAAGTAGTCTAATCCATATGCTTGAATTATAATTGAGCTGTAGACTTCAAAGTTCAAAGGGAGCACGTTCACGCAACCTAAAGAAAAACACAATCACATAACTGAATAGTATAGAAATGATTAATCTCAATAAAACTTCTAAGAAATTGATTTCCCACCAAACTGCAGGATATTACTTGGCCAGTCTCAAGAGAAAATAGGACGCAATGTGTAAAGAGTGGAGATTATGGATTCAATTTGTAAGATTGTGCTTATGTCAGTATTTTATTTTTATTTTTATTTTTAATATTTTGGGTTGGTTTTAAAATCAGAAGAGAATCAACGGCTGGAGCGTCCTGATGAATAAGCAATTCTTTTGGCTTTTTATGGTAGGGCAACAAACATGCTGTATTTGAAAATCCAAATCACATTTTTATATTACTAAACAATATTCAGTTGATCTTTACCAATATTGGGACTTTTTAAGTTACATTTTGAAAAGACAATCTTGTTAACATTAACCCGATTCTTTATATGTTAATTATTATTTTGATGTGTAATAGATGTGGTACTTACCCTAAACGACTAGCATCTTCCATTCCTAATGGACGTTGATTTGGGGGTTAAGAGTCAGACCTTCGATTTGTGAGAGAAAATTAGTTATTAGGATTTAAATGATTTTTTATAGCCACGTATCACCATTAATATCTCGAACAACTAGTATAAATCTCTATTCCAGTCAAAGAAAACGATTAGCACATAATTTTCTAATAATTTGAGTAAAAAAGACCATATGCTAAAGGGTTGTTGGACAATTTTCTATAAAAATTTTAGCAGCTTTTGATAAAAGGTTATGTACTGTGTGGTTAAAAGTTGAATTAATATTCTAATAAATTAAATAATAGAATCCGTAGATTCAATTTTTGGTGATTTGTTAATCACAATAAGTTGTGATTGTGAGATACAAATTACATATTATCGAATCTTAAATTGTCCGTGGTCGAAGTAATAATGAAATACAGATATCATTATTACGGATAGACCATCGCGTGTGGCATTCTTACTTGTAAAGTAAGTAACTGATCTCACAAGTTAAAGTGTGGTGACCCTTGAATGAACACGTGGATGTTTTGTTATAGAACAAAACATTGGAGACCCGCTGAAAGATTCCACATTGATAACTATCTGAATGTTAGTGATTAATCTCTAACGTTCGGTAGTGGAATTGGTCATTTGACTTGAGATTATCATAGTACCTTATATGAGGACAGTCATACTTTGATGGTGTTGGATGTTGCTCTGCCAAGGATCGCTAATACAACATCGTTCCGATATGTCAAGAATCATATGAAGGTTGTGAATGATCGATAGATGATTCGTCACTCTTAAATAGTAAGAGATTATGATCTACATTTTATCCAATTAAGTTGATAATGAAATTCTAGGCCAATGTGAACTCATAAGTCGAAAATGAGTTTTCGACTTACATTGACTTAATAGTGGGATAAAAGATATGATCGATAGTTGAGATTGACACATATCCATATCTCATAATTGATTGGATCATATTGACGAAAGGATTATAGTTTCACGGTAAATGAACAAATTTGGTTTTATCACATCACGTGACATTTCATGTCACACATTGCTAGATGTCAATCTGGGACGGCGAATATTAATTAGTGATAAATTAAAATAGATGTTTTAATTTATCGATTTTGATTAAATCAAAATAATAATTCACATCGTTAGGCTTTGTGATCGGGAACCTAATGAGTCACACACAAAAGAGAACCCGAAGAATAAGATTTACCAATTAATTAATTGACAAGTGTTGGATAATTAATTAATTAATTGTGTTGCTTATTAATATGTCCGAATTAATTAATTGAATTAATTAATTCATGGACCAGATTTAATTAATTTGATTAATTAAATATTGGACCGGGTTAAATTTAAAAGACAGGCCAAACTCCTTTGAGCTTATATTAATAGACTGCTAAGGTTTGAAAACCATATAGAAAATTTATTATTCTTGCTAACACGGGAAAAGAAAACATTAGCCGTCATTCTTGTTCTCCATGTGTATAACCATTGGAGGTTGGACAATTGGATAGCTTGAATTGCAGATCGTGATCATTCGAGTTCAAGAATCAGCAAAGGAGTTTGCAGAATTCATCAAATGTATTATTCTAAACACAGTTTCTATCTAAACATAAAGCAGATCCGTTGTGGGAATTGAAATTTGATTTATTTCCACTGTGCATGATAAGTAAATTCCCAACAGTGGTATCAGAGCCTACTTTGTGTTTGTTAGAAATTGTTTCATATTATATAACAATCAAAAGTTGATTGTTCACATTTTTCATGTTTCTAGCTTTCAAAGAAAAATTGATTTTCTAGTTCTAAATCTGATTTGGAAATGAAAAATAAATTTTGTTTACAAAAAAAATAGGGGAAATTTTTTTATCTAAAAACATTGGCGGCAAGGGCGCCGCCACCGGACCGGCGGCGACACCACCAAATCATGGTAGCAGCAGCGTGTTGCCCCACAAGGCAGTGCGCTGCCACGACTCGGTAGCAGTAGCGTCCTCGTTGCAATCAACGGTGGTTGCTGCTGCAGCGACGGTCAATGAACAAATGAGAATATTGGACACGCATCTGATCCTCATTCTCTCATGTAGCCTCTTCAATCGCATGATTCTTCCAAAGGACCTTGACAAGTGAAATTGTCTAATTTCGCTGAATTTGCACATTTCTGTCTAGAATTCTCACTGGCTCTTCTATATAAGTCAAATTCTCCTTCAACTGAATTAACTGAGAAGCTAACGCATGAGAAGCATCTGCAATGTACTTGCGAATCATAGAAACATGGGAAACATCATGGATCTTAGATAATTTAGCTAGCAATCTAATCGATATGCAACTAGACTAATCCGCTCAATAATTTGATAAGGTCCAATATATTGTGGACTCAACTTTCCCCGTTTGCCAAATCTCAACACCTCTTTCCAAGGTGACAATTACAAAAGTACTTTATCTTCAATTGCAAATTCAAGATCTTCCCTGCGCTTTTCTGCATAACGCTTCTGTCCGTCTTGTGCTGCTTTCAACTTTTTTCTAATCAATTTCATATTTTCTGAAGCCATTTGAATCAATTCAGGGCATACTAACTTCCTTTCACCAGTTTCATCCCAACATATTGGCATTCTACACTTTTTACCATATAAAGCTTCAAAAGTAGTCATTTCTATACTGTAGTGGTAAGTGTTATTTTAAGCAAACTCAATCAAAGACAAATGAATATCCCAATTACCTCTGAACTCTAAAACACAAGTCCTTAACATATCCTCAAGAGTCTGTAAAGTCCTTTCTGATTGACCATATGTCTGAGGATGAAATGATATACTGAAATGTAGCTTAGTACCCATAGCTTCCTGCAAACTAGGCTAAAATTTAGATGTAAATCGATGATCTCTATCTAACACAATAGATAATGGAGTACCATATGAGCTGACTATTTCATCTAGCGACTGTCGTTTTAATTTATCTAACACAATAGATAATGGAGTACCATATAAATTAAAATGGGTGTTTTAATTTATCGATTTTGATTAGATCAAAATAATAATTCACATCGTTAGATATCGTGATCGAGAACCTAATAGGTCACACACAAAAGAGAACTAGAAGAATGAGATTTACCAATTAATTAATTGACAAGTGTTGGATAATTAATTAATGTGGTAATTACACAAAACCATACTTTAAGTATTAAACCTTCTAAAATCAGATTGGAAGTTTAATATTTCCAAAATCAGATTTTTTATTTTAATTAATATTTTTATAAAATAAATATTTTTACTGTCCTAATTCATTTCCAAAACAAAATTCATTTCCTTTCTCTCTCTACCCCCTCCCTTCTCTCTCTCCTCTCATTCACTGTCTACCAATCCCGGCGGGGAAAGATGAGAAGGCGCCTCATCGGAGGAGCGTTACTGGCGACAGGCGATGAATCCAACGCCGCGATCGGTGTAATTCTCCTTCCTCTCCTCCCCCTCTCTCCGTCTCTCAAACCTACTCCCTTCTTCTCTCTCAGTAGTAGCGCCGCCCCCTGGAGAAGCTCCGGCCCAGCGGCGTCACCACCGGAAGAGAATCTCCGGCGCAGATTTGAAGAAGAATTATACAGATCTGAAGAAGCAGAAATCTCTTCATTACTCGTCACCACCGAGGCTTCCTCTCCCCGCCCCCCTCCTCTTTCTTCCCCCTCCGTTTTTCGTTTTTCTTCAGTAGTGTCTTTTTTAGGTGAGCTGGAGTGGTTTGGGTGGTGTTTGGGTTGGTAGTATTTGGGTGGTGTTTGGTTGGTGGTGTGTTGTCCGGTTGGTGTTGGGGTAGGGTTCTCCAGTTCTGCCTTGACTGGTGGTGAAGGTGGTCTCGCTCCATGTGGTTTTCGAGTTGTGGTTGCTTGAGGGGGGCGTGCCGTCGAGCTACCGGAATGCTTGTTGTGGTCGTTGGGCAAGAAGGGTTCCATCGGCAGGTAGGGACCAGATTCCGGCAGTCCTTCCAGTGCTTAATATCAGGGATATCTCCGGCAAGGAGGGCGTGTGTCCGACCCGCATGTGTTCTTCTTGCACACGGCTGCTTTTTGGGCCAGCTTTGTGGTTTGATTTGGAATTGGTGGTTGAGCGGCCCTCTGGTTTCTCTTTCCCAGTTGTTTAATTATTTCAAATAATGGTTAATTATTTCAAATTTTGCAATTTAAGTATCACCTAAAAACCAAACAAAATAATAAATTAAAGTTTCCAATGAACAATAGCAGTATAAAAGCCAACAAGAGGAGAAAAACTGTGACAGCCTTTCTTTACCACAAATGTGTATGCTCATTAATAATAATACAATCAAATATATATAACTATCACCATGAATCCAAATAAACAACAGCAACTGGAGATGGAAATGCTCAGAATTCATTCGAAAAAAATGAATTGTCACAAAATTTGATGACCCCTACATGTTCTTCAGTGTCCTCTAAATGCTCGAGGGATCAAGAACCTTGATCTAAAACGGGGTTCAATCACTTTCCAAAATTTGAAAATATGTGATTGATAGATGAAAATTATCATGTTATCAATCATTATAAATAAACAATCATGCGTTATGACTTGTGACCTGGCCTGTGACTTGATTTATGACTTGTGACCTGACCTGTGACTTGATTTGTGACTTGTGACTTGGGCTGTGACTCTTGACTTATGACTTGTGACCTGAGCTAGGACTTGTGATATGGGTTGTGACTCTTGACTTGTGACCTGAGCTGTGACTTGTAACATGTGACTTGTGACCTGGGTTGTGACCGTAAAAAAAACATGTTAACCGTACAAAAAAATATAGCGGAGCAGTCGCCGAAAAAATCGACGTCGAAAAGGTCGTCGAAGTAGGGCGGTGATCGGAACGGTCGCCGGAGCGGTAGGGATGGTGAAGGTGGAATGGGTTAATTATATTATATTATAATTAAATATTTAATAATAAATTAATTTAATAATTTATTATTTCATAAATAAAATTTTAAATTTTTTTAATAAAAATCTGATTTTGGAAATTTCAAACTTGTTTTCTTATTTTTGAAATATGCTAAACTTATTTTCTTGAATAGGTAATCTTCCCTTAATTAATAGTGTTGCTTATTAATAGACCCGAATTAATTAATTCATGGACCAGATTTAATTAATTTGATTAATTAAATATTGGACCGAGTTAAATTTAAGAGACGGGCCAAGCCCGCTTAAGCTTATATTAATAGGCTATTAGGGTTTGAAAATTATATAGAAAATTCATTATTCTTGCTAACACAAGAAAAGAAAACTCTAGTCGTCATTCTTGTTCTGTGTGGGATCACCATTGGAGGCTGAACAATTGAACAGCTTAAATTGCAGATCGTGATCATTCGAGTTCAAGAATCAGCAAAGGAGTTTGCAAAATTCATCAAATGTATTATTCTAAACACAGTTTCTATATAAATACAAAGCAGATCCGTGGTGGAAATTGAAATTTGATTCATTTTCCACTGTGCATGATAAGTAAATTCCCAACAAAAGGTACCCCCTGGCATATCAACTGAATAGCAAGCACAGGTGCCATTATTGCTGCTCATTTGAATAGGGAAGAAAGCTTACGGCCGCTTCCTTGTTTCTCACCTTCACCAAGCTTATCTTTTTCATTCTCTTCAGTAGCCATCCCATGAGCAGGTGAATGTCGCCTGATTCTTTCCTTCGGTAAGTGATGCTTCTCTACAGGCATGTCCTGCCTTTTTGTAACCTTATCATGCACCTTCTCAAAAGGCTTTATATGTTTCTCAGGACTCTCTCGGTATTCTTCATTTTCAACCACTTTCTGCTTCTTTGCTGTCAATTTGTGTTGCCACTTTCCCAGCCTTTTGCTTATCGCCCCTTGAGGCAAATCACAACTCTCCACATTTTCAGTATCATTGGTTAAGCTATCCTTTTGTGAACGAGCATTTTCTTTGCTAGACTCCTTCTGAAGCTTCTCGGCTACACCTTGGCAATCTCTCTCTTCCATAGTGTCTTGCTTAGTCTCGGCCATCTCCTTAGGCTGCTTACACACAACTGTCTTCTGATTTTCACTCAAATTGTCCACATAAGTATCACTATTAACCTCTAAATACCTTGTTTTACTAGCGTTGTCTGGTGGGAGCTCATTATTAGGCACTGATATGCTTCGTTTCTTTCCAACCTTGCTTATAGAGTCACCTTTCCTAATACAAATTGATGTCTGTCGAATATTTTCAAACTCCATATCTTGTGGAAAATCAATTGCTTGTGAATCAAATTTTTTCCGTTCGGTTACTTCTCTGTCTTGGTCATCCCAGCAAACCAGTGTGTCCAGTATAATTTTGCCCAGCACAAACCTAATCTCACGCACATTTCCTTCTCCAAGCAAGCGGTAATCAATCTCCAGGCTATTTCTGTTGGTCTTCAAAGATGTAATATCTTTCGTGAGGATGTTAAAAACTTGCTCGACATGTTGCCCCATTTTCCTGGATACAAAAACCTGAAATATAAAGTATTTTCGCATCCATCAAATTCACGAACGAGACTGATTTATAAATTATGAGTAAAAAAGTGCCATGTTAGTGGCCCGCACTGATGCAATTACAATTTTTTACTCATCCCCCCGGACAGCTATAACTGCAGCATATCTCACACATACCCAACTTTCAGGTGGTAACAGAAGGCAACCCCACCAACTCATGAGGCAAACAAGAAAAGATTAGGAAGTAACAAACTACAAAAGGCATCTTGAAGTCTTATTCGTAGTTCCAGAATAAAAATGATTGATATGGACTGATACAGTTCTTCATTTATGGGTAAGATAAATGAATTTAGTTCCTGAAGAGTGCACAAGACGAAATAACATAAATTTGGCAAGATGGACCACAACCTTGTATGTCTACGATAACAGATTCGTTGAACACTGCATTTTCATTATAATTGATAGATTTGAATGCGACCAGAATTTAAACAATCCATTGAAAAGGAAAACAGTCTCGAACAATTCTTTTTATATGGATGTCGACTGCAAATGGGGATGTAGCCTAGTTCCATTTTGAGGACTTGCATAAAATAATCACATCAGAGGTTGTATTCAAAAGTACAGAAATAGAAAAAACCAGCATTAGGCTTACAAATAATCTTTAATAGTACATCCAAGTGATACGGAAAGAGGGAAAAGAGACCACACTAAGAACTGGGGATTAAAGGATCATATGAATTAATCCTGAAAGGTAACAAGGATATCATACAATTTCATAACTACGGATACCTGGTTAAGCATCTGAATCCATTCTAGATACCACAAGCCATCTTTCCACCAGGTAAGGGCAGAATAACCACAGAAGAAGCATCAGTAATGAAAACTTATTTACTTACCAGACCTGAGCATGTAAACTCTGGGAAACTGGCCATTGCTTTCAGTAGGCAGTCTGTGTCAACTAAAAGGTCTACAGAATTTTGCACTTGCACTGCAAATTGCGCGACTCTTTCAGCAATTTCATTCTCTGATAAGAAATCGGAAGTGTTTAAAACTTCTGGTGCATAAATACATGTGTCTGGAGCATGTTCTCTAGCAAAATTAAAACTATCCTTCCACTTTCCATGATAAAGAACTGAAGCCAGAGTCAAAACCACAACAGCTTGTTGAGGATTATAAATCAATGCAAGGTGGAATACCAATATTGCAACCCTGTTCCACACACATATAAAAGTATGAAAAGATTAAGCAAGCAGTCTCTGAACTAGAAAAGATAATTGGACATAATTTGTGGATATATTTATAGGCATCGTCAAAAGAGAAAAATAAAAGGACAATAATTAAAATATTAATCCACACGCAGTCAAAGACTATGCTAGTAGAAGTTTTATATCATTTGGTATAGTGGTACATGAGGAATCAGGCTAAATAAATGGGGTATTGATCCCTAGAAATATTAGACCAAGTAATAACAACAGAATGAGTTGCTGAATGATAATTCCAGTTACATATTCAATCATGCAGATCCATTATTCTTATCAGTTTTACATGCGAATTTCATTTCAAATGTCTTCTGTGAATAGAACGCTCCATAACTCTTAAACATATTTGGGTAGTTGTTCAACTTCAAAACCTTGGGTATGATTGTGTGGGGTAACAACAAACTCAAATCAGCACTAGCATGTTGGGTGAACAATTTTAAAACAGATTGCATGGAAATTAGGCAAAATTGCAGTTGTCCTCACAAAAACCTAGTCATTTACTATGTTATATGGGGTCACGGCAAGAGGATCAACAACAGGTTGAGTGAGATTTCTTTGTGAAAATTATAATTTAATTACGTTAGGAAAAGAAAATTGTTAAGAGCTTTGCCTGCAATGATGTCATTGATGAGTAGCATAAGTGCAAAATTGTCCTTTTTTCTGAGTCCGACTAGGTAGTGATATTGTTCTATGTACATGAAATAAGGAGATAAAATCCTCTAGTACATAATGAAGTTTTTAAGTGTGTCCGCCATAATCAGAGATGAGCTTAAAAAAGTTCTAAAACAATAATATAAGTGAATCAGAGTCAGGTTGTCTCGCTGAACCATTCACCCTTTACATAAGCTGTTTACAACCCAAATTATACATCAACAAATTGGTTGTAACCCACTATTTAACAACCGCCCAAACCCAACCAAGCCTGCTAGTTACCTAAATGTAACAACAAAATGATGGGAGGCAGGAAACTACGTGTATCAACTCCTACCCCACACCCACCCACAGAAGCATAGTTCCATAAAAGAAATATATGGTAGCAGTAAATTCTGGTGCAACAAATAATAAAATGACTCACCACAAACTAGCGTCACAAGGCCGATCACAAGTAATCAACTGATCTAAATTGAAAAATAATCTCTGAAAATAATGAAAAGGTCAATTGATAACAGAAGAGGATAAACGGGAAAAGCACTGAAGCAAAACAAAACAAAAAAAGATGAATAAACTAGGGATTCAAGAAAAGTGTAAGCTCATGAGAAAGTTGGTTTTTTAGGTAGCACAAGAAGATAGAGAACAGAGATACAGTACTAATAATGAAGGCCACTATATGCTATAACAGGAAATTAACTTACCATTAGCATCGAGGAACGTAGGCCAGGTTGTTTACCTGCCTGTTTAGCAAGGTACATTGCCTATAACAAAGTAATTAAGACTTGAGAGATCCCAGATCTAAGGTTTAATGGTGGAATGGAAAACAAAGGAAAGGACAAAAATACTTACATGACATGGTAGAAAAATTTCGAGCAGCTTGAACTTTTGAAGTAAAAGAAGAGAGGGCTCAGCTGCTCCATAGGATAGCATATAATTTAACTCCAGCCATGCTCTAGACTAAAGAAGAAACGATGTATTACTTATAACAATTTCAAGAACATAAGGAATATAACAACTTCCTGAAGGAGAAAGTCGGTAATAAATTCCTCTCTCTCCTCCTCTGTACTTCTGGAGGTAAGGTTGGCATGTCCCCACTCCTTTTTGTACTAATTTTTCAATCAATAGACGAGGTAGAGTCAACACCAGCCAAACCTCCCACCTATGCACAGGT
Organism: Fraxinus americana; assembly: GCA_035079005.1. NCBI lineage: Eukaryota > Viridiplantae > Streptophyta > Magnoliopsida > Lamiales > Oleaceae > Fraxinus > Fraxinus americana. The sequence continues at coordinate 13,564,829 of CM068706.1, read as the reverse complement.
GGATTTTGATTTTAAAAGAAAATGCCAGTAATAAATCCCAATCATACATAGCATATGAAACGCCAACCATTTTCTAATCATAAATAACATGAGTGGAATAGAAAATATTGTAGCAAGTTTTTAGAATTACCTTCTCTAAGCCAGCAATGGACGAAGACAGATTATGTATGGCATCCTCGGTCTCTTTGGAAAATGAAAGGTTAAGACGGGCTGCAAGTCTCAAACCCCGCAATATTCTAGCTGAGAGAACATAGTTAATATTCTTGTTAGTTTCCTTTGTCAAAAGTATCTTTTACATGCAGAGAATTAAATGATTCTGGATTATATATTATGCTAAATAAACCTACCACGATCCTCTTTGAACGATAAGTGAGCTGGTATTACCGTCTGTAGCTGTTTACATTACAGAAGAACAACTTTATGAACTTCTACTCTCACAAGATCAAATTTAATTTGTCCGAAGGTAATAAACGCTCACCTTCAAGGATCTTAAATCCGTCATCGCATTGGTGTAATCAAAAATTCCATTCACAAAAGGATCGAAGAATAAGCTGTTTCAACAATTCCATAAATACACATTCATTAAGTTAGGGGGCCTGAAAAAGATGTTCACCCTATGAAGAAAAATATTTTTTCAGACAAGAACTCTGATATTTTAATTATAATACCAGTAGTCAGAGAAGTTGTCCTTATGGAAGATAAAGGAATGTAAATAGTTGTGACACCGACAAAGAAGCATATAGCAATAAGATAGTTGTCACGCCTATATCACTTTGCTCTGTCACGGGCTATCTTCAAAGTTAAACCACAATAATTCAGTTCTTTTTATTATATCCCATGTCATATGATTTTAGGCCAATCTGTATGCTAGTCACATCGCTCTTTGTAACTGATGAAACACTTAATAACATATTCTAAACTCGAAGGACTAAATATAATAACTGAGTTCAGGTTGCCAGCATTCTTGTAAACCCTCCCACCGGACAAAACTAAAATATCAAGACATTGGCTTTCGGAAGCAATTTGCCCTTGAAAGAATACAAGGATCAAACCAGTTAATAGTGAAGTCTCGTTGCATGCAATTCTTCCAGCGAGTAAGATCTCCTTGAGTACAATCTGCTGGCATTTGAGACATACAAACTTCTTTCCTTTTAGATTGTTCGGCTACAGTTTGGAAACTTGATACCTGAAGAAAGAATATGAGAAAGACCTTATTTGAATAACAAAGAACAGTGGAATAGCACAATAGGTCAACTCTAAGCCAAGAGATGTGAAGAGAAGCTCCAAAAACAAGATGAATCTGCACTAACCTCAACTATAGAGCCTTTAACAGAGACCCTACATATAGGAAAGCGGCGTCCAACAATTACTGCACTGTGAAACTTCTTCCGGATCTAAACAAACTCAAACAACTATAGTTTTAAGGAGACCACTTGTATGCAAAAATTCATAGATAGAAGAAAAGAATTGAACACAATAAAGGACCTGCTTAAGTCCAGCTGTCGTGATCACGTCAAAATCTTTTGGTACTTTATTGAGAAGTAAATCTCTCACACACCCACCAACTAAGTAGGCTTCAAATCCTGCATGTTTAAGATTCAATATCAAGAAACCGGACATGTACACAGAAGGCATCTATAGTAATTCAATGGTGCATCAAAAAATGGAAATATCCACACTTATGCTTCAATATGTACTGGAGAAAACAGAATCAAGCCTCCAATTAAGGAATCTAACTACTTCTAGCATCCTGTGTTGCAAATATTTATATACTTGTACATAACTATTAAGAGTGAAATATAATTCATAATGTAAATTTTCCACCCAAAGTTTTCCAGATTTAGAACTTTTATTGTTTAGTCCTGGTAAAGATCCCCAGGCAGCATATTTTTTCTAAATGAGGTCCTAAGTAACATGACATGAAGCGGTACAATTTTACTGATGAGGTATAAGTTCTTTGGACAACACTTTCTACAGAGGTCACCTATACTTGATTTTCATAATCAGATCCATAAAGTGAACCCAGGAGAACACATGCATTAAGAAGACACGTTAGGAAGTGCAAAACATTAGTTCTTTAAAATTGATGGAATTTATAAAATTGATACCTTAACTAGCTTTAGACCATTTATCTACTGTTGCATTATTGTGAACATGAGATCATATGAACAGTGTCTATTTTTGTAATTCCACATGTCACATCAGAAAATACTTCTGACTGATGCCACGATTGAGGTGAAATTTCATTCTATTTTCAAGGTTTTTATTACTAATTAAACTAATATCGCCAAAAACTAGTTAGACAACCAGATTTCAATGGCAGACCTGCTCATTTATGTACGCAAAACTATTATTCTAATGTAAGCTATGTTGCTCAGACTCGGGTACGGGTATCGGGTACGGGTACGTATCTATGTATCGGATCTTTTATTTTCTAAAATGTAGGATACGAGGACATGATCAAAAAGAGTCCAAATTTCGGATACGGGTACATGGGTACGTCTTTCAAACTTCAATTTTTTTACTAATCCAGGATGTCATTTTGTATTGACCAAAATTAATTATTTACAATGAATAATAAGAGGTTAAGATAAATTTTTGAGATTTAGTTTTCAATAATGAAAATTACTAAATATTATATAAAATAAAAAATGAGGAACTCGATTGTAATTTGAACTCAGTGGAGCACCAAATAGCTCTATATGGAACCCATTTTCATATTATACAAATAAAATCCTAAACCATCGATATAGAGAGAGAAATAAGAAAAAAAAAGAAGAAAATGGAAAGTAAGAAAAAAGAAGAAGAAAAAAAAGAAGGGAAACCTAGTATCGCCATCTTTCTCCATCCCCTTGATGACCACGCTAGTTTATAGAGAGCAAAAGTGGGAAAGAAAAGAAAAAAAAAAAAAAGAAGCAAAAACGACGAAGTGTCCGGTTGAAACTTGGAGGATCCGATACGTATCTCATACCCATACCCATGTCGTGTCGTATCCGACACGGGTATTCCAACTATTTCGAAGAGTCCGAGCATCAGAGAATGTAAGATATCAGATTAATTACCGCATGCAAATTCTCTAAGAGTTAACTTGTGCCAAAGTTATGAATTCACCTCATAAGTCGTTATAAACCTAGCACATATGAACTCTTTTTATGATAACATGCCCTTTCCTCAATTTTTGTACAAGGTTGCTATTCTTTTAGCATGAATACTTTAAAATTTTCAAAGGGGGGAAGTAACTCATTAGAAAAGGCAACGAGACTCTGAAAATGCATTTTACTGGTCCGAAATTGATTTGTGGGCTGTTGTCTTTATATCATACAGGATAATAGGGTATCTCATTATGTTCAAACTGTGCAAAGGAAGCGAGGTGAAGTTAAAACACGCTCAAGCATCACCTGCACCCCGTAGAATCTTTAGAACAATCCAAGAAGACAGAGATATCATAGACCTTGTTATCCCCAAGCTCCTCGAGTCCAGCTTTCTCCATTTTGAAAAATTATCTCGACCTAAGGCATTGTCAAAGTTTAACTTTTGAGTCCATAAAAAGCAATTGCAAATAAATTGAAGTTTGCATCAAACCAAGATTATTCCACTGATAAGTGGTAGAGTATTAGTTAAATTCAAGTTTGAAGGAGAGAGAAAGCTCTTTTATCAAATAGGCTAGCTTCACTAAAGAAATTGACTATCAGAACAGAAACCATACGACTCGAAAGTATGCCGCTAAAACAAAGGATACCATCTCAGGCATAGCCAAAAGCCTTTTCTTTCCTCTCCTTTGCAGTCGAGCTACTGACGTTAATTCTTTGAGTTAATTCACATTTTTTTACTAGAAGTTGATTTTGGGTTATCAACAAGTAACAAGTAGCATCCAGTAACCCGAAAAATGTTTTCACTTCAATCCAAAAAGAAAAAAAGCAAAATAATGATATCCCGTCAAGGCAAAAAGAAAAGAACAGACTTAGCCTAAGGGATGAACCAGAAGCCGAACCCATATCACCAGATGATCGAAGTTGACACCCTTCTTCAGTACAGGTACCTTTAAGCCTCTGAAACAAATGCAAAATCCCATAAGTAGTACTCTCGGCTCGACAAAAGTGTTGTGAACCAAGTGTTCGAACGAATGTTTGAAAGAAAACATAATAGTTTGAAGTGTAAACCTTGAGAATGAGAAAGGGTTTCCGTGAATAGAGTAACGGCTTGCTTTTGGCGGGTTGTGATAATGCCATAAGAAAGATCAGGCTATTATGGCTGCTTTGCTAGTGATGAACTGCCAGATTGCCAGTGGAGAGTTTACGAGAGAGCGATCTAGTAAAAAAAAAATTCTCAAAAGAACACAAGCCACCAAGCATAGCCTAGGCTTCACCAACCCAACCAAATTTGGCAATTTTTATATAAGCTCTCGTTTGGTTTTTTGTTAAAAAAGTTTTTAAAAAAAATTTAGATTAAAGTCAATAATTAATTTTAATCATAAAATTTATAATTTTTCAGCTACAAATTTTATTAATAGTATCAACATCTACAAAAAAAGAAAAAAAAATTTGTTTTTTTCAAAACCAAACATGTACTAAAGGTAACACAACAGATGTTACAAAAACTATTTAAAAACTCGTTCAACTCATTTCCGGATTATCAAAATAGGTTTTTGGGATCAACAATAATATTCATTTTGTTATATCTAAAGAAGATATTTTATTCTAATTAAACTTTGACATCGTATGTCTTACATAAATATATAGACTTTATAACATATTTTCTTACGGTATTTTATTTGTTTGAAGCAGAAGATGGTAGGTGCATATACAAAATTTATTCTTTAAACTTTCTTCTAACCTAGTGACGAGTATAATGAATCAAGATTAAGTGCCCAACCAGCGCACATATCATAATCTAAGAATTGACACCAACCTCATTATATGCAATGTCAAAAATCATTCTTCCCCATTGATTATGTGAATTTCAAGGCAGAAATGATAAAGAGTAGACTATTTAAGCCTTGTTTGTCATCCTTTAAAAAATTAAGCCCCCGTTTGACATTCATTATCTTCCCATTATCTTTCTCATTTTTTTTCTCTTTCTTCATTTCAACCACACATTCTATCAATAAAATAATATTACACATAAACCCAAAAATTCTTTTTACTTTTTAACTACACGTTCTTCTTATCAATCACTATTCCAGAATTTATTCTTCTCCAAAATGGGTATCAAACACACCCTAAATTGTTTGCTACAATATCATTTCTCCACCACACATTCACACAATAAAATATTCTACACACAAACTAATAAAGTTTTCTTACTTTTTAACTACACAATTTCCTAAAAATACTATTCCATAACTCATTATTCTCAAATAAATTCTATCAAACAGACACTTAGTATTATCACACTATGTGACCTTGGATCTAACCTTTCAACCTTAAGACATTACATGAAATAAGTAACTATTCACTTAAAATACGTGATAATATTACTAATGTATTATTATTACTATTTTGTTATCTCATGTGTAAAGTAATGATGTGGTTTCTTGACTATATTATATTAACATGAGTACATATATACTATTGTAAGGTGTCATTTATGCATATTGATTGTTTATATCGAGTATGAATTATTCTTAAAATCTAAAGAACTAAAATATTGACATTGGCTGGATAACTGCGGGTTACCTTGTGATAGAACTAGCGAGGGATTTCCTCTCGTGTATGCTTGGTGGAGAAAAATCGAGAGAGAATTACATAACAATAAGCTATTTGTGTTAACACTTTACCTACCATATTTTTCAAATATTTTTATTCTCCAAAAATCCAATAACAATTTCAATTTCATCTAAAAAAAACTAAGGCCTTGTTCTTTTTGTCGTTTTCAAGTCGTTTTCTGTTTTTAATTTTCCAAAATAGTAAAAACGTGTTCTCTTCCTTATTTTCGAAAACCTATTTTTGAAAATGAAAAAAAAAAAAAAAAATCAAAGAAAACACAAAATGACTAAATCCTCGTTTTGGAAAAACTTGCAACAAAACAAGCAAATTGGCCAAAACACGGGAAACGCCTTTCTGAATTCTCTCTCTCTATCTCTCCCCTCTCCCGTAATGTAAGACGCTCTGGATTTCCTCTCTCACAAACCCACAGGCCACAACCCAAAACTGAAAACAAATCGTGTTGCCAAATCGAAGGGTTCTCTACGGGATCTTCAAATGAAGGTTTTGAGCTCGCCTTTCCGAATCGAAGGCTTCTCTTTCCGTTCTGACCTAGAGTATTCATATTCTCTATATATTATTGTCCTGTTAATTTATTTACTTCAAGGTGTTGTGATTTTTATGCATTTTTGATTGAATTATTCGTTCAATTTGGTATAGGATCTAGTTCCGATTCTTTACTTCAGCAAAACCGGAGGCAAATTTTGGTTTTATTCGGGTAAATTACGAGATCCCTTTTTGATCATTTGTACTAAATTTTGATAAATTTGGTAAAGGTTGAATATTGAATTGTGGGTTTTACTTGTTTTGAAAATTGGGGTAATAGGAAAACAATAGAATGTTGAATTTCAGGTTTGCTTCGTTCGAAAACTGTGGCAAAATGGAAAAAGATCGAACTTTCACTTGTGGGGTTTGCATATTTGGGTGTATTGGTTGAAATGTAAATGAATGTAGCTAATGTACTCGTTTATGAGAAGAATTTTATTATTTGCTCAATTAATAATTTAAAAAAAATAAAAGTTGAATTTTATAGCTTTTCTGCAATTTATACCCTAAGGAAGCATTTTGAAACAATGAGAGTTTATTCTTTAGCAATGATGATTTAGTTATTACATTGTTTTGAAATTTCAAATATTGATTATACCAGCTAGAAAAGTATCGATTTCACTTGAATTTCTTCTTCTTCTTTCCGAATGTAGATTGCTTCATTTATTCTTTAAGTAGTCTAAGATTTCTTTCCATGGATACAGCTGGAACCTAAGTCATTATGTAGACCTTTTGTTTCTTGCCAAAATTTCATGAATTCAGGTCAAAAGTGATTTCATCATGCTTTCATTTTAGTGAATTATTGCAATTTTTCATTTTTGGTTAAATATTTTTTCTGGTCTTTCGTTTATGTTGACGATTAATTTTTGGATTTTAATGCAGCAAACTTTGGATGATTTGCATTGAAATCGGAAGTTAGTGAGTATGTTTGATTAATCTGATTGTTTGATTTTGTGTGTGTTCTTGATTTGGATTCGTTGTTAAATTAATTTAGATTGATTGAGCTGGCTTAAAAATGAAATAGTAATGGTATAATTGTTTTTATTGATCTTTTTTGGCATGTTTAAGGATGAAAATGGAGTTAAAATCTTCTTCGGGATAGTGTCCAATATATATAAGATTCTTGAAGTTTTGGCAATCTTCTATTTTGCAGATGAAAAATGGCGTCAATGGTGGTGAAGGATTGTAGTTATAGTTCTAGTCAAATTCCAGTTATGACAGTGGAAGAAAAAGGAAGTAGGAACAAGAGAAAATACCAAGCAGATCTGCCTCTAGCAGACCCTACTAAGATCTTCCCTTCACCTCCAAATGAATGCACAAGTTTCGAATTCTCAACTGAAAAGTTGGAGATTCCCCGAAGTCGTGGGCATGCAAACAGCTGTGACATGTGTTGCATGACCCGTGATAAATCTGATGCTTTGAAACTTGATCTAAGATTGTCATGTGCGGTGGAAACATTGGAAGTGGGGCCAAGACAACCTCAAGAGGAGATGGAAACATTATCAAATGAGTACAATGGTGCTAATTGGAGTAATCTTACAGAATCCCAACTAGAGGACTTGTTTTGAGTGCTTTGGATGCAATTTTCAAGAGTGCAATTAAGAAAATAATTGCTAGTGGTTACAGTGAAGAAATTGCTACAAAGGCTGTTTTGAGATCTGGCCTTTGCTATGGGTGCAAGGACACTGCATCAAATATTGTGGATAATAATTTAGCATTTCCTAGAAGTGGCCGAGATGTTGATTACTCAAGGGAGCATTGTTTTGAGGATTTGCAGAAGATGGAGAAGTATGTTTTGGCCGAGTTGGTTTGTCTTCTAAAAGAGGTTAGACCTTTTTTCAGCACAGGGGATGCAATGTGGTGCTTGTTGATATGTGATATGAACTTGTCGGTATAGAATAATTGTCCATATGAATTCAGAGGAAGATGCAAGTCCAAGTGAAAATTTTGCTCTGGAAGTCATTTGTACATTGGTTCTCATATTGTGCATATTATTATTTAGTCATGTCTGGTAGCAATGAAAATAGCAATGACATATTCATTTTGTTCCAAATGACTATGTGAAGCCAATTGATTAATTTTTAGATATTGACAATATTCGTGATCTGTCTTTTTACTTGTAAGTAGTTTATCTATAATTAAGGAGTAATGTTATTTATTATTACTTATGATAGTCATCGTATTTAGACGATCAAAATTGTATTTGGCAAGAATTGTGAGAACTAACATGAACTCGATAAAATTGATTTCAAAATATTTATTAACAGTCAACATGAGATTAGTCCTCCCCTTTTTTGCAACTTGATTAAATTTGATTGTGACTTGATGCTAATTAATTATTGTCACAAGTTACGTACAAGGACAAAAATAAAGATTTTTCAAATTTAATTTAGGTTATGTTTTTTATATTTGGAAAAAAAATATTTCAAGATTTATCAATTTCAAAATTTATATGTTATTTAATACTATATTAACATTAAACTTATTGAATAATTAGATTTCTTGAATAAAATATTATTAAAAAATTCTCAAAATTTTAAAGTAAACGCGTTTTCCATTTTTATGTTTTCAGAAACAATTTTTCAAAATGGCAAAAAGAACACATTTTCAAAAATTTCAAAATAGACACTCAAAACACAAAACACAAAGTGAATTCAAAACTCAAAACACAAAACTGAAACACAAAGAGAACAGCCCCAATTCTTTTCTTCCTCGTTTATCTGTCCATTCATAAATTAATGTCTAGTCGAGTCTTCTCAGTGCATCACTTACATAATTATTTTTCAGTTTATTTTAAAGAAAATTATATATTTTTATTTATTATATTTATATAATCTTTATGAAGCTTTTCTAGTAGGAAAACAAAAATTATCCACAGCAGTTATCAATAAAACAATACATGCATTCTTTAAGATTTTTTAAGTTGCAAAATGATCCCAACTTAAAATGAATAAAAAATTGGTTTTTAGCTACTAAGGACATGTTTGAGCCCCATTTTTGGTATAGAATGTATTTTGAAATAGTAGACTATTGGAGAATGTGTGATTAAAAATAATGAAAACTTTTGAATTTACGTGTAATATTATTTTATTGAAGATTGCGTGATTAAAAATAAAAAAGAAGAAAATATATTTTGAAAAAAATGAAGACCAAACAATGGCTAAATAACAACTAATATTAAATATATTGGTTTCCAAACTCATAAAACTAGCTTGAAATTACCTTAATTTAAGAATGAGAGCTTACGAATATTCAATAGTCACTTCCAAGAGGATAGACTAAAAGATCACCAAGTTACTTCAAAATATGAGTTCTACCAAATTAGGTCAGCTCGTCCACATTAGGTCGCTCGACCATACCCGTCGTCATTTAGAAAACATTATCATTGCTTTATTGCAACTTGTGCCTTATCCATGACATCATTGATTCTCATATGATCATTTTCATAACAACACATGACACTCATGATGATTATCACTTACTTTCAACCAATCAAAAGTTTGCAATAATTACTCATCACCTTGACATTATCATGAGCTAACCTCAAAATGGCCTATTAAGAATTAAGAAAGACATAGGCAAGGCACACAATTCAAGAAAATCATTATTCATAACTTATTTTTGGAGGCCAATTGGCTGTTTTGGGAGTTTATAAATATGACCAAATGTTTCCCCAATGGAAGGGAAGAAGGACATGCAATACACATTCTACAAGCTTTTTAATATAATTTTTTTTTAAAACTATTTTAACAACTTACCTCATACAAATTATCAATTAAGTTGACAAAGATTGACCTAATCATTTTTTTACGTCAACAGCATGGCGTTAGAATGAGGGTCTTGTAAGCAACAACCCTACATCTCTTATTAAAAAAAAAATCACAAAAACTACATATCCAACCTGAAAAATCATAATGAGCAACAGTTCAACCCCCAGAAATTCAGCTCGAACTAACCCTCGTGACATAGGTGTTCCTCGCGAATTCCAAAAGAGAAATGATTCAACTGAAAATGTTAACCCACAGCTCGCTGCAATGAGAAATGCAACAGAACGTTTGACTAACACTGTTAGCTGAATGGAGACAAACTATGTCCATACCTCTATTCTAGCTGATCTTGAGGTGGAATTTCCAGCTCGGGAAAGAACTTACTGACCTCCCACCAAGAGAAGTCTTCACTTCTTCGGTGAAAGTCATCTAGAAGTAGGACGAATAAGATAAAAAACTGTCTCCCTCCAACAGGAAGGACTCACAAAAAGCTGGAAGCGTATTTGATAGAAGTGGAAAATGAAAATATCGTAATAATTTATTGGCTATATAATCACAAGCAAAGTGAAAGCAAATAGCTATGTTTATTCTCAAATGAAACATGGAATTTGCGCATAGGTATGTGGATCCAAATTGTCAAAATATATGGTAGGTGGTGGGAACTCAAATGCAAAGACTACAACAGTTTTGCTTGCTACTACGCAATATTCTACTTCTAGTGAGAATCGTGCAACTGTGTGTTGTTTTTTGGATGACCAGTTGGTCTGAGTAACTCCAAATGAACACGATATGCTAACGTTAATGTTCAATTATCAGTCTTTCAAGTCCAACATTGGGTGTATTGACAAATTGAACATCCCTAAAAACAAATACCATGGTGGAGTGTGCCTTTGAGGTAGCGAATGCCTCTTTTTACTCAAAGTCAATAAATTATCGACAATCTATGTATGAACTATGTATAAGGAGCAAGTATTGAGAATCCCTAATTAGGGCATCACAAGTCAAAAAAAAAGAGTTATCGTCGTTGTCAAGAATAACGGCGGGGTTATTGTCGTTGTCAAGCCGATAAGGGTTACTGGGGTGGCTAAAATTGGAATAGCAGTTGGGGTTTTTGGTGTGAATGGATGAGGCAACGGATTGGGAGGAAAAATCAAAGGAATTATCGTGCTGGTCTTCCATGGAGATTCTCTCTTAAGCTCTGATACCATGTAAGTTTCCAAAAAATAGAAAGATAATAAAGAAACAGAAGCTAGATAGAATCAACAAAGAGGGATGCAACTGTTCAGTGGATTTCAAAGAATTGAATCAAATATGTACAGTGATGGTGTTCTTTTATACATACTTTTATAACAAAACTAACTAAAAAATATTCCTAAAAGAGAATTACAATATATATATAAAAATGTATTTACAGAAAAATAAGAAATTAATAAATCTATCCCTTTTCATTTGAGCAACGTGCAGTGACTTCTTCTTAAATTTGGGCTACTGGCATGGACTGATTGTGGGCTGTAATGATTTGGGTTTGGGCTGGATGCATACTATGTAATAGTTGCTAAGAAAGAGGAAATTACCCTAGACCAGGTGTTTACTTTTAACTTTCTAAAAATCAGGTTTTGACTTTTTTTAATCAAAAATCAGGTTTTATTATTTTTAATTAATAATAATGTTATAAAATAAAAATAATATATTATACGAACCCTAACATAATCCATTTCATTTCATTTCATTTCTCTTAATTTTTCTCTCCACCGTCGCTTCCCTTCTCCTCTCCCTCCCCATTCCTCTCCCTCCACACCTTTGCTGCGAGATGCTGCTGCCAAACGGTGGCAACGCCACCGTCACTCTGCTGCAGTTCGGCAGCAGTGTCGCCGACAAGCTGCTGCGATTTGCAACAGCATTCCCTTCCACTTCCCCTCCCTTGCACCAACCCCTCCCCTTCCCCTCACAGGGACGCTGCTGCCATTCAGCAGCAGCGTCCCCTCCCCCTCGTTTCCCCCAACCTAACGCTACCCCTCCCCTCCCCTTCTCTTCCTTCTCTCCCTGCCGGCGGTCTAATTTCAGTTTGATGGCCTGAGTGTTGTGTCAGAAGAAACGGCAAGAAAATCAATTTTCACTGAATGATAATCACAGGTTTTGCAGCAAATTGATCTTGCAATAGGTTTACCTTTGATTTCAACGGTGGTAACGAATGAGGAAATGAAGGAGGCAGTGGTGGCATTGGTGTTTTTAGTTGGGGTTTTTTTGGTTGTTGGAGTGGTGGTGATTATTTTTACGTTTTGGTGTCGGAACTGTTGTGGCGATGGTTGTGTGTTGTTGTGACGGGTCGAATGCGGTGGAGGTGGCAGTCGTGAGTCTCCGTGACCTAGGTAGGTGTTTGTGACCTAGGAATTGTAACTGTGACTCGCTGAAATAAAGTTGCGACAAGTAAAAGTTTTGTTCTTTCTCAATCTGTGACCTAAGTGGGTGTCCGTGACCTAAAAATTGGGACTGTGACTCATTGAAATAAAGCTGTGACCCGTAAAAATTATGAATTATTTTAATCCGTGACCTATAAAAAATTACCTGTGACCTTAAAATTCTCGATTTGCGACCTACGAAGTTAACAGTGACCTATAATTTTTTTTATCAGTTTTGATCTGTGACCTCGAAATATTCCGTGACCCACCTCCATATATCTGTGACCTTAACAATTGTCGGAATCGGAGCAGTCGCCGGAATTAAGTGCGGCCGAAGAACGGTCGTTGGAGTAGTCGCCGAAATTCAGTACGGCCGGAAAACAGTCGCCAGAGCAATGGGGGTGGTGGAGATGGAGTTTGGTGGGGTGGGGTTAATTATATTATATTATAATTAAATATTTAATTTAATATAATAATTGTGAAATATAATTAATTAATTCAAAAAAATCTGATTTTTGCAATTTTAAACATTGGGACCTGATTTTTGATTTCCTAAAAGTAAATCCCTGAACCATGAATTTTTCCCTACTAAAAAATCATGACAAGATCTTAACATTTACGTCTTATGAACCTTAGTTTTCATATTAAGATGAAAAGATTTAACTCTTGCGCTAAAAAAGTCGAAATTTGTCTTGCTTGTTTGGTAGGAACATCTCTTTCATCAAATGTTTACCCAATTTTTAGACAACTAATCCATTCCATGTATAAATTTACGGTCTTTTGTGCTTAGAAGGATCATAGTTGCATAACTTAAACATCAAATGAAAACTCTCACTTCGTCTTGGTTGGTCTCCATCTCTTCTTCAAAAGTTCAATCAACCACTTATAGGATATTAGGCTAAAATTCAAACTAGTTACTCTAACATCCTACTCTCACTCAATAGCAACATCAGGCACTAACGACGTTTTGTGCATTCTTCTTATGAGTGAATATATAATTCAAACACCTTACTTCACTTTTCAACTTTTTCCACATACTAGTCTTTCACCCGTGCGATGCACGGTGAATGTACAAATTATAAATTTCCTAACTCACACGAATAAATTTCATAACTCACACGTACAATTATAGTGTAAACTGTAAAAATATTTAATTGGATAGAAACTGTAAAAACATATCGCACTGTGGACGCACAAATTATAAATTTCATAACTCACACGGACAGTTATAGTATAAAGTGTACAAATATTTAATTGGGTACAAAATGTAAAAAATTTAATTGGGAGTTAGGAAATATTCATTAAAAGCAACATTTTAATTGGGTACAAACTGTAGAAATATTTAACTGGGAGTTAGAAAATATTCATTAAAAGTAACATCGACTAAAAGTTTTCTTCTGTATCCACACATCTTGTCGGACGAAATTGATTCAATTGGTTGTCCTAAAATGAAGGATTCTATGTATTTCAGCAAAAAAACTCCAGAATTAGGCCTGAAACAACATAGTATTAAAATATATTAGTATTGTTAATACGAAAGTAAACTGAAAAATAAATTTAATACCATAGTGATTAGTATGTAAATGATTACCCACTATTTGTGCAAGGAGCCATAATTTGCATCTTCATATCTTTTTTCCAAAGTTTTATTAACTCGTCTCTGACAGACAACATCCCAGAAGAGACTACTAACCCCTGAACTAATTTGAATGTTGATTTTGCATGCAGTTTTAATTTGTCTGGTGTGTGGATGTTGTGGCTACAATCATGTATTTGAAATTTCCACCCACGTATATCCACGAGATAAAGATGCCAATTGTTGACTGGGGTTGAAGATTGTATGAGTAGATAATTGCATTCCATCCATGGGATTCCACTTACAGGTAATACACCACTTACGTACTGATGGAGAACCTGATGGTTTGGCTGACTGTCACTTGCAATTCCTTGTGTCATACTGTCTTGCCATATCATATGACGATCACATTCACCTTCAAACGAAAATTCTAGATTTGCATACTCTTTAGAGACACCAGGAAATCCATTATGAATAAGTCTTCTCAACAACAATAATTCTGTGTTAAGAATCCAAAGAAATAGATAGAGTAAATTAGATACGTTAACTATAGATCGTAATTATTGTTATCAATCGTAAATTTAACTAACCACAACAGAGATATTTTTGGATGTATCCTGTATATCTTGTAATATATTTCGTCCGTACACGTTTCCACTTTTACCTTTCCAAAGCTCACTGCAAGGCGACATGTGAATTAATTTGAATACAATGGAATGAAAATTGTAATATATGAATGAATAAAGTGGAAATGGATTTCTTACTCAAATTGATGCTTCCGTATCCAATCTGTAATAGCTATGTATCTATCCATGGGATAGTCTTCTAAAGGATCTTTGGACGATAACGAAGATTCGCTGTTTTTCCCTTTATTTTCTTTGTATGTGGTTAATTGTTGAACTTGTTGAGAGCTTGAAGGATGAATATGTTGATCACCATGAACTGGACTCTTATGAATATGAACATCTTGTTGTAGAGAGTTTATAATAGTTCTTGTTCTGTTCATGAATATAAGAGTTGATTAAATCTATGCTAGTATCTACATAGGATCGCATGGATTGAATGTGTTCATGGTGATAATGTTGCAATTGTCGTTGTTGTTGAAATAGTTGTTGTTGGTTTTCGAGAATTGTTTGGTATCGAGCTTCGTGTTTTTCAGATTCTCCAACCATGTGTGCTTTGAAATCATCGAACAAAGTGGACACATCCGATACTAACTGCTGCTTATAGGTGCTAAAAAGTTCATCAATGTGTTCTTTAGTGATATAACCAGACTGAGAATAAGAAGATCCTGCTTGAAATTCAAACAAAGTACCTGGAACATTTATCTGGTGTTCATGCATGGTATCACGTGGGATTTCCGTTGCTATATTGTGAAATTCCCCACTCAGGATAGAATCTAACACATGATGTTCATTATCCGGAGGCAGCGAGAGTGTTGTGTACCACATTATTTCTAATTCTTCTTCTGTTGGCGTTAGTGTTGTAACTATTTCAATCTATAATGACAAAAAAAATATTGAAATTATACACTGTCATTTTTCTTAACAACTAATTTAATAAATACATATTATTGAATAACTAAATGTATATTTGACTATAAAATACCTCTTGAGTGGTCAAAAATGCTAAAAATTCTCTAACTGTTTTTTCCGTTAAGAATTTATTTGGTTTCCACTTATGCATTCTTGGGCATTGTAACATTATGTGTCTACGACGCCCAAATTGTTGTCCAATCATTGGAAATGCTTCATATATCCAACACTGCAAGATAATTGGGAATAAATATTAGATGAAAAAAATATTTAGTAGATAAATAGAATTAAAATATAAAAATTAAATACCTGGAATGCAAGGGAAAGACATGCAATGAATACTTTCGTTTTGTTTGTTGGTTTTGCTGCATTCTGTGCGGTCATTGCAACGAATTCAACAGAATAAAATATGATACGCGACCCCATAGATACATGAGAAATTGTTCAAGATGTTCAACCATACCCAATGTTTTGTGATCAATGTACCTTTCAACTGGTTTTAAAATATACTCCACCAACATGACCAATCCTAGTTTAAATTTATCATCCGCATTTTCACACATATGAAATGCTTCGGAAAGCATTACCATAGTGAATCTTCTCATTCAGTTAAAATAAACCCTTTTAAGTCGGTCGTCACTGGAGTCAAGTTCGACAGACACTTCATGGCAGGGTAATCAGACAGAATTCTTGCATACCAAATATGGCAAATTGATCACCTAATCTTATCCATATTTCGTTTATTTTTCCAGAGTCAACAATTCTCAATATAAATTCGTGCATCAATCTGCTACAGAATTTTTGTTGCTCCGGTCTATAGATAGCTTCATAAATAAATCCAAAGAAGCTGCTATGACTGGACAGTACTAAAGCTTATTTATCTTCATCAATAAGTTCTATAAAATCTTTAATATACTGGTGGATCGAAAATTGGGTGATGGTAGTAGAGAACCATCGATTTGGTGGAAGGATATATTCAAGAGACATCTGCACAAATTAATAATAAATTCTTTATGTAAATATTTATATAAATATAAATATAGAAAAAAAGAAAGTTACTATTATATCCAGATTTAACACCATTTTAATAAATTTAATTACCGTTGAACAACAGCAAATAAATTAAATCACAGATAAAATAGATCACATAAATCACGGTTCAAAAAAAGAATGCCCCTTCCACCTCCGCACACGGAGGCTAGCTCGACCTCCGCTTGCGGAGGTAGCTCGACCTCCTCACGCGGAGGCGACGGCTGTAGCTAGCCTCCGCGTGGGAAGGCATCTTGCCTCTAATTTAAAAATCCATACATTACTATGCTGCGATCTGTGATTTGCAAATGGGTGCTGTGTGATGTGTGATTTGGAATCTGCAAACATGTGATATTTTGGTAGGAAGAAGATAATATATATTTATGTTAATTTCACAAATAGTCATTCTTTAATTACTGTAAGTACACAATGGTATTAATTATTAAATTTTTTTCTTTCTTTTTTTTCCCTTCTCCTTGGACAGGAAAATGTGGTCGTATTTGCAGTTATACATGTTGCAATACAGTGATGAATAAAGTGTTGAGTAACATATGCTAATTGATTTTTCAATCCGCAAAACATCATTAAATTAACTTCAAATTATATATACACCACATAACTAATTCAAATTTTGAAAAATTTCTTTGAAAACCACATTTGTTGTCGAATTGGATGGTACTCCATCTCGATCGCAACAAAAAAATTTTCAATCCCGAATGGTTTATAACTCTAGACACTACAACATAAAGTTGGCCATGACTGAAAACGGGCTTTTTCAAATAAAGTCCTACATGCGATAGTGATTGACCTTGACTTTTGTTAATAGTCATAGCATATGACACTATCAAAGAATATTGCCTTCTTTAAAACTTAAAAGGTAGTCTTGAATCTGATGGAGTTAACGTCATTCTTGGAATGAACACTTTATGTCCTGCGTTTCTTCCGGTAATGACTTTAGCTTCCAAAACATGCTTTCCAAGTGTTGTTATAACCAGTCTAGTCCTATTGCACAGCCCAACAGAGTGATCAATGTTTCTTAATAACATAACAGGAGTTCCAACCTTCGACTTCAGCTTATGATTAGGAACGCACGAGCATTTTATTCCATTCAAGAATTCCGGAGTGTGTAGATCATCTAGTAAATCAATATTAGAATCTAATTTGGAAGATGTGTCGAAACTTAGATAAGTCGTTCCCTCTGTTTCATTGAAAGAGACCATGTACTCATTGATTATTTCAACAACCTCCAGTGTTGGGGCCAAGATGGCTATTTCTTGTAAATACAAAGGGTCGCGGACTCTTTTTGATAAATTTGGATATGTACTGTCCACTATTGATTGAACTAAATCTTCTTTTTCTTTTATCAGTAAATCATCAGGTATTTCAATCGAAACATGCCCATCATTTGGCCCACCAATTGTACCATCTCCAATATTTGAAATCCAGTCTGAAAACACATTTAACTCACCTAGAGCAATGTTTGAGTTCAGACTTTGGAGCCTCATGTTCTTAGTCAATTTCAAAACTTTGCAATGTTGCCATAAGTAGGAAGAATTAATAGTTGCAAGAACTATATCTTGCCTAGTACCTTTTGGAATAACAGGTAATATTTGTCTGAAATCTATCCAAAAACAATGGTTTTTCCTCCGAATGTTTGTGTCGAGCTCAATGGATTGCTAAATCTTAATATTTGTCTTGTCCAGAGATTCAAAACATTACTTATTCATCATAGAAGCTTCATCCTAAATAATAAGATCAGTTTTGATGATTAGCTCCGCAAGAGGACTACCTTGTTTAATGTTGTAGGTTGAGTCCTCCGTGAGAATAAGAGGAATGGAAAATCTGGAGTGAGTTGTTCTACCACCCTGTAAAAGAAGATATGCTATACCACTCGATGCAACGGTTAGTACAATCTGTCCCCTCGATCGTATCGCTGCAGATAGTGTTTTCCAGACAAATTTTTTCCTGTACCTCCATACCCATAAAGAAAGAATACTCCACCTTTACCATTATCAACTACATGCATTATTGTTTCGTAGACGTTCCGTTGCTCATCTGTTAGATCTGATACAAATCTATTATGTTCGTCAAGTAAGATATCTCTGTCATAATGCAACTCATCTTGAATTAGCCCGTTGGGAAATCACGTAAACTTTTGCCAGTATTGGGCAAAATTTTTCAATCTCTGTGAGTGTATAATCCTTTAATTCATCGTCATTGAGTTCTAAATCTGTACGGTATAACATATAAAAATTACAATTAAAAAGATAACATAACATGTAACTGTAGTAATTATCCATATTTATTTTGTATCTAACAAATGAAGTAGGATTTTAATACCTTCATGTTGCAAAATGTTACGCTGTCTATACAGAATGTCATCTGATAAGTACCGCCAGCACTCTTTCTATACTAAATTCAGGCCTTCAAAGAGAACCAGAATATAACAAAGTCGCAATCAAAGTTCTCAAACAATTTGAAGATCCCCAATGGCTTGCTTCAACAATCGCATCCACATACTCTTTGTCATCATCCAATAAACCAAGAGTGTAGCAAGCATCTCTAAATGAATTATATTGATCACTATTTATGCATTTTATCTCTTCATAACTTCTTAGTCCTTTAACTATGTTAAACAAAATTCTCAAATAATATTGTTCACCAGATCCAGGAGACACATAAAAAATATGCCCAATTGAGAATCCCCGCTTATGTGGATGCCATTCCCTCAATTGACACTTCCATAGAAATTTAGTGGGGAACTCTGCATATGTTAAAGATCTTGCTTCTGGATAGTAGCGGTTTGCTTCCATCCAACCCAAAAACATTGACGAATTTACCGTAGGCCTACACATGACTTCATCTATAGCATCATGATCTGAAAATATAACATTCTGCTCGTCTGGAAGATGAAAATGCAATCTTTCAACTGGAGGATATCTGTAATGAATATCAAAACCAAATATTCTCCAAGCAGCTTCACATGGTGAGATGTACCGACAATCGTAGTACATATTTATTTCGTCAACCGGGCTTTGCACATCAGTACCTTCGTTACTTCGATAAAATGCTGCAGTAACACGATCATGTCCTTTGTTGACATATTTGAAGAGATACTTTATCGACCGGGACTAGTTAGACCGTTCAACATTAATATGAGCACCGTATTTCAGAAGCAAGAAACGGTTGTGTGGCACCACATATCTATTATCCAAGTCGATCCCATTCCTTCTGATTGTTCTACCGTCGTCCCTCCGCCGATAAATTGGATACACATCTTCGTCAACAATAGTACATTATGTGTACTTCTTCGGAAAATGCTTTGAGCATCTTCCATCCAACATACATGGGGAATTTTTATTAAGGTTGCCGCAAGGCCCATGCATCATCAAATTTTTCACTGCATTGTAATATACAGGATCAGTAGCTTTAGAAGGAATTTCAGCTGAAATGATCTTGTCAATATCTTCACCAGAGGGATGTTTGTCTTCTGGATACAGGAAAAGCAAAATGTGTGCATGTGGCAAACCACGTTTTTGGAACTCGACTGTATATATAACTGCAATATGAGGTAAATATTATACTAACATTAATTATTAATTACTATTGTTAAATATGAATTAATTTATTGAAATATCAAAAACAAAATTAATGAATTTTGTAAAGTACCTACTTTGACTCTTCCAAAAATCTTGTTCACTCTAAGATCTCTCAACAAATGATCTAATTTCATCTTGAATATTCTACAAAGAATATCTGGGCGATCGTCGGGTTTCAAACATCTACTTTCGACGAAGAAAAAGTCAGGATATCCAGCCTACTTGCAAATTGTCATCGCATCTTGATAATTCTGGACCATATATCGTGCTCCACCAGTGAAAGATTAGGGCAAAATCACACGCTTTCCATGAGAAGAAGGATCAATTTCCCCTCTTAGAATTGCTTCGGTCAATCCTTTATACATATCGGATCTCAACTCTTTCTGATGAGCACATATGTATGATAAACGGGAAAGTTCAACCATTGTATATGCATCGACTAAAAATTGTTGGAACAACCTTCTTGCACATAAAATATTCGAAGACTCAGATTCCCTTTCCTGTAATCTATACGAAAAAAACTCTCTCATTGTTATCTTTTTTCTTCTAGTCGAAGGAGACATGTTCGAATACCTCAAAGGAACATCCTCTCGATATCCATCCTCGCCAAATGGGAAAAGTAAGGGATACTGGAGACCTAAATATGAAGCATTCAACTCATTAATTCGCTTTAGTTGCCCTGTTTTTGTTTCAACTATTATATCTCTATCAGCTGGAGATATTTCAAAGTCTCCAACAATTAGTGCTGCAACTTCAAAGACAGATGGAAGATTGTACCTTCAACCATCTTGTTCTCTCCTTCCAATAAGCCTCAATTTCAGATCGGAGGTAACATTTTAACGAATTGTGTCCCTCACCATTCAAAATGATTTTACTAACACATTATGCTCATCAAGCATTACCTTCAAGTTAGCAACAATCTCAGCATGAATTTTGTTGACTTCTGTGTTTGGGCTGGTTTCACAAAAGAATACAGAGATTTAGTATTTATATAAAATAAAACTCTAAAAAATATTCTAACTACAGAATCGTCCATATGATAATTACCAAACAGCTTGAATTTGATTTGAAATTTCATTGTCAGTGTCATAAATATAGAGCTGAGCAAATTTCAGTGGGCAACCTTCAGGAGGCAACAAACTTCCAATCCTATAATAATTTTGGCCGTGCATCCAAAAAATAGGAGGTCCTTTGCTTTGATTTACAGTTGAATCAGTCTTTCCACCCAAGGAAGTGAAAGAAAACATTGTATTGTACAATCGAATATTTTAAAGAAAATGTTTACTTTTCTCGCTTGCCCCATATTGTAAATCACGAAGGGTTTGCGGAGGATTTCGCATCTTCGGTAGCTCTACTTTTCCTTATATACAGCACAAAGAAAACTTTGGTTTCGATGTTGTGTAATACTTCCCAATCCTCTCATCATACCAAAATGAAGACCCACAATATTCACATATATAAATAGGATCTCCAATATCCCAATAATCTGCATAAAATATGTATTAGTGTAAAAATTCGTATAGGAAAGGTCTTGTAAGTTACTGTGAATATAATATAACGACACTCCGCACATATTTTTAGAAATTGTTGTTTATAAATTCATGGGTATATTTTTCTTGCATAGTAGTTCGTGGTATTAGTTCGAACGGTGTTATAATGTACTTGTATTTAAATGTATATATTCAATTTCGTAAAAACCTAAAATGAACATGAAGCTTATAATCCATACACATTAATTATTTGACTGTGAATATATTAGTAGAATCTAATATAAATTCAATTACTCATATATAATATACCAAAATAAGGCTCTATCCTGTAACATTGTAGCAATTATTAATTAATTTATTATTATTGTAACGCTGTCTTTGATTGCTTGTGATTTGCCTGAAAAATATCAATTTAGCAATTTTTCCTGATATTGTGTTTGATTGAAATAATTGACTGTAAATGTCTAATTCATAATAGATACATAAGACAATATTATTATCATGAAAAGGTAGGAAAGTTACCTCTATTTAAAAGAACTTCAGATTTCACATCCTCTCCTATAACAAAAAGGAAAGAATTAAAAATTTGAGCACAAAGGAAAAATCGATAAACGCTTTATCTACACTTAATTACTTAGATTTGATACATCCCATGATTGAATATGAAATTGTTTAAATCATCTACTACATTTCATCATGTTTACTCTCTAACGTTGTGTAAAACCCTATAAAGCTTGTACTATCAACAATGTATGTTTTAATTTTATGCACAAGTTAAAAATATGGTATGCCAAGTTAAATGTAATGGTACAAAATTGTGAATCTAATGTTTCGGCGGTTTTTCTTATGATACTTGTATGCCATAATTTATCTATTCGAATATAATCTGTACGGTAATTTATCCATTCGAAGTGTCTATTTATCTATTCGAATCTATTCACACAACGTAGAACTAACATGATTAACAACAATTTCAAACAAACCAAAGAAGAGATCTAAGACAAATAGACACTTTCGTGACTATTATCACGAAAACGAAAGAAAATCACCTCTCTCCGAAAACTCATTAGCAAATGTAGCATCCTCTCCTATGAAAAAAAAAACAATTTTGAGCACATTCCACTCATCACTAAATGAATAATTAATATTAATATTAATATGAACTTAACTTACCATCACTAAAATCAAAGCTAATCTGTCTTGAAACATTCAGATCAAAAGTATCAATTATGGAATTTGATCTCCAGTTAGTAAGTTCCTCAATTATACTGTCATGCATTCTGTATTTTCCAGAAAAGAGATTACGCAGTCTTCTACGTTTATTTGCACGTGCTATAGTGTCATGAGAACCTATAACATAAATAAAGATTTGATAAGGCTGTTGTCATTTAAATATTGATAAAATGATTTAACTGAAATTTATCAAAATTTAGATTGTAATTAAAAACGTATAGTTAAATAAGCAATTCTCTACCATTCGTAACATTGCACAACGGTGTTCGTGAGCAAATTGGAGAAGTACTCGTACGACCATTCTCATTATTTGGGCTCGAGTATTTTCTGTATGCAAATACGACATTTCACAGTTGTCATAAATAATTACATAGAAATGTTACTTTGACTGTGTATGAAAATATTAGTACCACTCACCACTCATGAAAATATTAGCTAGAACCATGAAAAATATTTTAATTCTAATATTGAACATTAGTACCACTCACAACTCATGAAATTTACGAAATTCATGAATTCACCTTGTAGATTAACTGATAGAGTTTCGTCGATAGAACGAACTGACTGTGAGTTTGTAGAACTTTTAGGGACACCATTACGTATTATGTGCTTCCCAGAGGGCAGCACATGCCATGATGTACGTGATAGTCTGGTTATGCCATTTTGACTTCGAGTGAAAGACACTGAAAACATATTTCATTTCAAGTTTTTTGTGTTCTTTCATTAAGATTGTAAATGAAAATGAATCAAATACTTCATGTTACATCTCATATTTTTAGTCAAAAGTCAATGGTTAAATTGTCTAAGTCAAGGTCAAATATGGACTTAATTGGAATAAATTATTGTCTTGGGGTTTATTTTGCAATGGATAATATATGAGAGTTATGGTGGATGATATTTATACTTAAGGATTTACTTATGCATCAAATGATAGGTGGGGGACTTCCTTTGCAATTATCACATAATGCCCCATTAATTAGCAAAGTTTAGACCATTCCAATTGAATTTTTCACACAAAACTGGCAGAGAAGAACTGAGAAGCAGAGACCGAGAATAGAGAAGAAAAAGGAGGAAAGAAGAAGAAAAGAAAAGGAAAAGGAGGAAGGAAGGAGAAGAAGGTAAGGTGGTTGTCAAACTTGATTTCGATTTTTCATTTTAGCTATTTTCTTAGAAGTAGAGATATATTATGTTAATTTCTAGGGTTTTAATTGGGTTCGAAAATTTCAATTTTTAGAGGACAAATCATGATTTTTAGTTCAAATTTCCTTGGTGGTTAGCTTCCATTTACATTTAAGGTAAGAAATGTTATTTTTGGACAAACCCTAGATTTTCTATTGGATGCTTGAATAAGTATTGTTAGTGAGAATTGTAGTGGTGATGTAATACTTACAAGAAAGCATGATTTTATGGAACAATATGTATGTTTAATTGGTTGGATGTTAATTATTAGTTGTTACTAGATTGAAGGAGATATTTGTAGTTAATCTTAGAATGAAGGTTATGTTGATTTATTGGGTATTAGTAAATGGACTAGAAAATGAAATTGGTCCCATTTGATTAAAGGAATAATTTGGGACATCTAGTCAAGTATCGAGAAATTTAGTTGTAGTATTATAACATTGCATTTTAGAAGTTTCTTGATTTGATAGTGGTTGAATTAGTTATCTTGTATGGTTTTTCAGGTGGTGACACAGAGATTAGAAAAGCCTACCGGTCTTCTTAGACTGTAACTTATTTTGAGTGAGTGGAAAAGCTTATTTTTCAGAAATAAATAGTTACTGAATTTATATCGTATTAGAAAGTTAATTATTTTATATAACTGGTTTAAAAGCATGATTTTTCAGAATCAAATGGATTTTATACTCAATTCTTTTAAAGTTAAATTAAGTTCATTTGATCATTTCTCTAGCATGTTGTATCCATATGTTATATTTCAGTATATTTAAAGTTATTTTAAAACCACTAGAAAGTACCCAGGTGATTTTACCCAAGTTTGCACTGATGTGAATGTGTTTCCACAGTGTATGACATCATATGGTTATTTTACCGACCGCACTGATGTGAATGTGTTTCCATAGTGTATGGTCAATTATGGTGATTTTACCTGCTCTACACTATTGTGAATGTGTTTCCATAGTGTATGACCGTGCATTATAGTCAGGCGCGAGTATGACCGTAATTTGCACTTCGTAATTTCAGAATCAAATAGCTCTGCCATGTATATCGGTATTTATCGTTACATGAGTAAGGTTATTCAGGGTACCTTTTGGTGTGATATTTCAGTATTTCTACAACTTATTGGATTTTCAGTTATAGAATTCAGATTAGTCAATTTTCAAGAATAGCTTTCAAATTTTATAGCATTGATCAAAGAAAAGATTTCAGAGATTTTCATTTATACTAGATTGCTTACATTCGTTATGTTTTATAGTAAATTATTTAGAATGAAGAATAAAGGATTTTATGATGCAGTCATGTTTTAAGTTTTTTTTTTCATTAATAGTATTATCTGATTTCATATTTTCTTAAAATTCCAAAAGAGGAAGGATTTTCAGAAAATATACATAAATGAAAGAAAATATTCTTATTTATAATTATCCACTCACTGAGTTGCAAGCTCACATATTTTGTCAACTTCTTTCTTATCAGATAGTAGCTGAGTTGAGCAGCAGTGGAGCCTAGTTGTCCACCGTGTAGAGCCACATTTTGTCTATAATTGTTTGACTCATTTTGTCAATTTACATGGAACATATTTTTGGGGTACATGCATTAGTTGTTAGGAAGTTAAGATTGTAATTCATGTATCCATGTCATGAGCTCATTGCATATTGAGTATTTTGAGACTTTTGAAGTAAAATGGTTGTAAGTGTCGACTTTCTTGCTTTGTTTTTGAATGGTTTGATTTTTGAGGCGCTGGTGTACCCTATTTAAAAATATATGTTCTGGTTGGAGGAGTTTGATTATTGTTCAGGTGGTTTTAGTTCAAATTATAAGGGAAACTCTGTCAAAATTTTTATAAAAGTGTGTCACAGTTAGAACAAGTTATAGTCGCCTTGGTGGTAGGTCAGGCACTTAGTTGGTATCTATCATCGGCGCACGACACGTGTCAGGTCTATTAGGGTGACTTGAGACGGGTCGTGACACTTCAAATACTGATATAATACTAATATAATAATATAATAGGGAAATGAAATCTCACAATTTGAAATGTAGGATAATGGCGGTCTCGAGCATTCAGCTGTAATATCTCCTCCGTGTACACAGTCTTCATATGTACCTTCCCAAACATAATAGATTACACATTCATTTTCATTAATGAAGAATTAAAACAACGTCCAATTTCATTCATTTCTTGCTAATTAATCAAATATATTTGATGAAGTCCAATTTTTTCCTACGTTCAAGTTTGGGAATACCCATACCCCACTTTATTAATCAATAAATAAAATATTGAAGTCAACATGTTCTAGGAAGCTCAATGTATACATTATTTCATTTTATGAATTTCCTATATTATATTTAAATGTTTAACTACCTAAAATCTAAAATATAAAGGTCGAAATAATAAACATAAATGAATAAAAAATTATAGTCGGGTCAATTAACATGATGCTAACATTTAAAGTATAAAATCCTAAGATAATTTATAATTCATGTAACATTTATAACATTTAACATAGTAACTACCATGACATTTTTCAAATTCGAATCATAAATTTTTCTAAAATTTCTATCAAGATTATCCTTGTATGAAAATAATTAATTGTCAAAAATTCTACCAAGATTATCCTTGTATGAAAATAATTAATTGTCATCGGTTGTTAGACATACATGAAAACTCTTAATATCAACTAATTTTCACAGCAAAAAATTATTACTTCGCAGCAGCATATCGATGTGTACAAATCGTAGAAGCAACTACACTCTATATAAATGTGCTTACTGACCTTCATTTATTATCATTCTCTCACATTTTGAATTATTCCTGTGCATGGCTTCAATGTTTAAATCTTCCGCGTTCGATATCACCTTTGTCAAAGTATTCTCATCTCCACGTGAACATAGCTTCAATGGCTAACCCTCGTTAAATATCTCTATTGGCACGGTATATTTTCATCACCATTTCTGTGGGAGTAAACTATAAATGAGAAATGCAAACCAAACAAATACTTTTTAATCAGCATGAATAATAGTTATAAAAGTACAAAAAAACATTGAAAAAATATTCTAAAATATTCTCAATAGCGTTTTTAATGTGAAATGAAAATGAAAGCGAAGTTGTGACATTGATTGGTGTGTTGCAGGGACTTTGAAAGCAACAGTTCTTTGAGTTCTTTGCATTTAATGTGTGATGTTGTTGCAGTGGTTCAGTGGTTGCGTGGCCGCCATATATTTCAATAGTGATTGCAGCATTTGTTAGTGTTTGACAATTATTTAATTTAAATTTTAACTATATATATTTTAATTTTAAACTAATCATTAAATATGCGAAAATATCCTCCGTAGACGGAGCATAAACCTCCGCGCTAGCGGAGCTTGAAACCTACGCACACAGAGCTTTATACCTCTGTGTGCGGAGGTTTCATGCTCCGAACGGACCTCCGCATGGAGGTTGAAGCTCCGCGTTTGCGGAGGTTCGAAGCCTCCGCACACGGAGGCTTCAAGCTCTGCAAGCTCCACTTTCAAACCTCCGCACACTGAGGCTTCAAGCTCCGCGTGCGGAGGTTTCAAACCTCTGCACACGGCGCTTGCGGAGGTTTGAAGCCTCCGCTCAACCTCCGCGTGCAGAGGTTTAATGTTTATCGGAGCTTCAATGTCGTCGCTTGCTACTTCTAAATCATCACTTTTAAGTGATTTTATTCTATCTTTTTTGCCGGTATCATTTTTTTTCTAGATTGAAAAGTGGTATCGTAACCGTTATTTATATATTTTCTCCATCTTTGCATTCACTTTCTAGTAATTTCATCTAGATTATTATCATCAAACAAACATCCTTCTAATTCTAAATTTTACTTGGTAAGATCGTTACTTGAAAGAGAGATGGTATATTAGCTACTTATATTTTGTGGACAAATATCATAGAAATGCGGAAAAATACATATTAAGATAAGTTGCGAGTTGTCAAAATTAGCAACCAGCAGTAAGCTTCTTTCAGAAAGTTTCAATTGTTTAGCAAGCAACACATTGAGCTTCAAAAGAAATTCAAAAAGTTACAATTGTTCAGTTAAATAAGCTTCTTAGCACCACTTCAGCAAAGCTTCAAAATATTTTTAAAAAGTTCCAATTGTCTAGCAAGCCTTTCAAGGCTTCTCCTGCTTTATAATCCTTCGGCTCTTGTTACTTGACAATTGGTGGATGAGTACATGTCCAACGTTCTCTTAGTTTTGCTACTGGGTTCTAGTTCGTCCAAGGAAAGTGGCTTTTGATGCCTCTTGCTCGGCGTGTTAACCTCATTATCAGATGTAGAATCCTATTATAATACAGAAAATGAGTAAAAAAAATCAACGATCGATTAAAATTAATATAACATAATCTAAAAAGATTCACAAATGTAAGACATTTAGCTACTCGTTGGCATTCTTGTCAGACTTCAAAAACATATCAGAACCCTACAATGAGAATTACATTAAGTGAATTACATCAATATATTATATATTATGTTACAAAAATAAATAAACAAAAGTTATGTAGTTGAGCTAACCATATAATTAGTTTAACTAACCTGACTTTCTACGTTTGGAAATATAACGTACTCGGATATTAACGAATCATCAACTATTAACCTCATCACAGTGAATATATCAATGCGCTGCTTGATGTTTTGTTGCCTAACTTGAACTTTAAATAGTATTTTCCTGTCAACCAATGCTTCGATATCGTTTGGATAAGACAAATCTTCCGAACTTTGCTAGTAGTAGGTAAAATCTCTCATGTCACATGTAATTACATTTAATTATAAAGTAAATATATATACTACAACTTACCTGAACTATATCTTCATGTAGAGCACCAGCGGTCTTCCCTATCAGTTGTAAGCATTCACAATCCCACATCAGAAAAGATGCACTACCCGTTCCATCTATTACTCTCAATTGAACTTTAAACCTTAAATGGAAAAAAAAAATTGTCAACTATATTTTCTGCAATGATTATTGACCTAAGAAGAAGGTAACGATTATTCACCTAAGAATTCCATCATCGCTGAAACTATCACACTTCTCACAATAGAATTTGGTCTCTACAGGGTTTACCTTCTTTAGGCACTTCTTACACGATAGGTAACACCAATTTCGACCATTCTCAACTGCCACAATAGTGGCATAAACCAACAATGACCAACCTAATACATCCGAAAAAATATTTTCCACAATATAATATAATACTTATATATCATATTATATATAATATAATATACTTGTCTTCAAATATTACCTCAGATGAATCCAGTAGTTGATCAATACTCTTGACATCGCAACCTCCACCTGCTAAGTCATCTGACACATCATAAATAGAACTCGACGATATCTGACTTATCCTCTGGGTTAGACTCTCGTGTGCGGAGAACAACTTTGAATAGATTTTCAATGTTATATTAACTAATTTACTGTTAAAATAAACAAAAATACATTGTCTATCCATGGTATACGATAACATACTTATCTCGAAAAGTCTGAACTTTCGCAAGTTGGGCGTTGACACATAATTTCGTCACATAAAATGTGTTACATATCCTCACCTCACCTACAATAATGTATCTGAAATATTAATAATCATCATGCAAAATAAATCCCACTCACAGTTACGTAATAGTGTAAAAAAATAGACCTCTAAACTTTTTAGCTCGACACACCTGAAGTACTAATATGGCTGGTTCTGGATTTTCAGTATCCAGGACGGTGCTAAGCTCATCAGCCTGCTCACCCCAGATGGTGCAGGACAACCAATTATTCCTATTGCATAAGAAGCAGTAAATGTTAGTAACCATTAATCATCACTTAGATAACAACTATACATGCTGCCAATGAAGAACATATTCAATATCCTGTAGTAAAATATCAATCATTCTTGTACTTTTCCCAGATATCTCATTTGAGTGGACTGTATCCTTACCAACAACTTCTCTAATTACATCTACAAAAAGAAATATTGATTGTTAACATTAAAAATCATGAATCTATTTATCTTCAAATTGAAAATCCAAAAAATATGACATGGTATATTAAAATAAACATTACCAATCAACTTATTTTCATCTATTTCAGAAGCTGACAACAGATCACCAAACGGAATAAAATCATAAATATGGTATGGAAAGCTACTATCTTCTACTTCATTGACGTATGTCTTCATCATGAAATTTAGCTTGTATCTGTGACTCGAAGCTTTGTACTTTGAATTGTTGTAACCAATGATGAAGTCACGCATAAGATATAAGAGTCCTTCACGGATGATGGGCTTGAATGTCTTGATCAAGTTGCGTTTAACCGATGCATGAATTTTAGTACCCTAGTATTACACATTCCACATCTAAATCATAATGAATAATCTACAGAACTTTCTATTAAACAGTTAATATTAGGTTGAAAGCTCCGATAATATTATTACTTAAACAAAGTGGTTACTATTCAATAGAAACCCTTTAATAAGTTCATAACAACTGTTTCTCGAAGCATTGTTATCAAACACTGGAGGTACTGAAGCAAGGAAGCACAGTTTTGTATAACAAAATTACTTGCACTGTTTTCATTTCAAATGCAGGTTTTATGGTTTTTTTTTTTCTTGTTCTCTTCAAATGCAAGTACAAATTACTTTCAGAATCAAGAATAATTGTAGGTTTATATACTTACATCTCTGTCGATCAACATCATCTCCAAGCTGTAAATGTCATCGGTTTTTCCAAATGTAGGATTTTCCCAGAGTCGAACAACGCGAACACGGAATGCCCACTTGGTTTTGGTAGGAACGATGTCTGTGAGTATATCTATTATGGGAGCCATCTTACTGCACATACAAATAAAAAAGGTTAATCTTGCACATACAAATAAAAAAGTTAAGGTTTAACTTAGATTGCAAAAATAAAAAATGAAACAGATACCGGTAAAAACAAAGAAATTGGGACGGTCGCTTACATGAGAGAAAAGCCTGATGATGAACGAAAGTATATGAGAAACGTTGATAGAGTTTAAAACGCTGATACACAACACTTTTTGCGAGGATAAAATTGAATTTCAAATGTGTTAGGGGTTGGGTGGGAGGGGTGGAGTGAAGTACAGTGGTCGAGTTGAAAAATTGAAAGATGGAGATGTGAAAAAGCCTGCAAATATCCTCACACGATGAGTTGAAAAATTGAAAAATAGAGATTATGATGAAAAGTATATGTGTTAAGGATTGGGTGGGACGGGACGGGTGGAGTGAAGTACAATAGGGGAGTTGAAAAATTGAAAAATGAAAATGTGAAAAAGCCTGCAAGTATCCTACAAATATCCTGATATGCGGAATTGAAAAATTAAAAAATGGAGATGTAAAAAAGCGTGCAAATATCCGAATAAAAAAATTTGAGACGATATATTCTCATCACCATTTCATTTGTCGAAGCAAATTATAATGAGACAACATATTCTCATCACCATTTCTTTTGTGACAATAAATTATAATGAGACAACAGTTTTCTTAAAAAAATTTTAAAGAAAGATTAAATAGTTGTTTTGAAATGAAAAAATATAAAATATTCTGAAGAAACTTGTTGCAGTGGGAATATTTAAAAAATTTGAAAGAAATAGTTGTTGCATTTAATGTTTTCACATGTGTGATAATGTGATGCAGTGGTTGCGTGGCCGTCGTAATACTGTAGCAATGATTAGTGTTATTTAAAAAATTTGAAAAGTTATTGACAAAGTAAAATGAATAAAAAAATTGCGTCTGGGCTTGGGCGGCAAAAATGAGCAGTTCAGTGGCGCGGAAAAAAGTTGCTACTATCCTTCTTTAATATAGTATAAGATTATAGGTTTGAAAAATGAATAGTAAGTATTGCAGTGATTACTAAAATGCAAATTCTTATGTATACCATCTTTCATTATTTAATGCATAGACAAAGTAACTCCCAAAAATATATTAAAATTATATTCCTTTAAAAAGGTATTTTTAAAAATAACCTTTGTGGTTCCACCTCCACTTTCTGTCAATAACTGGCCTGGGGGATTTTCCAAAATAACCGGGTCAAATGACCCATTTGGGTTTTTTGTGTAAAAGTCAATTTTGCCCTTAATGAAATATTTTTTTTATTACAAATTAAGTCCTCAAACTTTATAATTTTTTAGAAACTAGTTTTATTCCTATTTTTATTCGTCATCACTAGATGTTTCTTCTAAATCTGATTTTTCTTCAAATATTTCTTCATTCACTTCTATTTTTTCAATATTAACTTCTTCACATTCATCTCTAATTTGTTCAAAGTCCGTAATTAATATCCTAACTTTCTTTTTTGGACATTCAGTGCTTATATGTCCTTCTTCATTACAATTCCAACATTTACATCATTTTTTATCTAATGATTTTTTATTATAACGTTTATATTTTCTTCTAAAATATTTTTTGTTTGGTTTAAAATATTTCTTTTTAAACTTATTATATTTTTTATATTTTTTGGGTCTTATTTTTCTTTTTCTTTTATAATCATAACATCCCCAATTTCTTGATATTTCGGTATCTCTACAACAAATCCTATCTTGTATAAATCCTGATTGTTTATAAATCATTTGATTACTACACCTAGTACTTATTTCATCTTTTATAGTTCTTATAATAAATCCTATAACCTTCTTCATTTCTTCCTAATTGTTTTTCTTTAATTTTATTTTGAAAATAATTATTCCATGGTGGTGGTAATTTCCTAATAAAAACTTCTTTATAATAATTATTATCATCTCCATTTCCAAATATCATATAATAATATTTACTATATTCACAACAATATTCGTTAAGGTAACACATATTACAAATTTGTAAATGTTCCATTCTGTTTTTAGCATCTTCTATTTCTTCTAATCTAGTTTTAGTACTTTCATTTACCCAGTTTTCTCCAACAAATTCTCTATAAATTCTTGTAGCGATTCTATTTATTCTTTCTATTATACTAATTCCAAATCCTGTTTCAATACTATCTTTCCAAATACCTTTTGTTGTTTCTTCTAATCCTCTATACCAATTAAATACATTTCCTTTAAATGTTGCTAAAAAATATTCAGTTCTATTTTTATTATTGGTATTACTGCGATTATAATTAAAGTGTGCTATCATATTAGTACTCCATTCATTTATAGCTCTTCTAACATCTAATTCACAATCTAAATTTAAATATGATCCTGCAATTTTCATTGGGTTTGATTCTCTTAATATTGGTTTAAATTGGTCTCTATACATTCTTTTTTTGGTAGTTTTAAAATCTACTTTTGTATTAATATATCTTCTTGGGTCTATTTCTGCTTCATATCTAGTTGTGCTAGTTTCTCCATATTCTTCTTGTTTAACTGCTCGTGGTCCTCCAGTTTTTCCGACCATATGATTTTTAGTTATTTCTTCACAAATTTTTAAATTTTCTAATTCAAATATTAAATTTGATTTTTCTTTATTTAGATTTTCTATTATTCTATTTAAAAGATTTTCTATTCTTAAAAATTTATTTTGTAGTTTTTCTTTTTCTTTTTCATAGTCTATTTCAATTCTAGTTATTTTTTCATCAATTGTTTTTATACTTTTCTCAATTAAATTGATTTTATCATTCATAGTAAATTGATTTTATCATTCATACTCATACTTTAGGTTTTTTGTAAGATGGTTTTTCAATTTCAAATCCTAACTTATTTAATAGCATATCAAATTTATAATTAATAATATTTATCTTTTCTTCTAAAGTTGCTATTTTATTAATACTATTTTTCTGTGCAATTTTTGATATTTGATTTTGAATTTCTTCAAGTTTAGCTTCATCAAGTATTTCTAAATTATTAATTTGTTCTTTTATTTTATTAAATTGTTTAGACATATTTTTGCTTAAAACTTCTAATCTTTCTTTAGCTATTTCATCTTTTGAATCTATATTATTTATCTCATCTATAGCTTCTATATCTTTAGATTTTAATTGTCCTAATTGTTGCCATAAAAATGCATTAGTCCAGTTTGTAGTCATATTTAACAATTCATCTGTATTTCCCCATGAGCTTAAAGGTTGAAACAGAGTTGTATTCCATTTTTTAGTTTGATAGCTTCCTATTGGTAATCTAATATTTTCTATTTCTTATTTATCAAATCTTATTTTTTTTGGTAAACTCATATTAATCTAGTAAGTTTAAGGAATTAATTATTATATTATTTATCATTTATCTTATTTCTCTTCTAAATTGTTATTCTCTTCTTAATTCTCTTGTAATTTCATTCCTTAATAATTCTCTTTTAATTTTATTCCAATTAGAAATTTCTTTTTCTATTTCTCTACGATTATTGTCAGTTATTATTTGTTCTTCTAAAATTTTTATTTTATTATCACAAAATTTTCTAGTTATTCCAGGCATATTCTTATTCTATATTTTCAAAACTAAGATCAAAATCATATAATTCAGAAACTTCATTATAACTTACATGCTTTTCTATAGTTTCAAATGTTCTTTCACTATTTTCACTATCTAACCAGAAAAATATAATCATTTTTATTATTTCTTTAGGCAATCTTTCTTTTAATCCAAATGATACAATTGTAAGACATTTTTCATAGTATCTAACATCTCTTTTTATGAAATTTATTCATCTAGTATAACTATCATAAGTTTCTGAAATTTCTATCATGTGACTATAATCAATACTATTAGTATATCTAAAAGGTACAGTTCTATAATAAAACTCGTAACTTTCCATGATAAAAGTTCTTCAAAATAAACAATCTTATAAAAATTCTTATATAATAATTTTCATGCAAATTTTCAGACAATAAATTTTCTTGTAGCTTAAAATAAGGGTCTTACCACGCTTCGCCAAATAGCAAGAATGTTATATGTTCCTGGTCACCTTCGTCACAAGAGTTGGCCAAAGTCCGACAGTATCACAGCAAAATGGACACAAAGGCACTCAAAACTCTTAAACAGACTCATTGTGTAGAACAACACTCAAAGCGTAATAAAAGATTTATTTCAAACTCAAAGATTTTATTGATCTGAAGATAGCTTGAAAGTTATTATACAAAGATCTTTACAAAGATTGATACTTCGAAGAGTGGTTTCTACTCTCTAACGAGAATGATTACAAAGATCATTTTTTGGAAGTTTGAAATGGTAGTTCAGGATGATATTTCAGATGGCTAATTTTTTATGATCTTCTCCTTTAGTAGAGTCTCAATTTTATAGAAAGGCTCGCGCTTCACCGAAAAGCTTCTGGCCAATCAGATTTTTACATCACAAAAGTAAAAAGTACAATAATTTCAAATGTGGTTGAAAATATTTAAAGTGCTTGTCGGTTGTCTTTAGTCCAGTGTCGGCAATTTTTTGATTCCAGCTTGACAACTGTCTTTTAATCTTCAAAGTTCACATGGTGCTGTCAGTCACGTTTTTCTTAATCGTCCTTTACTTGTGGACGTGTCCCATAAGTCGGCAGACTTCTTTAATGCATTCCTCACTCTCGAGGAATTGATCGTTGATTATTTCACAAATTTTTTCTTCAAGAATTTTTAATTCTTTATCTCCTTTACATATGAGAATTCAATTGTTGCTCATCCCATATACCATGTATTTTTCTCCGTAAAAGAACTGCATCGTTGAGCAGACTGACTTTATTCCAAGAGCTCTTCTATAAATTATCCATTTCTTATTAATAGTAAGTAACTCTTTAAAAATCTGAATCTCCTTGAGTGGATTTCCATTATTTTTCCGAATAGTGACAAGATGATGTTCTCCATACCATTCTGGCTCTTTATATTCAAGACTAATTGTATAAAATCTTAGTTCAACTGGTTGTTTATCACTGAATTTTTTAACACAATTAACAAATTCTTTGTCAAACTGTTCAATTTCTTTTAGATCTATCCCTGGGAAGAGTCGATCTAAAAATCCAAATACTGCTAATTTTCGAACAATATTAGGATCTGCTCCTTGAACTGCACTGATCCTTGGATAAATCGCCGTTGGAAGGGCTGTCAAATATAGAGAACTTCCTTCTCTGAAATTATATACCCATTCAGAAAATTCATAATACTCCTTCTCCATAGGATGTAGATTACTTCGAACATGATGAGTTGTGATTATTACCTTTGGTGATTTTAGGTCACAAATCGGTACTTCTTTATTTTCTTGGAATTCACTGATAAAAATAGGCTCTTCCAATGGGCCTTTTGATAAGGATGTTTGAGTACTGGACTCAGTGGCTCCTTTTCCACTTGTAAATTTTTCCAACAATTTGTCAATACTGACGGGTAATTGTTGTGGGCCCTTTGTTATGACATTTTCCTCTTGCAAGGTAAGAGGGTCATTTCTCTTAGATTTCGAATCTCCACTTGAAGTGGATGTATTAATCTCCCGAAATGGGATATGATTCGCATTTTGGCTGTATTCACCTTTTTCCAAAGGAGGGTACTCCTGGCTGCAACATACAAAAAAGTCCAAACATTCTGTCAATTTTTCAGCTATTTTTTCTTTATTATCATTTAATTTATCAACATTTTTTCCATTCTCAATAACTTTGTTTGATAGATCGCACAAAGTTTGTCGAATATCAAGATGATCTTCTTGAATAGCAAGATAATCTGCATTAAAATCTGTTAGAAGATTTTGCAATTCCCTGGTAAATGCTTCAATCTTGTCCAAAATCATGATTCATGCTCAAGAAATCAGCAAATAAGTTATATTTTCCTTTAATATATTCAAATTTAAAATTATAAAAAGATAATAGCACTTGCCATCTGTGTAATCTTCTATGTTGAGGTGAATTTGGTAATTTATTATTTACTAGTCCGTTAAGTTGAGTATTATCAGTTTGAACAATAAATTCCTTGGGTAACAAAACATTTTAAATTTGTTTATTCCTTTAACAACTGCCAATAATTCTTTTTCATTGGTTGAATAATTTACTTCAGCATTATTAAATGTTCCACTAGTATACATGCAAATTTCATTTAAATTAGTTTTTAATAAAGCACTCTAATATAAATCTGAAGCATCAATTTGAACGATTAATTTATCTTTTCAATCAGGAAGTCTAAGTTTAGGTAAATTTTTACAATTTTCTTTTAAATTTTTAACACAAAGAGTATGTTCTTCATTATAACCTAATATATTTGATTTTCTTAATAGTTTCTGAAGTTAGCAAAACTTCTAAGATGTTTAAGATGATCTTCGTATGTTTATGAACAAACAAGTATATCATCAACATAAACAATAAGAAAATTATAAGTTCTAAAGACTTCATCCATTCTTCTTTGATAAATTTGTGGTGCATTTTTTAATCCAAATGACATAACTAACCATTCATAATATTCTTGAGGGGTACTAAATGTTGTTAATGGTATATTACTTTCTTCAAGCTTAATTTGCCAAAATCCAGACTTACAATCAAATTTTGAATAATATTTTTTATTTTTAGCTATATTTATTAATACTTCTTTATTGGTAAATAGTATCCATCAAATTTTGTGTTTTTATTAAGTTCTTTATAATTTACAACCATCCTAGGTTTTCCTCTTTTTATCTCTGAATGATTTCTAACCATAAAAGCTGGGCTACTATGATGGCTATTACTTCTTCTTATAAGTTTTTGATTAAGAAGTTTTTGAATTTGTACTTGAAATTCTTCTTTATCTTCTTGATTATAGAGTATATGTTTGACTCTAATGATGATTGTTGGTTCTAATAGTTCTATTTTAACTGTTGTTTTTTATTTTCCCATTTTTCAAGTGGGTTTTCATTATAATTTTTTGCTAAAAGATCTTTTATTTGATCAAGAGTAATTGTTTTGATTGAATAATTGAGTAATTTTGGTATAAATTCTATTTTTTCACCACGCTGAGCTGGCTGAACTCTGAATGGTTTAAATTCTCTAGCAATTTTTAGTAAATGTCCACATGTGTTTTTAATTGAATAGTATAAATATTTTGACTATATTGACTAAACTGTTGTAGAAAATCATTTCCTAAAATAATATCACAATCATTAATATTATATTGGTAAACATTTCTTATGGTTACTATTTTAGATCCTATTATAACTTCTATATTTTCATTTTTATATTTTAAAGATTCTCTTACTCCAGTTATTCCTTGTAGAGTTAATTGTTGTTTATTTTCAATTCACTTTGGTAATAAAAATTCTTTAAAAACAGTTATCTCAGCTCCTGTATCAATTAGAGCACAAGTAGTTATTTTTTATTCAAATACAGTTATTTGTATATATACACTTATTGGGAATTTTATTTCTCTACTCATTTTTCTTTAAGGCAATATGTAGTTATTCCTTGATGTATAATAAGAATTCCTTCCTTGTCTATTTTATAATTATCAAGACTATTTAAAAATGAATTTCCTAATAATATTGGATGTTCATCAAAATTCATATTATTATCAATATAACATTCTATACTTAATAATAAATTTCCTAATTTAATTTAAACCTGTCCTATGATATCACAAGAATTTATTTTTCCTTCAAAGTCTCTATAACTATAAGGTTCTACCTTTTTCTTTTTAATTC
The DNA here is from genome assembly GCA_035079005.1 of Fraxinus americana. NCBI lineage: Eukaryota > Viridiplantae > Streptophyta > Magnoliopsida > Lamiales > Oleaceae > Fraxinus > Fraxinus americana. The sequence goes on along the minus strand of CM068706.1, from coordinate 13,526,231 downwards.
CTTCATCAATAAAAGAGTAAATATGATTCTGACTTACTCTAGTATCAATAAGTATTTTAATTTCATTTATTCATTTATTTTCATTAAAAAACTTTCTTTTGATTCCATAAACACTATTATTTTTATTTTGTATTATTTTTGAAATACTTGGTCTTACTGTATTATTTCCAATAATTATCTTATTTTCTTTATATGTTATTTGTTTTATTATTATAAGTTAATCGATACTTATAGCATCATCATGTCCTATCTCAAAATTTTCTATTTCCTCTATATCTTGTTCTCTAGGTAAGATTGCTTCTCCTATATCTTTAAATTCTTCGTCTATTTCTATAAAAGTCTTTTCTTTATATATATTTTCATAATTACTATTTGTATAACAATATAATCCTTGATATAATATAATAAAAACTTTATTATCATCAAACAATTTGTCGAATCCAAAATTAGAATTAAAGTTTTAAGGACTAAAATGACTTGTTTTGAAACTTTTTATATTAAGGGTATTTTAGGTAGTTATATGGTTGAATAGTAAAAATGGGTATTTTGGAAAGGGTATAGTTGAATTTGGAGTATTTTCAATAATTTCCCTACTGGCCTTAGCCCATGTTTGGTCCGAATCCAAGTGAAAGTCAAATAATCAATATTAACAACATCTTTCATAGGTCCCACAAGTCCACAACTTTTCAACCACATATTTCAAAAACTTCTATCACAATCTACTAAAAATCTAATTTTAATCCCCACCAAACACCCTATTAGTATGAAATCTGCGGCAAATACTTTTGTCTGATTTTCCATTGCTGTTAGAGTGTTTTCTAGTAGTGATAGAAGTATTTGTCGAGATTAAAATAAGTGGATAGCAAGGCACAACGTGTTCGGAAAATGAGGTATATAAACTTCGCCTTCATTTGAGTTTTGATGGAAAGTTTAACGCTAGAGTCCAGGACTACAGTTTTAGTCAGCAGAAGAATTAAACGGGAATGTCAAGCTCTATCACACAACAACATAATGGTCACACCGGTTGAAGTGCCTACATTAAATTCCTCACCGGTCTTAACAACTAAGGCGGGTCCCAAACTCTCTTATCTCAATTTCGTCAAACGGTAATTAGGTTGGAAATCTGGTAAGCATTAAGAAACCAGAATCTTCAAACTTTATGCCACACAGCAAGTTTAATGCCGGAAACTTCCATGCTGGAGAAACCCTAGATGTGCGTTAGCTACATCCCTACACGGGTCGATACAATTTAACTTTAGTATCAGTTCTTAACAACTGCTACGTTATAATAGCATGGATTGAAATCAGTAGCGTGTCATTTAATGTTGTAATTACTGTTGCATGCAACAAGGAGAAAAGTGGAACTTGCTGTAGAAATTTAAATAGTAAGTTGCAACATCAAGGCAGCAGAAACATATTTTGAACTAATTTCAAAACCTTCGAATAGTTTGTTACAACACGAAAAATTTAGAATAATATTTGGCTAATAAAGTTGACTTGCCTTCAAATATTTTTACGATTGCTTGGCTTGCATAAAAGTTAATATATGAAGAACAACCTTCAACATTGAAACGCTTGTTTGAACTTTGACAAATATGTATCTTTGTTGCAAAACTATCTTTCTTCTAAAATTTCTCAAACGTGACTTGAGAGAATAATTTGACTTTATAAAATGAAACTAGAAATTATAAAATTTCTCTTAGAGTCCGTTTGATTGCAATTGTGGAAAGAAAATGAATTCCAGATAAAGTAATTGCCTAGAAATTGTTTTCCAAGAAATTGTTAATTAAGTGTGTTTGACTGATATAATTTTTCACCCTAAAAAATTTTTAAATTTTGTGTTCGTTTGACTTTGTTTTATATAGAAATTGTCCATTAAAATGATAATTTTTTCCACAGTTGGTCATAAAATTTGTTTCCATTACCAAAAAGTAAAAAAAAAAAAATCGTTTCCTGAAAAATAATTTTTAATCAAAGTTTAGTGTTTGTTTGACTTTGTTTTACATGAAAATAGTCCATTAAAGTAAATTTTTTTTTTCACAATTGATTATGAAATTTGTTCTCATTGTTAAAAAAAAAAAAAAAAGGAGGCTGGAAACCAAATTCTCACCAAAATCCAAGAAAATATGGCGTGTGAAGGAAAACCAAGAAAAAGGATTCATTAGAAAATTTGTTGCATCAAACAAGTAAAAATGTGGAAGATGGAAATTGATTTCCATTTTCCATGGAAAATAATCCTAATCAAACAGGCCCTTAATGTGGATAAGTAAAAGTCATGTCATCGCCCCTAATGCATAATATCCGTATTTATAATAATAACATAGAAAAAATCATTATATATAGTAATTTTTACTACATAATAAACTTAAGACCTTCGAAATTCTGCTTCGAATTATTTAAAACAATCTTCCAAACAACCACTAACTTTGTCCAAAAAATATATAATCTAACGTCATCTTAATTATCCGTCACACTAAAAATAAATAATTTTTAGATTCCGAACTTTGGATTACGGTTCTTAGGAATTATAGTGAAATGGTTCATTCCATGACATGTTACTTGTATAAATATAAAATATTAGATGTCCATACCACGTTTATAAACTATAAGAATTGAGCATCGAATCAAGTACTAGTGGTTGATAAAAGGCCAAGGCTTGTTAAAGGACAAAACGAAGATAAGGTAACTAGGAATTCACAATGTTCTCATAATACTTCGTACCTTATCAAAACCGTATTTTACTACATTCACATAAAATAGTTTGTTGGTCCCACCCATCTCTTTCTACTCATTTCTTATGTCTCGGCCTCAAATTCCCATTGTCCATTTTTTCACAAATATTCTTAAATAGCCCAGCCTCAATCACCGTCTTGTTTGTACTTTGATGTAATACTTACGGTCTGTTTGAGCTCCATTTTTATTCTAAGAATGTATTTCGAAATAGTAGATTGATAGAGAATGTGTGGTTAAAAAATAAGGAAGGATTTTGAATTTACGTGTAATATTATTTTATTAAAGAATGTGTAATTGAAAAGAAGAGAGTGAAAAATGTATTTTAAAAATAATGTGGATCAAATAAATAGCTCCAAAATTTGAATGACTACAAACTAGTATTAAAGGCCGTGCCATTTCCCTCTTCTTATCTCTAAACATCGTTCATCTCTCTCTCTCTCTCTCTCTCTCTCTTGTATTAAAGGCCGTGCCATTTCCCTCTTCTTATCCTCTGGACATAAACGTTCATATCTCTCTCTCTCTCTCTCTAACAGTTTCAACTGTTACAAACTGCATAATGGATCCTTACAAGGTATCAACTACTACTACTTTCAGCATGCATCGAAGAACTTTATTCGTAATTATGTCCCTTTAAAAATCACAGTTGGACGGAGATTTCTCCGTCAACTATCTTATGCTTTTTACGAAAGACTAAACTCCATAAGATGTAAAATTTTCCGGTGTTAATGAAATTATATGTTCACTTGTCGTGTACGTGGATGTTTGTATTGAACTGTTACGTTGTCATTTTAATTCAGTACCGTCCATCAAGTGCCTACAATTCCCCATTCTTCACTACAAATTCTGGTGCTCCTGTTTGGAACAACAACTCATCACTTACAGTGGGATCAAGAGGTTTGTTATACTCAATAATACTTGTTTAATTCATTTGATTTCATTCTGATTTTGGAACTTCTGACTTGGTCTTTCTGAATTTGCAACACTAATTGGATCTTTTAAGCATAAATATGTTATGCTTCATGGTTTCCTCCTCACACACATTACAGGGAAGCGCTTTAAGAGTGTGTTTGGAACACATTTTTCTGAAAGAATGTATTATTGAATAGTAGATTGATGGAGAATGTGTGGTTAAAAATGAAGGAAAAGTTATTGATGTGATGAAAAATATTGTTTTATTGAATAATGTGTGATTGAAAATGAGTAGAAGAATAAGAATGAAAAAAATAATGTGTACCAAACAGGGGCTAAAGGTTCGTGATTATTGGGTTTCAACTTTTCAGAGAATCTCCGTCCATGGATACAACCTTTTACCTCTAGAAATCACTTTGTGAAGTACAGAAAGGATGTTTGTTGCACCATAATGCATTGAGCCCCTGTTTGAGCGACATTAAAATTTTTATTTTTATTCTTCTACTTATTTTTAACCACACATTCTTCAATAAAATAATATTTTCCATAACATCAATAAATTTTCCTTATTTTTCAACCACACATAAATTTTCCATCAATATACTATTCCAAAATACATTTTTCTAAAATAATGTGGCTCAAACACACATATATTTATAAGCTACAAACCCATTTCTCTGCATACCATAAAATACAGTATGCCAATACGACTTTTTATGAAAAAAATTAGGAATGCACACACACATATATATATAAAAGAATTAAGGCAGAAGCATGGTAATAAAATAAAATATTAAAGCATTTTATCTTAATCTTTCATTGTCACAACTTTATTTTCTTCGACATCACCAACATTAGCTTCTTCATTATTATTAAAAATGTTATTTCTCTAACTCTGGCTCATCTAATGATAGATTAGCAACATCAAGTAGCCAACCACCTTCAAGATTATTGAATGAATATTTAGCAATGTCCCACATTCTGAATTCTCATTTTGAAAAGAAATTTAATACTATTACCTATTTTCAATAATAAGAATATATTTATCAACTATTAACACGATTTTACATATATTAAAAAAAAATTAACGCTATTGTGTATTTATAATAAAAAAAACTCTAGTTGTCAATTAAATTGAAACTCTAGTTGTATATTTTCAATAAATATTATATATTTTCAATAAGTTATTGATAATAATAATAGTTATCTATTAAGTAAATCTTTTTGTCAATTTTATTCAATAGTAATGAGTTTTAAAAGAATTTAAAATCAGTAAAATTCTTGTTCACATGTCCTAAATGATACGCATCAAAATAATTAAAAATACATATCTAATGCATACCGAAAAATTAAAAAGTATAAAATAATTTAAAAAAATATGTATCCAATGTGTATTGGAGCATACCCATGCTTGGATACATATAGAATATACGTACGAGTATGTAATGAATTTACAAGTATATGTGCTTCTTAGTACAAATGTAAATGACGCGGCAAAGAAAAAGCTAAGCATGACTTAAGGCCATGTTTGATCCACATTTGAAAAAAAAATGCATTCTTTCAATACTCATTTTCTACCGCACGATCTTTAATAAAATAATATTACACGTAAATCCAAAATTTTTCATTCTTCTTTAATCGCATATTTTTCATCACATCACTATTTAAAATGTATTTTTTCCTTAAGAAGGTGCATCAAACACGGGCAGATTTTGAGATTGATTTGAGCAGAACTTTTGGATTGTTTATAAGCACAATAGGCCTAACTTTTGAGTTTTTAAACGAATTAATTTCTCTTTGAGAGCTTCAAAAGATAAAAGTAAAAACTTCCTGGTTTCTGAAGAATTTCTAATGCGCGCACTGTTGCATTTCATAACTTATGTAACTTTCCACAAATCGATTTATTCATTTATCTGATAAGAAAACTTCCTGTTCTCATGTGAACATATACTAATTCATATTTGAGCTACTTGATAGTCATGACAATTCTGCTACTCAAAAATTTTCTGCAGGGCCAATTTTGCTTGAAGATTATCATTTGGTGGAGAAACTTGCCAATTTTGATAGAGAACGCATTCCAGAACGTGTTGTTCACGCTAGAGGAGCTAGTGCCAAAGGATTTTTTGAGGTGACCCATGATATATCTCATCTTACCTGTGCTGATTTCCTTCGTGCTCCTGGTGTTCAGACCCCAGTCATTGTGAGATTTTCCACTGTTATACATGAAAGGGGCAGCCCTGAAACTCTTAGGGATCCTCGAGGTTTTGCTGTGAAGTTCTACACCAGAGAGGTATTCAACCTATTAGTCACCAGTTTTTCTTGTGTCAGTAACATGAGCCTTTTGTTTGAAAACATGGATGAAGTTTATCTTTTCATACCAGTGGTGAAGAGGTTGTTCATGATCAAGCAAATTAGGGGTTTTTCAGTTTTCCTCGTGCATATATGTGTGCAATACTCATTTTCCAGAGTCTTAAGCATGCCATTAGCTCACTTTGAATCGAATTGCAGTCCATGAATGAATTTCACCATTAATCTGAAAAAGTAGAGAGTATTCTAGCAGTTATGAACACAATCAACACTTAAAACATTTGTTTCCTTTCTTTTTGTATAATGTTCCTTGACGTCTTCCATGAACAATCATATGATGATTGCTCTTCGACTTCGATTAGTCACATAGTTACAAACCCAAACAAACAAGAAGAAACACACTGTAAAGTCTCATTTTCAAATCAAAATTCAATAGAATAGTAAGTTTCCTGTGATACATCGGTTAATGAGAGATTTCTACTATTGCCTATTGACATTAACTGCTTGTTGATTGAAGTTTTTCTGCAATACAGTAATTTAGTAAAGTTTTCTGCTGTTGACATTAACTGCTTTTATTGATAAAAGTTCAGTTAAGTGCTAATCTTTTACATTCCGTTCTCTGTTATCAGGGGAATTTTGATATGGTGGGGAACAATTTCCCGGTCTTCTTCGTTCGTGATGGTATGAAGTTTCCAGACATGGTTCATGCTCTGAAACCAAACCCAAAATCCCATATCCAGGAAAATTGGCGAATAGTTGATTTTTTCTCCCACCATCCAGAGAGTTTGCACATGTTCACTTTTCTTTTCGATGATATTGGTATTCCACAAGATTACAGGCACATGGAAGGTTCTGGTGTGAATACCTACACTTTAATTAGCAAGGCTGGGAAAGCACATTATGTGAAGTTCCATTGGAAACCCATTTGTGGAGTAAAGAGTTTATTGGAGGATGAGGCAATTAAGATTGGGGGATCAAATCATAGTCATGCTACTCAGGACCTTTATGACTCAATTGCAGCAGGAAACTATCCTGAGTGGAAGCTTTTTATCCAGACAATTGATCCTGACCATGAAGATAGCTTTGATTTTGACCCACTTGATGTGACTAAGACTTGGCCTGAAGATATAATTCCCTTGCAGCCAGTGGGTCGTTTAGTTTTGAACAAGAACATCGACAATTTCTTCAACGAGAATGAGCAACTGGCTTTCTGCCCTTCTATTGTGGTGCCAGGCATTTACTACTCTGATGACAAGCTACTCCAAACTCGTATCTTTTCCTATTCCGACACCCAGAGGCACAGGCTTGGACCTAATTATCTGCAGCTTCCAGCAAATGCGCCCAAGGCTTCTCATCACAACAATCATTACGACGGTTTTATGAATTTTATGCATAGAGATGAAGAGGTTCTCTCTCTCTCTCTCTCTCTCTCTACTCATGCGCGCTCACAAAGATAAATCTCATAAAACTGAGTTCCCTAATGACCCCAATTTAGAAGCTCGAGTCGTTGTATCAAGTCAACAGCATGACTCGTTGAGTTTCTGCCACATTTTCTCGTTCAGCTTTTCAATATGTGTACTCAGAATAAAATATCCCCTTCTACCCAGTTGATTTCAAATTATGTTAGTTCTATATTATCTTATGGAGTTTGGTTTTAGGTAAACTACTTCCCTTCAAGGTATGATCCTGTGAGGCACGCAGAGAGATACCCCATTCCTCCTGCAATCTACACCGGCAAACGGGAGAAGGTATTTTTCTTGTCACTTATATTGAATTAAGGAGGTTGAATAAGAAATTATAATCCAGAGTTGGATAGTTAATGCATAACCAGGTCAATGCCAATTAGGCTAACAAAATAAAATCTCTTTAAGTGGTGCTATAAGAATTCTTATTTCAATAACTTGAGCACTTTTGCTGATGTGGTTTCTTGAAATGACTGGTAACTGAATATGGATATGTCTATAATTGTTACTTCATGTTTACAGTGTATAATTGAGAAGGAGAACAATTTCAAGCAACCTGGGGAGAGATATCGTTCCTTCAAACTGGACAGGTTGTATTCTTTGTACAAACCCAATAGACATCACACTTGGAATTATGTTGGTATTAGTTTATGCCTGCTTAAAATACTTAAATTTCTTTTTCATTCACAGGCAAGAGCGCTTCATCCAACGCTGGGTTGATGCCTTATCTGACCCAAGAGTCACTTATGAGATCCGCAGCATTTGGATTTCATACTGGTCTCAGGTGACTTTTCCTTCCTGCGACAAATATGCATTTGATTCTTTGTTCAATGTACAGAAATGAGGGAAAATTAAAAAATCAATCTTAATTGAGACATGTAAGAATTTCTGTCTGAGATACAGAAAGGGTGAGAGAGGGAATTAGAGAGAAATGATGGGCAAGAGAGGGATTCAAAAGTTCTTTCATTCAAATTCATCAGTACATCTGTGGTTTTATAGACTGCTATCTTCACCAACATCATCAACTGTAGTTACAGCTTGTTGAGTTAACTAACTTCCACATCTTAGTCGTAATGTGACTTCTTTGGGTTGATGTTGTCACCGCGATGCTAGAGTCGATTTATGCATGTTTCCATACATTTGCTGTCCTTTGAAGTACTTTTGGTCCATTCTGATCATAACTACATGAGGCCATGACAGACCAATCTGTGTTTTGATGCATTGGTGCAGGCTGATAAATCTCTGGGACAGAAGCTTGCTTCTCGCCTCAACATGAGGCCGAGCATGTGATGATGCCTGCGAGGAGGTGGTTGGATGCCAGTACCTATACAACAAGGAGATTCATTTTCTCCTCTAAACAGTTTTCAAGAATTTTTATTTCCAATATAAACACATGAAACATAATTGATCTTTTGGTGCAAACCACTGCTAGTGATTCTACAATAAGAATGGTTGTTGTCATCAGTTCTCACTATATTATTATGCCTATTTTTCATCACTGTTGATATGAAGTAGGATTCTTCTTCATGTGGTATAATTCGGTTAGGTGTATTCTGCCAGGTACTCAAATTGATTCTAATTATCTAGTGACATGGTAAGATAGAAATTAAATTTAGATTTTAATTTCTTTTTTTTTCCCCTTTAGTTCTATTGCAATGTTATTGAATTTTGTATATCAAACATGTCATGAATATGTTAAATAATCGGGTACATTCCATTCACATATTATATTCACACTACAGTTTTTGTTAATCATATCATACCACATATAAATTGCAATAAAAGTCCTCAATTTTTGCTCATTTTTGCATTTTCACAAATTTTTCGTTGCATTGTTGATTCTGATGATTGTTTCTATCCAAATATTTTATTAACGTGCTTTGAAATCAGTCACAAGTATTTTGTCGACTTTTATATTTATGATTTTATTTTACATATTTTAAAATACGAGAGTCGCTTTATGCCTTTCTAACGGATTTTTTGGATGGAAACTTTCATTACCGACAAGAGGTACTAATTCATACAAGGTTGAAAATAAGAATGCAACGAAAAAAGTTGGGAGTCATAAGTGTAGAAATTAGCAAAAGTTGAGAATCTTCATTATGATTAAAGCCTCTGTTTGATACCAATTCTTGCCAATTTGTAGACATTTTCCGACCGTTGCAACAGTACCCGTCTGATAGAACATGTGCCCTCACTTTGAATAATTTTGTAAACATTCTCCATTCTACCCTCAATCAATTCTTACCCACTCACTTGCCAAATGTCACAAAAGGCCATTATAGTAATTCAGCAGATAAATTGATTAACCAGGGAACAAAGTAGCCAGCGATGGAGCCCACTTGATTTGGCAGAAAAATGCATTCTTGACATAGATAATGTCTACCAAACGAAGGCAAAATATGGTGCATATAGCAAAAATTGTGGTGTGAATATAATTATCCGACTACTTATCTAAATTTGCACGAATTGAAATAGAACCAAACCAAAATATCCAGCTTGGTTAAATTCAAATTGAAATTTAATTAGGTTTAGTTGATAAATTCAATCAAAAGTACATTGTTCTTTGTTAAAGATTTACAGTCAATGAGCATATGTAATATCAAGGCTTAGGAAATGTTTTCTTTATTTGACTCATTTATATCCGATGTAGGATTTTACCCTATATGCTCCATGGAGTGATTCGCTTGAAATTAACAGCAATGTACTTTTTGACTAGCATTCTTGACCACACATTGTTATGAAATTAATAGCAAAGTACTTTTGGTGTTGTTAATGTTGCACTTAAATTCTACCAAGTTTTGTTGGCTTAATGGTCCAAATAACTTTTATACAAAAGACAATCAATGCTTTCCCATTTGGTAAACTTCAAATGTTTAAGTTCATGATAAGTGTAATTTTCACATTTATTTAAGATTCTAAATGATGATATTTTGTTATTTTTTGAACGGAATAATGCCTAATTTGTTATTTATTTTTTTATTAGGAAAAACTCATATTTGGACGAAGGATTGGATAAAAAACGAAAAATGGCTAAAATGAACTAAATTTAAAATTCGGGACCTAAAATGTGAATACTTAAAAATTGTGCTGGATCTCATGATGAAGATTCGACAGTGGTAGATTTGATTGGATGAGGAAATAATGGTCAAAATATTATCAAACATCAATTTTTAGTCAAAAAACTTTTGCTCCGGATTTCCAGTCATAGATTGCAACCCATTTTAGCACGGCAAACATTCGAACTGGAGATATGGTGTTTCTAAAAGAATTGTATCCATTTGAGTTAAATTTTCAACACACTTTACTCCAATTGAATATCGGGAGAGAAAGTTATGGAAAAAAATATTGAAAGCTGATCGGGACCTGCAGAGGAGGCCCGCGCCTCCTCATAATATGAGACTCCTGAGGCTGCCTAAAGGGTTCAGGCATGCGCTCTAATTTGTACTAGGCGCGCTCCTCGGTATAAAATGGGAAAAAATTCGATTTTTCTTATTTTTGTTTTGGTAACAATTAAATGCAATCTTTTTTATCAGAACTCGACCACAACATGGGAAGACCTACCTATACCTAAAAATTCATAAATTCAACATATTTGGAAGCGAAGAATGAGGCTAGATCATCAACATTAATGGACTTGTACAAAATTCTTGAAAATTATCAATCCAAAATCAAGATTTCGTTCAATAAAGTGGATTTCTCCACTTTCTTCTGTATTTCTTCGATCCGGGTGATATTTTTCTATAAATTCTTGTATAATCTAATTATTAGAATGATTATCTAAGTTCTTCTATTGTATTAGATAATTGAAAAACCATATTTTTGTTTATTTCAATTTTAAGAATTTAATTTAGGTATTTCTTTTTATTTATTGATTGATTTTGCATTCTCATTGCACTATTTAATTGTTTGGCCATCAATTGAATAGTTAGTTACTTGTTGTAGTGTATGAATACTTACAAAAAGTTTAGAATGCAATAAAATCAACATATGGACAATAAGTATTATGAATAATATTTATGGCATGTGCAATCACATAGATAACATAAACTAAATGCATGATTTTCATATGAATTTGGACTAAAAATATGATCGGGTCGTATTAATCATAAGTTGGTGTATCTTGAAAAAAAGCATTTAACATATTATCGGTTGTAAAAAATACATGAAATTAACTAGAGTATGAATTGATAATTGAAAGAGATGGAAATAAGGGAATCATGAATCCAATATAAGTGTTCACATTCATTAAAATTATAATTTACTTGCTTTATTAGTATAAATTAGAAGTAGTATAAACAACCATATAATCACTCTTTTGATGTCACTATTCACTTGAATTTAATACAACTATTGAACTACATTTTAAACATTATTTCTCGTGGAAACGATAAACTCAAAACTTACTATTTCTATTACTTTTACAACGATTTCGTACGCTTGTAAATTTCAACGTAACAATTCATAATAGTTGAACTTAAGTTATAACTTCGATCCCCAAATGGACCTAGTGGTTGCAATGGGTTGGGCTGGGCTGAGCCAAGCTGAGCCGGCTCGGTCATCTACCCACGAGCTTGGCTCGTGCTCGAGGGTCGAGCTCGGCTCGGCCTACGAGCTCGTGAGCTCACGAGCCAAGCCCATGAGCTCGTGGTTTTTTTCTTTTTAAAAAAAAAAAAATTTTTTTTTATATTTTTTCATTTTTTTTTCTTTTTTCTTAAGATTTTTCACAAGCTCGGCTCGTGAACTTAGGTTCGTGGGCACGGCCGACGAGCTCGATGGCTTGTTGGGTGAACCTATGGCTGGGTTCGTGCTCGGACTCGTCAAATGACGAGCCCGAGCCTCCCACGACGAGCCGACTTTCGTGCCATTTGCGGTCGAGCCGACGAGCCGTTCGGCCAATTTGACACCACTAAATGGACCTTTAAACAAAAATAAAGAGTACATTTTGGGTGAATTTCGTAAGTTCGTAAAGCTAGGTCGTCGCATGATATATTTTACCTATCAAGTCCTACATTTATTTAAAATATAAGAGATGTCCTAATAACTTTTATCTATCCAATAAATATAGAAATGCTATAATATTATACATTATAGATCAAAGGTATTAAACTATTTTTGCCACCATGATGAGTTCACACATTCTGTAGCACATTCACGAGAAATGAGCATATTTAAAAATTAGACATAAGCAACTTAAATCTACTTTTAGATTATTGATTAATTATTATTTCTAAACTCTACAAGTTTCTTATAATAGGTTCACTTGAGATTCCATAGATCTTGATTATATATGAAATGTGGTCCAATATCTAAACCTCCCCTATGCGGCGATGATGATGCTGGTGGCAATTGAGTTAAAAAGCATATTGACCAGTGTCTACAAACAATTTACATTATAAATAAATAGAAATGAACAATAAATAAGTGAAACTATAGAAATGCTGTAGGAGCTTTTCAATAAAATAAATGGTGGGATATCACTTAGTTCTATATCGAGTCCAACCAATTATAACAAAGGCGTGTTTGGAAAATGTTCATAAATTACTTATATTATAAGTAGATAAAAATGAATGATGAATAAATAAGTGTACTTGTGGATCTCGAAATGTGGGGAATAAAAAGCGATTTTAGTGTTTATAAACATGAGCCAAACATAGGGTGAGTGTAACATTTTTTATTTCATATACCACAATTTAATTGCAGTTAAGCGCCTCAATCTTTGTTCATTGTAGCACTTATTTTCTTAATTTTTTTTTCAATCGAATTCTTATCTTCAACATTCTATTAATTAATACATTAATACATATCGTCATTAATAATGATTTATATCAAAATATTTCATTTTCATGGCTTGAAATGAGCGAAAAATATTTTTTTCACTTTTATTAATTTTTTTTAAAAAAATATGATGGAAAAATAAATTGTTTTACGCTGTTTGAACGACTTTTTGGACATAAAATTGTTACTAAATACAAATTGTGTTAATTAATGAAAAAAATTGAGAATAAGAATGATATGGAAAATCAATGTGGACATAAATGTTATAATATACATATATTAAGAACTTTAAAGTGCAGTTAATGGTGCAAGAAATAAAAATTGTGGTGTATAAATTATTTAAAAATGACAAAACTATATTTTTAATTATACAATCAATAAATTCAGAAATATTATTCACTTATCACCACTCCATTTTATTTATTTATAAATTAAACCATTTATTAATTCTTCTCCACAGGTTAAGATTGCCCATAAAAGAACAAATGCCACAAAAAGATTAGTTCATTTAATTAATTAATTAATTAATTAAATTAAGCCTTTGGTCCATTTTTCAAATAATACATTTTCTCTTTATTATTTTCAAACACACATTTTCATTAAAATAATATTGCACATACTCTCAATTTTTTTTAGCCACACATTCTTTAAAAAATAATATTACAAAATACATTTTTTTTTCCAAAAAATTTAATTCAATGGAGGGGCTAATTAACAAATTGACTCGTACATTGATATCAATTGGCATATCTTGGAATACAGCAAATTGTACGCGATTCTGTTAATTCTGTTTTGGGTGCTTCCACGCAAAACATTACCGCTTTTAAGTTAAATTTCTTGATATTTAAATTATTTTTATATTGTTCATATATTAAGGGCGCGTTTGATGCATACTATTATTATGGAGAAAATAATGCATTTTTTCTAATGATGCGATAAAAAATATGTGATTAAAAAATAAGAATTTTTTTTGAATTTACGTGTAATATTATTCATTGACGAATGTAAAATTGAAAATACACCTAGTTTTTATCCGTGTATATATATATATATATATATATTAAAAATAAAAAATTCTGCCCTCAAATTTCTCTTCCTCATTTGACCCATTCCTTTCAAATTTCTTGCTATTTGACTGGATTTGGCTCCTAAATTGCTCGGCTCCGGTTGAAGCCTGGTAAATCTCTTCTCACTTCCTCCCTCTCCAGTTCATAATTATGATGCAGTTTCACTTTTGATGCGAAAAAACTGATGGAAAAATTGACGGTTCGAAAATCTTGATCTGATCGTACTGATTATCTTCAATTCCTTCGGTTGATAATATCAGACAATAACAACAATGATGGAGAAGGCGGATCCTGCACAGAAGCTGTACAACAGAATGCGGCTCTGGGAATTCCCCGATCAGTATGTCGTGGAGCCCACAGATGGATCATCTGGTTCCTTTTTGGCTATCAGTCGCGTCGATGGCTCCATGAATCTTATAGGTTATCATTTCATACTTAATTAAATCTGTATTGGTATATTATATTTGTTGTCTTACTTGACTTGATTATCTGTCTTCCTCGTCAGATGAGATACCACATTGCAGCTCCCTTCGCGTTCCCAAAATTCGGACGATCTTTGGTGTGGTTGGGATGCTCAAGCTGTTAGCAGGTAAGTTAATTGCTTTATTAATATAAAAAGATATCAGTAGGTTAACTGCATTATTTTGTAGATCCATCAGATATAAATAGTGCCTGCACTAAATGAATAAACCTGCTGGTTGTCACTGATCAGTGGCATCTCAAGTAAAACTCATAAACCTATATTAATTAAAAAAAACCCCATGATACATTGCTGTATGTTCTTTTTTGGTGATAATGTGAACCTAGAATCTTAATGTTGCTTTAGAGATGCTGTTGTTAATGCAACCTCGTGCTATGTTTAAATTTTTTATTCTAGTATTGGGCAAAAGGTTACACCTAGAGGTTATTTGTATACGGAACTTTAAACTGGTTGCTGCTTTCCGATCCTGAAGTAATGTGATGTCCTACTTGATTCTTGTCTGAGTATTACTTGCAATTGTTTTATGTCTAAGATTGTTTTCGTAGTACATGTAGTTCACGTTGTGCATCAAATTTTGAGGTTTAAAATCCGTAAGATGTATCTTACTCAGGTTTTTCTTCCTCTTCTCTATGATATATCTTGGCTTGGTTTACATGGAGTGCCAGTTTAATTGGTCTGGGATCAAAACACATATTAGTTTTTCTGTTGGGAAATTCTTAGAAAAAGTCTACATAATGCATCTGACATCTTTTTAACAATAAAAACACTGGGTACAATATATTTAACTTTCTGCATCCAACTTATTTAAGGTTTGACAAACATGCTAGTGTTGCATTATTTAAGTTCTTCAATGCCACTAGGAAGAGTACAGAAGTTGGAACCAATGTTTTAAAAGGTAAAGGTGTTGAGTGAGGTTGTTTGATGCCTGAGGTGTACATGTAAACCTTGCTAGAATTTTAAGAAAATAAGCATGGTTTTAATTTTCAAAAGAATGACTTTTCTGATAATAGTAAAAAATGAGGAAATATTTATAGAATAATTTGAAGTTTAAAATTCACAGAAAAGATGTCCAAAGATGGAAATAAAACATAATTTTCGGATGTTCGTGTAGTACTCATACAACATATTTTGTTAATCAGTGCTTTTACTCTTTTCACTCTAAAATGCAAGTTTTAATTAATTGTTACACTTTAGAATTAAAATTTTACTAGGTTGTTAGTCAAATGATCTTCATTATACAATGGGAAGGAGCAAAAGAGAGAGAGAGAAAAAGTAACATGGGTACTGGCTGTATAACTTTCATGCATAGCCTTACTCTTAAAGAAAATACTCTTACGAGAAATATTTCTTTTCCTAAAATGTGAAGTGCCTAGTTAGGTCACCCATCATCAAGGTGACACGCCTAGCATGAGCTCTAAATTCTTCTTCTACTATTTTTAATTGTAATGAATATACATTGTACTGAGAATGGAGAACATGAAATGCATACTAGATATGATTGGAACTCTGATTTGCTTATTAATTTACGGATAAGACATTGAATGTGGTGTTAGATTGAAGTTGAACCAATGCCTCAACAGATTTACAGATGTATAGGAATATATTGATTGTTTTGAACTTTTCTAATGACAAATAAAATATGCAAATAAGTAAGGCTCTAAAATTTTGTAGAAATCCACAGAGTAAAAAAGAATGTTACAAGCCTAGAATGTAGCTATCTTAGGTGTTATTTAATCCTTCAGTTCATTGACATTTAACTTGATGTTTATATATATTTCCTTTAGGATCATATTTATTAGTTATAACCGAACGTGAACTTGTTGGATCTTATTTGGGACACCCTATCTTCAAAATCTCATCCATGAAGGTTTTTCCTTGTGATCAATCTCTCAAAAATTCTTCTAAAGAACAGGTTTGTTTTTGCTTCTAATTTTCTCCTTTCTATTTGGATCACGTGTTACTGTTTGTTATTTCTGATTCACTGTATTGTGTCCCATATATTGGCAGAAAAAAATGGAGACAGAGTTTTATAGCCTGCTAAATATTGCAGAGAGAACTTCTGGTTTGTATTTCTCGTATGATGTGAATATAACTTTAAGGTAAATTGTTTCTCCAAATTTAAGTTATCGGTTGTTGGTTTAAGAGTGTTGTCAACGGAGGTATCTCTTGAGAATTTTACTTATTAGAGTTGTCTCTTTTAGTGATTGAACCCTCCTAGGCTTATGATATACTACTGAGTTGTTTATGGTTATTCGCTGTAAGTATTTTGGGGGACACTGTATAGTCTGATTTGTCTTGGAAACTATCTTTGGTACAAAAAGCGTTTTTACACCACATCTATTACAATATTGACTATTGACAGAGTCAGTTCCATCAGAATTTTATGATTTTTTCCACAGTGCTCAACGGCTACATGATCTGGGTGATGAATCCAAGTTGCTTCCTCTCTGGAGACAAGTATGTTTTCTTGATATTAAGTAATTTACTAATTGAGTTCCATAGACCATGTCCAAATTATGTACAGTAGACAACGTATTTTCTAGCCCTGATGTAGCATTTATGGGTGGTTGGCCAAGTTAAGAATATTTGTCCAACATATATGTTTTTATGATAGCTAGATTTGTATGTCAGATACTATCTTATCATCCATATTTGATGACTAATTTTTTTCTGCAGGCAGATCCTCGATTTCTATGGAACAACTATATGATGGAAGTGCTTATAGATAACAAGGTTCCCAAATCATTGAAATGGCACATTCTTTTTCTTCAGAGTTCCTAAATATGAAACTTACAAAATATGGTGTCTTATTATGCAGCTTGACCCATACTTACTTCCTGTTGTTCAAGGGAGTATCCTTTACTCAGTTCCAATAGTATATGGAGTTCCAAACCTATTGTGCTCCAAATTTAGCTGGTTTAGTTGCAGCTCGTGCTGTTATGCTAAACAAGAATAGATATCATATCTAAAAGCATTTGAAGTTACACCTTAACTGGTCACCAGGTTTTCAGCACTTTCAAGCTGCCATTGGGAAAGACATTCTTGATGTTATGTTGATTGCACGAAGATGCACTAGGAGAACTGGTATTGAGAACCTGTGCCTTTTATATCTTGCTCGCCCTTCCCTCTTTCTCGATTGCAAAGATATTCTTTACCAACTATATAAAAATGAAAAGCCAAAGCTACAAACTCCAACTAGTACAAAATGGTCCAGGTTGTTTTTCCTACTTTCTCTGTTGCTGAATCACTGGCAATTGATCTAGGAATGAATTGGATCTTTTGGTTTATTTGACGATTTGGACCTTGCTCATCTTTGTTTGACCCCCGACTACTCAATTAATTAGTTTGCTAATTATTTCATTATTCACTTTAACACCTGCACATCATCTCTTGACATGTTTTAACACTTTATCATGGCAAATGCTTTCAGTAAAAATTATCCCACATTGGTAACTCTGGAGGGATGTCAGAGTGCTTTACAAATTATACGAGCTACTTTGCATATTTCTGTTTAGTTTAGTACGCATGTGTAGTAAGGTATTTGAGTCGGGTTTAGGAGGTCAATATTTGAAGTGTCTTTCCTTTTGCTTTATTCAATATATTCAATTATGTTTAGTTCCTGCAACGTGCTTTTTATTGTAAGCCTATGTGTTAGCCAGGCCACACTTTTCGGAGGATCTAAAAGAGATATACCACTCAGCATAGATAAAAGAAATCCATCGAGGCTTTTATTAGTTGGTTGAGTTTCCAATTGGTTACATGTTGAATGCCTGCTCGCGCACACTAATATCTCGGGTGCTTTAATGTATTTGGTCTTCACAATTAATTACAATGCCACCAATTGTGTAAAAGAATTGAGAATCAATTAATTGAGACCTTGATGAATATAAATGGTTCTTTTGGCATTTATGTTTGAAAAGATTGAATACTTTTCATGTGAAGTATCTATATATGATTTGATTTATCTTATTAGTCTAGTTGGTCATTTTGCTGTAACTTTTTGAAGGCACTCGAATGTGGAGAAGAGGAGCCGATTCTGATGGTTATGTCGCAAATTTTGTGGAAACTGAACAAATCGTACAGTTGAATGGCCACACTGCATCATTTGTACAGGTTAACATCTGCATGATATGTTTGTTAATGTTTAATAATTTGTTGCAACATATCTCCTTCCTAAACCACTGTAATGAGAAAGTACCTGTTGTTCTACAATAATGGGATGTCCAAGATGCTTCGCTGATTTAGTAAGCCTTATTTGAAAGAACTAGTAATTGCACTTGTCAGCAAGACTATAACATCTGACTGGACTGGTGGTGTTGCAAAATGCTACAGTATCTTTCTTTTTCCTTCACTGAGAAATTCACCCTTGGTCAACAGCATAATTAAGAAAAAGTTTAAAAAGTTGCTAGAAAATAAAATAAATAAATAAAAACCAGAATGAGTCACAATGAAAATCCTAAGGGAACATTTTATGGGTAATACGACTTAGTTTGCTGTTGTATAAATAAGGAAAATGTTAAATAATGTTCAATAAAATTTCTACTGAGAAATCGGGTTATGGGCTCCTTATGAACTGGCAAAGATAGCTTTCAGGGAATGCTTTTTATTTCAAATAAAACTTGTTACGTCGATGGTATCTTAGACAAAGATGATTTACTCCAAGCACTTCTCCAAAATGTTAAGCCTTTGAAAAAAAAAGAAAAACTCGTAATCTTGTCCACAGTAGCTTTTCTTGTTTAATTTTCATGACTATAGCTAAATGGGAGAAGTGTCAATTTCTTTTCACAACCTGATACAAACTTATGGATTCAGTTTAGGATGATATGGTGTGGTATTCATTAAAATGTTTAATTTATTGAATATTCAAATTTGGGATACACTAACATGACACTATGTTTATATTCTTGTCCTTCTAAGCTTTATGTGATAACATGGTATTATTACATGGATGGAGAGTGTTTAGAGTGGGAAAAGATATTATTTCAAAGTAGTTGAACAAGAGAAAAATTACTCTATTTTTAACCTATCCATGTAGAACACTGGCCCCAAACCCCTTGATCAATGTAGATCACGCATCTATATAGTTTGAAAGTCCATCAAGAAAGGATGCACATTCTAGTTGTTTTGCTATCATCGAATATCATATTGATCCATCTTTTGAAGCAAAGTACTTTATTCTATGGTCTATGTGAAAAAAAGAAGGAACATGACAGATCATGTAAATTACTGTTTTATTGCTGGATCATCCATATCTAAACTTTTTCGAGCTGTTTATTTTTTTAATTGTCAGAATTGGATCTCAATTTGGTTATTTTGATTTGGTTTGATTTATTACCAATTATTCCTACTGTTGCAAATTAATTCCACAGGTGTATATATCTAAGTGAGTGAATTGATACAGTTGCAAATAATTTTATGGCCTGTTTGGCACGGTTTTAGCTTTTGCTTCCGCTTCCTGCAGAAGAGCTTTTGAAAAAAACTATCTTAATTTTTGTTTGGAACTAACTTTTAAATGCACTTCATATTTCTAAAGTATTTTTAAAGAAAGTCACATTAAACTAGTTTCATCTCTTCTAACTGCCGAAACACTTTCATAAAATTAGTCAAACGGGTCCCAAAGTAGATTTTAGGTTTGAAAAGTTCTTTTTACTTTTAAAAAGTTATACCAAACGGCCCTTATTTTACTCTTACAATTAATCAATTTCCATTTGCTTGAGTGAGGTCAATCAAACCCTGATCATCTTTTCTAATCTTGTCCCTGAACGAACTTGTGGAGTAAAATTGTAACGACCCGGGTCCCACTTAACGGGTTGTCCCGACCGTCGACGACGTACTGTCCCCACTGTACCAACATGGATCTTTTCAGCATGTTTTATCCTCACTCGCACGCTCCCCAAGAAAACTTTCCAGGGAGCTACCCATCATAGAATTGCTCTAAGTGACTAACGATGGATTTTCTGAAAAGAAGATGCATCTTGTTGGTATGAGTAGTACATATCAAATCTTTTAAACTTTCTTGGTCTGGTAATTACAATCAGCCCCCGTTAGACTCGCGACGTCCTCGTCGCGCTTGATCCATCTGAGGATCCGTTGTCAGGTGTTGGGATTCTAGAGGTGGCTCCTACGGGTTCAAGAGGTGGCTCCCGACCTATGGCGTAACACTTTGTCCCGCATAGCACTTAGTTCCCGGTCACTGATACCATTTATAACAACCCGGATCCCACTTAACGGGCTGTCCCGACCATTAGATTGACGACGTGCTGTCCCAACTGTACCAACATGGGTCTTTTCAGCATGCTTTATCTTCACTTGCACACTCCCTAAGAAAATTTCTCAGGGGGTCACCCATTATAGAATTGCTCCAAACCAAGCACGCTTAACTATAGAGTTTCTAACGATGGACTTCCTGAAAAGAAGGTGCAACTTGTTGGTATGAGTAGTACCTATCAAATCTTTTAAGTTTTCTTGGTCTGGGTATTGCAAAAATATTGTTGACCCAAGTCTTTATAAAGACTATTCTACCTTTTTAGGTTTCTTCTTGTAGCCTTGCACTTCTAATGCCCTGTTATATGTTTCAAAGCTTTTACCCAATTAAATTATTGGTTTTCCAAGGGCTCATTTTTGAGAGGTGTCTTCATTGAGCATGAAAGATTGTTCCAATGTAATATGAAAACTTAGAGGAAATAAACTTTGTTCTTATACTTGGTTGACCTTGAAACTTTGGATTTTTTCTATTAGTTACTTTTATTTGGACATTTTTTGGTCCCTTTGATATTTTGGAGATCTATTACCCTGAAAGTCAAACTGAGAGGAAGATTAATGATCTTTAGAAGTGTTGTTCATTTGTGGTAAGTATTAACTTGTAATCGAACTGTTAGACATGAGAACTTGATAATATTTTTGACCATTAACTAACTATATTACTGACACTTTTGACTTGGCTTTTTTTCATTTTCTTGCGCATGGAAAAAATGGCTTGAATGGTATGATTCCTCCATCACCCAGAATGAAAAGGGTGATGTCTCAGTTCTTGGTCTGAGAAAATGCTTTGATAGATGCTCCGTTTTTATTTTTTTCCATTTAGGCCAGACCCAAATCTTTGCTCAAGAGATAGCTGTCAGTACATTGATAAGGAATGTATGGATTTTCGAGATGAGAGGAGCCCGTGGTGGTCCCCTGGAGAAGTGTTCAATACTAGGCTTCCTTTGAGAATTAGTTTGACCTAGACCATGTCATGGTAGTAGTTTTTGGATCCATAAATTAATATTTAGGGCCTGTGTGGGAGGGATTAAAATCAGATTAAAATTGAAAATATAGCCGTTATTGTTGACTTTTATTAGACGAGTGGGGTCCAATAACGGCCATATTTTCAATTTTAATTGGCTTTTAATCCCTCCCGAACGGGGCCTTACTCTATTTTCTTAAAATGAAAGTATATTGGTTTAAAATATTTAATTTCAAATGTCATCATTCCCATCCAATGTTTCAGAACTATATTTGAGATCACATAACCAATAATTAATTTTAACTACATTTCTTGCTAGCTTAGAGTTTGACACATTACAAATCATCTCCATTAAGATGATCAGGTTAGTATGTCCTATGCCTGGACTGCTGGATTTGTTTATATTACATGCTGGCAACCTCTTCTCATAGACAAAAGGGAACAAACATCATATTATTTAATTGAAAAATTGCTGATAACTGTCAATTGAAATATAATTGAATCGTATGTTAAACTTATGCCTATGTGTTAAATCATTTTAAGGGAAACATATTAACTTATATAACAATTTGAATGGTTATTAATTTATGTATTCTTCTAGGTTCGAGGGTCAATTCCATTACTTTGGGATCAGATTGTTGATTTGACATATAAGCCAAAGTTTGAAATCGTTAGACCAGAAGAAGCAGTGAGTTGTCAATTCTGTCTTTGAGACCTGCACCAAAAATATCAGTTAGGATGAATATACCTATACCTGTTTTGCTGAATTCTTCCTTTATCTGACAATTTTTCAGCCACGAGTAGTTGACCGCCACTTTTTGGACCTAAGAAAGAAATATGGAAATGTCATTGCAGTTAATCTTGTCAACAAGGTATACAATTCTCTGACATGGCAGATTTTGCTGTTATAGCTTCGCTGATGGTAATTCTGGTGACAATCACTGGGTAAAATCTTACGTGTGCCTGCTAATTATTTTCCTGTCATCAGAGAAATCGTGGCAGATTGATTTAGAATGCATTTTTGGCTTTGCATGAATTTACCAGTAACATGCAAGATTTCATCATTTTACTGATAAAAAACAAAATAATATGATAGAACTTTGACGAAATTGAATATGGATGCTAAATATAATGTCAAAGATTAGATCATTTTAATGTTTAACGTCTTTGTTGCTGGACACTTCAACTAGGGTAGTGTGTCCATATCCGACACTCTTCCATAATCATTTTTCTTTTTTAACTCAATGTTATTATTAAATAACAAATAAATATTCATATTTAAAAGATTTCAACAAGAAAAATTAATAACAAGTATAAAACTAAATTTATATGTATAAATAAAGAATTTTATCACGTGCCATGTCAATACTTTTTTTAAAAAATCGCGTGTCGGCGTATCCGACACGTGTATGTGTCGGTGCATTATAGTTGACGTTGATGCTTAGTAGTTACATCAATTTTGGAGGGATCACTGGTATTGGAATCAAGGGAAATCTGGAATGACCTCCCTGCAGAAGGAAATTCTCCATTTTTCCCCAAAGATTGCTCAGCGAGGCGCATCGAGGGATGAGAAACTGGGTTAAAATTCCTTAAGTTAGATTATCTTTGTTTTCCAGCTAAACTTGTGGTATTCCTAGCTGCTGTATATGGATTATAACATAAAAAAGTTTCAAAGGCTAATGCCATGACCTGAGATTTGATTTGAATGCCAACTTAGAAATCAAACAAAGAAAATAAAGAGAACAACGATCAAGAGGTAAAAGAGGCCCTCCACACCACTCCCTCTCCCTCCCATTGCTAGGAGCCTCGCCCTCTTGACTTGATATGTTAAGAAGACTGCAACCAAGATTTTCATTTTTCTTGATTAAAAAGGTTATCACTCACCTAACTCTTCATTTTCTTTTAGAAAGCAACGAAACTGCATCATTTCCTCTCTTGTCATGACAATTAATGTCTCCATCGAATTCAAGATGTCCACACTATAGAGAACCATCATATAGTAAATCAAAATCGAATGACAATTTATCAGTTTGGTTTAATAAGAAATTATTAAGATGAACAGATAAAAATAGATGGCTAGTTTATATCCAAACAAGCAGTTTGTCTTAGGCTGGTGGAGGGTTCACAGGTATGTCAAAGTGGGTATATTACTTTCTTGTACTTTGGGGTTAATTGACATCTGAATTTTTTGGACTTTGTGAATCCTTATGCAATAATTGTCCTTAGACTTCTTTGCCATTGTTTCCTGAACTTCCTAACAGCATGGAGATGAGGGGCGATTATGTGAAAAGTTTGGTGATGCAATGCAACATATTGCTAGTGATGATGTGAGGTAGGTTCTCTCTCAATCTGGTCATCTTTTACCTTTCAATGCATGTGTAAAATTTCTAAATTGATGCTAACTACTACAAAATTGTGCAGATATTTGCACTTTGATTTTCATAGGATATGTGGACATGTTCATTTTGAACACCTTTCCATTCTTTATGATCAAATTGAGGATTTTCTCATTAAAAATAGGTAAAGTTTCTTTTTGTAGGAGCAAATAGTTTGTTGTTCTATGAGACTCTTATTTCATTACTATTAGATATCTTTTAATTTTGTTTATGCCACTACATTTCTTGTGTATATTGATTACTGATTCTGAGGAATAAATTTGATCACAGACATGATAACTGTTATGACAAATGAGTTCTGAAATATTAATGAGGTGACTGTTGTTCAAGTTCCAGAAAAAGGGTTTAAATGCATATGTTTCTCACCATTGTGGGGGTCTGGGGAGGGTTATATGTAGCTTTAACGGGGCAAGCAGCAAGGTAGTTTCAACTCCTGCCAGGTCAAAATGTAACACCATACCAAATCCTGTCCTTTATATTGCTAAATACTGCCATATATGGAACTTAAAATACAATGTGTTCAATGGTATCATGTCATAATGAAGTCATTCAAAAAAGTTAAGTGATAGGATATGTTGGAATTCCATATTATATTAAGCATTTCCAATGGAAGGGGAAAAATTAGAAAGTCCTGAGTTTTTTATACGTAACATGTATGTCAAAACACAAAATCAGTGAATACAGATTATTGAAGAAAATTATGGAATTGCAAGATTATCCTTGGCATTAGATCAATCATTTTCTTAGTGGAACTTCTATAAGGAGCAATATTTGCAATATTATCTTGAACATATCGAATCATTAATTTGTTGAAGGTCAATTCTGAGAGCCTCTCTCTCGGCGCACTTGTTTAAAGTCAATGGAGAAGTGCACAAACAATGTTATTAAGTTCTTGTTGGGGAGAAATTGTAAGTTGTTAAAATCATAAATTAATAGAAATGAGTGATGGATAAGTGCGTAATTGTTGTGGGTCCTACCAAATTTATGGTTAAAATTAAAGTTTGACTTTGACCTTTAAATTATGATGAGATTAGAATTTATTTTAGCTAAACAAGTTGATAAAAATCAAAGTCGAAGTTGAAGTCAAAGTTAACAATTTATTTTAACCACACATTTCGTGGACCTATAAACCTTTTTATCAGCTTTTCAATCACACAATTCATCAACTTATATCAAAATCTGCTAAAAGCTGATTTTCAGCAAAATCAAACTAGGGCTTAGTATAAAATTTAGGGTAAAGTTAAACAAAATTGAGTTATGTGTTGAAGGAAACTTTACCTATCAAAAAAAAAAAAATGTGTTGAAGGAAACTTTATGGAATTTGTTATGAGATAGATGATTGACTATGCTTCGTGATCGGAATTTTATATTATGAAAATATGCTTATGAATTATTTTAGTCATGATCTAGTATTTTTGAAAGATATATGTGATTGAACATCAATAATAACCACAAAACACATCCTCAAAGGGCTAAAAGAAGGCTTTGTTTGGATACATTGATAACACTTGGATAATTAATGGCTTGGGATAGGAAAATATAAAATTGCTACCTATGTTGAAGTTTAGGGCATGAGCATGTACGTTGAAAGTAGGGGTGGACAAAATGACCAAAATCAAACCAAACAAAGCGGTTTGGTTTGGTTCTACTAAAAAAATAATTAATAATAATGGTTTTGGTTCTTAGTTCTGGTTTATTTTTTATTATTTTTTCTTTTTATAAATCAATTAATTACACAAAAAAAAAAAAATCAAACTTTAAAAACTACAAGTGCGGAATGGACAAAAAGGTCATTTACCATTACATTTTACCTTATCACCTACGGACAAAGCAACCAAGTCCTAGATCTAAATTCTAATTCATTTATCTCCTTTTCAATTTTAGACACTCACACTCCTTCACGACAGCTACCATTACATTTGTTGGATGTTTATTTTTTTTATTTTGATATATGTTACTGACTTGGATATGGTGATATATTTTAATTTGCATTTATCATCTGAAAAATTAAATAATGGAACTAGAATCGAACCGAACCAGAACCAAATGTTTCGGTTTCAATTTGGTTCCATTATCAAAAAAATCATTATTGGTTCGGTTCTATTCTCTTAGAACCAAAACCAAATAAAACCATGTCCACCCCTAGTTGAAAGCGTGGGAGACAATGTAGTTCTTTCTGGGAGCAAATTCATGCATATGTTTAAGTGTTATGAATACATCAGCATTTCCCTACTATTATTTGGATCTCCAGTCCATAAAAGCCAGTTGTAAGGAACAACTGGAGGAGATAGAAAACCTTACTGGTGTCATTTCTCTTTGAAATATGAAAATTGAATCATGTTCTGGTCCAATTTTAAATGATCGTCTTATTCTGCTAAAGGACCTGTAAAAGCAATGCAGTAAAGCAGGTTAAGTAGAAACTTTCTTTACTGTGCTGGCTGATTTTACTAAGGGAGTAAAGTTGTTTTCTCAAATTCTTGGAATCTTCATATGTGAATGATACTAATAGAACTGTTTTCCAATAAATTGTTCAATCATTGTTCGACATTTGCTCAAAACTTTTATCTGGATGTATCGATCAATTTCTTTATGGACATACTGTGAATCATAGGTACCTTTTGTTGAATGAGAAGGGTGAGAAAGTTGAGGGGCAACTAGGAGTTGTGCGGACCAATTGCATTGACTGCCTAGACCGTACAAATGTCACACAGGTACTTTTTTTATTTAATAATCTGCAGCTGATATAATACTCTGAAATTATTAATATTTCTGGCATCATATACGCACATCTCTGTGCTGCACTTGTTTCTGTACAACTCTTTAGGGAAAATCTGCATATTCCTTAGTCCTTACCTCAGTGGACCTATCTTCTGTTATTTTCCCAAAATGTGTCCGATATATATGGATGGGACACTTAACAAAGATGAAATAATTCTGAAGGCACCCGGGCCACCTTTTTGCATTCAGTTTTGTATTTGGAAAAGAAACTGAACAATGCTCTTTTTTTTCAGAGTATGCATAAAGTGTTGAATAAAGTGTAATTTTAGAACTCTTTTTATGCTTAGCACTCCTGTGCATGCATCTACAATTGCATGTACAAAGTTAGATATAAGAAATTAGAAATTGTGGCATAACCACTGACAAGATACATATATGGCACAAACAAAAGGGCCTGCTGGCCAATTATTTAACATGTTTATCTCTAGACTACCTTAGGAGGGTATTCTTTCTGTCTCTTGGCCTTAGTTTGCATAGTTAATTGTTGTCACTTCTTTGTCCTACATCACCTTGCATTACCCAAACCTAAGAATGTAACGACCCAAAACTTACTCTTTGAGTCATTAAATATTTATCGTAAAATAAAAACTTAACTTTCATAAAAATATAGCTTTTGTCCCAATTACAATAATTGAAAAAGAAGAATTACTAAATACTAAATCATAAAAGGAAAATAATAAATTGTTTAATAATATCTTTATTATACCACCAAAGACCAGCTTCAAACTCCAATGCCTCGAACCTTATAATTACCTAAAAGGAGGAAATCATAAATAATGAGATAAAATCCCAATAAATGAGCCACATAAATCATAATTCATATTTAAAATTTAGGAATTCTTTACGTACATAGGGAGATACGGGGATTAGAAACCGAATTTAGGTGGCCATAATTCTTGTACATAATTATAACATACATAGGGAAATACGAGAATTAAAAACTGTACTTCGTTGCTATAATTCCCTTGCGTAGCGCTATTAAATTTCTGTACTTTAAAGTTAAACATATATGACCTATATCATATTCATAAATCGAATTTCGTATTTGATATGAAAAACGATTTAACATACAACGTATAACTGCATGTACCTTGATAATTTGAAGAGAGTCGTAGACTCGTAGTACATACGTAGAGAATTTAACCTTTTTTTTAACAAAGCGATAAGTTGTGTGTACGTGAGTGTGTTTTACGTGTAATATTTATATTTGCATTTAGGAATATCAAAAGGAATGTATTATAATGGTATCCCTATAATTGCTCACTAAATAAGGTAATAAGTTATACTGTATAAAAATTATATACACACACACATGATAATTTACTTATTTAAAGAGAAATCTTTTTAACTTATCTTTTATATATATATATATATATATATATATATATATATATATATATTATCTTTTATATATATAGAAATTTACTTAAGGCGTGTTCGATAGATATTGAAATCGGATTAAAATTGAAAAACTAGCCGTTATTGTTGACTTTTATTAGACGAGTAGGATCCAATAACGGCTATATTTTCAATTTTAATTGGATTTTAAGCACGACCGAACACGCCCTTAATTTCCGCAATCAATCATAATCATATATAATTATATACCTATAGAGATGCATGTAATACCAGATTTTTTTGCCATGGATTTTGATTTGAGTGACTTTCACACTTTTAATTCTTGATGTTGTCTACTCTGCCCGGTAGTAAGCTCATTATTTATGTGTTTCTCTATAGTGTGTGGATACCTTCATACCTAACACGACCGTGATCTAGTTATGTTCAACTAGAATTTCTCTAATTGTAAATAATCATGACTTGTATTGATAACTAGAACATCAAGGATTTACGGGAAAGAATTTTCTATCATAATTTTTCTTTGTTCTGATGAAAGAGCTCTGGTTACAGAGCATGATTGGTCGTAAAATGTTGGAATTTCAACTTCGGAGACTTGGTGTTTTTGATGCCGAGGAAACTATCAGCACACATCCCAATTTTGATGAAAGCTTCAAAATTTGTCAGTATTGTTGCATACCTTGTTATAAATAATATTATTTGTGTTACTTCCATTTTCATTGGTAGAAATTGACATTTTGTGACGTCGCTATAATTGTTTCCTAATAATTTGATGATTCAGAATCTTTATCAACTTATGCCTCTCTCATCTTTTTACTGTTCCAAATTCAATTTCAGTGTGGGCTAACCACGGAGATGAAGTAAGCATCCAGTATTCTGGTACTCCTGCTTTGAAAGGAGATTTCGTCAGGTACCCTATATGAATGTTTGCTAATATAGCAACTGTGCTTTACAACATTCTTTTTTAAAATGGAAATTCAAAGAGATGATGTTTCTTATTTGCTTAATGAGATTACCAACATTACTTATCAAAACTGCTGGCTTTATTTGTTGATATAGCAACTGTGCTATGTTCCATTCCTTTTTATAAGGGAAATTCAAAGTGGTGACTTTTCTTATTTGCTTAATGAAATCACCAACATTAACTTATCACAACAGCTGGCTTGTTTGTTAATATAGCAACTGCTATGTTCCGTTCTTTTTTATAATGGAAATTGAAAGTGATGATGTTTCTTATATGCTTAATGAAATCACCAACACTATTTAACTTCACAACTGTTGGCTTTACTGTGGAGGATGCACTAACACTTTCTTGGAACCACAGCCAACATAAATACTGCACCACAATTTTATAGGGAACCTCCCCCAAATGTAAATGATGTAACTTCACTTTTGTTTTCCCCAATCATTATCCCTAGTACTTTGGTTTTTTTAGCGTTAATGAGTAGCTTGAGAAATAACAATACAAGAGCCGTCACTTGAAGTATGAAACTTGAATTAGTTCATTTTTTAAATACTTCATGGTAAGTTGTATTCTTTATTTTGTTACAAGTTTCTAAGTGCAGCTACCCTGCCCCTGCCCCTTCCCCTTCCCCTACCCCTACCCCTACCCTCTTCTGATTTTCTTACTCTTTACTGTTGTTAAAAGCTACTATAGATATTGTTTGGTTCAATCTCTTTGTTAGCCACTTAACCTCTTTGGTATCCATCAAATATTAATCTTGTCTACTTGTCCCTTATGATTTTGAAGATTTAGCTTTTAGCCTATTAATTTTTGAAAATACAACTCAGTTTGTAGTTTATCTTGAGATGAGAGGGATATAGAATATCTTGGGGAATCTAAAGGAGTTAATAGCGTTCTTTACCCAATTTAGTGTAATGATGTGGTGGAAGGTTAGCTTATTTTGACTTCAAATTGACTGCACTTTCTTTTTCTTGTAGGGACTTCTGAGCATTCATATTATATAGATAAATCATATCTGAGGGATGATAGTGGAACATAGGTTACCATACTTTTTCAGATTTCTTGAACTAAGGAACATTTAAGTACAAAATTCTTATGAATCTTAAGGGATCAAATTTTGAAACTCTTATTATGTGTTTGACTATTGATTTATGGATCTTGCTACATCCTACATGTACACCAGGAGTTATATAATGCCACGTAGCAGCACTCTACTATTTGCCAATTTAAAATACAGTCAACTTTTTTATTAAATTTTTTTCCTCCACATTATATTATGTAACCCACTATGTATAATTTTGATGTACAAGTAGCAAAATCCTTGATTTATTTACTTCCTTGTAGTTAAATTTCCATCTAATTGCCTACCTGAGTTCATTGCATTTAGGTTGTGGATTGAGCTTAACTACAAAATACAGGTTGCTGGTGTTTGTTGTTATTAATAAATCGGAAATAAGCAGGGTACAGGCTGGATGAAAAACAAGTTAAATTTAAGGATGGAGTTCCAGAGGAAGGAAAAGAGAATAGAGATAGAGATAGTAGTGTGATGTGTAAGATGGCTAGTTAAACATAGAGAAGAAGGTAGTAGGAGAATCTCCAGGTAGAAAACTACCTAATAAGGAAACACAGTGGTGGAATGAGTAGGTCCTTATGGAAATTAAGACTAAAAGAAAGTGCCATAGAAACTTAACAAACAAATACAAACAGTTTTGTTTAAATAGAACTACAGAAACTTAAACAAAATCTTGAAATGCGGAGGCAACATTCCAATTTTGTTTAACCATCTTGAGGAACATGTAACTTGTAATGACCCAACCTTTGTGCCCAAGTCGTTAACTTACATATTGTCCGATATAGGAAAGCTCGAACCCATCTTACCCCTACGAATTTCTATCGCTTCCTCAGGATTCGAACCCATAAACTTTCACTTAAGACACTCATAAAACAAAGGTCTTGGATTCGAATTCTGCGTGTTTTTTTGTAACAATCCAGGCCTCATATCCAAGGCATTATATCATGTGTATTATCTGCTCTGGGAGAACTTAAGTCAATTTTACTCCTTACGGACCCCAGGATTCGAACCTGAGACCTTTGTCAGGATTCAACTTAAGTATCTTGGGTTCGAATTCTAGGGACGCAATAAAAATCCGTGAGGAGTAAGATGAGTTCAAACTCTCCCAAAACGGAAGTACGTAAGTTAACGATTTGAACATAAAGGTCGGGTCGTTACAAAAAAAATGTCCGTTTTTTGTAACGACTTGAGTCTTTATACCCAAATCGTTAACTTACGTACTATCCACTATGGAGAGCCTAAGCTCATCTTATCCCAAACTAATTTTTGTCGTGTTCCCATAAATCTTAAAGGAGGCTGTGTTTGAATCTTGAGAATGCGACAGAAATTCACGAGGAAAAGATGGGCTTGGGCTCTCCCATGACAGATAGTATGTAAGTTAACAATTTGGGCATTGAGGCTCGGGTCATTACAAACCTCTTCCCAATTGCTGGCTTAATTGAGTGGATAGCCATTACATAATCATTGAATTATTCACACCCCAGGTGTTAAAGTTGGGATCATTTGACTTCATGGGAGGTATTCTAATCCCCCCTTACCTTTGACTGTGAAAGTGGTTGATTAGGACCTTTCAAAATAATTAGTCCTGTTTAGCGTTGTTCAGTATGATGGAGATTCGAATTTCAGATTTTTAGATGTTGAAAGTTGTTTTTAAGTTGTAGAAGATGTATCTATAATCTCAGAAATTTCTCAAGACAAAAACTGAATGATCCTAGCAATGAAGTCTAGGATAAGAGTCATAAGGTTCAACCACCTTGTTTAAAAGCTTAAAATTTTATTTATTTAATGTATTCAATAATTTTCCTTCCACAACACGTGAGATATTAAAGGATGTATGTGTTATTTGTCCACCTATTATTCTTCCTTGTTGAAGACAACACATGATATACATGTTATCCACTTTAATAGTTTAAACTTTTAGATCAAATGGTTCAACATAACATCGAAGCACGCAAAAGGTCTTGAGTTCAAGTCTCGTCGTCACCTATTAAATGAAATTGTGCATGAGTTATGCTTTGACGGGACTAAAATTAACCCAGTCTACACGTGAGAGAGCGTGTTGAATACAAGATTTAAATGATATACATATAATTCTCTTTAATAACTTAAGCTTTTAATTCAAGTGGTTTAACATTCCTCATTACTTGAATTAATGCTTTCGGTATCAAACACTATTTGCTAGGATTATGATGTAAGATCTGCATTTATGCAATGTTTTAATATTTGTTATTTGTTTTTGGTTTGAAATTTGTTTGCTTCAATAACAGGTATGGCAAGAGAACTATCCAAGGAGTTCTAAACGATGGCTATAATGCTCTCATGCGGTACTACTTAAACAACTTCCGTGATGGTACAAAGCAGGTTCATATGCTCACCTTTTTTCATACGTAGGGTTTTACTGAATAGAAGATTCCATAAAGTTGCACCAAATTCTTCCACTCTGTATATAATACTAATAATAGCTTCTTGAAGTTGCTTTTGTCATCTGGCAGTCCAGTGGTGACTGCTATCTGGCATGCATCAGGTTGTTTGTTATGATGTATCTCTTATTTCCTGAATTTCTATCTGAGTATGTGTGAACTAACTTATATCTGAGTATTCAGTAGGGATGGCAACGGGGCGGGGCACCCTCGCCCCGCCCCGCCCCGCCACGCCATCACCCCACCCCGCCCCGTGCCCCGGGGCGCGGGGCGGGGGCGGGGGCTTGCCCCGTTAAACCGCCCCGTTTAATTTTTTTTTTATTTTTTTATTTTTTTTTTCCTTAAAAAATTCACATATATATTTATTTATTTTTTTTTAATCTTTCATGGGCCGGGTTCGGGGCGGGGCATCCCCACCCCGCCCCGTGCCCCGCCCCGCGACGGGGCGCCCCGCCCCGCCCCGCCAACCTCGTCGGGGCGGTTTTTTTCGCCCCGAACCATCGGGGCGGGGCGGGGCGGTTTTTTTTGCCATCCCTAGACTATTCAGTAACCTGTGTCTCCTTGATTTATGCATCACATTTTCTGTCAAATGTGCATTTTTCGTAACATTTGGCTTGACATTTATTATCAGTTACAGTCAATACAATATGTATACACTTGTCACCTAATCATACTACAATTTCATTCTTATATTATTTTTGTATCCTAACAAAATGCTACATTTTTTCCTTCTACCAAAAACCTGAAGGATGCAATTGATCTAATGCAAGGACATTACATTCTTTCTGTCTCCCGAAGCATGACTCCTACAACGCAGGAAGGAGGCATTGAGGCAATAGCTGTGAGTAAAATCTTCTTGTGGATATCTTATTGAGTTGTACACATTACCAATTTGGCAGTTAATTAGTTTTGAATAGTTCATATATAGAAGCTTTATTCTTATTTTTATTTCAATATAAAATGAAATATTTGGTCAAATGAATTTCTTTCGATGTAAATCGTATATTGAAGCTTTTGATCTTATTTAGAGCTTACTCTGCCTGGTTCATGTCTGGAAATGAGAAAGTTATACAAACTGGGAATCTCTGAATTAAGAATGATTTATGCAGACTGCATCAGCTATTTGGAGTTTGTACTTATGTATAGTGATTATCACCTTTCTAACTCTCCATTTGCCCAAAGATATGTTTACATAATTTTTCAGCAACACTGGAAAAAAAGTCACCTTTATTGACCAAATTGTATGTATTACTACCATAACAAGATTGTCTCATCTCTCACAAAGATTCAAGAAGAAATTTAATTGAATTCATATGGTTATATTTGAAATTTGCCATGTAGCTACTGTTGATTTTGGAAGGTCATAGCATGGACAATAGTCTGTGTGATTTGACGTCTGCCGAATTGATCCAACTATTTTACAAATGAGTCATGGCTACTCTTATAACCTTAGAAGAGAGGGTAGATCCGTAGATGTATAATGCAATTGAAGGAGTCTTAAATCTCTTTGAACTGGGTCACTGCTGCACTGCTGAATTTATTAGAGCTAACAGCCATTATAATACATGGGTTCCTGAACAACTAGAGAAGGGAGTAATTAATTTATTTGTATAATTTTTTAATCTTTGACAATTAGGAACAGAGATTAAATCCAAGGTGACAGTGACTAAGAATTTGATCTTCTGATGCAGTTTGATTTGCATTTTTGTGTCATTTCATGCTGCAGACCTCTAGAATAATATAAAAATTGCATTCTCAGTCTGCCCATAATTGTAGCTATCCCTTACCATTGTTAATGTTACTTTGGTAGTGGGAAGCTGTCTCTGAATGACGTGTGAACCTTTTTTATTTGCCCTCTTTATATGCTTGGTCATCCTGGTTTATAGTATCTCAAGTCCGACTACCGTGATCTTTTTTTTTTAATAAATTTCTTTGACTTCATTTTTCCTCAACTAAGAATTGAAGTTGATATACGTGAAGGTTTTTTCATTGTATAGAGAAGATTGATTAAGTTGCATTGAAATTATCGTGCATGGTCTGCTATAGTTTATCCATATTGTTTTTGACCAGACTGTTACATTTCTTTCTCTGCAGTCCTTTCCACTGGCCTTTTTACTGATTTTGACTGGGTTCTTCTTTGCAACTATGTCTTTAGGACGAGGTAAGATAGCACTTACTATAGTAGTTTCTTATAATGTTCATTTGGTCCTTGCAGTTTGTTGTACCTGCTTGTGTTGTTACTTCCCTTTCTTTGTTTAGTTTAATCAATGTACTGATTGTTTGAAGCTCTGTGTTCTGGACCAGGTGACTCTTCCAAAGTCGAGAATTAAGAGATGATAATCCTTTGGAATAATATTCCAAATTATATAAGATAATAAGAATATTCTATACCATGCTTTGAATTAAACCAAGTCAGATATAGTTTAAGGAAAATTGGGAAAATAAACAGCACACAAATGCACAAGAGAGACACTCATACTTTAAGCTTGTAGCTTTTGCGAAATGTTAAGTACCTAACTGCTCACAAAGCCTCAAATATGTGGGAAGCTCAATCGACTGTCTATAGATAATGATAAAATAGGATGCTTGCCCTCAGTTTCTGGAAACTAGAGCTGTACTTTCTTGGTAAACTGCTCATGAATTTTTCATGTGCTTTCACTTTGTACTCTGGTGATACATGTTTGAAAGTTATCTTTCAGTGCAAACATTTCAGCTTTCGCCTTCCATTTGGTGGGTAAGCAGGGTGGACCACATATACTCTAAATTGGTAGGCTCACCCTACTGGAGGTAAGGGAAAGCAATAAAGTTCCAAATCCTGTCCACGTAACCAACTTGGTGAATTATGATCTTCCCATCCTTCGTTTTTACCACTTGGCCAAACAAAGAACCCAAAAGCAGTGGCCACTACTTGCAGTTCTCTCTCTGTTCAGGCACTATTAGTTGGAGTGACATCATTGTTTATGCTACAGGAATTTCGTAAAGCATAATGATTACATAAAAGAAATGATATAACGCATAAATGAATGTAATTTCTGTGTTTGATTGTTGAAAGTATTGATTCCTTTCAACTATATATTGTGGTCTTACTTCAGCGTCAGGATATCATTCTTGCCAGCGAAATAATATAGCCTCAATGACGCGACCAAAAATTTTCTGACACTAGAACTGGGGGTAGGGGCAAACTGTAAAGCTTCTCCAACATTGTTACAATGACTGAGATAAAGGATTTGAGTTTCTTTCTAGAACCTAGCCATGTCACCCGTCCCTTGGGGCCATTTGCATTCGTATTGTCATTAATTAAATTCTGAGGCATTCGTGCAATTCTTGTCTTTTTAACTATTTATACTGACTCGTGCCACTTCTTTTCATGTCTTTGTATACAGTTCGGTATGATCTCTGGAATTTATTATTTTCTATCATGTGGGCAAGCATGAGCTTGGCTATAGCGGCATTTGTAAGGGCCAACGGTCGGGTTTTCTGTAATCGTCCTCGCCTGTACCAACCTCGTTAATTCTGAATTTGAGGATTTAGTCAGTTTCCACTTCACTATGCGCTTAACAAGCCCAATTGTTGATTACATTCTTTTCCCATCTTTATTTCTTTCCCATGTGAATTGTTATATCACGAGTTGATTTTTTTTTTTTAAATGTAGTGAATATATCGCGCTGGACTAATGTAGTTACTTTTCTTCTTGTGTTACTGAACTTCATGTCAAGAAAATTCAAGTTTGGCACTACTATCAAGGGCGGAGCCCAATGAAGTCCAATGCAGGCACATGCTTGCACTGAACTTTTGGGCCTAATCCGAATGCCCAAATTTATTTTATTTTATTTTTTTGGATCACATTTGTAATTGTAATGCCCAGCAGCAGTGAAGCCCAATACCATGATTCAACCCGATACCATTAGATCCATGAGAAAATTGCCTAGAAATCTACTTTTAAAGTTTCAATTTCAAAAAACAGGTAGATTAATTTTTATTTCACAAATCAGGTGATAATTAAATTTTAATAATTTTAATTAATAAAAATTTAATTAAACACAATCTCTACATATTCACCTCACTTAACCCCCATTTCCACGCACCATTCATTTCAAAATCTTACCCACCATTTTCTCTCTCATCTCTTCTCAACGACCGACAGCCACCGTGGAGTAGCGTCGTCGATTCCGTCTACGCCGCCGCCGTCGGACAAAACGCCGTCACCACCGTGCTCAAGGCGTCACCTTCGAGCGACGTCGCTCTGAAGAAGCAGCGCGGCAACAACCACCACGCGAACGTTGTGAAGACGGAACCACCACTGAGCGGCGTCTGCTGCAGCCCGTCACTCCGAGACGTCGAAGGGCCATTGTCACTTCAAACAGTCGCACGAAGGGCCACCGCACGCAAGGTTGCTTCTCGATCTGCTCAACGCTGAAGCGATGTTGAACTGTGGGTTGTGATTTGTAGTTGAGCGCCGGTGATGTCTATAGTTTGTGGTTTTAGGTGATGAGCTTCTCTGCTGGGGTTTTCCGGCGATTGTAGTTTTGTGATTTGTGTGTGGTTGTGATGGCGAGGTGGGTTGGTAGCGATGTCGGTGGCTGGTGGAGTGTGGGACGAGTGTTTGTGACTGTTAGGGTTTTTTTCTCTCTCATCTGTTTGTGTGGTGGTGTTGTCTGTAGATGTGGTGGTGTGTCATGGTGGTCGTGGTTTTTGAAAAGCAAATTGCATCCAGTGACCGTTTGTGATTGTTTGTGACCATTTGTGCCCTTTTGTGACCGATTGTGACTCTTTGTGACCGATTGTACCCTTTTGTGACCGATTGTGACTTGTGAATTGTGACTCGTGGTGACCAATTGTGACAAAAAAATTCTGAAAAAATTTGGAAGTTGGCCGCCTGAACAGGCGTCGGGGTTGATTGTAGGAGAGTTACCGGAGCGGCCACCTAAATAATAGTCGGAACAGTCGCCGGACCATCGCCGGAGATGGAGAGAATGTGATGTAGTGAGGTGATGGGGGTGGGTGAGGTGTCAGGGGTGTAAATAATTAATAAATATTATATTATAATTTACTATTTAATAAATTTATTTACCACCTGATTTTTGAAATAATTAGACAAATTTGTTAGTTTTGAAAAGTAATTCTTATATGTAGGTTTTGTGTATTGTTACCTAGATCCATTTCTATTACCATCCAAGATTACAACCCATTCCAATCATTCCCATTCGAATTCAATTTCAATTCAACCAAGTCATTTTTCCCAGCTCCTCTCCGCCTCTGCTTTCTCCTCTCGGCTCTGCTCCTCCACTCCGCCTCTTCTTCCCCGAAACTTCTCAAGTCTCAACCTCCGCCATTCAATCTCCGCCAATAGCGCCTCGTCCATATTCAAGCCATAGACGGCAGTAGGCACTAGGCAGACACGGCCATCGAAAATTCCACATTCTATCGACGATTCTTCATCAACACCTGCACAGTAAATGAAGAAGGTGAAGCCCCGAATTGCTTAATTGGCTGTGATGACTGTTTATTTTTGTATTTTTCAAGTATCGCTTGTTTACGCCTTCTACTTTCCTCCCTAATTCTCTCAAGATCTTCTTCCAGTTGCATTGCAGTCATTTCTTGATAGTCCTCTTATTCATCTTCTCATCTGAAACCAAAAAGAAGAAAAAATTAAAAAAATTGAACCAACAAATAAAAGAATACTCAATTTTGGCTAATTTGTCTGAGAGAAATATACTTCTTAATATTCTCAGTATTCCTTTCAGCAAGATTATTTTTAAAGCTGACATTTTATAAACCCGTTTTCCTTGATTTCTGTGGTTATTTTCAGAATTTTTTCCATGCCTAGAATCATTATACCTATCTCGGTCTTTGTATCGTTGTTTTATATTTTGGGATTCTTTGTTAAAAGATCTAGTCAAACAATGATTTTGGTTAAAAAAACCCTATTTCAATGTTTATTGGCCAAATGGCCTTCAATTATAAAAAACAATAAATAAACAATATCAAATGTCATAAATACCCTCATCATTGGAAAAGACCCTAACACCCTTATCAATCCAATTAAATCCCCACATTCACTTTTTGATCCCCAAAATCACAATAACTCGTTTTCTTCTCTTCAATTATTCTTGCTGCTCTAAAATCCTATTCTTCATTGTATTCTTCACATATTTGGGTGTCTTATGAATATTTATCAACTATATTAAATCTCATTTACATTTGAAGAAAGAAGAATTTACATTTGAAGAAAAAAGAAATATAATTTTAGAAATCTTATGTAAATTGTACATTTATTAATGAATATAGTATTAAATAGTATTTAAGTTGGTGTTGTTTTTGTACTTAGTGTGTTTTTTATGTTGTTTGCAACTATTGGAAGGTAATGACACTCCAACCGTTATCCGAAACGTAGAACGGCACTCCAGTCTTTTTCGCTACGTAAAACGGCACTACAGTCGTTATCTAATGTGATTTGATTTTTTTCAATGAAATGACCTCTAATAATGGACCCCTAATGTAAATCACACAGAAAAATTGACCATGTCACAAAAAAATGTTGAAATGACATTGCTTTTATATTATCGAGATGGTGAAACCACAAGTCGATCCACTCACATGTGTCGATTAAATTAATGAGCATATCTCTTAACTTTTGTACATGTTATGTGCATATTACAACGTAATTAAGCTCAACCTATTATTTTTCAAGGCACGAATAGGTCGTGGCTTCTTACATTCGTGTTTACACATGTAACAGGACATGTGCCGTTGTCAAGTCCTGTAACGACACTTGTGTCGTTCTGAAATTTTTACCTATATTTAATTTTTTTTTCAACAAAATATAATTAATGAGTGCAACTCTCAAATTTTTTTCAACAAAATCATTGTATTGATTCGTTAGAAAATATAATTAATGGGTGTAACTCTCAAATTTTCTACACAGCATGTCCACCATGCAACTTAAAAAAATTCGAATTATCGATTATCGAGATTCGGAGGGGTCGTCGTCGCTCGTACTCGTGTTTATTGACAAAACGCCACGAATGTCGTGTACCGGCACATGTGCCGTTCTGATGATTTCTCCAAAATTTTCCTTCACTTCCGCCTCAATGACCTTAAGCATTGTACCCCATGTCTTGAGGAAGTCAGAAATGTCGATAAGCTATTTTAGATACTTGTTTATTGACAGAACGACACAAGTGTCGTTTAACGGAACGTGTGTCGTTATGATAATTTTTGCAATATTTTGATTTATTTCGGTCGCTGCGACCTCAAGTATTGTACCCCATGAATTAAGGAAGTCGAAAATGTTGATTATGTGAAAAATAACAATAGAATTGACATAGATTATATGATATCTTGTTGGTGAACTCACAAGTCATTGTATTGATTCGTTAGAAAATATAATTAATGAGTGTAACTCTCAAACTTTCTGCACGGCATGTCTATCTTGCAATGTAAATAAGTTCGAATTATCTTTTATCGAGATTCGGAGGGGTCGGGCCGCTCGTACTCGTGTTTATTTACAGAACGACACGAGTATCGTGTGCCGGCACATGTGCCGTTCTGATGACTTCTCCAATATTTTCCTTCATTTTCGCCTTAATGACCTTAAGCATCGTACCCAATGACTTGAGAAAGTCAGAAATGTCGATTAGTCATTTTAGATACTTGTTTATTGACAGAACGACACAAGTGTCGTTTAACGGCACATGTGTCGTTCTAATGATTTCTGTAATATTTTGATTTATTTTGGCCGCTACGAACTCAAGCATTGTACCCCATGAATTAAAGAGTCGGAAATGTCGATCATGTGAAAAATAAGGATAGAATTGACGTAGATTATATGATATCTTGTTGGTAAAATTACAAGTCATTGTATTGATTCGTTAAAAAATATAATTGATAAGTGTAACTCTCAAACTTTCTGCACGGCATGTCTATCTTGCAACGTAAATAAGTTCGAATTATCTTTTATCGAGATTCGGAGGGGCCGTGGCCGCTCGTACTCGTGTTTATTGACAGAACGACACAAGTGTCGTGTGCCGGCACATGTGCCGTTCTGATCATTTCTCAAATATTTGGCTTCATTTCCGCCTTAACGACCTGAAGCATCATACCCAATGACTTGAGGAAGTCAGAAATGTCGATTAGCTGTTTTAGATACTTGTTTATTGATAGAACGACACAAGTGTCGTTTAACGGCACATGTGTCGTTCTGATGATTTCTGCAATATTTTGATTTATTTCGGCCGCTACGACCTCAAGCATTTTACCCCATGAATTAAGGAAGTCGAAAATGTCGATCATGTGAAAAATAAGGATAGAATTGACGTAGATTATATGATATGTTATTGGTGAAATTACAAGTCATGGTATTGATTCGTTAGAAAATATAATTGATAAGTGTAACTCTCAAACTTTCTGCACTGCATGTCTATCTTGCAACGTAAATAAGTTTGAATTATCTTTTATCGAGATTCGAAGGGGTCGTGGCCGCTCGTACTCGTGTTTATTGACATAACGACACAGGTGTCGTGTGCCGGTACATGTGTCGTTCTAATCATTTCTCCAATATTTGGCTTCATTTCCGCTTTAACGACCTTAAGCATCGTACCCAATGACTTGATGAAGTCAGAAATGTCGATTAGCTGTTTTAGATACTTGTTTATTGATAGAACGACACAAGTGTCGTTTAACGGCACATGTGTCGTTCTGACGATTTCTGCAATATTTTGATTTATTTCGGTCGCTACGACCTCAAGCATTTTACCCCATGAATTAAGGAAGTCGAAAATGTCGATCATGTGAAAAATAAAGATAGAATTGACGTAGATTATATGATATCTTGTTGGTGAAATTACAAGTCATTGTATTGATTCGTTAGAAAATATATTTGATAAGTGTAACTCTCAAACTTTCTGCATGGCATGTCTATCTTGCAACGTAAATAAGTTCGAATTATCTTTTATCGAGATTTGAAAGGGTCGTGGCCGCTCGTACTCGTGTTTATTGACAGAACGACACAAGTGTCGTGTGCCAGCACTTGTGCCGTTCTGATGATTTCTCCGATATTTTGCTTCATTTCCTCCTTAACGACCTTAAGCATCGTACCCAATGACTTGAGGAAGTCAGAAATGTCGATAAGCTGTTTTAGATACTTGTTTATTGACAGAACGACGCAAGTGTCGTTTAACGGCACGTGTCGTTCTGATAAATTTTGCAATATTTTGATTTATTTCGGCCATTACGACCTCAAGCATTGTACCCCATGAATTAAGGAAGTCGGAAATATCGATCATGTGAAAAATAACGATAGAATTGACATAAATTATATGATATCTTGTTGGTGAAATCCCAAGTCATTGTATTTATTCGTTAAAAAATATAATTGATGAGTGTAACTCACAAATTTTCTGCACGGCATGTCCATCTTGCAACGTAAATAAGTTCGAATTATCTGTGGTTCGGGAGGATCAGACGCTTAATACACGTGTTCACAGGCAGAACGACACTTGTGTCTTCTCGTAGATCTTTAAATTATTGTAATTTGGATGGGTCGCGGCTCTTCAAAATCGATTTTAGAGTCAGAACGACACTTGTACCGTTTTCAAAACAGTAACGACAGTTGTGTCGTTTTCTTTTTTCCTTTTGATTAAGTAATGAGTAGTGGCTCTTCAAAATCGATTTTAGAGTCAGAACGACACTTGTGCCGTTTTCAAAACAGTAACGACAGTTGTGTCGTTTTCTTTTTTCCTCTTGATTAAGTAATGAGTATAAATTTCGAATGTTGTAAGTGGCATGTTCAGCCTACAACTTAAATGAGTTCAACTCATCATTATCGTGATTTGGATGGGTTGCGGCTCTTCAAAATTGATTTTAAAGCCAGAACGACACTTGTGCCGTTTTCAAAACAGTAACGACAGTTGTGTCGTTTTCTTTTTTCCACTTGATTAAGTAATGAGCATAAATTTCGAATGTTGTAAGCGACGTGTTCAGCCTGCAACTTAAATGAATTCAACTCATCATTATCGTGGTTTGGATGGGTCGCGACTCTTCAAAATCGATTTTAGCTCCGAACGACACTTGTGTCGTTTTAAAAACAGTAACGACTGTTGTGTCGTTTTCTTTTTTCCTCTTGATTAAGTAAAGAACATAAATTTCGAATGTTTTAAGCGGTGTGTGTTCAATCTGCAACTTAAATGAGTTCAACTCATCATTATCGTGGTTTGGATGGATCGCGGCTCTTCAAAATCGATTTTAGAAACAGAACGGCACTTGTGCCGTTTTCAAAACAGTAACGGCAGTTATGTCGTTTTCTTTTTTCCTCTTGATTAACTGAGTTCAACTCATCATTATCGTGGCTCGGACGGGCCGCGACTCTTCAAAATCAATTTTAGATGCAGAACGACAGTTCTGTCGTTCTGGTAGACGTTCTCAAAGCAGTAACGACACTTTTGTCGTTCTGTTGATTTCTCCAATATTTTGCTACTTTTCCAGCGGAACGACATCAAGCATTGGACCTCCTAACTTAAAAGGTCGACAAACTGATTGTCTTTTTGGATAGTCAATCTAGCTTGCCTATTTTGGTACTCAAAATCGTGGCTTTCAATCCTCTTAGTTAAAAAAAAAAAAATTCGGGGGCCGAACCCCTGAGAGGGGGCCCACACCCCGTATTTTCGCCAATACTTTTTGTTGATTTCTTCAATATTTTGCTTCTTTTTCACCACAATAACACTTGTGTATCGTTGTAATGTCATCGTACAGTCATCTTAGATATTTTCATAACTTTCTATGTTACATACTTTAGGGAGTCCATTAAAATATTGTTTGTTGAAAATTTCGGAACGACACCGGTGTCATTACTGGACATGAAAACGACACTTGTCATATTACATATCTAAATACTAGTATAAGTAATCACGGTCCATTCATCCCATGAAAATAATAAGTGAAACTTATTTATATTGTAATATGCACATGACACGTATAATGTTGAAATGTATGTTCATTAACTTAATCGGCACATATGAATAAAACGACTTGTTATTTCATTATCTCGATAAATATAAATGTTGTGTCATTTCAATCGTTTTTTGTAGCTTGTCAATCTTTTTGTGTTATACATATTAATAAGTCCATTATTAGAGGTCATTTCGTTGAAAAAAATCAAATTATAGTAGATAACGACTGTAGTGTCGTTTTACATTGCAGATAATGACTGTAGTGTCGTTTTATATCGCTACTGCAGACCTTTCAGCAACAGCAGATTGAATTGGTGCATTATTGGTTGATGTTAAGTCATGGTGTTCGTCGTCTGGGTGAGTGCTATCCACTGGTGGTGGTGCGCGACCATGGGTGTCGCCGGAGGTAGGTTTTCCGGCAGAAGAAGATGCGCGAGAACTAGTTTTTTGGGCTGGTTTGTTGCTGATTCTGGTGGTTTCGTGGATAATGGTTGGTTGGAGGTTGTAGATGAGAGTGAGACGAGGTTAGGAGTGGTGGAGTCCGATGGTTTGGGTGACCGAAAAGTGGTAGAATGGATCTCCATATGTGGCTGCTGAAAATGGATGAAAATGAAGAAGAAAGAAGAATGTGAAATGGAAGAAGTTGGGTAAATAATTTGAGATAAATTGAAAGACAATTTTGTCATTTTACCATTAAAACATTTTAATTTATTTTTATTCTA
Source organism: Fraxinus americana (assembly GCA_035079005.1). Classification (NCBI taxonomy): domain Eukaryota; kingdom Viridiplantae; phylum Streptophyta; class Magnoliopsida; order Lamiales; family Oleaceae; genus Fraxinus; species Fraxinus americana. The sequence goes on along the minus strand of CM068706.1, from coordinate 13,481,614 downwards.
TTTCAATGTTGGTCAAAGGTCATTTCTCCAAAATCATTGTTGAGGAGGGTTATTTGGCCAAATTTCCCTTATATTTTTATCATTATTAAATTCATGATAAAAAAAACTCGACGTTCGGCGTCGATAAATTTGTGCCTGCACTAAAGGAATTTCTCGACCCTGGCTACACCAGTATGATAAATTAACCATTATTGCCAATTATATTGTAATTTAGATTCTTCTTGCTGAATTTTGCACCTACAAAACATCTGGAGCACACGTGATCTCAATGATGATATTATGCTTTTGTTATTACAAATCTCAAATTACCTTCTGTATTAAAGTAACATCTAATTCATACTTGGAAAGATTATCTAGGATTTGAGTATGAAGGCCAGCAAAGGTGAAACTCGGTTCTGTAGGTGAAAACGATGTAACCTTGAACAAACAGAAAATCTTCCGTGCCACCCACGATGGGATGATCAGAAGGCTTTATGTTGCGTGTGCCTCCAACAACGGAAATGGATCCTTTTCTCAGATTAATAACTTTAAAACATGTCTTCGATAAATTCTTAGGGCTAGTGTATAGATCTACTACTTCATAACTTGTCATGTAGACATTTTTGGTATGACCTTGATTCATTGAGATCAAATGACAATTTTATGTTAAAGGATATCAATCTAAAAGAAAATGGAAAACAATAACACTTTCAGTCACCCAACTTACCATTTTGTATCACAGTAGTCTCCAGTCTTTTCTTACCGACAGAATTGTTATTGTACTCACCATTTACAACCTTTGATAATTGTAGCATTTGTGTTCCCAATCTTTTTCTTGACATTCCTCTCCTCAACGTTTCATTAATTAGTGCATTTTGTCCCTTTGTTTCTGTCTAAATTTTGAGTGATTATATTGTCACCACAACTTTTATTTGATACACTACATTTTAATTGCAGTTAAGCGCATTATAGCAATTATTTTTTTTTTTAACTTTTTTTCCATCGAATTCGTATCTTAAACATTCCATTAATTAGTACTTCTCGTTCTTGTTGATAATTTATATCAAAATATTTTGCTTTCATGCTTTGAAATGGGGGGTCGGGAATTTTGTGCTTTTATTTATTTATTTCTAAATATGATGGAAAAATAAATTGTTTTATGCTATTTCAACGAATTTTTGAACATAAAGCCGTTATCAAATACAATACAAAATGTGTTAATTAATGAAAAGTTTGAGGATAAGAATACATAGAAAAATCTTTAGAGACATAAGTGTTGTAATGAGCGAAGATAAAAAAATTTAAGTGCAATTAAATTGTTGTGCAAGAAATAAAAATTGTGGTGTTAAAAAGAGAAATTTACCCTCTAGTTTAACTACACAAAAACCAAACATAAAAATGAACTTTTTGAGTAATTCTATTTTACCAAATGAATTAACACCTTGATCGACACATTAAGCGTGTGACAAAAAATAATTGGATGATAGGCCATATTCCTCAACCAATGCAACCGCACCATCACCACTACTCAAGCAGACAACTAACAGCCCATTAGTAGCGATACAAATAGACATCATCGACGTGCAAGGAAACTATTTATGCACATAAACAATGGGAATGGTGAGTCTTGACGACACCATAGCAACTGTTGCATCGATAACAATTTTTAAAAGTGTGTTTGAGAGCTGTTTAAATTATAAAATAAATAAGAAAGAGATATTGATAAGTAGACAGTACTTTGGATAAATATGATTTGATTGATTACAAATAAATTATGAACAGCTGCAAAACATGCTCTTAGTATTGTGATAATAACATTGTAGCAAGCAGGGCGAGGCATTGAGACTAATGTAATGTATTTTAGCATAGCAAGTTGGGTCATCGAGAGAAGAATTACAAGGAGCAAAGAATATGACATTGACATGGAGTCGTTGCTTGTTGCCCGTCTCACTTGTGTCGGCGAGGCAAAGAAATGGCATAAAAATAAAATTTCCGATCAACTTGCGCTGTAGAGGAAAGATGTGTCATGAGAGGGTGCCATCTAAGACGGCGATGAAGAAGTTCAGCTTGCTCACCTAGAAACATCTCAAGCCTATGGATGAGCGTGGTGAATTAAAGAAAATATCAAAATGAGAAAAGGAAGCGCAATAGATCTAGTACTGAATCTCAATGCAACCCCCACATCCAGCTCATTTATCAGCTTTCAGGATTTTTACTGATTTTTCTTCATTCTCAAGCAGCGAGAAATGTTGTGACGGTTAACTGGCTTGAAGTGAAACCTCAAATATGCACCGCCAGTCAACAAGAAAACTCTTACCCGACCCCATACAACTCCTATTCCATCACCATTTAAAACCCAGAAAATCAGTTGAAGAATGTAAACAAATCCATGCAAAACTCGTACGCTCGAACCAACCCCCCTCACAAATCCGCATTTCCAACATTTTACTCCATTTCTACTCGCAATGCGATGATTTGTGCAGTGCCCGTCGGGTGTTTGATCAAATGCCTCATAGAAACGTTGTCTCGTGGACGTCGTTGATTTCGTCCTACGCCCTTCATGGGTTTTTGAGAACGTCGGTTGCATTGTTCACTGAGATGTTAGAATCCACTGTGAAACCAAACACTCATACATTTTCATTTATGATTCGCGAATGCACGACTTCTTATTTGTCTGTGTTGGGCATTCAGATTCACTGTCTGATAATCAAGTTTGGTTTGGAAAAGGATGAGTTCTTGGGGAGTGCTCTTGTGGATTTTTACTTGAAAGTTTGGAATAGTATGGACGAGGCATTTCGTGTTTTTGATGGGTTGTGGAGGAGGGATCGCGTTACATGGAATGTTTTGATCTCTGGGCTTGCTGACGTTAGTGATATTGGTGAGGTTCTGAGGTTGTTCCACGAGATGAGAGTGGTTGATGAGTTGAGGCCCAATGATTATACCTTGACAAGCTTGCTCAAATGCAGTTCTTTGATTATTGAGGTGGACCAAATTCATGGGATGGCTATGAAGTATGGTATGGATGGTGATGTAGTGGTGGGGAGCGGTTTGGTGGATCTGTATGGGAAGTGTGGGAACATAGATTCGGGAAAAAAAGTGTTTGACTCGATGGAGGTTAAAGATATATTTGTTTGGAGTTCAATAATAGCTAGTTATGTGAGGAATGGCTCTCCAGAGCAAGCTGTTACGTTGTTCTTACGTATGTGTAGGCAAGGTGTGAAACCTGATCAACATGTCTTGTCCATTGTCTTGAGAGCTTGCGCAGAGGCCGGCAATTTAGAATCTGGAATTCAAGTTCATGCCCAAATGATAAAGAATGCATATCAAGCTGACTGTTTCGTTGGAAGTGCACTGATGTCTCTTTATGCCAATGTCAAAGAACTTGGCAGTGTGGAAAAGCTGTTCAGGAGGATAGAGAATAAAGACATTGTGGCTTGGAATTGCATACTGATGTGTTATGCTCAAAAGGAAGAGCTAGCAACCTTTTACTCTATCAGTCTTTTTCGAGAACTGTGTCAAACCAATACGGTGAGACCTGATATGGCAACTCTAGTTGCTCTCATAATGTCATGTCGGAGTGTTTTAGATTTAGCAGTAGGTATTCAAATCCATGGCCTGATTATGAAAAAACGACTAGGTCGTGAAACTTCTATAGGTAATGCAGTAATTAACATGTATTCCAACTGTGGGTCCATTCTTGATGCTTGCAAGGCTTTTGATGACATTGTCAACAAAGATGAAATTTCATGGAGTTCTATAATTGGAAGTCACATGCAGAACGGGTTTGAACTAGAAGCTGTAAACCTCTGCAAAGAGATGTTGGCAGAAGGAATTTATTTGACCAGCTTTAGCCTTCCATTATGCATAGCCGCTTCTGCAAAGCTTGCAGCAATTGATTTGGGTAAACAATTTCACTCATTCTTTGTCAAGTTAGGTTTAGGAGGAGATATCTTTGTTGGGAGCTCCATTGTTGATATGTATGCTAAATGTGGAAACATGGAGGCCTCCCAAAAAGCTTTTAAAGAGCTAGAAGAACCTAATGCAGTGTCATTTAATGCTATGATCTCTGGATTCGCACGGCAGGGAAATGCTGCCAAGGCAATTGAACTATATCGAAAGATGGAGAAGATGGGCATAGTCCCTAATGGTGTCACCTTTTTGGCCCTTCTATCAGGTTGCAGTCATATGGGTCTAGTAGAAAGTAGTTTAGCTTTTTTCAATGCCATGTGCCAAAAGTACAATATTGAACCAGAACCCGAGCATTATGCCTGCTTGGTTGATGTACTTGGCCGTGCTGGACGTCTAGAAGAGGCATACTGCATCATAGAAAATGACGAAAGTGTTTTGGCTTGGAAAACTTTGCTGAGTGCTTGCAGGAATTATGAAAATACAAAATTGGCAGAAAAGTGTGCCTCGAAGGTGATGCAACTTGATCCCACGGATCATTCTTCTTATGTTCTTCTGTCCAATCTATACTCGAGGGAAGGAAAATGGGAAGAAGCTTCCAAGCTGAGGCAAAAATTGGTGAATGTTGGAGGAAAGAAGAATCTTGGAAGCAGCTGGTTAATGTAAGACATGGTTTCTATAGACTTGTCTTGGAAGAATATAGCGAGAATCGGATTTAAGAGTTGGTGGAGATGAAAACTGTTGAATCTTCTAAGAATGAATGCTGGTTATTTTATCTTGGCCATGTTAAACTTGCTGCCCGCCTCAAGATAAATTGACTCAAGGATGGGTCGTTTCTGATTTCATATTTCAGCAAGGATAGTGCAGTATGAAAAAAATATGGGTCACTCCAACGACGGCTTACTGTTAGCTAGAGAAAATGGCTTGAATTGTAAGTTTATTATCCAGAGATGTATATGCGTTTGACAGAGAGCATTGTACTGACTGGCTACATTTTTACGTCTCCGAATGTTCGGTTGTTAAAAGGACAAGATGTCCATAAGATGAATGTAGCAGAAATGAAGATATTAAAATGGATATCATACTAAAATAAATAAGATAAGAAATGATTATATTCGTCAACATGTGCAGATAATGTCAATCGAAGATTAATTTCAGGGAAGGTTGCACTGTCCTGAAGAGGCTTTCGTCATTAAAGTGATGTGATTTCAATGGAGCAACATAGAAAAGGGAGGGGCAGACCAAAATTAACAAAGTCTATTGTATTTGTCAAAAACCTAGTTATTTTTTATCTCCCATTAGAACGGCACGGATGGATTCCACTACCTCGTGTACGTATAAGAATGTCCCACCGAAGCTTCTCCCCTATGAGGGAATGCAGTTCATGTACCTAGGCATTTGTTGTTGGACAGTTATATTCGGATTGGAAAGCTCATATAAGAGCATTTCTCGATGCAATAACTAAGTCGAGGGATCACTAGTCCTAACAAAATCCAAATTGACCACAATTTAAATATAGGAAGATGTTTAAAAGGATCGAATGCTATTTTTGAGATATGAGTTTCCAGTCTCTGGATTAAACTTGATCAAAAAGCATATAGGATTAACACAAAATTGTTTTCGCAAGGGGAGAAAATCGAGTAAATCTAATCAGTTTTTGTAAGGAAAGGATGCAAGCTGTAACTAGTCTACATTGAACAGAACTTTGACCATCAAAATTATCGGGCTCGACCATGTCCTATCGGGCTTGACCATGTCCGAGTATAAAGAGCTTCGAGTTTATCTAGAAAGGACACAATCAACAATATTGTTTAAAAACCGTTCCAAGTATCCGAAGAATCCTCCAAGATAACTGTATGGTTTACGAAGCCTGTGATACAAATGCAAACACAACAATAGATATGAAACTTCCACTGTAGGATAAACAACAGATGTGATGAAAACTGAAATTGATTCAATTTCCCAATCTGATAACTCTGCATAATTCAGTTCTAGGATTGTACCTAGAGCCGATCGATGAAAGCAAGTTCATCTTTCACCATAATGCTACTACATTCACAACACTGCTCCTCTACCATGGGGGAACATTGAAAATATTTGACCAGCAGATTAGAACCATTTATTTCTCTAAGTTTCCAACTCAGATGCAGCATCATCTGTAAACTCATCGGATGGGTTTGTCATCTGAAAAAATTCTTCACCAGGATACATTTTTCGGAATAGCTGCCATGACATACAGAAAAATGGTCATTAGCGTAGTCAGCTTTATTTAACTACAGAATGGAGCGTGACATATCAGTAAGTCTATGTTCTCTTCACAACTGAGTACATGGAGCTGACATGGCAGACAATTGGGAAATCTTCAAGCAGTAAGGTGGAAGCATAATTAGAAACATAGCAAAATCTTCCTTTTTTAGACAATGAGCTCGGGTTATAATATACCTTTCCTGTTGCATCTAGAAGACTATTGTAGTGCAGATGCTCATCCGGCATTGTCATATAGTTAATGGATCCAAATCCTCCCTGAAATTCACAGCGATGAATGAAACGATTTAAAGGCCATAAAATTCATAACAAATGGAAAAGATATTTATGGCCCCTATCTTTAATAGTAGAGGAGCTCATGAATCATAATTTAAATTAAGGAGAGGTAATAGAATGCAGATTTAGGCGTAACTCGAAGATGTTTGAGAAACAATCTGGTTTTAGGATCTTTTATTAATTTTAAAAAAGAAAAATCTAATAGGGCTCCTAGAAAAGTGTTATGGTTAATAGAGAAAAAATCACACTTATAAGATATATATTAATCATATGTATGAGGGAACAGTCACGATTATGAGGTCTACAAGGAAAAGTATTATATTAAGTTTGCATCAAAGATACACTATGAGTACTCATCTACTACACCCACAAGATAATATTAGTTTTGAATCACAAGTTAAATCTTTTGATGGAGCACTATAGAAACTAGAGGTTTCAGATTATGTAGAAGTGAGACATAATACATGCAATAAGGAAAAAAAAATATTAATAATAATAATTATAGTAGGACTAAAGAAAGTTATGAAAACGACCCAGCCTGACCAGAACATTAGGGAAAAAAATAAAGAAATAAAAAAAAATGAAGAAGACACTTAAGTTAAAACTTAGGATTATGTAGCCCCAAAGATCAACCGTTTAGATTTTTTCATCACTAACAAAGAATAAGGACTTCGACACGAGGTAATGCAGCATATTATAGCAGCTTCGATAAATAGAGAAAAACTACCAGGACTATACATGATGTAAAGAAACCTATTGTGGGAAAGTTCCGTTGCATGATTATTAGATCGGTGACATTTCATGGTATAGAGTATTGGGCCATTGAAAGAAACAATGTCGTTTATATTAACACATCACAAATAAGGACGTCAAAACAGAGGTGTGACCACTTTGTAATGGATAAGATGGGAAATGAAGATACAAGTCAAGTAATTTGAGAGTAGCGAGAGTTAATGGCTAGAGCATGTTGTACATAAAATAAAGACACTTGTTTACAAAAATAATGTAATGCTAGCAGAACACATTAGAAGTCGGATAAGTAGGCCAAAATTAACACGACCTAAAATGCTTGCCAAAGTTGGTTTGTTCGCAAGTTGTAGTAGAGGTAGATAGTGGAAAAGGCTTTATGTTGCTAACATCAAGGTTATTGATTAATGAGAATAAGGTTTACCTAGTAAATATTGCTGTCAAAGTCTCAAACCCTTTGTTATTCACTCAGATTGTGGAGGCTGAGGAGATTTACTATTTCAACTTATCATTCCCTACAAATTTCTTTCTGCTTTTTCGTCCTGAAGGAGAGTTTTTTATAAGTTTGATTGCCCTAGTCATTCATATAATTCAACTTCAAAAGAAAAAGATAGCAACAATTTTATATATAATGATCTAACGAAAACAAGGTGATGCCAGGTTGGTGAAGGTTCTACAAACAGTTGATTCCTAAAATGAAAACAAAATTATTCAAGAGAGTGAAGTACTCAGTTAAACATGAAAATAAGCTGATTGGAGAACATGAATGCAGTTGATATCAGAAACGTAGAACACATGGTGGGGCCATCAGGAAAGTGAGTGAGTTTCATAGGTCCCACAATTGATGATCAGGGACAATAGTAGGACGATTTTGGCATTTAGAAGCAGTTGAATCTCACTAAATATAGAAGTCCAAAGGTAAGCCTCAAGAGAGGTGTGGACTAGTATGTTGGAGCACTATGTTCTTAAATATAAGCTGTTACGGAATAACAACATTCTTTTTATTCAGGAGAGGTCATTAAACTAGATCATACATCAAATGTGATTTAATTCCTATTATCATGCAGATATGAAGCGAACATCAAATGTATATTTACAAGCTAATGGTACAAAACTATCACTGTGTTGGCTGTAAAGGTACGAAAATCCCTACAAGTAGTAACCTTCATACTTCTCAGTGAAGTCGATAGATATAAACTTTTTAAATTGGATGGCATTTTGCAACTAGTGAATTCTTTACAGGCAATGAAAATGTTTCTTCCCATGAGTAGACAACCAAATAAAAGCCAGTAAAGCCTGTTCTTCTACTCCTAATAGGTTACCAGTCCTAAAGCTGCCACAACTGAGAAGAAAGGGCTAATTATCTCAAAGGCAAGACGGCAATAATTCACTTGAGAAAGAAAGACAAATCAAGAGATCCACAGGTAGACAAACATACAAAATACATACGTGTTGAATTCAACAATAACCAGAATCATACTAAATTCCTGAAGGAAACAAAATAGCAAGGACAAGAATCAAACCTTGGTCAACTCTTGCAGATAAAAGGCACTCCAAAGTAAGCTGGGCTTTACTTCAGTATTTCCACTTCGATCATCCATGTTACAGTTTTCAGTGTTACCAGAAATAGACACAGAAAACAGAGCATTTATGGCTGAATGTAGTAACTTCTTCCCTTCAACAGCATCGTCACATACTGCTGAAAGATATGTCACAAACCTGAACAACAAAGTGGAAAATACAATGTTGAATGAGATTTCAAATAGCACCAACTTAAAAAAAGGGCAGATGTTTACCTACACAAAAAAAAATGGCAATGACAAACCCCGGGTAAATTCAACCCCAGAAAGCCACATATAAAGACAGACGTAAATTCATATCCATAGCAAATTTTCCGTGTAATCATCCCTTTTAAGTTCAGTACATAGTTGATGGAGGAATGGGCAATTTAATAATCCAAATTTCAGAGAGTATAGGCAAATGGGACATGCAACTTACATGTCAGGTGGGCAAACAGCCACATTACTACTCAACTGGAAGACACGGACGGACTTCATCTGGTCTGGGCACAAAGCTAGAGAAAACGAAGATAAAAAAATAAAGCACTGTAGTTGGAATGTCAGAAAATACAATTAAAACACTGGGCTTACATCTGGGAGGAAAGAACACCAGACAATTAGCTACATCTGGTTTTAAGGAACTCTTGGTAATGCATATTCCTCGGGCAACCTTCTCTTTGACATCTTGGAGGGCCAAATCATGAGAACTCAGCTGATGTGAGGAAAAAGGATCTAAGGGTGATGTAACAGTAAAAGAGGGAGCAAGGATCAGCTGAGGGCTGAATAAATCTTGACCAGAAACTAACTTGACACCTTTATAAGTCCCACTGTCCTGCAAAAGTTCTAAACTGTCTTATGAAAAATGATATAAGCTATTACAATCAGCTGTAATGTTCTCTTAATATTATATAGGAAAAATGAGTGGTAAGTGCACGAAAGAGATTTTGGTGATGACCATGCACCATAGAGCCCACACGATAGTGCGCATGCATGATAATCAAGGACATCAAGTTCATGCGCTCACACAGCCAAAGGAGCAGCTCACACTTATCCTCTAAAGAGCAATAAAAACCTACAAATATCATTTCGAACCTTATCGATGAGTAGGGCAGCTGCAGGCATTCGCAAAACCTGTATAAGATGTGTATGATTAAACTAAGCATTAGAGAGCTTGTAAGGCATGTATCGGTCATCAACGATAAATAGAAACATAGCCAGGAATGAAAGAAATCTGAAAAAACTAAACAACATTTTACTGCTACATTTTGAGATAATTTCCAGTCTCCTCCAAACCAGAAAACAAGAACCGTTAACAAGTTCACTAGAAATAACAAAATGACTTGTAATTAAGAGAGGAAAATTTAATAAAGAGTCGGCAGTCAGTAATGAATATAAGGCCCCCATTACGGGCAGAACCATGGCCCACAATATAACTATTGCCACTTTTGAGCTGTGATTGTTTCCAATTTTAACAAGACAACAATGGATAGAATGGAAGGATTTATTCGACCACCCCTCCCCACTTTAAATTGGTATGTGTTTCTACTTTTCAGTTTAGAATTTATTTAACTTCTAAAACTGAAAGGAACATCCTTCAGAGACACAACTTCAAAACAAAACTAAGAACAACCTGAACACATCAAAGGGATTATGAAATATCGAGTGTTGCGCCCCACAATCAAGAGCATGTACGAAAAACACAGTTACAAGTTCAAAAAGAATATAAGTAATAACATAATCACTGAGATAGATATATAGACAGATCTCCTTTGTCTTGGTTGGTTTAGGAATTGTGTTTCCCACAGCCAAGGTTTAGGGTTTGAGAATTGGTATATAGATAGACAAATAAAGCGAGAGAGCGGAAGAGAATTCTCATCATAAGCTAATATTGAGAGTGAGAGCAGGCAGAATCCAAGTACTGTGCATTGGTATATAACCAGTCTTCTAAGTAAATATAATAAAATAACTATCCTTACATGAATACACCCTTTGACAGCAGCACGACGGCAAAAGGCTTGTGGAAGCTCCCCTTGGCCATACAAGGGATAAATCATAGCACCATTTGCATTAGGAAACCTAAAAATGTTAATAAAATAAATTGAGGACTATAGGTACTGGTTTGTCAAAAGTTAACAAAAAAAGTACTCAAAAATAGAAAGAAAAAGAAATGCCCGAATACACTATGCACTGAATGTAAAGGGTCCAGAGAACCTTTTTTTTTTTTCTATTTTTCCAATTTCCATTTTTACACATCCATTAACAGCATCTACATTGCCCAGAAAAGAGTTATGGAAAAATAATATGCAAAAGCTCACCATGTTCTCCAAATCATGTTAAGAAGAATGAAGATTATACAAATGAAATGGAAAATTGTTTTAGTTAAGCAACAAGCTAAAGCATACAGAGGTAAAATAGTTACATCTTATTATCTAGTATACCCTATAGCCCAGTAAGTATGCTCAAAAGCCTCCAAACTCTTGATCCAATTTTGTAAACATTTATAAAAGATAGTTCAAAAGTTCAGGACAGCAATAAAGCTCAAAACAAAAAAAATTAAAAAAAAAAAGGCAAGACAAATGAGCTCACACCTCATTCACCCTGAGGCTTAGCATTGAACCTCAGTAAACCGAGACCTAAGACTCAACAAATGGCAGTTAAGAAGTAATTCTCGAGGCATTTGTGAAAGCCTAGCGCCTCGAACAGCTTCTACAAACAATGAGCTTTGTTATTCCTCACGAAGTTTGGAACATTTTGTGGTATCTACCTATAGAATTTTTTGCAATTAATATTGAATAACAGTCACTATAAGGATTTTCTGTAATCAGTGACTTATAGATACACATTTTCTAACCAAAATATAATCAAAACTGAAGTTTCAATTAATATATATTGCAGGGTAATCTACGCCGTGTACATAACTAAACCTGGCTATGTACTTTAACTGGAAAAAAAAACACAAAAAACATAAGGTCGTATTAATACCAAAACAGAGAGTAAAATAAACATCCACCTCGGATACACACACAGTAAAAACAGATAAATGTAAATGCCGTATTTAGTCAGACAACTGTATACTTCATAAAGTAAACTAATTCTCACTTCCTGAATTTAGTGGAAGTTTTAAATGAATTTCACATATTATAAAATTCCAATTAATATGTAAGTGCACAAGGTTTATTCTGCCAATTAATGGGGTCATCTTTGTTTCTTTCAACCTATTAATTAATTTCTTCTTCTGTAAAAACAAAAGGTTAATGTATTATTATATTATCTTATCTACGTTCAATCAATGTCAATAGTTCTGTAATTGAATGAAATCCATTCAAATATGGATCAGAAAGAACTGACCTGCCAACCGACGAGTGGTAAAGTGTTAAATGATTTATCCCATCTTTTGTTTTGATAACATCTGTATAGACCTCCATATTGTCTTGATCATAATTCGCCATCACTATTGCATACAAAATAATCCTGAATGGGAGAACTTATATAAGTCAAATCACATATAAATTTAACCCAGAGAAAATATCCAACATGCATCTGACCGGCTTAGATATCATCATACTTAGTCTTGTGAGACATTAAATTGAAATAATAAATAATAAGAACCTCATTACACAAATTAGGATAACAATGAAATGAGACAAAAGACAAGAATAAAAAGGCTTTTCATTGAGATAAATATCTTAGTCCTCAGAGTGGCATCCTTCCTGAGGGTCATACCCATGGACGAATATTTTCTCCCAAAATAATAAACAGTAGCCAAAAGACTAAGTGGGATTTAAATCATTATCTGCACTGCATGTTCCCCAAATCAAACACTAATGGTCATAGTTAAAACATGTAAAACAAGCTTACAAAATGTATCCAAAAAATGATTAATTTGACTTCAGGAAAAGAAATTATAAGCAAACACTGCTAAGTAGTTAATCACAAGCACATCATTGGGTTATGTAATGATCCACATTCGTCCATATATCTAAAGTTTGCCAAGAGAACTATCATGTCAAAATTAAGGCTGAGAACTGTCAGAATAGATCACTCCAGAATGATGATGCAACACACGTAAATTCTGAAAGTCCAAACAAAAAGTATGCCAAAAGTTGATGATCAGAGCAATTCAGTTAAAGATGTTAGAACTGAAAAGAGAGAGGAAAACAAGAACTCTCACTAACAGAGAGAAAAAAGGCCAAGAATCGATCTGTACGATTTTAGCTTCTGTGGCAGCCCCAATTTCGTCAAAAATTCGACAAACGGACTCTCCAAGTCTTCCTCGGAAATTCGACTTCTCTCGTCACTCTCGCTCTCGCTCAGGAAATGACCCTGTACCAGCTTGAAAAACCTCATCAGCTGATTCTTCTCAGTGAACGACAAACTCCGATCCTTAAATATAGCATTCCGGGAGTCAGGCACGGCACCCAATTTTCCCTCCGCGTCGCACATGAAGCTAGCATCTACGCTCTTGAACTCCATATACTGATTTATGCCCGTTTTAAGGATCAAATCAATCATAGGGTCGGAGCAGAGCAGAACCCGAGGTCCCGTCAAATCGAGGCAGAATTTTTTCGAATTATCGAGGGGCTCGGAGGAGTAGGAGTTGATTTCTAGCGATGAGTAGAGGGGGCGAGCGACAAGAGGGGCATAAACGTAATTCCCGGTGTCGTCAGTCCGAGGAAGTTGGGGATTGGAAGATGATTGAGATTGGAACTGCTGAGATTGGAGGAAGGAGATGAAGTCTTGAAGGGGAAGAGAGGCATAGTGAGAACCGTACAACCAGTTGGGATCGAGCTGGAGGACGGTTTTACCGGCGGCGGAGGCGGCGGCGGCTAGGATGGATTCCGGGAGTCCAGTGCCTATGATGATGAGGTCAAAATTCGAAGGCTCGATGTGTGGATACGCCGCCGTTTCGTCCATCGGAGAGAGAATTACAAGTCTAACGGTGATAATTTTCAGGCAATTCTGAATTGTGTAAATTCTTAACCTGGACTCGTCTTCTCAACGTCGTTTCACACGGAATTTTATAATCTCTCATTTAAAATTATTTCTGTACTCATTTTTAATAACGGGTTAATTTCATAAACGGTTACTAAAGTTACGCGAAAATAACAAAACGATCACTAAAGTTTAAAACTTGTAAAAATGGTCACTGAAGTTTCATGCGATTTCAAAAGCGGTCACTGAACTTAGTTTTAGAACTATTATGTTTTAATTCAAATTTAAAGCACCAAAACACGTGGACATAGAAGTTGGAGGGCTCAAGAATTCTTAAAGTCTCCCTAACCTCAAACCCAGACCACCACTTTTCGCGTCCCATTCCATCACATTCCGACCATCAAAACCACCGAACCAACACACCATCTTGAAGCCCTCGCTTCTCTCTACGCAACCCACCCAAGAACCGCCCCTACCTCCGACGGTGGTGGCCGGAATTTCGTCCCAAAGTGGGCTTCTCGTACAGTCGGCAGTTTTGTGTTGTGTGAGAGGCCCAATTTTGGACGAAATTCTACCACTTTCCGTCCACCAAAACCACCGGAACAACACACCACCTTAAAACCTTCGCTTTCCTCTACGCAACCCACCCAAGAATCATACCTAAATCCTCCGAAAAGTGGCCGGAATTTTGTCCCAAAGTGGGCCGCTTGCACCGCAAAAACTGCCACCGCCACTGTGTCGAAATTCAGGCCACTTTCTGGTGGATTTAGGAGTCATTCTTGGGTGGGTTGCTTAGAGGACATCTAGGGCTTTAAGACGGTGTGTTGGTCCGGTGGTTTTGGTGGCAGGAAAGGGGTAGAATTTGGTCCAAAGTGGCGGCTGGCATTGCTGTCATGTGTGAGCCCGCCACTTTGGGACGAAATTCCAGCCACTTTCCGAGGATTTAGGAGCGATTCTTAGGTAGGTTGCGTAGAGAACAGCGAGGGCTTCAAGGTGGTGTATTGGTCCGGTGGTTTTGGTGGTCGGAATATGGTAGACTTTCGTCCAAAAGTGGGCCTCTCACACAACACAAAACTGCCGACTGTGCGAGAGGCCCACTTTGGGACGAAATTTCGGCCACCACCGTCGGAGGTAGGGACAGTTCTTGGGTGGGTTGCGTAAAAGGAAGCGAAGGCTTCAAGATGGTATGTTGGTTCGATGGTTTTGGTGGCCGAAATGTGGTGGAATGGGGCGCGAAAAGTGGTGGTCTGGGTTTGGGGTTGGGGAGATTTTAAGTTGAATTTTGCACTTGAGGTCCTCCAGCTTCTATGTCCACGTGTTTTGGTGCTTTTGGTTTGAATTAAAACATAATAGTACTAAAACTAAGTTTAGTGACTGTTTTTGAAATCACATGAAATTTCAGTGACCATTTCTACAACTTTTAAACTTTAGTGACCGTTTTGTTATTTTTGCGTAATTTCAGTGACCGTTTGTGAAATTAACCCTTTTAATAATACGTTCACACAATAAAATATTCTACAAGTAAGCTAAAAAAAATTTCTTACTTTTTAACCACACGTTCTCCAAAAAATTATTATTATGTTATAACACTGATATAAATTATTGTAATGTGGAATTGTGAAAATCGTTTTCAATAATCTACCATTATGTTGTTGCGAATTCAGATATGAAAACATTTAATCGATTTTTCGCTCATGTTTGCACAAATTATTTTTCGATTATGCTTCATGTACGTTACAGTTTACAAATTTGGTTATCAACAGATTATAGCAATGAGATTTGATTAACTCAAACTCTCACCAACCAAATAATAAAAGAAAATTTCTCCACTTTCTTTTTTATCACATCATCAATCTGTAAAATAATCTCTAGCTAGGATTACAACAATCATTTTCCATTATTTTTTATCTACATAAGCTGGTAATAGTCAAGCCATCTCAGAGCCCTTGTTTGGTCCAGATTAAAATTTGATTTTAATCCAAATCAAAGTCAAACAATCAATATTAACCACATCTTTTATAGGTCCTACAACTTTTCAAACACACATTTCAAAAAATTCTATCACAATCCATTAAAAATCTAATTTTAATTATCACCAAATACCCTCTAAATCATCAAACAAAGTCACCTCAAATTCCTCAGAAAAAATCACAAGATTCATATAAGAAAAGATCTAAAGCTGCAGCATAAAGTAAGAATTCCAATCCCTTTACTGTAGAAAAGATGACTATTAATGAGTGTATTTTATAAATTTATTCGGACTTCCAAAATTGATGGATTATGATTAATTGTGTGGATATCTACCTATAGGTAAAACCCGAACTTGGGATGCAATTAACGTGAAGAAAGGTGATTTTGAGTTTCATTGGTGTTGATTCGGAAAAATTGAAGATCAACCGGACTGTACGTAATCAATTAAAAGAATTAAATATAAAAAAAAATCACTAGTTTCGGAAGCTAAATCCAACATTTGAAAAGTATGGTGACTCAATTGTAAACTTTCAAAACCTATATCGAATCGGTTACGATGATTGTGGAAGATATGGGTTGAAGTGTGAAGATTTAAATATGAAGAATCAACGATGGAAATAGAAAGGGAATCAAGCTCAACAAAGGAATAAATTCAGCTACCTAAGTTGAATGGGGACAGAAGTTGTGCCTTGCGATCGTAAGAGTTACCTAAAGCATCACAAGCCTCGACAATTTACCACTGGCAAGATCAAAGTGTCTACCATGTGATC
Source organism: Fraxinus americana (assembly GCA_035079005.1). Classification (NCBI taxonomy): domain Eukaryota; kingdom Viridiplantae; phylum Streptophyta; class Magnoliopsida; order Lamiales; family Oleaceae; genus Fraxinus; species Fraxinus americana. Next base: position 13,465,209 of record CM068706.1, on the reverse strand, counting down.
TCAGCAGTAAAGCCCACGCAATCGGATGGTAAAAATCACTAAAAAAACTTTTGTTTTCTTGTTCGACTTTTCCTCTTGAAGAGCAATTACATCATGAGTTTTGAACTAATTTTGTAGCACATGAACACATCCTTCTTCTACATTACTGAGGAGTGGATATTGGGACACAATATGCACATATGTTTCAATAGGAGAAGCTTTAAATTTTTGGTGTGTGTGTTGGGGAGGGGGGATGACACATTATACATATCCGTATATGTTGACACACTAAAAGTGCAGCCCAAATTAAATGGTCCAAAGAGCGAAGCCCAATTGGGAATCCAAGATGAAAGCACAAGCAAAGGGTATTATTGAATAATGTAAAAGCCCACAAGCAAAGGAACGTCGTCGTCCAAGCTTGCAGAACGTCCATATGTTGAGTGAATAAAGTACCCTATGGACGCCCAGAGCGAAGGAGTCGTCGCCCAAATTGCTGAGTCGCCCAGAATCCTAGCGATGACTGAACTCTGTTGTTATCTAAAGTCACGATTTGAGGCGGTTTGAGTACATCACGATTTGAGAAAATTAGTGACAAACGGTTATGAAGAAAACGTGGTGGTAGGAGTTACAAATGGTAGTTATTGGCCAGTCAGCCACTATGAAAGAAATGGGTAGTTACAAACAGAGTCCAAACGGTTAAGAACTGCCCAAGGAGTATAAAAGGAAGAGGAAAGCAATGAAGAAAGCCCCGACAAAATTCACTCTCAAACAGAGAATATGTAATTTACTTTTTCTTAGATTAACTTTAATTAATTCATCTCCTTGTACTTGTGTGCTTGCGCCCCTTGGAGGCATCTTGTTCGTATCCAAACTGTAATCTTCATATTCGATAAACACCCCTTTTTGGGACTTTGTTTCAAGAGGTTTGTTCCTTACACAATCGTCTGATCCTCTTTTAATTGTTAGCGAGTAACCACGCGAAACAATTTGGCACGCCCGGTGGGACAATTGGTGTTCGAAGATGCAAAAGGAAAGCATTATGCCTCATAAAAGTTCTGATAAAGCACCAGCAAGTCACGGAGTAGTCCGGTCTGTGATCGAGCGATATGAGGAGCAGCAACATTCTCCTCAGACGGAAGGACAGAGTCCAAGTAGTTACAGTCGTTATGAACCAATGACAGAGTTGAGTCCTCGAACCATGCATGCATTGCTTGGAGAACTCACACAGGATGTCGGTGAACAGGTAAATTTATGAAACGTCCATAATATGGAAAAATTTACCCGGAATGGAAATATTCATTATGATAACATGGCCAAACAACTAAGTACTTTGAATGATCTTATGAACAAGTTAGTAGGCCAAGTATGTCAACCAGCAATACCCATAGGAAGTCATTTCCAAATCAGGACGATTGTGGGACATACTTCACCACACAATTCCCCTAGTTTGAACCCAGGTCCAGGTTTAGAAGCATTTTTCGGTCCTTCTACCTCAAATCAGGGGGTTAATGGAGCGCTAAATTTGAATGGTAATAATGTGACTACCAACCTGAGGGGTAATCCAAACATAAGAGATAATATCCTGAATGGTGGACATAACTTACCTCGTGTTAATGAGGGAGTAAATACTCAATATAATGGGTACAATGGTCTGAACAATGGCACCTTCCCTGCCAATCAAGGACCAAACGTCAGGCCGCCTCAAGTGAACCAACAAGTAAACCAACCCATAGGAGTCCCATATGATCCAAACGTTTTGTTGAGGAATCAAATTACGGAAATAGTACAAGATCAAATGGCTGTTGGAGTACGTCCTGTCATCAGGCCGACTTACACTAAACCATATCCTGATTGGGTAGATCAAGCATATCCATGGCCTAGAGGGTATAAGGTGCCCGAATTCTCGTTGTTCACCGGTTTAGGAGAAGTGTCTACTCTAGAGCATATAGGGCGATTCACGCTACAGAGTGGTGAAGTGACCGATTACCATAAAATGAGACTATTTCCTAGTTCATTAACAGGAGTAGCCTTTTCTTGGTTTATTAACTTGCCAACAAATTCCGTTCAGACATGGCAACAAATGGAGCAGTTGTTCCATGCTCCGTTTTATAAAACAGAATTTGAAGTTACATTGGCTGATTTGGCGAACTTACGTCAAATGCCAAATGAATGGGTAGAATGTTTTCTTCAAAGGTTCAAAATAACCAGGAGTAAATATTTTGTGCCCCTGCCTGAGAAGGAATTTGTCAAAATTGCTCAAAACTGCTTAAGTTTTGATTTAAAGAAAAAGTTCCAGGATAGGGAATTCCCTGACCTATTCCAACTTAGTGCGAATGTAATTAGGCACGAACGTTTGATAAGAGAAGAAGAGCAAGTGAAGAATTCTAGTAAAGGGACTTATTACAAAGACCCAAACTTTGGCGTTCATACCATAAGTGATGAATTTTACGATCAAACTGAAATATGTTTGGCTGAACTAATCAAAGGGGATGCATATACTTGTCCCATAATGGCTAAGCCTAGGGAGTTAGCCAGAGATGAGCCTATAAAACGAGAAAACAAAAAGGCCAGAACGTTCTCGTTCGATGTAACTAAGGCTGACCTTATATTCAATAAACTGTATAAGGATAAGCAGATAAAGTTGAGCGACAAACACAAATTGCCAAGCCCTGAGCAAATTAAGGGTAAAAAATATTGTAAATGGCATAATGCATGGTCACATATGACTAGTTATTGCTTGGTTTTCCGTCATGTTTTACAGGACGCTATTGAGTCAGTACGAATCACGTTCGAAGACAAAAAGAAAATAGCAGTTGATGAAAATCCTTTCCCACAGCCACTTGAAGTGAATATGGTGACGACCAGTCTTAAAATAAGTTGCCAAGATTCAAGTTGGTTATCGATGATGAGGAAGACCCTGAGACACATACCAGCGTATTTGAACGTATTAAAGGAAATGAACCCATGAAGAACGAAGATGTTTTGTGTGCCGATGTAAAGAAGAAATGAGAGCAAATACCGAGGAAGCAGAAATATGGCAGAATCGCCATCACCTTGAGTTTGTTCCAAACAGGAGGCAAGGCACATCGTTCTATAGAGGACCGCCTCTGGAAAGACAGTTCAGGCCAGCAAAGCATGAGAGATCGTTTAGGCCACAGCCTCGCCAACCTAATGTGTGACACTCATATCAATATAATGCAAGACGTGTTGTACCTTTTAATGAAATGACCAGGACTCAGCAAAGGCGATTTCAACGGAATTATGGACGAATGATAAGGCGGCAACAAGAAATGCCACGTCCTAAAGCGCCAAGAGTACTGGAAATAGTTAATCAAAATGCTCTCGAAGATAGTAAAGAGACTGGCACAGGGGAATCAATGGAAGAAATGCCAGAAAGTTCTTCTAGAAGGTCGAAGTTTGAGCGAAGCAAAAGAGACGAAGAAGATACATAACCACCCCTTACTATCCGTTCGGTACCTTACCTCCCATCATAGCTAATAATTATCTGTTAGCTAATGAATTCAAGACTAAGGAAAATGAAAGGGAGGAAGAAGGAGGAGATGAGGAAGAAGCATGTCAGACGTCTCAAGAAATACAAGACGAAGAGGATGATGATATGACTGATATTGAAGAAGAAATTGATCTAGAAGAAGAGAGGAGAAAGAAAGGAGTATCGCGCAATACTTTGCTGAAACAATTACATCGGGAAGGGGATCGTGAAGTAGATTTGTTGGGAGAACCATCTGGGCGTTCTTTCAATTTCTACGTACTATACGGAACACCTAAGGGGAAGAAAAGGGTATCTCGCTCTAAGAAATACGGATCTCCTCCAAGGATACTGCCTCCCCCAACAGGCTGGGTAACTGCTGGAGAAATACTGGAGGATGAAGAAAGTACCTCACGGACAAGTACTCAGCCTGAAGTATTGCATGTTGATTTATCACAAAGGGACAAGTCAACAGGGGATAAACAGGAAGTAGAAATTGATGCAGCAGAAAAAGTCGTCTTCGAAAGACCCACCATGAAACTGACCAAACATTTAAGGTCACTTTATGTGAAGGCCTTGGTCAATGGTATACCCGTGGTGAAGGTGCTTATTAATAATGGGACAGCCATAAATACCATCCCATTAAGGATGATGAGGAAATTCGCGAAGACAGAGGATGACATGATCCCAACAGAAGTTATTCTCACAAGCTTTAATGGAGGAACAACATCGGCCAAGGGAGTAATGCCACTAGATATAACTGTGGGAACAACTACTAGGACCACAGTTTTCTTTGTCATTGATGGTTCTACTAGTTACAATATACTATTAGGAGGAGACTGGATCCACGGAAGTCGTTGTATACCATCATCACTCCATCGATGCTTGGTTTTCTGGAATGACCAAGGTAAAGCAGAAGTGGTGCTAGCAGATCATAGACCTTTTGTTGCAGAAGCTAACTCGGTAGAAAGGTTCATGTACGAAGGAAATTATAGACCTATCAGGATAATCCAAGATGGAGAAGAAACTCAAGTTGTCGCACAGAGTGAAGAACCATTTTCAGTAGAAGCACTTGCTGAAATGTTCAGTCAAATGAGGCCAAACATAGTAGCCCTAGAAGAGCCTGTGATTGGCAAAAGAATGATCAAAGAACATTGATGAGTTGGCAACCAAAAGAGCATGTGACCGAGATCCAGGCCTTTAAAGCCAGACTAGTGGCTTTCAATAAAGAATGTCAAGAGAAAATCAAAAAAGAAGCAGCATTGAAAACGTTGGGAGACAAATTTGCAGTATTCAAATTGGAACAAAGTGTTGACCAAGAGATCGACAAGGTGGATTGCTTAGAAAAAGAAGTACCTACAAGGGATATGGACGATGAAGTAATGAGGATCACCAAGCCTGGGAACGCTCAAGCACAAGACCCTTTGGTTAAAGTAAACATTGGCAACGTAGGAGAGGATCGTCCAACATTTATCAGCCAGATGCTTAATCAAGAGGTTAGTACAACATTAATTGCTTTATTAAAAGAATATAAAGATTGTTTTGCTTGGGAGTATGAACATATGCCTGGTTTAGATAAAAATTTAGTGGAACATAGATTGCCAACTAAATTAAATTTTAAGCCCCATAAACAGCCTCCTAGACGTTTCGCTCCTAACGTACTACCTGAAATTAAGAAGGAGATTGAGCGATTGTTAAAAGCAGGCTTCATCAGGACAGTCAGATATGTTGAGTGGTTATCTAACATTGTGCCAGTGTTAAAAAAGAATGGCAAATTGAGGGTGTACATAGACTTTAGAAATCTGAATTTAGCGACATCTAAAGATGAATATCCAATGCCCACGGTAGATTCTTTGGTTGATTCCACTGCCGGACATGTCATGTATTCCTTTATGGATAGATATTCAGGGTATAACCAAATATACATAGCTGAAGAAGACATACACAAAACTGCCTTTAGATACCCAGGGGCCTTAGGGTGTTACGAATGGATAGTTATGCCTTTCGGCCTAAAAAATATAGGGGCGACTTATCAAAGGGCAATGAATCTAATCTTTCATGACATGATAGGCAAGTTTGTTGAAGTGTATGTGGATGATATTGTGGTCAAATCTGTTAAAGAGGAAGATCATTTCGAACAACTGAAACGCTCATTTGAGCGAATGAGACAATATAAATTGAAGTTGAATCCTTTGAAATGTGCATTTGGTGTCAATGTCGGGAACTTCCTTGGTTTTCTAGTGTACCAAAGGGGAATCGAACTCGATAAGAATAAAGCAAAGGCCATTTTAGAGGCCAAACCACCTAATAACAAAAAAGAATTGCAACGATTTCTAGGCCAAGTAAATTTCTTAAGGCGTTTCATCTCTAATTGTGCAGGGCGAACAAAATCTTTTTCGCATCTCCTAAAGTTGAAAAACCAGGACGAACTCATCTGGGAGGAAGAACATCAAAAGGCTTTTGATAGCCTAAAGACGTATTTATCAAATCCACCAGTGTTGGTGTCACCTATCCAAGGACAGCCAATGAAGGTGTATATATCGGCTGAACAAGACTCGATAGCTGGAATGGTCGCGCAAGAAGACCAATTTGGTGAAGAAAGTGCAATATATTATTTAAGTATACGTCTGACAAAATGCGAATGTAATTATTCTACCATCGAGAAACTATGTCTCGCTTTATATTTCACATGTACTAAGTTAAGGGCTTATTTACGGCCTGTAACAGTTTATCTAGTTTCTAAAGTGAATCTAGTGAAGTACATGTTTTCTCGCCCTGTTTTACACCAAATGATAGGCCTTTGGACTTTGCCATTATTCGAATTTGAAATACAATATGTACCACAGAAGGCAGTGAAAAATCAAGTATTCGCTAATTTCTTGGCCGATCACCCGTACCTTGATATGCCTAAAGAAATTAAATTGGAAATAGACTCATTCGAGTTGAAACCATGGATCATTTCGACGGATCAAAAACTTCCAAATGTGCAGGGGTGGGAATAGCCTTAATAAATCCTCTAGGAGTTTGTTAGATAGAATGTGCACCAATAACCAGGCCGAATACGAAGCATTGATTGTCGGCCTAGAGTTACTGATTGAAATGAAAGTAAAAAACGTGATTGTTAGGGGCGATTCCCAGTTGGTGATCTACCAACTTACTGGCGATTTTAAATGTTAAAGTGATTCCGTCATGAGTCAGTATGAAATCGCCCAAGAATTGCTAGAAGAGTTCGACCAAGTGGAACTTCAATATGTCAATAGAATGTACAACGACATAGCGAACGAACTAGCCCAAACGGCCTCAGGCTACTTAAAAATTTTAGATATGGAACCCACTTGTGAATATGGAACAATATTGCCCGTTGTACAAAGGAGGGCAAATAGGATTGGAATTCATTGCATACAAGAAGGAGACGCAATGGATTGGAGGGTAGAGATAAAAGAATTCTTGAAAGAACCAGGTAAAAAGAACAGTAGAAAGATAAGGCTACGATCGTTGAATTACACATTGATCGAAGGCGAATTGCTTAAGAAACGCCCAGATGGGGTGTTGTTGAAATGTGTAAACTTACAAGAAGCTAAGGTAATTATGGCTGAAATACATGAAGGAATTTGTGGAGCCCACCAAGCTGGCCAAAGGATGAGGTGGTTAATTATTAGGAATGGATATTTTTGGCCTAAGATGGGAGAAATGTGTGTCCAATATGCAAAAGGTTGTTTGGCATGTCAAAAACATGGACCAATCCAAAGAGCGCCAGCTAGAGAAATGGCACCTATCATTAAGCCATGGCCGTTTAGAGGTTGGGCGATAGACTTAATAGGGAAGATTTATCCACCATCGTCCAAGCAACATACGTTCATTATAGTGGCGACAGATTTCTTCACCAAATGGGTAGAGGCAATACCTCTAAAAGAGATATCTCAGAAGAGTGTTATAGAGTTCATTCGCGATCATATCATTTATAGGTTTGGGATCCCACAAACTCTGATGGTGGATCATGGGACTTCCTTGAATGGGGATCAAGTGAAGGAATTTTTGAGCGAATTTGGGGTCAAGTTGGTAAACTCCACGCCTTATTACGCTCAATCCAATGGTCAAGTTGAATCATCTAACAAGATTCTAAAGAATATCGTAAGAAAGATGATAAGCGAAAACGCCAGAGATTGGCACGAGTGTTTGAATAAAGCCTTTTGGGCCTATAGTACGTCGCCACGCACAAGCACTAAAGTTACCCCTTTTCAGCTAATATACGGACAAAATGCAGTGCTGCCCATGGAAATCAACGTGCAGTCAATAAGAGTATGTTTACAAAACAACCTAAGCGACAACAAACGCGCAAAGTTACTCGTCCAAAACTTATTGGAATTGGACGAATTAAGGTTGGACATCCTGGATAAATTGCAAGTCCAGAAATAAAAAATGGCTAAGTTTTACAACAAAAAGGTCGTAGCCAAGTCCTTCAGTTCGGGCGATTTGGTTTGGAAAACAATACTCCCTTTTGAATAGCAAAGACCCAAAGTACGGTAAATTGTCACCAAATTGGGAAGGACCATACAAAGTGAGAAGTGTGTTGCCAAATGGAGCCTACCATTTAGAAAATTTAGATGGTACTAATCACGTGAGGTTCATCAATGACAAATATTTGAAGAAATATGTTCCTTCCTTATGGGAAAACGAACAAATAAAGACTTAATCATGTAAGTTCTATTGAGCGATGATAGCTAAATAAAATAAAGAACGAAATACGTTCAAACAAAACTTTTATTAAGTAAATGTTGGTTACATCCATGGAATACAAAAGTGCAGAGTCTCCTATGAGCAAAAGTATAAAACCTCCTACAAGTTACAATTAGGAATAAACAATTATGGTCCTTTTGGCAGCAACGGTGAAAATTGTGGACTGGGACCAGCCGCCTTCCTAAATGCATCGCTGCAATGGCGAGCATAAAGGCTGAGAAACACTCTCAACAAGCAACAGGCGCATCAAAATAGACAACAAACAGGATGTATCAACTGACCCATTTCTACAGAAGACGGAACTAGAGATGAATTATCAAGATGCTAAACGATGGCAGCAAGATAATTCCTAGAGAAAGGATTAAGAACGAGGATGAAGATGATAAGTACAAGAATGTATATTTATAAAGGCATAGAGATGAGAAGATAGAATGCGAAAGGCCACACACATGCATTAAATGGCCTAAAGTCTTGGGAAAAGGAGATTAGAGGGCCAGGTACATGGACTCGAATACAAGATAACAAAATACCTGGGGGGTTGACGATTAAGGAAAAGAACGTCAATTAGTTCACGAGTAGGTAAAAGAATCATTCATTGATAATAGATACTGCTGTTACAGCCAAGTTCATTCATGGCAATTAATTACAAAAGAAAGTTAAGACGTCAAAACGTCTCGATTACAATTCGCCCCAAGCAGACCTCAGCTGTTCCCTAAGCTTCGCCCAATCCTCGTCCTGCCTTGAAGAAGCGGTGTTTATCTCTGCTACAACTTCGTTATCAACCTCTAACTGTTGGTAACGTTCAACCAAAGACTTGGTTCGCTCTACTTCTTGGGAAGCATTACGCTCTTTAGCAGCCATCCTAGCCTTACAATCATCCATCCTTGCTTGAAGTTCTTTCATCTCTGCAGCCAAGGTCATCATTAAAGAATCTTCAGCCTTAATTTCAGAGGAGACTTCAATCAATTTAGAATTAGCTTTGTTAATCTCCTGAAGCAGAGATTCCTTCTCAGAGGAGGCACGAAGATGCTGAGTGCTTCTAGCCTTCAACTCGACACTTCTATCCAACAGGGAAAGAACTTCAGAGTGAATGACCTTCAACGTCGTCTTGAAGTTAGAAGAAACATTGAGCGACGGAAGCGTAAGTGCTTGTGCCAACTTCGTGCTCAAAAGATCAAATTTCTCCTTCTGTTTGGCAGCACTGGCCATACGAACATCCATGTCCATGAAGGCAACATACTCAAGCATCGATTGTTTGAGGATCTCCATGTTTGCTTCTGAAGAGTCAGAAGGATGGCTGGAAGAAGGACAGGACGTCTTCATTCGTTCCCAAGAAAAAAGCAAGTATTTAATAGAGCGCACAACGGCATTAGTGCACTAAAAGAAAATGCCGGAGTTAAAACTGTCACTACTAAAAGTAAGGCAAAGAACGAAAGAAGAATATGAGCCACCTCATCAGCGACCTTCGGATGTTCAGGATCATCATCAATCAGCCCCACCATCCGCGAAAACTTCCATTTCTCTGAGTAAGTCGACCTTACCACAACAGGCAGGTCCATGGAAATGCCTGATGTACCCAGGGAACAGTAAGTCAAAGACTGCTAAATCAATAAATAGAGTGAAGGTGCCAAAAGATGCCATTCCTGCTGGTTCAGTACTTGGGGAATGGATGCCCTGGGAAGTTTGCAATGTCTCAGTAGGTTGGGATGAAGACTCTGGAACTGAAGGTTTCTCTTTGAGTGAAACCCCTTCCTCAGATGATCCGGTTAAAACGGTTACAACAGCGAAAACTGGAGCAGGAGATGCTGAGGTTAGAGCCTTTGAAGGAGAAGCCAAAGTCCTCTGAAAATTCAAGAGAAACGTTAATACATGAAAGACAGCACTTCATGGAATAAACGAATCCACTTACCTTTTTCTTGTGGATAAGAGGCACATCATCATCATTATTGCCCTCAGCGTCGTCTTGCAAAACTGGAGAAGCAGTAGCTGGTCATTTACGGCTGGAGGTACATTTGGTTGCAGCTGCCTGGGCAGGTGAAGAAGCATGAGGAAGGCTTGAATGCTTTACACGAATTGAGGACGACGGATAAGGACTCTTAATAGACAAAGAGGTGACAAGAATGGGAGAATTGGAAGAGGTCTCTGACCAATCTAATAGGTGAAAGGCATGATTGGCATCAATAGCAAATAGCCTACGTTTCACAGATGGCCAAAGTTGATCAAAAAGTGGATGTGTAACAATCGTAGAATTGAAAGGAGCAAAAGAGAAGCCGTGGGCTAAGAGTTTATTACGAGCATCGATACTTTCAGCCTCGATTTTATTTATAAGATGGAAACGCTCTGTCAAGTTCTTGGAATAGCAGGGAGGAACATGCCATGTTTAGCTGAATCCAAGCTGACGGGCAAAGAATTGGGGGCATATATTTCAACCCCAGCCTTGGCGTTCGTCCCGGTCAAAATATCATGGAACAATTCCCTTCCAACCAGAAATTGAACCCAGATGGGCAAAGACGAACCTACTCCATCCATGGTAGAAGGAGGACGAACAAAAATGGGAATCTGATGAGCAGAAAAATGAAAGAATGAAGGGATTGAATTCAAGGTATAAAAGAAAGTTAAAACATCCCTGGCAGACATATTTACAGGGCTCAATTGATGGATGAATAACCCATAGCAGGTAACCGACCTAGGAGGAGAGGGTACAGCACCAAGTTGTGGAAAATACGCCCTCAACCATAATTGGGCTAACCAAAGAGGCCCATTGCCTGTAGGGGAGGCACCACTCTTCAGTTGAAATTGGAGGGAAGCCATGCCTCTATAAAAGGTAGCCAAAAAGAATGAACATAAATTTAAGGATCGGCCATGTGCCAGTTCGTGTGATATAGGCAGATAGCTCATAGAAGGTTTCAGGCTGGGGACACAAAGGACATATTTACAAAGCCAGACCTGGAGGAAAGCTACACGTTCAGCACGCCTAGGTTCAGAAGCAAAGGTAGCGTAAGGATGTTGCAAGCTCGAATAAGATTCAGTGATCTTCTTATCGAACTTTGGGGCAGTACCAGTGACTAAGAGGCAATGGGATATTGTGTCGCCCAAAGGGGGAAGTTTTACTAAAGCCCCTACATCCCTCAAAATGACAGACATTGGACCAAGGGGGAAAACAAAAATATTGTACTCAGAGGACCAAAAGCTCAACACGATGGGGAAAAGCGTTGAATCATAAATTGGGGGGTGGAGCGTAATTTCTAATAAGTCCGAAATTCTTGCACGGTCAAAAAGGGCTTTAGTGGGGCCATGTTTCATTAAACGTACATGCCAAAAATGGAAAGTAGAATCAGCTTTAGGCCAAGTACGAATACCTCGTTCTTGGATTGATTTCAATGGCAGCGAGTTCAGGAAGGGAAGGTCCTCAGTGCAGGGGAACAGTTAACCGACCACCGTTTTCCCCACCGATTCGGTATCTTTAAACAATGGACCTAGATAGAACTCATTTAAGTGTGGATTGGCTTGAAAAGGATAGGATGGATTTACGTATGGTCTAGTGAGGAGGTTTTGGAAGTCCTCAAAACTGAAGAGAGTATCAGGCTGAGTTTGTGAAGTGGCCATTGGATGAGAAAAAAAAGTTCGCTGGAGTTTGCCTGAGAAGCTTAGCAAAGAAGCAAGAAGGTGAACAGTAAATATAGCAATGACAAAGCGCAAAATACTGAAACGTAGGTTTAATGGTACTATGAGATGGCGTGTCCTTCGGATTTATAAGGGTTTGTAAAGTTACACCTTTTCAAGTATAGAAGAAAGTGATGATTGAAATTCTTGGAAATTTCAAATCTTGCTGAACAATACGAAGTGAATATGGCAAAAATTAATTATTGAATATTAATTATGTCATATTGGGGGGGTAATTGTTGACACACTAAAAGTGTAGCCCAAATTAAATGGCCCAAAGAGCGAAGCCTAATTGGGAATCCAAGATGAAAGCCCAAGCAAAGGGTATTATTGAAGAATGTAAAAGCCCACAAGCAAATGAACGCCGTCGCCCAAGCTTGCAGAACTCCTAGATGTTGAGCGAATAAAGTACCCTATGGACGCCTAGAGCATCTCTAATAAACTCTTTAAATATAAGATACTCTATGTTGACATACAAAAAATGAAACATAATTAAATGGTCCAAGAACTGGAGCCCAGTTAGGGAGTTCAAGATATAGACACAAATAAGACTACTGTAGAATATAGTAGAGACCCATAAACAAAGTACTATCATCGCCCAAATCTGCAGGACGCCCAGGATCTGAGCGAATGAAGCGCTTTACTGTCGCCCAGAAAGAAGATTTCATTCTCGTCCAAGCCTTTGAGTCGCTCAAGATTTGAGCGAATACGATGTCTTGTGGTTACTTAAAACGACGATTATTGAAGCGGTTATTGAGCAACCTTATCACACCCCACGATCCAAAAATCTCGATTACAAGAAGTTAAATGACAAGAGCAGTAGCAACGGTTGCAAACGGCAGTTCCTTTACAAGTTAGTCATCACGAAAAAAGTGGGTAGTTATAGAACGCCGGCAGTTTGCAGACAGTTCTACAGAGAAAACCATCAAAGGAGTACAAAAGGAAAAGAAGACATGGAAGGAAAGATCTCGAATCAATCACTCTCGACAGAAAATATGTAATTTCAATTCATTTATTTTTTAAGTGCAAACTTTCAATTTACTTCGTGTGCTTGTGCCCCTTGAAGGCGTTTTGGTTATTCCCAATTGTAATCTTCATAAATAAAGCACCCATTTTTGGGACTTTGTCTCAAGAGATTTGTTCCTTACACAGTCGGCTGAACCATCTTTAATTGTTAGCAATAACCCGAGCAAAATAATTTGGCACGCCCAGTGGGACAATTGGTGTTTGAGGATATGAAAAGTGAAGTATTATGCCTCATAAGAATTCTGATAAAGAACCACCAAGCCAAGGAGTAGTCCAGTCTCTGATCAAGCGATATGAGAAACAGCAAACCTCTCCACGAACAGAGGGATAGATTCAAAGCAGTCAAAGTCGCTAGAGCTTGGGGAACTCACACAGGATGTCGTTGAACAGGTAAATCTACGAAATGTTCATAATATGGAAAGATTTACCCAAAATGCGAATACACATTATGACACATGGCTAAACAACTAAATATATTAAATGAAATCATGAATGAGCTAGTGGGCCAAATGTGTCAGCCAGTTGGGCCAATTGCAAGCCACTTTCAAGTCAGGACGATTGTGGGACATAATCCCCAGCCCTGAGTCCGAATCAAGGAATAGAACCATCTTCTGGACCATCTACTTCAAACTAGGGGGTAGTGGAATGCAAAACTTGAATGGTGGTAATAGGATGTCAAACCTGGGGAGTAACCAAAATTTAAGAGACAATATCCAAAGCAATGAACAGAACACCCCGCGTGTCAATGATGGCGGAAACACTCTGGCTAGAGGTAATAATGGTCTGAATAAAGGCATTTTTGTCGCCAACCAAGGACCAAATATTAGGCCTCAAGTAACTCAACCAATGAACCAACCTGCAGGAGTTTCATATGATCCCATATTATGTTGAGGAATCAAATTATGGAAATAGTGTAGGATCAAATGGCTTTTGGGGTACGTCCTGTTATTAGGCCGACTTATACAAAGTCATATCCTGATTGGGTGGATCAGGTATATTCATGGCCTAGAGGGTACAAAGTGCCAGAATTTTCATTATTCACCGGTCTAGAAGAAGTGTCTACTCTGGAACATATAAGGCGATTCACACTGCAAAGTGGTGAAGTAACTGACTATCACAAAATGAGATTGTTCCCTAGTTCTTTAACATGAGTAGTTTTCTCCTGGTTCATTAATTTTCTAGCAAACTCTGTTCAAACAAGGCATCAACTAGAACAATTGTTCCACGCTCAATTTTATAAGACTGAATCTGAAGTCACTTTAGCCGATTTGGCGAATTTACGTCAAATGACAAACGAATGGGCAGAAGGTTTCCTTCAGAGGTTTAAAACAATCAGGAGCAAATGTTTTGTACCTCTACCCGAGAAAGAATTCGTCAAAATCGCTCAAAATTGTTTGAGCTTTGATTTGAAAAAGAAATTTCAGGACGGGGAATTTCCTGATCTTTTTCAACTTAGCGCGAATGTGATTAAGTATGAACAATTGATAAGAGAAGAAGAACAAATGAAAAACTCTAGCAAGGGGACTTATTATAGAAACTCAAATTTCGACGTTCATACTATTAATGATGAATATTACGATCAAACTGAAGTATGTTTGGCCGAATTAATTAAGGGAGATACGTATGCCTGTCCTATGATGGCCAAACCCAGAGCATCGGGCAAGAATGAGCATATAAACAATGAAAACAAAAAAGCTAGAATTTTTTCATTTGATATGACCCAAGCTGACCTTATATTTGACAAACTGTATAAGGATAAGCAGATAAAATTGAGTGATAAGCATAAATTGCCAAACTCTGAGCAAATTAAGGGTAAAAATATTTTAAATGGCATAATGTGTGGTCACATATGACTAATAATTGATTGGTCTTTCGTCATGTGTTACAGGATGCTATCGAGTCAGGGCGAATCACTTTTGAAGATAAAAAGAAAATGACAGTGGATGAAATTCCTATCCCACAGCCACTTGGGATAAACATGGTGATGACAGGTTTAAAAAATAAGTTGTCAAATTTCAAGTTGGCTGTAGACGATGGAGAAGAAGATTCTGAGCCACATCCCAGCGTCTTCGAGCGTATCAAAGGGAAAAAGCTTAGAAAAAATGAGGACGTCTTGTGTACTAGATGCAAAAAAGAAGTAGAGGCAAATCTGGAGAGACCAGGAGTATAGCAACATCACCATCGCCCTGATTTTGTCCCAAATATCCAACCTGTTGGAGGGCGAGGTACACCATTCTATAGGAGACCACTTTTTGAGAGGCAGTTCAGGCCAATAAATAATGGGATGACATTCAGGCCGCAACCTCGCCAACCAAATGTATGACATTCATTCCAACATAATGTAGGAAGGATGATACCTTTCAATGAGATGACCAGAACTCAACAAAGGCATTTTCAACGGAATTATGGATGAATGATGAGACAACAACAAGGATTATCACGTCCTAAGGCACCTAAACTGCTCGAAGTGGCCAACCAAAACGTTCTCGAAGATAGTAAAAAGACTGGTATTGGTGAATCAACGGAGGAGTTACCAGAAAGTTCTTCCAGGAGATCAAAGTTTGAGCGAGGGAAAAAAGATGAAGAAGATCCAGAGCAACCCATCACTATTCAGTTCAGTACGTTACCTCCTGTCATAGGTAATAATTATTTATTAGCCAATGAATTCAAAAACAAAGAGAACGAAGAGGAGGAAATGGAGGATAACGAGGAGGAAGCATGTGTGCTGGAGTGTGAAGAATACCAAACATCTCGAGGGGTACATAATGAAGAAGAAGATGATGGTATGACGGACGTCGAAAAATAAATTGATTTGGAAGCAGAGAGAAGAAAGAAGGGAGTGTCGGGAGATACTTTGTTGAAACAGATACATCGGGAAGGTGTTCGCAAGGTGGATTTGATGGGAAAACTATCTGGACGTTCCTTTGATTACTATGTGTTGTACGAGACACCCAAAAGAAAGAAAAGAGTGCCTCACTCTGAGAAGTATAGATTACCTCCAAAAATATTGCCTCTCCCTACAGGATGGGTAACCGGAGAATGAGAACTAGAGGAAGGTAAAAAGGAAATCCAAGAAACTAAAACTCTGTGTGAAATATTGCATGTTGACTTATCATAAAGAGATTATTCAACAGAAGACAAACAAGAAGTAGAAATAGATGCTGCTGAAAATGTCATCTTTAAGAGACCAACCACGAAACTAACTAAACATCTAAGGCCATTGTATGTGAAGGCCTTAGTCAATGGTATGCCGGTGGCAAAAGTACTCATTGATAATGGAGCAGCCATAAATATCATCCCGTCTAGGATGATGAGGAAGTTTGTAAAGACGAAAAGTGATATGATCCCAACAGAAGTTATTCTCACAAATTTCAATGGGGGAGCAACTTCGGCTAAATGAGTGATGACACTGGACATAACCGTGGGGACAACTACTAAGACCAAAGTCTTCTTTGTAATAGATGGTCCTACTAGCTACAATATACTACTAGGAAGGGACTGGATTCACGGGAGTCGTTCCATACCTTCATCGCTCCATAGACCCTTTTGTCGCAGAAGCAAACTCAGTAGAAAGGTTCATGTACGAAGGAAACTATTGACCGTCGGGTAGTTCAAGATGGAAAAGAGACTCAAATTGTCGCACAGAGTGAAGATCCATTTTCAATAGATGCACTTACTAAATGTTCAGTCAAATGAAGTCAAAAATAGTGGCCCTGGAAGAGCCAGTAATTGGCAAAAAGGTAATCAAGGAATTTTAAATGAGTTGTCAGCAACAAGGACAAATAACCGATATTCAGGCCTTCAAACCCAAGTAATGGCTTTCAATAAAGAATGTAAAGACAAGACGAGAGGAGAAACAGCATTGAAGATGTTGGAAGACAAATTGGCAGTGTTCGAGTTGGAGCAGAATATGGGTCGAGAAATCAACAATGTGGATTGCTTAGAAGAGGAAGTGTTCACAAGGAACCTAGACGACGAGGTAATGGAGATCACAAAGCCTGGGTATGCACAAGTACAAGACCCCTTAGTTAGGGTACGAAATAGAAGATCGCCCAACATTTGTCAACCAGATGCTTAGTCAAGAGGTTAGTAATAAATTAATCAATTTATTAAAAGAATATAAGGATTGTTTTGTTTGGGAATATGAACACATACATGGTTTAGATAAAAATTTGGTAGAACATAGATTACCAACTAAGCCAAATTTTAAATCTCATAAACAACCTCCTAGACATTTTGCACCTAATGTACTTCTTGAGGTAAAGAAAGAAATTGAGCGATTGTTAAAAGCGGGTTTTATTAGGACAACCAGATATGTTGAATGGTTGTCTAATATCATGTCAGTGTTAAAAAAGAATGGTAAGTTAAGGGTGTGTATAGATTTCAGAAATTTAAACTTAGCAACGCCCAAAGATGAATATTCAATGTCTACGGTAGACTCTTTAGTAGATTCAACTGCCGGACACGTGATGTATTCTTTTATGGATGGATATTCAGGATACAATCAAATTTATATAGCTGAATAAGATATACACAAAACTGCCTTTAGATGCCCTAGGGCTTTGGATGCTTTGAATGGGTAGTTATGCATTTTGGCCTAAAAAAAATGTAAGGGCAACTTATCAAAGGGTAATGAACTTGATTTTTCATGATATGATAGACAAGTCGAAGTATATGTAGATGATATAGTGGTCAAATCTATTAAAGATGAAGACCATTTTGAACAACTAAAATACTTATTTGAGCGAATGAGGCAATACAAACTAAAGTTGGATCTTTTGAAATGTGCATTTTGTGTTAATGCGGGAAATTTCCTTAGTTTTCTAATGCACAAAAGAGGGATTGAACTCGATAAGAATAAATTGAAGGCCATTTTTAAGGCTAAACCACCTAGCAATAAAAAAGAATTGCAAAGGTTTCTAAGCCAAGCAAACGTTTTAAGGCCCTTTATCTCTAATTGTGCAGGGCGAACGAAAGCTTTTTCGCCTCTGTTAAAGCTGAAAAGTCAGGATGAATTCGTTTGGAAAGAAGAGCATCAAAAAGTTTTTGAAAGTTTGAAAACATATTTATCAAGTCCACCAATATTGATGTCACCAATTCAAGGACGGCCAATGAAAGTGTACGTATCGGCTGAACAAGAATCGATAGCTGGAATGGTCGCGCAAGAAGACCAATTTGGTGAAGAAATTACGATTTATTATTTGAGTAGACAATTAACAAAATGTGAATGTAATTACTCTACTATTGAGAAATTGTGTCTTGCTTTATATTTCGCATGTACAAAACTAAGGGCTTATTTACGGCATGTAACCGTCTATTTAGTTTCTGAAGTAAATCTAGTTAAGTATATGTTTTCTCGCCCTATTTTATACCAAATGATAGGCCTTTGGACCTTAGCATTATCGGAATTTGAAATACAATACATACCCCAAAGGCAGTCAAAAATCAAGAATTTGCTAACTTTTTGGCCGATCATCCATGCCTCGACATGCCTGAGAAGATTAAGTTGGAGATCGATTCATTCAAATTAAAACCTTGATTTTTGTACTTTGATGGATCAAAGACCTCTAGATGTGCATGGGTAGGTATAGTTTTGATAAATCCCCTATAGATTTATTATAAATTTGCTTTCATCTTGGATATGATGTGTACTATTAATCAAACCGAATACGAAGCATTGATCGTGGGTTTAGAGCTGTTAGTAGATATGAGAATAAAGAATGTGATTATTATGGGAGATTCTCCATTGGTAATTCACCAATTAATTGGTGATTTTAAATGCCAAAGTGATTCTGTCATAAGTCAAAATGAAATTGCCCAAGAGTTGTTGGAAGAATTTGACCAAGTAGAGATTCAATATGTTAATAGGATATGTAATGACATAGCAAACGAATTAGCCCAAATGGCTTCGGGTTATTCAAAAGCTTTAAATTGGGAATCTACTTGTGAATATGGAGTAATATTGCCCGTAGTACAAAGGAGGGCGAGGAGAATCGAAGTTTATTGTATACAAGATGGAGATGCAATAGATTGGAGGACAGAAATTAAAAGGTTCTTGAAAGAACCTAATAAGGAAAGTAGTAGGAAAATGAAGTTTTGCTCGTTAAATTATGTATTGATAAATGAAGAGCTATTCAAGAAATGCTCAAATGGTATACTACTAAAATGTGTGAGTTTGCAAGAGGCCAAATCGATCATGGCTGAAGTGCATGAAGGGATATGTGGAGCCCATCAAGCTGGCCAAAGGAAGAGACGGTTGGTTATTAGGAGTGGATACTTTTGGCCCAAAATGGGAGAGTCATGCATTCAGTATGCAAAGAGTTGTTTAGCATGCCAAAAGTATGGTCCAATACAAAGAGCGTCAGCAAGAGAAATGACACCCATTATTAAACCCTGATCGTTCAAAGGTTGGGCGATAGACTTGATAGGGAAGATTTGTCCCCCATCGTCCAAGCAACATGCATTTATAATAGTTGCAACAGATTTCTTCACTAAATGGGTAGAAGTGATACCTTTAAAAGAGATCTCTCAGAAAAGTGTCATAGATTTTATTCGTGACCACATTATTTATAGATTTGGGATTTCACAAACTTTAATGGTGGATCACGGAGTTAAGTTAAGTTAGTAAACTTCACACCTTATTATGTTCAATCTAATGGACAGACAGAATCCTCTAATAAGATTTTAAAAAATATCATAAGGAAAATGATAAATTAAAATGTCAGAAATTGGCACGAATGTTTAAATAAAGCCTTATGGGCTTACAGGACATTGTCTTGTTCAAGTTCCAAAGTTACTCATGTTCAACTTACTTATGGACAGAAGGCTGTTTTGCCTATGGAAATTAGTGTGCAATCGATCAGAGTGTGTTTGCAACATAAGTTAAGTGATGGTGAACATGCCGAGTCATTAGCCCAAAACCTATTGGAGTTGGACAAATTAAAGTTGGATGTCCTAGATAGATTGCAAGTTCAAAAACAAAGAATTGCTAAATTTTATAACAAAAAAAGTTATAACCAAATCTTTTAGTTTGGGCAAATTGGTTTGGAAAACAATACTCCCTTTAAATAGCAAAGATCCAAAGTATGGCAAATGGTGGCTCAATTGGGAATGGTCATATAAAGTGAAAAGTGTATTGCCTAATGGAGCCTATCATTTGGAAGATTTAGATGGCACTAAGCACGTGAGATTCATCAACGGTAAATACTTAAAAAAATATATTCCTTTCTTATGAGAAAGTGAACGAATAAAGGCATAAATAAACAGAATTATTGAGCGATTATGATGAAGTAAAATGAAAACGAAATGCGTTCAAATAAACTTTTTCATTATCAAATATTTGTTACAAACCATGAGATACAAAATACAAGATGCTCTATAAGCCTTAATTGGAAGTAAATTGTCATCATTCTCCTTTCAATCACAAAGAAAATGGCGAATTGGCCTTAACCGCCTTCCTAAATGTATTGCTGCAACGATAAGCAAGAAGGCTGAGAAGCACTCTAAGCAGGCAAGTGGTCTGAGAAGCACTCGCAACAAGTAATCGCCTTCCATCAAGAACTCCCTCTGCAGAATATAAATGGAGGCTTTGAGAATACCTTCATTGGCCAAAGAACATTTCTTTTATCTCCCATACCAAAGGTAATCAAGAAAGACAGCGAAATGGATAATAGATCAAATTATCCATTCCTGTTGAAGGAAGAAATAGTTGATTAATTCTCTGAAATGTCAAAAGATGGCAAGTAAGCTGATTTTGTGGAGAATGAAGATGAAGATGACAAATGCGTAACACACACGCATTTATAGAGGTGTGAAGGTGAAAAGACGGAATATGAATGACCACTTACATGCATAGTAACCGAAATTAAATAGACCAAAATCTTGGAAAAGAAGATCGGAATACCAAAAGTTTTGCTCCATGTAAAGATTCCATGAGGGGAAATGTACAAGAGTTTAGCACGAGGTAATTAAATGCTTGGGGGGTTGACGATTGAAGAAGACGTCAATTATTACGCAAGTAAATAAAATAGTCGTTCCATTAATGACATTGGCTGCCGTTATATTCGAATTAACAGTGGCGCCAGCACAAAATTACAAGGAAAACAAAGGCATCAATGTCTTAATTACAGTTTACCCCAAGATGAACGCATTTGTTCCATAAGTTTCCCTCATTCATCGCTCTGTTTAGAAGAAATAGCAGACAACTCAGTTGCAACATCCCCGTCAACTTCCAGCTTTGTATAACATTCAACCAAAGACTTAGTTCGCTTAATTCATTGGGAAGCATTACGCTTCTTGGCAGCTAATTTAGCCCTACAGTCGTCCATCTTTGCTTGAAGTTCCTTCATCTCTACAACTAAGCTTAGCATCAAGGAATCCTCAACCATAACTTCAGAGGAGATTTCATTTAATTCAACCTTGGCTTTATCAATCTCTTGAACTAAAGACTCCTATTCAGATACAGCATGGAGATACTGAGTACTCTTGGCCTTTAACTCGACGTTCCTGTTTAACAAAGAGCTGATTTCGGAATGGATAATCTTCAACGTCACCTTAAAGTCAGATGAAATGTTGAGCAAATGAAGCTTAAGTGCTTGCGCCATTTTCACACTCAAAAGCTCAAACTTACTTCTCTGTTTAGTAGCACTGGCTTTGTTGATATCTATATTCATAAAAGAAACATATTCAAGCACTGATTGCTTGAGAGTATTCATATTTTCTTCCGAGAAAGTAGCAGATGAAGTAGGAGGACGACTGGTTGAAGAAGGGCGAGATGTCCTTACTTGTTTCCAAGAAGTGATCAAGTCCTGGATGGAGCGCACGATGACATTAGCATCCTGTAAAGAAAATGCAAGCATTTAGCATTTTCACTACAGTAAATGAAGTGAAGATGAAAAATGAAACAAAGGCTACCTCATCAGCCACTTGTGGAGACTTTCCCTTATCTGGATGAACAAGCTCTGCCACAACGGGCAGATCCATGGGAACCTCTGCAGAATTCAAAAAGCGATGAGTCGAAGGCCAATAGTACAAGTAAGGGTAAAGACATTAAGATATGTATTACCTTCCGGTTCGACACGTGGGGGGTCAACGCCCTGGGAAGGTGGCAGCTCTCCAACTAGCTATGGTGAAGACTCTGGGACTATGGATTTCTCTTTAGGCAGAGCCCCTACATCAGATGACTTGGATGAAGCAGCTTCAGTAGGAGGCGATGGTGCAGGGGTTGCTAAGACTAAAGCTTTCAAAGGAGAAGTTGAACTCTTCTGGGAAAATTCAGGTAAAGTATTAACCCATGAAGGATTGTTTTTCATGAATAAATAAACTCAATTACCTTTCTCCTGAAGATAAGAGGAGCATTATCATCATCATCATCATCACCCTGCAAAATTGGTGAAGCTGAGGCTGGCCGTTTGCGGCTGGAAGCACATTTAACTGTACTAGCTTGAGCAAATGGGGAACTAGATGGAAGAATAGGACGTTTAGCACGAACGGGTGGCGAGTGAAAAGGAGAAATTGGATTCCTAATGGACACAGGAGTGGCCAGAATAGGAGAAGTAGATGAAGTCTTTGGCCGATCCAGCAAGTGGAAGGCACAATTAGCATCAGTTGTGAACTACCTATGGCCAGAGTAGAGGAAGTCTTTTTGACCGATGGCGAGAGTTGGTCAAAAAGAAGATGAATGACAGCAGTGGGATTGAAAGGAGCCAAAGAAAAATCTTTGGCCAAAAGAATATTACGGGCATCAATGGCTTGTGCCTCGATTTTATTTATAGTATGGAAACGCTATACTGAGTTTCTAGAATAACAGGGAGGAACATGCCACATTGGCCAAAGCCAAGCGGCGAGCAAAAAATTGGGTAGCATATATCTCAACCCCTACCTTGGCATTTGTCCCAGTTACGATGTCATGGAACAGTTTTCTCTCAATCAAGAATTGAGTCCAAATGGGCAAGAAAGTGCTCAATTCAGCCAGAGTAGAGGAAGGTTGCACATAAATAGGGACTTGGTGAGGAGAAAAAGGAAAAAATGAAGGCGTTGAATTCAAATTGTAAAAGAATGTGAAAACGCCCCTATTGGACATATTCGCATGGTTCAATTGATAGATGAATAGCCCATAACAACTGACTAATCTAGGAGGAGACGGTAGAGCACCAAGCTGGGGGAAGTATGCTCTCAACCACAATTGAGCGAGCCAAGGGGTCCACTACCAGTGGGAGACGCATCATTCCTTAATTGAAATTTGAGTAAAGTCATGCCTCTATAAAAGGCGGTTAAAAAGAACGAACATAGATTCAAAGGCCTACCACGTGCCAACGCATGCGCTATGGGAAAATAACTCATAGAAGGTTTCAGGTTGGGGACACAAAGGACATATTTACAAAGCTAAACTTGAAGAAAGGCCACTCGCTCAACGTGAGAAGGCTCAGAGTAGTGGTAGTATGAAGGCCTTGCATGCCCGAACAGGACTCAGTAAGTTTTTGTCAAACTTTAGGGCAGCGCCGACAATCAAAATGACAGGAAAAATGGTGTCGCCCAAGGGCGGAAGGCTTACTAGGGCTCCAACATCTCTCAAGGTAATAGACATTGGGTCAAGGGGGAAAACAAAATTATTGTACTCAGAAGACCAAAAACTCAGAACAATAGGGAAAAGCACTGGGTCATAAATTGGGGGATGGAGAGTAATTTCTAATAAGTCCGAAATCTTAGCACGATCAAAAATTGCTTTGGTAAGACCATGATTCACCATGCGTGCATGCCATCTGCTGAAACTAACATCAGTTTTGGGCCAAGTGCGAATACCTTTCTCGCGGATTGACTTCAATGGTAGAGAGTTCAGAAAAGGAGGGTTTTCAGTGCAAGGGAATTGCGGACACACCGCCGCTTGCCCAATAGATTCATCATCATTAAACGACGGACCCAGGTAGAATTCATTGCGGCCAGGGCGGGCTTGTAAAAGAAAGCTTGAATTTACATATGGCCTGGTAAGGAGGTTTTGGAAATCCTCGAAACTAAGGGAGTTATCGGAAGGAGTTTGTGAAGTCGTCATTTGCAACAAAATACAACCGTTGTGGAGAGTTCTTGAGAAGCGTAGCAAAGAAGCAAGATGATGAACGGTGATCTTTATAGAGAAGTACGATGGATAGACATGAATGTAATGGCGCGACGAAATGGCATTTCTTTTGGGTTATAGGGGTGCGTAACGTTACACTTTTCAGGTTGTAGAAGGGTTACCGCCAAACGGAAATAATGATTCAAATTCTCTGCCATTTTGGGGATTTCAAGTATTCCCGGAAAATACAAAGGAAGAATATGACAAAAAATTAATAATCGATATTAATTTTGCCATATTAAGGGGTAATTTTTGACATACAAAAAATGAAACCCAATTAAATGGTCCAAGAACTGGAGCCCAGTTAGGGATTTCAAAATATAGGCACAAGTGAGACCATTGTAGAATATAGCAAAGGCTCATAATCATCGTCTAAATCTACAGGACGCCCAGGATCTGAGCAAATGAAGCGCTTTACTGTCGCCCAGAAAGATGATTCCATTCTCGCCCAAGCCTTTGAGTTACTCAAGATTTGAGCGAATACGGTATCTTGTGGTTATTTAAAACGACGGTTATTGAAGCGATTATTAAGCAACCTTATCACACCCCACGATCCAAAAATCTCGATTACAAGCAGTTAAATGAGAAGAGCAGTAGCAACAGTTGCAAACGGCAATTCCTTGACAAGTCAGCCATCACGAAGAAAGTGGGTAGTTATAAAGCGTCAAACAGTTTCCATGCAGTTCTACAGAGAAAACCATCAAAGGAGTATAAAAACAAAAAGAAGACATATAAGGAAAGATCCCGAGTCAATCATTCTCAACGGAGAATATGTAATTTCAATTCATTTATTTTCTAAGTGCAAATTTTCAATTTACTTCGTGTACTTATGCCCCTTGGAGACGTTTTGCTTCTTCCCAATTGTAATCTTCATAAATAATGCACCCATTTTCGGGATTGTCTTAATAGGTTTGTTCCTTACACAATCGTCTGAATCATCTTTTAATTGTTAGCGATAACCAGCTCAAAACACTCTCTATTTTAAAGATTCGACCCTTAAAATTATATTCCAAAAGACTATTTAAATTGCCATTTTAATTTAGAGAGTGAGTTTGACTCTCCAAATTTAGAGAGCAAAAATCCACTTTATATAATTAAATGCAATCAAAATATTTAAATTTTCAATGAAGGAAAATAATATACTAATTTTAATGGAAATTAATAAAAATAAAAGATAGAAAAAAAACAATTAAGAATTTTTGGAAGTAATAAAATTAAGAGCCCGTTTAAGCCCAATTTTATAATGAGAATGCATTTTTGAATATTATTTTGATGGAGAATGTTTGGTTAAAAAATAAGAAAAAAATGGATTTACGTGTAATATTATTATATTAAAGAATGTGTAATTGAAAAGAAAAGAGTGAAAAATATATTTTAAAAATAATAGGGATCAAATAAGGGCTAAGTGTTAAATATAAAGAGCATGTTGAAGTATCTAAAAATTTTTACTCTCAAATTTATAGATGCACTCAAAAAATTTCACTTTTAAAATGTATTATTTTTTTACAATACGTCCACTTACGTAATTTGGCACAACAAACATCATATCATATAACATTATGCTTGACATAAATATTGAAGGATTGTAGGTTGAACGACTCATCTTAACAATATTGACTTTTTAATATGAAATCCAGTGTCTATGAATAGTATTCTAAAAAGTATAAAGCGTGGTTAGACGTGGAAGCGAAGCTTCAAGTATTACGGGTCTGTTTGATTGCAATTGTGGAAAATGGGTGGAAAGAAAATGAATTTCATAGAAAATAATTGTTTAGAACTTGTTTTTCAGGGAATTGTTAATTAAGTGTTAGATTGGTATAATTTTTTTATCCGAAAAATTTTAAAATTTTGGATCTTTTTGTATTCGTTTGGCTTTGTTTCACACGAAAATTGTCCATTAAAATGATAATTTTTTCCACAATTTGTTATAAAATTTATTTCCATTACCAAAAAGTAAAAAAATATTTTCTAGAAAATCATTTTTTTTTATCAAAGTTTAGTGTTCGTTTGCCTTTATTTTACATGAAAATTATCAATTAAAGTGATTTTTTTTTTACAATTGGTTATGAAATTTGTTTCATTGCAAAAAAAAAACCGGAAAGCTGGAATCAGATTTCTCATCCAATTCCTCCAAATCCAAGAAATAGTGTACATGTGAAGCTTTTTGGGAAAATGTTTTCCAAGGCAAAAATTGGAAAATGGAATTCAAATTCAATTTTCCATGGAAATTTTGTGTTTTCAAACAGAGCCTACGAGTTTAAACGGGCTTAGGTGATAATTAGGCGTAAAAAAATGTTTTTTTAATTTTAATTATTTTAAAAATCATTTAATAACTAAAATAATACATATCAAATATCTAAAATTATAACATTTTACTTAATAATTTTTATAATTAGTCAATTACATAATTTTTAAATTTTCGAAATACAAGAATGAGAATATTTTTTATAGTTTTAGTTTTCAATTACACAAGTCATACTTAATAGATTTATAGGAACTTCATTCATGCTTTCAGAGTTTGCAACAAAATAACATGTCTCAAAATCATAATTACATAATGTAGATAATATCATAATTTAAATCATATTTAACTATTTAGATAAAATCATTTTTAACTGTTGTACAGATAAAATCTTAAAAACATGAAATTAAAGTCAAATGAATTTTTTTTTTAAAAATAAAAAAATTAATAAGTTAAAGTCAAATAAAAGACTTTTAGCAAAAGCAAAAAAAAAAAAACTAATAAAGTGCACATAAGGAAGACGGAAGAGATGAAGAATTCAACTGTTTAGAAATTAGTAAAAAAAGGTATAAGCGCGAAGTGAAGCGTTTTGCCGGAATTTCGAGCCTAGGCGGTGCTTAGCCGTCGCCCTGACTAGCTTTTTAGAATACTGTCTAAGAGTATATATTATAAATTTTTTTGTAAATTATAAATCATAGATCCAATGAAATATGTATATACAAAGTGCAAAAAATTTGTGGATTCTATATAATATTTCGATAGACTCATACACGTCTGTTAAAAGTGGTCGGACTGTATATGGAAACTACTGATGATATGGGTGACATATCCAAGGACCTGCATATTAACATTGTCAGTGGTTTACCTCAACAACAAAATGCGTAAGTTTCACTATGGACATTACAAGTTTTGTCATTTTTCATCAATATTTTGTAGTTACTTTTAGTTCGTCTACGTTAAATATTACAGGTATAATTGTGGTGTTTTTGTCATAAAATATGCACAGTATTTGTTGCACAATGATCTTGCCAAAATGCCAATGTCATTTGATGATGCGAATGTTAGGCTTGAAATTGCAGCGTTACTGTTCAAAAATAGACAACTGGGGCAAGTTGGTAGGGAAAAATCAAAGTCAGATGACTGAACTACTATTGATGAAATTGTTTTCATAATAGATTAGGTTGATAGTTGTGCAAAGTTAAATAAAACAGATGTTTTATGATGTAGTCGATAGATGTTATCTTTATCTTTGTAATATGTTTTGGAATTGAATGAGAATTCGTTTTTCTCAAGTAGTTGGTACAAAGGAGATGAAAGTATTGGTCTTTATGTGTATGGTTTTGTTTATATCATTTAAGTATTTTATAAAGGTAAAAGTTTATATTTGCACGGTCTGAACATGTTACAAATGATCACAAATGGTCATAATTGGTCACACATGGTTAATGTCTTAAATAATTGCAAGTCACAAATAGAAACATTTTGTTACAAATGGTCACATAAGCTTAATATGTATGATTTATGCATTTGTCAAAAATAGTATACACAAAATTGGTCGCATTTGGTCGAAAATGACATTCAGACTCAATTAAAACACTCAGTCAATTAACTTCGAATTTTATTCATAGTCGGTCACAGACAACCACCGCCAAACCAAAAACATATAGCTTGTTACTGCATTTTGTGTTAGAAATGGTCACAGATGGTCACAATCTTCATAACCAGAGTCACAATCAATGTCTGTTTACACTGCCCTTCCTAGAAACATGTGTGACATCGTGAAATATAATATAACCTCTATGCATAAATTTTTCGTCTCATATAATCCAAACAATACATAGTTTGACAATAAAATGAAATAATTTACAATTACAAAGAATATCATCGTGTAAAAAAGAAATTAATATGCTAAGCTATTTTAATTTCTTTAGATCTTTCTTTACTTTCAATTTGCCGTTGTTCTGTTTAAGTGGCACCATGTTCCTGCATGTTTGACGATTGTGATCAGATTCACCGCATCTTTCACATTTCACAACTTGCGATCTCTCACAAGCTGGCCTCTTCCTCATCTCAGTAGGCCGGCTACAACTTTTCTTTTGGGTTGGAGCAAATACAACTCTATTATTCACATTTTTCGATAAACTCCATTCTGATTTATTACCTATAGGAAATACTGTCTCTTTGTAGGTATTCAGATATGCATCTCTTGTGTAATACACCGAGCAAAATTCGTACACATCCAGCTTCAATGTTGCTATCACAACCAGTGCATGTGGACATGGAAGTTGATCCACTTGAAACATTCTACAACTACATATATGTTGAGTTATATCAATCATGTACGATGAAGAACTATCCCTCACTTCAAACAAATTGCGACTTGCAGGTGAAACCTGAAAATACAAAATATTTAAAGTTATACATGTGATCAGCATAATAAACATAGTTTGTTGTTTTTACATTTAGATATCTCACATCATTGCTCACTTCCCTCAACATTGCAAGTTTTGTGAAAGTGTCATGTGTGTTATCCTTATTCTTGCAAAATCAAGATTGGATTGTTTGCTGCAATGATTTTAGAACTGTTTGAATAGGGTAATTCTTTGTCGCCTTCGTGACTGCATTTACAGATTCTACTATGTTTGATGTCATAGTATAGTATCTATTGTTTGGCATGTACAATCTTGACCATTTTTTGTATCCAACATCCATCTAAAAAATAATTTTATTTATTAAATAATATATTGAAGCGCAAGTAACAACAAGTCACATACGGTCATAGTTAACTCTAAAAGGTTTACAGATAGTCAGTATTATTACAAAACAGGTGACAGATGACCACATTCATTAAATATATCATGTTTCAATTGTAAATGAGGCCACGTACTAAATATTCACCGATATATTTTATTCATAATCATGTTTCTATTTCATGTAACAATAAATGAAATATAGTTCGTACATTAAACATGCATGATCATAGATATTTATAGACATTTCATAATATCACAAAACAAGTCAAAGGAAGTCATAATATATGTTACAGAGAGTCACATACCAAACATCCACTGATCTCTTCATTCATTGAGTCTAATTGCTGCATTTGGTATTCAAATCATCAATTGTATACGCTCTTACAACAGAATTGAATGCATGTGTGACATTGTGACCTGATTTTGCTTAATAAGTCATTCAAATTTTTAAGCAAATTGTATGAACAGATCTCATGCATTGCTTCTGAATATATGAATTCAATGGTATTTCTTATGCTATTGTGTCTATCTGATACTATACATAATCTGTCTCTTGATCCATATGCCCTCTTCAACATCTCAAGAAATCATCTCCATGACTTATCATTTTCATTATCCCCAATCCCAAAAGCTAGTATGAAGATGTTATTGTTTGCATCTTGTGTACAAGCCGTGAAGAGTGTACCCACATAGTGGCCATTTAAATGTGTTCCATCTACAATGACTGGCCTACAATATTTCCAACCAGCGATCGATGCACCCAAAGCAATAAAACAGTATTTAAATATATTTAAATGATCTGTTTCTAATCTTGTGACTGTCCCCATGTTCATCAATTCTAGTATAAAGAAATAAGATGGCAACAACTGAAACGAACTAGTTAGACCACCTCTAATCAATTTTAATGTTTGTTTGCGTGACCTCCATGCTTTCAAGCTCATTTTTAGTATGTCCTTGTTGCGACAAACATTTCCCTCCACTACTGCTCTAGCATCTGCTTCGAATACCAATGTCATGTCTTCTTCGACGTTTTCTTTGTCAACGGTCACCGCTGAGTCACAAATTTCTTGACCTATTTGTCCTAAAGAAAACACTCTAGCTGGTGAATAAACGGAAGTAGCCGACGGCTCTGGGCATTACAATGTATATCTTGATTGTCATGAAACTGTAGCGATAACATCAACCATAATAGGATAACTCGATACAACCCCATCCAAAGATTTTAACCTCAAATACGTTAAGCTCGACCAATTTATCATACTTGCATGTATCATTTGCACCATTAAGCCCCAATTCTGAAAGAACAAGCTCGACCAATTCATCATACTTGCATGTATCATTCACTAGTATAAATGACGTGTGACCTTTGTACACCATGCAAACGTACAAAACTAGCATTCTAATCATACACAGAAAATCCATTTCCTTTACAGCCGAACTTCAACTTCTCCGGAAAATGAAAATCAAAAGTATGTCGATAGAATTGTGACCTCATTCATTGATCGTGACTTAAAATCGAGGATTAACGGTGATTATACGTTTACTTTCAAAATTAAACCACATATAAGTTCATTTTTTGCTTTGGCAAAATCCAATTTCGCCACAACCAACTTCAACTTCTTTAAAACAGTAAAAATCAAAAGTATTTCGACGAAATTGTGACTCAAAATCGAGGATAAGCAATGAATTTGTATGGCTTTGAAGATTTTTGGCGAGATGGGTTTGTAGAAAGAGAGTGTGTCATTTGATTGTGAGAGAATTATAAAAAAAATCTTTTAAATATAGAATAGTAAGATTTGTAAAGAGTTAATTTGGTATAATATATTTAATCCAAACACAGTGTATATTATATTATAATTATATATTTAATATTATGATTTAGCAACTACTTTATGAAAATTCTTAGGGAGTGTCAATTTCAAAATGTGTTGTTATAATGTAGTTATTATGTAGTGTTCCCAATTAGAAATGTATGGCAACATATGTAACTCGCAATATCTCACAGTTCCAACATTTTGTAACCACCAAAAGATCTAACGCTTACTTAAATGTGACATAGAACACTATTAGGGAAACAACACTTTTACTACAGCTACTCACTTTTTTCTATCTCGCAATTCTTACGTTTTGCAACCAAAATGTGGCAAGAGGTTACGCCAAACGCTATTAGGAAAGAGTAGTAGAGATAATAACTACACAAGATAATCTACAATCTTATAAGCTTTTCAATCTACAATGTTGCGCCGCTTCTCTATTGGTTTAGCCTTGGCATTCCTTCAGTAACTATTCTTAACACATTCTAAAACTTCATAAATTCAAAAGCCATTTTTCAAAAGCAACGCCATTAACAAGCCCATAATCCAGCTAGTAATCTCCAATCAGCCATACGACAGTAAATTCATTCCGAAGCCTTGTACACACCGCCAATCACACTATGGGAGTTGGCCAATCCATGTCAACAAACAATTCAAAATACCTTGATTTTTTTAGAACAAGTCCGAGTCAAATAACAATGATTTGAAACACTGTTTCAACATTTATAAATTCTCCTAAATTGGGGCAAAACAATGTGTCCATATGACTAATAAGGATTACCCACCCACTCCACTCCTGGTTTGACAATATCTTCGATGGGAAATCCAATGACAGTACTTAACATTAATCTTGATTAAAAGGAAACAAAACCTAACCAACAAGATTATAATTAAAGCAGTGGATCATAATTCACAAAATATCAGAGATACATAGCCGAATTACTAGCTGCTTTTGATGCAAGCTAATATCGTTTTACTTTTTCATGATTAAAAGGTAAAAAGAGGTCTACTATTTATCATGGGTAGGTGTAGACACTAGTAAAAAGAAAATGTTAATAATTTGGTAATTTCAATTTCTTCAATCAATCCAACCATCTCCCTACTCATCGTCGTCATCTTCATCCTGCAATTCCAGAAGCCCACCAAATTAATAAAATCGAAGAATTTTAAATTAAAATTAACTAATCAATTACAGACCTCTCCACTTCCATCGTCGTCTTCATCGTCCTCGTCATGCACTTCGGATTTCGACTTGTCGGATTCCTCTTCTTCAGCGCCAGCTCCTTCATCCTGTTATGACATTTACTTTGTAATTGTGTTTAAGAAACAGGATGGAACTTGTTTAATTATAAATGTAAAAGAATTACCATTTTCTTATTGTAGTCCTCGAGGGTTTTTTCGTACTCAACCTTCCGTTTTTCAGCCTTAGCAACGTAGGGAGCTTTCTCCTATATTTTAAATTTAAACAAAATCCGTCAAAAAAATTATTATCGACTCCCAAAAGTTGTGAAGTAATTTCAATAGGAAAGAAATGGTAGCAGAATATGCTTACAGCTTCCGACAAGGATTTCCACTTGTCACCGCCAGCTTTTCCGACCTACATAATTTATGGAACATTGATTTGAGACGGATAGTAGAAAAATCGATATTGATAATACTGAAAAATATATTCGAAACAACATGGACCAAACTTTGGGATCTGAATACGAGACAAAGTACTTACAGCGGCAACCGATTTGTTGTTGGGGTGCTTCTCTTTGTATTGTTTCCTGAAGTCCTCCCTTATATTGATCCAAAATAATTTAATTAAGAAGTCTATAAATAGATGCGAGACTTGCAACGGGAAGGTATAGAGCAGAGGTCGTACATGAAAACGAAGAAGGCACTAGCTGGCCTCTTTGGTTTGTTTGGGTCCTTCGCAGGCTTTCCCTTCGGTGCCGCCTTCTTCCCGGCTGCTGCACCTTTTTTCACAGACAGCCTAATGGATTCAAAAGCAATCCATTTGTTAGAGAATTCAACGAAAAAAATATGCCAAATCAATAGAGCTCATAGATCTGAAAAAAAAACCAGTAAAAGGCTAAAAACCGCACTTGCTTTCAGCCTTCCTAGTATCAGCCTTGGATCTACCTCCTTTCATGGCGTAACCTGTCAAAAATATGCGAAAACCGGTAAGAAACGGTGCGAATTGGTGGAGAATCGGCGCAGTTCCGGGATATAACAACTCACCTCGTCTAGAGAGAGAAAATAATTGCCCTAGTACAGAGAGATATGCCTTGCTTTGCTTTGTTAAGTATATGAGTGAAAGGGAGTGGAAGATAAGAAGCAAGGGGTTTGTAAGGAAAGAGCTTAAAAATTGAATCACAGAAAAAATTGAAGTCCGGGTTTAGGCGGGATCCCAACTTCTCTTTGCCAGGTCATCGATCCGTGTGCTCATGATTCATTGGCTGAAAATCCATTCCCACTGCATTTTACCTCCGATCTCTTGGCTCTGTGTTTTCTCTGTGTTTGTTTGGGAAGCATTCTGGACCGTTGGATGTGTGGCTGGCGGAATAGTGCTGACACGTGGCTGAATCGATGGATTTGAAGGGTTTTGAGTTATTCACCTACAAATGTTCTAATGACGAATTTGCCCTTTTATGACGTTTCGGGGCATAAGCATCAGTCGCTGTATTCCTTTATTAAATAAATCACGATAAACATGGTATGATTGAGATATGCCTTGTGAGCTGTAGGGCTTATTATGT
The DNA here is from genome assembly GCA_035079005.1 of Fraxinus americana. NCBI lineage: Eukaryota > Viridiplantae > Streptophyta > Magnoliopsida > Lamiales > Oleaceae > Fraxinus > Fraxinus americana. Next base: position 13,431,654 of record CM068706.1, on the reverse strand, counting down.
AATTACCCATGTTCCGGCCCTTTTGGCTTATGTTTTCCTCTTTTTATTATTATTTTTTATTTATACGTTAAGATAATTATTCCCCAAGAGATACTAATAAAATTCGTTCAATTAGTTTTAACTAAAAATTTATTTTCAATATATCATCCAATCAAATAAACGAATTTTTTGTGATAGGAATAATATTTTCGCTCAAGGAAAATTTTGAGTTCTTAAAAGTATCAAATGCTTGTTTGACATAATTTTTACTTTTATTTTTATTTACCGTAGAAAAATTTACTTTATTTTTTGTTTGAGAAATAATTTTTAAAAGAGTTTTCTATTCAGAACTTCTTCTAAAGAAAGTCATATTTGACCAACTCACTTCAAAAAAATTTCTAAATAAAAGAAGCATTTTTCATAAAATTAGCCAAATGAGACTAAAGCAACATCTTTTGACTCTTAGAGCTTGTTTGGAGGGATTAAAATCATATTAAAATTGAAAATATAGCCGTTATTGTTGACTTTTATTAGACGGGTGGGACCCAATAACGGCCATATTTTCAATTTTAATTGGATTTTAAACCCTCCCGAACGGGGCCTTATAAAACTCATTTTAACTTCTCAAAAGTCATGTCAAACAAGTTTTAAAGCGTGTTTGGTAGAGATTAAAATCGGATTAAAATTGAAAAATTAGCTGTCCTTGTTGACTTTTATTAGACGAGTGGAATCCAATAACGGTTATATTTTCAATTTTAATTGGATTTTAATCGCTCTCAAACAAGCTCTTAAACTAATTGAACGAATTAACGTAGAGCTTTCTAGGAAAAACAAAGAGTTTGACATTAAAGGGCTCAACACATGATTTCCTATACTTTTACATGACTCCTGAATTAGTGCAATGCCTTGTTGGGACACATAATTAGGATTAGAATTCTCATGAATGATGCCTACCTAAACTCCACTTGTTGTCAAAAGTACTTCACAAGGAAGTTTTCATCCATGGAATCAACACGTATTTAAGTTGCTTCATAAAGGCTCGACCCAAAAACAACGTGAACCGTTGGAATTAGTTTAAATAATTAATATTGCCCATATATATTACATGTTGAATGGCTTTGATTCTTGACATATTTAACCATTTAATAGTCCAATTAGATCATTTTAACCAAAAATTTATTTCCAGTATCATCAAATCAAATAAACAAAGTTTTAGTGATAGGAATGATATTTTCGCGAAATGAATATTTTGAGTTCTTAAAAGTATTAAAGGTTTGCTTGACGTAAGTTTTCCTTTTATTTTTATTCAACGTAGAAAAATTTACTTTAATTTTTGTTTGAAAAATAATTTTTAAAAAAGTTTTCTATTTAGAACTCCTATTAAAGAAAGCCATATTTGGTCAACTTACCCTAAAAACGCTTTTAACTAAAAGAAGCATTTTTCATAAAATTAGTCAAATGAGTCCAAAAGCAGTAGCTTTTGACTCTTAAAAATTTCGTTTTAACTTAAACAAGCCCTAAACGAATTGAACGAATTAACATGGAGCTTTCTAAGAAAAAAGAGTTTTACATTAAAGGACTCGACACATGATAAAAATCGCTTCTTCCTATACTTTTACATCATTCTTCCTAAATTAGTGAAATGTCTTGTTGGGACACATAATTAGGATTAGAATTATCATCAATGATACCTACCTAAGTTCCACTAGTTGTCAAAAGTACTTCACAGTGATGTTTTCATTCATGGAATCAACACGTATTTAAGTAGCTTCCTAAAGGCTCGACTCAAAAACAACATAGGCCGTTAGAATTAGCTTAAATAATTAATAATGCTCACGACCCCATCTATATTATCTTTTGAATGACTTTGAATTTTGGCCCATTTAACCTTTATTAATCAAACTAAAGTCTAGCCTAATCTATATAAGTTGTCTTTGCCCTAACCGTTTAGTGTGTGATTTGTGTGTGAAAATGAGAGGAAAAAACTTGGCCTTTAAGAAAGAGAGATTGGTTGCTTGCTGAAGAAGAAAAACCGGTGACTTCCCTTTGATTTTTTAGACTCTTCTCTTGCCTTATTTTGTTGTTTTTTCTTCTTGCATTTGTCGTTACAAATCATCACCTTTATATTGTCCTTTGTGGGTTATACCGAGGAGCAACCAAGGTGAATATATTAGTTGTGGGTTAGAGCCATTTGGATTGGTTGTTTGGTAGAGAAATGTAACGTAAACTTGACCCTGAAACTTGGAGCCAGCTTCCGCGACTGAAGGAAAAGAGAATAAATTCTTGTAGATAAGCAATTACAAACTTATACATGAAAGAGTAGTGCATGTCCACAAATTGACTATACACACAAATTACAAATAGAGATTTAAAAAAAAAAAAAAAATAGTTGCAGCAGTGCATGCTGGACCCTCAATTCAATTTTAAAAATATCAATACAAGCTTGGTGTGGACATGCTAAAAACCATTTGAAACAGAGACTGTAGTATGAGCCAACCAAACCATCTTGTAAACTCTCATGAGCCTTTTTTGTCAGTCTCAGCTAATCGTAGCACCTCTTTGGCCATAGAAGAAAATGATCGGGCTGTATCTTGCATCTCAGTAGTTTTCAAGTTGATGCCCTGCCCAACAAACATAAACTTCGTTAAATTTTCCTCAAGTCATATCCCATTGATTACTTCGAATCCCATGGGACTTTCGAACTTCTGGCCATACCTAAAACGTCTTAGTAAAAAATAACGTGATTGTTTTTGTATATGCTCTTTTTCCAGTTAAAAGTCATTTCGTTTTGATATTTTCGAAATTAGAAAATATACATGGAGGCATCTGCAAATAATAAAAATCGAACTTGATTTTCGATAGGGCATTCCTAATTCCATGTTCCTTTCCTTCCATCTCAGCATGTTATAGCATTATCCACTTCACCTTATCCATAGAGTCCCACTATAAGCTAAAATCCAATTCTAATACAATTGCAAAATTAATAGTGCAGGAGTTCCTCCTAAACCAAACTCGTTTCAGATAAAAAAAAAATTGAGATAACCAATGATAAATAATACCTGTAACTTCTTCAAATTTTCACTGAGCTTTGTCTTTGCCATGTTGGCAGCACTTGACTCCTGCAACCATCTAGAATATTAGGTCATGCTGTGGCTTTGGAAGTTCAAACTTTGGACATTCAATATATTTTCATTGCAGGGCAAGATTTTTCTGTCTAGGTTCTACTTTGATATAATACATATTGATATTTAGCCCAACAGTTTATTACTTGAGCCTTTGGATCAATGTTAAGTTTAATGCATGGATGAACGCACTTACACCAGAAGAAACATATCCATATCTTTTCTTTATTTGATCAACAGCAGCACCAGCCTTTTCTTCTTGAGGCTCTTCATTTGCTGGTGTTTTATCATTCTTCACCTTAGCATGTTTCAACTTACCTGTAAAATTAATAATTTAGAAACATAAAACTACCATCATCTTTGACATACTCAAGCTCTTTTCCAAATCCTGTCCTAATGGATTATCAATTCTTCACAAAACACAATAGAAAAGGAAACATACAAGTCTATTAGTTTATAATGATTAGAAATTTAGTTTCATAAACAGGTTTGTTTTGTTGCTTCTTGAATGATAGTGAGAATTTTTGATCTCTCGATTTGATGTCAATTTACTGATTCCTCGTCTATTACCTAACGGGAATGATAAGCAGCCTGCCCACAGTTTTGTTTATCCACTGGCAATTTTTACTGTGCTACAGAATGTCTTCATATTAATAGTCAAAGCCTTGAACCCATTGGTTATAAACATCAAAATGATACAATTGTTCCTCACAAATGCATGAAAAAGTATTAGGTATATGGTAGGGAAGTGCAGTGGCAGATCTATTTCATTCATATCTCCCGACTACATTTTATTCAATTATATGGCCATCAAATCATTATGAGGCACATAGTATACTGCATTCTCAGAAAAATAGTGATCAGGAAGATGACAAAAGACTATGATATCAGCCAATTTTCTTCGTAAATCATACCAATGTCATTAAAGCCTATTCTAAAAGAATCTAAAGCCTGCCTGCCTACCAATCCATATCTATGTGTGTCAACTAGTTGCATTGGATTTACAAAATTGTTCAAAATTGACATCATTCTATGTTCTGAAAAATCAATGTTATTAACGTTCTATGAAATATTGGTCTTTTATCTTCTGATTTTTAATTTCTGTTTCTAATTGTTTTTGTTGTACAATAAATTTCCCCTCCATATGTCTACACGTGTTTAAATAATTAGACCTTATTTCAAATCATGCTTAAAGCCTTCAACCTTATTTCCTTTCCATGTGTATATAAAGTCATCTGACAAACTGTATATAAAAATCTGTAGAATGTTTATCCAATCTTTGGAAGAGAAAAATGAAAATCATATCACTAATCACCAACAAAAAAAATGCTTTTTTGTTATCACAGGCTTACCTTTAATTGTTTGAAATTTATTTTTGATGTTCTGTTTATTCAGTGCCTCTATCATTGGATGTCCTTTTGGCTTCTCTTTTGGATCTTCAATGTCAATGTCAATGTCATCTTTCAAATGAAAGGCAATAACAATTACAAATTTATAACCAGAATAACACACATTTTCTTCAGGATACAGTGTACCCAGGAAGCTAAAAAACTTGGCAAAAAGAAAAGAATAATGCTATGTGTACACCCAATAGTATACACAATGCATTACATCCCCCTCACATGGAGGGGGGCCCACACATATTTTTTAGTGTGTGGGCCCCCCTCCATGTGAGGGGGGTGTAATGCATTGTGTACACCATTGTGTACACATAGCACAACCCAAAAGGAAATACCTATATCCAAGTCATCATCCTCGTCATTATTAATAATCTTTGTTTCAGTTTCTACTCCAGTTGGAAAGTTAGCAGCTGAAAATATCAATGCTAGTTCCTCAATACTTTTTCTAGAATCTTCAGCTTCCAACTCAAGCCCATTCTTTGATTTTGTCCCTTTATTTTCTTTAATAACAGAGCTGAATATACCCTATCACTCCAGATTAGCCAGAGAAATCATTAGAACACATTCAAACTATCAAAAACAGAACAAACAAGTCCAATAATATACCTTCTTCTTTTCTTTAACGGAAGGGAGGGAAACGATCGCTTGAGCATTGACCAGGTCTTTATTAAAAACTTGGGAAGCAGGGTCCAGAAGTCTGGGACAGAGCAAAGCAAAATCAGCATGCAAAATACAGTACAATTTTGATTAATTCTCTTTCCCACAATTATACAGAGAATCCACATCATTTCTCCCTCCGGAAAAAAAATAGGATTCAGTGCAAAGGGAAAATAATATTTTTTTTGAATAGTTTAGAGTTGCTTGAAATTTAGGAAGGAATCAATTATGAGATGTTTCTGACCCGAAAATTCAAAATCTTCTACTACCCTTATTACCTGTAAGCCTCCATGCAGAGAAAAATAGAGAGGAAAAACAACTCTTGATCACCATTAACCTGAATGTAGAAAGATATGGAGCTCATGTAAGCGTTCTGTTACAAAACTTTATAAAACAACTATCTGGAATAGCAAGGTAATACAGCCTTACAATGATAATTTCACCGTCATGTGAAGAAGACACTGAATTGTCAGAAATTGAGGATGCTTTCGATGTCGACAACATGAGTCCATTCACTGAAGTTTCCTTCAGAAGGGATAATTCTGGAAGGGACCTGAAGTTTAAAAATATTAAGGAGGATACATATTCATAACTACCATTACATTAACAGCATGAGATGGAAATGAAGATAAGCAATAAAGGGAAATTGTTTTGCACCATCATCACAAGAGGATTCGATTTTTGTTAAAGGATAAATCTCACATCGAATAAAGATGAAAATATAGACTAACATATACGGATTTGAGTTATTCATCTTAATAAGGTTGACATTTTAAGATGGAATTTCAAGTTTTAATATAGTATCAGATTCATTAAGCTTCAAAGAGCAATTCGATCCAATTAAAATTTAAAAACGAGCACAGATTTCAAGATTGATTGCTCAAATGAATCATTATCTTGCGGGGATATGTTAAGAAATAAATTCCATATCGAATAAAAATGAAAATATAGACCAATATAGGATTTGGGCTATTTCTCTTTAATAAGATTGACATTTTAAGATGAAATCCCAAATCTTAAAAGTTATTGGCCGCAGCAAAGCAGGCAATTCTATCTCACTGCGAGCCCAATGAGACATGTATCAACCATGCTCCTCCAAGCAAAGTATAATATCAAATATTCTATTTTTTCTTCTATTTCTTTTGTACAAAGAAGGGCTATAAATTCTGGGGGAAAACAATAATATGAACTTCTTTCAGTTTAAATTCTATATTGAAATCCTAGAGAGAGATGCACAATAGATTTCTGCTGCCAACTTCTCGATATTATGGGCCCAACAAAATAACACTACAGTTCCTATTACCCCCTTCACCAAAGAGAAGTAACAAAATTGTTGGAGAAGGCAACAACTAGTAATTCGAGTTGATTTATTTGATTGCCTATCTCGTTTAAATACAAGTCCTATCTGAAATTTAGCAGAATAATTTCCTAATCGAGGAATGTTCAACGTTCCAGCGTTGTCTTATTTGTCCATACAGGGAAATTCCTTGTTCTAGTGCTTCGTGCTCATTTTGTATATAAGGAGACACCTTGTGTTATTGTGGACGATCTGTACATTCTGTTGCCATCAGGAGATCAATATTAGTACTTGGTTTGAAGGAAAGATTACCCTCCTTATCTTTGTTGCTTAGCTCGCCAGAACCAAGTTCTCTAACCGAGGAGATATGATTAGAGATGTTATATATCATAATATTGGGAAGTAGAATTCAACAATATTATTTTCATGGATCTCCTTATACTTCATTTATTTCCTTCCCATAATTATTAGTTTTAAATTAGGTAATTTTTCATTTTGTAGTTTAATAGCTTTTCAACTATGTAGACTATTGGTTTGATAATGGACTACTGAGACATGTTATAATATTACTCTCTCGAACTCTACTCTTCTAATTCTTTCCTCTCTCATTCTGCATCACTAATTTCATGGTTTAGGATCAGTCTTGAGACATGAATCTCATTTTAGAAACAAGGTATTAGGTCAACAAAGAGTTACAATCAGGGATGTTGATGCATGGGCTCACTATCCATATGTTGGTGAGCTAAAGACGTTCTAAAAATTTGACAGCCGGAAAAAGTTGAAGGGAATTTTCAAGAAATGAATATACTACAGTTGAAAAATGGTACAAGGGGAGACACATCTTCTTACTTGGTAAATCATAGTTGGCTTAGTTTTTGGGACACGTATAAAGGGTTAGGATGTCTTGTCCATTCTGAAGGTTTGGACATGCATTTATTTGATGTTGAGAGTACCTTGAAGTTTTCACACGTGATGAACTCAAAATTGTAGTCATTTTGAAGAGGGAAATCAAAAAATTTAAATTTTACAAAGAGAAACCAAATGCAATACCAGGAAAGTTCCTCCTCTTAAGATGGAGTATTTCAAGAAAGTAAGGGAACAATCAGAACCAAAAACTGCATCAAGTCACAAAATCTTTGCATTTAAAGACAAAATTCAACCCCACTCATATATTAAAGCTGCAGAAGTTTCATTGCAAAAGGTAATCCTGGTCAGTAATGTATGGGAAGCTTATATGACTATGTCACCAAGTATGTTATCATTAAATAGAAGAGAAATATCACCTTATCTGAATTTTTCCATCAGAGAAAAGAAGTACAAGTCCATCACTAGGAGTGCTGAAAGTTGATGCCCAGCAACAAGAAGAGGAATGGAACTTCTTTTTGTAGTGCACTTTCTTAGTTCCCTGAAGAAAAGAGATGACAAAAATAAAAGAGAAAAAATCAGCTGCACTAAAATTGCATATCTTTTATTAAAGGATATGACAGAAGTACTTTTACCTCAACTACATGCAATAAGGAATATACATAAACAGCTTTTTCTGCACATAACAATAGTATGGCATCATCATAGTTCACGTTATTAATGCTTACACCATCTGATACAGTATATCCTCTACCAGACACACCCTGTCCACCTGTAAAAATTTGAAGGGGCAAAATGTTATGCTAATTATTTCTTTAGAGAGTTTATAAATCCTCGGAATCAATACGAAAATAAAGACTAAAGTAAAATCTTAGACTCACCCAAAATCTGCATAAATAAAGCTCTAGAGGGTTTCTTTGGATGGACAACGCTGGAGCTAAGTGTGTTTCCTGTATCACTCTCAAGTGCCAAAACTGATGAATCTTTTGTTGCCACTATCAAAACATTTTTCTCAAAACCATGAAATTTACTAGTTTCAAAATGCGTCGATATAATCCCTGTGGAGAGTTCGCTAGGAATATGCCTTTCATACAAAAGAGTGGGACCCTCCGGATCAATTAATGATACCTGTAAGCATTAAGTATTTGAATGCTTGGATAACATATGCATGCTACAGAATTGAGATAACTTGTCCTTCCAAGTTACTTTTGAAAGATTTTTCACCTTTCATTTGCAACATTTCAAGATGTGTTGATGAAAACCATAAGATTATCAGGAATAATTATTTTCAACCATGGATCATTATTATTGCTACTATCACATTCCAATGGGTGTGAAGGATTCATAATCCTAACTAACGCAGTACTTGAACTCAACATCATGTTCATACATGTACAAGTTTTCCTTAACAGGACAGTTTAGACATTTAAATGGGTAAAACTAATGAAACTGACCAACGTCGACATCTTAGACATATTGCCTTCCTGCAGTTGCCAACTTGAGCATAAAGTCTTCACTATTTTTCTCCATCTACAACTGATTCCAATCACTAAAATCCAGTATATTTACAATAGATTTCAGATTATGACCTTTTAAAGTACTGGATACCAAAACTGCAGTCATATTCAATATAAACATTGTCTGTAGGAAACCATAGTGTTGAAGAGGAAGAGGAAGAGGAGGAGGAAGAGGAAGAGGAAAGTAAATCTTACATATCCTTGATCAGACCCGACAGCAAGCTGTTTTAAATTTTGGGATGTGCTTATTGAAAGCACAGCGCCATTAACCTTTACAAGTTTAATGCTACGGATGATATTGTTTCCTTTCTTCGAACTTCCTGGTGTACAGCAAAGAAAAAACTTACATTCAGCCCCTGTTTGAGCCACATTCTCATTTTCATTTTCATTCTTCTACTCATTTTCAACCACACATTCTTCAATAAAATAATATTTCAATCACATCAATAATTTTTCCTTTTTTTTCAACCACATATTTACCATCAAAAAAAATGCATTCTTTCCATTTTAATGTGCATCAAACACACTCTCACTTGCTGCTTTTGAATAATTACAAAGGCATCAAATACATATGAAGCGCCTATGTGCATGTAATTTTTTCAAAAGAACCTGTACACAGTCCCAGACTATCAATAACTGCATAATGGCAGGAACAATAGAAGCTATAAATCTCAGGAGAAGTGTCATAATATGAAACAGATCCCAGAACTTGCATAATTATCAATAATTCTAACTTTCTAGCCAATATTATTGACCTGCAAAATTACTGCTTCAAAACCAAAAAGTTAACATCAGTTTGTGTTCAGTTGCTCTCACTTGATATTTACGAAAAATTATTTAAAACGTAAATCAGCATGAATCTATTTCCAGCTTTCCTTCGACACACTCATGAAACAACTAAAAATAATCTGTGACATAAGTCAAGATTCAAGTGATATTGAAGGCCAAAAAAAGCCTTAGTACCTTGCAAGGACAAAAAACTGCTCTGAGGTGCAAATGGCTCTGATTTAAGTTTATAAATGCGCACCTGAAAAAGCATACATAGTAAAAGACCGTACCACTTCTAAAATCCACATAAATATGCACAAAAATTATATTTCCAGAACTTTATCAAGAAACCACCTTACCATTCCACTTTGATCTCCAGATATTAGGATTCGCGAGTCATAGGCAAAGTACAATGCTGTCAATGGTACACCAGTTAAGGAAAAATCATTATCGCTCTGCAAAGTCAAGTCAAAATAAATCGGGTTGTTTAAAGTAGTCCCAAAGGTAAATATTGGAAAAAAAAAAAAAAACTTTTTACCAATCCCAGGTAGTCATATAATTTGAAATTTTGAGTTTACCAACAAAAATGAAAAAGGAAAAAGAAAGAGAATTTTGATTGTTTTAAGTTTACATCTTTGTAGTTTCTAAGGGTATCACTTCCACTCCTCTCTCTCCATATGTTTCCAATTCCACAGTTTTCTCTTGTATGTACAAGTAGGTTTTGCAGCATAATTAATAAAGGTGGCAATTACTAATTGATGATAAGAGTAATAAAACAAGATTTTGGACATATACAATTATTCACTAGTATTGATGAACATTCAAACTTAATGTAGAACGTAATGCTACTGCAGGGAATTACCTGTTGAGTTAGAGATGCTACTGGAAGCAGAAGTGGGCATGATGCATCCCAAAAGTTAATGGCTCCATTATTATGTCCTGTTATGTACAAGTTCCGAGCCGTAGAAAATGAACTAAAATTGGTTGAGTTACTACCTTCCTTCTGCCTTCCCTCGAATGGAAAAAGTGGCAAACTATTTTTTGCCAGCACATTGAAGTTCTACGTTACGATAACATGGAAAACCTATTATTGGTCAACAATGATCTCATCATGTCAAAACATCATAGTAATCAGTGACCTCATGTTTACCTCATCTCCAGAGTATGGCATGCATGGATTATTTGTTACGAGTTTGGATACCGTGATCCTTGAATCCGAAAATGGTAGTTCCACTGTTACCTCCTTCGGGAGAGATGGTGATGATTTTGTTTGACTCTGTATCAGGTATCTTTCAATTAAACTATTGTCGTAAGTGTAGACATGACCCGACTTTCCAAGCAAAAGAAGAGAATCATATCTGCGCTTGTTTTGTTCAACGGAGCTTGAAATAATCTCCATATCAACACACAATTCCGGGAGCTGAATGCTTAACTTAATTGTGCGAGATTCAGTTTGTTCATTTAGTAGAATGACCTGCAACATCGTATTGATTTTTCAGACAACAAAAATTGATCTAAACTTAAACACGCCAAATGCACGTCATAAATAACACATCAGTTTTTTGCCATTGTCTATGAAAGTATGCAGAAAAGCTCGTTTGTTGAGATTACAAAATCTAATATAGAATCATGAATTTCTTAATATCAAGGAGGTGTGTAACTAATATAGGAGCATGTATCATGGTCGAAATTAACTTAATACCTGCAACAAGTTTGCAGAAAGATGGTCAGAGGAGCCTAAAACGTATAGTCGACCCGATTTTCCATCTACATCAGCCCATTTTAACTTAGATATTGGGATTTTATCCGCTCTATATCCTAGATTTAATTTACAAACAGGAGCACTTTGACCACTGCATAGTTCATTTTGAAAGGCCTGTTCAGTCTTTGAATTTAAGGGACATGGAACACTCCAGATGAATATATCTCCGTTGCTGTATCCAACAACTACTTTACTTCCAATAGGGCAAGCCCAACAAGCTGCTGTTACTTTCTTTGTCTCGTGAGATAGAGATTGCAATGTGGTACCACCGGCTGTAAAAATTGCTTTGCTTTCTTGAATTGCCCATAATGTAATAACACCATCAGAATAGATAATAAGAGCCCTGGAAACAGTAAAATATACGTAAAAAAAGAATTATCAGGTTGCTACAATTTGAAAACAATAGTTGCAGCAAACAAAAATAATGGATTGGCCAAGGAGAGAGATTGATTCGAATCTGAGCTTGATGTGATACAATCGGCTGAAGAAGAGAGGAGCTATGGAAGTATAAATTCTAACTTTCAACTCAGACTTACAAATGGAGAGCTTAAAAGCCAGGAGTTGAAAAAAACTTGCTTTTGTTGGAATGAGATTTATTTAAACTCTCCTTTTCAATTTAGCATGTGGCCATAGGTATAACTCTAAAGGGATTATAATGTGAATATGAGAGCTACCTCTTACTTTCAGCTGCAGGTTGAGGCAGTATACAATTTACAGCAATATCACATTCAACTTCATTTGTTTTGCCTGTATGTTGATTAGTCATCAGGTGACATGCAAAATACAAAAAATAGATGAATATCTCTGAGAAAAAACAAACATATTGACATGTTTCTCTTTTGTTTCAGCGGCAAGAGTAAATTTTAGTTAGCTCGTGTTCCTCCGTTCCTATTGAATCTCAATGCCTCACTTAACAGTAAACACTATTCAAAATGATTATATATCTCTCTTCAAAAATAAACAAGAAATTCAGCAATTTGTATTTCTCGATGATATTTTTCATACAGCTTGTAGAAACAATAGAGTTTCTTCTAACCGTGAGATGCTGAAAGAGGAATGTGGTATTTCATCTGTTCTATGTACCATTGCTCTTGATCTAATCTCAATACTGATACAGTGCCAGTAGAATCTCCAGCATACCTGCCAATACATGTACAGCATAAATAGTTTGCAGCAACATGAATAGAAATCAGTGCTTAGATATGAATTTCAGAAGCAGTACAGGTAAGGAACGTGCTGCATTGCCACAAAAGAGGCTATTTCCTTTTCAAAATTATGAACATAAGACAAACACTTCCTGTCTACATCCCAGACCTACACACAATATGTTGAAGAAAATTAGTTGTCTGAACTTCAATTATAATTACATATAGAAAAAAAATGATAAATGAAACATACAAGAACAGGGGTTTGTTTGAAAACGTAGTCCGTTATGTGAGCTATATTAGTCAGAAAATTATGTAAATAGAAGAAATTTTACAGTTACTGAACCAAAATAAATATCAAACGACTTACCTCAATGTGGTTGTTGACATTTATGTTTAGTAGTACACCTTGATTCTCTATAAACTGTAAACAAAAGCTATCACTTGATATAAGTTATAAGCATGCATTAAACGGAAACTTATGTAAGCATGCTTCAAATCCATATTCTATTCTACAAAATATAAATTTCTATGTTAAAGTAGACCCAACCCAAAAGTAAAGTGAGATGTATGATTCATTTACCAGCAAAAATTTGCTTGGTACTGTCTCCGAAGATGCCAGTAGCGCTTGTGAGCCATTTTTTCCAAACAATTTGATTCGTCCATCTCTGAGGGGAGACGAATTAGAATTTAGCTCATTAAACTTTACATAGACAAAAACAATCTATGAAACATGAAGGATACAATACATTTTATTATGTAAAAATATAATTGGGATCACCGCAGGATAATTCAAACTCCCCCCTAAAAAAACCTATCTACCTTCGGTAGGAAATCAATTTTTCTTCGATTTTTTCCCCAAGGTTCTTAATATATGAAATTTCCAGGAAGACATTTAATTTATTTTAAGTGGTAAGAGAGCTTAGCACAACTGGAACTCTATTGGGAAAGGTTGTAGTATGTACGCTTACAGGACTCAGCTGAGAGGACACATGCTGAGGACATCCCGATATTCTTTTCCACAAACATTGATCACATTGCACAGTGGCAGTATATTCTGGACAATGCATTGACACCTTATGCATTGATGTTGGCTAGTTGAAGGTTGTAGAAGAAAGTGACCGAGCATAGTCTCTACTTGCAGCACCGTCATGATACCATATATTATTTTCTTCCCATTTTATATTTTCCATAAGGAAGCTTATCGTCCTATTGTGCTTCCAACAATCTATATTTCACTTTGTTGGGTTTTGATACCCAATGAATCCCGGACGATGACGTAAACGTTGGATTAAAATGTTACTAACAACCAAATCTAAAAGCTCAACCCAAAAACAACGTAGGCCGTTGGAAGTAACTTAAATAATTAATGTTACTCACGGCTCATTTATGTTACCTCTTGGATGACTTTGAATCTTGGCACATTTCACCTCTTCTATTGGTCCAACTAAAGCCCAACCTAGCCTATATATATGGTGTTTTTACCCTAGCCCTTTTTGTAGGTGAATTGTGAGAAAAGAAGAAAGAAACCGTGTGCAAGAGAGGAGAGAAATCGGCAGCCCCTTTTGGTGAAAAAACAAGTGGCTTCCTTGGTATTTTGGTCCCGTTTCTTACCTTCATTGTTTTTCTTTTTACTTTTGTGGCTACAAATCATCACCATTATCTTGTCCTTTATGAGTGAGATTGAGGAGCAACCAAGGTGAATATATTGGTTGTGGGTTGGAGCCGTTTGGATTGGTTGTTTAGTAGAGAAAGGTAACGTGAAATTGAGCCCAGAAAACACCATTTTGACGACTCTTGGAGCAAGCTTCCGCAACAATTGATGTAAGAACTTTAATGTGGTGGATTTGGCTCGAAAAACTAACCAAAAACCGATCTGAATAGCGGCTGAAACGAAGCAGAAAAATAGATCAAAAATTGTTAGAAAACTACCTAAAATCCGATGCTATTTTCATGATTGCCGACCAATCCAGAAGGAGTTTGGCGAAATGGAGACCACCGACGTGACGTGCAGGTGGAGACGCTCCTGGGCAACCGACGAGTGGAACCACGTGCAGAGACTTTGAGCGGCGCGTGAGGGCGCATGGAGGCTCTCCTGCGACGGTGTATTCAGGCAGTTTACTCCTAACATTTTTCTTGACACTTTGGTGTTGTTAGTTTTCTGTTTCAGGTTATACAACGAAGTCTGGACGATTATGTTCTTCGTGTATTTGGGATTAGATCATAGTTGATTGATTCCTGCGATTGTTAGAGACTTTGGACGAATGGTGGTGGTCATAAAGTGATAAATTCACATCTCTCGGTATTTATGAACTCAGATTGGTCCACTCGGTATCGTATTCTTTCCTTTTTTTTATTACAGTTATGGTTATTGTGTAGAATAACGACTTACTTTTCGCATTAGAAGTCATCATGTGGGGTGACATTAGGATTGAGGTTACCATAAAGGATAACCATTGCCTATTACTAGGACTAGGAATTACTTGTTAATCATTTGTCTTAAATTCTCCGTAAACTTCTTGTTAATTATTTTTCATTACTAGAATTACACGTAACTTCAGGAAAGATTATATGACCACTCTGTGTAAATTGTGTCTATAGTTTGCTTGTGGTCTTCGTTTGGTTGCATTTCATGTTTTGTGCATTTTTTGGTAAAATGACAACACATTTTGAGTTGTTTGTTTAAATGAAAAATGTGATTTTTTAATTTGGAGGTTTTTTTTTATAAAACTTTTGATGGCAAATATAGGTTTAAGGCAAGTGAGAAAAATAAGATGTGTTTTAACTGCAGTAAATTTAGACATGGTGAAATAGGTTGTCCTATAATGATAATAAAAGGAAAGATTAGGATGAGGTGAATGTGGCTATTGGGTCGAGTTATGACTTGAGTGATGTTTATTGAGTAAACCTAGTTACTGCATGTACATCCATGCGTAATCCTTTCTGCATGTGTGTGACTGCTTAATTCTGTTGCATGGTTATATGTGCATTTCAATGTGTTTGATATGTGTATTTGCATAAATTTGAGAGCAACTTAATTACTCGGTGTAATTGTCTGCATGCATAGTGGTTAACATGAATTAGCAGTATGGTGTATGTCTATCAGTTTGATGGAGTATAGATGTCTAGTGATACATTAGTGGTTTGTACCGGGGATGTGGAGTGTGACATTTGGATCACGAGTGGAGAGGTAATTAAATGTTGGAATCCTTTATATGCAAAGAAACTCTGATCAGGTGGAGTGTAAGAGAGGCACTTCTATCATCTCTGTTAGATGGAGACTCATTATCCACTTAGGTTGAGAAAAGTGATGTCGTGATAGAGGATTATCCCAAGGACTTAAGATCTATAGAGATCTACCGTTAGACATGAGTTGAGTGATCAGTCTAGTGAGTATGGTCGGCGATGAGGTGAGATGTGTGTTCTCGAAGTGTAAGCAACACGGAATGAAATAGGATATGTATGGTGAGATCTTTTCGTGGGGTCATTTATGCATTTGTTGCATATGTTTTTTAACCGTTTCATTGATTGAGTTAATGTTAATTTGTTATTATGTGTGAACGTATTTTGGAAAAGATCTGTGGTATCCTATATGATATCTCCATCGCACATTTATTTGTTGTTGATTGATTACTGTGATTATTTGCTTCTACTTGGGTATTTGTTTGTGACCTTAGCCCTGGTGAGTACATGGAGCAGGTATGATATGTGTTTCGGGTCTGAAACACGATATAAGGTATTTGATTCCAATTTTATTGGTTGTCTTGATTATGCAAACATTAACTTCTTATTTTGATTGCTTGCAAATCGATTGGGTATTAAGGTGGAGATTTGTAGGGTTTTGATACCTAATGAATCCCGGGCGATAATGTAAATGTTGGATTAAATTGTTACCAACAGCCAAGTCTATAAGCTTAATCTGAAAACAACGTGGGCCATTGGAAGTAACTTAAATAATTAATGTTGCCCATAGCCCAATTATATTACATTTTGGATGGGTTTAAATCTTGGCCATTTAATCTATTCTATTAGTCCAGCTAAAGTCTAATATAGCCTATATATATATATATATGGTGTTTTTACCCTAACCGTTTTTGTGGGTGATTTGTGAGAAAAGAAGAAAGAAACCGTATGCAAGAGATGAGAGAAATCGGCAGCCACTTTTGGTGAAAAAAATGTGTGGCTTCCTTGGTATTTTGGTCCCGTTTCTTGCCTTACTTCATTGTTTTTCTTCTTGTCTTTGTGGCTACAAATCATCACCATTATGTCTTTTGTGAGTGAGATTGAGAAGCAACTGAGGTGAATATATTAGTTATGGATTGAAGCCGTTTGGATTGGTTGTTTGGTAGAAAACGATAACGTGAAACTGAGCATGAAAACACCGTTTTGACGATCATTGGAACAAGCTTCCGCGACACACTTACACTTAAATTTCAGTATCATATCTCCACTGACAAGACCATATTAGAGAAAAACAGATTTCATCATGTAGAATGATGATGTGACTTTCCGGTGCCTTAGCAGCAACTAATGTCTGAAAATCAACAGTAAGAATGTCCTTGTCTATCTACTAAAACAGATACCTGTTACTTTATGACTATGATATGATAGTCCAATTCAGATAACAACATCATTTTCAAGAGAATAGTGTCTCTGCGATTAACATGTCCACATTCAACCCTATATGCAAAACACATTAAAGGGGAATACTTACATGACTTGAACGATAATTGACTAAAATATGGAAGTAACTTACTTAGTCGCGATAGCAAGAATTTGTTGAATGGAGTCATATGCCAGCAAAATGGATCCCGTGGGGATACCATAGTGGAAAACCAAACGGGGGTTTACGTCATCAGGTTTGATATTATCTGAAAATCCCACAGGCTGCAACACAACAATAAGTCAAGACAAACTATTTTCAAATTAATTTTGATGAATTTTGAATAGCATTTAGCATTAGATGGTTAATTGGCCATTATACACATCTTGATAGATTACTTATAAGTTGCTTAAAAAATAATCCTTATATAGTTTCATAGCTTAGATTAAGTCTAGAAAGAGATTTACCATTTCTGTTTTGAATTGTTTTAATCATAATGTAACTATTGTTTTCCATCAAATATTGTCCTTAATCTCCATCTTTAGAATCCAAATTCAGATTTGGAATAGCGGAAAATGTGACTATGCAAGTTTCATACAAAATATAATCAAATCAAAGGCAAGAACGTACAATGAACTCAATTACCACCTTCTGAATATCACAATGAAAAAGAGCACCACGGTTATGTTTGTTTTTCTGCCATGTTATTTTTTATTTTTAACAAGAGAAGTGCTACATGTACATAACTCTATACATAATGGTGTCCATAATTACACGTGGCACTGAATCCAACAATTAATTCAAATCTCACACTTTCACATCAATAACAAGATTTTGTCCACATCACATTATAGATACTATTATTTACATATATTATGTACATGTAGACTTTTCCTTTTAACAAATGCTATTATACCATGCTATAGATCACTATTTACAGTTAGGGTTATGCTACATGTACATTATGGTACACATAATGGTGTCCACAATGTACATGTGGCGCCCCCTATTGAGGGGAGCATCTGGCTCACAGGCACTCCCCCCAATAAGGGGGCACCACATGTACCTTATAGACACCATTATGTGTACCATAATGTACATGTAGCATTATTCTTACAGTTATTGGTCATATCTAACTTCCATCGGGCACAAATACACAATTAAATGTGTTGGAGGTCAAGATCCATAAATAATAATAACCCCTCTGCAAACACTAAAACAGTGAATTTTGGATGGATTTGTAGATATGTAGAAAGTGAGAAATTATTTTATTTTTTTTATAGGTAATTAGATAATTTTATTAATCAAAAAAGAATACACGGGAAGTGTATTATCAATTTAAACAAGAAAGAAAAGTAGGCAGCCTCTCTATAGGATTACTAGAAGCGGCATTAAGTAAAAAAAAGTGAGAAATTATGAGAGAGAATTAATGAATTAATAAACATATCTGGCATGGAAGGTCATGGGTTCATGTTGTGCCGACACCCATTCAATGAAACTGTGCACATGTGAGGTTTTGATGTTCCTAGATGTGGAAAGGCGCATCGAATACAATATTTTAATGATATACTTGTGACCTTGTTTAATAGTTTAAGCTTTCGGGTCGTTCAACGCATGCAAGTCTCTAGATTGACCTTTCAATTTAAGAGAAAGATCCCAAAGAATACAAGATCTCCCACTTGATGTCAAAACTGAACTCAATTTTCACCAGGTCCTAAAAGCCCAAGTTGACAGGATCGAAGAGATCCACCTAAGTCTAGCGAGCTCCTTAAAAGTCTTCACGCGACAAAGTCCCAGCGAGGTCTTCAGACAAACTAAATTCTAGAGATCCTTTACCTAAATTAATTGTATTGCTAGAATTATTGCAGCAAGTTTAATAAAAAATTTGCCTCAAGTTTCCACCATTTTTCCTCGTTAGAAGTCCATGTGAGCAAAGCAACATTTGACAAAATAGTACCAATATCATAATTGTCCCATATCCTTGACTTATTCTAGAGAGAGAGAGAGAGAGGTTAACAGGGGATAAAGGTGCTGAGATATACTTTAAGAAGGGTCGTTAAGAGTAGATAAAAAAGAAGAAAAAGTATTGATTGAGAATAAGTTAATGGAAAGTAAAGTGTAGATAGTGCAGTCAAAACACTTTATCCTTGATAACAACATCATTTCATTTACTTAAGGAAGACAACTACCGACCTTTTCTTTTCCTACATTAGACAAAGTAATTTACCAAATTACAACAAAAATCAAGAACCACTGTACCCTATCATTTAAAATCATCTTACTACTTTACCAAGAACAACACACGTTTCATAGACTTAAATTCAGGATATGGTTCCAATTTTAGTCTCAATTATTCCCATTTATGACGATTTATTGCAAAATTCGTTACCGATTCTCTCATATTGCATAAATTATGACCATAAATTCACGATCTTTAATAATAATAATAATAATAATAATAATAATAATAATAATAATACCCAGGAAGAAATTAAGATCAATGGGGAACTCAATAACGAAACTCAAAATGCAGAATCCCGAAGAAAAAAAATCTGATCATCAGTAAAAAGAAACGATTTGCAGAAGAAGGAAAAATCATTGGCTACAAAACAAGTTAAGAGACGACAACGAGTAATTAATTATATTCATAAACAAATTTTCAACTTTAAAGAAAGATTCACAACTGAAAATTTGGATGAACAGATGAGTGCTTACCTTCTTCAAAGAAGCCTTTTCAACAAGTTTCTTCACAAACGCAGACATACATACAAATCTTGAAGACGAAAGAAGAGTACTGCAATCTCACTACTCAGTGACAAATAGATGTACTTTTCAGCGAAGAATCTGAAGGGTTATACGTGGAGAGAATCGCTCGCTAAGGAAAATCAGAAAGAAAATGGAAATGAAAACGAGTGAATATTATATTACAACGGTTTATATATATAAATTTTGAATCAGACAAGTGAGGCCGGTTTCGTTATGATTGAGACACGTGGAAACTGACAACCTTTGATCCGAAGATTGCGAGAGAGAAAAAAAATTTGACGGTCGGTGGGATTTAGTTGGAAAGGAAACAGAAAAACTGTTCTAAAACGACAAGAGAAAATCCAAACGCATGAAACTTTTATTAAACTTCCTTCTATTTTGCATGTCGAAATGAATTATATGGTATTTTAACAAATAAATATTGTACGAGTAGTTTAGAGGAAAATTCGAACTTTAAAGCTCGTTTCGTAAAATTTTTATTTGTTAAAAGTAAATCGAACTTTATTTTTAATAAAATAATATATTGAACTCACAATTTTTATTCACTTTTCGTCGTACATTTTGTGGGATTTATCCACAATTATTACATTTGCTTAGCAAGAAAAAAACTAACTGGAAATTTGAAATTTGAAAAGAAATTTGGAATACAGTTGATGTGGTAAATGGTTTTCACAGGTGTTAGCAGATGGCAGGTGGACTAACTTATGATTATGAAACTTTAATTGGTCTACATGATTTGACCTGACATTAACACGTGGATTTTAAAGTCTCGCTTCAGCATCGCTATTTTTAAAAATAAATGCTATTCATCCTCACTGGGGATGCATCCTCAGTCTATGTGGCATTAAATGATTGGTGAAATGTCACATAAATTGGGAATGCATCTCCACTGGGGATGAATAACATTTTTCATTTTTAAAACATATATATTTTTCATTTTATAATAACACATTTTTCAATAAAATAATATTATACGCAAATTCAAAAAAATTTCTTATTTCTTAAACATACATTTTCCATCAATCCACTATTTTAAGACACATTTTTCTCTAAAAATGGGGTTCAAACAAGTTCTAAATATTCGGTACTTTTATTTTTCAACCTTAATATTATTATTTTTACTCTTTTTAGATTTAAAAAAAAAAAAAACATGTCAGGCCCCGCATATGGTAAGTCTTGTATTTTTGCCTACAAACCTTGCACCATAACCCCCAAGGCTCCTTGTGACATGTTCGTTTTAAATAAAAATTAAGTTTTTAATAAATTTTGAAAAAGGCTAAGAGACTAACTAACAAAACTTAAATTTGGATTCTTGTCGAAAGACTATCAAGTAGATCTCCTTTCGGGTGGGCATTTTCATTTAAAAATCAAAAATTTAATAATTTTTTTTTAAAAAAAAAAGAAATGATGGAATGTGTAATTAAAAAGTTGTGGATCTCATGAAATATGTGATTAAAAATAATTATTGATTTTGGTATAAATTTTAATCAATTTTTTTAGTTGAAACAAGCAGAGATGGTAAATTGATCTCAACTTATTTTCATTGACAGTATCGCTTTTCAACTTTTTAATTTTTGTAATGTTGTTGGCCTCCAATAAGCAAATTCTTTTCATTTACTCGTGTACAACATATTTTCCGAAGGCAAATATCAAGTTCTAAAAACGTAAAATTAGCATGGGAAGTCGTAAGTCCTAAAAGTCTAGACATGCATAAACAAAACATAGACATAAAAAACGTTTTCCTATTTGTAATATTATTTTTGACCTATAAACAAAATAATGCGTACCTTAAAAATTCATAGGAATTTCATACATAATTTTCAAGTTTCCAACGAAAAAATAATTCTCATAACTATAAATACTGTAATTATTTAGTAATATTTATTAATTAAATTAGATGTCATATAACACGAAAAGAAAAGAATACCACGAAATGCCTTGAAGAAAATAGAAAATAAGCCTTCCAAAATTAGGTATTAATATATATAAAGAAAGAAAATAAAGCAAAGGCATAATCTAGTCTACAAGACAAAAAAAAAAAAAGCAAGATGGGCAAAAGTTAAACATCTTGATTAATACAGACAACTCCAAGCAAATACACTCCACCCTTCTCTATAAATCCCCACATCCACCACTACTATAAAAAATAATATGCCCTTGTTTTTTGGGAATATAATTGCAAAACTAAAACTAAAATAAAAAATGGTTCGTGGATTTAGATTCTAATTCACGTCAGTTTGATTATAATGGCCATCACGTATATCTATTTGTTGACGGTGTTTGTGTCGAGTTATTGTTAGGTATGATGGATGCCAAAGTTTTCACATTCTTGGTTATAATGTGCATTTCCAACAATCGACTCATTATCTTTACTTATTCGGATCAGGTTCATATCTCCTTTCTATCGAACATTGTGGAATTCAAAAAATTGATCAAAGGCGTGCACCTTTTTTCCATTAAGACGTGTTTCAGGTGATCACATTTTCCATTATCGCCTTTTCCCCTAAGTGGAGCATTTTCTTCAAGTTCAGTGACTAGGGCCCAAAGAGGGGGTTTTTATGGCTAAGGCGATATTGGTGGGGGTTTGGAGGAGACAAAGAGTTTTAAATTAAAATGTAAAAAATTAAACTTATAAGAGAAATAAAAAAAATACTAAAAATTGGTCTTGGCGGAAATTTGAGGTCCACTCACTAGAGCTTAGGATATACTTTGTAGTCATTATCGAATGTTCTTGCTGGTTAATGTCATCTATAGTATGTTTTGCATTTTTGCCAAAGCTTCTAATTATTCATATGCAATAGATCACAAGATGTGTGGTTCACAAGTAAGTTATTGATTGAAAGGAACATGTGCACAAAAATAAAATTTTACCAGTTTATAAATAATTATAAACTTTGACAAACATACACTAAAGAATATGTCGTGCTTGAAAAAAAGTAGTTTTCAGAAACCGTCCCTCACATTATTGACAATTTTGAAAACATCCCATTTTCTTTTAACCCATACAACATAAATTCTTCATAATGTTCTTTTTCTATTATGCTAAATTATATAAGACAATATTTGTTCTCTTTTTTTTATACTAGTTTTTGTCCGTGCGATGCACGGGTTGGGTGATTTTGAAGGTTATGTTAGTGTGTTAAAAATATTAATTATCGTGAATTATATCTTGAATGTTAGATATGAGCAATTAATATTAATTATCGTGAATTATATCTTGAATGTTAGATATGAGCAATTTAAATTATCCCAGTAAATGTAATTGGTCAACTGATTATATACAACTACGAAAAATTGAATGACAGGGCAATAGGATAATACAGAATATAGGAAAATAAATATTACAAGGATAAACAAAGTTAAAGATACAGTATTTATGACATTTTATTTGCTAAAATGCATGGCGAGCATCCTGAAAGCATTAACATTCATTGATTTGCAATTTTAAATATAAGTTAAGACAAAAACCAAATTCAATTTGAACATGTCTTGCATGCAAAATACGTTGCCCAAGTCTAAATTTTAATTTAATTAATCTTACTAATAAAAGTTTTGGACCCCGGATGCAGTAGGAACGTGTACATTTGTCTTTTGAGCTCACCAAAGGAACTCTCGACAGTCCTTCACGCCAATTTGAGAAAATGCATTTACTAATGTAGTGATGAACCGTGCCAAATTGGCCTTAAAATCCTGTAAGAAGATCTTATTACATTCGTCAACATCTTGAGCACCTCCTTTGACAATACAACCCACCTGAGCGCCTTCTATGTAAGCTTTACATGTTACCAGAATATCACGAGAACGATTGTAAAAATGTTCTACCACAAAGTTCTCGAAGTGCTACGAGCAACATAATACAAAACTCAAATCAATATATAATGAAGTTGTTACTCAAAAGGAAAGAATAAATTGAAATTAACCATGAAAACATGCAATGATCGAAAGGCCTAATAATAACAGTATTACATAGAGATGATCTCAATTTTATGTTACCTTTGGTGGCTGCCTCATACTGTACACCATCGTTTAGAGAGAATGGATAAAAGTATTCTCATTGTATGCAAGAGAACAATTTTCTCCACTTGTTGAACCATTCATATTTGTATGTTCGGGCTCATTAAAATAGGGCTTCGATTTCAAAATTAGGCATTGTATAAAGACCAAAACTTGTAGCATAGTTGACACACCAGGGATCCACTTCTACTTCTGACCACCACTCTAAGTGTTGAGAAGGCTTAGGCATACTTCGCCACAATTGTACAAGTTTGGATTGTTGCCATAAATCCAAGTATGTGCGAAAAATATATACAAATATCATAAAGCCTGAAATATTCCAAAGGTAAATTATTTATGGAAAAAAGAAATAACAGAAATCGGCAATATAATTATGACAATGAGCGACTAAGATATGTGATAAATACTTACAAAGAAGTTATACTTCTACAAATGAATGAATGACAGAATTTCTCTGTACACAACATTTTTCGTACATGTACTGTGTAAATTGTCAGTGCTTGATGGTTTTAGTAAAACCTTTAAAGATTTGCTCGTTTTAGCTCTTGATAATGCTACATAAAGTTGACCATGACGTAAAACCGGTTCTGTGAAGATACAAACAAACGTAATCAAGTGTCTGACCTTGTGCTTTATTTATCGTCATTGCAAAACATGGTCTAATTGGGAATTGAGTTCTTTTAAAATGAATTGAAGTTTGATCATTTTTCAGAGGCACAAAAGGAATTCTTGGTAAGAAAACATGTTTCCCACAATATTCACCAGTTGTAATTTCAGCAAGAATTACATTCTTATCAAATTTTCTACAAGTAAGGCGTGTTCCATTGCATAACCCTTCAGAAGGATTGATGTTCCGTAATAACATTACAGGACAGTTTATCTTAAGCTTCAATTCATGCGGTGGAATACCATTTGGAGTCAAAGTATTTAAGAAATCTTCCTGTAGGCCCTGTTCTGATTTGTCAATTGCTTCATCAAAGCTATAATATGTGGAAATTTCACTAGGAATTTGATCAAGTAAAATTCTGTTAATATGATCAACACATTCATTTCTTGGCGTAAGAATTACTCGATTTCCCATCATATGTAAATTATCAACATATGCTTCTATATTTGGAAAAACATGATTTATCACAGTTTTCAGAGATGTAATTTCATCATCAAATGGTACAATTATATTACTTGGAAGCTGAATGTTGTTACAACTGTGTTGTTCCTCTATTCCATTTCCAACTCTAAGCAAATAATCACAAAATGTGGGATCCAATTTTGCTCGCATGTTCTCAACCAACGGTAGATGTGAATACAAAGGCCATAAGTCAGAGAAGACTAAGGTAGCTTTCATTATGTCTTCTTTTTTTCCTCTTGGTGTCACCGGTAAAACTTGTCTGAAATCTCCTCCTAAAACGACTACTTTTCCACCGAAAGGCAAATTACAGTCAGTAATATCTCTGAGCATTTTATCAACGGCTTCAACGGCACAACGATTCACCATAGGTGCTTCATCCCAAAGTATTAATGTAAACATTTTTAACAAAGCCCCTAGAGCCGATTGTTTACTAACAGAACAAATAACTTCACCAATCAAGCTTTCTAGAGGAATTTTAAATCTTGAATGAGCTGTTCGACCTCCAGGCAAAAGAGATGCAGATACTCCAGAAGATGCTGTAGCTAAAGCAATTAAATTTTGAGATCTTACACCTGTTAGGAGAGCTTTATATAAAAATGTTTTGCCCGTTCCTCCTGGACCATCGATGAAATAGATCCCACTCGATTTGGAATTAACTTTTTCCATAATTGTATCGTATGCAAATTGTTACTCATTATTTAAGCTTGATGTACAAGCATAGCCTCCTTCTATATCCAAATTTGTTGTCTCCTCTGCCACCATTCTTCTCAACCTTTTATTTTCATCTATATTTACACTGAATGATACTATTTCATAGTCATTTATGTTTTTACCCGATGATTCTAAAATAGAATTGATGTCTTCTAAAGCTCGTAGTTCAAATTCCCTTGAAGGTATATTTTTATATACATAATCATCGATCATATAAACTTTAAATTTATCCCAAAGTAATTTTGGATTATCAGGATTGCAAAGAGTGAGAAGCGTAGCAAAAAGGCGTCTTAAAGAAGTAGGCATTTTATAAATAATAGCTTCAGACAGACATTCTCCACAATGATTGTCTCCGCCTAACAAACCATGTAAAAGTGCTGCTTCTCGATGTGTAGTAACAGTTACTCCGTTCAAAGTTCGTAAATCATGATTAAGAAGAACGCGTAGGAAATATCGTTCTCCTTCAGATGGATTCGCTGTGACAATTCGGCCTATAACAACGTGTTTTCTTCTGGGGGTCCAAATCTTTTTAGTTGAGTTCCAAACAAAATGTGTTGGAAAATCTCGATACAACAATGTACGAGCAAATTCATTTGCTTTATTTACCTCAAAAAATTCTGTCAACATTGTTCTTTTTGTATTTTCATTGTCAATAATAGCACATAAATCATCTTCGTTGTTATATCTTACTTGTTGATGATTTTCGATGTGAAGTTGTAAAGAATAAACAGTTGGATAAATTTCCGCCAAATTAAACGAGAAAATCCTCCACATAGCTTCAGGTGGAGATATCCACCTAGCAGATTGATAAGCTGAGATTTCGTCGGTTTCTTTTCCTGTTTCATTTGTGGAAACTGAAAAATGAATACGATCATATCCTTTATACACATATTTGTACAAATATTTTACAGCTTTAATAGAAGAACATACTTCAACATTAATGTGACAATCATATTTTGCGCTCAAGTAAAGATTATACGGTACAACCCATCGATTGTCTAACATTTGACCTCTAACTTTAATAGAAATACCGTTATTACAACGTTTATACAAAGGGTATGAGTTATCACCGAATATAGTAGTATCACAATAATCTCTAGGATATTTATTTTTGCAACTTTTGTTCGCTTCCATACATACGTTTTTTGGATTAAGGTGTCCACAAGGGCCATGCATATTGTGTTTAACAATAACGGAATGAAGATAAGGATTTTTGTTTTCATTAGGAATTTCACAAAGAAACTATCTTATCAACATCTAGAGCAGTAATGCATTTTGTGGCCATAGTTGAAAATTAACAATAGATGTGCATGAGGGAGTCCCCTTTTTTGAAATTCAATAACGTATATATGCGCAACAACCGGGCCTAAGATATTTTTTGTATAAATCGTTTTTCAACTCTTCTAATTTTGCTCTAAATATACGCACAATTAGATCAGTCGATTTTGAATCTCATCATTGTGTTTTAGTTCTTGCTTAATCTCTGGCCAATTTGGATTGCATGTTATAGTCAAGAAGATATCAGGTTTTCCATAACGCTGTACAATAGCCATTGCATCCATATATCTCCTTAACATATTTCTAGGCCCACATGTAAAAGACTGAGGTAAAACAATTTTTCTTCCAATTTTGCACCCTCTTGTTTCTCCATTTTGAACACTATCTACAATACCCTGGTAAAGTTCAGCTCGAATTTGATTCTGGTTGTTGCGAAAATAGTCTAACCGTGCAGTTTCAATCTTAACATACATATCTACAACATATTGCTGGAGCAATCTACCACTGTGAAGTAAAATAGACTTACCGGAAGGCCTAATTTGCAATTTATATGAATAATATTCTCGACAAGAAACTTGTGATCGTTTCTTCATTCCTGTAAGCACTGCAAAAAGGAATTCACAAGAGATTACAATGTTGACACTGGAAAAATTAGGTGAATGTACAATAACATAGATTTGCAAACCTTGATTTTCTCTTTCAATAAATTCAGCTGCAGAGGTAATTGTACTAGGAAATTGAACAAATTCAGACAAATGTTCAGCCGTTCTGCACCTCCCGATGCCTTCATGCCAACCAGGTTCTCCGTATGGAAAAAGTAAAGGATATTGCAAAGGATCATAGCAACCGTAGTAATAATGAACTCTATGTGAATCACCAGAGTGACCATATATAGTAATGTCACGAAAGCGAATATTAGCATTTTCATCGTTTTCGACCCATACAGCAGCTACTTCAGATGAGGTAGGAGTATTAAATACTCTTTGATCAAGTCCTGGATCGCATCTTATATGTATTTGATGATCTTGTAAGTTAGTCATATTACTTAAAGTCCGAAAGAATCTACTATATGGATTTACCTTCAGGATTTCAATTAGAATAATTAAAGTATATTCATCAAAGTTTTTTGAAATTTTCATACGATTTTGAATTTCATTATCTGTATCATAAAAATATAACTGCATATAAGAAGGCTTATTGTTCTGTGGGATAAGTTCGTTTACATAATGATATACTTGTCCTTGAACTCTAAATGTGTAAATACCTCGGTATGCTTTAAAGAGATCTTTGTCGTATTTGACACCAAATGAAGTGAAAGCAAAGTGGTTATTATATCCCCGTGCAATTTTTTTAAATTCCATACATTTAGATTCTTTTGAAGTAAACAAGTTGTACAATTCAGTGGGTGAATTAGGCATAGAGATATGAACTTTTCCATCAGAACAACAGAAACCTTTACTTTCTCTATAAATTTTTCTTGCGCCACAATATTTATAGCTATTGCATGTCGGTAATACGTATGCAATCGTTGGTATGTTCGACACATCAAAACCACTTGGTAATGTAGAACTGAAAATACGAGGTGTCTCTTGGTCTGAAGTAGAAGCCTCAAAATCATGATGCATTATAGATTGGTGCATTTGTACATCATTCGAAATATCATGTTCAGATGATATAGGATTATCTATCCTTCTACGACGATCATTGCAGCCACTTCGAAGTCGTTTTCGTCGATAACTATTCCTTTGATTTTCTTGTTGGCGATGTGACATTGTTTCAAAATTAAGACAATCACTCGAAGTATCCATATCGAATAATTGGAGTCCAAGGTAACCAACAGGAACTAAAAGAATTAAAGGATGTTATCAACATATTTATACTTCAACTAAAATAAAATTGTAGAATAGTTGAATCAACTTCTCCATCATCAGATGATACAAAAATATCCATCACAACACTAACAATTTGTTTAGAATAGTTGAACTTTAACCGTAATTGTAAAAAACAATAGTTTTAGAAAGAAGTAATTGTATATATATTAAAAATAAAACTAAAATTTAAAATATCAAAATTTGTGAACAAAGGATCGAAAATATATTCTTGAAGGAAAAAAAGTAGTATGCACAAAGAAAAGATTGGGAACCGGCAATTTATTACAAAGTTACAAGTTATTATAAATAAATAACTAAAATACTACATAACCCTATAAAAAAAACCTAAATAGTTCAGTTGAGAAAACTTACCCAAAATAGAGTGCACTATTGTAGTCAAGTACAACCATTGGGAAAAATAATTGGACACTGTATATAAGAGAACAGTAAATACAAATTAGAAGCTACAATTTGTCAGTAATAGTTGAATGATAAATACTATAATATAAACTTTAGGGAAAAAAATACAAAGACTAACTAAAAATTAAACTCTAAAAAATCTAAAAAAAGAAGAAAAAAATATCATACCTGAAGATAGCACAATTGAATTGATGTTGAAACTTTTAATATTTTTATTTTGAGAAGGATATCTTGCAACCTAAAAAAAAATTGAAAACAAATTCAATATTGTCAGAATCAGGAATGACAAAAATTATGACAAACTAAAGAAAATCATAAGAAAAATAAAAAATCAAAATATGTGAAGTAAATAAAGAATAATTAAAACTTCTACGTGTGAATGGTTAAAGAATTCGTAAATTTAGCGTGCGATGATCACAAATAATCAAGAATTCGTAACCTCGTGGGAGTTCGGGGGCAACTCCCCCGACGGGGATCGACCTGCCCGATCAGGTCGTGGGGGTCGAGGGGGCAGCGCCCCTCGTGGGGGCTCGGGGCCAAAGACGATGACAGTAGGAAATAAATAACATTTTTAATGGCCTTTAAAAAAAAAAAACCTCGGAGCATTTGCTCCGCAGAGTACGGAGCAAAATTAAAATGTATTTTTTTTTATTATAAACTTGTTGCTCCGCACTCTGCGGAGCAAAATTCAATTTTTTTTTTTTTATAAACTTACAAATTTCTTTTTTTTAAATCAAAACAATTCCAATATGTAATTCTAAGAGCAAAGACAAATTATTCTAATCTTCAAAATTCCTAGTAACAGTTCAACTAACATGCATTTATCATAGAAAACACTCCTGTCAAAACTTTCAATTTCAAATACATAAAAATTCGAAAATTATGAAATAACCAGAGTAACAGTTAAATAAAAAATACAAAAAATAACTTTCATGGAAGAATAAACTACAATAATATAGCAAAACATAAAACTCAACCATAACATGCATTTATCAAAGAAAACAATTCTGTCAAAACTTTCAATTTCAAATACATAAAAATTCAAAAATTATGAAATAACCAGAGTAACAGTTAAATAAAAAATACAAAAAATAACTTCCATGGAAGAATAAACTACAATAATATAGCAAAACATAAAACTCAACGAGACGAATAATTTATTCGTTTTTTGAAATCAAACTAACAGATTAATTTGCATGTAATAAAATAAGAAATAGATACTCACCACCTACTGATTAATTCCTGTGCTTGTCAATCGAAGAATGAAAAGATGAAGTCGGTACTGGATGCATGGAACAAACATGATATTTTATAGTTGGTTGATAATCACTATAGTATCTTAGCATGGAAAAAACATAGTATTTTCCACCGCCTTTGACCGCCCACTTTTTTGCACCGCCATTCACCGCCTACATTTTTTTACTCTTAGTTTTTTTCCCTGAATGAACAGTGGATGGATAAAATATTAAACATAATAACTACGTTTTTATTTTTATTTTTTAGATTCAAAATATTGTAAAGTTGAAAATGTATTGGATATGATTAATTTTATTGTGCTCTCAATGAGGATAATAAATTACTTTGTAAATAAGCGAATACATATTCGATAGTAAGAAATGCAAGTAATTGAATAATATTCTATATAAAATTAAACATAATAAATGCTTTTATTATTCAACATACAGTTGCCCTTTTTTTTTCATACCTATATAAAGTTAAACATAATAACTACGTTTTAAAGTTGTCTTCATTTTTTTTTAATTATTAATTCAATTGAAATATAGAAAATGGCGAGAAAAAAAAACCAAGGAAATATAGATAATGTTGTTAGTATCGTGTTTTTTTTAATTATTAGTTAAATTGAAATATAGAAAATGGAGGGAAAAAAAAAAGCAATACAAGTAAAAGATTAAAAAAAAAAAAATTTGCTCCGCAGAATGCGGAGAAAATGCTCCTCAATGCTCCGCAGACTTTGGAGCTTTTTTGCTCCAAAGTCTTTGGAGCAAATGCTCCGCACTGTGCGGAGCTATGTTCCTCTTTTTTTTTTCTCCTCAATGTAACTAATAATAAAAAAATAAAAAAAAAAAAAAATATATATATATATACATGTTTAATATTAAAAAAAAAACACTTAACAATGATATGTTTAAATTTGTATTATTAAACAAAATTTAAATTTTAAATAAAAAAGAATCCATATATTTATTTTTAATAATAGGTGTGGAACCCTTAATTTCTTGCCCTCTTGCAAACAGCTTAAACATACAAAGAAGAATCTTCACTTGCATTATCAGTCTTTAAATCCTCCGTTTTGCATTTCCAAATTTGATTTTAGTTGTTGAATGAAGTAGCTGCTGTTGAATTTCTTGAACATTCCAGATTTTCAATGAGCATACCGGTATTGCACTCAGCTTACCTGATTGTCTTCTTACTTACCAGATTTAGAATTGTTCAATTTTAATTGAACTTACCAGATTTACATTTTTCATACCGTATATGCAAGGGTCTTACCGGATTGGTAATGGTTTTACTGGTTATGGAAGAAAATATTGAAATTATCGTATTTGCAGTCATCTTACCGGATTTGCAGTAATCTCACCGTATTTGCACTCAACTTTCTGGATTTGACATTGTTGCTTTGTTTTTCTTCAGCCTTTTCAGCTTGTTTTCAACCATTTGTTTCAGCATTTTTCTTCCAATTTTTTGAAGCTTAGAATCAGTTTTCCAACTCTAATCATCAAGGATTAGTTTTTAAGCTTTGAATCGTATCATTTACACCAGATTTTAACACATTCTCGTCATCATTCTTTTCTTTTTTTTTCTCAAAGCATTTTCTTTTCCCATTTTATCCTTCATTCTTCCCTCCCACAATAAAAGAGCCAGCCCACCTTGTACTGTTCATTTGTGAAGAGTTTTTATTCCCTATTTTCCCCTTCCCACAATTGTTGACTGACACAACTTATCGGATTTTCCTTATGCTTATCGTATTTGATTTCGAATTGATTCAAAGAGAGTGAAAGAAATCGATTCTAACTGGTTATGGACAAGTTACCGGATGTGTAAGAGGCTTACCGGGTCTGCATATTCTTACCGGAGAAGGTTCTTACCAGTTTTGAGGTGATTACCGTATTTGCAAGGAACTTACCGGTTTTGTAAAGGCTTACCGAATTTCCTCTTTGCATACCGGATTTCCTCAGTCCTATATATATATAGGAAATATATATAGGTTAAATATTAACTTAGGAAATATAGTAATTAGGGAAACACAAATTTTATCCTCGTTGAAACTACAATTAAATTAATCATATCCACTAAGTTTTCAATTTCACAATATTTTGAACCTAAAAATTAATGATATCCACTACGTTTTCAACTCTACAATATTTTGAACCTAAAAAATAAATATAAAACACTTAACAATGATTTATTAAGTACTACAAATTCAGGTTAATTCATTCATCACACTTATTTTTAACTTTAGTACTATTTTATAAATCAATTCTTTTTCCTTCTTAGTTTATACATAACTTCAGTATAAAACTTTATTATTTTTTTTCTTACATTCTTTTTTCCACACCTATTATTAAAAATAAATATATGGATTCTTTTTATTTACAATTTAAAATTTGTTTAATAATACAAAATTAAACATATCATTATTAAGTGTTTTTTTTTAATAATAAACATGTAATATATATATTTATATATATATATATATATATATATATATATATATATATATATATATATATATATATATATATATATATATATATATATATATATATATATATTTTTTTTTTATTATTAGTTATATTGAGAGAAAAAAAAAAGGGAACATAGCTCCGCACAGTGCGGAGCATTTGCTCCAAACACTTTGGAGCATTTGCTCCAAAGTCTTTGGAGCATTGTGGAGCAAATTATTATTATTATTTTTTTCTTTTACTTGAATTGCTTTTTTTTTTTCTTTCTTTTGGGTACTACAAATAATATATTAAAACAAAATTATTTATATGTTGTATATTTTATAATAAAAAAAAACACGATCCTAACGATACTAACAACATTATCCTCGTTGAAAGCACAATAATACTTATATAAAATTAAACATAATAAATGCTCCTATTATTAAACACATCGTTTCCTTTTTTTTTCTCCGTACCTATATAAAATTAAACATAATAACTACGTTTTAAAGTTGTCTTCATTTATTTTTAGTTTGAAACTTATAAAACACATAATATCAACAATTCTAATTTGTGTTTGGATAACCCAATTTTGTACTTGTAACTTCAAAATATTTTTGCCAAAAAAGGAAAAAAAATAGAATTCCACATTGATTTATTATATACTACTACGATTTATTTATTATACCTATTTTTAACTTAAGTCAAACGTATTTTCATCTTAGTTTATATACATTTAATATAAATGTCCATCTAGATTACTATATATATATTTCATTCAAATTTGCAAAAATCTTAAATTATTTAGATGACTCGATTATTAAACATGTACTTTATGAATTTATATTTATATTATCCTCGTTGAAAGTACAATTAAATTAATCATATCCACTACGTTTTCAACTTCATAATATTTTGAACCTAAAAAATAAAAATAAAACACTGATACTAACAATATTATCCTCGTTGAAAGCACAATTAAATTAATCATATCCACTACGTTTTCAACTTCACAATATTTTGAACCTAAAAAATAAAAATAAAACACTTAACAATGATTTATTAAGTACTATAAATTCAGGTTAATTCATTCATCACACTTATTTTTAACTTTAGTATTATTTTATAAATATGAACAGCAGATGGATAAAATTTCTGCCGCCTACATTTTTTAACTCCAAGCGTTTTGGTTCTTGCTGAACAGTAGAGGGATAACATTGGAAGACAGAAATACGTCCAAAATGCACTGTAGTACCTTAGCATGGAAGAAACATAGTATTTTCCACCGCCTTTGACCGCCCACTTTTTTGCATCGCCATTCACCGCCTACATTTTTTTACTCCCAGTTTTTTTCCCTGAATGAACAGTAGATGGATAAAATTTCTGCCGCCTACATTTTTTAACTCCAAGCGTTTTGGTTCTTGCTGAACAGTAGAGGGATAAAATTGGAAGACAGAAATACGTCTAAAATGAATAGTGAATGGACGGTTCCCTCTTTTAATAGAAGAGGGAATAACTAATAATAATAATAATAATAATATATATATATATATACAGAAATGATCTAATGAGCATCGGTGCTCATCTTATCCTAAACACCGATGAGTTGGCACATTAATTCATTGGTGGATTGGAACTCACAAAATCTTTATCCACCAATGAATTAATGTGCCAACTCATCGGTGCTTAGGATAAGATGAGCACCGGTGCTCATTAGATCATTTCTGTATATATATATATATATATATATATATATATATATATATATATATATATATATATATATATATATATTACATGTTTAATAAAAAAAAAACAATTAACAATGATATGTTTAATTTTGTATTATTAAACAAAATTTAAATTGTAAATAAAAAGAATCCATATATTTATTTTTAATAATAGGTGTGGAAAAAAGAACGCAAAAAAAAAAAGTAATAAAGTTTTATACTGAAGTTATATATAAACTAAGAAGAAGAAAGAATTGATTTATAAAATAGTACTAAAGTTAAAAATAAGTGTGATGAATGAATTAACGTGAATTTATAGTACTTAATAAATCATTGTTAAGTGTTTTATTTTTATTTTTTAGGTTCAAAATATTGTAAAGTTGAAAACGTAGTGGATATGATTAATTTTATTGTGCTTTCAACAAGAATAATGTTGTTAGTATCGTGTTTTTTTTTAATTATTAGTTAAATTGAAATATAGAAAATGGAGAGGGGGAGGGGGGGGGGGGGGGGGGGGAGCAATGCAAGTAAAAGAAAAAAAAAAAAAAAAAAATTGCTCCCTGCGGAGCAAATGCTCCAAAGACTAATTTGCTCCAAAGACTTTGGAGCAAATTTGCTCCAAAGTCTTTGGAGCATTTGCTCGGCACTGTGCGGAGCTATGTTTATTTCCTTTTTTTTTTCTTCTCAACGTAACTAATAATAATAATAATAATAATAATAATAATAATAATAATATATATATATATATATATATATATATATATATATATATATATTATATGTTTAATATAAATATAAATTCATAAAGCACGTGTTTAATAATCAAGTCATCCAAATACCTTAAAAATTTTGCAAATTTGAATGAAAATATATATATATTAATCTAGATAAACATTTATATTAAATGTATATAAACTAAGATGAAAGTACGTTTGATTTAAGTTACAAATAGGTATAATAAATAAATCGTAGTAGTATATAATAAACCAATGTGAATTTTTTTTTTCCTTCAATGTAACTAATCGAGTCATCGAAATAACTTAAGAATTTTGTAAATTTGAATGAAAAAATATATATAGTAATCTAGATGAACATTTATATTAAATGTATATAAACTAAGATGAAAAAACCTTTGATTTAAGTTAAAAATAGGTATAATAAATAAGTCATAGTAGTATATAATAAATCAATGTGGAATTCTATTTTTTTTTTCTTTTTTGGCAAAAATATTTTGAAGTTACAAGTACAAAATTAGGTTATCCAAATACAAATTAGAATTGTTGATATTATATGTTTTATAAGTTTCAAACTAAAAATAAATGAAGACAACTTAAAAACGTAGTTATTATGAATGTACAACTTCACAATATTTTGAACCTACAAAAAAAAAAAACACTTAACAATGATATGTTTAATTTTGTATTATTAAACAAAAATTAAACTTTAAATAAAAAGAATCCATATTGGAAATGGGAAAAAAAAAAAATTTATGCGGAGTAAATGCTCCAAACACTTTGGAGCAAATTTGCTCCAAACTCTCCAAACTCTTTGGAGGAAATTTTGGAGCAATTTGCTCCAAATAATTTTTTTTTTCTTTTCCTTGCATTGCTTTTTTTTTTCTCACCATTTTTTATATTTCAATTTAACTAATAATTAAAAAAAATAACACGATACTAACAATATTATTCTCATTGAAAGGACAATAAAATTAATCATATCAACTACGCTTTTAACTTCACAATATTTTGAACCTAAAAAATAAAAATAAAACACTTAACAATGATTTATTAAGTACTATAAATTTAGGTTAATTTATTCATCGTATTCATTTTTAACTTTAGTACTATTTTATAAATCAATTTTTTTCTTTCTGAGTTTATATATAAACCATATTTATGTAAAATGTAAATAAGTAAAATTTTTGGCGAAAGAAAGGAAAAAAAAAAAAAAAGGGCCAAGCGCAAAGCAACAGTAAATTTTGATTTACATGTATGTAAGTAATTGAATATTTTGTAATGGTTTTTAATTAAATTATTAATAAGTGAAACTAAATTTATAGTTTATGTAAAATGTAAATAAGTATTTTTTTTGCAAAAGAAGGAAATAAAGAGAAAATATGGAAGTGTGGAGCAATAATGAATTATTATTTTCATGTATGTATATAATTGAATATGTTCTTCTGTTTTTGAATGAAATTATTAATAAGTGAAATTAAAGTTATATTTTATGTAAAACTGTAAATAAGTAGACTTTTGGAAAAAAAAAAAAATAAATTAAGGATTTGACAAGGCTCCGCAGAGTGTGGAGCAAAGGCTCCGCAGTCTGTGGAGTAATGCACTCCGTACACTTCGGGGTGTGGATTGTTATTCCGAAGTGTGCGGAGGTGTAAAATTTTGTTTTTTTATTTTTTCTTCTGCATATTTAACATGAACATTAACTAAATTTAAAAATATATATTTTTATCAATAGCATTTGGACAAAAAATTTATAAATTAACTTTAACACTACAGGAAAATTATAATTTATTTATAGGCATGTTATTATAGTAAATTTGATTGTTATGATTTTGTGTTTAATTAAGTAACGAATTTAAAACAAATTATATAAATAAAAATGAAGTGAAATTCAAAGTGTTGAAAATTATTTGTCAATAGGGAAAAAAGGAAGATTTATATATGATTAAACAATATAATACAGAAGCAGTTGTATTTGGATGTGAAATCAAAAACATCTATAGCATCCTAGTGACTAAGAAAAAACATACACACCCTTATACATACGTATATATATTGACGCTATCTTTTAGAGTGTTCCAAAAGGAGAAAATATACAACTGCAGGCAGTACGAAATTAGTATACCCATCTTCATCATTTAATGCTTTAGGAAGCTTAAATGTGGTAGTATCATCTGAAACTTTAGAAGTCTTCTTCTTCT
Organism: Fraxinus americana; assembly: GCA_035079005.1. NCBI lineage: Eukaryota > Viridiplantae > Streptophyta > Magnoliopsida > Lamiales > Oleaceae > Fraxinus > Fraxinus americana. Next base: position 13,394,000 of record CM068706.1, on the reverse strand, counting down.
TGGTGAGTTTTGTTTCAGGATTTTCGGTTGCTTCGTAAGGAGAAGATCTCTTTGTACCTGATGAAGAAATTTTTTGTTTGTCCTTTTTTTCGGCTTCAAAGAATATTCATGGTTATTTCGAGATGACAAATCAAAGTCGCTTATAGGTGAAAGATCCGTCATTATGTCCGAAGAAGCAGTGTGAACAATCGATGACGTAGGTCGAAGACAAAAACAATTTCAAAACGATATTCCGGTGGATCTCTATTTTTTTGACTTGTTTTAATATAGAACATCGAAAATTTGTTTCACTGTGGGTCCTTCCAAGGTTACGTATCACTGTGTCTGGATTCTGCCATAGTTGAAATGAATTTCTTTAGTATATTTGTATGTTCCAATAAGTATTTGTATAGTTTGTTAGTGTTGGGTTTACCTGATCGTAGTGTTCCATTATTGTAGCAGCATTGGTTCTCAATAAGGTTTCTGCAGCTTCTCCGATAATACTTGCATCTAATTGTCCAGTTGTATCTTCTAGACGAACAAAAGCATTAGCTCTGAATGTAAAAAGGTACTTGAATTAAGGGTAGTCTATTGTTGAAACGTTATTAAAATAAATAGTCATTTAAGTATATGTTTAACTATAGAATATACCGAGGTTCAGCTTTTGCGTGCTCATACTTGCAGAAACGACATTTATGAATTTGTCCCAAGTCTCCAGTGGATGTTTTTTTACAGTTTGTGCACGACATGTACCAAAATCTCTGATGGGTTGTGTTGATTATCCAACTTGCTTTAATCCAATAAAATTTTTCCTATTGAAAAATGTATGATTAAATTATGTTATGAATATAAATAAACGTAAAAAGTATTTAAATTTTTAGTAATATATATGTGATATATATGTGTTTAATAATGTAAAGAATACCTCTAAATAGACTCCCATAATTCTGCAATAGATGTGAATTTGTCGTCTGCAGGAGGCGAAAGTTTAGGTGAGCTTACAGAAATCAATGACGCTCCATTCATAAGTTCGTTTAGGCTTTCAGAATTTGTAGACACCCTGTAAAAAACAATAGCTATATTATATTTTATGTAAAAGTTGAAACTTAATGTTTATTTAATATTTCAGGGCGACAAGAGTACGGCAAAAAATATTGAAATATGTTTCAGTACCATTGTTTATACTCTGCAACAATTGAAGAGTCAGCGTCAATGAAAATGTTGCTATTCACTTTAGTAGAAAGTGTGATTCCTGTGAAACATAAGAGAAAAGTAAATATTATGTTAAATTTGTTTTTATGTACAACGTTTAAAATTAAACGTTAAGTTGAAGTTACATTTACCATTGAAAGAGGAAGCCCTAAGATTCGTAGCTCCGGATGATGTGTTTTGTTGGTAAGTTTTGGAGAATAGTCACGCATTCTCTTTCAACAAAAGTGTCCCATAAAGTGAATATTATAGTTTGGAAATGTTTGTTTATTAGCACGACATCTTGAAGACCGACCTCAGTACCAAAATGAGTCTGGATAATTCTTTTATGTCGAACTTCTACAGCGACACCAATAACATCTGCATAGAGAATAAGAAATTTATTTGTTATGTATTTTCGATGTATTATTTACTATGAAACATTACATTGAAGTACTATTTGTAGAGATCATATGGTAGTATTTGTACTTATGTTTGTATCGCTATCCATATAATGTTCGAGTGCATCGAATGGAGTGAGCTCATATTTAGAGAACAAATAGTCCAAATTATTTTCGTTCAGTTCCTCAACTCGGGTTCTTCCTGTTATGCTCCAAACCTTTTCTTCATCCGTAGTTTTGTATAAACTTTTGTTGTCTTTCAACTTGCCATGCTTGAGATTATGTATGTCTTCCCAAGTGTTAACTGGTCAGCAAGGGCTGTAATATTAGCATCATACATTGTAGCCGTGACTTGGTTACCCTGTTAGAAGTTAGGGCAACATGAACAGATGAATAGGAAAAGAAAAATATACTGTAAAGTTAAAATGAAAAATTTGAGAAATTTTTATATAGAGAGTTACCTGTAAATCCATGAACGTGAGATTTTGATATCGAGCAATAGAGTTACGGGCAGTTTTAGGAGATTGTTTTCCTGAAACAATCACTTTTGCAGACCAGTTAGTCTCTGATGTAGCAATTTGTGGAATAAATTTGTGAGTTGCAGCCATTGATTAAAGTCTGTATAAATTGGAAAATAATGGATCAGAACATAATAAATGAAAAAAAGACGTTAGTATAAAAAACATGCAAAAAGAAATAAGTATAGTTGAGACGTGAAAAATGATCGGCACGAAAATTGAAAGTAGAACTAACGAAATTTGTAGAAGTGTAGGTGGTAATGTTTCTGATTGTAGGTGGGAAAGACGAAGTAGGTAAGGAAGCTATTTATAGAAGATTTATAGCAAGCGATATTTATTTTTGAATTAGAGTTTAAATATATAAATAAGAGTATTTAAGAAACACTTAGAAAAGTTAGCTTGATTGTAGAGGTGGCAAAAGTAGAAGTACTAACGTGGCATAATAGTTAGATATTTTGTTACTGTTTGCATTGATTTGGAAAAAAGTACAGTAGTAGTAAAATAATTTAAATTGTTCATATGTTTTTATAGTTGTGTAAAAATAAAAAAATACATAAAGGCAGGTTTGAAATTCAATTATCATGTTTAAATTTGTATTATTGAACAAAATTAAAATTGTAAATAAAAATAGTTAATATATTTTTAAATTTTTTTAAAAAAAATAAAGAAAATTGCTCCGTACAGTTTGGAGTAATTGCTCTAAAGAGTTTGGAGCAAAAAAAAAAAAATTTGAAAAAAAAAAGGAACATAGGTCCGCACAGTGGGGAGTATTTTTCTCCAATTTGCTCCAAAGTGTTTGGACGAAATGCTCCAAAGACTTTGGAGCAAATTGCTCCAAAGTCTTTGGAGCATTTGCTCCGCACTCTGTAGAGCAATTTTTTCCATTTTTTTTTCCATTTCCTATATGGATTTTTTTAATGTAAAATTTAAATTTTGTTTAATAATAAGACAAAATTAAAAATATCATTTTTAAGTGTTTTTTTTTTAGGTTCAAAATATTGAAGCAAAAAAAATAGAATTGCACATTGATTTATTATATACTACTACGATTTATTTATTATACCTATTTGTAATTTAAATGAAACGTATTTTCATCTTAGTTTATATACAATTAATATAAATGTTCATCTAGATTACTATATATATTTTTTCATTCAAATTTGCAAAATTTTTAAGTTATTTGGATGACTCGATTATTAAACATGTGCTTTATGAATTTATATTTATATTAAACGTGTAGTGTATATATATATATATATATATATATATATTTTTTTTTTTTTTATTAGTTACATTGAAGGGAAAAAAAAAAAAAGGAACATAGCTCCACACGGAGCATTTGCTCCAAAGACTTTGGAGTAAATTTGCTCCAAAGTCTTTGGAGCATTTGTTCCGCACTATGCGGAGCAAGTTTTTTTTTTTTTTGTTACTTGCATTGCTTTTTTTTTTTCCTCCATTTTTTATATTTCAATATACGTAATAATTTTAAAAAAAAACACGATACTAATAACATTATCTTTGTTGAAATAAAATTAATCATATCCACTACGTTTTCAACTTCACAATATTTTGAACCTAAAAAATAAAAATAAAACACTTAACAATGATTTATTAAGTAATATAAATTCAGGTTAATTCATTCATCATACTTATTTTTAACTTTAGTACTATTTGCTTTCTACATAGTGTGGACTATGTGTTATGAACTACGTAAATTGATGCTCTATTATGGAAAACAATTTAATACACTTATTATTTTTGAACGAATCACTATTATAGTAAACTTTTTTTTTTCAATTACAAATGTGTGAAATCATTAAGTGTAACATCCATCATAACGTGTATTAGAATAAGAATTAGAGCAATATTCGAAGCTATGGAATTGTTCAGGTTCAAAGTATAATTAATACAAAATGTAGAAAGTTATTAGTGCACATAATTTTGTTCAAAACTGGGGAAAAAAATTTAAAAAATTTGCGTGTATAAATAAGTTTGTACAACATTTATGTTTTCAAATAGTGAGGACTGAGTGTGAACGAAATACTTACAAAACATTTATTCTATTAAATATGTATAAATGAAAGAATTTCTTTATACACAACGTTTTTCGTACATGTAGTGTGTAAAGTGTCTGGATTTGATGGTTTTAGCAGAACTTTTAAACATTTGCTTGTTTTAGCTCTTGACAATGCTACATAAAGTTGACCATGACAAAACACTGGTTCAGGTAGATATAAGCCAACAAAATCAAGTGTTTGTCCTTGTGCTTTGTTTATTGTCATTGCAAAACATGGTCTGATTGGAAATTGAGTTCTTTTAAACGGAATCGAAGAGTGATCACCTTTGAGGGGGACAAAAGGGATTCTTGGTAAAAAAACATATTTGCCACGATATTCGCCATTCGTAATTTCCGCAAGAATTACATTTTTATCAAATTTCCTACAAGTAAGACGTGTTCCATTGCATAGACCTTCAGCTGGATTGATATTCCGTAATAACATTACAGGACAGTTGAGTTTAAGTTTTAATTCATGTGGTGGTATTCCGTTAGGAGTCAAAGTATTTAGAAAATCTTCCTGTAAACTTTGTTCTGTTTTGTCGAGTGCATCGTCGAAACTATAATATGTGAATACTTGGCCAGGAATTTGATCAAGTAGAATCCTGTTAATATGATCAACATATTCATTTTTAGGCGTTAGAATGGCTCGGTTTATCATTGTCTGTAAATTATCAACATATGTTTCTATATTTGGAAAAACATAAGTTATTAATTTTTTTAGAGATGTAATTTCGTCTTCATATGGTAGAATTATATTGTTAGGAATTTTAATGCAATTACAATTATGTTCGTTTTCTGTTCCATTTCCAATTCTCAATAAATAATCACAAAATGTTGGATCAAATTTAGCTATCATGTTTTCAATCAAAGGCAAGTGTAGATAAGAAGGCCATAGGTTAGAAAAAATTAAGCTAGCTTTTATGATGTCATCTTTTTTTCCTTTTGGTACAACAGGTAAAACTTGTCGAAAGTCACCGCCTAAAACTACAACTTTCCCACCGAAAGGCAAATTACAGTCAGTAATATCTTTGAGCATTTTATCAACAGCTTCAATAGCACAACGATTTATCATAGGGGCTTCATCCCAAACGATTAATCTTGACATCTTTAATAAAGTTCCTAAAGCTGACTGTTTACTAATAGAACAACTTATTTCACCAACTGCTTCTAAAGGAATTTTAAATCTTGAATGAGCTGTTCGTCCTCCAGGTAAAAGAGATGCGGATACTCCAGATGATGCAGTAGCCAAAGCAATTAAATTTTGTGATCTTACAGCAGTTAAAAGTGCTTTGTATAAAAAAGTTTTACCTGTTCCTCCTGGACCATCGATGAAATAAACTGCATTTGAATTAGAATTTACTTTTTCCATAATAGTATCATATGCTAGTTGTTGATGATTATTTAAATTCATATTCTGAGCATAATTCCTTTCTATATCTAAATTTGTTGTTTCTTCCGCAATCATTCTCATCAACCTTTCATTTTCATTTATATTGACATCGTAGGGTACTATTTCGTAATCATTAATGTTTTTACCCATTGATTCTAAAATAGAATTGATGTGTTCTAAAGCTTGTAATTCGGCAATATTTTGAGGTTTATTTGCATGTATATAATCATCAGTCAAATAAGGTTTAAATTTATTCCATAGTAGATTTGGATGATCGGGGCTGCAAAGTACAAGAAGGGTTGCAAATAGGCGTCGTAAAGAAGTAGGCATTTCGTAGATAACAGCCTCAGATAAACATTCTTCACAGTGATTATCTCCGCTTAATAAGCCATGTAAAAGAGTCGCTTCACGATATGTATTTACAGTTTGTCCATTTGAAGTACGGAAATCATCAAACGATTTTGGAAATCGAATATGATTAAGAAGTATACGTAAAAAATATTATTCTCTTTCAGACGGATTTGCTGAAACAATTCGGCCTACAACAATATTTTTCTTCCTAGGGGCCCAAATTTTTTTGGATGAGTCCCAAACAAAATATGTTGGAAAATCTCTATATAATAATGTGCAAGCAAATTCATTTGTTTCGTTGACTTTAAAAATTATTTTAACATTGTTCGTCTTGTATTTTCATTTTCAATAATAGTTGCTAAATTAGTCGTGTCGTCATATCGTACTTGTTGATGATTTAATAGATGAAGTTGTAAAAAATAAACAGTATGATGAATTTCGGCTAAATTAAACGATAAAATCCTGCACATTGCTTCAGGTGGAGATATCTATTTAACAGATTGATACGTAGAAATCTCATCGATTTCTTTAAGTGTTTCAGATGGTGCAATTGAGAAATTATACGATCATACCCTTTGTACACATATTTATACAAATATTTTATAGTTTTAATAGAAGAGCATACTTCAACATTTAAGTGGCAATCAAATTTTGCACTTAAATAACAAATATATGGTACAACCCATCGATTGTTTAGCATTTGCCCTCTAACTTTAATAGTCACACCATTATCGCGACGTTTATAGAAAGGATAGGAATTGTCGCCAAATATAGTAGTACTACAATAATCTCTAGGGAATTTGTTTTTGCATTTTGAATTTGAGTCCATGCATACATTTTTGGGATTTAAATCTCCACAAGGGCCATGCATATTATGCTTTACAATAACGGAATGAAGATAAGGATATTTGTTTTTGTCAGGAATCTCACAACAAACTATTCTATCAACATCTCCAGCAGAACGAATTTTATGGCCGGACTTAAAATTTAATAAAAAGTGTGCATGAGGAAGACCTCGTTTTTGAAATTCAACAACATATATATGTGCAATGACAGGACCTAAAATATGTTTTTTATATAAATCATCTTTTAATTCTTCTAATTTTGCTCGAAATACACGTGCAATTAAATCTGGGTGATTTTGAATCTCATCATTGTGTTGCAGTTCTTGTTTAATTTCTATCTAATTTGGATTACATGTAATGGTTAAAAAAATATCTGGTTTTCCATACCGTTGAACAATCGCCATAGCGTCCATATATCTTTTAAGCATATCTCTAGGGCCACATGTAAAAGATTGTGGCAAAATAAATTTTTTTCCAATGTTACAACCTCTCGTTTCTCCATGTTCAACACTATCTACGATACCCTGATAAAGTTCTGCTCGGATTTGTTTTTGGTTATTACGAAAATAATCTAACCTTGTAGTTTCAATTTTGACATACATATCTACAACATATTGTTGTAGTAATCTACCACTATGAAGTAAAACAGACTTACTGGAAGGACGAATTTGCAATTTGTATGAATAATATTCTCGGCAAGAAACTTGGGATCGATGCTTTGGTGCAAGGAGTACTACAACAAAAGAAAAAATCATTTATTTGTAGCATGTGTATTGGACAATTGAAGGAAATGCAGAGTAAAATATGTATACAAACCTTCATTCTCGTGTTCAATGAATTGAGCTGCAGAAGTAATTGTTGAAGGTAAAGCATAGGGCTGAGTAAGCTGACCATGGGTGATTGTTGATCTCTTGATTCCTTCATGCCAACCAGATTCCCCTTGTGGGAAAAGTAATGGGTACTGCAAAGGATCATAACAACCATAATAATAATGAACTCTATGTGGATCATCAGAATGACCGTATATAACAATATCTCGAATGCGACTATTATTATTTTCGTTATCTTCAACCCACACAGCAGCTACTTGAGACATTGTAGGAGTATTGAAAACACGTTGATCAAGTCCTGGATCACACCTTATGTGTATTCTATGGTCATGTAAATTTGGTATGTTTGTTAATGACCTAAAAAATTTACTATATGGATTTACTTTTAAAATGTCAATTAAATAAAATAAAATGTGTTCAGCTAAGTTTTTTGAAATGTCAATACGATTCTTTATTTCATTATCTGTGTCATAAAAATATAACTGCATATAAGAAGGCTTATTGTTTTCTGGAATAAGTTTATTTACATAATGGTATATTTGTCCTTCAACTCTAAATGTATATATACCTTTGTATGATTTGAATAATTGTTTGTCGTATTTAACACCAAATGAAGTAAAAGCAAAATGATTATTATATCCTCTTGCAAGCTTCTTGAATTCCATCGCTGTAGGTTCTTTCGACGTAAATAAATCGTACAGTTCAGGGGGTGAATCAAGTATACACAGATAAATTTTTCCATCGGAACAACAGAAGCCTTTGGTTTCTCTGAAAAATTTTTTTGCACCACAAAATTTACAATTATTACATGTGGGTAATACATATGAAGTGGTTGGGATATTTAATATATCAAAATTACTTTCGAATGTGGATGTAAAATTTGTTGGAGAATTTTCGTTTTGAAGCAAAGAGTTAGGGCTTGTTCGGTAGAGATTAAAATTGGATTAAAATTGAATATCAGCCGTTATTGTTGACTTTTATTAGACGGTTGTGACTCAATAACGGCCATATTTTCAATTTTAATTGAATTTTAAGCTGTACCGAACAGGCCCTTAATATTTTCACTATTATGATTTGCTGGAGAATATTGCATTTGCACAAGGTTGGAAGCATTATGCGAAGATAATATAGGATCAACATCAAAAGTATTATTTCTAGATGACACAGGTTGAGCTACGCGTTTACGACAATCAATACATCCGGGGCGAAGCCGTTTTCGACGTTCATTTTGCCTGTGGGTTTGTTGTTGACAATGAGACATTGTTTCGAAGTCTGTATGAGTAATAACTCCATCGGAAGATACATTCGGAACTTCCATAACAAATAAATTATAGTAAGTTATGGACCGGTTCAAACTGAAACCAAAGAATAGGAAAATAGGAAAAATATTATTTATTATATAAGACAAATTTGTTTATAAGTTGGATGAAAATTTGGTATTACGTAAATTAAACTACAAATTGAAAAGTTGGGGAAAATAAATTCAACTGCGTAATAACAGGTTGAAACAAAATTCTTCAAATGCGTAGTTGGTAGTAGAAAATACACGTACCTTTGAATGTAAACTTGAACACTCGTACAGAGATTGGAACGAGTAAAACGTTATTTGTTTCACTGTTTTTTATCAAATCTTTATACAAACTAAAAAGGTTTAGTTTAGATATGTAAATGTAAAAACATTTGTTTATAGTGTAGAACAAATATAAAAAGCTTTACTGTAATTGTATTTTATCAATGGAGGTTTGTAATGTTTTGTACAGTTAAGTACAGGAGATTGGAAGACGAAGGATGAACTCTATTGTATGTATGGACTTTTTTATTTCGGTTGGAAAGAGAAATTTAAATTTTTTTCACGTTATTTAATAACCTTAAATAAGCATATATTGTACGAAGAATCTATAAAATATCTTAATCTCAACAGACGGTGAAGCATTAACGTAGTCAAATTGAATTTGATTGATTGGGTAAAATGTGTAAAAAAAATGGTGGTTCACGTAGCAAAATTAGATTTGATGATTCAGTAAAACGTGTACAAAAAATTATTGTTGAATTTGATGATTCATCAAAACGTGTACAAAGAATTGTGGTTTAACTTTTTTTCTTGACTGTAAGATATATAAGACAAATGATCTATTTATTGTTTTGCAGATGCTCTATTTTTAATAACTTTATTAGAGAAGCATTTGTTTTAGAATAAATATAAAATATTTTGACGGTCGATCAAGACTTAACGTAGCAAAGTTGAATTTGATAATCGATTGAAGACTTAACGTAGCAAAGTTGAATTTGATAATTGGCTAAAACGTGTACGCGAGATTGTCGTCTATCTTTTGGGGGCTTCTAAAAACCATGCAGGTTGTACAGTATCTCTTAGAATCTTCGACGGTAAGAAATGTAAATAATATAATGGAACAATATTTGAATTTATATGTGAACGTCTATATTAAGGATTCATAAACTAAGACGGAAGAACAGTTGATTTAACTTCAAAATAAGTATAATATATAAATCATAATATATTTCATAAATCAGCATAGAATTCTCTTTTTTTTTTTTTGTCAAAATATTTTCAAGTCAGAAGTTGAAAATTGATTTATGTCAATACAAATTTAAAGTGCTGATATTACTATGGTTTATTAGTTTTAAACTGAATAAATGAAGTCAAGTTTAAAATGTAGTTATTATGTTTCATTAAATTTACAATTTAAATTTTGTTTAATAATACAAAATTAAACAAGGTCATTAAATTTCAAACTTGCCTTTATTTATTTTTTATTTTTCCACAACCATAAAAACATATAAACAATTTTAATTTCCATTATCGTAAATATACAGCTTCATGTAATTTGTAATCGAATTAAATGTGTACTGATGAACTACGGAGAGATGGGTCTATATTACGGGAAAGTTCATGAAGTATTATGGCGTTTTTATTTATTTGGTTTTAACATTATTGAAAATATTTAATCATAAATATAAATTCATAAACTACATGTTTAACAATTAAGTCATTTAAATAACTTAATTATTTTGCAAATTTGTATGAAAAAAAAAATAAAATAATATATATATATATATATATATATATATATATATATATATATATATATATATATATAGTAACCTAGATGAACATTTATATTAAATGTATATGGAGGAAGATAAAAATACGTTTTCTCTAAGTTAAAAATAGGTATAATAAATAAATCTTAGTAGTATATAATAAATCAGTGTGAAATTGTTTTTTTTTTTAAGGCAAAAATATTTTGAAGTTATAAGTATAAAATCGAGTTATCCAAATACGAATTAAAATTGTTGATAGTATGTGTTGTATAAGTTTCAAAATAAAAATAAATGAAGACAACAAAAAATGTTTAATTTTATATAGATACAGAGAGAAAAAAAGAAGTCGTGTATTTAATAATAGGAGCATTTATTATGTTTAAATTTATACAGGAATGACAAAAAAACAATGAATCCTCCATCTACTATTTTTTTTTTAAAAAGAAAAAAAACTAAAAAAGAAAAAAAAATCAATTGCTCCTTGCTGGAAAGACAATAAAATTAATCATATCTACTACGTTTTCAATTTCAAAATATGTTAAGTTAAATTTATAATATTTAATAAATCATTGTTAGGTGTTTTATTTTTATTTTTTAGGTTCAAAATATTGTAAAGTTGAAAACGTATTGGATATGATTAATTTTATTGTGCTCTCAATGAGGATAATATTGTTAGTATAGGATATGATTAATTTTATTGTGCTCTCAATGAGGATAATATTGTTAGTATCGTGTTATTTTTTTTAATTATTAATTCAATTGAAATATAGAAAATAACGAGAAAAAAAAAGCAAGGAAAAGAAAAAAAAAATTTTGGAGCAATTGCTCCGCACTGTGCGGAGCAATTGCTCCAAAGAGTTTGGAGCAAATTGCTCCAAACTCTTTGGAGTAAATGCTCCCCACTGTGCGGAGCTATGGTTTTTTTTTTTCTTAACGTAAATAATAATAAAAAAATATACATAGTACATGTTTAATATAGATATAAATTCATAAACTACATATTTAATAATCGAGCGTTCTAAATAACTTAAGTCTTTTCCAAATTTGAATGAAAATATAAATATAGTAATCTATATGAATAATTATATTAAATGTATATAAACTAATATGAAAATACGTTTGATCTAAGTGAAAAATAGGTATAATAAATTACGCTTACAAAACCGGTAAGAAAATAGCATATACAGTATTTCAAGTGCAAATACGGTGATTAAGTTGCATATACGGTAAGCTCTCAAAAATTCGGTAAAATAAATTTTTTTGAAAATCTGGTAAGGAGAGTAAAATTCGATAATGTCAAATACGGTTTGCCTCATGTAAATCCGGTAAGGAGAGTAAAATCAAAAATTTCTTTTTTTTTTTTCGAAAGTAGATAGGGATTCATTTTTTTTTTGTCATACCTATATAAAATTAAACATAATAAATGCTGTTATTATTAAACATACAGTTGCCCCCCTTTTTTTTTGATACCTATATAAAATTAAACATAATAACTACGTTTTAAAGTTGTCTTCGTTTTTTTTTAATTATTAATTCAATTGAAATATAGAAAATGGCGAGAAAAAAAACCAACGAAAAGGCAAAAAAAAATTTGGAGCAATTGATCCGCACAGTGCGGAACATTTACTCCAAAGAAAATAAATAGGTATAATAAATTACTCTGTAAATAAGCGAATAAATATTCGATAGTAAGAAATGCAAGTAATTGAATAATATTTGAATTTCTATATGAATAATATATATATATATATCTATATATATATTAAATGTATATAAACTAAAATAAAAAACAGTTCATTTAAGTTAAAAATAAGTATAATATACATATTATTTTTTATTTACAATTTAAATTTTGTTTAATATAGTAATCTGGATAAATATTTATATTGAATGTATATAAACTAAGATGAAAATAAGTTTGATCTAAATGAAAAATAGGTATAATAAATAAATCGTAGAAGTATATAATAAATCAATGTCGAATTCTTTTTTTTTTTTCCTTCTGTGGCAAAAATATATTAAAGGTACAAGTGCAAAATTGGATTATCCAAGTACAAGCAGCTTTTTTTTTGCCTTTTCTTTCTTGCAATGAATTAGAGGTGGAAAATTAATCTTTGAAGATTAAAACTGAAAAACTAATCATTAGTATCAAAACACATGGAATAAATCAGCTCAAAAAGGGTATATGGATTCTTTTTATTTACAATTTAAATTTTGTTTAATAATAGGTGTGGAAAAAAGAACGCAAGAAAAAAAAATAAAACTTTATACTGAAGTTATATATAAACTAAAAAAGAAAAAGAATTGATTTATAAAATAGTACTAAAGTTAAAAATAAGTGTTATGAATGAATTGACCTGAATTTATAGTACTTAATAAATCATTGTTAGATGTTTTATTTTTATTTTTTAGGTTCAAAATATTGTGACGTTGAAAACGTAGTGGATATGATTCATTTTATTGTGCTTTCAACAAGGATAATGTTGTTACTATCGTGTTTTTTTTAATTATTAGTTAAATTGAAATATAGAAAATGGAGGGGAAAAAAAAAAGCAATGCAAGTAAAAGATAAAAAAAAAAAAAAAAACAAAATTGCTCCGCAGAGTGCGGAGCAAATGCTCCAAACACTTTGGAGCAAATTTGCTCTAAAGTGTTTGGAGCAAATGCTCCGCACTGTGCGGAGCTATGTTCAATTTTTTTTTCTCAATGTAACTAATAATAAATAATAATTAAAAAAAAATAAAAATATATATATATATATATATATATATATATATATATATATATATATATATATATATATATATATATATATATATTACATGTTTAATATATATATAAAAAAAAAAACAACCCTCAAAAATGATATGTTTAATTTTGTATTATTAAACAAAATTTAAATTGTAAATAAAAAGAATCCATATATTTATTTTTAATAATACGTGTCGAACCCTTAATTTCTTGCCCTCTTGCAAACAGCTTAAACATACAAAGAAGAATCTTCACTTGCATCATCAGTCTTTAAATCCTTCGTTTTGCATTTCCAAATTTGATTTTAGTTGTTGAATGAAGTAGCTGCTGTTCAATTTCTTGAACATTCTAGATTTTCAATGAGCATACCGGTATTGCACTCAGCTTACCGGATTGTCTTCTTACCTACCGGATTTACAATTGTTCAATTTTAATTGAACTTACCGGATTTGATCAATCTTACCGGATTTACATTTCTCATACCGTATATGCAAGGGTCTTACCGGATTGGTAATGGTTTTACTGGTTATGGAAGAAAAAATTGAAATTATCGTATTTGCACTTCTCTCACCGGATTTGCAGTAATCTCACCGTATTTGCACTCAACTCACCGGATTTGATATTGTTGCTCTGTTTTTCTTCAGCCTTTTCAGCTTGTTTTCAACCATTTGTTTCAACATTTTTCTTCCAATTTTTTGAAGCTTAGAATCAGTTTTCCAGCTGTAGTCATCAAGGATTAGTTTTTAAGCTTTGAATCGTATCATTTACACCAGATTTTAACCCATTCTCGTCATCATTCTTTTCTCTTTTTTTTCTCAATATAACTAATAATAAAAAATATATATATATTACATGTTTAATAAAAAAAACACACTTAACAATGACATGTTTAATTCTGTATTATTAAACAAAATTTAAATTATAAATAAAAAGAATCCATATATTTATTTTTAATAATAGGTGTGGAAAAAAGAAATGAAGACAAGGATACAGCACGTGTTTAATAATCGAGTCATCCAAATACCTTAAAAATTTTGCTAATTTGAATGAAAAAATATATATAATAATCTAGATAAACATTTATATTAAATGTATATAAACTAAGATGAAAATATGTTTGATTTAAGTTACAAATAGGTTAAATGAATAAATGGTAGTAGTATATAATAAACCAATGTGGAATTTTTTTTTCCTTCAATGTAACTAATAATAAAATATATAAACTAAGATGAAAATAAGTTTCAAGTGCATATACGGTATTTGAAGTGCAAATATGGTGATTAAGTTGCATATACGGTAAGCTCTCAAAAATTATGTAAAATCAATTTTTTTGAAAATCTAGTAAGGAGAGTAAAATTCGGTAATGCCAAATACGGTTTGCCTCATGTAAATCCGGTAAGGGGATTAAAATCAAAAATTTCTTTTTTTTTTTTTTTAAGTAGATAAGGATTCATTTTTTTTTTTTTTTTGTCATACTTATATAAAATTAAACATAATAAATGCTCTTATTATTAAACATACAGTTGTCTTTTTTTTTTTTTTTTTCATATCTATATAAAATTAAACATAATAACTACGTTTTAAAGTTGTCTTCATTTATTTTCAGTTTGAACTTTATAAACCACGTAATATCAACAATTCTAATTTGTATTTGTATAAACCAATTTTGTACTTGTAACTTCAAAATATTTTTACCAAAAAAAAAAAAAAAAAATCCCACACTGATTAAGAGTTTTTATTCCCTAATTTCCCCTTCCCACAATTGTTGACTGACACACAACTTACCGGATTTTCCTTACGCTTATCGTAGTTGATTTCGAATTGATTCAAAGAGAGTGAAAGAAATCGATTCTAACTGGTTATGGACAAGTTACCGGATGTGTAAGAGGCTTACCGGGTCTGCATATTCTTACTGGAGAAGGAACCAGTTTTGAGGTGATCACCGTATTTGCAAGGAACTTACCGGTTTTGTAAAGGCTTATCAAATTTCCTCTTTGCTTAAACTAAAAAAGAAAAAAAAATCAATTGCTCCTTGCTGGGAAGACAATAAAATTAATCATATCTACTACGTTTTCAATTTCAAAATATGTTAACTTAAATTTATAATATTTAATAAATCATTGTTAGGTGTTTTATTTTTATTTTTTAGATTCAAAATATTGTAAAGTTGAAAACGTATTGGATATGATTAATTTTATTGTGCTCTCAATGAGGATAATAAATTACTTTGTAAATAAGCAAATAAATATTCGATAGTAAGAAATGCAAGTAATTGAATAATATTCTATATAAAATTAAACATAATGAATGCTCTTATTATTCAACATACAGTTGCCCCTTTTTTTTTTTTTTCATACCTATATAAAATTAAACATAATAACTACGTTTTAAAGTTGTCTTCATTTTTTTTAATTATTAATTCAATTGAAATATAGAAAATGGCAAGAAAAAAAACCAAGGAAATATAGATAATGTTGTTAGTATCGTGTTTTTTTTAATTATTAGTTAAATTGAAATATAGAAAATGGAGGAAAAAAAAAAAGCAATACAAGTAAAAGATTAAAAAAAAAAAAAAAAAATTGCTCCGCAGATGCTCCGCACTGTGCGGAGCTACGTTCCTCTTTTTTTTTTTTCCTCAATGTAACTAATAATAAAAAAAATAATAATAATAAAAAAAAAAATATATATATATATATATATATATATATATATATATATATATATATATATATATATATATTACATGTTTAATATTAAAAAAAAAAACACTTAACAATGATATGTTTAATTTTGTATTATTAAACAAAATTTAAATTGTAAATAAAAAAGAATCCATATATTTATTTTTAATAATAGGTGTGGAACCCTTAATTTCTTGCCGTCTTGCGAACAGCTTAAACTTACAAATCCGGTAAACTCAATTTATGCAAAATCCGGTAAGTTTATTCATTGTTCGAAACTGTTAAATCCGGTAAGCAAGGTGAAAATACGGTATGTTGTGTGTAAAACCGGTAACTTGAGTGAAAATCCGGTAACTTCAATTCCACAACGGCAGCAGCTTAGTGAACCACAGGATCTCCACACCACCACCATCTCCTCATCCTGTTCTACAATCCCATACCAAAAAACAGCACTAATGGATCCAAAATCTGATCAAATCCCGATCGAAAAACTCATCTCCATGCACGGCCATATCTCCAATTCCGGCCAAAATTGCAACACCCATGACCAAACTCCATCACAGACTGTTTATAATAAAGCATTCTGCTTTATGGTATCTGAATGTAGGATGTTGTTAATTTCTGTTTTAATGCAGTAGCATCGTTATTGGAAAGAGAGTCCAGCGATGATGAACTTCGCCGAGTCTTGCTATGAATATTATCCTTGCTCCTACCTATCTATTCCTTTTACTGGGCTGAGATAATTGATTTTCTACTTTATGGGTCCTTTCATACTTCTTTTATTCTTGCTTCACATAGTTCTCTGTCTGCGCGTATAGTGGGTGCTTGTCTATCTCAATCAACTGCTGGTGAAAATATATTAGGGGAAATGGATATGCAAAAAACACTGAAAGTATTATCTTCTGGTAGTCATGCTGCCTCCATGGTCAAACTGGATATGCAGAGTCAGAAGGGGGCCTCTTCAGAAGAGACTAAAAGTCCAGATGCTCTTTCATCTTGTGTTTCTCTAGCTGACACACCAAATGTGGTTGTTTCTTCAGAGTCAAATCCAAGTTCATCCTCTGCTTCTACTCTATCAGTGCCTCTAAAAGGTTCCAATTTAAATAGAACTGCTAAGGTAAAATTGGTTTTCGGAATGGTTTAAGTTTTAGCCTAACATATGAGTTCCCAGTTTATAAATTATTTTCAAATTGTCTAAACCTAAATAACCTTTGCAAAGATCGTGGTTTTTTTGATATTGGATACTTAAGTTCCATTGCTCTTTTTGCCGAATTACTATCCTTTATCAATCGTTTATTCAAAAAATTTCAGGAATATTTGTCATTATTCGAATATTGAATTTGAGAATGTAGAAATAAGAACTTGAGTTAATTAAACAAAAAAAGGTTCATCTGTTAATCTAAATTAACTGTTATAAGTTGAGCACACTATTTACTTCACAATGTTTGCCATGTATTCCACCGGTTTTTCGCTTTGCATACCGTAGTTGCATCTGATTTCTATTGCACACCGGATTCACACAAGGCTTACCGGTTTCGTGAGTACCTACCGAATATGGCAAGGAGCATACCGTATATGACAAGGAGGCTTACTGGTTTTGACATAAAAACTGAACCCACCGGATTCACATTGGCCTTACCGTATATGCAAGAGCTTACAGGATTTGCTGCAACTTATGGTTTTTTATCTATCTGTTTTGGGAACGGTGCTCAGTTCCTGTTTTTCATTTTTTTTCTCGATGTAAAAAAAAAAAAAAAAAAAAAAAAAAAATATATATATATATATATATATATATATATATATATATATATATATATATATATATATATATATATATATATATATATATATATATATATTACATGTTTAATATAAAATAAAAAAAACACTTAACAATTATATGTTTAATTTTGTGTAAATATAAAGAATCCATATATTTATTTTTAATAATAGGTGTGTAAAAAAGAACACAAGAAAAAAAAATAAAGTTTTATAATGAAGTTATATATAAACTAAGAAGGAAAAATAATTGATTTATAAAATAGTACTAAAGTTAAAAATAAGTGTGATGAATGAATTAACTTGAATTTATAGTACTTAATAAATCATTGTTAAGTGTTTTATTTTTATTTTTTAGGTTCAAAATATTATGAAGTTGAAAACGTAGTGGATATCATTAGTTTTATTGTGCTTTCAACAAGGATAATGTTATTAGTATCGTGTTTTTTTTTTAATTATTAGTTAAATTGAAATATAGAAAATGGGAGGGGGGGGCGGAAAATTGCTCCGCGGAGTGCGGAGCAAATGCTCCAAAGTCTTTGGAGCATTTATTTCAATTTATATTAAATGTATATAATCTAAAATAAAAAACAGTTCATTTTTTAAGTTAAAACTTGCCATTAGCTAGTTTACTACGTTGTCGATTTCACAATATTTTGATTCTGATAAATTAAATTCTAAAAAATAAATAAAAATAAAACACTGAACAGTAGTGTCGGGGAGGGGTAACTCAGGAAATATAGTAATGCTTCAAAATGAACTGTATTCAGCGGGGAAGGGTAATTATGGAAACCGAAATAAAAATCACGGTCAAAGTCAAAAATTGTGGGTTAAATTATCATAACAATTTCAACCCGTTGCATGAACGGTAGATAACAAATGGGTAATTGGCGGAACCACAATGGGTAATTGGCGAAACCACAATGACGGTCAAAGTCAACAAATGTAGGTTAGATTATTATAACAATTTCAACGTTTTGCATAAATAGTAGATAACAAAGGGGATAATTAGGGAAACACAAATGCTTCAAAATGAATAGTGCCCGGCGGATTGGCTCTTTTATTATAGTAGGGATTATTATTTTATCTTTTTCATGAATTATTACATTTGGGGAAAGTTTGATGTATATTTTATAGAATAATTTTTTTGTGAAAATTGATATTTTTGGATATTGTGTGATTAAAATGTAAGAAAAATTATAAATTTATGTACAAAATATTTTATTTGAAAAATGTATAATTAAAAACGAGGTTTAAAAACTTGTACCTAACATGACTTAGCCACAGTTTGATATCGCCAAAAAATTCAATTAAAAATTAAGTCAAAATCAATAATTAATTTCAATAACATATTTCATATGATCTATAACTTTTCAACTACACATTCCATCAACTTTTATAAAATTTAATAAAAATCTAATTTTAATATCTACCAAATAGGGGGCTTAATATATTTATGAAAATGATCCTTTTATATTTTGTTGAAAAGGAAAAATATTGATAAAAAAAGAAAAGAAAATAAGTAATAATTTGATCTTTACACATCGTTGTTCTTTATTGAGTTTTTTGTACTACAATAAGAATATTTTAAGCCTCTATTTGACAATCATTATTTGAATTTTTTTATCTACACATTCATTTTCAACTAACATTCACATAATAAATTTTTTTACGTGTAACTCAAGATTTTTCTTTACTTTTTAACAACACATTCGCTTAAAAATTATTATTTTATCCAAATAATGGCCAGAGCCTAAATTAATATAGCATATCTGTCTAAGGATAGCTAAGGCCCCACACCCACCTCTTATTACCTCGACCTGATTATGTCTCCTATTTGACAATTATTATTTGAATTTTTTTCTATATATTCATTTTCAACCACACATTCACACAATAAAATATTATGCACGTAAATTCAAAACTTTTCCTATTTTTAGGAACATGTTTTCATAAAAATCACTATTCAAAACTTTTTTTTTCAAAATAATGGTTGTCAAATTGCTCTATAATTTGTATTTTATTTTATATTTTAAAAGTTAAATTGTATTTTTGAAAATTAAGCTCTTGTTTGTTTCTCATTATTTCAAAAGACTTTTTTCTACATAACTCATTTTCAACCACGCATTTACACAATAAAATAGTAAATTTTTGGAGAATATATGGTTCAAAATAAATATAAAATTTGGGTTTAGTGTTATTTTTAGGAACACGTTCTCATAAAAATCACTATTCAATTTATTTTTTTTCAAAATAATGGTTGTCAAACGAGTCTATAATTTGTATTTTATTTTATATTTTTAAAGTTAAATTGTATTTTTGAAAATTAAGCTCTTGTTTGTTTCTCATTATTTCAAAACACTTTTTTCTACATAATTCATTTTCAACCATGCATTTACACTAAACCCAAATTTTATATCTATTTTAAACCATATATTCTCCAAAAATTCACTATTCAAAACAATGTTTTCCCGAAAAAATGGCCGTCAAATAGGGGTCAAATAAAGGATACAAACAAATATAGCTCAAGTTTGGTAGAAGGATAATTAGCACACAATGTTCATGACTTTCACTATTATTGTGGAAAACGTTATTATCTTTAATTTTTTGATATTTTCACCCTTATTATACATTTCATTGCGCAAAAAGATCTTTTCATCCATTTTATCAATTAAAATTTGTGAAATGACGAATATGCTTTTCTGTTTAAACAAATCGAAAAGAAAATAAATAAATAATTACAACTATTGTCTCAAACTTTTTTAAAAAACTGCAAATGAGTCCCAAATAATTTATTAAAAAAGTAATTAGCACATTATGTTCCAACCTTTCACTATTATTGTAAAAGACGTCCATATTTTTAATTTTTCTTTTGCATTTTCACTCTTAATTATACATTTGAACGTGCAAACAATCATTTCTATATATTTTCATTCAAATTCTCAATAAAAAATTGTGAAATGATAAATATGTTCTCCTATTTAAATAAAAAATAAAGAACTAATTGCAATTGTAGCAAATGGGTCCCAAATGAATTATTTAAAAATTAAAAATTAATTTTTATTTTTAGAAAAAGTGCAAATAAATCCCAAATAAATTATGAAAAATTAGAAATTTAAAAAGTGCAAATGAGTCCCAAATAAATTATTAAAAAAATTAGAAATTATTTTTTTTAAAAAAAGTGCGAATGAATCCCAAATAAATTACTAAAAAATATATAAATTAAAAAAATTAATTTTCTTTATTTTTATTATTTATTTAGATGGAAGGATATATTCGTCATTTAATAATTTTTTATTGAGAAATTTGATGAAAATTGTTAGAAATGATGATTTGCACAATCAAATATATAATTAAAGGTAAAAAAGTCAAAAAAATACGAAAGGTATGTACGTTTTTTACAATAATATTGAAAAATAGGAATATTACGTGTTAATTACCATTTTAATAATTTATTTGCGGCTTGTTTGCATTTTTTTTTAAAAAGTGTGGGACTATGATTGCAATTAGTTCTTTATTTTTCTTTTTGTTTTGTTTAAACAGAAGGGTATATTTGTCATTTCACGATTTTTTTATTGAGAACGTGGATGAAAATGACCTTTTGTGCAATGAAATGTGGAAATAATTGTGAAAATACTAAAAAATGAAATGTATGAACATTTTTCACAACAATGGTGAAATGTAAGGACGTTATGCGCTAATTACTGTTTGGTAGAAATTCAAATTTTAATCCAAATCCTTGTTTTAAGCCCTATTTTGGGGAAAAATATATTTTGTAATGGTATTTTTTTGAAGAATGTGCGGTTAAAAAATAAGAAAGAATTTTAATTTACGTATGAAATTATTTTATTGGAGAATGTTTTGTTGAAAATGAGTTTTAAAAAAATGAGTTTTTGATAAAATAGGACTTAAACAATTGCTAAGTTTAAGTCAACAATTAATTTTAACCACACATTTTATGAAACTCACAATTTTTCAATTACCCATTTCATCATTTTTTATCAAAATTACTAAAACCTGATTTTAATTCCCTCCAAACACTGACATTTTTTAATTTATGCCCAGCCCTACTCTGCCTCAATCTCACCCCTTCTTTGATTGTCACCCAAAAATTCCTACGGGGCAAGGGACGAAAAGGCCTACCTCAACTTGCCAAGCATGTTGTCATCTCTATATATGTTACGAGTACAAAAAATAAAGACCAGAGAAAATATAATTTCAGACATTATTAAATAAGTGGAATAGTAATTGTTATAGTTAAAAATAATGCTAATATTTCATAAAAAAAATCTTAAAAATGAGAAAAAAATGATAGTAAAATATATTTAATAATACTACTAAACTATATTTAAATATCTAAAGGTAAAATAGGAAATAAAAATATACTTTTAGTTAATAAGGGGATAATCCGTTATTGAAAACAATGGATAGAGGAAGAAGGTTTCTTTATAAAATCATAGAGGGTGCCTCCGAAATTGTCATGAGATTTTTGAAATTTACCCAAATAATTAGCAAACAATGCGTTCTGAAAATATTTATTAATTTAATCATACTATATGAACATAATGGTTGACATAATGCCACAGGGCAACATATCATTGGACTGTTTAAAACACAGTCAGCTTTTTCAACCAATCACATCTTGTTAACACCTATTTTGTCAATCATTATGTCACATTTTTAGGGCAAAGTAGCATTAATTTGGATCTTGAAGCTTGTTGCCCCTTTTAAAACAGCGTGTGCCTGTGACCCTATAGCAGAAGTAGTGGGAGGAGGGCACTGATTGTGGAGCCAGTTCAATTGGGCCATCTCTTGGACCATGATTGGGTTAGTTGGCCAGAATTTCGACTTTCTATGACCGGTCTAGAGACCGGGCTTCATCAAGGTCCACTTAGAAAGAAACAAAAAGATGTTGAAAAAGTAATGGGAAATTTCCATAAATAGCCTAAAAAACAAACTATTTCTCAAAACTTTTTTATTTGATAAAATAAAAATACCATTTTAACTTATTATTTATTATTTACACCACTTTTTTTTTAAACAAACGTGTTACACGGACGTCAAGCGTACAATGTCCCGCATATTTAGTTGGTTGTTTCAGCTATCTTTGTTATCGTATGTTTCCACCACATCATCGTCACCTATGCTAGAGTCACCACCACCACCACAACCATCATCATCATCATCATCATTACTAGATCTTTATCACCACTCCAACTCACTGTTATCGCCATCACCACTGTCTACACTAGATCAATCAGTGTCGTCAAGACTATTATCAGATATGCACCACCATCTCTCACATTATAAACAACATCAAATATTCCACTTCACCACCGACATCAATCCACACTGAAAATAAAGACGTTCGACCCAAATAACATCTAGAGGGGGTAAATAAGTGTATAGTGCGAAAATAATATTTACCAATTATTACTAGCAACAAGTCACTATTAATAATCATTCTAGATGAATTCACGTGGAATTACAATCCTACGTTGAATTAACACGGTTTGTATAATTGCAAAAAAAAAAAAAATAATAACACCACAGAATTGATAACGGTGAAAATCCCTCGCGGAATAAAAAAAGCCCGGAACAAGCTTGTAAAATTCACTATAGACAAAGACTTACAATACGATCCAAACTAGACAACCTCCTAGACTTCCTGATCTACTTCCTGTAATCTCCAAGTCCCCCCCAAGGCTGTGTGATCCTCACACCAATTCCTAACCTTTTGGAAGTTTCTATCTCTTGTGGATCACCAAGAACTCCTCGTTCTCGTTCTTTTCTTGGACTCTTGGTCGCCTGTTGAAAACCTCAGTACTCTTTGATAGATATTTAAGAAGTTGGTGTTTTGATAGTTTGGATTGATATTTTCTCCAAGATGTGGATGATTGATCTCAAAGATTAGACTCGTTATAGGATCTCCAAAGTATGTTCTCTAGGTAGAATAATATGATCAACCTTAGTTTTTACGAAATGTGGCTTGTGTATTTATAGTAGAGATGTATTGGGGTAGTATAGGATAGATAGAACACTTGAACATCGCAAACTAGGATTTTTTAGATACTATCGTCACTCGAGCGACAAGTGCGCTACTCACGTGACAGCCGACAGCGGGCGCTGGGCTAGCGATGGTACTTCTGTCTCGAACATCAATTTTGAGACAGACTAGTATAATTCCGACGACTTTTTCTTCTTATTCCATATTTGGATCCAAATACTCATAGTTCATCTATACAACATCCCAATAAGGACCATGTTACTTATACATAAAGTTTAGCACAGTGGTTTACACCCATGTGAGTTGACATATTTTGACACATTGTTCTGACAAGGTATACACTTTGTGTGTACAAGTAATTTAATTCTCCTAATCTCCTTGACTTTTATCAATGTTTTAAAAGGGTTCAGGGTTAAAGGGTTGAACCGGAGTGGAACTGAGGTCGAACCAAATAGCTAAAAAAAGATAAATAAATATATTTTCCAAACGTATAAGACAATATATAATAGTATAATATTGTTAATTGAAATATTTGAATAGTTTTCTAATTTTTATTAATTAAAATAAGATAAAAATAATAATTAATTGACTCAATTAAATAATTAACTGAAAAAATGAAAGGATGAGAGAAGAGAGTTGTAATTAGAAAAGAATAAACATTAACGATTACAAAAATCAAAAATCAAAAAAATAAGACTGAGATTTGTCTACAGCCATATGTACGTGCTTTTGATTTTGTGGAAATTACACAAAACACTAGCTCAAGTATTCAATATTCTAAAATCAGATTAGAAGTTTCATATTTCTAAAATCAGATTTTTTTTAATTTATATTTTTATAAAATAAATATACTTACTAAACAATCCCAAACCCTAATTAATTCTCTCTCTCTCTCTACCTTTCTCCCACAGTCGTCCTCTTCCTTCTCTCATCTCTATCTGGCGACCTCCACCGGTGATGCACAGTCACCGGCGACTTACCTCTACCGCCAAGCACTGGCGTTTTCTCCCGATCAAATTAGAGGCATATCTATACTTCTCTGCACCTCTTTCTAATTTCAATTTCACGCAAAAAAAGCATGAGAAATCCTGGAGACAAAACAGTCGCAGTGGAGATCAACACATTCTTCAGCAAAATCGGTGCCGAAAAGCACGTTCCCGCGTTGTGTTTGTGGATCTGTAGACTACTGTGATAGATGAGGTCCGTACCGGGACATACCACTAGCTATTTCACTCGGAACAGCTGCTCGCTGGCAATAACGACGTTGCCAACAACTTTGCTAGAGGGCTTTACACCATTGGCAAAGAGATTGTTGATCTCTACCTCAACAGGATCCGAAAGCTATGTGGTGGCTGTGCAGTTAGTGGTGCAAACGGAGATGGAGGATATGGTGGTGGTGTGCTATGGGTTGTGAACTGTGGCGTGGTGATGTGTTGCAGGTGTGGTGATGTGGTGGTAGGGGGTTTGGCGGTGGCACGGTTTTGTGGTGTGGTGCTGGATATTTGGTTTTTGTTTCCTTCTATTTGTGGTTTTCAGATCGCGAGGTGGTGGCTTGTGCTACCGAATTTTTGGTGGTGACGGTGTCGGTGTTAATGGTGGTGGCAGCGACGACGATACGGCCTGTGGCAGTGGTGAGGTGGTGGTCACGGGGGTGGTCACAGAAGTCAGTGGTAGTCACAGGGGTGGTCACAGAAGTCGGTGGCGGTCACGGGTGGTGTTGTTGGTTCTGGCAACAACGACGGGGGTGGTCACAGAAATCGGTGGTGGTCATAAAAAAATCTAACACTGGCCTTAAAATTGTGACTAAAAATTAATCTGTCACCAATAAATTTGAAAATATGTGACTGATAGATAACTGTACCTGTAATTTTTTGTTCCGTGACCAATAAAATAATATGACTTGATTTGTGATCTCGAAATAATCTGTGACC
Organism: Fraxinus americana; assembly: GCA_035079005.1. Lineage (NCBI taxonomy): Eukaryota > Viridiplantae > Streptophyta > Magnoliopsida > Lamiales > Oleaceae > Fraxinus > Fraxinus americana. The sequence goes on along the minus strand of CM068706.1, from coordinate 13,368,227 downwards.
TACGGAATTTTTGATCTGTGGCCAATAAAAAAATTGTGACCTATAATTTTTTTGATTTGTGAACTTAAAAATAATCTGTGACCGATTAATTATGTATCTGTGACCATTAATTGTATAATTATAACCTCATTATATTTAATTAATAAAATAATTAAATATTTAATCAATAAAATAAATAATTGTCGGAATCGAAAAAGTCACCGGGAAAGTCACGGAAAGTTCACCAGAAAAGTCATCGAAATAGTTGTTGGAAAGTTCGCCGGATTAGAGTGGTGACCGGAACGGTCGTCGGAGCGGTGGGGGTGGTGAAGGTGGGGTGAGTTAATTATATTATATTAGAATTAAATATTTAATAATAAATTGATTTAATAATTTATTATTTCATCAATAAAAATTTAAAATAATCTGATTTTTGAAATTTGAAAGTTATTTTCTTTTGAAATAGGTGATACTTAATCTCTTGGAAATGAAATTTTCCCTTTGATTTTTCCCACATCGAATTTACATAAGAAAGCCACTAGAAATTGATCCATAAATGGGTGGCCCGGTGGGCCAATTAATGAAGAAACCTACACATTTATTCCTAAATGAATAATATTTTATTACTTTTATATTTATATTATAAACACTCAACCAATTGGAATAACAGGTTAAACTGCTTCCGGGTCACATCCGGTTAGCGCATAAATTGAACATTTAACCAGTTTCTTAACGGTTTCAATTCGAACTGGTTTTTGGATTGGTTCTCCAGAATACCGGGACTCATCGGCTCAATTTGATTCGATTTTAATGACATCGACTTTTATAATTCTATTATTAACATTAATTTTGTTTAAAGTGATGTCAATGCAATGAAACTTAGAACACACCAGCACAATGCAAGAATTCCACTACACCACCAACCCTCGTACCGCTTTGCTCCAGTATTCATAATCTTTAAAGCCACTAGAAATCAATTTGATTCGATTTTAATAACATTGACTTTTAATATTCTATTATTAACATTAATTTCGTTTAAAGTCATGTCAATACAATGAAACTTAGAACACACCAGCACAATGCAGGAATTCTACTACGCCACCAACACTCGCATCGCTTTGCTCCAGTATTCATAATCTTTAAAGCCACTCGAAATCTACAATCGTGATGCTGTCGAAATTCGCTCCCTCGATGATGTTGTCATCGGCAGTGGTGCCATCACTAGATCTCTTCGCTTTGTTGCTTATGTTTATGTGCGCATGCATGCGCTTGTATGTATGATTTTTATTTTTTTAAAAGTGGTAAAAGTAAAATTCTAATTTTAAAAGTAAAAATAATTTCTAGCGTAATTTTCTCAAAGTGGAAATTACACAAAACCAGAACTTGACAGATTTAATTTCAAATTTCAGATATACATTTTATTTATACAAAAATCAGACATTGTTTCATCTCTATTTAAATTATAATTACCCAAACCTTAGAAATTTAATCATTTATCATATATTCTTTCTCTCTCTATCCTCTCATTCTCTCTCTCCTCCTCACCGTTGTAGTCGTCCTCTCTATCACGCCCCTCTTTCTCTCTCTTCTTTCCCTCGATCGTCATCGGCGAAGTAGATAACTGGATCCGGTCAAGATGCGATGCAGTCAAGCTTCCTCTGGCTCCCATGGTTATGGCGACGATCCGCGAAGCTCCCACGGTAGTGGCGGCGGTTCAATGGTGTCGGTGGGGCTGGTGTGTTGTTGCATTGTGGGGTTTTGTCGGTGGTGGCAACGATACGTCTATATAGGGTGGCGCTGGTATGTTGTTGCATTGTGGGGCTTTGTCAGTGGTGGCAATAGTACGTCTATATAGGGTGGGCTGTGTCAATGGCGGTGTGGTACAAGGTGGTACGAGGTGGTGGTGTGCGTTGGGGTACGAGGTGGCGGCGGCGGCGTAGATGTCTATGGACTGAATTCAATGGATACGGTTGAGGTGAGGAAATGCCTTTGTTTCAACAATCGCTGCACTATCTGGGGGAAATTGTCGGAGCTTTTGGGGTAGTTGGCGATGGTTTGAAATGGTGGAGATGTTTGTAGTTGGTGGTGGTGCTGGCGGTCGCGGTGGTGGTGGTAGTGGTAGTGGTAGTCCTCTCTTCTCTACTGTCTTTTCTCTTATCACTCTCTCTTCTCTCTGGCAGTGGGCGGTGGCGGTGGGTTTGGTGTTTGTGTTGGAGGGAGCGATAGCGGTGGCGTGGCATGGCTGTGAGTGTGCTGTGGCGACAGTAACATTCATAAATGGTTGTTGTGACCGATTAAATGGTGGCGGCGGCTGTGGTGGTGGCGGCGTTGTGGTGGTGTTGATGGTAATGGATTTGAGGAGACGGTGGTTGTGGTGGTGGCACATTGGTGGTTGTGCTACTGTTGGTGGTGGTGGTGCGGTGGTGGTGGGTGGGTAGTGGTGGTCGTGGTTGTGGTGATGTCGGTATTTTTAGATGATGGTTTGTTGCCATGAGGTGGTGGTGGTTTCGGCTATAGGGGTTGGGTTGTCATGCTGTTGGTGGCAGTGGTGAGGTGATAGTCACACGTTTTGGTAGTGGTTAGTGGTTACAGATTATTTGGTCATTTATGACCATTAAATTCATTAATTTGTGATCGATAAACAATATGTGACCAATGAAAAATATAAATTGTGATCAAGAAATAATGTGTGACCGAATAAATTGTTAATTTGTGATCGATAATTCGACAATTTTTGTCTGTTTACTAAGTTGTGACCAGGGGCGGACCCAATGGGGGTCCTGGGGGGCAGGTGCCCCCCAACTTTTGATATATATATATATATATATATATATTTTTAAAATCACGTTTGTTATCGGTTGAAATTTAAATTTTAATATAAATCAAAATTAACAAGTAATTTTAATAACATATTTTATGGAATCCATAACTGTTTAATTTGTACCAAGATTTACTAAAAATTTCATTTTAATCTCCACCAAACAGGGGTAAAATCAAAATAATTTTGAATTTCAAAATATACAAATTTTAAAAATTCTCCGACGATCGTACGTTAATCGAATCTACAAATTGTTTGTATCATTTCGAAACTTATTTCAAGAATTATATTATGGACATATCGAATAATTCAAACATATATCGAAAATAGTTAAAAATACGTTAAACGTGAACCTTTAAAAAGACGTCTAACTCGCATTTTTTTTTAAAAAAAAATTCAATTATTTCATTAACATTTATTAATTTTGATATACACATTTCTCAATATAATTTTCATCATTTTATTAGGAAATTTTCAAAAAATTTCAAAATTTTACATTCGAAAAAGTCATATCTAATGTAAATTTTTGGATGTAAAATTATATGGAGTATGATTTTATTAGACGTAAATTTTCGATTGTAAAATTTCTACCAACTTTTTTGTAAGTTCGATTGTGCCTCCCAACGTTAAAGTTCTCCGTCTGCCCTTGATTGTGACTTATAATATTTGTGATTTGTGAGCGATGAACAAATCGTGACTTATAAAATTTCTAAATTATGACCGTAAAATAATTTGTGACCTATAAAAATTTAAATTCGTGACCGTAAATTAATTTGTGATTTATAAAATTTCTAATTTGTGACCGATGAACAATTGTGATATATAAATTTTTTGAATTGTGACCGTAAAATAATTTGTGACATGTGAAATTTATAATTTGTGACATTAATATATTTAATTAATAAAATATATGTTTAATTAATTTATTTATAAATAAAACTTTAAAAAAATCTGAGATTTGAAATTTTAAGCCTTAAAAAATTTGAAATTTGAAATTTTAAACATTATCACTTAAATTTGAAATTGGTGAAACTAAACCTCTTACTTGTGAAATTTTCCTTTCCTCGAAAGTAATTGTGTCTACAAGGGTCCTGTACATATGTGCCTTATATCACAACATAGCCCATTCATTAGCCCACCCTCTATCATCATCACTCAAACAAATCAATATTTGATCCTAATTTAGAGATGGCAAAAAAGTTCGCCAACTCGAACGGCTCGGGCTCGACCCGAAAAAAGTCCAAGTCGGGCCCGTGTTTTAGAATTTTTTTTAAAAAAAAGTAAAAAAAAATAAAATTAATATAATGCAGGCGGTTGATGAATTCAGCTGCCTGCGTTTTACAAGCAGCAGTCACTAAAAACAATTTTTTAAAAAATAAAAAAAAATATCGAGCCAGCCCGACTCGGAACGTAAAGGCACGAGCCGAAAGCTCGGGTCGAGCCTAAAATTTTTGGCCGAGCTTTGAGTTTGTTTGGCTCGGCTCGAACCCAAAAAAAGCTCGGACCTATTTTGCTCGAGCCGAGCCCGAGCTTTAAGTTTCGGCTCGTGGCTCGACTTGACTCTACTCGTTGACATAGCTACCCTAATTCTATGGATTGGAAAAGAAATGTTGATCAAATGTTCCCATTCATGATCTCACACTCCCAAAACTATTCAGTCCAAGAGCAAGTATTATATCAAAATATTGTTTGTTCATATATAAATTAATAAATAGTTTTCCACTGTACATTTCACGGATTTACTGAAGTTAGTCTCAGTATAACCTTTCTCTAGTGGAAATAATTCAAAGAATTAATGGCACGAATTTGACAAAAAAAATTAAAAAAAAAAAAAATCGACGATTGTTGTTGTTTTGAATTTTTTAGACAATGAGGGGTGATGATGGTAGGCAGACTAGCTAGTAAAATTTCGTTGTCCCTTTTTGGGGGTGGTCCAAATTAATTGCCTAAAAACTCATACTTTCAGGTTGCATGCACATGACACATTCTTTTTCACATCATTTGATTGATAAGTTTTTGCTTTTACAAACCTAAAGCCCCCACCAAAGCAATCCATATTCATGATTATATCTTATACTTCTAATACAATAATGTGTTCTTTAGCTTAAATTATTGGGTCCTTTTTGAAGCCTACATGTTTCCTATTGCTGCCTTTTCATCCTAATAATCTTTTTCTCATCACTTTCAGTGCATGTGAACAAATTAATTAAATTAACTCTGTTCGTCAAAGCCAAACGAACACTAAAAGATCCAAAATTTCAATATTTTTCAAGGGAAAAATTATATCAATCAAACACAATTAATTGACAATTCTCTATAAAACGAGTTATAGTTCAATTCCTTGGAATTCATTTTCTTTCCATCCAAATTCAATTTTTGCAATCAAATGGACCCTTAGTGTTGGAAACACATCCGATCTAGAAATATTCTTACAATTTGATTAAGTTTTCAACTATCTGTAACGACTAGTTGCATGTTTGGATGGAGCTTATGGAACTTTCTTGTAAGCCCACAAAGTGTGAAACTTAACATGAAAATTCCATAAGCTCAATTTCATAGTTAGTGTTAGCGTCCTTTCCTTCGAGAAGTTCCAAGCATGCATTCTATCACTTGAGTTCGAGGATATAAAAGCCGCCCTTTCCCATTTTCTATAGGCTTGCGGAGTACTAGCTCTTTACTTTATTTGGCCCATAAGACTTGCAACACGAAATTAGTGAAAGAGTGTCCGTTTCCATCTCTACCACTTAAAACAAGTCCAGCCTGAATTGAAAGAGCTTGGTTTATGATACTATTCCAATTTATAAAAATAGATCAATAATGGAACAAGTGACTGATTTGTGCCTAAGAATCAAGCTAGGGTTTACTTCTACACCTTTTTTTTTTTAAACTAAAAATTATTTTGTTTAACTAAAGAAACTTCCTTTCAACATGGCCAAATATGCTATGAACTCAAATTTGACCACAAAGTTGTATCAAATCTTTTTTGCTTTTCCTATTTTTTAATGTGATGAGATGATATATTATGAAGCGGCCACTTTCCGTGGTCGGCGTTTTTCCATTCTTTTTAAGAAAGTGATTATTCTACATTAATTAACTGTAAGGGGCTTTTAAACTCATCATCATTGCACGTTGGGATTTGACCACTTGACTGAACTCTAATGGTCCACCTCGTTTAGACAGTCGGGGTCGTGATGTAATTTTGCTAAAAAAAATTAAATTTTTACTAAATTTTGATAAAATATATGTTAGAATAATTCTATTACGTGGGCTTCCAATTGATTGCGAATTTTATGGGTTAGATGTATGGTTTGTATTGATACTATGATTATGTCCACTATGTTAGTTGTCACTTGGGACGTTGAATACCTTAGATGGTAATTTTAAGTAAGTGGACCGAAATTAAGTAAACCCTAATTAGGGTTAGAGTAGGTAATTGACCGGTTTTATGATTTCCTATCAAGGCTATGTCCCATCTCCATATCGTATTGGCGTGCTCCATTGACGACTAATTATTTTGAGGAGTAAGGAGATGAAAATCTGGATGATAATATTCGCACATAATAATGTCTTCCGCATGTATGAATTTCAAACTAAAAATTCGGAATATGTGATTCTTATTCTTAGCATGAAAATTAAAGTAATCACAACAATATATAGTTAAAAAGGTATGATTCACAAAATATGTAATTAAAATTAATCGTTGATTTTGACTTAAATTTTTATCAATTATTTTTACTAAGTCAAACACGATTCACTTTTTCTCTAACAATTGTGCATGAAATTCCAATTTCTCTTTTCATGACACAATATTTGATAGTTGGTTTTATTTAGAATGATGCTACGTAGAATCGATAGTGCCAAATGATATTACTCTTTTATTTTTGAACAGAAAAGATCAATAGTTCAACGATTAGGTCATTACTGAAATGCAAATTTAAAGAAACATAATTTACCGACACTAAGAAAAATACAAAACTAGAATATATTTTCGAACACAAATAAAACAAATTATTATTTTTAAACTAAAATTGGATTTAAAAAAATTAAATGAATGGAAATCACCTCCACTATCAAAGACTAGTGGAACTTATACGAGGCCAGACCAATTATTAAGCACAAACTAGTGACTTGTAGACTTCCAGTTTGAGATTAGAACTTTTCCGACTTTCCAATATTTTCTCAATTACATTTCCAACTCCCCTTTTCATGTTACCGTTTAATGCTTCTTGTTATTAACAAATAAGAAATATTCGTATTTAAATTATTATGTAGGAGTGTATTTGGAAAAATATAAGTAAAAATTGTATTTTACATCATATTAATAATATTTTCTTAATATGTGTGAAAATGAAAGTAAACCTATCTTTATGTGATGAAAAGAGTATATTTTAAAAAAATAATTTAATTTTTTTGAGAATAGATGGTTATAAATTAATTAAAAATTGTGAGAAAATGTGAAAAATGAAATTTTTTGGAGAACGTGTAATTGAAAATGAGTGCGGAGAAAAGTGATTTCAAAAAAGGGTTAATTTCACAAATCGTCATTGAAGTTTACTTGAAAATTTCAAAACGGTCACTGAAGTTTCAAAGTTTCAGAAATGGTCACCGAAATTTGAAATTTCTTTCAAAATGGTCACTGAATTTTCAGATTTTTTGGCCAAGTTTGAGGCAATTATTTGGCGACTTTCGACCACCAAAACCGTTGATTTCGGATACCGTTGGAAAGTTCACGATGTCCTCTTCAGTTACCACCAAAAATCTCCCCAAAACTTCAAGTAATTTGGCCGGAATAAAGCCACGAAGTCGGCAACCGAAAATTGTGAAAATCTGCCCAAATTTTCAAATTTTTTGGGCAAGTTTAAGGCAATTTTTCGACAACATCCGACCACCAAAATCGTTGATTTCGGATACAGTAGGAAAGCTCACAATGTCCTCTTTAATTACCACAAAAAATCTCTCCATAATTCCAAGGTATTCGGCCGGAATAAACTCACGAAGTTAACTACCAAAAAAGTCCGACAATCTGCCCAGTTTGGGTAGCTGACTTCTTGGATTTATTTCGGCCGAATCACTTGGAGTTTTGGGGAGATTTTCGTGGTAATTGAAGATGCCATTGTGGGCTTTTCAACGGTTTTGGTGGTAGGAAGTTGTCGAAAAATTGCCTCAAACTTGCCCAAAAAATCTGAAAATCTGGGCAGATTTTCACAATTTTCGGTTGCCGACTTTGTGACTTCATTTTGGCCGAATCACTTGAAGTTTTGGGGAGATTTTTAGTGGTAATTGAAGAGGATATCGTGGGCTTTCCAACGGTATCCGAAATCGACGGTTTTGGTGATCGGAAGTTGCCGTAAAATTGCCTCAAACTTGGCCAAAAAATCTGAAAATTCAGTGACCGTTTTGAAAGAAATTTCAAACTTCAGTGACCGTTTCTGAAATTTTGAAACTTCAGTGACCGTTTTGAAATTTTCAGGTAACTTCAGTTACCATTTGTGAAATTAACCCTTTCAAAAAATCACTTCCATGGGCACTTAATTTATCATTAGTAGATATAATCATTAATCTACGTGATGTTGTGTCCCTTATTCATTTTTCAATGAAGTTGTGATGCATTTTAAGATATTAAATAATAAATTAAGGACCTTGACATCTAGACTAATGATGATATCTATTAATGACAAAATGTTACCATGTACAGGTAAAATTTACAGACTGGTTTACAGGTGGAGAAATTTCATTGAATTTTGGACAAAAAAACAAAGTTGTCCCTTTACAAGTAGCATTATTGTAGTGCCAAATAACATTGTTCACTAAGCCCCTTTTTGGTTAAACTAAAATATTTGCTTAAAATTTAAGTCAAAATCAACAATTAATTTTAACCGTATATTCCATCAATTTTTATCAAAATCTATTAAAAATATGATTTTTTTCAAAATCAACAATTAATTTTAACCGTATATTCCATCAATTTTTATCAAAATCTATTAAAAATATGATTTTTTTTAAAAAAAATCTAAATGGCTAAATGGACTGCATACTTCTCCAAGAGGAAAATGCCTTCAACCAAGAAAAATATCAAATGATCAAGAAGTCTCGCATTAATATTTGGAAAATAATTGTTATACATTATCAGTAACAAATTCTTTTACAGATTGATGACGTGACATAGATTGAATTAAAATTGTCACAATCTCTTCACTATTTAAATGATTGTGTTTGAGTAATGTGAATTAGTGGCCAAAAATAATTTTTTTTTTTGTGAGATTTTGACTCAAATCTCATAATATCATCGACTAATAAATAAATTTGTAAGTTGTGATTTACACGTAACAAAACCCTTAATATTTAATCAAAGTCAGTCGAAACCAATTTTTTAAATCAACTTCCAACCATTTAAAAGTTAAAACATATGAGACTTTTTTAAAAAAAGGGGATTTCTTCACAAATTCGTATGTCATTTGAGTTCTTCACTCATTCAGGACTAATGATTGAAAAGTTTTACGACTGCCGAAGGGATTTGTCTCTTGGAAACAGGTATTTTGCTTCTGCTTATTGTAGCTGATTCAATTCACGCGCCGAATGACTTAGCGTGCAGTTCGGCCTGGCTCAATAGTCGGCTCTTGAATTTTGTACTGATAATATTCTTCACGAATAATGCTATTCATTACAAGTAGGGCTGTCAATTGATTTGATTTTGATCCAAATTCGACGAAATTAATGAGAGATGGATTTAGAGTCTCAGTCCGGTAACCCAATCAAGAACCGATAATCTGTTAACTAAATGGATCAAATATGAATATAGGTCAATCCAATTCAATAACAATCTGATCTGATTTGTTATAAATAATTGAGTCGGTAAAATATTTTTATGATATATTATTTGTCACTAAAATAAATAAATGAGAAAATAAATAAATTTAGAATAAAAAAGTAATCAAATTCAAAACATAAAAAAGTTGAAAATTTTATAATTATTAAACATGTTTAAGAATAGGAAAATTTGAAAAAAAAAAGGTTTATTTCAACAAATACTTTAAAAATCGATCCGGATATTGACTCGGAAAAGGAAGATGGTCAAGGGTCAAACAGTCGAATTGGTGTCGAACTGGTTGTCAAATTGAATAAATAACTATATACATAAATGTAAAATATTATAAAAACAATAGATTTTTCTTAATTAAATTTATATTTTTCTTAATTAAATTTATATTTTACTAATTTAAAGTAAATAAATATCTATATTTTTCTTAATTAAATTTATTATTGTAATTTATTTTACAACTTCAAAAATTAATAATTAATATGTAACAAATAATTTGATTTGTTAATTGAAATAATGAAATAAAATATTTATATTTAGAATTGAAATACAATTTTATCTTATCCCACATCGAATGTCAATAGAAAACTAGAAGATGATATTCCCTTTAAAAATGAACATCATGATGATAGAAGTCACTATTGGACATGCTAGTAAAAATAGGTGGACCTCAAGTTAGTTCAAAAAAATTTCAACATTGATTTTTCCCCTAATTTTTATTAATTTCGGATCGAATTATCGGATTGGATATCCGATAACATAGCAAATCAGAGATAGATTTATCAATCAAATATCCATTGAATTATCGGATAGGATCGGATCAGATAACTTTCTTATCGAATCGGATATGATATAGACATATTCGATCCATATTCGATCCATTTACATGCCTAATTACAAGTAGTAATTAGTGATCATTATCACTTTAAGAGATAATGAACTCCAATTCATAGATTGAGAATTATCATCACAAGTGACGAATTACATTATCAATAGGTTTTTAGACATAGCAATTAGCGAGGAAAAGAGGCGAGATTTGAACTGTGGTGGTAGTCGGTGATTTGTGGCTAATTGTTAGACGTATGGTGGTGGCAAGAGGAGAATATTGCTCCCTTTATCTTCTCTTTTAATTTTAATTTTGTAATTGATCTAAATTATCTTTCGAATGACATATACATAAAACTCGATTTCCACTCAATAAACTGTCTCATGATTTAAAATAATATTTTATCATTGGTTTCATAAACCACACATTTCTCTGAAGAATAAAGCCCTGGACCATTGTGGAGGAGGTAAATCGCAGGATGTGCCTCCCAGGAGCCAGGGTGGAGAGCTTATGGATAGGCCTGGGCTATTAACCCTATGGTAACTCCCGCTTGCAACAAAGTCAATTCCACCTTGCGGGGAATCGAACTCTGCACACTATCGCGCTGAGCCCTAACCGCCCCCCCCTTTGCCACTGGGAGATATGCCCTGGGGGCGTGATTTGTGTTTAATTGTTAGACGTATGGTGGTGGCAAGAATATAATATTTCTCCCTTTTTCTTTTCTTTTAATTTTTTAATTGATCTAAATTATCTTTCGAAGGACATGTACATAAAACTCGATTTCCACTCAATAAACTGTCTCATGATTTAAAATAATATTTTACCATTGGGTTCATAAACCACACGTTTCTCTGAATTATTGTAGCGTACTTTCACATATCCACCGTGTGTGGTCTGTCGGAGAGGGTGTTACACCCTCCCTGTCACCACAGCTTGGTCCTTCTCCGAATTATTATAGCGTACTTCCACATATCCACTCAAAGGAAGGTTTTCTAGTAATGAATGACTAAAAACTTGGTACATCCGATTTTGGTTCTTATCTTAGTCGTTTGGGACACTTCAAGTTTGCTTCTTTGTTAGGTCTCGACTTTTCGCTATTCAATATCTTAAAATCGATAGAGAAAGAAAAAAATTGACGAAACACCCACACGTGTTAGTTAGTATGTCTTATTCTTTAGTCTTTACTAATTCAACAATTCTATTTGTCACAATCAAAATTGTTTCTTTCCAATTTTTTTAAATCTTCTTTGAGAATATTCATTACAAGGGGTACGGTAAAATATCTGGAAACGAAATGTGCCAAATGGAGAGGAGAGACGTCGTGTCGTGTCGCGCGTAATAACAACTGTTTATGAGCTGTTATCATTCCATTCCATCCATAAAATAATTAAAAAATGAATTTTCCTCAATCAACGGTTTTTGCAAGAGGAGAGGGTAAATCCGTCATTTCAAGTATGTGAAAAAGACCGCGACAAGTGTAACTGTCTTTTGGTCTGCCGAGAATAAAATCACGTGAAACAAAATTGGGCTATTATCCTCTGTTTCCTAACCAATCCCCTCTACTCGCAATAATTTTCAATAACCAAATTTCACTCGATGGACACTTTGGCATGACTTTTATTTTTATTTTTGCTTCAGGTATAGAAAAACTTTTGGAGGAAATTATCTCAATTTTAGTTTGAAAACTAATTTTTAAAAATAGTTTCTATTATAAAAGTATTTTTTTAGAAGAAGTCACATTGAATCAACTTTCTTTAAAAACTCTTCTGACTAGTAAAAGTACTTTTATAAAATTAATCAAAAGAGTCCAAAAATACTTTTGAACCTCAAAAGTTCCTTTTGACTTTTCAAAAGACATGCCAATGAGTCTTAAGTAATACTACAATCATGCTACATGTATATTATCTTTTATATCATTTTTGACATCGTATCACAACGTAACATGTTATTGAACAATTTAAATTTTTGACAATTTTTCAAACCAATCAACACTTGCCAACACACACAATGTCAACAATCATGTCAAAATGAGAGTGTACACGTGATATTTTCCATAACAATAAGCCCATGTTTGGAAGGCTTTTTTTTTTGAAAAAAATATCGTTTTGAATAGTGAATTTTTGGAGAATGTATGATTAAAATATAGGAAATTTTTTTATATTTATATGTAAAATATTTTATTGTGAGAATGAGTAATTAAAAATGAGTATGTAGAAAAAAGAGTTTTGAAAGAATGAGAGATAAATATGAGCTAACTGAAGTGTGTGCATAACCTTGCAAGTGAATATAACTAAAATCGAGTTGAACCATCGACCGATTTTGACAGTGTGTAGATAGTGTGATAATACATAGCACTATAACCATTAAGGACGCCCGTCGAACTGTAAATCAAACACAATTTTACTTAGGGGAGGCAAAAGGGGCCAAGTAGCTCGTTGACTTGGCTCGTCAAAACTCGGCTCATGGACAGTTCGGGCTCGTTTCAGGATGAGCTCGAGCCGAGCTAGGGATTCGCCAACGAGCCGAGCTCGCATGCCCACGAGACTAAAGTTCACAATCCTATGAGCCGAGTAAAATTTGTGAAGAAAAAAGTGAAAAAAAAAAAAAACTTGTGGGTTCGGCTCGTGAGCTCACTAGCTTGTGGGCTGAGCCTAGCCGAGATCTTGGGTAGATTGGCCAAGTCGGCTCAGCTGGTCCAATGCCAGTTTGCCACCACTAGTTCTACTAAAAAAATTGGATCAATGACAAAATTTTTGACATGTACACTTGACAAATTTTCATTGGTAGTTAAAAAAATTAAACAAAAAATGTCAAATTAGTCCTTGAAAAAAGCCCTATCATTGAGCTCATTTCTTCGTCATTTTCCATCAAACGGAACTTTCAATCACAAATTAATAATTCTACATTATTCGTTAAAAGTAAAGACAATTTAAGATTTGTTTGATACGTCTTTTACTTCTACTTTATATATAAGAGCTTTCAAAAGAAATTACTTTAATTTTTATTCGAAAACTAATTTTTAAAAGAATTTTTTATTTCGAAAGTGCTTTTAAAAAAAGTCGTTTTCCGTAAAAACTCTTTTCTTAAGAAAAAAAAAAATACTTTCATATTGTTTTCATAAAATAACAATAGGGCACCAAAAAGGATTTTTACATTTTAAAAGCTCCCTTTTAACTTTAAAAAAAAAAAAAAATGACGCTTAATGTATGGAGGTTTGGAATCGTACCCGAGTTACCGAGAAAGAAAAAGTAATATAACGGAAAAGGGAAAATAAGTAGAGAGAGAAAGAGAGTGGCTGGGTTGGGTGATTCCAGCAATGGATTGTCATGCTAAAAGCATTACTTTTCTTCCTTCACCATACATCTTATTATTATTTTTATTTTTATCTCATTCCCTCCTACGCTTCTTCTTTTTCTTCTTCATTCGACTCCGCCATACAAATCTCAGTTTTCGTATGCAATTTTCTTGCATTATTGTCTCGAATCTTGACTTGTTGTGGTTTGACTTTTTGGAAATTCCTCGTGAACCTTTCAGACTAATCCTGGTAAGTGCAAAACTGTGTCAAGGTATATCATGTGTATGGATCAGAATTAATATGTTGTGTTGTAAACTCTTCTAGATTTGGCATGTATTAAACCGGTTCAGTTTGCTTCTTGTCTAAACTTGGGCTTTATGGTTTGATTGGTTTCATTTCATTAATTGTACACAAGGAAATATACTGAATTAATGCTTTATTTAATTGTGTAGTTTTGAGATTATTGCTGAACTTCAAGTGCTTGAATTTCACGTGCACGGTTATGATTTGCAGAAGAAATGAATATTTGTTACCTCAAGTCAAAATCAAATTGATGATACCAAATATTTATAGTTGCGTCTTTTTATTTTTGATTCTTCATCTATCACTTTCTTTTTTGTTTTTTTTTTTGGGTTGGCTTTTCCGAATCTATTATTAGTTTTGCCAGATCAATCTCTCTTCATTTACAGATTTCTGAAAGTTACTTTGTTTAGTCAAGGAAAACGTTGAAATAGCTTTAGATTACCATAATTGGAATGTACAAAAATTTTGATTTTTCGAATGTATAAAGAATAATGATCTGTATGATTGATTGCGCTATCACGGACAATCTGAAAGAATGCCAATGGTACAAGTAGCTCGATTTGGGTCAATAGATTAACCTCTGTAGAAAATAGAATGATTTTTAGAAGATGATGTGTTAAGTATTGCGAGTTTCTTCTCTATTTCAATGTTGAAAAATTGTGCAATGAGTTAATCTCCAATCACTTGAATTACAGACTCTGCAGGCTGTTGACTGACTTGGAATCTCATTCTTTGGACAGAGAGACGGTGGCATTCAGTTTCCCGGTGTATAGTACAGAGATGTTTTATTGAGTGCTATACAGATTTTTTGAGGAATACTCTTGGTGCATGGGAAGCTTGTTACACCTTCTTGATGCTAACGAGGACAGAATGGCTAGGAAAGTGGTTATGCAAAAGAGGCTTGATGGTGGTAAGTGTTACCTGTGTTAAGCAGTACGGGGAAGCTACCCTAGGAACTACTAAGATATATTACTCCACGCTGCAACACTTCTAATGCAAGAATTGCGAAGTCAATTGTTAGTTTTTTTTGTTTTTTGAACAATGATTTATACTTTGCTTACGAGCTAAGAGCTTGAGATCAAGATGCAGAATGATGCAAGTTTTTTTTCTTTTCCTCAGACAGTAATTGTCCAAATAAAGTTTTATCAGTTAGTGCACCTTTGTCATTTAGAGTTGTTTTCAGGTATACTTGAGCTCAGTGGACCGCAGTTATTTGAATGTTTATTCATGACCGTCATCCCTACTTAGTTGTCAAATGAGACACATTCTCATCATATTAATGGATAGTAGTATGATAACTTATCATAACACCATGTTTGTTGAATAAGAAAAGGGGGGGTCTCTAGTTCTATTTATCACTCTCTCTTCTTACTGACCATAAGTAATGCTCTCTGTTTAACAACTCTTCAGGCCTGGAGGCTCCTCGAAACAGTTTGGAGATACCTTTGGAGACTTCCTACAGCTTGTGTGCTGGGAGAGAGAGTATTCCGGTAACAACGTAATGCCTTCTTTTGGTTGAGCTCTGACTGTAGTGAGCTTATCATTCTTAGTAGTAGGTTTCTTCACCTTCCATACTAGGAGCTTATAGGTTCTGAAATTTCTTGTAAACTGCATATCTTATAAAATTTTCAGACTTGAAAATAATACAAAGGTGGTCTTTTGGTTTGCTTATTGATTTTGTTGGTGTACTTTCATGGTCATGCTTCCCTCATGCATTTTGATAAATTAGACTTTTCATCTTGCCTTGTTAGTGGGAATCGTTTCTTTGTCTAACATATTCTAGTTCCAGCTCCTATGAATTTAGTATAATTTTAGAAGTGTTTAGAAGCTTCTCATTTTTGTATGTTCTCCGATCACTCACAAGTTGCTACATTTATTCAGTATGCTTATCACAGGAAAAAGGAGTCTGAGAAGAACTGCTATTCGAGTGAGGCTCCAATGAAGAAGTTGATCGGTGAAGAGATTTCTAAAAGATCAAACACCAGACAAAATGCACCAAGCATAGTGGCTCGTCTAATGGGCGTTGATATGCTACCATTTGATTCAAAACCAGCATCAATGGTTTCTGAAATAAAAAATGAAACTCCAGAAAGCAACTTCTTGAAAAAGCAATGGTCAGGAACAAATTCAGGTGGTCGTGTCCCCTTAACCTCAAATTCCTCTCTAGAAATAGACTTCGGTTACTTCGATGATAGTATAAACAGAGATCCTGATCAACTCAGATGCATGAGGTTGAACAGGCCTAAACCCCGAGAACATCCTCAAGAGGAGGAACTACAGAAGTTCAAGAAAGAATTTGAAGCATGGCAAGCTGCACGGTTTAAGGAATGTTCAAAGATTGTAGAATTTGGCAGTTCTCCTAGCCAGTTGATTGCACAAGAGAACCTCAACAGAGAAAAACTGGTTCTTTATGCAAACTCAGAGAGAGCCATGGCTAGTGGGAGACTGATGGAACCTGAGGATCTTACAGTAATACCAAATTTGCATGATAAAGGTACTTTAAAAGGCTGGAAAAATGAGAGTGAATATTTTGCAGCTGAACACAAGGGGTCTCCATATTCAAGAAGAATATTAAAAACAGATTTTAAGGCATCTCCTTTGGTGAATTCTGATCAGAAACTTGATATTGCTTCTGTCCCCACAAAAATTGTGATTTTGAGGCCTGGTTTAGGTCCGGAGAGGATGTGCAGTGGTGAAGATTCATGGAACAGTTCTCCCAGTACATCAGGAGAGAGAGGAAGTATAGAAGATTTGCTTGAGGAGGTGAAGCAAAGGTTAAAGTCTGAGCTTCAAGGTAAAAGCCCAAAAAGGAGCACAACAGTTAGGGGAGGAGGCATTGAGACCCCTTATCGGGAAAAGCCATCAGAACCCAAACAAATAGCTCAACGTATAGCACAACAAGTCAGAGAAAGTGTCAAAAGGGACATTGGGATGAATTTACTTCGTTCAGAATCTACAAGATCTTGTAGAAGTGAAACTCAGTTAAATGGAACTGGTTCTCCTGAGTTCATAAATGGAGATACTAGGAGATTCTTGGCAGAGAGGCTGAGAAATGTTCTGAAGGGGGAAACACATGGGGAAGTACCAATGGTTTCCCATAATAGGTCAAGATCATCAACATCAGATTATGAAAAGGGCAGAGCTGAACATTCGAGAGATATCTGGAGTGGAAATAGAATGAGCTATCATCCTGATGTTAAGAACGAACCAGAAAAGCGAAGTAGGTCTTTTAGACAGGAGCCTGATGATGTAATGCTCCATAAGGAACTGTCTCCTAGGAACCTTGTCAGATCTTTGTCAGCCCCAGTATCAGGAACATCATTCGGAAAGCTCCTTCTGAAGGATCGACATATACTGACAGGGGCTCAAATCAGAAGGAAGCACGAAGTCATTGAAAATGTTTCAATGAACATGAAGAAACGGAAGAAGGAAAAGTTCAACATTAAGGAAAAGGTTTCAGGCTTTAGATATGGCTTAACACTTAGGGGGAAGCTATTTCGGAGGAGGGTTCAGTCAGTAGAGGAATTACGTCAATCTAAACATGACTGCATGAAAGATATTAGAAGTCAGCCAACAGTGACGATGAGTTTGTATGACAGATATGTGAGGATCTTACTGTGAATCTTTTCTTAATGTTTTCTCTTCATGAAAGAAAAAGATTATCAGATGCCACGAGTTACTAATAGAGCTAACTTATGGTTCTCTTAAAATCCATGTTCTAGGAAAATTCCACTGAAGTGCCACCAAGCCCTGCATCTGTGTGCAGCAGCGTTCATGATGAATCCTGGAGGCAAGGAGAGTATTTCAGCCCAACATCGGCACCAGATGCACATCAACTAGATGACAGTGAGATTCCTCATGTTTTCAGAGAAATAAACTCGAACTTGAGTGGTAAGTGAATTAATGATTCCATCACTTTCTGAACATAACAAATAATGTATTTGTTGCTATATGTCACTCCTTGGACCGTTAATTTCTTGGATGTGCACTTTCTATGTACTTATCTGGCGAGGATTTGGATCCTTGGACTTGGAAGTTTTTTGAGAAAAAAATTGTTGACTTCGTTTCTTCCTATTGACTAGAACATGTGAAGAGCCAGGCAAGCCAACTCAATTTTTTATATGTTACTGATTTTGGCGTTTTATATTTTTTGATAAATTTATACATATAAATGGGATAGAAAGCAAAGGTACTTCTTTCCTCTCATCAATTAGGATTCCATTCCTGTTTTGGTTGCCCCAAATATCGGTCTAGCTCGATGATGTCTCACTGTTACCGTGATGAATGAGTTGAAAGTTCAAAATCTTGTTGTTATCTCATTATTTTTGTCAGAACTTAGAAGTTAAAAGACCAATAAAAAAGATAGATATACCTAGAAAACTATAATCCTTTGTATAATTCTCTGTGAAATATCTGGGTAGTGGTATTCTTCAATCAAACCAGTGTCTACAGAGTTTTGGCATCTCAAGTGAGAAAGACAAGTTTCTTTTCTCTCTAAGAAATAAGGGCTTGAAAAAGACATACAATCATATCTTATCTTTCTACCATTGGAAGTGATATTGTTGTCAGTGCCTTGAAACAGGTTTTATTTCTGGTGTTGCTATTTGAAACCTGTAATTCAGTAGTTGATTGCCCTCTATAGGATTACTGGAAAAATTTTACTTTCTTTTGGATTCTAATACAATGTACATAAAGTCTTCATTTGCGTTTCTGCAACATTATTGGTCAAATAATCTTTCCATTGCTGAACTGCATCTTTCTTTCATACTAAGTATCACGAGCATATTTAACATAGCATGGGAGATATTATCTGATGACACACCTCTACATTTGAAACTGTATTGTAGTTCCCATATTTTTTTCTAAATTCTATAACGTCTCTCATAGATCTTTAGAAAGTTGATATAATTCTTTTGTTCATGATGCAGAGCTGCGGAGGCAACTAAATCAACTTGAAGGCAATGTTCCAGAAGAGACAACAACTTATGAGCAGCCCATTGAAGTTGAAATGGAGATAGAGAACCATGCTGAAGCCTATGTGAGGGATTTACTTATTGCTGCTGGCTTGTATGATGGTTCATTCAAGAGATCTTTATCAAAATGGGACCCGCATGGTAAGCCTATTAGCAACCAGGTCTTTGAAGAAGTAGAAGAATCTTATATACAAAAGAGCGAGGATGGTGAAGGGTGCACAGAAGATGATGGTGAAAAATTGAATCACAAGATGTTACTTGACTTATTAAATGAAGAGCTTCCAACCGTACTAAGACCACCAACGAACACGTACAGGTATATGAATAAGGCTATTAGTTCTGTGCCACAAACCCCTCATGGAAGGAATCTACTAAATAGAGTTTGGGAAATTATTCAAGTTTATTTATATCCTCCAGCAGATAAATCCTTTTATGCTCTTGATAGTATGTTGGCCCGGGATTTGATGTCCAACCCATGGCGTGGATTGATGGAGGATGACATTAATGCTCTGGGTAAAGATATTGAATGTCACATCATAGGAGATCTGATTGATGAAATGGTGAAGAATATGAAGTCATAACTCTTAGGATCTTTTTCATGGATGCCTGGAGAACATTCTCGTGTTCAGATAATTGGATTGTTTGTGACACGTTGAAGAAGCTTTTAGAGCACGAACGGGATTGATAGAGCAAGAATGTTCTAATGGGATTAGGATAGACAAGGTATTGGTGTATTTAGCATAGAAGAGATTTACAAAGAAGATTGTGTGTGGATGTTGTGTGCTTTTCCTGAATTGCTTGCACAGGATTCAGTTGACATGGAGATCTGTACATTAGTTAATTTATGTTTATTCATCTTATAGCTTCATTCGTTGTCGATTTGTATGTGAAATATGACAATCATGATATGGCACATAGTGTCACGGTGTGGGAAACTTTTTCGTTTTCCTGAAAAAGATGAGTAGGTTTTAATGTTAATGACAGGCCTTAAATATTATGAAGTATCGATCTCATTATGCCTTTATGTTCTGCATAACGATCTCTAACAACACTTCCTTTGTTTTCTATAACAGAAAAATATCAGGAAGAATCTGTATTCAAATAAGGATTCAACTTTTTCAGCGATGCTTTCAAGATTTTTTTTTATCAGCAGACTGAATTAGATGTCGTTCATATAAAACTAACGGGTTTTGCTATATGTACATCAGTGTTTACGCAAATGCCACTTGAACATCATGTACACCCTGATGTACACGTAGAATAATTCAAAACTTAACACTTCAATTTGTAAGATCTTACCCAACTTCCTTTTTATCCTTGTTTGGTAGGAATTAAAATCAGATTTTTAGTAGATCTTAATAGAAGTTGATAAAATGTGTGGTTGAACAGGTGTATGTCTTATAAAATATATGATTAAAATTAATTGTTGACTTTGATTTCGATTAAAATCTGAATTTTAATTTTTACCAAATACAGGGTTTCCCACCAATAGAGTTGAGCGCCATGTTTGAAGTTACTAAAACCTCTAGCTTTTTAGCAAATTTTTGATAGTTAGAAATTCAAAATCTAATTAAAATATTTATAAAAATGGCCCAGCCTTGATTCAATTTCTACCACATGCAACGTCCATTCTTCATTTTCTGTGTTCCATTCTTAGAATAGATTTGGAGGTTTAAAAGACCGAAATGCCCTCGACAGTATTTTCCCACCACCACCCATTCTCATCACAACATTAAGGCTCTGTTTGATTCGCGTAATTTTCCATGGAATATTTCCTACTTCCACTTTTTGACTGTTTGATATGCGAAAATTTCCATGGAAAATGTTTTCCTCCCTTTTTCTAGGTACAACCCTTTGATGCACAAATGGTGGAAAATGTTTTTTCACCTATTAGGTGAAAAAATATTTTCCAGCTTTTTTTTTTTTGTTTGTTTTTGCAATGGGAACAAATTCTAGATACTATGGTAAAAAAAAATTTCACTTTTATTGACAACTTCCATGCAAAACAAAGTCAAACGAAGAATATTCGGTATGGTAAATTTTTTTTTTTCAAATTTTTTTTTCAAATTTTTTTTTTTTTTTTTTACAATTGGAACACATTTTAGACCCAATAGTAGAAAAAATTATCACTTTAATGGACAAATTCCATAAAAAACGAAGCCAAATGGACACCAAACTTTCAACATTTTCCATGGAAAATTATACCAATCAAACACAATTAATTACAATTCTCAGTAAAACATTTTCTAAGAAAATCAATTCCCTGTAAAACATTTTCTTTCCACCCATTTTCCACCCTTGCAATCAAACGGACCCTAAAAGCCTTTTTTGTTACCAATTATTTTTAAAATACATTTCTCTCTCTCTCTCTCTCTCTCTCTTATTTTTAATCACACGTTTTTCAATAAAATAATATTACATGTAAATTCAAATATTTTTCTTATTTTTTAACCACACATTCTTTATCAAAATACTATTAATAAAATGTATTTTCTTCAGAAAATGGGGTTCAAACACGCTCTAAGGGCAGTTTCAGCATTTTGGGCACTTGGTCAGAGGTATACCAGAAGTGAATGCTATATAACCCATTTTATTGCATATGAAGCCCACAATCTATCCAAAAATGGCGATTTTCTCACTTTAGCTCCTACGCAGAGTAAAAATATAGACAACCAAATAGTCCCTCGTTTATCGATTTTCAATTCAATTATGTAGTTAATTTTTTACAAAGTTCAATTAGGAGTTGTGCTATCGGTCAAACCTTGACTAACTATCATCGAAAGAAGAAATCGTTTACTTTTTTATTTCTTGTTAATTATTCATTTTATATTCATATAATGATGTGGAAAAATAGTGTTTTCAAGAAAATTTTGGCTAGCTAATTAAGATAATGTTAAAATTGTCCATCGAGGACCAAAACGAAAAATTAGGGGCTTAAATGATACTTTTTTAAGTTTATGGACCAAATTGAAATAAGCATTGAAGATTGGACCAAATTGGAATAGATTTAGGATTCATAATTCATTTATGAAGGCAGGTGAGGTGCCTAATTTGGTGGCGGAATTGACGGGGGTTAGTTGATGGATTGGCACAGACCATTTTAATTGCGGAGAAAACAACAAAACAAAACAAAACAACACATCCACTTCCATTTGTCTTTTTGTTTGCCTCCATAATTATTCCTCCCTAGGAATATTGATCACAATCCTCCATTCCAAATTTCTAATGCAGCTTTAATTTATTCAATATTTAATTTAATTAATTTACTTTATATATATAAAAAAAAATTAAATTATGTGTCAAAATTACCTTGTTCTATTAAACAATTCAAATAAAATAGTTCACAAAGGAACGGATCATGGAGGTTCCACGATTTTAAACGTCACAGCGTTTATCAACTATATATAGATAACGAAAAAGAACTCAATTGAGTTTTATTGAGCCTTTACTAATTTGGATAGCATAGTGCTTGCAAGCCGCTTTTGTAAGTACACTTTACCATTTTCGAAATACAGTATTCGACACTCTTTGAAGTTCATACAACCATTATCGAATCTTTACGTGAACAAGTATCTCTTACTTTGACTTTAAGAATTTAAGGGTTCTTTAAGCAAATCTTTTTTACCTAAGCTCTGTTTGTCTCCCATCCTTTCAATTTTTTTTGTTTATATTCATTTTTAACCACACATTCACATAATGAAATATTCTAAACTTAAAATTCAAAACTTTTTCCAACTTTTTAACTACACATTCTCCAAAAATTCACTATTCAAAACAATATATTTTTTAAGGATTTATCCCCTTGTACCCAAGGGGGATGACCGAATGGTGTCCCCCTCACATGGGGCGCGGGCCCCATGTGTTTTTAAAAATGGTGGCACGTGATCCCCACCTCCTAATGTGAGTGAGGTGTAAAAGATTATATAAAAAATTATGTACATGTATCATAACCCTTTTTTTAAAAGATCACCAAACAAGGGCTTAATTTCTGTTTGATGAAAGTACATGTCAAAATTTGACACTCAGCAAATCTTATCTTCTCACACAAACTCCTCAATGTCACAAGCTTAGCCCCTGTTTGGTGAAGATTAAAATCAAATTTTTAGTTGATTTTGATAAAAATTGATGAAATGTGTGATTGAAAAGTTGTGGGTTCCATAAAATATGGTTAAAATTAATTGTTGATTTTGATTTAAATAACAAATAACGTGTTAGCAAAGTTGGTGTATCGAAGCAATGAAAGATGTCTAGTGAGAGGCATCTCCTCTTTCGTCTTAATGGCATGTCATCAGCTGGTATGATCACATTGGGAGAGACGTAAAATTATATTCTTCATGGAAGAAATCGAAATCTCATGAAAGTCAAGAATAGAGACGCGACACACTCAAAAATTGCGTCCATTTGCTCAATGTCAATTAACTGAGGCGCGACCTTAACTTGTGACTACTTTTTCTTATTTGTTTTTGGGATACAAACAAAAACTTTAAAAAAAGTAATCAAGGGTGAGAATATAAGCGAGCGTTAATTACGGACAATAAAAATTCTATGGCCCACATGAGCATAGTATGGCCCACAAAATTAAGGTTCTACTTTTTTTGTTTTTCCAATTTTAATGAGATTACTTTTGGTTTATCCCTTCTTTGCTTTACTTTCTCGTCACCTTTTCCTGTTGTTATCTTTACCAAATCTCTTGTCTTGACTATTTTGAGTGTTTTGGAAACTCACGAGAGAAGAAGACTGTAAATGATGGAGTGGAATAAGCAGCCGCCACAACAGGCGGTGCAGCCGGAGGAAATGAACGGAAACGGTGGTGGAAATTTGAATGTAAACGGTGGGGGGATGTTTGTTAAAGTGATGACCGACGAGCAAATGGAAGTTCTACGAAAGCAGATTGCAGTATATGCCACCATTTGCGAACAACTCGTCGAATTGCACAAATCCCTCACTTCTCAACACGATCTTGCAGGTATTGAACTGAAATTTCATGTTTATTGAAGAAATTATTAGTGGAGAATATTCTAGTAATTTAATATTCAGAGCTCTTTATTTCTTGTGATAAACTAAAATTACTCGATTCCCATATTTTAATTTTGTTTTTCCCCCTTTACTCGATTGCTTGATTTCAAAACTGAAGAGTCTGTTCTACACTGTCTTCTGGGAATTATGCCTTTTGCACGATTGAATCAATTAATTAAGTTACTGGCATGGACTCGTGAAAATCTTGAGCGCCAATTGCGGATCAAGATGAAATTGATTAATTTGTGCATTTCTTGTTGTCCTCTAATCATCTTCTTCTCCAGTTAGTTTATGCTTTCTACTCAATGAAGATGCATATTTCAGTTCATTGAATATTCAGTTTTCTGTTTCTGAAAATTTATGTTACTTGGTCAGGAGCGAGATTGGTAAATCTATATTGTGATCCTTTAGTGACATCTGGAGGGCATAAAATTACCGGCAGACAGAGATGGACTCCAACGCCTGTGCAACTTCAGATTCTTGAACGAATATTTGATCAAGGAAATGGAGCTCCAAGCAAGCAGAAGATCAAAGAGATAACAGCAGAATTGTGCCAACACGGCCAAATTTCTGAAACAAATGTTTATAATTGGTTTCAGAATAGACGTGCTCGATCCAAAAGGAAACAACAGGCTACACAAACAAACAATGCCGAATCAGAAGTGGAGACAGAGGTTGAGTCACCAAATGAAAAGAAAACAAAGCCTGAGGATTTTCAACCTCCGCATATTGCAAGTTCAAGGGCGGCGGATGATCTCTGCTTTCAAAACCCTGAGGCTAGTTCTGCTATGCATTCTATGGATCCACGGGGAAGTAAGCCTGAACCCTTGTTGCCTCCTGAAGGCAGCTCAAATCACAGTGGGAATTTTGGGCAAATGTCTTTCTATGGCTCTATGTTAGCAAATCAGAGTACGCATTTCTTACTCCTTTACAATTTTCTTTTATCATCTTCGCTTTAAAATACAATATCGTAACAAGAAGTTAAGTCTCAGTCTCAATAAACTTGGGGTGTATTACCTTAATTATTTTTGCCTTTCTGTTGAGGTCGTTTCTTTATTTAATGGAAGAATCAAAGGCAATATATGTTAGTTTGGCCTACCCCTGCCTATCCTGACAATGAATAATGCTATCTAGCACCGGTCTAGGTGGCCATACTTGTTAGGTTCAATTAAATGAGTCATCTGACATTGCATTTAAGTAAATCTATAATTTAATGTTATGCAATTTCCATCTAAATTGGTGCTCAACACCAATGGTGTTGAATAGTATTACTCGTGACAAATCACTCTTATGGGTAGGAGCCTCTTAGGTCTCCACTAAATATATTCCAACTAGTTACATTGTTCTTCCTTTCATTTCTTCAATCGGCATCATCCTCAAAATGGACCACTTGCTACTTTTCTCTTTTATAGAGTTTATCTGTTCTATTGGTAACTTAAGAATAGCAAAACTAACCTGAGGTATAAGACTCTTTCAGAAGTTAAAAGCTAGAAACAACCCAACAGGTGAAGTTGGAGATGCTTCTCGAGTTTTTTACCCAGACATCCAAAGCTTTTATTGTAAAATATTGTTGAGCTCTTTCGAATGTAAGCTAGCACTACATCTGTATTCGTTCGCTATTCTTTACAGCCTGTGACACGTTTCAATTGCATGGGAATTTGGCAAATGCAGGGATGGATAACTTGATTGGAAAGATGGAAGTTCCAGGAAACTATAATCCATATATGCAACCAGATGACTACAACATGACAAGCTAGCAACTTAGCAACCTATTTCTCCCCTTATGTTATATGTATTTAACTCTGTTAAATTGTTGTTGGAAGACAAATGAACTACGTTTCTTGGAAAAAGCCACTATTGCACATGAAAGAAGTAATTTTGTTATCCTATTGTTTGGCACCCCTCTGTAGACTTGGTAGATTTGCAGTTTGTGCTCACTCGTGGTCTGTTTCTGGCCTTTAAAGTTAAACAAAGCTTATTTCCATTCTTTCAATTTGTTCATGGAGGAACTATTTTCTATTTCTTTCCAGCTTTCTTTATAGTGGTATTGCATACTTTTGAAACATTCATATTTCAACTAGCTAGTGTTCTCTATTCTATGTTAGTTATATTCTATTTTTGATGGATTTTGAGACATGTAGATAAAGGCCTATGATGTCATAACGAAAAATTCGCACTAAAGGCACCACAATTGGCCCTGCCTTTCGTGCCCGTCAACACAATAGGTGGACGGGCATCCTTCCTGCCCAACAAATTTATCACGCACTCTATGATACATACACTGAAAATAAACTTCAGCAACTTGCGCATCAGCGATGACAACATCATTACCGAGCACATTGATTGGGACACATCAACTAAAGTGGCTTTTGAACGAGACCTACCGGTGATAGGGCAGTTGCTACTAAAATGGGCGAGCTTCGGTAGGGAAGTCCAGGAAAAGCTAAAAAGGCTTGCTTGTTCGAAAGATTTTTTTCAATTGAAAAATGAGTTTTTTACAGTATAGGGTAAAGTTATGGGTCTGTGGTTGGAAAATGATTGTGATTCCAAACAAGCTCGCAGGAAGATGACAAGTACCTCTAAATTACACTTTGGCGCGACAATTATTGTTGTTATAATTAGGCAATCTGCCTAAACCTTCTTTGGGACCATTAAATTTTATATATTTGGTCGACTTTTGTCGTTAAATTTGGTTCGAAGAACATGTTTGAGTTCCATTTCAGTGTAATAATGCATTTTGGAATAATGAATTGATGGAAAATATGAGATAAAAAAGTAAGAGAATTTTTTAAATTCACGTGTAATATTATTTTATTAAAAAATGTGTGATTCAAAAGAAGAGAGATAAATGTATTAAAAAAAAAGGATAAAAGAAGGGCAAAAATGTTCACAAAATCTGAAAATGGGCACTACGTGCCCATGATGTTGACACGTAGCATGAAACGTACCTCAGCAGAATTCTGAAAAGTATGTAATGTAAGTTCATAGTTAAGTTATTTATTATATTTAAATTAAATTAAGAGCATATACGTCAAAAAAGAAAGAAGATCGTAGACATACGTTAGAAGATGTAAAGTTGATAATATGCCAAAAACTTGGATTTCATCTGTTCAAATAACATGCCCAAGGAATAACATACACCTGGCTACAATTGCGGTATACCTTTCCCGTTGGCATGTTTTGGCGTCACAGAGGGGACAAAAGAAATGCTTATGAAATAATTTTAATACTTTTCATCTTATGATTATGATTCTATTGGAATAAATTTACTGTTACGTCTCCATTCACGTTGTAGGACAAATAACTATCAGCTAAACAAAATGTCACACAAGACATTGAAAGTATCACCCAAGGCCTTGTCGATAACTGCTTTTGAAGCGATGAGGTCACATTCCATCGCCTCATCAATTATCACTTTTGAGGCTTTGTGAGCATCGTAACGCCGATAATTGCCCTTGAGAAGACATAACTTAGTGCATACTTGCTACTTTCCCTCTTTGAGATGCTCAGTGGGGATCCAATCCTTATCCACATTAGATGCGTCTTTAGAGTCTGAAGTGGTTGGAAAAAAATCTGTGACACCTTATTTCGAATTGTAACTTGACCAATTGAGACACATTCGATTTGATTGATCTAACATCCCTGCAAAGGCAACATATTATATAAAGACGGGAGTTACTTTGATTGATTGCTTGCGACAGATTATCGATACTCGTTATAGCGGTGAAATTCCTCAAACCAGATATTTCAATGGGTTACGAGAGAAATGAACTTTATGTACTGATATCGCATGCCGAAGGGAAGGCCTAATTGTACCACTCCTCCTTACCTTCCTATGATGAATAGGTGTGATTTCTTGATGCTTGACTTGTGCCCTATTGGGATGAGGCAAACTTGCCAAGCATCTAATAAACCCGAGTTCCTTATTCCCTATGTATACTCTCATTTGATAATGGGACTTGTAGCTTCCATCGTGTGGGACTAACCAATTGTGCCAGCCCCTCTTGGGTTAGCTTTGTTAACCGACACTATAGCTAACTCTAGCTTTTCATCAACATTCACGACTTGGAAAGGCATCACTCCAGACACATTTGCATACTTTTCTACCTTGCATTCCCTCCAGCACCTCCAAACTTAAGGATTTTTCAGACACAAATTTCTTGTCGGTTTGGAAATTGATGCTGCTGTTGTTGGAAATGATTTTCGAGAAGAAAAAGGAAAAGGAGTAGAAGGAAACGGGATTTAAGAATGAAATTTTAAGATCTAATAATTAAAGCTCTAAGTTTGGTCGCCAAGTTTTGGGATTTTGCTAGGCCAGGGCTTCTTTCTTTGCCAGAAATTGCATTTTTCTTGCTGAAATTGTCTAGAGTTTGTACAATGTTAAGGAAGCAAAGTAAAAAGGGTTTGATTTGACCCTTTAAAGCCTTCATGTAGGCGAGATGACCTCAATCCCAGCCATTAGAACAATTCAAGATTGATCGTGGCCATTTATTGCCACGTCTAATTTAGCAATCCAACGCCAAAAGGCACCGAACGGAGGTTCAAACTGAGGCCCAGATTGAATTGTGCTCTCATACGCATTGGAAATCAAATGCCTCAATTGTCCAATCATCACGATTACTTGCAATCATCGTATCAACTTTAGGAACACGAAACGTCATGATTACCTGCACGCTTCTCGTCACTTCGTATCATGTGCCTCTTAGCTTGGTCTCAGACATAAATTTCACATGAACCTCCATGCCCCAAACCAACTCACCCCAGAAATGCGATTACCATATTGTTGAACATCATATGTAAAGGATTCGTCCTAAAATGGGACTTCGCTTCTTCGTCAAAGCTACATCCTGGAATAGGACTTCGCTTCTACAACACAACTTCGTTCTATGAATGGGACCATTGATTTTGCCTCAATTGTGATACTTCGTTTTTTAAATCAAAGTCCAATCTATTATGTAAATGTTAATACTTGGATTTGGGGACTATAACGTCACTTTAGCTCCAACATCAGTAGATAACACTTCTCTTTATTATGTAAAATCACATCTTCAAAAATCATCTCAATAAAACTTTATAATTGTCAAAGTACAATGCCTTATATGAATAATGAGACATTGGACTTGGGAACTATTGTTATGCCTTTATCCAACTACAGGCCTAGTGCCGCAAAAGGGGTATCGCCCAACACCTCATTGAAAATAGCCTTCAAGGCGATGAGGTCACATTCCATCGCTTCATCAAATATCACTTTCGCCCAATACCTTGTCAAGAACTTTCTCGAGGTGACACATCTTCATAGAGACTATGGATACGATGTGACGTATTGATGCTCGACATGTGAATCATTGAAATGTGACCAGGGTTCAAGCATTTGAGTCTTGAGAGACTTTAGTTTTATTCATTTAACTACAAGTACTCCCACCTGTTCACATATGAAGGTAATTGATTATATATAATTTTTACTCTTTCATTTTTTTTCACCTAATACTTTTCTGTCTGTATATTGATTTGAGTGTCAGAGTGCGGCATTCCGACCTTTGTTTGGAGAAGCCTCAATCCGCATCTCTAGCTTGTACTTCTAAACAATGTTCTAAAAAGCGCAAAGCGTGGCTAGGCGTGGAGGCCAAGTTTCAAGCTTTACGAGCCTAGACGGGCCTAGGCGAAGATTAGGCATAAAAAAGCGTTTTTTTATTTTAAATTTTTAATCATTGTAAAAAAATTCAACAATTCAAATAATACATACCAAACATCTAAAATTATAAAATACTGCATTTATTCAATAATTCCTTCATAAAGTAGCTTGAAATTTAGATATTGTTAAGGAATCATCTTCTTCCATTGGTTTCTAGAAAAAAAAAACAATGCAAATGTTTATTATTTACAAAATCCAGACCCAAGAAGCATATAAACGTGAAAACAAATGAAAATTTAGTTACATAAACAGTTAAGCACTGATTGGGCCTCACGTCAAGGGCTAAAAGGTATTCTTGATTAAATTTCCAGATTTTTCTACGGGAGTTATTCCACAATCAGTTTGGAATCATTGCCATGCATCAGATTTATGAGGGCTACAAATTACAATTGACTCTCTCAAAATCTGAAACTAATATGTCATATGTATATACAAAATAAAAATTCACAACAAATGATTTTCGATTAATTACAAAAGCTCGGATTACAGTTTCAGACGACTTCTTAATTGCAGAAGCCCAGATTACGTTTGCCCGTTTTCACTATTGAATCATTGATAAATGCAAAACACTTCTATTCTGAGTTGTATAACTTCACTACTTGATAATAATCTTAATTGTTGTGGGTTATATTTAAAAAGGGAGGAAAATTTGGGCCTCCAAGGCGAAAGCGCGCTAGCCACATAGGGCCCCTAGGCGCTCCTAGGCGTGTCTAGGATACTGCTTAGCCTCAAAGCGAGGCATTTTCATCAAGTTTCGAGCCTAGGCGGCAAAGCGAGGCATTTTCATCAAGTTTCGAGCCTAGGCGTTGCCTAGGCGCCACCTAGACGAGCTTTTTAGAACAGAGCTTCTAAATGTGTTGGTAACATACACTTGAATGAGAAATAACTCAGATCTTTTGATGAGTCAATCCTAATTTAGAGGTAAACATATACCATGATAATTCATTGGAAAGAAAATATGACAATTTTAACTAGACCGCAAAGTTGACTTTAGGCAACACCCACAAAAATAATTAGAAATACATAAGTTGATGTAAGTGTCAAGTTTTGCTACTTTATGGTGACCTTTCACAAGGCTACAATGATAATGTTGTTGACTTGAAGAATATCCAACTTTTTTGAACCGTTGGTATTGCTTCAAATATGGGAGACTCCGGTCAATTAAATAAAACTATGTGCTAAGATTAAATATAAATACAATTTTCTTTATTTTTATCAGTTATTGAGTTATTTTTTCAATTAAATTAAATAAAATACTTTCTAAAATGAATATATAATAAAAAAATATAAAAAATTTATTTAATTTATTAGTTATTTTTTAGTTTATGTGAGATTTTAAAGAGAGATGAAAAGAGAAAAGTCTATATATATAACAATAGCAAAGTTTGTCTAAGAGATTTAGGCGCGTTAGATAGGCGTTATTTTTCAGGGAATTAGGAAAATATTTTCCACTTTTCACTTTTTTGGTTGTTTAATAGGCAAAATTTTTCACGAAAAATATTTTTCGAATTTCGCCCACACGTGTACATTTTCCGGATTTTTGAGGAAAATTTTTTTCCACCATTTTGGTAGGAAAACATTTTCCAAGCTGACTGCAAATTTTTTTTTTTTTTTTGGGCAATGGAAACAAATGTCATAATCAATGGTAAAAAAAAAAAATCACTTTAATGGACAATTTTCATGTAAAATAAAGTCAAACGAATACTAAAATTTGATTAAAAAAATGATTTTTTAGGAATAATTTTTTTCCTTTTTTTTTTTTTTTTTTTACTTTTTGACAATGGAAACAAATTTTATAACTAATTGTGGAAAAAATTATCACTTTAATAGACACTTTCCATATAAAACAAAGCCAAACGAATAGAAAATTTAAAAATTTTTTAGGTGGAAAATTATACCATTCAAACACATTTAATTAACAATTTTCTGCAAAATATTTTCTAGACAATTATTTTCCCTGTAAATCATTTTCTTTCCACCCTTACAACCAAACACACCCTTAGAGTAATTGTTTGTAAAGCCGACAAAAACAAAATTCAATGTATTGTTGGATTCTAATTTCTAACCCTAATAATCAATTTTGTTTTCTTATAATTATTGCAAATAGGAAATCGTAATCATTATTCGTGTAGACGTAACCTTATACAACTTGGAATCAACTTTGAAGGGTCTTAATTAACTTCTACGTATCTAAAGTGCTGTTTGGTTGTTTCGCAACTTATGTTTCCCGCTTTCTAAAACTCAAAAAATAAAAAAAAATTGAATTTTTAATGTAATTAATATATACACGAACCATATCCATAAAGTTTGTGGTTAGGATGAATATCTCCCTCTTTATGTATATACATAAACCAAAAAATAAAAAATAAAAAAAATAAATTCTAATTAATATAGTTTGTGGTTAGGATGAATATCTCCCTCTTTATATTCGAGTCAGTTAAGGATAGTTATTTCTACAACTGACTTAAAAAATAAAGTACAATGAAAAACTTGACCTTTTAAACTTTGAATGGAGCATATTTTCATTACCAAACAGCGCCCTTCACGGTCGTTTAGTAGTAATTTTGAATTTTGCCAACAATTTTTGACACGCAAAAATCCCAAAAAAACATACAATTTGTCCAATTCTTGAATATTCTTGTTTTTGGGGAGGTGAGATCAGATTCAAAACTCAATTCCTAACCTAATTGAACTCGTATGCTGACTCAGCACTTAGAATATATTATTTTGTGCCTATCAACTATAACGCCAACGGGCTTGAAATAGTAGTTATTTTTCCTCCGCCCGGTCTATCCCTTCTTTCTATCTTTAATACAAGTTTTATATGATAAAAGTTGGTGAGTCGCATGAAATGTGTTGCTAAAGGTGAATAAAAGTTAAGAGTAGAATAAAATATGTGAATAAAAATGAATTTTCATCAACTTTTTAGCAACGAGAGTTGATAAAAATTGGTGGATCACGTAAAATGTGTGCGTAAAAATAAAGTTTGATCAATTAAACGAGCTTTTCAGGGGAAAAAAAGTAGCTTTAGCAAATAAGCAATTTATGTCTATAAATTAGAAAAACATCCTTATTATAAGTTATAGCAATCCTGTTATAAATCACATTCGTCAATCCTAATTTCCTAGGTACAGACACAGGGTGCATGTAATAATTAAGACAGATAGATTCACATTAGGAGGAGGATTTCAAACTCTCTCTCTCTCTCTCTGGCGGTATTACCGGCAAAATTTTTATGCACCGATTCTCTCTTGAGACCCTATTTTTATTCAGGTTCCTTTTTTTTTCAGCCACCATTTTCTTATTCATCTTTCTTTCTGTGATTGATTATATTCTTGTTTTCCGCACTTCACCAAAATCTTACATAAATAATAAATATACATTCTTTTCAGGCATTGATGATTCTCTTTCTCGTCTGGTCTCGTCCTGTATTGGAACTTTCAGGAAAAGAAAATATAGAGAAGAATTGAATATTCATTCTAGTTGAAAAATCCCCAAGTACAGGATATAAATAGAAGAAAAAGAAGAGCAAGCAAAATAGGCGGGAAAATGAAATAAGAATACACTACCAGTTGGCATAACTAATTGTCAGCTGATTCTAACTAAAAAATATTCTTCTAACTTCTAATACTCCCTCTCAAGATGTGCTGTAAATGTTTTTGACACACATCTTGGACAGCAAGTAGTCAATGGTAGAAGCCGGTAACGATTTGGTGGAAAGATCCGCGAGTTGATGCTTCGAACGCACAGGCAAAAGTTTAATGATTCCAGCAGTGATCTTGTCACGGATGAAGTGACAATCAATTTCTATGTGTTTGGTTCGTTCGTGAAACACGGGGTTGGAGGCAATCTGAATTGCAGCATTATTATCACAGTACAATAGGGCTGGAGAAGATGGATGAGCTTGAAAATCATGCAACAATTGAGTAATCCATAAAATCTCACTAACAGTTGAAGCAAGAGCCCTGTATTCGGCCTCTGCAGATGACCGAGATATAGTGGACTGCTTCTTTGATTTCCACGACACCATGGAGCTACCAACAAAAATACAAAAACCTGTAGTGGACTTTCGTGTATCAATACAAGAGCCCCAATCTGCATCTGAAAACCCCTTAATATTAATGACAGAACTCGAGTGAGGTTGTGACTGAAACAAAATACCCTGTCCAGGATGCCCCTTCAAGTGTCTCAGAAGATGATGCACTGCCTTGAGATGTGTCATCCTGGGCTGAGACATGTATTGGCTCAACTTATGAACCGCAAAAGTGATATCAGGGCGTGACAATGTAAGGTATATAAGCTTGCCAATCAGCTTTCTGTAATGCGAGGCCTCTGGGAGAAAGTCACCATCATGTTGACTAAGAGTTAACTTAGTATCCATAGGGCTGCTCACTGGTTTACAGTCTAGATAACCAGCATCCTCAAGCAACTGCATAGTATACTGTCTCTGTGAGATAACAATCCCCGAAGATGAGCGAGCAATCTCAATGCCTAAGAAGTATTTGAGATGACCCAAGTCCTTAAGTCTGAATTGAGTATGCAAGAAAGCCTTTAAAGAGTTAATCATCTGAATGTTCGGTCCTGTTATTACTATGTCATCAACATAGACTAATAAAGCAACAAAACTGTCTTTAGAACCTTTGGTGAAGAGAGAGTAATAAGCCTTGGACTGTGTAAAGCCATGTTTAATGAGAGCACAAGTGAATTTTGAATTCCATTGCTGTGACGCCTGCTTCAATCCGTATATAGATTTATGCAATCGACATACCAACCTCTCCCCCTGTTTGGATGATCTAAGTAAATCATATCCAAGTGGAAGATCCATGTACACTTCTTCAAACAAATCACTATTTAAAAAGGCGTAATTCACATCCAATTGAAACAAATGCCAGTTAAACTGTGCTGCAAGCGTAAGGAGTAGCCTAACAGTAACTGTCTTGGCCACAGGCGAGAAGGTTTCAAAATAGTCCAATCCCTCTTGTTGAGTATAACCTTTTGCAACAAGGCGAACCTTACGCCTTTCTAGGGAACCATCTGAATTGAATTTGTTTCTATATATCCACCTGCAACCAATAGACTGCTTTCCAGGAGGCAGTTGTACAATGGACCAGGTATGATTATCTTCCATGGCTGTTAACTCAAGTCTCATTGCATCACACCACTGAGGATCCTTGACAGCATGATGAAAGAATTGAGGTTCAGGCTGAGATGATATGGATAGGACAAAGTGTCTGTGAGGATTGGATAAACTTTGATATGAAATGAATTTACCAATGTGATATGGAGAAAAAGAAAAGGATTGATTAGTGTGGGATAATAGATTATAGTGATATTCATGAAGATATTTGGGAATTCTGGAGAACTTTGTGGACTTTCTAATGGCTGGATTTATCTGACTAATAGAGTGTGGTAGTGGAAGTTGAGTTTCTAAAGCAGAATTATGTGTGGCAGTGGAAGAATCTGGGTCAAGATTGTAAGGCATGTCTTGTACAGATGGTTCAGGATGAGTAAGAACAGATTGGACAGGAAGATCAGAGGTCACAGGAGGTGGAGATAAAGTCACAGAAGGTAACACAAGATCAGGAAAAGGATCCAAAACTTGATCAGATTCCACAATGGTGTGAAAAGGGAATGTTTCTTCATGAAAGATCACATCCCTGGAAATAAAGGTTTGTTTTGAAACAATATCGAGCATTTTAAAACCCTTTACTCCTGAAGGATAGCCTAAAAATACACAAGGCTTGGCTCGAGGTTGGAACTTATTTCTGTGAGCAGTAAGAGTAGAAGCAAATCCCAAACACCCAAAAACTCGAAGATTGGAGTAATCTGCAGGTTTAGAATATAAAACTTCATAGGGTGTTTTATGATTTAAAATAGGAGATGGAGTCCTATTTATGAGAAAAGCTGCAGTTAATATGCATTCAGACCAGAAATGAAGAGGAATTCTGGATTGAAAGAACAAAGCTAGAGCTATGTCCAACAGATGCTGATGTTTTCTTTTCACAACTGAGTTTTGTTGTGGCCTTTCAACACAACTACGTTGATGAATAACCCCTTTGTCATCAAATAATTCTTTACAGGACAGTTCAAGTGCATTATCTGATCTGAAGACCTTGATGTTGGTATTAAATTGTGTGTTAACCATGTTGAAGAAACGAGTTATAGCACAGGTAGCATCAGATTTTTGACGAAGCAGATATATCCATGTAAATCTGGAACAATCATCAACTAGAGTTAGGAAATATTTATGTCATGTGTGTGATGCTGTATGATAAGGTCCCCAAATGTCACCATGTAACAGATCAAAAGGCTTGTTAGAAAGATTATTGTGTGATTCAAATGATAATCTTCTCTGCTTAGCAATTGGGTAAATATAACAAGGAATCTGTCTATTCATCTTGGAAATATTACAAGACAATTGATCCTTTAAAGTATCTAATCTCTTAAAAGACACATGCCCCAGTCTGTTATGCCACACTTGAGCAGAAACATTGCCAACAAAATTATTAGAAAAGGAATTAAAACTTCTGATATCCAGCACATAAAGCCCCTGAACTGTGCTACCCTTGCCAATCATCCTCTTGGTGATATTCTCCTGAATGTGAAACTGATCCTGAGAAAAGTGTAATGTGAGTTTGGAATCAGCAGTTAATGCACTGACAGATAGTAGATTGAGTTTGAACTGTGGTACGTATAAAACATCATGCATAACCAAATCAGGACTTAGTCTGATTTCACCACAAAGGCTGACTAGTATTCTTGTTTGATTTGGCAGAGTAATGCTTGCCTTTTCAACTGATCTCATTGTTACAAAAGCCTTAGCATTACAGCAAACATGCTTAGTAGCCCCTGAATCCATTATCCAAAAATCTTTAGAGTCAATAAAAGGAGAAACTGATATGGAGTGACAAATACCTGTAGTAGTAGAAGGATTCTGTTTTTCCAGATCAGTAGAATTAGCCTTGGAGTTAGATGATAAATGACTTGACAACATGTTCATCAGCTGTTGGTATTGATTCGAGTTTAGATTTTGCATAAAATCTCCCATTCCAGGTTGATTATCAAGATTCTGGTTGATGTTATCAGTGCTCAATTGATTAACATGACTATTGGCAGAGTAATGTTGACCAAATTCTCTAGGTTTTGGCTTAAAACCAGGGGGATATCCATGGATCTTATAACAATTATCAATAGAATGGCCATGGTACTTGTAGTGAGTACAATAAGGCTTCTCTTTCCTCCTGAAATTAGTAAAATTACCAACTCTAGATCCATCATTTCGAGAAGTATAATTCATCATCGGTTTCAAATTTTCAGATCTGAATGAATTCATTACTGGCCTTGCATTTTCAGATCTGATAACAAAAGCAGCAGCACTATTAGGATCACTTCCTAACGATTGTGTGCTCAGTCTCTTTTGATTTTCCTCCTGCACTATGAGTGCAAAAACTCTGTTAACAGGCGGTATAGGATCCATAAGTAGGATCTGTCCTCTAGCCTGAGAAAATGAGTCATTTAACCCCATGAGGAATGACATGATGTATTCCATCTGATAGTACTTGTTTATCTCCTTAACTCCACCACAAGTGCACTTTCCACAAGTGCAATTAGGTCTGAAATTAATCAACTCTTCCCAGACAGTTTTTAACTTGGTAAAATACACGCTAACAGTGTTTTGATCTTGAGCTAAGTTCATCAATTCTTTTCTTAGCTGAAAAATTCGTGGTCCATTACTTTGCTGAAACCTTTCTTTGAGATCATTCCAGATCTCGTAAGCTGTAGACGCATATATAATGCTAGCCGAAATCTCTTTCGAAACCGAATTGAGTAACCATGAAATAACTATGTTGTTATTTCTGATCCATGAACTGACTAAATGAGGACTTGATTCTTCTGGTCTCTCCATCGAACCATCAATGAATGCAAGTTTATTCTTCACCGAAAGTGTAATTGTCATCGCACGACTCCACGAAGCATAATTTTCTCCTATAAGTAGTTGGGAAACGAGTACTAATCCCGGACTGTCTGAATGATGGAGGAAGAACGGGCTAGATGGTTCATCAATAGCTGACTTATGGAAGAATTCATATCAGAATCTGCTTGATTTTGTGTCGGCTCCATTATAGTGAAATAGAATGGAATAGTCCGAATAAAAAGAAATTAAGAGCTGGAAGGTTAAAGCTCTGATACCATATTGGAACTTTCAGGAAAAGAAAATGTAGAGAAGAATTGAATATTCATTCTAGTTGAAAAATCCCCAAGTACAGGATATAAATAGAAGAAAAAGAAGAGCAAGCAAAATAGGCGGGAAAATGAAATAAGAATACACTACCAGCTGGCATAACTAATTGTCAGCTGATTCTAACTAAAAAATATTCTTCTAACTTCTAATATCCTGTGCGATTGCAAGGATTTTTTTTTTTTAATATTTGTTCATTAATAATTATTTGCTTATTCCTCTTCCTTTTCTTGGTGTTATTCCATGACATACGTGCATGGTTGGATATGCATGACTCCAACTTTAGCTTTCTCTAATTTTGTTATCTAATACAAGTGGTATTAAAGCATTATGTGTCCACATTGCAATTAAATGGATGTTTTGACTTTACGTTTAAATGAACATATCATTTAATGACATTTAATTGTCACATAGACCGGAAATTAAACACCAACACTGCTAAATAGTATTACTCAATTATTATTATTATTATTACTATTATTATTATTATTATTATTATTATTATTATTATTTTACAGTTCTCTTTTTCTTGTTTAATGATTGTAAGGTGTTTGTATTATATAATTGTTTGTTATTTAAATTTTGGGCCTTTTTTGGGTTGAACTGTAAATAAAATAATGATGAAATTAGAAGACAATGTTGGATGAAATTGGAAGGCAATGGTAAGTGATTTCTGCTTAACCATGCATAAACACGGACTAAATGGCCATGTATAGACACGACATTGTCTGCACAAAACAGAAGCAATTTTACTACTACATGTGTAAGCATGGTTAAAAAATTTAGTCATTTATATTATTTTTTATTTGAGTTTCTGATGTTTTTGGTGAAACTTTCACGAGTGTTTGGAGAATTTTTGTGGTATAATGTTAGAAATTTATAAATAAATAATATATTTCCAATTCCAAATGTAAGAAAACAATCTTAGAAATCATCATTCATTCTACACTTGAATTTTCCCTATTCTATATACACGTTCAAAACTTTCAAATTTTTCAACAAATTCAACTAGAGAAATAATCATTTTGCTTTTGTGTTTTTCTCTTGAAGGCTTGTTAGCTAGATCTGATGTTGCACTTGCTATGAGTAAGAACATTTTCAAAAGACTCTATTTTTAAAGAGCATATTCTATTATTTGAAGACTCTAGTTAAAATTTTAAAGTATTCCAACAAACTCTTTATATTTAACACTTAGTTTTACTATTCCCAAAAAATATTTATTATTTTTCTTTATCCTTTATTTTAACTAGTTTTTCTTTAAATTATTTTATTATTTTCCTATATTGAAAATTGAAATACTTTGAATACATTTAATTATAGAGAGCGAGTCTAAATTAAATATTAATTTTGAGAGTCTCTTGAAGTATGATTTTAAAAGTTGAGTCTTTAAAATAAAGAGCATCTCATATTTAAAAAATCTCTTGGAGATGTTCTAAACTAAGTAGGTTACTAACAATAGAAGTTCGGAACATTGGAAGGTTATATGAATAGTTCTTGGTTACTTTAAGAAAACTAAAAACTTTGAACTACAATATGCAAAGTTCTCAAATATTGTTGAAGGATATACTGACGCTAGTTGGATATCAAGTGCAGGAGAAAACAAGTTTACTTTATGTTGAATGTTTATTTTTAGAGGAGGTGCAGTTTATTGGAAATCTACGAGACAAACATGCATTGCACACTCAATAATGGAGTCCGAGTTTGCAGCATTGGTCGAAACAGGAAAAGATGTTGAATGGCTAAGAGATATTCTTTATGAAATTCCTTTGGGTGAAAATGATATTTCTTCAATACTTATCTTCTGTGATAGTCAAGCCACATTAGCACGAGCATATAGTGAAATATCTAATGGAAAGTCTAGATATATAAGTCCAAGACAAACATAAGTTTGTGAGAAAATTAATCAAGCGTTGAATAATTTTTCTAATATATGTTAAGTCTAGTGAGGATTTAGCTAATTCGTTGACTAAACTTTTTACAAAAGAGTTAGTAAGATCAACATCGAGAATGATATCGTTTAAACTCCTTGATTAAAAGTTCACCAATGATGACAACCCTACCTAATTATACTAAGAAAGTATATCTAGGTTCAAAGGTAATAATAAGTCATTCTATAAGTGTACTATTAACCATTATAAAACTATATCCTTGATAAATAGTGCTGATTGTTAGGAATGTAGGGATGAGTTAATAAAACTCTCAACGAAGTTTAGTACAAAGTACAAGTATCTTTAAAAGTAAAAAATATATTGGAAGAACTTCACTTATGTAAATTTCGAGCGCCTAAATAGAGTGTTATAATTTCTCTTTTAAAAGTTTAACGAATAGGATAAGTGCAAGGCCATAATAGTACTAAGCGAGTTTGAAGAACTTGTGAAAACATAATATTCGTATGTGTGATTTCATCGATATTGTCACAATGAATGACAGGTTCAAAGCTATCATGCTATTTGAAACTTCGATAATACTTTGTGAGATTTACACTATGATTAGATTTTAATCGAAAGATATCTAATTCTTATGCATTAGTGTTACCATGTACGAACATGTGAAATTTTTGAACAAGTGGATTGTTATATAATTGTTTTTTGTTCAAAGTTTGGGCCCATTTTTAGGTTGAAATGCGAATGAATTAACGATGAAAATGGAAGACAATGTTGGATGAAATTGGAAGGTAATGTTGGGTGATTTCTGCTTAACCATGTGTAAGCACAGACTATGTGGCCATGTGTAAGCACGACATTGTCCGCAGAAAATAGAAGCAATTTTGCTTCTACCCACGTGTACACATGAATATAACCATGCTAGCTTAAGCATGATTCAAAAATTTAGTCATTGAGCTGATTTTTTATTTAAATTTTTGGTGTCTTTTGGTGGAAAGTTCCCAACTTTTCCCGAGTATTTGGAGTTTTTTCGTGATATTATGTTAGAAATTAATAAATAGGTTATTGTTTTCTAATTCCTTTCTAATTCCAAAAATAAGAAAACAATCTTAGAAATCATCATTCATTGTACAGAATCTTCCCCATTCTATATACATATTCAAATCTTCTTCAAAATTTTCAAGAAGTTCAATTAGATAAATAATCGTTTTGCTTTTGTGCTTTTTTTTCTTGAAGATTTGTCGATCCTCTAAACTATTTACCGAAAATTCTAAAAGCACACAAGAGGAGGTAAATATCATTTTTAAGACAGCGTATCATAAATGTTCGTGCGAAATCCGTAAGCGTACGGGATCGTTGACAAGTAATAAAATTGATGAGTTAATATTATCGTCTAATAGGGAATAAATTCAATTCAAATTTTCTAACTTTTTATGAGATTCGAATTATGTAACAAAAGAGAAGTTGATTTTATTTTGTGTTTAATTAATCTAAGAAAGCAGTAAAAATGTGATTATTTTATGTTTAATTAATCTAAGAAAGCGGTAAAAATGTGATTTTTTATCAATTTATGGATGATTGTATTGGATTTCGAATCTGCCTATTGCTATCTATTTTAATTCTTAATTTGTAACGTTTTTGGCAATTGATAAAACTATGATATATAATTTTCTTTTCTAAGACAAATTAAATCTATCCTAACCCCGACCCGAATCTATTCCTAGCCCAAATTCAAATGATTAGAATGCGTTATAGTTTAGATTATCTATATAATTGCACATGTGATAAATATTATTCCTAACAACTATTACATATATGTTAATTTTACCGCGTTCTAAACTTATTGTGAGTCTCACAATACTACAACAAGCAGCTAATTATCTAATGGTGGCCAATCAATCAAATAATGCAATGAGTATGCAAAATTAATCAAGAAACATAAGAAATAAACTAAACTATTAGTCTTGAATTAAACTAATAAACAACTATGGTTCATCATCATCCAATACAAGGATGTAGCCTAACATATTATTATATAAATTACAAAAAGAATAATAGAAAAAGATCACCAGATCATGAAATAAATCAAAATATGTTAATCTTCAAACCCAATGTTGAATTTTTCAAAATCTTAATGTAATTGGCCTTTAATTCCTTGCTATGGCTTGATTTCCTCTCTCAAAATATAGCAATTAGCTTCTTATTTTTTTGATGAATTTGATGAAATTATTGTGTATGAAGAGGTAAGAGAGGTTTTTTTTTTTTTTTTTTAATGTGTATCCCTCATTCTCTAATTATAAGAGCCAGAAAATAGGTCAAAATCGCCCCCAATTTGGTTTCCAAGGGAGTTTGAACTGCAAAAAGAAACTAAAGATTCGTTAACGAAAAAGGCCCATGCCCGCGCACCGATCATAACTTTCTTTACAGATATTTGATTGAGGTAATTCAAAATGCATTGAAAATGTAATTCAAAGTACTACAATTCTTGTAGAAGTACAATTTTTCCAATTCGAACGATTGCTATCTGAAAAATGGGTCTTAAGTTGATGCTAAAAATTCAGAGCATAACTTCTGCGGTTGAAAATTGATTTGTGAAAATACTTCCACTATATTTCACTCATTTTACCTCCAATTGCTTCCAATTGATCCTATATGATCTTCAATCATTGTTTTTTTGCTCTAAATCAACTATTGGATGTTTACACTTTGGTCTCAAGACTTTGTGTAGGAAACCGTATATTTAAGTTTTGTATTAAAGATGTTGTTTTATATTAATTGGAAGTCTGTAATTATTTCCTTAGTTAGCAGATTTAGTTTACCTTTTATAGTCATCGTATGTAATATAAATATGTGTAGTAGGTTTCTTGTAATTAATTAATAAAGAGAGAAATCTGTCTTCTCTTATCAGTTTCTTCATGGTATCAGAGCTAGGCATCTAACCTAGCAAAACGATGGCGGAATTCCCAGCCAATAGTAGAGAATCGATGACCTCCGAAACATCCAGCTTCGAAACGGAGGTCAGCCATTCGATCGGTTCCCACGGGCTTGGGAATTCTTCCATTCAACTCACGGTGGAGAAATTGAATGGAAGAAACTACCGTGAATGGGCCCAATCCGTAAAACTTGTAATTGACGGAAAAGAGAAGTTTGGATATCTTACCAGCGAGACCAAGAGACCAATGGATGCTACCTTATTGCAGAA
Source organism: Fraxinus americana (assembly GCA_035079005.1). Lineage (NCBI taxonomy): Eukaryota > Viridiplantae > Streptophyta > Magnoliopsida > Lamiales > Oleaceae > Fraxinus > Fraxinus americana. The sequence continues at coordinate 13,325,184 of CM068706.1, read as the reverse complement.
GTGGAAGTCTGAAAATTCGATGGTGACTGCCTGGTTGGTAAATTCTATGAAACCAACGATTGGGAAGACATACCTATTCCTCCCGACTGCAAAGGATGTCTGGGACTCAGTGAAGGAAACTTATTCGGATTCTGAAGATTCATCGCATATTTTTGAAATTAAATCGCGACTGTGGCAAACCCAGCAAGGACCCAGAGATATAACTGAGTATTACATGGAAATGGTGACTCTCTGGCAAGAACTTGATCTCAGTGTTGAGGAAGAATGGAAGTGCCCGGATGATTGCTCTCTGTTCAAAAAGAAACAGGAAAACGAACGGGTTTATGAGTTTCTAGCTGGGTTGAACCGTGAGTTAGACGACGTAAGAGGTAGAATTTTAGGTTGGCGACCACTACCGCCGACTCGCGAAGTTTTTTCAGAAGTTCGCCTGGAAGAAGCGCGGCGATTGGTGATGTTGACGCAGACAACCGGAGCTTCTGGAGAAGAAGTGTCGGCCCTCAATGCAAAAAATAATGGGCTATTTTTTAAAAATTCAAAGTCTGTTGGGCCTAAACCTATTGGGCCTGGAACTGATGGTATGAAATTAAAGATGGGCTTGGAACCGGGTCTTCAAACTTCAGGTGGAGATGGAGTATTGGGCTTTTCTTTGAAAGGGGCTGCAAACGGGCCAACTCATAAACAACGGGGACGACCATGGTGTGAACATTGCCGCAGACCGGGGCATAAAGAAGACACGTGTTGGGAAATTCATGGGAAACCAACTGACTGGAAACCAAAGCAACATACTCGGACCCGAGGATACCAAGCCGAGACCATAAATTCTGCTTCAAGTGGTGCATTCAATTCCGAACAAATGGAGCAACTTTATCAAATATTCTCTAGCCTTCAAACATCCGTCAGCCTTCCACTAAAAGTTCTTCTAGTTTTCGGCTCATGAAGGTAATTTTCTGCAAGCCTTAAGCACGTCAAAATATGAGACCTCTTGGATTATTGACTCTGGTGCATCCGATCACATGACGGATGCATACCAACTATTCTCGTCATACTCAACTCTTGCTGGAGATGTTAAGGTGAAAATTACAGATGGTTCACTTTCGTCAGTTGCAGGAAAAGGGAGTATTCGAATTTCTAAGTCTATAACACTTGGTGATGTCCTCCACGTCCCAAATTTGTCCTGTAACTTGCTATCTATTAGTCAGCTAACCAAAAATTCAAAATGCTCTGCTAATTTCTTTCCATCTTATTGTGTCTTTCAGGACCTTTCTTCGGGGAAGACGATTGGCTGTGCTAAAGAATGTGGGGGACTGTACTACTTCGATGAAGCTGATGTGAGTAAACTAGGTCAACTTAATAACTGTAATTCTGCATCGATTTCTAGGGATAGTGAACTTTTGTTATGGCATAATAGAATGGGCCATCCTAGTTTCCCATATCTGAAGCGTGTACTTCCTCCAAATTTCTTCAATAAAACTTCATTTGAATTTCAATGTGAAAGTTGTGAATTTGCGAAACACCATCGTACATCTTTTCCTCATTCTACGTACAAACCATCTACACCATTCGCCATGATTCACAGTGATTTATGGGGACCTTCTCGCATCCCTAATCGTATTCACACAAAATGGTTTGTCACATTTATCGACGATCACACCCGAGTTTGTTGGGTATATTTACTAAAGGAAAAAATCGATGTTCGATATGTTTTTATAAACTTTCACTCTATGATTCAAACTCAATTCCAAACACAACTCAAAATTCTACGAACTGATAATGGCACTGAATATTTCAATCATACTCTTCAAGACTACCTAACCAAACACGGAATTGTCCACCAAAGTTCTTGTGCCAACACTCCCCAACAAAATGGGGTTGCTGAACGTAAGAATCAACACCTACTCGAAGTTGCTCGTGCCTTAATGTTCACTACGAACATACCAAACAAATTTTGGGGTGATGCGATTCTGACATCTACATATCTTATCAATCGTATGCCTAGTCGTACTCTCTCTTTTGACTCCCCTATAAAACGATTCCACAAACATTTTCTGACCTCTCATCTTCACTCAAACCTACCTCTAAAAGTTTTCGGTAGTACTGCCTTTGTACACGTTCACCCATAATCGGAACAAACTTGAACCACGTGCAATCAAGTGTGTATTCATTGGGTACTCACCCACTCAAAAGGGCTATAAATGTTATGACCCATCCACCAATAAGATATTTGTCAGCCTTGATGTCACCTTCTTCGAAACCACACCTTACTTCCAAAAACCTTCTCTTCAGGGGGAGAATCTCAGTAAAGATCGGTTCTTGAAAGAACAACACAAACGGGAATACTTAGATGTTAATCTTTCCCTACCTGACTCATCTCCAGATTCTGTCACTTCTACTATGCCATATACAGAAGAAAACTTAAATCCAAGGGGAGATGTCAGAAAATAAAGTGACAAAGAGATTCTAGTTTACTCAAAGAAGCCTAAATCAAAGTATAAGGAAACTCTCATATCTAATGCACCAAAAAAGTCGGAACCGGTGGAAGTACCTGATGAAGATCCCAATAAAGTCATATCTTCAGAAAATGATCTACCAATTGCTCTCAGAAAACAAACTCGGTCATGTACTCTTCATCCCATCTCAAAATTTTTGTCTTCTAATGCTCTATCTACAAAATTCGTGCTTTTACAGCTAACCTTGATAAAATAGAAATTCCAAGAAATATTCAGGAGGCTCTGGAAGTACCAAAATGGAAAGAAGCAGTAATGGAGGAAATGAAGGCTTTAGAGAAAAATGTGACTTGGGAAGTAGTAAGCCTACCAAAGGGAAAGAAATCGGTAGGATGCAAATGGGTATTCAATGTGAAGTATAAGGCCGATGGAGAAATAGAACGCTACAAAGCTCGTCTAGTCGCTAAAGGGTATACTCAGACTTATGGCATCGACTACACAGAGACCTTTATACCGATAGCAAAACAAAATACCGTTCGAGTTCTCCTATCCTTAGCAGTGAATCTTGACTGGCCACTCCAACAACTAGACATTAAGAATGCGTTCTTGAATGGGGAACTGGAAGAAGAAGTCTACATGACAATACCATCTGGCTTTGACAGAGGTAATGACAAAAATCAAGTGTGCAAACTCAAGAAGTCTCTATATGGTCTCAAGCAGTCACCCAGAGCATGGTTTGATAGATTTGCAAAGGTATTGAAAACTCAAGGATACAAGCAAGGGCAGTCTGATTACACAATGTTCTTCCATTACTCTAGTAATGGTGCAAAGACCATTTTGATTGTCTATGTTGATGATATAATCCTAACAGGGGACAACCTGGCAGAAATGGAAAGGTTAAAAAGGTGCTTAGCCGTCGAATTTGAAATAAAAGACTTGGGACCAATGCGGTATTTTTTGGGAATGGAGATTGCAAGATCAAATAAAGGCATTAGTGTCTTACAACGAAAATACATCATTGATCTTCTGACTGAAACTGGAATGTTGGGATGCAAACCAAGTGATATACCTCTTGAGACAACAAAAATAAAGGATACAGGAGAGTCAATGGAAATGGACAGATATCAAAGATTAGTTGGTAAACTAATCTATCTCTTGCACACTAGACCTGACATTGCCTTCACAGTAAGCATGGTAAGTCAACTTAAGCATTCACCCAAAGAGGCACACCTAGAAGCCGTATATAAAATCCTTAGATATCTAAAAGGCACGTCAGGGAAAGGGTTATTCTTCGAAAAGAATAAAGGAAAGAAAGTAGAAGTATTCACTGATGCAGACTGGGCTGGATCTATTGAAGATAGAAAATCCACCACTGGCTACTGTACTTTTGTATGGGGAAACTTGGTAACTTGGAGAAGTAAGAAACAAAATGTAGTAGCAAGAAGCAGTGTTGATGCTGAATTTAGAACAGTTGCACACAGGATATGTGAAGGATTATGGATAAAGAAACTCTTAGAAGAACTAAAAGTGGACTTAGAACATCCAATCAAACTTTATTGCGATAACAAAGCAGCCATCAACATTTCTCTCAATCCAGTACAACATGACAGGACCAAACATGTAGAAGTGGACATACACTTTATTAAAGAAAAAGTGGACGATGGAATTATTTGTATGACATATATCCCTACAAAGGAACAAACTGCAGATATTTTCACAAAAGGACTACCTTGACAAACCTTCAATGATCTCAACTGCAAGTTGAACATGATTAACATCTATAGTTCAACTTGAGGGGGAGTGTAGGAAACCGTTTATGGAAGTTTTCTATTAAAGATGTTGTTTTATATTAATTGGCAGTCTGTAATTATTTCCTTAGTTAGCAGATTTAGTTTACCTTTTATAGTCATCGTATGTAATATAAATATGTGTAGTAGGTTTCTTGTAATTAATTAATAAAGAGAGAAATCTGTCTTCTCTTATCAGTTTCTTCACTTTGGTTTTCCTTCGTTTTCGCACGGTTTTTCGTTCATTTCTTCCAAATTCACCCATTTACATTGAATTTAACCTAACAAACATAATTAGCACAAAATTAAGCAATAACTCATCCAAACCACTAATAAATACTCTAATATAATGGCCTAAATAAGTGTACAAAATATACGTGTTCAACCTCCATTCTTCAGTTCATCTCGTTCAAGTTTCCATCTCCTTCTCCTCTTAGATATTTCCAACAGGTCGGTTTCTTACTTTGCGTGTTGAATTCTCCTTCCTCTGTTGGGCCACAGCCACAAATGATTTAATTACATGTTTCTAGCCATTAAGCATGATAATCCTAAAACATTCATTTAGACTCGCTTCATCTTCACCACAAGTAACATGCATCGGTATATATCGCTATCTTAACATGATATGCGTCACATTTAATTAGCCTGCCCGAGTAGCAAATGCTTATACGTACTTTCAAAGGATTCGAACCCTATTTGTATAAGAATGAATTCAACTTGGACTATTGCATAAGAGCTGGATTCATTTGATGTTGAATTATTCATTATGTCTGTCCTTTTTGCATTCTTAGGTCCACCATTAATATTCAAACTTTGACAATTCATCTCAAATGAACACTTTAATTTAATATTTGTTGTCTAATTTTATTATTGTTAATCATTTAGCGTTCTATTATTTTAGGCATTCTAGGAGTTTTATTTTTATTAGGATTTTTATTCAAATAGATAGATTTTCAGGACTTCGTTTATTTTGAAATTCTTGTTAGGATTTTTGTTTAAACATGAAAAATATTGGACTTTCTGAACTCATCAAATAGGCACGTACTTGCCTTTTTCTTTTTCTTTGCACTTTCAGTTTCATTGCAGATCAGACTCTCAAAAAATGAAAAATGTTACTCCGTACAAATAAAAAGTACATAAAACTTGTGTACATAAATAATAAGAATTGATGTTTTCGTCGTTTTTTCATTATTTCCTGCAGCATCTGTAGAAATCAGCAGGTACGGATTAAAGTTGGAATTGAGAACTGATCCTATTAGTTGAGAAGAGGAAAAACAGATAGTTAAAAGAAGAAAAAAATGGGATTCTGGACACTACTTGAGGTGGCGTCGATGCCAATATTGCAGGTGCTCTTAATAAGTTCATTAGGGGCTTTTATGGCTTCTGATTACCTCAACCTTCTGCCTGCTGATGCTCGAAGGTCTTTGAACAAAGTAAGCTAATATGAATGTTGAATGAAACTGGAATTGACATATATTTTGTTCTGATGTTAATTTTCTTTTGAAAATATTGCAGATTGTGTTTATAATCTTCACTCCTTCACTCATGTTTGCAAATCTTGCAAAGACAGTTACACTTGAAGACATCATTTCATGGTAGATTTCCTCTTTCTCTGATGTGAATACTTAGAAAAACATATCACTATTTGCATAAACAATGATGCAAATCTTGAATATACTCATTTTTGATCCGGTCTCTATTTCCTCTTTCTTGGTATTTTTTTTTTCAGGTGGTTTATGATTGTTAACGTTGGCATAACGTTTCTAGTAGGAGGGATCCTAGGATGGATAGCAGTGAAATTGTTAAAACCGAAGCCACATCTAGAAGGCCTCATTATCAGCATGTGTTCATCAGGTGCAGCTTCAAACTTGAATCTGCCATTTTTCAGAAGTCGAATTTTGCTTTTTTATTTTATTTATGGAAGCAGCTAATTTGCATTAATTCTCTTGAACAGGAAACCTGGGAAATATTATGTTGATCATTGTCCCTGCAATCTGCGAGCAGGATGGGAATCCATTTGGAGACAAGACCGTTTGCTCTACAGTTGGACTATCATATGTTTCTTTCTCTATGGCAGTAAGTGTTCTGTCACATTCCCGTTTTCTATCCTACGACTGTCGAAAGATTCTGACTAAACATCACTTGAATACACAGTAATCACATTTCACTTCACTCTTTTCTTAGATTAAAATGCAAATAACTTATCAGTGATCACCTAAATTCAACTGCAGCTTGGTGGCTTATACATATGGACTTACACATACCACTTAATCAAAACCTCAGCCGCTAAATATAAGCAAATACTAGCAGACGAGGAGTCCTCAAAGGAACCCAACAAGGATTTAGAGGGAAATGAGAAGACTCACCTTCTTAATGGAACAACTAAACATGATAGAGAACCGTCAACTGTAAGCCCCCCTCCTGTGTAGTCTATTGACTTTTGGATATGCAGTGTAATTTGTTGTACTGTAACATTATCTGAAATCTCCAAATCATTGCATCTGTAGATTGAAGCTCAGAAGGAAGCACAATTATGGAAACAAATATTAGGATTTTTGCATAAGATTCTGGAAGAGCTACTAGCTCCTCCAACCATTGCTGCTGTGAGTTATTTCTTTATACTTATAGCCAGATTATTCACTGTTTAATTTCCTTCATACATTATGCTAATTCTAATATCGTAAAATTTTCAGATTTTTGGATTTATATTTGGAGCAGTTACGTGGCTCAGAAACCTCATTATTGGTGAAAATGCTCCACTTCGAGTGATCGAGGATACTGTTGAGTTACTTGGGTAGGTAACATCTAGTTTCAGACAAAAACTTTGCAAACAAAGTGCACATTGTGAAAAACAGCAGAAAAATATTGGTCTAACTCAAGGCAGGTTCATTTATTTTGTAGGGATGGAACAATTCCTTGCATCACTCTTATACTGGGAGGCAATTTAACACAAGGTACAAAAAAAACAACCACATCTGCAAAATCTTAAGTAATTAATTGTTGAAATTATTAACAGGGTTATGAACTGAATAATCAACAGGGTTTCGAAAGGCAAGATTAAAGCCAGTAACCATAATTGCAGTATTATGCGTGAGATACATTCTACTTCCTATAGCAGGGATTGGTGTTGTAAAAGCAGCTTCACATTTAGGATTTCTTCCATCAGATCCTCTTTATCATTTCGTGCTCATGCTTCAATTCACAGTGCCACCCGCCATGAATATTGGTACCATATTTCCTTACTTTCTTTTACATGTATCTTCCATTTTAATTGAAAAAGAAATTATTTTTTCATAAGCTGATATAAAATGATAATGCAGGTACCATGACACAGCTATTTGATGTTGCCCAAGAGGAGTGTTCAGTGCTCTTTCTCTGGACATACCTGGTTGCAGCCGTTGCACTCACTGTCTGGTCAACTGTCTTCATGTGGATTTTGTCCTAAAACACAAGTATGGAGGGACAGATATAAACAGATAGAAAACCATACCCCAGCAGAAATTAATTAGGAATTAAGCATACAAGTATCGGGTTTTATATGTTCTTTTTTTTTTTTTTTTTCAAATTTACTTCTGTTTTTTTATGTAAACGATAAAGCAATTTGCCAAAAGAGCCTTAACAGGGCATCTGTTCTTGTATTCATATGGCAGTGAGCAATTATTTTGGTCAAGGACAAAGTTGAAGAAAGAAAAATGAACAAATTCTGATATACTCTACCCATCTCCTTCACCCTCACCTCGTATCTTCTTCACCACTCCTTCCCCTCAACCTTATCTCTCGAAAGATTTAGTATTCAAGAATTAAAAAAATGGAAGGGTAAGAAGTGAAAGAAATGGTGAAAAAGATATAAAGTCAATAAAAATTCTATTCTCGGGTTGTTTTTCACTTTTTGAAACCATTGCACAACTTGCGAAATAAAATAACAGATGCAATCAATGAAAAAACCGATCAGAACAAGCAAAAGATAGACTACTTGGTTCCCATTCCATGAAAAAAAAAAGCAGCAATGTGTAGTTGTTTTTCACTTCGAAAGTGACAACGTGGTTTTAAAAAAATTCAGTCTCAGATTTCTTTTTCTAAAAATGCCTTCTTACCATGGACGGGCATCCTTCCTGCCCACCAAATTTATCACGCACTCTATGATACATACACTGAAAATAAACTTCAGCAACTTGCACATCAATTGATTGGGACACATCAACTAAAGTGGCTTTTGAACGAGACCTACCGGTGATAGGGCAGTTGCTACTAAAATGGGTGAGCTTCGGTAGGGAAGTCCAGGAATAGCTAAAAAGGCTTGCTTGTTCGAAAGATTTTTTTCAATTGAAAAATGAGTTTTTTAGAGTATAGGGTAAAGTTATGGGTCTGTGGTTGGAAAATGATTGTGATTCCAAACAAGCTCGCAGTAAGGTGAGAAGTACCTCTAAATTACACTTTGGCGCCACAATTATTGTTGTTATAATTAGGCAATCTGCCTAAACCTTCTTTGGGACCATTAAATTTTATATATTTAGTCAACTTTTGTCATTAAATTTGGTTCGAAGAACACGTTTGAGTTCCATTTCAGTGTAATAAAGCATTTTGGAATAATGAATTGATGGAAAATATGAGATAAAAAAGTAAGAGAATTTTTTGAATTCACGTGTAATATTATTTTATCAAAAAATGTGTGGTTCAAAAGAAGAGAGATAAATGTATTTAAAAAAAATATATATAAAAGAAGGGCAAAAACGTTCACAAAATCTGAAAATTGGCACTACGTGCCCATGATGTTGACACGTAGCACGAAACGTACCTCAGCAGAATTCTGAAATTCTGAAATGCCCAAGGAATAACATACACCTGGCTACAATTGCAGTATACCTTTCCCGTTGGCATGTTTTGGCGTCACAGAGGGGACAAAAGAAATGCTTATGAAATAATTTTAATACTTCTCATCTTATGATTATGATTCTATTGGAATAAATTTATTGTTGCGTCTCTATTCACGTTGTAGGACAAATAACTATCAGCTAAACAAAATGTCACACAAGACATTGAAAGTATCACCCAACGCCTTGTCGATAATTGCTTTTGAAGCGATGAGGTCACATTCCATCGCCTCATCAATTATCACTTTTGAGGCTTTGTGAGCATCGTAATGCCAACAATTGCCCTTGAGAAGACATAACTTAGTACATGCTACTTTCCCTCTTTGAGATGCTCAGTGGGGATCCAATCCTTATCCACATTAGATGCGTCTTTAGAGTCTGAAGTGGTTGGAAAAAATCTGTGATACCTTATTTCGAGCTGTAACTTGACCAATTGAGACACATTCCATTTGATTGATCTAACATCCCTGCAAAGGCAACATATTATATATAATAAAGACGGGAGTTACTTTGATTGATTGCTTGCGACAACTTATCGATACTCGTTATAGCGGTGAAGTTCCTCAAACCAGAAATTTCAATGGGCTACGAGAGAAATGAACTTTACGTACTGATATCGCATACCGAAGGGAAGGCCTAATTGTACCACTCCTCCTTGCCTTCCTATGATGAATAGGTGTGATTTCTTGATGCTTGACTTGTGCCCTATTGGGATGAGGCAAACTTGCCAAGCATCCAATAGACCCGAGTTCCTTATTCCCTATGAATACTCTCATTTGATAATGGGACTTGTAGCTTCCATCGTGTGGGACTAACCAATTGTGCCAGCCCCTCTTGGGTTAGCTTTGTTAACCGACACTATATCTAACTCTAGCTTTTCATCAACATTCACGACTTGGAAAGGCATAACTCCAGACACATTTGCATACTTTTCTACCTTGCATTCCCTCCAGCACCTCCAAACTTAAGGATTTTTCAGACACAAATTTCTTGTCGGTTTGGAAATTGATGCTGCTGTTGTTGGAAATGATTTTCGAGAAGAAAAAGGAAAAGGAGTAGAAGGAAACGGGATTTAAGAATGAAATTTTAAGATCTAATAATTAAAGCTCTAAGTTTGGTCACCAAGTTTTGGGATTTTGCTAGGCCAGGGCTTATTTCTTTGCGAGAAATTGCATTTTTCTTGCTGAAATTGTCTAGAGTTTGTACAATGTTAAAGAAGCAAAGTAAAAAGGGTTTGATTTGACCCTTTAAAGCCTTCATGTAGGCGAGATGACCTCAATCCCAGCCATTAGAACAATTCAAGATTGATCGTGGCCATTTATTGCCACGTCTAATTTAGCAATCCAACGCCAAAAGGCACCGAACGGAGGTTCAAACTGAGGCCCAGATTGAATCGTGCTCTCATACGCGTGAGGGGGCATGTCGCCTTGGAAATCAAATGCCTCAATTGTCCAATCATCACGATTACTTGCAATCATCGTATCAACTTTAGGAACACAAAACGTCATGATTACCTGCACGCTTCTCGTCACTTCGTATCATGTGCCTCTTAGCTTGGTCTCGGACATAAATTTCACATGGACCTCCATGCCTCAGACCAACTCACCCCAGAAATGCGATTACTATATTGTTGAACATCATATGTAAAGGATTCGTCCTAAAATGGGACTTCGCTTCTTCGTCAAAGCTACATCCTGGAATGGGACTTCGCTTCTACAACACAACTTCGTTCTATGAATGGGACCATTGATTTTGCCTCAATTGTGATACTTCGTTTTTTAAATCAAAGTCCAATCTATTATGTAAATGTTAATACTTGGATTTGGGGACTATAATGTCACTTTAGCTCCAACATCAGTAGATAACACTTCTCTTTATTACGTAAAATCACATCTTCAAAAATCATCTCAATGAAACTTTATAATTGTCAAAGTACAATGCCTTACTTGAATAATGAGACATTGGACTTGGGAACTATTGTTATGCCTTTATCCATCGACATGCCTAGTGTCGCAAAAGGGGTCTCGCCCAACACCTCATTGAAAATAGCCTTCAAGTCGATGAGGTAACATTCAATCGCTTCATCAAATATCACTTTCGCCCAATACCTTGTCAAGAACTTTCTCGAGGTGACACATCTTCATAGAGAATATGGATACGATGTGATGTATTGATGCTCGACTTGTGAATCATTGAAATGTGACCAGGGTTCAAGCATTTGAGTCTTGAGAGACTTTAGTTTTATTCATTTAACTACAAGTACTCCCATCTGTTCACATTTGAAGGTAATTGATTATATATAATTTTTACTCTTTTCGTTTTTTTTCACCTAATACTTTTCTGTCTGTATATTGATTTGAGTGTCAGAGTGCGGCATTCCCACCTTTGTTTGGAGAAGCCTCAATCTGCATATCTAGCTCGTACTTCTAAATGAAATTAGCGAAGATATATAAATTAAAATATTTAAATAAATATTCTACAAAAATTAGAATAATGCTATTTTGCCAAAAAGTAGGGGACATAATAGGTGTTGAAAAAATGTGATTAGATGAAAAAATTGACTGAATTTCATACAGTTCAATGATAAATTGTCATATGGCATTATATCAATGATTATATCTTTAAAGTATGATTGATTTGTAGGTTAAAAATAGAAATAACGACAGCTCTTATGTATTTTATTTTAACTTTGTCTGGAAAATTGAAAACTCTGTGAAAAATGTTTCCAATTTATAATTGTTATTTGTGCTCTTAATCCAATCCTGATAGGACGGAATATGCTTAACATATACCAAATGGTTGTGCTAGATGTACACTCAATCCATTATCTAATGGATTACACACCCCTCACATGGAGGGAGGCCCACGAATATTTTATTTTGTGTGGTCTCCCCCTCCATGTAAGGGGAGTGTAATCCTGATGGTGTAACTAATGGGTCATTTTCGATAACTCATCTATTAATTTGACATTTATAGTGTGTATGGGACACATTCTTTTGAAAGAATGTATTATTGAATAGTAGATTGATGGAGAATGTGTGGTTAAATCAGATCTTTTGATGAGTCAATCCTAATCTAGAGGTAAACATATACCATGATAATTCATTGGAAAGAAAATATGACAATTTTAACTAGACCGCAAAGTTGACTTTAGGCAACACCCACAAAAATAATTAGAAATACATAAGTTGATGTAAGTGTCAAGTTTTGCTACTTTATGGTGACCTTTCACAAGGCTACAATGATAATGTTGTTGACTTGAAGAATATCCAACTTTTTTGAACCGTTGGTATTGCTTCAAATATGGGAGACTCTGGTCAATTAAATAAAACTATGTGCTAAGATTAAAAATAAATACAATTTCTTTATTTTTATTAGTTATTGAATTATTTTTTCAATTAAATTAAATAAAATACTTTCTAAAATGAATATATAATAAAAAAATATAAAAACTTTATTTAATTTATTAGTTATTTTTTAGTTTATGTGAGATTTTAAAGAGATATCAAAAGAGAAAAGTCTATATATATAACAATAGCAAAGTTTGACTAAGAGATTTAGGCCCGTTTGATAGGCGTTATTTTCCAGGGAATTAGGAAAATATTTTTCACTTTCCACCTTTTTGGTTGTTTAACAGGCAAAGTTTTTCACGGAAAATATTTTCCAAATTTCGCCCACACGTGTGCATTTTCCGAGTTTTTGAGGAAAATTTTTTCCCACCATTTTGGTGGGAAAACTTTTTCCAGGCTGGCTGCAATATTTTTTTTTTTTTTTGGCAATAGAAACAAATGTCATAACCAATGGTAAAAAAAAAAAAATCACTTTAATGGACAATTTCCATATAAAACAAAGTCAAATGAACACTAAACTTTAATTAAAAAATGATTTTTTAGAAAATAATTTTTTTTCCCTTTCTTTTTTTTACTTTTTGGCAATGGAAACAAATTTTATAACTAATTGTGGAAAAAATTATCACTTTAATAGACACTTTCCATATAAAACAAAGCCAAATGAATAGAAAATTTAAAAATTTTTCTGGTGGAAAATTATACCATTCAAACATACTTAATTAACAATTCTCTGCAAAATATTTTCTAGACAATTATTTTCCATGCAAATTATTTTCTTTCCACAATTGCAATCAAACACACACTTAGAGTAAGTGTTTGTAAAGCCGACAAAAACAAAATTCAATGTATTGTTGGATTCTAATTTCTAACCCTAATAATCAATTTTGTTCTCTTACAATTATTGCAATAGGAAATCGTAATCATTATTCGTGTAGACGTAACCTTATACAACTTGGAATCAACTTTGAAGGGTCTTAATTAACTTCTACGTATCTAAAGTGCTGTTTGGTTGTTTCGCAACTTATGTTTCCCGCTTTCTAAAACCCAAAAAATAAAAAATAAAAAAAAAATTGAATTTGTAATCTAATTAATATATACACGAACCATATCCATAAAGTTTGTGGTTAGGATGAATATCTCCCTCTTTATATATATACATAAACCAAAAAATAAAAAATAAAAAAATAAATTCTAATTAATATAGTTTGTGGTTAGGATGAATATCTCCTTCTTTATATTCGAGTCAGTTAAGGATAGTTATTTCTACAACTGACTTAAAAAATAAAGTATAACGAACAACTCGATCTTTTAAAATTTGAATGGAGCATATTTTCATTACCAAACGGCGCCTTTCACGGTCGTTTAGTAGTAATTTTGAATTTTGCCAACAATTTTTGACACGCAAAAATCCCAAAAAAACATACAATTTGTCCAATTCTTGAATTGTCTTGTTTTTGGGGAGGTGAGATCAGAATCAGAACTCAATTCCTAACATATTTGAACTCGTATGCTGACTCAGTACTTAGAATATATTATTTTGTGCCTATCAACTATAACGCCAACGGGCTTGAAACAGTAGTTATTTTTCCTCCGCCGGGTCTGTCCCTTCTTTCTATCTTTAATACAAGTTTTATATGATAAAAGTTGGTGAGTCGCATGAAATGTATTGTTAAAGGTGAATAAAAGTTAAGAGTAGAATAAAATATGTGAATAAAAATGAATTTTCATCAACTTTTTAGCAAAGAAAGATGATAAAAATTGGTGGATCACGTAAAATGTGTGCGTAAAAATAAAGTTAGATCAATTAAACAAGCTTTTCAGGGGGGAAAAAAAGTAGCTTAAGCAAATAAGCAATTTATGTCTATAAATTAGAAAAACATCCTTATTATAAGTTATAGCAATCCTGTTATAAATCACATTCATCAATCCTAATTTCGTAGGTACAGACACAGGGTGCATGTAATAATTAAGACAGACAGATCCACATTAGGAGGAGGATTTGAACTACTTTATCCTTCTCTTAATTAATTCTGGTTCAGTCCCATTCTCTCTCTCTGTGGTGGCATCATCGGCAAAATTTTTATGCATCGATTATCTCTCGAGAGTCGAGACCCTATTTTGATTCAGGTTCGTTTTTTTCTCAGCCACCATTTTCTTCTTCATCTCTCTTTCTGTGATTGATTATACTCTTGTTTTCCGCACTTCAACAAAATCTTGCATAAATAATAAATATACATTCTTTTCAGTCATCGATGATTCTCTTTCTCGTCTGGTCTCGTCCTGTGCGATTGCAAGGATTTTTTTTTTTGGAATATTTGTTCATTAAAAATTATTTGCTTATTCCTCTTCCTTTCCTGGGTGTTATTTCCATGACATACGTGCATGGTTGGATATGCATGACTCCCAACTTTAGCTTTCTCTAATTTTTATGATTAATGTTATCTAACACCAGTGGTACTAAAGTACTAGGCGTCTACAGTGCAACAAAATGGGTGTTTTGACTTTACATTTAAATGAACATATCATTTAATGACATTTAATTGCCACCTAAACTGGTGTTAAGCATTAATAGTACTAAATAACACTACTTAAATTATTATTATTATTATTATTATTATTATTATTATTATTATTATTTATTTTACAGTTGTCTTTTTCTTGTTTAATGATTATATTTTTAGTTAATGAAGGTGTTTGTATTATATAATTGTTTGTTATTTAAAATTTGGGAATTTTTTGGGTTGAAATGTGAATAAAATAATGCTGAAATTAGAAGATAACGTTGGATGAAATTGGAAGGCAATGTTGGGTGATTTCTGCTTAACTGTGTATAAACACAGACTAAATGGCCATGTATAAACATGACATTGTCTGCAGAAAACAGAAGCAATTTTGCTACTATCACGTGTAATCATGGTTCAAAACTTTAGTCGTTTATTTGAATTTTTATTTGAATTTTTGGTGCATTTTGGTGAACTTTTCAAGAGCGTTTGGAGCCTTTTCATGGTATAATGTTAGAAATCTATAAATAAGTAATAGATTTCCAATTCCAAATGTAAGAAAACAATCTTAGAAATCATCATTCATTCTACACTTGAATTTTCCCTATTCTATATACATATTCAAAGCTTCTTCAAAATTTTCAACGAGTTCAACTAGAGAAATAATCATTTTGCTTTTGTCCTTTTTCTTGAAGGCTTGTCAACTAAATCCGATGTTGCATTTGCTGTAAGTAAGAACATTTTCAAGAGACTTTCTATTTTTAAAGAGCATATCCTATAATTTTGAGAGTATCTATAAATTTAAAGAGTTAAAATTTTGAAGTATTCTAACAAACTTTTTATATTTAATACTTAATTTTATTACTCTAAAAAAATATTTGTTATTTTTCTTTATCTTTTATTTTAACTAACTTTTCTTTATTTTTCTACATTTAAAATTGAAATACTTTAAATGCATTTAATTATAGAAAGTGAGTTTAAATTAAAATGTTAATTTAAAGAGTCACTTGAAGTATGATTTTAACGGTTGACTCTTTAAAATAAAGAACATCTCATATTTAAAAAATCTCTTGGAGATGTTCTAAACTAAGTAGGTTTACTAACAATACAAGTTCGAAACTAGGGGTGTCCAAAAGTCCCGAACCGAACCGGACCCGAACCGAACCGAACCAAACCGAACCGAGCGGTTCTTCATAAATTAAATACCCGAACGGGTACCCGAATCGAGAACCGGTGGGTTTGGGTCGGGTCTCGGGTCTAGACCAAGAACCGAATAAGAACCGAAACTAAATAATTTTTTTATTTTTTATATTGAATTAATTAAATTATTTTATTTTTTTCATACAAATTAGCAAATTAATTAAATAAATCAGATTATTTCATAATTTTAATTTTGAAGCACAAATCATTTTTAAAATCCATTAGCCCATTTTAATTTGAAGTAAATGAATATACTTTATGTAGTTTTGTTGTAATTTAATATCTACTTTTTGGTATTTGTATGCATTGAATTAATCTATTTGGACGGCTAGTTATTTATATGTTTTTGAATTGGACTACGTTAATTTGTAAAAGTTACAAATGAAATGTCATTAGTTGTATTTATGTAGTATTGCTGTAAATATTAAAAAAATTAATTATAGTATGGAACCGAACGGAACCGAACCGACCCGAACCGAACCGAACGGAACCGAACCCGAACGGGTCCATAATTATATTTGGACCCGACGGGTCCATTTATTAAATACCCGAAAGTTTTGGGTCGGTTCGGGTCTATTCAGAACCGAACCGAACCGACCCACGGACAGCCCTATTCGAAACATTGGAATGCTATATGAAGGGTTCTTGGTTATTTAAAGAAAATTAAATCTTTCGACTACGATATACAAAGTTCTCGAATATTCTTGAAGGATATACCGACGTTAATTGGATATCGAGTGTGAGAGAAAACAAGTCTATTTCAGGTTGTGTGTTTACTTTTGGAGGAGGTGTAGTTTATTGGAAGTCTAAGAAACAAACATACATTACACACTCAATAATGGAGCTCGAGTTTGTAGCATTGGCATGAAAATAGGCTGAATGACTAAGAGATCTTCTTTATAAAATTCCTTTGGGTGCAAAGGATATTTTTTCGATACTTATCTTGGGTGATAGTCAAGCCACCTTAGCACGAGCATATAATGAAATATATAATGGAAAGTCTAGATATATAAACCTAAGACATGAATTTGAAAGAAAATTAATCGAGCATGAAGTAATTTCTCTCACGTATGTTAAGTCTAATGAGAATTTAGCTGATCCATTAACTAAACTTTTTACAAGAGAGTTAGTAAGATCAACAACGAGAAGGATGTGGTTTAAACTATTTGATTAAAAGTTCACCAATAATGGAAACCCTACCTAATTACACTAAAAAAGTATATCTAGGTTCAAAAGGTAATAATAAGTCATTCTATTTCTCTTTCTTCATTTCAACCACACATTCTATTAATAAAATAATATTACATATAAATCCAAAAATTCTCCTTACTTTTAACCACACAATCTTCCATCAATTATTATTCCAAAAATTATTTTTCAAACAAAATGGGTGTCAAACAGGGGTATTATAAAACCATATCCTTGATAAATAGTACTAATTGTTACGAATATAGAGATGAGTTAATAAAACTCTTAACAAAGTTCAGTACGAAGTACAAGTATCTCTAAAAGTAATAAAGATATTAGAAGAACTTCACCTTTGTAAACTTTGAGGTTGTACTGCCTCAATAGAGAGTTAAAGTTTCTCTTTTAAAAGTTCAATGAATAGGATAAGTGTAAGACCATAATAGCACTAAGCGAGTTTGAAGAACTTGTGAAAACATAACACCCGTGTGTGTGATTTTACTGGTATTGTCACAATGAATGAATGGTTCAAAGCTATCATGCTGTCTGAAATTTCGATAATACTTTATGAGATTTACACTATGATTAGATTTAAATCGAAAGATATATAATTCTTATGCATTAATGTTACCAGGTATGAATATGTGAAAACTTTGAACAAATGGGAGATTGTTATATAATTGTTTGTTGTTCAAAGTTTGAGCCTATTTTTGGGTTGAAATGTGAATGAATTAATAATGTAATTGAAAAACGATGTTGGATGAAATTGGAAGGCAATGTTGGGTGATTTCTGCTTAACCATGCGTAAGCACAAGCTAAATGACCATGTGTAAGCACGGCCTTGTCCGCAGAAAATAGAAGCAATTTCGCTTTCACCATGCGTACATATGGATATAACCATGCTTGAGCATGGTTCAAAAATTTAGTCATTGTGTTGGTTTTTATTTGAATTTTTAGTGTGTTTTGAGCCTTTTCGTGGTATAAGGTTAAAAATTTATAAATAGGTGATAGATTTCTAATTCCAAATATAAGAAAACAATCTTAGAAATCATCATTCACTCTACACTTGAATTTTCCCTATTCTATATACATATTCAAACCTTCTTCAATTTTTTCAACAAGGTCAACTAGATAAATAATCATTTTGTTTTTGTGCTTCTTCCTTGAAGATTTGTCAATCCTCTAAACTATTTGCCGAAAATCCTAAAATCATACTAGATGAGGCGAATATCGTTTTTAAAACAGCGTATCATATACGTGTTCAAACTCCATTCTTCATTTCATCTTGTTCAAGTTTCCATCTCCTTTTCCTCTTAAATATTTCCAACAATTTGTTTTATTACTTGGCGTGTTGAATTCTCCTTCCTCTGTTGGGCCACAACCACAAATGATTTATGTGGAAATTACACCCACCCCTACATTTGGAGATTGCAATTCTAAAATCAGATTTCATACTTTAATTTTCAAAAATCAGATCTTTTTTAATTAGATACAACATAATTATATATGTATTATATATATACAGATTTAATTAAATATTAATCATAAATTTCATCCTAAATCAAACTATTTTAAATCCCTACTCTCTCTCTCTCTCTCTCTCTCTCTCTCTCTCTCTCTCTCTCTCTCTCTCTCTCTCTCTCTCGCGATGGTACCCAAATCAAAATTCCACTCTCTCTCTTTTCCTTATCTCCGGCGGCGTGGAAGAGGCGGGAGGCGGGGAGGGGGGGTCGTGGTTGTGGTGGTTGTTTGGTGGCGGCGCCGTCGTCGAAGACTAGCTAGGCCGTGGAGATGGTGGTGGCGTGGCGTGGTGGTACTATGGGTAAGGTGTGTTGTGTGCCGTGGTGATATTTCCATGGTGGTGGCTCTAGCGGTGTGCAGTGGAGGTGATGAGTCAGTGGTTATTATGTGGTTGACCTTATCTCTGGTGGCGTGGTGGGGTGTAGCGGCGTTGGGTTTGGGCTTTTGAGTTGGTTTCTTCCTCTGATCTGCTTCGTCGGATGTTCGGCGGAGTAGGGTTAGGGCATGTAAGACAGTGGTGGTGGTGAGGTGGTGCTGTATAGTCTTTGTGACCAATGCTGTGAACTGAGCCATGTGCTGTGACTTATGCTGTGACCTGAGTCATGTGCTGTGACCTTTGCTGTGACCATTTGAAAATAACCTGTGACTATTAACAAAAATGTGAGACATGAGCCTTATTATGTTATTAATCATTATAAACAAACAACCATGCATTGTAACCTGAGACCTGGGTTGTGACTTGTAGCTATGATTTGTGACATGGACTGTGACTTGTGATCTGAGTTGTGACCTGGGCTGTGACTTATGACCTGAGTCGTCGGAATCAGAGTAGTCGCCGGAATCGGCATCGGAGCAGTGTCGGAATAATCGCCGGAGTGGTGAGGTGGGGGTGGTGGAGGTAGAGGTGGGGGTGGGGGTGGGGGTGGGTTAATTATATTTATTTATTTATATCTTTTTATATATTTATATATAAAAATAAATATTTATATATATGTGTATGTATAGGTTAAAAAATCTGATTTTTGAAATGTGAAAGTTGTTTTGTTATTTTTGAAATAGGGTAAAGATAAAGTAGGAAAAATGAATTTTTCCCATGATTTATTTACATGTTTCTAGACTCACTTCATCTCCACCACAACTTGTGGCGGAGGCAGGGGGGTCCTGGTCCTGCAGGACCTGCAGGACCCCCCCTCCCAATTTTTGACAATTTTTTTTTTTATTTTAGAATTTTATTTTTTGTATTTACCATTTTCTCCTCAAATGAATAAAAAACTTAAACCCTACCAATCCAAAAACTTAAACTCGAAAGAAACGATTGTAATAAGATATGATTTTGCTAAATTAAAGATTAGTACTCCCTTTTATACGTTTCTTGATTTTTTTTGTTAATCATGTACATTAATTTATGTTCATTTGTTTCCTTTCTCCATCACAAAGTACCAACTTCCCTCATTTTAACAAATAATGTTTCAAAAAAAAAAAAATTCAGCCCCGTGTGTCCCCACCCACCCCTTCAACTCTAGGACCCCCCCTACTTCGACATGCTGGCTCCGCCCCCCACAGGTAACATGCTTTGGTAAAATGTCGCCATCTTAACATGATATGCGTCACATCTAATTAGCCTGCCAGAGTAGCAAATGCTTATTCGTATCGAACCCTATTTGAATAAGAATGAATTCAACCTGGACCATTGCATAAGAGCTGGATACATTTGACGTTGAATGATTCTTCTTTTTCATTATGTCTGTCCTTTTTGCATTCTTAGGTCCACCATTCATATTGAAACTTTGACAATTCCTCACAAATGAACACTTTAATTTAATATCTGTTGTCTAATTTTATTATTGTTAATCATTTAGCGTTCTATTATTTTAGGTATTCTAGGAATTTTATTTTTATTAAAATAGATAGATTTTCAAGACTTCGTCTATTTTGAAAGTCTAGTTAGGATTTTTGTTTAAACATGAAGTTGAGATTTTATTGTAGGTTGATTATTCATAAATATTTATTAAAATATTGGAGACTGCTCTTCGATTATGAACCTCGTTTTTCATTTTTCTTTTTTATAACTCTTCCTTCTACATCAATTTGTATAAAATTCAGACCACACGTATATACTTTCTGAACTCATCAAATAGACATGTAATTCTTTGCCCTTTCAGTTTCATTGCACATCAGACTGTCAAAAAAGAAAAATGGTCCTCCGTACAAATAAAAAGTACATAAAACTAGTAATAAGAATTGATGTTTTCGTCATTTTTTCATTGGGTAGTGCTAGGCTTATAGGGAATTTCAGCCAGAAAGTCACCAGATTGAGTTGGCAGCAACTATTCCTCCTTTAGAATGTCTATATTGCCCTTAATGAAATATATTGCAGGTTAAGTCCTGTATCTTTTAATTCTTTTAATTTGTGACCACAATAATTATTTTATTGAATGTTCTTTTAATTTTTCTATCTGTTCTAAATATTCTCTATATTTTATTTGCTTTTCATAAGCTTTTGGTTGATCTTTTTTAGTTATATATCCAAAGACAACTCTTTCTGAGATTTCTTCTTGTATATTTTCGTATTTGGTTATAACATCTTCAACTCTTTTTATTTCTTTACTTGTTTCTACAGGATCAAATCCTATATTATGTCTACAGGCATAATCTATATCAAAATATATTTCTTTAAGTTTTTCTTGTCCAACAGGGACTATATCTTCAGATTTCTCAACTATACTTAATAAAAATGAAATATCTTTATCATCTAAATATAATTTAAGACAATCATCATTAGACGTGGATGCTTGTGAAGTGTTCATAAACATGATTAAAACACAAACATATAAAGCATGTAAATAACTTACAGTAATCGATGGAAATAAACAGGCTTTCCCTTCAGTATGTTCTTATAGTAGCTTTGCATGCATTCAATCATTCTTCTGAATCAGATGAATATTTAAAAATCATTTGGGTCCACAACTGCTTCCTCAAAAGGCTTTTCAATTAAGGTTGCATTTCTCACTCTAGAGAACTAGCCATGTTACCACAGACACTATCTCACAGTATTCAGAGTCTCTGTTTTCACCTCTATTCAAACTCTTTTCAGAACAAGTTCTTACTTAGAACAAGATTTTAAAAGATAACTCACACACAAGGTGCTACAATTTTGTTAGAAAAACTGCCATTTCCCCCCAAAACATTCATCAAAGATGGGTACTTTGGCATGGCTAACATCCATTCAAAATCAATATTTTGAAAATCTTTTAAAATCTCTATTTGTACTGCCGAGGAATCATGAGAAACTTAACTAAATCCTTTCATAGAAACTTCATAAAAACTTCATCTTGATATTCATAAGATTGAAATAATACATGCTTGCTTACTATCTTTACATACCTTTGGTACTCACCTTATGAAGTTTAGAACTCCATAAGTGATTACCTTATTACAAGCTTTTCTTATCTTCAAAGCTAGCTAATTTCTTTTCTGAATACAAGTAATGTATATAGATATTTTTCTTGAGATAGAGAATTCGAGAGATCGATGATGCCTCTTCTTTGGACCTCCTCCTCTTATATAGAGGATTTTTCTTCAAGTGGTTGGGAACTTTATCTTCACAGCTGTCCTTCATTATTTCTTGTCTGTCATCTTCTTTTGTTTGGTAGCAAAGCTGTCCTTCTTTTGAGCTGGTAAGTTGGTGAAGTCATTGTCATACCAAATTTTCTTATCTTCAATAGGTAATTTGCTTCTTTTTCTTTAGTAGTTGGTGGGGAGTTAAAATCTCAGCTACTTTCTTGTACTATCTTCTGTTTTCTAGTGACCACAGTTTTTCTTTAATAAAGAGACTTTATTAAAGTAGTGATAAAGGGTGACTGTCCTTACTCCATTATTTTTCCATCCTTGACTCAAAGAACTCTGCAGGAAATTCCTCATCATCAAGTGATACTTAACTCATATCTTCTACTACGCAATATTCACAATGATGTTCACTGTAATCCCAAAGTAATTTGCATAGTTCTTTCTCCATTTTTTCTGATCCGCAAACTTGGTTGGAGATTATTTTGGATAATAAATGGTCGAGATAACATATATCTTCCTCTTTTGTCTCTTTTCTAGCATTAGAGTAGATTATATGTTCTTCAAATAGATAAACCCATATTTTTTCCTTCTCACTAATTATCTGGGTTAGATGTTCAAATATTTCTTTGTATCCTTTAGCTCTTCTGTACGGCATCATATTAATAATATCTTGATAACCATTTTAACAACCTTTTGATTGGTTGGTAAAAAATGTTGATTTGTGAGTCCTAACTTGATAACATGAAATGCTGGATGCATATATTGAAGATCTGGATCCCATTCCATCGTTGTCGAGTAGAATCTGACGTATATATTTGTAGTTTTAACAACTTCAGTATATCTTTTTACTGCCTTCTTGACGTCAGCTGGAAGTTGGGCTATCTCCTTGAGATCTTTGCTAGGATATATACAGAGTATATTTCCTAGTTCGAAACAATTTTTTACCCAGTTGGCTGGTGCTTCTGGATAAAAGTTTATCTTGTTGTATCTTCCGTAGTGGAGAGTTTTCATCCACTTTCCAACTTCTAGATACCAGTCGGATAAGATATTAAAAACAACAATAAAGAAAATGACTTCTTCATAGTTATCTTTTTTGGATATTTTTGCCGTGTGGCATATTTTGATGATTTCTTTTGGATCAATTTTTTCAATATCTAGCTTAGGTAAAATATGGCTCTGTGAAGAGCTACCTTTGCTATTCTTGGTATCTTAAATATCTTCTTTACCAGTAATATGTTCGAATTTTCCCTGTGAAGGGGTTCCTATTACTTTCTTTTCTTTCCCTTTATCCTCGGGTAGAGCGCTAGTATTCACAAGTCCCTGTGAATGGATACTAGACTTGGTACAAGTTTCCTCTCCCACAAGGGCTATTTTCATTTGGTCTCGAAGACTATCTTGTATATTTTGGATCTGAGTTTCCAAATAAGAAACTTTTATCTCAAGTATCTGGACTTTCGTCCTTAATTGTTCTAACTCCATTCCTGCTAAGATAATCAAGAAGAAAGTTAGCTTTTCCTTTTATATGCTCAATATCAAATTTGAAGTAAGAAAACCAAATTTGAATTCTGATAATATATCTATTAGCAATAGATGGATCAACATTATTTTTTTAAAAATGCTTTAACTTGAGTATTATCAGTTCTAATCAAGAACTTTTTTGGTAGTAGATAGTCTTCATGTTTCTGTACTCCTCGCTTCACAACAATGAGTTCTTTTCTGTTCATCTCATACCTTGTTTCGACTTCTTTGTATGTCCCTGATGTATACCCTGCAAGTATTTCGGGACAAGAACAATTCTTTTCACATTTATATTCTTTATGATTCTTTTTAACCTTTAATACTGCACCCAAGTAATTGTCTGATGCATCAGTTTCAAGGATAAAGAAATCTTTTTCTTGTGGAATTACTAGTTTAGGCAAAACCTTTAATTCCTCTTTTACTTTTCTTATATTTTCGCAATCTTGTTCATCCCAAGACCATATTACATTCTTTCTTAATTTTGGGAGAAAATAATTTTTTAATTTGGCACAATTTTCAATAAATCTTTCAGCATAATTTAATATACCAAGGAAGCTTTGTAACTGTTTTTTATCTCTGACTTCTTCAGGAAAATTTTGAAGTTTTTCACCAATATGAGATTGTAATTGCAATTCTCCTTCTTTTATAAATAATCCCAAAAATTCTATCTCTGTTTTGGCTATTTCTGCTTTCTTTTGAGAAAGTGTAATACCATGTTTTTTCATAATATAACAGAATTTCTCAAGATGCTCAATATGTTCATTCATATTATTTGAATGAACTAGTAAATCATCAACATAAGCAATACAGACGTTCTTCTTTGAAATATCTGTAGTGCATTTTTCAATCCAAATGGCATTACATTCCATTCATATTGTCCTAAAGGACTGGGAGTGCTAAATGCAATTAATGGTTTGCTTTCCTCTGTAAGCATGATTTGCCAAAATCCTGACTTACAATCAAATTTCGAAAATATTTTCTTATTTTGTACTTGTTTAATAAGGGTGTCCTTATTAGGCAAGTAATATCCATCGAATTTAGTTACTTCATTTAACTTCTTATAATTTATCACCATTCTAGCTTTTCCTCTTTTTATCTCACTATGCTTTCTTACCATAAAGGCTGGACTACTATGTGGACTTTTACTAAGCCTAATCAATTTAGATTCTAGTAATTCTTTTATTTGATTCTTAAATTCCTTTTGATCATCAACACTATATTTCATTGGTTTAACTCTTACTATAGTGTCTGGATTGATAAGTTCTATTTTTGCCTTTACTTTGTCTGTATTCCATTTTTCTAATGGATTTTCAGAATATGTTTCAGAAATTTCTTTTTTCAATTTTTCTAACTTATTTTCTGTTGTCATTTTTAAAAGCTCAGAATCGGTTTAATTTTTCCTGTATTCCAACATCCACCACGCTGGGTTGAGGAACTCTGATGATTAATTTTTATATGTGCTATACTAACAGCTTTAGTTATCTTTGGTGTAAATATTTTATGTGCACAAGGAGTTGTGAACATATATCTATCTACATATTGTGTAAATGGTGCATATTTTAGTAGGAAATTTTGTCCTAATAAAATATCACATCCAATTGTAGATGACATGTATATTGTATCAACAAATACTTCTCTAAAGAATATTAGAAAATGTACATGTGTAGCATATTTACTATATATTACTTTGTTACCACCTGCTGTTGTGGCAGTGACTACCTTTTTTGAATCATACTTTCAGTATTCGATTGGTAATACATTTGGTAAACACAAACTTATTGTACTTCCTGTATCTAAATAAGCATGAAATTTAATTCTGCAATAATTTTTTATATTGAGTATAATTTCAATATATGGGCTCATGGGGTTAGTATTAATTATTCTTTCCATGATAAAAATGTTTTCATATTTTCATCTATTCTTGATATGATGATTGGACAATCATCAACTGTTATTTTTAAATATCATTGACAGATTTTATAAGGACTAAATTTTTCAAGAAAGTTCATACCTAATAGTATAGGTGAATGTTTGATTCCATATGATTCATCTTTATATAGAATTATTTCTTTGTTATGTTCTTTCTGATCCTCTCCTACGAATATAAGAGGGAAATTAACACATTTCTTTATCTCAAGATTATTTCCTAAATAATCTTTGAAAATATATGGTTCATGTAACTCAAAATCTAGTAAATGACTAACAAATTTAGCATTTACATGACTTTTTTCTGCTCCAGTATCTATAAGGACAAGAAGATTTTTCTTGTATCCTTCTTGATTAACATATCTTGTTTTGATATAGTATTGTGAATTTGTTGGTTCAGCAATACTTAATTTTTTAACTTGGCTTATACTACCATCTTGCCTGGGGGGAAATCTTGCAATAAAATTATCTCCTTCTAGACTGACACTATTTTTTCTTATCAATTTTCCTTCAGAATTGATTTCTCTTGCTTGCTTGTGAAAATCAAGCATTATTTGTTGAGGTATTGTTACTTCATGTTCTTGGTATTTTCTAGGGGGTATATATTGAGCTAATTCCTCAAAATCTTTATGTATGATAATGTTATCAGTTATTTTTCTTAAGTTGTTGTGGTGGCTAGTACTAAAAGCAAAGATTGATTTTATGCTTATACTAATAGCCTTACTTTTTCTTAACATTTTCAAGTTTCCAATTCTATAATATAGATTGAAACTTTGATCAATATTTTCATCAATCAGTGAAACCGCATAATTTGGTTTTACTGTAAATATTATCTTTTGATAGACTAGATTTCCTACAATAGTTCCTAATAGAGCATCTACAGGATCTTGTAAGATTCTATTGTCCATACAATATATTTCTATTGGTATATTCATTCCTTCCCTAAAGAATCCTTTTACCATAATTTGGATTCCTCCTATCTCAATACATTTTAGTTTGCTTCTTACATTTTCTGGGATTTTGGATAACTTTTGTCTTACCCATTCTTTTGTAATTATAGGTATTCTTGCTTTTCCCATTGTATCTTCTATGTTAATGGATATCTCTTTGTAATTCATACTTACAATTGTTTTATTTACTCTTGGTAGTATTCCTAAAAATCCTTGGTGGAATACATCTTTTTCTTGTAAGTCTAATATTTTCTTTGTTATTCCTTTGTATTTTCTAGCATCAAAGGTAATCTCTTGATTTATGCCTTCTATTGAATCTTCAACTTTCTCAGTTGTTTCTACCTCTATTTCTTGATCTATTTGTTGTATCTCTTGATTCATATACACTATCTCTCCAGAATCTTCTTATGAAGATTATGTATCTAATTCATAAATGCTACTGCATTCACTACTTAGATCCTTGAAATTCTCAATTGGTTCTATATCACTATCATTTTGAAATTCTTTATATATTTTAAGGGTTTTTACATTTTGTTTATCTTTTCTTTTAGGACATTGAGGAGCTATGTGTCCTTCTTCATTGCAGATAAAACATCTACATTTCTTAATATATTTAGGCTGGGGATTTTTAGTCCAGTCTTTTCTTTTAAAATATTTTTTATGCGGTTTAAAAAATCTTTTCTTAAACTTCTTATAATTTTTAAACTTTCTTTTATATTTCTTGTATGGTTTATATTTTCTTTTATGACAACCAAATTGTTCAATTTGTCCTATGTCTTTGTAGCAACATAGAGAGTTTCTTCTCATTTTATATGCTTTTTTATTTTCTAAGGCTTCTCTGCACCATATTCCTATCATTCTTTTTGTAAATTCAATTCTACATCCTAAACTATCTTTATTAACTCCATCTTCTTCTCCAAAAGGTAATAATTTTTCATATTCTTTTAGTAATTTCATTCCCCATGGAAATGGTAATTTTGTAAAATAAGATCTTAATATAGGTTTGTTTTCTTGATAATTTCCTTGATTTAATATATAATATATCTCTTCAAACTTGTATGTGTATCTTTGAAGTTCACACATATCACATATCTTTAGGTTTTTCATTGCTATCATTCCTTCATTATATTCTTCTTACTTTCTAGTTTTCTCGTCTATTGTAAATCTATTTCCTAAGAATTCTGTTCTTAGGGCTCTTTCTAGCCTTCTTAATATTTCTTGTATATTCTGTTCATTTAAGGCATTTCTGTTATCTATTGTTTCAGTTGGATTTTCTCCATATTTTATACTCTTTTTTATATTTTCTGGTAGCTTTCTCCACCAGTCAGATACAATTCCTCTAAAAGTATGTTCTATAAATCCAAAGGCTGTATATGTTTCCCATTTATTGAATTGTATAGCTAGGTCTGTACTTTTTATCCATGTTTCAATAGCTTTATTTTTATCTACACAATCTAGATCTAGCCATATTCCAGTTGTATGGATTGGTTCATTGTAAGATTTCATTGGGTTTATCTCTTTAATGGATTGCTTCCTTATATTTCCAGTGTATCTTTTCTGTGTTTTTCTATATTGGTTAATATCCTCTTTATTAGGTATTGGTGTACCATAAGGATAATTTTCATATTCTTCATCACTGCTAAATTCTGTTTTTATATTTCGACTAGATGATGGATTAATATTCATTTTTGTGTTTTCCAGTTTTTCAGTTAATTCTTCTAACTGTTCTTCATATTCTTCACCAGTAGATTCTAAGAATTTTTGTTCTAATTCTTCTACTTCTGTTATCATATATTGTTTTATTTCATGATTTTTACCTTTATCTTTTATTATCCTAAAATCTTGAGGTGGATTAATTATAATCTTATCTTTTCCTTCAAATTTTTTATCTAATAGAGCATTTCCTATTTGTAGATTATATTCTAAATTTTCTAATCTTTTATGTATATCCTCAAAACTTTCATTTGTACTATTTTTAGGTAAGTAAGGATAACTGGGTTTCTTGCGTTTTTCTACTTTTCTCAAAAATTCTTCAATTATGTTTTTTTCATCAACTATATTCATCATGACTTTTGGTTCATAATATTTATATTCATAATATTTTTCAGGCTCATACATTTCTTCACAATAAAATTCTACTTCTTCTTTTTCAAATTCTATCATTATTTTTTGATATAAATATTCATCTCTTATGTATCCTAATTCTAATTTTTTAACAAGGCTCTGATACCAATTATACCAGAGTGCGCAGAGTCAGCGGAATTAATTTTGCACTCATAAATATTTTAGGAACTAATTTGGTGTTTTTATATACTTATGATGGCTTCTAGTTGCAAATTATATGAAAATGTTATTTTAGGAAATAATTTATTCTGTAACTATTCTGTAAGTGAATAGTTCTGGTAAAGTAGCATTATCCTTTTTCATTAGATCCTGCAGCATCTGTAGAAATCAGCAGGTACGGATTAAAGTTGGAATTGAGAACTGATCCTATTAGTTGAGAAGAGGAAAAACAGATAGTTAAGAGAAGAAAAAATGGGATTCTGGACACTACTTCAGGTGGCGTCGATGCCAATATTGCAGGTGCTCTTAATAAGTTCATTAGGGGCTTTTATGGCTTCTGATTACCTCAACCTTCTGCCTGCAGATGCTCGAAGGTCTTTGAACAAAGTAAGCTAATATGAATGTTGAATGAAACTGGAATTGACATATATTTTGTTCTGATGTTAATTTTCTTTTGAAAATATTGTAGATTGTGTTTATAATCTTCACTCCTTCACTCATGTTTGCAAATCTTGCAAAGACAGTTACACTTGAAGACATCATTTCATGGTAGATTTCCTCTTTCTCTGATGTGAATACTTAGAAAAACATATCACTATTTGCATAATTAACAATGATGCAAATCTTGAATATACTCATTTTGATCCGGTCTCTATTTCCTCTTTCTTGGCATTTTTTTTTCAGGTGGTTTATGATTGTTAACGTTGGCATAACGTTTCTAGTAGGAGGGATCCTAGGATGGATAGCAGTGAAATTGTTAAAACCGAAGCCACATCTAGAAGGCCTCATTATCAGCATGTGTTCATCAGGTGCAGCTTCAAACTTGAATCTGCCATTTTTCAGAAGTCGAATTTTGCTTTTTTATTTTAGGGAAGTGCTACATGTACATAATTTTGTACATAATGGTGTCCATAATTACACGTGGCACTGGATCCAACCTTTAATTCAAATCTCACACTTTCACATCAACAGTCAGATCTTGTCCACATCACATTATGGACACCATTATGTGGCCAAATTATGTACACTTAGACTTTTCCTTTATTTTATTTATGGAAGCAGCTAATTTGCATTAATTCTCTTGAACAGGAAACCTGGGAAATATTATGTTGATCATTGTCCCTGCAATCTGCGAGCAGGATGGGAATCCATTTGGAGACAAGACCGTTTGCTCTACAGTTGGACTATCATATGTTTCTTTCTCTATGGCAGTAAGTGTTCTGTCACATTCCCGTTTTCTATCCTACGACTGTTGAAAGATTCTGACTAAACATCACTTGAATACACAGTAATCACATTTCACTTCACTCTTTTCTTATATTAAAATGCAAATAACTTATCAGTGATCACCTAAATTCAACTGCAGCTTGGTGGCTTATACATATGGACTTACACATACCACTTAATCAAAACCTCAGCCGCTAAATATAAGCAAATACTAGCAGACGAGGAGTCCTCAAAGGAACCCAACAAGGATTTAGAGGGAAATGAGAAGACTCACCTTCTTAATGGAACAACTAAACATGATAGAGAACCGTCAACTGTAAGCCCCCCTCCTGTGTAGTCTATTGACTTTTGGATATGCAGTGTAATTTGTTGTACTGTAACATTATCTGAAATCTCCAAATCATTGCATCTGTAGATTGAAGCTCAGAAGGAAGCACAATTATGGAAACAAATATTAGGATTTTTGCATAAGATTCTGGAAGAGCTACTAGCTCCTCCAACCATTGCTGCTGTGAGTTATTTCTTTATACTTAAAGCCAGATTATTCACTGTTTAATTTCCTTCATACATTATGCTAATTCTAATATCGTAAAATTTTCAGATTTTTGGATTTATATTTGGAGCAGTTACGTGGCTCAGAAACCTCATTATTGGTGAAAATGCTCCACTTCGAGTGATCGAGGATACTGTTGAGTTACTTGGGTAGGTAACATCTAGTTTCAGACAAAAACTTTGCAAACAAAGTGTACATTGTGAAAAACAGCAGAAAAATATTGGTCTAACTCAAGGCAGGTTCATTTATTTTGTAGGGATGGAACAATTCCTTGCATCACTCTTATACTGGGAGGCAATTTAACACAAGGTACAAAAAAAAACAACCACATCTGCAAAATCTTAAGTAATTAATTGTTGAAATTATTAACAGGGTTATGAACTGAATAATCAACAGGGTTTCGAAAGGCAAGATTAAAGCCAGTAACCATAATTGCAGTATTATGCGTGAGATACATTCTACTTCCTATAGCAGGGATTGGTGTTGTAAAAGCAGCTTCGCATTTAGGATTTCTTCCATCAGATCCTCTTTATCAATTCGTGCTCATGCTTCAATTCACAGTGCCACCCGCCATGAATATTGGTACCATATTTTCTTACTTTCTTTTACATGTATCTTCCATTTTAATGGAAAAAGAAATTATTTTTTAATAAGCTGATATAAAATGATAATGCAGGTACCATGACACAGCTATTTGATGTTGTCCAAGAGGAGTGTTCAGTGCTCTTTCTCTGGACATACCTGGTTGCAGCCGTTGCACTCACTGTCTGGTCAACTGTCTTCATGTGGATTTTGTCCGAAAACACAAGTATGGAGGGACAGATATAAACAGATAGAAAACCATACCCCAGCAGAAATTAATTAGGAATTAAGCATACAAGTATCGGGTTTTATATATTCTTTTTTATTTTTTTCAATTTACATCTATTTTTTTATGTAAACGATAAAGCAATTTGTCAAAAGAGCCTTATTAACAGTGCATCTGTTCTTGTATTCATATGGCAGTGAGCAATGGGGGTGTTCAAAAATCCCGAATCGAACCGAACCGAATTGGACCGAATCGAGCGGTTCTTCATAAATTAAATACCCGAACGGGTACCCAAATCAAGAACCGATGGGTTTGGGTCCGGTCTCGGTTCTAGACTAAGAACCGAAGAACCAAATAAGACCCGAAACTAAATAATTTTTTTTATTTTTTATATTGAATTAATTAAATTAAATTATTTTTTTAAAACAAATTAGTAAATTAATTAAATAAATCAGATCATTTCATAAATTTAATTTTAAAGCCCAATACTCAAATCATTTTAAAGACAAGAAACAGTGGAGTTTGTGATACATTTGCAGTTTTTGATATGGATCACCGATATTTTAATATTAACATCTACTTTTTGATATTTGTATGCATTGAATTAATTTTATTGGATAGCTAGTTATTTATATGTTTTTGAATTGAGCTACGTTAATTTATAAAAGTTACGAATGAAATGTCATTAGTTGTATTTATGTAGTGTTGCTGTAAATGTTAAAAAATTTAATTATGGTATGGAATCGAATGGAACCGAACCGAACCCGAACGGTTCCATAATTATATTTGAACCCGACGGTCCATTTATTAAATACCCGAAAGTTTTGGGTCGATTCGGTTCTGAAAAGAATCGAACCGAACCGACTCACAGACAGCCCTAATGAGCAATTATTTTGGTCAAGGACAAAGTTGAAGAAAGAAAAATGAACAAATTCTGATATACTCTACCCGTCTCCTTCACCCTTACCTCGTATCTTCTTCACCACTCCCTCCCCTCAACCCTATCTCTTGAATGATTTAGTATTCAAAGAATTAAAAAAATGGAAGAAGGGTAAGAAGTGAAAGCAATGGTGAAAAAGATATAAAGTCGATAAAAATCCTATTCTCGGGTTGTTTTTCACGTTTTGAAACCAATCAACCATACTATTGCATTAAATCATGATGCACAACTTGCGAAATAAAATAACAGATGCAATCAATGAAAAAACCGATCAGAAAAAGCAAAAGATAGACTACTTGGTTCCCATTCCTTGAAAAAAAAAACAGCAATGTGTAGTTGTTTTTCACTTCAAAAGTGACAACGTGGTCTTAAAAAATTTCAGTCTCAGATTTCTTTTTCTAAAAATGCCTTCTTACCATGGTTAAGGTGAAATGTGCCACATTTAAATGGCCTTTCACTACAATTCGTCTACAGCTTACCAGCACATGGAGCTACAAGCAACTTTTTTGGTATTGAACTGTGCAGCATAGAGCAAAGCAAGTGAGAAAAAGGGATAATAATTTCGATTAAATAAATATAAATTATTCACATATTCATAAAGTAAGCTTTTCATCATTTCCTGTCTCCTGCTTGGTCTTTAAAAACAATTCCCTCTACAGATTCCACGTACAGAATGGTCGAATCTCCCTGAGAAGTGAGAATAGACATGTAAGCATGTACCTTCCATGCTATGATGTTCACAACATTGCTAAAAAGAAAATGTAAATCTATAGTCATTCTTCAGGGATTTGTCAGCATGATGATAAATACTGTTAATTGCTAAGAAGTACACCAAACTAACAACAATGGTGCTGTCTCAGGAAACAAGAAAATAAAGAATTTCCTTAACAAAGAAAAAAAGAACAAACAATAATTTATAACTTGTTATGTTGCTTATATGCTTACTCTACATTGCCTCGCAAAGAGGCTTCAGCTTTTCACCGACTTTGTTGTCCCATTTGTCTTTTCATACAAGGGTAAGTTGAAGTTTCTCCCTGCTAGGTTGAGGGCTCTGTAGCACAGACACTTTAATTAAGATAGCGTATCAGTGTCCTACATGTGTCGAACACGAGTCGATACCGACACTTCTCGAACACTCTACCATAATCATTTTTCTTTTTATATTAGAAATATTATATATTGTTAATTTAAAGTTATTAGCAAGTAACAAATAAGTACTCATGTTGAAAAGATTTCAACAAGAAAAATTAATAACAAGTATAAAACTAAATTTATACTATGTAAATGAAGAATTTTAAAGAATTTAATCCACGTGTTCATGGCGTGTCGTATCTTTATTTTTTTTAAAAATTGCATGTCGGCGTATCCGAGACGTATCATGTCGGACACGTGTCCGTGCATCATAGGTTGAGGGGTTGCGACATTTATGTGAATTCTCACTGTCTGTAAAACACTATAAGAAACACTGCCATCGATTTTTTTAAGCTTCTGTTGTTGCTCATCGATAAACCATTCTCCTGTCTTGTCAGCTCCTGGAGCCAAATACACGGGTCCTTCAATACCAAATCTGCACACAGAAATTGAGTTAATGTCATGATCACAACCACATTCAACCACTATGAGAGTGCGTCTTTCTCTTCAGGTGGCAAACAAGTTGGCTCTATCAAGATGTGCTCCGATACTTCAAACTAAATCAAAGTGGCATTTTAATTAGGCATTCGTGCAAGATGTACACCACATCAACGTAACCTCTGAATATAAATATGGATGTCTACAACAAAAGTGCACTTATATTCCATTTTCAAAAAAAAAAAAAAAAAGGGCAAAGCATCATTTCATTGTCTATATAAACGTGAAAATGGTCCTACATTTATTTAAGTTCATGCTTAATGCATGGCTTCATTAACAGTGAAAAATCACCCTTGAAACGACTTTCACTTCTTGTCTAGTAATGGCCTCAAAATTAAGATAATGATGGGAAAAGTGAATGACATTTGATAAAGAATGCATATAAACTTCACAGACGCAAGAGAGTAATCATTACTTGGGTACAAAAACAATGAAGCCATTTGATCTTAACTTCACTATTCTGGCCTCTGCATCTGTGGACCTGCAAGAACGTGGAAAGCATTTAGACAGTGTTACAAGAGTAAACATATAATACCCTAATGTATAGAATGTTATCTATAGGGACTTGTCTTGTAAATACTATTAGACTTGTGTATATATGTAAACCTAAGGGATTTACGTATGAATAAGAAAAACAATAGAATTCCCTCTCCTGTCTCTCGTGAACGATTACATGGTATCAGAGCTGCTGTCACGTCGTCCTCTCCTCTGCAGTCCCCGACGCTAGGGCTCCATGCAGCAGTCGCCGGCGCCGCGTGCGAGCTGCTGTGTTCCGCCAGTCAACCGAGCTGCAGTCGTCAGTGTCGGACTTGAGCTGCAGTCTCGCCGTCCTCTCCTCTTCGCGAGCTGCAGTAGCCGGTGTTCCTCTGTTTTCGTCGCCTCCTTCGTCGCAAGCTACAGTAGCCATTTCTAACGGGCTTTCACCTGGGCTGTTTGTTGGTCTTTTGCATTGAGTTTTTGGGGCCTGTAGTTTGCCTGTTGATTGGGTTCTACTGTGCCCAGCTCGTTTACAGCCAATTCTTGGACGTGTGGGTGGTTTGCAATTTGTAGGTTGTTACCTAGAACTTGCAGTCTTCTGGGAGTGACAGGTTCGGGTTCTTCAAGTATTTTGTTATTTGTTGTGATTGTTTCCTCTGTTATTCATTTGATATTTGATAAATGGAGGATAAGACGTCTATGATTGTGTCTGAAGTGATTCCCATGATGTCAAGAATCACGGAACATAAACTTAGTAGATCTAATTATTTGGATTGGAGTAAGACTATAAGATTGTATTTGCGGAGTATTGCTATGGATAATCACTTAACTGATGAACCACCTATTGATAGTTCGAAAGCTTCATGGCTAAGGGATGATGCTCGTCTGTTTTTGCAAATACGTAATTCCATTGATAGTGAGGTGGTTGGTTTGATAAACCACTATGAAATTGTGAAAGAATTAATGGAGTATTTGGAGTTTGTGTACTCTGACAAGGGAAATATCAAACACACTTATGAGGTATGTCAAGCCTTTTATCGTGCAGAAAAAGGTGACAGATCTCTTACCGACGAGGAGCTTAATATGCTACTTCCATTTAGAACTGATGTCAAAGTTCAGCAAGCTCAGAGAGAAAAAATGGCTGTTATGAGCTTCTTGGCTGGTCTTTCTTCTGAGTTTGAGACTGCTAAATCTCAAATTCTATCTAGCCTGATATATCCTCTTTAGAAGAAGCTTTTAGTAGGGTACTCCACACATAATATTCAGCTTCTACTCACCCTAATAGTGCTCTTGTCAGTCGCACCTCTGAATCTGGGAGACAGTCATTTAGAAATGACAATAAGGGGGAAAACTTAAGTAACTACGATCGAAAGTTTAATGTTCGAGGATAGGGTTCGGGAGGTATGGTATGTCACTATTGTCAAAAGCCAGGACATGTGAAGAGAGACCATAGAGAGTTGCAGCGCAAGAATCAGTTGAACCAGTCAGCCCATGTTGCATCTACTAATGATGCTTCTGAGAATATTCTAATATCTGCAGATGAGTATGCCAAGTTCTCACAATATCAAGAATCTCTAAAGTCTTCATCTACTCCTATCACTGCAATCGCTGATTCAGGTAAAATGAACACATGCCTTGTTTCTTCATCTTCGAAATGGGTCATTGATTCTGGTGCCACAGATCACATGACAGGTAATTCTAGTCTATTCTCTTCTTTCCAGTCACATGCTTCTAGTTCTACAGTTACTCTAGCAGATGGGTCTACATCTCATGTTCTGGGGTCCGACACAATTATTCCAACACCCTCAATTCCTTTACACTCTGTTTTAAGTTTACCTAACTTGTCTTTTAATCTAGTCTCTATCAGTAAGCTCACTCGTTCTCTTAATTGTTGTGTCTCATTCTATCCTAATTTTTGTCTGTTTCAGGATCTTATGACGAAAAAGATTATTGGTAAAGGACATGAATCTGGAGGCCTCTACATTCTTGATACACAAACACCAAAGTCTATTGCTTGTTCTGGAGTTGTGACCCC
Source organism: Fraxinus americana (assembly GCA_035079005.1). NCBI lineage: Eukaryota > Viridiplantae > Streptophyta > Magnoliopsida > Lamiales > Oleaceae > Fraxinus > Fraxinus americana. The sequence continues at coordinate 13,288,412 of CM068706.1, read as the reverse complement.
TTTTGAAGCACATTGTCGGCTCGATCATCCTTCGTTGCCTGTGTTAAAGAAACTTTATCCTCAGTGTTCTAGTTTATCTTCACTAGATTGTGAGTCCTGTCAGTTTGCCAAACATCACCGTTTGATCTCTAGTCCTAGAGTCAATAAAAGAGCTAGTGCCCCTTTTGAGTTAGTTCACTCCGATGTTTGGGGTCCATGTCCTGTTGTGTCTAAAGCTGGGTTTAAATATTTTGTTACCTTTGTTGACGATTATTCTCGAATGACATGGTTATTTTTAATGAAAAATCGTTCAGAACTGTTCTATCATTTTACAGCTTTTTGTGCTGAAATCAGAACACAATTTAATGTTCCTGTAAAAACTTTGAGAAGTGACAACGTAAAGAATATTTATCAGAATACTTCCACAATTATATGGTTCAACATGGCATTATCCATCAAACTTCTTGTGTTGATACACCATCTCAAAATGGAGTTGTTGAAAGGAAAAATAGACATCTTTTTGAAACTGCTAGAGCCTTGTTGTTTCAAATGCAGGTACCTAAACATTTTTGGGCTGATGCTGTTTCTACTGCCTGTTTTCTGATTAACCATATGCCTTCCTCCGTTTTATCTGGTGAGACTCCCTTTCATGCCATTTTCCCTCACAAGTCCTTATTTCCTATTGAACCTATGGCATTTGGTTGTACTTGTTTTGTTCGGGATGTTCGACCTCATGTTACAAAACTTGATCCCAAATCTCTAAAGTGTATCTTTCTTGGTTATTCGAGTGTGCAAAAAGAGTATCGATATTATTGTCCCAATCTTAATAGGTACCTTGTGTCTGCAGATGTTACATTTCTAGAACAAACACCATTTACTTCATCATCGGGTTCTATCAGTCTGTGGGAGGATGATGATGATTTATTAATCTATACGTGTACATCTCCTAGTTCTACTCTTCCCTCATCTGCTCGGGTCACACCTGCTATAACACAGGTTTACTCTTGCCGCCACCAATTTACTTGTCATGATCCGGTTCCTGTTCCTCCACCCTCTGTTTCATGTCCTGCACCAGTTCCTTCGTCATCAGATCCATTTTCCAGTTCGAGTGATGATCTTCATATTGCACTTAGCAAAGGTAAACGTCAATGTACTTATCCAGTATCTTCTTTCATGTCATATAACCATTTATTGCCATCCTCTTGTTCCTTTGTTGCATCTCTTGATTCTGTCACTATTCCTAAAACTGTTCACGATGCTCTATCTCATCCTGGATGGCGTAATGCTATGATTGAGGAACTGAATGCTTTAGATGGAAATGGTACTTGGACCCTAGTACACTTACCTGCAGGTAAAAAGGCTATTGGATGTAAATAGGTGTTTGCAGTTAAAGTCAATCCGGATGGGACTGTTGCTAGATTAAAAGCTCGGCTTGTTGCTAAGGGGTATGCTCAGACATATGGGGTTGATTACTCTGACACCTTCTCTCCTGTTGCTAAACTTACGTCGGTCAGGTTATTTATTTCTATGGCAGCCACACATAATTGGCCTCTGTATCAGTTAGACATTAAGAATGCATTCCTTCATGGTGATCTTCAGGAGGAAGTTTATCTGGAGCAACCATCTGGTTTTGTTGCTCAGTGAGAGTATGGGAAAGTTTGTCATCTTCATAAATCCTTGTATGGCTTGAAACAAAGTCCTCGGGCCTGGTTTGGAAAGTTTAGTCAGGCTATTGAAAAGTTTGGCATGAAGAAAAGTAAGTCCGACCATTCTGTTTTCTATAAGCAGTCTGTAGCCGGTATCATCCTATTAGTTGTCTATGTTGATGACATTGTCATTACTGGGAGTGATTCTGGTGGTATTTCATCTCTCAAATTTTTTCTTCACAGTCAGTTTCACACAAAGGATTTAGGAACACTAAAGTATTTCTTGGGTGTTGAGGTGACGAGAAGTAAGAAAGGGATCCTCTTATCTCAAAGAAAGTATGTGTTTGACTTGTTGACTGATACAGGAAACTTGGGGGCTAAACCATATAGCACTCCAATGGTTCCAAATTCGCAGCTTACAAAAGATGCTGAATTGTTTGAAGATCCTGAAAGATATAGAAAATTGGTTGGGAAGTTGAACTATCTTATCGTGACTCGTCCAGATATTGCCTATTCAGTTAGTGTGGTAAATCAGTACATGTCTTCTCCAACTGTCGATCATTGGAGAGCTGTAGAACAAATTTTATGCTACTTAAAATGAGTATCTGGGAGAGGAATTCTGTATGGCAATCATGGTCATACTAGGATTGAATGTTTTTCAGATGCTGATTGGGCAGGATCTAAGGAAGATCGAAGATCTACATCTGGCTATTGTGTATTTGTTGGCGGAAATTTGGTTTCATGGAAAAGCAAAAAGCAGAGTGTGGTTTCACGTTCAAGCGCATAATCAGAATATAGGGCTATGGCTAAGTCCGTGTGTGAGATAATGTGGATACATCAGCTCCTCACTGAAGTGGGCCTCAAGACTTTAATACCGGCTAAGTTGTGGTGTGATAACAAAACTGCACTTTATATTGCATCTAATCCAGTCTTTCATGAACGAACGAAACACATCGAGATTGATTGTCATTTCATTCGAGAGAAGATTTAGCAAGGGCTGGTTTCTACAGACAGGAGAACAATTGGGAGATATATTCACAAATGCTCTAAACAGGGTTCGGGTTGATTATCTCTGTAGCAAGCTGGGCATGATAAATATCTATGCTCCAACTTGAGGGGGAGTGTTACAAGAGTAAACATATAATACCCTAATGTATAGAATGTTATCCATAGGGACTTGTCTTGTAAATACTATTAGACTTGTGTATATATGTAAACCTAAGGGATTTATGTATGAATAAGAAAAACAATAGAATTCCCTCTCCTGTCTCTCGTGAACGATTACAGACAGCAAGAGTAAGACAGTGGGAGAGGGGGAGTTGGGGAAATAGAGGAAAAAGTTCAGCAGTCGATACATTTTTCTGAAATAAATGAGTGTATGTAGCTCAACTGAGGCACGACTAGCCATATGTGCATTTCTATGACGATAATTCAAATCTGTTTAAGAAAACAAATATGAGACATGGAGAACAGCAGAAGTTATGCACTGACACTGTTAGTAGGACTTGAAAGGAAGACATTACATGATCAAACCATAAAAGCATTTGCGCACACACAATCACACTTAGCAAGATTGTTCTTGCACAAAAAATACAACAAAAATCCTCGAGATGAAGAATTTTAGCAGTAAAAAGGATTTTTTTTTCCTGATAATCAAGAGAAAACGTATGAAACCACTAAATTCCTACCTGCCATTCTCCAATTAAGATGATAATATACATGTCAGAAGAGCGACCTAAAGAAAAACTATGATGTTGATTAGGACATGATTTACTGAAACAAACTACAAAATCTGGAATCGGAAGAGACCTGAATAAACAGTAAAATGAGTAACATTACTGAATCCATTTCAACTTAATGCATGCCCTAAATGACTCCATGAACCTAGAGAAGAGAAAATTTTACATTCACTCAATGCACCGGAATACATAAATGATTGAGCAAAACAAGTCTTCCAATGTAAGCATAATCCTTACTGTCGGCAGCACTGGTAAGCTGAGGTCTGTTTTGGAATATATCTGGGAGCTTGGTTGTCCCCAAGGATGCAGCAAGCGGTGTACAATGACATCTACAAGAAAATTGAGCTCCTAGTCAAGTAAATCACAGCACAATATTTAACTGACCGGCATATCTTCTTATGGGAGAAGTGAAGTGTGTATACAGAGGTGCAGCAAGACCGTAATGAGAAAACTTTGCAGGGCTGAGATCTCCGCTACAAAAGTACACTGCCTGAAATTTTTAGTGATAAACAAATGAATAGCATTAGGAATTACTTGCAGATCCAAATCATGAAAACGGAGAAAGGATAACTGAATTGATTTAACTGGAAGTACCTGCATCATGCATCTCGTTGCCAGAATGTGAATCAGCTTATTAAAGTATGGATCATCACCCTGATATTTTTTGGGGGAAAAGATGGAGGGACAGTGCAGAGAAAAGAAAAATCAATTGAACAAAGATTCACAAATAGAAAGACATTAAACGTGACAGTAGCAGTTACTGAAAGCATATCAGAACATATATTGCCACAAGAATTTTTACTTTACTAACAAAGTGTAAAGAAATGCTCCCACATCACTATATCCCAATAAGTGCCAATTTCACAATAATGACAATAACAAACTAAGCCTCATTCCCAAAAATATGGAGTCTGCTTTGAGTCATTTCCTCCACTTCGTTTCATCAATCACTAAATCTGCCAAAAAAAAAAAAAAAGAAATACAGTAAAATCAAATCATTTGTCTATGTTTTGCTCTTCCAATTTGTTTTTGTGGTGATCACAGGCCTTGGGAATAGCAGTTTCTTTAGGTCCGCTCAACTAAACCATCTGAGTCATCCTTCTGTTGGCCTAAAAATTTTCAAAGTCCTCCAAAGTTCTAATAGATGATTTATGCCCCTCCTAATCTCAACTGTGTAATCAGCGAATGGTAAACTCGTCTATGACTAAAGAAAAAATACAAGGACTCAAGACAAAACCTCGAAACATGCCCTTAGTAATAAAAATTCTCTACTACTACAGCTACTAGACCTTACATTCATAATTGCTCCATACACATCCTTAGAAATATTAGTACATCTACCTAGCAGCAATAATAACACTTCCATAGGCACCTTATTATAATTTTTTTCTAAATCAACAAAAAATAAAATAAAATATATGCTTGTTTCTGCTCCACATTTTTCTATCAAATCTCCCAAATAGAGAAATGATTTCTAATCTCCAAAGAGTAAAACTAAAGGGTATCTGTTTAAAGTATACTTTAGTCCATAGTCAGTCACCCCTTAGGTCCAGGGGCGAATCCAGGTTCAAAGTTCAGCACGGGCAGACCGACCATTGAATGTTGATCATTGACCATCGACAGCACTATAGCAGGTCCGCACTCCGGCTCCGCAGTGGATTCGCCCTTGGTGCTCGTCCACTATGGAAAACAAGGGTTTTCTTCATTCCAATAGTTTGGTACTTATGGCGCACAGGGCGATCCTTTCCAGTACCCTTTACCAGTGGCACAATTCAGCTGAGACCCATTGCCGTATTTTCTGTCCACAAGGCTGAAAAAATACCATTCTAGATCTCGTCTTCAGGGATGCATTCATGCGCATAATCTTCATAGTAGAAATCACGAGACATGACTATTCATTAGAAAGATTGGAAAAGAATTGCAAACAGACAAAAGAAAACCGTGGAAAAAGTAGAATTTGAGGTAAACCATAGGCACATGAGAATCTAATGACAAGTTAAGAACTCAGTATGCAAAAGTTTAAATTCATATCAATACAAATGATACTCAAAGTTAAATCTTGGATCCCCAACTCTACTCAACACCCGCACACGTATACCTATAAATACAGGCATTCAATATATATTTCTGTTTATTAATCCTCTCTTCAATTCCCTCTAATTTATCATTTCATATAAAAGTTCATCTTTAGACAGAAATAATCACAAACAAAATAACTAAAAGAAATTTTGAATCCACTCATTCCATCCACGTGGAGGACGGTATGTTGACGTGGCCGTTAAAAATGGTAAAACATTAATTGAATTAGACGTGGATGACAAATCATCCAAACAAACCCTTAAAACACAATAAATCATAGAAAACCTCGTAATTGCATCCCTTTATTAAAATCCTAATTTCCTCTCAAACCCATTTCGTCCATAATCAAACTCCCCAAATAATATATTCAAGAAAATCCCAAAATCATCCCACTGATCTCTCATATTCAGTATCAATGTCGCAAGACCTGTAATCTATTTTTTTGGAAAATTGATATCCATCATTGAAAATCTATGAAAAATCTCAGAACTAAATAAAAAACCCAAATTAGAGATTTCAAGAGATCCTCAAATCATCAAGCAGATCACTCACCTTAAACACCCAAAATTTACGAACGAAAATACGTACCTGCAAGTTCCCATGGCTCAGATATGTAGACATCAATTTCAGTAACAGCTTGAAATCGAAAGGGCTTCCCACATGCCCTCCTCCTCACCTCAGATTGTATCTCACCATTTTGGAATTGGATTTGGTTTTGTTTGTGGTTAATGGGTTGCAAATTGGCCCAATTCATTGGGCCTCACTTTTTTTTTAAAAAAAGGCCCAAACAAATAGACAATAAGAAAGAAAAAAAAATCAGCCACCTCCATTTCTTCCCGGCGGACGGTGGACGACGAGTCGGCGACTGAAGCTCCTGGCGGATCCAGCACGGGCGGCCGCGGGGGCTGGCCAGGTGCTGGATCCGCCCCTGCATAGGTCTCAAATTATACATTAATCTACAGTCATCCATCATCTTCCACTTCCAATGGTGCCTCTTCCTTACCCCATCCCTTTCCATTTCCCTTCTACACAAACACAAAAAAAGATTAAAGGAAAAAAATACACCTCGTACGAGGTATTAAAGTACAACTTCTCATATGCTTTTGCCTAAGACCATCAAATCACTTTCTTGGCTTCTAGTTTAGGTAATTTACATTTCTCAAAAGCCTCATTTTATATCGCTCTCGTTTGGCCCCCATTCTTTCCAAATTTTTCATTCTCATTTTCACTTTTTGCGGGCCCCCGTGATTTATGCCGCAAGTGTACGGTGTTAAATTTTGTAATATAGTGATAAAATGGAAAATGTCGAACCCACATGGATTGATACTTGATTTCTACCGAGTACAATAATTGTTTAGTTTTCACTTTATTTAGACAATCAAAGTTGAATTAATATTGTGATTTTAATCTAACGTAGATGGGATAAAAATGGAAAGTGAACGGAAGCAAATTATCAAGAAGTTATCAAATTATGAAAGCCTAGGGAATTATTTCATCGCACTATCGACAATTTTTTTCAACCTATAACGTTAATTCAATCAAATTTTTCTCAATTTATAGGCAAGAACCTTAAATTAATTATATTCCCTCTCTCGAGTGCCGAATAGAACCTATCTCTATAGTTTAATTTCAATATCTCTGTTCCGAATTAAATGTATAGAAATTATCGATGCACGTGGTTCTTAATTCAAATAAGCCTCAAAGATTCGTACTTTCTCTCGAAATCTATGAAACCTAGATTACGTTGTTCTTAGATCGCTCCTAAATTTCCCTTTCTCAAGTGGCGAAATTTACGTATCATTTCATTCAACTAGTAGCCAATTAATTGAAAGTATTACACACAAACAACACAAGTAAATTAACGAAAAATCCAAAAGAACTAAATATATAAGAATCAAAACACGTCTCAAGTCTATTACATCAAACCCTAGATCTAAAGATTTAGTTCATAATTTAGATAATTGACATCACCAAATTAAACATAAATAACATGGATAAGAAGGAAGGATTTACAAAAACTAGTTTTCCCGCTTGATTTCTTCCCCCAATTGTGTCAATCGTCCCTTCCTCAACTGATTTATTCAATATTTGTCTTCAGCCCTTGCTTCTAGCTGTCCAAAAAAAGTCTTTTTTTTCCATTTTCAAGTCTTCAAATGTGTATTTATAGTTCCCCAAAGTTGCAAGTCGAAGTGGAGGTGAACCGGACCGAAAATCTTTTAAAATTTCCTTTTTTCTTCTCACCCGGGAAGCGTGGCTCGCGATTTTTTTCTTCTGTTTGTGCCGCAGCGCCCAAGGCTGGAAGCGCCAGCAGCTCTGCTTCCTCTTCACATTTGGGCACCTAGGGCGCCGACGCCCACACTTCTTCACTTAGTTTGCTCATCTCTTGGCTTCCTTTCCACTTCATTCTTCTCTTCCCTCGTCTCCAATCCATGCCTCCTTCCATGATCATCATCTTAGCTCCAAACAACTCCATTTTCATCCAAGTTGTCTAACTACAAAACAACACGAACACACACATCAAAACACTAAAAAATACTCATGAACAAACCCAAAACTACAATTTAAAGATACTTGTTTAATGAGTTAATTACACTCATCAAGTACCCCCAAACTTAGTTCTTTGTTCGTCCTTGAGCAAACACAAAAATAGTTAACTAAAGCACAAATACATCATACCAACACAAGACTCAAATTAACTATTTAGCTGGATAGATTGTTTTTATGGCTCAGCGTTGAGAATATGATATCGAATTCATGAACTACTTCAAAGTCATAGTACCAAAGTTAAATTTTACCTTTCCAATGCAAAACATGTGCGTGTGGGGAACCAAAAACAACGTTGTACATTCATAAGTTTATTCAATTCTCGACCTTAAAAGTCACTTATCTCCTTTCTCCGCTCGTGGAAATCGCACACCCCCAAACGTATTTTCTCTTCACTCCCCTTTTCTTTCGAGGTATAATCTATGGGTTGCTAACAACATTCGTTACTCTTTCTAGTTCGGATAGTTGTCACTAATTGCAATTCAACAAATCAATAAATGAGAATTCTCCTATTTTCAACTGCTTCAACCTCCAAGAATCAACTAAGTTACTAACCTCTTTTCAAAGGCATAATCCTCTAAAATGAGTGTTCGGGGCTAATCAAGGTATATGGTGCGTCTGCTGTTTTATGCGCCTGCTTTTTCAGCTATAAGTATTTTTTATTCACCTTTTGTGCAGACATCTATCCATTAAGCTTTCTAATTGACCCCTTTAGCGAGCTTTAGGCCGATGACTCTCAAGTCAGATGACTTTAGGGCATCAGGTTTTAAACCCTTACATGCTTATTCATTCGAGTCATAAATGCTACGAATATATGTTTCACAATGAGTTATTTATAGTTGTCCAAATTTTTTTTTTAAGACATGATAGTGCAATGCCCCTTATTAAACACTCATTCTCGAAAATTTGACCCCTAACTTAAGGTTTTCACCCAATTTTCATCGTATTGATCTCAACAGTTCACATAAATTTTAGTACACACGGAATCCACATCTACATCCACGTTTTCCTACAACAGTTCCATTATCCAAACTATCCTAAAATTGGTTATGGGATGCAAAGTTTTTTTGTTTAGAAGTTGTTTGGATCAAACTTCTAAGGTCACTAATTTCACTTATATCATTTATAAATCGACCTATTCTTGTCCAACGTTATACTCAATTCACATGCATTTATGTAACAACTGTTTGCAAGGATAAGTAAGACTTTAACTCAAGCACATAACTTATTCATAATTCACAACCGACTCATGTTCCCAAATATATCTATCATTGCGAACAATATTATCCAACCCACACAAGCATGCGAAAATAAATTATTTTTTTAACAAACACACGAATCACACAAAAAGAAAAGAAACAATAAAAAAATCAACTTCGCAGCACACAAAAGCAGTATACCACCCAAACTTTAATAACTCAATGTCCTCAATATGAAAATGAAAGAAGAGGGGAGAATACCTCAATGAGGACAGTAGATGCCCTCATCGTCGTCCGATGGAGCTGGAGGGTGGAAGCGAGATGGGAACAGCGATGGTGAAGGGAATGTAAGCTCGGGATGTGCAGAGGCTATAACTGCAATGTAACCATTCTGATATTGAAATTGGCTATACATGGAACTTTGTAGTTGGTCCATTCGTTCTTGTATGCCATCCTGTCAATGGGTCATGCGCAAGTCCATTTCCCCTATACGGTCACCAGTCAGTAAAGGTGGAAGAGTAGGTGCAGCTAGTTGAGATGAATTGGCCATGTGTCGGTGCATTGCCAGCTTATCTCGGAGATCCCCGTAAGTGGCTTAGGGTGTAAGACTTCATCAGATTCCCGCGTGGCGACACCCGCTTGTACACATAGATCATATATCAGAGATGGATGTCCCAAATTACCGGAGGCAGGCCCTGCTATGATGCGTAGGATGCTGTTTTGAATGACCTTGCCCACATCAATAGAGTGTCCCATCTGGATGGAGTAATTCAATGTAGCATGTTCTCTTGTTACCTCACTGATGTTGCTACTGGGAATTAGTTTGGAAGATATAAAGTGATGCCAAACTTTACAATTGACTTGCAAACCGGCTGTGGAAAAGTTAGTCACAGCACTTGCATTACATTTCCATTCAGTACCTTTGCAAGTTAGTGTGTAAATCAAGCTATTTGGATCAACTCCCTCATCCCGTAATAGTCATCATTGGGTATATCCTACGTGTGGTAGAATCCATTGATAGAGACACTGTCAAATTTAACCCAATGACCTCGCACAAAAACCTTGAAGTCTTCGTGTTCTTTGGCATTAGCATATAATTCCTTTACTAGAGGGATAGAGCAAGCCCCAGGTTGCAAAGCAAAATTTTTCCATCCCAAATTTTGAATTTGTTTCGGTAATAGTTTCTCAAAACCTCTCTCCGAAATGTAATTCCGGTATACCACCGAATGCCGATATATCTCTTCCGTCGCGACGCTTACAAAACGCCTTCGATCATAAGTAGCAGTAGAAGATGATTCTGTGACCTTAGACTTCTTTTTTGGCGGCATGGTGACTTAACTCACTGTAAGGTCACAAGTATAATAGAAGTACACCAAATTCAACCAACAAGTCAAGCCTAAATATCAACCTCAAAATCACAATGGCAAGATTCTTCCAACAATTCACTTAGGCAATTCCTCAAACACCTTGGATGCATTAACCTCAGTCAAAACCCTTAGGCAATTCCTCAAACACCTTGGATGCATTAAACCCAATCAAACCTTTAGCAAATATTTATATACTCCATACACACCCAATCATTCAAAATTCTCCAATTCAAGCACCGTCCCAATAACAAGCTAGAAATCTCTACCAAAAGTTAAGAAATTCTATGGAAGAGATGTACAAACCATGAGTAAAGCTCTTACCTTGTGTTGTAGGAATCTCCACATTCATTTAGCCTAGTCAAAAGGGTGAGATATAATGGAATAATCAAGGTGTAGAAGAGTGTGGAGGAAGAGACTAGATTTGTATTGGAAGAGAGGTTACTAGGGTTAAGGGGGAGGGAGGTGAGAAAAGCTGCATTTTTTTGAAAAAAAATTTGTTGTTTTTTTTTTTTAATACCCGTCGCTCTGCAGCGCCCAACATGGGCATCGCAGCGCCGGCAGTTTTGCTAAGAACGGCTAAAAAATATTTTTTTTTAAATATCCGGCTAAAGGTTTGATTAAGGTTAATGCATCCAAGGTGTGTGAGGAATTGCCTAAGTGTGTAGGGAGGATATAAATATTTGCTAAAAGTTTGATTGAAGTTAATGCATCCAAGGTGTTTGAGGAATTGCCTAAGTAAATTATTGGAAGAATCTTGTCATTGTGATTTTGAGGTTGATATTTATGCTTGAATTGTTGGTTGAATTTGGTGTACTTCTATTATACTTGTGACGTCGTAGTGAGCTAAGTCATAATGCCGCCAAAAAAGAAGCCTAAGGTCACAAAATCATATTCTTCTACTGCTACTTATGATCGAAAGCGTTTTGTAAGCGCCGCGGCGGAAGAGAGATATCGGCATTCGGTGGTATACCGGAATTGCATTCTGAAGAGAGGTTTTGAGAAACTATTACCACAACAAATTCAAAATTTAGGATGGAAAAAGCTTGCTTTGCAACCTGGGGCTTGCTCCATCCCTCTAGTAAAGGAATTCTATGCAAATGCCAAAAAACACGAAGACTTCAAGGTTTTTGTGCGAGATCATTGGGTTAAATTTGACAGTGTCTCTATCAACAGATTCTACCACACGCAGAATATACCCAATGATGACTATTCCAGATTATGGGATGAGGGAGTTGACCCCAATAGCTTGATTCACACACTAGTTCGCGAAGGCACTGAATGGAAACGTAATGCAAGTGCTGTGACTAACTTTCTCGCAACCGGTTTGCAAGCCAAACTTTATATCTTCCAAACTAATTCACAGTAGCAACATCAGTGAGGTAACAAGAGAACGGGCTACATTGAATTACGCCATCTAGATAGGACACTCTATTAATGTGGGCATGGTCATTCAAAACAGCATCCTACGCATCATAGCAGGGCCTGCCACCGGTAATTTGGGACATCCATCTCTGATACGTGATCTATGTGTACAAGCGGGTGTCGCCACACGGGAATTTGATGAAGTCTTACATCCTAAGCCACTACTCACGGGGATCTCCGAGATAAGCTGGCGATGCATCGACACATGGCCAGTTCATCTCAACCATTGCAACCAGCTGCACCTACTCTCCACCTTTACAGACTGGTGACCCTACATGAGATATACTTAGGCGGCTTGAGGCAATGGACTTACGCATGACCCGTTGGCAGGATGGCATGCAAGAACGAATAGACCAACTACAAAGTTCCATGTATAGCCAATTTCAATATCATAATGTTTAGCAATTAAAAAATGAAGTTTAGAGTATCAATTGATGAGTTCAAATTTCAGAATTAAGGTCTCTCTGATTGCAATTCTAAATTTTGCCAAATACAATAATCAGTAAAATTACAGCTCAAAATCTCATAGTGTAGAAAATGCCTCAAGAAACAGATAAAAGTTGTCATTTTAATGAGAATGCAGAGGACAGACCTCTGTCATTCCTATCAATTGGACTTTCATCAGTCTCAATCTTCACAAATGTATCCCTACAAAAGCAATAGTAAATCAAATGCAACATCAATGATAGATTAAATTCTCCTCTTTTTTTGTAAAATTAATCATATTTAACATGACCAAAATGATATTAGTCAGGGATATGCATATTTAGACTTATTATTGCAAATGCAGGAAGATCAGTGCAAGAACGTAAAGACACCAATTAAAATATGGAACATTTTCAAGTGAGCAAGAATATTACTCCACTTCATACAACGTAATGTATGATAACTAATGGAGTACAAAAAGATACCAAAGTAATTTCAGACTCAACTAGAATATGCCTCATCACATAATTTAGATCCTTGTTCCAGTTGGCTCTGGCAAAGGGCAGTTCATGCCCTAATCACAAAAAGATTGTTTTATGTAATCACTTGTCACGGATTTTTTGTCTTTCTCATCTTCTAGGCTTGATGTCAAACTAATAACACCACAATTCTCAATTAAAATCAACAAACTACAAAAGGTAAAGAAAATTAAAGAGAACATTTCCCCTCCTGTTCAAGTTTATCAATGACATGAATTAGAACATCAGGAATGGAACTACAAATACACAGAGGAAATTTTGAGAAAACCCCTAAGCTTAGAATCAAATAATCACAAGCATCATAAATGCACAGCAGATGTCCACAAACAAAATTAAGAAAGGAACATACTTGTGGTATTCGTTGGAAAACACGATGAACCTTGGATTGTTGCAAAGAGCTCGAAGTCTATTATATACAGCAAGATTCTTGTTCTTGAACTCCTCCAACACTACCGATAGCACTACCACGTCCTCTATCGCTGGATTTTCCAACAAATCAATCTAACAAAAATAACTTACGTCTAAGTAAAAAGCTTCTTACACAAGTAGACCTTGAATTTTTTCTAATAGGCAACGGCTTTACCTGATGGAGGACAACATTAGTGTCGACAATGACAATAGATGAGGCATTGGAGCTCAGCCGCGCTGCTGAAACATCGCACACATTGCAAAATAGAGCTCCACAACATATATCATCTCTCAGATAGTGTTCCCTCACCACCTGCCAATCCAATTATCAGCTAAACCTTAATATTTCAAAATACTAAACCAAACAATAGAATTCTAACAAAGGTATTAAAAATTAAGATTAGGGTTTTGATGAGGACCTTAATTACTTTGCCTTACTTTGTTTTCCTGACGAATGACTTGCTCTCCAGCATCCTCAAACTTCAATAATTATAATTGGGAGAATTTTGATAGCAAAATATGATAGTTATTTCAATCAGCAGTCAGTTTTTCGAATATTGAAAATTCAACCAAGCTTCAAAACTATTTATCGAGAAATTATTTGGGAAAATGTTAAAGTCGGAAATCGAATCCGTGCAAGACGTAGGGGGCTACAGTTAAACATTTATTCGGCCCCTTTTATCTGAGGAATAAAGGGGACCGGCTACCATCTTCTAAAACATTTATGCGAGTTAAATGTTTCAATGGTCATTCTACTTTGCACTATGTCACTTCTTACTCGTCGAACTTCATGAAGCTTCCCATTGGCCACTGAATTTTGCTCTGTCTCACCCTATCGCTCACCGGATGGAAATCGTCAGTAGATTTGCTGATGTGGCGGATGGAAAAATAAGTGTCCAGTTAAATGTTGAGTGAAGTGCCAAATCAGCTCCACATCAGCAATCACATCTTCTAAACCCAACTTAACAAATAAAGAAAACACCAATCCCAAAACCTAAGGTCATGAAATCCAATTCTCCCAAATCAATTCCTGACGATGGCGTGCAACCCATTCAATTATTCTCTCAGGCAAATTCTTTGAATTAGTGCTATGATTGTCGCCTTCATCGTCATCAAAATTTTGATCTTAGAGAGCTCCGTGGTCGTATGTACAGATGGTAAGATTGAAGGTTCGTGCAATGGAATCCGTTCTCCAGTATGATTCGATTTGTGCAAAATGAGTCTACATGCACGTCCGCACACAAATGGTAAGATTGAAGGTTCTGTCACTGTGGTTAATTTGATCAATTATAAAATGGAGTCTTGGAAGAAGATACTGGGTATGGATAAATAATCCGATAGTTCGTTCTTAGGAAAATTTGGTTTATGCAACTAGTTTGGATGAGAATACTTCTGTGTTGTTTGTGAAGGATTGGATTTGAGGATGGGATGGGGATGCAGCTCCTTGGTGGTTCATTTACAACAATAATAATGATGATGGGATTGAAGAGGTTATTCAGGAACTTGATCTAGAGGACAACAATGTCTGGCATGAATGGCCATAAATAAAGACGCGAGAAGCATGCTTTCTGCATTGTGTTTTGATAGCAAAGAATGAATTCTAATGTGTTTCATTCGTGGATGTCAACGAATTCTTCTTCTTTCCATATTCAACACCAATACACAAAAGATTCATGAAACTGGGTTACGCAGGGCCGAATTCACTTAACACCTTCATAGCAAATGTTCGTCATCATCAAGAATTTACTTAGCACCTTAATTTTATACTTGTGTATCTGATCCTTCTGTTTTTGTAGACAAAATATGAGAAAGGCCATAGATATGATACAGAAATGTTATATTGTTGTAATTCATTTCTCTTGCAGTACTATCTATGATGATGTTCAAGTGGTAGTTAATGAAATGAAGTATTATTGTTTCTGGAATTCATTTCTCTTTTGTGCTAAAGGATCAAATGTCTTAATTTCTAATTCATTACAAATTACAATACAAATTCAGTTTTGGTTGCAAATGAATAACAACAAACTAAATCTGCCAACTGCAGGTATCCATTCATAGAGAACCTTCAACATGATACGAGATACATACAAAAGCAGTTAACGGATACATACAAAAGCAATAGATCATCCATCAAGTGTTTAGGACAATTGTGGACAAAAAAAGGACGATAACAATTTTATCCCACATAATTTCCAACAACATTTCCATAAAAACATAAACACTAAATTGATAATCATTTCGTAGCTTGATTATCCGTTCTAGAAAGCACCAGCAACAAAGAACCATCTGAAACCTTCTTGGTCGTAATATCGTTATCCTTTCCAAATGCATCAGCAATAGAGACTCCCTTCCATTGATTCAAAACATGAATACATTACTAGTAGTGACGGATGAATTGCTACCACATTTTTTGCTCTTCTTGGCAACTGCTTCAGAACAATCAATCTTTAATCTCTTCATCTCATCCGAGAGTTTAAATAGGGGGCTTTTTTGAAATTCAATGCTTAAAACACACATAATTCCAAATTTTAATTTAGAGTCTGCCCCAACATTATCGTTTTGAACATAAAACTATTGGAATAGTTTTTTCCAGTCACAGGATTCAACAATAAGATATCTTTATTAGAGCCATACCCAAAATATCCATCATTCAAAACCTGTGTTACAAAAGTTCTGGGTACACTCCAACTCTCGTTGCACTCCCCATTCTTCTAACCAGCACTTTATCCTACATTGAGATCATTATTACCGAAAACAACTCTCAATGCACTTCACATTTCATTATTACCACTTCGGAGAATTCACATGAGAGAAGAATTGAATGGGTTTCACGGCCTCAGAGACTTCGCGTCCAGGATTGATTTGGGAGAATTGGATTTCACAATCTTAGGTTTGGGGAGTTAATTGGTGTTTTCTTTAGTTGTTTAAGTCGTGTTTGGAAGATGTAATTGCTGACGTGGAGCTGATTTGGCACTTCACTCAGCATTTAACTGGACACCTCATTTTTTCATCCGCCACATCAGCAGATCTACTAACGGATTCCATCTGATGAGTGATGGAGTGAGACAAAACAAAGTCCAATGGCCAATGGGAAGCACCATGAAGTTGGGTGAGTAAGTCGTGACATGGTGCAAAGTTCAGTGACCATTGAAACATTTAACTCACATTTATGCAATATTTGAAAGAGACGTTATTAAGCCCATGTTTGTTTACTAAAAGTAGGAAAATATGAAGAGATTTTGATTTTACGCACAAAATATATTATTATGAGAATATGTGATTGAAAATAAGTTTGGAAAAAAAAAAATTGGAACAATGGTAGACAAACAAGGGCAACAATTCATAATTATTAATGTTGTAAATATTTTAAAAAAATTATTGATGACTATTTAGTTAGATACTTAACTAAATTTTGCTTACTTTAGAAAAATTATATTATATTTAGATTGTAATTTGTTACGCGAAAATCTCGCAAGCGTACGAGTTCGTTGTACAAGTAATAATTGTGATGAGTGAGTTATCGTCCCACGAGGAATAAGGTTTAATTTTAGTGTATTCGATATATTTAAATTCGTGAAAGTAACAAAAGATAGTTGGTTTGAATTTAGTTAACTACGTTCTATAACTACGAAAACAATAAAAAAATGGATTTAAATCAAATGAGGGAGAGTGTATTGGATTTCCGACTCCGCTAATTAATTCTTAGTTTCAATTCTCAACCAGTGATAATTAACTTAATTCATGCAATTGTGACGATCGATAATTCCACTTTTATTTACTATTCTTTCCCAAGATATAATAAACCTATGATTACCACGAGACGATCCTATTCCTAGTCCGAATTCATATGACAAGCAAGCATTGACGTTTAGGATTATCACACATGACCGCACACGCCATAAATATTATTCCTAATATTTATTGTCCGTATGTTCCATAAACAGTGTTCTACCTACCGTGAGTTTTCCAACACTACGAATAAGCAACTAATTGTCCTAATGGTGCGCAAACATTAAAACAATAAATTCATACATATTTATGAAATCACGAAGCAAGAATTAAACTAAAAATTAAGTAGTTTCATCATCCATCCAATACAAAGGAATTTAACCTAACATATTATCAAGATTAAACACACAAAAGTGGAACGACGTCACCTAAAAATTAATGAAACGTGAAGCTGCCGAAATAACGTTGCCGTGCGTGTCGTCTTTTCCCTTTTCTTTTTCTGTCTGTATGTTGGTATATATTCGAATTGAGCAGCCCACTATTCTTCTCCCAAAGCTGTCGGCAGTGTTGGATGTGTATGTATATTGAATAAGCCCACCACCAAAGTGTAGGAATAATTTCAGACGGCTAATCCTACTCAAATCAGCGATTTTCAGCACCTTAACAACACCTTAATCAGCCCTTTAATCTGCCGATTTTCAGCGCCAACTCTGCCAATTTTCAGCTACTGTTCTGCCCACTAATGTCCCCTTCAATATGTATAACATTGACAAAATAAATCAGCCACAATAATATGCTTTCCTCTCAATTTTATTCACCAACTGTCGTCCCTTTGTTCTCGATTTTCAGCCCCTAATCCGCCGGTTTTCAGTCCCAAATCCACCAATAATCAGCCCCTTAATCAGCCAAACTGTGTAAAAATCTGGTGTGTAATCAGCCGGCAATTGAGTGTTTTACAGCCCACTAATGTTTGTGTAATCTCCCCTTGATTTTCCTGTGCCGGCAGTGTATATATTGTGTAGGTCATCCGCCAATCCTTCCAATTTTCCTCCAAAGGTTGCCCCCTAATCTCCCTTGAACTGTGTTTACAAATGATAGAATATAGTCACCACAAATTCTCAATTTTCTTCCGCCGGCAGTCTACTAATTTCCTCTCAATTTTCTGCTCGGCTCCTCGTGTATATATAATTAAACAGAAGAAACCCTTTCTTCTTTCAGCAACAAGTCCAGCCCAATTTTGTACCTTTTGTCCATTATGTGGCCCAATTACTTTTCAATCCTTGAGTCCACTTAATTGTGAAATCAATGCCAATTTAGTCCCCGTAATTTGGAGTTGGTCCACTTTAGCCATTTTTTTTGCCATTTTGCACTCTTTTCTTCAATTCTTCATCCAACATTGAGATTTACCTACAAGATGAAATATAAACACAATTTAGGTCATATTTTGCCAAAAGAACAATAAAATTCTAAAGTTTCAAGCCCCGAATAAGTGTAGAAAATACACTTATCAAACCCCCAAACTTGAATCTTTGTTTGTCCTCAAACAAAACTAAAACCTAACAAACACACAACACGCAATACTAATTACCAAATTGATGGTCTATCAATCAAGTAAAGCAAAAATATTTAGCTAGTTACCCTGGCTTTTTATCTCAAGATTGAAATCATAATATCAAATCTATGCACAGCTTCAAAATCATAATGCAGAGATTAAAATCTACTTTTCCAATATAAAATCGACGTGTGTGTGTGGAAAATTAAGCATAATATTGTGTGCTCACAAGTTGTTTCAATTCCCGGCCCTCAATGGTCAAATATATTCTTTCATCGCTCGTAAAATTCACACACCCCCAAACTTATTCTTTTCGCTCTTTCCAAGTGTGAGGCCTAAGGTTGAATTTTCTACTATCCTCACCTCTCTAATTTAGGTAAATCTCACTAATTGAAAGTCAATATATCAATAAATAAGGATTCTCCATAGTTTGATTGTTTCAATCTCTAGGATTTAATTAGGCAAATAATCCCTTATCAAAAAGTCGAATTTCCTTAAACAAGTGTTCGGGACATAACCAAGGCATTTGATGCGTTTTCTGTTTCATACACCTGCTTTTTTTTTTCTCAATCAAATATATATATATATATATATATATATATTTTTTTTTTTTTTTTCAAAGCTTCTTTTTTTTTTTTTATTTGAATCATTCTCTCCCTTAAGCTTTCTAAATGACTCATGTAACTAACTTTCGGCCGATGACTCCCAAGTCAGATGATCATAGGGCACCAGGTTTTAAAGACCCTTACAGACTTAATTGCTCGAGTCATAAAGGCTACGAAAAGAAATTTTCAAATGAATTTTTTTTTTTTTTTTGCCTTGATTAGTGCAATGTCCTTCATTAAACACAAATTCAAGTAAAACGACATCTAACTTGAGATTTTCGCCCAATTGCATCCCATGACCTTAGACAATCCACACAAGATTTTTTTTTTTTTTTATTTCACACATGGAATCCTAATTTATCTCAATATCTTCCCACAACAGTGAAATCCCCCCAAATTATTCTAAATTTGGTCTAATGATGTAAAATTTAGTGGTTATGGGTTTTAACATCTATGGTCCACTATTTCAACCTATCCATTATGAAATCAACTCATTCCTACACAATGCGTCACTTAATTCACGTGCTCAATATATATCAAATTTCACATGGAAAAGTAAAAATTAATCTAAGCATGCAACTATTCACCATACATAAATCAATTTATAATTCAATACATTCTCATGCAAGCCAGGCCAACTAACTCATACAAGCACACAAAAATGGTTTTTTTTTATTATTTTTTTTTTAAATTTTTCAAATTTTTTTTTATCTAAAGAAAATCACAAAAAAAAAAAAAAAAACTCATGTTTTCCACCTCCAAACTTAAATTAGACATTGTCATCAATGTCTTACATTCTAAATCCGCATATAAAGGGGTGGGGAAAAAATGAAGAAAAAACTTCCCTGATTTGGCTTGTAATCCAATGGCTAACTTTCATATTGCTCCCGGTATGCTCCTTGGTCCTAGTTGGTTTAAATGTTCCGCGACGTCATGTTCCTGCACAATGCGGTCAAATAAAATATTCAAGATCAAATACCTGGAACAAGTGTTACTTAACATCTAATAAACCAACTAAGATAATGAAAACCTAAGGGGGAACGAGGTATGGATGATGAGTCCCTAAAATGGATAAACAATAATAGTAATAATAAATAAATAAATAAAATTAATCTAAGTTATCTTAAAACTAAAAAACAAAATAAATAAAAGGGATAGAAGTGTTGGGTTGCCTCCCAACCAGTGCTTGTTTAAAGTCTTTAGCTAGACTTCTGCTCATGCTAGTCTGTAGTATTAAGTGGCACGGTTGTCTTCTCACTGGGGTAGTCACCTCCCCAATAAGCTTTCAATCGTTGTCCATTTACTTTGAACCTCCTCTGTTGATCCTGAGATACCACTTCCACAGCCCCATGCGGAAACACAGCCACTACCGTGAAAGGACCCGACCACCTAGACTTTAGCTTGCCTGGAAAGAGCTTGAGGCGTGAGTTGAACATCAATACTTGCTGACCAACCTCAAACTTCTTTTCCCGCATATGCTTATCGTGCCATTTCTTGGTTTTCTCCTTATAATTTTTTGCATTCTCATACGAATCCAAACGGAACTCATCGAGCTCATGAAGTTGAAGAACCCTCTTTTCCCCTGCTGCCTTCAGATTGAAATTGAGCAATTGTGTCGCCCAATATGCCTTATGCTCTAGCTCAACCGGCAGATGACAAGCCTTTCCGAACACCAACCTATATGGAGACATGCCAATCGGAGTTTTAAATGCTGTTCTATACGCCGAAAGTGCATCATCTAATTTTCTAGCCCAATCTTTACGTGATGCACTGACTGTAGCTTCAAGAATTTTCTTTAACTCTCTGTTGGAGATTTCCACTTGGCCACTAGTTTGCGGATGATACGGTGTTGCCACACGATGTTTCACTCCATATTTAGCCAACAATGACGCAAATTGGCGGTTGCAAAAATGTTTTCCACCATCACTAATAATTGCCCTTGGGGTTCCATACCTCGTGAAAATATTCTTCTTCAGAAATTGAGTGACCACTCGACCGTCATTAGTTGGCAAAGCCACAGCTTCAACCCATTTAGACACGTAATCTACTGCCACCAATATGTATTGTTGATCGTAGGAAGAGGGAAAAGGTCCCATGAAGTCAATGCCCCACACGTCGAATATCTCAACCTCCAAAATGCTGGTTAAGGGCATCTCATTCTTCCGTGAGATGTTTCCGGTCCTTTGGCATTTATCACAATTTTTCACCATATAATGTGCATCCTTGAACAATGTAGGTCAATAAAAACCTGATTGTAGTACCTTTGCTGCTGTCTTGATTGCTGCGAAGTGACCTCCATACGGTGCAGAGTGACATGATTCCAATATCTGATGCTGCTCTACTTCAGGCACACAACGACGTATAATCTGATCTGGACCCCTTCTGTAAAGAAACGGATCATCCCAAAAGTAGTGTTTCAGGTCACTGAAAAATTTCTTCTTCTGATGACTTGAGTAATCCAATGGAATGATGGAGCGGGCCAAATAGTTGACATAATCAGCATACCATGGCGTAGTGATGATCTGAAAAAGCATCTCATCCGGGAAAACTTCATTTATCTCCTTTGTGGGGTGTGGTTCATGTGATTCAAGGCGAGATAGATGATCTGCAACAACGTTTTCACTCCCCTTTTTATCTCTGATTTCCAAATCAAACTCTTGCAATAGGAGTATCCATCGAATAAGTCTCGGTTTTGCATCCTTCTTGCTCATTAGATACTTCAAGGCTGAGTGATCCGTGTAGACAATCACTTTCGACCCGATCAAATATGACCTGAATTTGTCAACGGCGAATACCACTGCTAAAAGCTCTTTCTCTGTAGTCGCATAGTTCAACTGAGCCTCGTTCAAAGTCTTACTGGCGTAGTGGATGCCATAAGACCTCTTTTCCTTGCGTTGACCCAAAACTGCCCCCACCGCGTGATCACTGGCATCACACATAAGCTCAAACGGATAATCCCAATCTGGAGAAGTCAATACTGGAGCAGAGACTAATTTTTCCTTTAAAGTGTTGAAAGCCGTCAAGCATTCCTCAGTAAAATGAAATGGAGCCCCTTTTTCCAATAGATTGCAAAAGGCTTCGAGATTCTGGAGAAGTCTTTGATGAAACGGCGGTAGAACCCGGCATGACCCAAGAAACTTCTAACTCCCTTCACTGTTACCGGAGGTGGTAGTTTATCGATGACATGTATCTTAGCTTTATCTACTTCAATACCCCGTGCCGATATCAAATGCCCCAACACGATCCCTTCCTGAACCATGAAATGACATTTTTCCCAATTTAATACAAGATTGGTGTCCT
The DNA here is from genome assembly GCA_035079005.1 of Fraxinus americana. Classification (NCBI taxonomy): domain Eukaryota; kingdom Viridiplantae; phylum Streptophyta; class Magnoliopsida; order Lamiales; family Oleaceae; genus Fraxinus; species Fraxinus americana. The sequence continues at coordinate 13,265,878 of CM068706.1, read as the reverse complement.
CACACCGCTGCAACACTTTTCCCAAATGTTCAAGGCATTCCTTGAATGACTTTCCAAAGACTGAAAAATCATCCATAAATATCTCAATGATATTTCCCACCATGTCCGAGAAAATAGACATCATACAGCGCTGAAAAGTGGCTGGAGCGTTGCAAAGGCCAAAAGGCATCCTCCTGTAAGCAAAAAGTGCCGTAAGGGCATGTGAAGGTAGTCTTTTCCTGATCATCTGACGCTATAGGAATCTGGTTGTACCCTGAATAACCATCAAGAAAGCAATAATAAGCATGTCCTGCAAGTCTTTCCAGCATCTGATCAATGAAAGGAAGGGGAAAGTGATCCTTCCTTGTGGCATTGTTGAGTTTGCGATAATCAATGCAGACTCTCCAACTGTGACTGTGCGCGTAGGAATGAGCTCGTTGTTTTCATTTGGAACCACCGTGATTCCCCCTTTTTTCGGCACAACCTGTACTGGACTGACCCAATGGCTATCTGATATGGGGTAAATGATCCCTGCGTCCAAGAGTTTCAATACCTCTTTTCTTACCACTTCCTGCATAGTAGGATTTAATCTGCGTTGATGCTCAACTGAAGCTTTGTAATCCTCTTCCATCAGTATTTTATGCATGCAAAGCGAAGGGCTGATCCCTTTTATATCTGAGATAGTCCATCCTATTGCTGTCTTGTGCTCCCGAAGTACTCTCAGCAATTGATCTTCCTCTATTTCTGTAAGTGTATTCGAGATGATTACCGAAAGTGAATTCTTTTCTCCCAAGTATGCATAGCGAAGGTGAGAGGGCAGTTGTTTAAGTTCAAGTGTTGGAGCTTTCTGTACAGATGGTAAAGGTTTTGTGGGTCCTTTACCGAGTTCCAAACATGGTTGCTTGAAACGTGGTGGCATGGCTTCCAAATATCGCGCACATTCTTCTACCTCCTCATTTTCTGCTGGTAAATCCTGAGAATGCACTAAACAAGCCTCAAAAGGTTCCTGAGGGTGATCAAGTCTGAATGTCTCTGATACTGCTTCCTTTATTATATCAATCTGCATGCAAGAATCTGGTTCGTTCTGAAATTTAAAGGCCTTAAACACATTAATTTTCAATTCATCATCATCTAATCTCAATATCAACTGGCCCTTCTGCACATCAATCAGAGCTCTTCCCGTAGCCAAAAATGGACGACCCAGAATGAGCGGGACGTCTTTATCTTCTTCCATATCCAGGATAATAAAGTCTGCTGGAAAAATGAATTTATCGACCTTCACCAAGATGTCTTCACAAATGCCTCTAGGATGCTTGATCGATCTATCAGCCAATTGCAATGAAACTGTAGTTGCTTTTGCTTCGCCCAAACCTAATTTCCTGAAAAGAGATAAAGGCATTAAATTAATACTAGCTCCTAAATCACACAATGCTTTATCTATATATAAGTTACCAATATTGCAAGGAATAGTAAAACTCCCTGGATCTTTTAATTTTGGTGGCAACTTATGTTGGAGAATTGCACTGCATTCCTCGGTAAGCATGACCGTCTCATTGTCTTCCAACTTCCTCTTGTTTGATAGAATATCCTTCATGAACTTCGCGTAGCTAGGCATCTGGGCTAAAGCTTCAGCGAACGGTATGTTGATATGCAACTTCTTAAATACATCCAAAAATTTCTGAAATTGTTTGTCGAGCTTATGCTTTTGCAGCCTCTGTGGAAATGGGATCGGAGGTACATATGCTTTGACAGGCGCAGTTGATCTCACCCGTGGACTATCTGGTAACTGAACTTGATTTTCCTCTGTAGCCTTGTTTGACTCATCTACATGCTCCTCGCCCGAGGTAGGTACCTTCTCTATAAATGGTGGTGGCCTCTTCACATGTATTTCTGGTAGCTGGACCCCGCTACGTGTAGTGATTGCTTGGACTTGCTCTTTAGGATTTGTCTCTGTATTGCTGGGTAAAGTCCCTTGAGCTCTACCTGATAGTGCAGCTGCTATCTGTCCTACCTATTGTTCCAAGTTCTTGATCGAGGCCTGTTGATTCTGAAAGTTGGTCTCGGTTTTAGTAATGTACTGAGCTAGCAAATCTTCCAATGATGGCTTCCTTACTTGATGTTGTTGCTGCTGTTGGAACCCTGGTGGTTTGTTCTGATTGTTTTCTCCATGTCCTTGTCCCTGATTGTTAGTCCATGAAAAGTTTGGATGGTTTCTCTAGCCCGGATTATAAGTGTTGGAGTAGGGATTATTTTGCTGTCTCTGAAAGTTTTGCGCGTAGCTCACCTCCGCAGGTTGACTAGCATGTGTAAAAGCCAAAGGGCAACTTGAAGTAGTATGATCTGCTCCACAACCTTCGCAAACAGGTGGTGATTGGTGTACCATGTTAACTGACTGGGATAGATTGTCCATTTTCATTGTAAGAACTTCCATTTGTGCAGTTAGAGCTGTCATTGCATCCACGTTGTGTATCCCTGCTATTTTCTTTGGAACTTCCCTATCAGTTGGCCACATCGACTGATTTTCGGCTATTTTCTCATACAAATCATAAGCTTCATCGACGTCAAGTTTCATCACCGATCCTCCTGCTGAAACATCTACCATATTCCTGAACTCTTGTTGTAGACCGTAGTAGAATAGATACTGTTGAGCTTGCTTAGGAATATCAAGACTAGGGCATTTCCTGAACAAATTCTTGAACATCTCCCATGCCTCAGGGTAGCTCTCTAAATCCTTCTGCTTGAAAGTGTGGACTTCATTCCTGATTTGATAGACTCGAGATGGTGGGAAGAATTTCATCGTGAATTTTTGAACCATATCAGCCCAGAATTGTATGCTCCCTGGTGGTAAACAAAGAAACCATTCTCTAGCAACATCCTTCAGAGTATGAGGGAATAGCCGCATTCGAAAAGCGTCTGCTGATACCCCTTCGTGACTGATCACCTCACATAACATGAGAAAAGCCGAAATATGTTCATGAGGGTTTTCCGTGGCTTTTCCAAAAAACCTGATGTCTTGGTGATTTTGGAACAAATTTATGACATCCGGTCTAAGGTGGAAGTTAGGCTGTCCGAAGGGAGGGTATACCACGGCAGGTTGCACTGGTGCGGGAATTGGGTTTACATAATTCCCAACTAAAATAGGAGCTTCATTCGGGATGGCTCTCTGTTGATTTGGCTGTGGTATTTGCCCTTGAAGATGAACCTGATTTTGTGGTTGATTCTGATTTGCGGCCATTCTCCTTGCTTGACGTTGCACTCTCCTGCGATTTCTGAATGTCTTTTCGATTTCGTGATCTAACGGAAAGAGATTTGGCTCGTCAAGATTTTGCATATACCAACTTCACCTGACAAAATCAAGGCACAAGAGAACTCAGGAGTGTAATAATAGCCTAAAAAAAATAAAATAAAAATTAAAAATTAAAGCGAATCAAAATATCAAATATCCAAGATTAACATCATTATTCCCCGGCAACGGCGCCAAAAACTTGTTACGCGAAAATCTCGTAAGCGTACGAGTTCGTTGTACAAGTAATAATTGTGATGAGTGAGTTATCGTCCCACGAGGAATAAGGTTTAATTTTAGTGTATTCGATATATTTAAATTCGTGAAAGTAACAAAAGATAGTTGGTTTGAATTTAGTTAACTACGTTCTATAACTACGAAAGCAATTAAAAATTGGATTTAAATCAAATGAGGGAGAGTGTATTGGATTTCCGACTCCGCTAATTAATTCTTAGTTTCAATTCTCAACCAGTGATAATTAACTTAATTCATGCAATTGTGACGATCGATAATTCCACTTTTATTTACTATTCTTTCCCAAGATATAATAAACCTATGATTTCCACGAGACGATTCTATTTCTAGTCCGAATTCATATGACAAGCAAGCATTGACGTTTAAGATTATCACACATGACCGCACACGCCATAAATATTATTCCTAATATTTATTGTCCGTATGTTCCATAAACAGTGTTCTACCTACCGTGAGTTTTCCAACACTACGAATAAGCAACTAATTGTCCTAATGGTGCGCAAACATTAAAACAATAAATTCATACATATTTATGAAATCACGAAGCAAGAATTAAACTAAAAACACGTGGTTTCGAATTAAAAACTAAAAATTAAGTAGTTCCATCATCCATCCAATACAAAGGAATTTAACCTAACATATTATCAAGATTAAACACACAAAAGTGGAACGACGTCACCTAAAAATTAATGAAACGTGAAGCTGCCGAAATAACGTTGCCGTGCGTGTCGTCTTTTCCCTTTTCTTTTTCTGTCTGTATGTTGGTATATATTCGAATTGAGCAGCCCACTATTCTTCTCCCGAAGCTGTCGGCAGTGTTGGATGTGTATGTATATTGAATAAGCCCACCACCAAAGTGTAGGAATAATTTCAGCCGGCTAATCCTACTCAAATCAGCGATTTTCAACACCTTAACAGCACCTTAATCAGCCCTTTAATCTGCCGATTTTCAGCACCAACTCTGCCAATTTTCAGCTCTTTATTCGCCCACTAATGTCCCCTTCAATATGTATAACATTGACAAAATAAATCAGCCACAATAATATGCTTTCCTCTCAATTTTATTCGATGCGTCGTCCCTTTTGTTCTCGATTTTCAGCCCCTAATCCGCCGGTTTTCAGTCCCAAATCCACCAATAATCAGCCCCTTAATCAGCCAAACTGTGTAAAAATCTGGTGTGTAATCAGCCGGCAATTGAGTGTTTTACAGCCCACTAATGTTTGTGTAATCTCCCCTTGATTTTCCTGTGCCGGCAGTGTATATATTGTGTAGGTCATCCGCCAATCCTTCCAATTTTCCTCCAAAGGCTGCCCCCTAATCTCCCTTGAACTGTGTTTACAAATGATAGAATATAGTCACCACAAATTCTCAATTTTCTTCCGCCGGCAGTCTACTAATTTCCTCTCAATTTTCTGCTCGGCTCCTCGTGTATATATAATTAAACAGAAGAAACCCTTTCTTCTTTCAGCAACAAGTCCAGCCCAATTTTGTACCTTTTGTCCATTATGTGGCCCAATTACTTTTCAATCCTTGAGTCCACTTAATTGTGAAATCAATGCCAATTTAGTCCCCGTAATTTGGAGTTGGTCCACTTTAGCCATTTTTTTTGCCATTTTGCACTCTTTTCTTCAATTCTTCATCCAACATTGAGATTTACCTACAAGATGAAATATAAACACAATTTAGGTCATATTTTGCCAAAAGAACAATAAAATTCTAAAGTTTCAAGCCCCGAATAAGTGTAGAAAATACACTTATCATAATTCTTATTCATACTTACATATATATACGAATCATTATTACAATGAAGTACACACTTAAATTATGACGTTCCTAATTTTATTATCTCGTTTTATAACACTTTATCAGCACGAGTTGCAGTCAATTGAGAATTGCATCTTAAAAAGAAAAATTAAGTATTGATTATGGCACTTTTGACGATGTGAGATTTGTAATATAAAAACTAATTATCAAGCAATTTAAGATCCTTATTTAGTACACATTAAAATTTTCATTCTCATTTTTCTACTCATTTTCAACCACACATTCTTCAATAAAATAATATTTTCCATCATATCAATAACTTTTCATTTTTTTCAACCACAAATTCTCCGTCAATCTACTATTCCAGAATAGATTCTATAAAAATAATGTGGTTCAAACACACTCTAAAGGGTACCGGTAGCTACCATTTGTGTAGTAGTTACATAAATATTAAATAAGAACATTATTTTGTTATTCCTAAAAAAAATTAAAATTTTATACAAATCGGTATTCTTGAAAATTTTCATGTTAGTCACAAAAATTAACATAGTTATAAGTTTAGTTTTGATAAATGTATTAATTCTGATAAAGAAGCATAGTTTACACACAAATATTCTATTATTTTATAATAATATCGTGTTGTTTCAATATAAGTGCTTTAATCATAAGTATTATAGAAAATGTATTATGTTCATACTTTTGAAGAAATATAATTTTACACAAATTAGAATTCTAATATCTCTTAAGAATATGACATGATCCTGAAAAAATATTATAGATGTATCCAAACATCTCACAAGAATTTTAAATATTCAATTACTTTATCTGATCATTTAATTATTTGCATGCAAAATCCTAGATCTGTTTTTAATTGTAGTTTCACAGAAAACCTCAATTTTACAATCTATTAATATTGTTGAAAAATATTATGTTATAGTTTTCTCATTAAAAAATAATTTTATATATTAATATTTATGAGAATAATATATTATTGCTCCCGATAATATTATTAGATATTAATATTCTTGAATAATATTATTTTGTTGTTAAAAAACTCTATACAAACTAAGATATTCTAGAAGCATATTGTTTGGTCCTAACTAAATAATATCAATATTTAGTCGAATATATCGTGTTGTTGCACTTGAAGTAGTATGACTTTAATTATAAGAATATTTTATATGGATATTATAATATCGCTCTTCATAATAAAAAATGACGGAATGCGAGGTTGAAAAGTTGTGAATTTTATAAAATATAAGATTAAAATTAATTATTAACTTTAACTTGAATTTTAAACAAATTTTATAGCGACGCCAAACAGGGTATATATGTGTATACCATATGATGATGGCAGTGACCGACTTTATTTTGCTTGAATAATTTCATAAGTACAATGACTTATTGATAGAAATGATACAGGTGCTGCATTGGAGCATCTGTATGGTGCATTTTATGTGTTTGTTGTGTCAAAAACAATGAAAAACTATCAATTGTCTTTCTGTAAATATTCTGTCAATTTTTTTCTGTACTAATGGCAAAACTTATTTTGCTTTTGCATCTTGTGCCTTAAATGAGTATTGAAACAAAGAAAGAAATATCATTACAAGTTCTATTGAAACTAGAGGCAATGTACTTGATGCTATGCGTTTTTAATGGATTCCATTTGAGAAAAATCCCTAACTACCATACTATAAAAATATAATTTCGAAAATATCGAACTTGTAGAATTCTTTAAGAAATCAAATCATAAATCATATTTATCCTTGTTTGGTGGGGATTAAAATCAGATTTTTAATACATTTTAATAAAAATTGATAAAATGTGTGGTTAAAAAGTCGTGGATCCAATGAAATTTGTGATTAAAATTAATTATTGATTTTGACTTAAATTAAAATCTGAGTTTTCATTTCCACCAAACAGTGACTTATCTTTAATATAATTATATTAAAAATAGTGTAACTTGGCTAAAGGTTATAACAGTATAATTCCAGATATTCTCTCTCATTTTATCACTTCTCAAAATGAAGTCAATTTAGTTATTTCCTAACCAACATTAACTCTCATTCGAACAAATAGAAATGAAATCTCGCTTCACAAGACTGAATTTGGCCACAATTTCAGCAACTTCATTTCTCCATAATCAATTTTACCTTCTTGTAGTCTTAATATTATTGATAGTCACAGTTTTGAGAGTGTTGATAGAAAAAAAAAAAAAATTGGTCACTTCTAGACAAAACTAAGGACAACATTCCGAAATCGACAACCCTACTTTTTGGTATGAATGTGAAATTTCCAAATGCGTTAATTGAGTGTGACCTACGAGATTGTACGACTGCACATCAAAAAATTGTGACAACATATTGTTCTGATGCACGTACAATTGAAGAATATGACCACGGATATGTGAATTTAGAAAATTGTCATATTGTTCGAAATTTGTGATTGTGTGACTGTGACCTATGATATTATGTTTACGATCTAAAATATTTGTAATACGGTATGTGTATATGACATAATACATTGTGTGATTATGACCATAAAGTTAGGTATCTTTGACCATAATTCATAATACAATCTATAGTTTCAAATTTGAATATACAATTTAAGAATGTTACCAAAAAATTGTGTCCTTCAAAATTATGACCTAATTTCAAATCAGAAGGCTTCAATAGAGTTGAATATGATTGTTACTAGTTGTAATGAATATCAACATCCATGACCAAAAATAATATTAATTTTTTCTCTCCAAGCTTTGGAGTTTTTGAAATCAGATTTTACAATATTAATATATATTTTTACATAATATACATATAATCATGACTCCTTGACTCGTGTAATTCTAAAAAAATAAAAATTATTTAAGGTGATATATAAGGTTCAGTCACCAGCTATGTTAATCAATTATATCTAATGCATATATCTATTTGATGATTGCCTAGTATTATTATATATTCGTAACTTGAAGTTTGCAAGATTACTTGCTGAAATTTTAAACCATGAACATAATTTTTGAATTATACAATTCAAGACGGTCTTGTTAATTCTTGTCATACTAAAAATCTCAAACTTGTGCTAATGTTAGTTGAAATGACGATAAAGAATTTAACAGTATTATTTATTAATACCTCCAATTGATTTCTAAATCATACTTTTGAGAACAAAGTATTTTCCATTCTGTAAAGTGAATGATATTAATTCTATATGAAACAATACTTATACGCATCATGCTAACATCAAAGTTTTCGCTGTTATGGTTGGCTTATCATTATAGACTAATTTTTTTTATCCTAATTTTTTTAATAGTTCAATATATTTACAATCCCTCCGCCACAGTGCAATGATGTCGACATTAAATAACGTTTAGAATACATGTTTAGTTTGAATTCTTATAAAATATTTTAAGCCCAAACTAGTGATATTTTATAACGTGATTTGTCGACTGTCGTTTTGATTGGACATTTTTCTTAATATTATGGAGAGGAATTAATAAATTGAAGATAATAAACATAATGCATCATTTTATTATCGAGATCTTCACACCGTATAATTCAAACTAGAAGTTAAGAAGATAATTTATATAGATGTATATTCTTATCAAAGAGATAAACAATATTTCGTACACCAACTTTAAATGCTCCAACTTGAATTAAAGTCTTAAAAGGACGATTTGTTAGCATTATATTTGATAAATATGTGGTACGCCTGAAATGTGATGTCATTCGATTCTAGGAAAAAGAGTCTCTAAAATAATGTGTTGTTTGGTGAAGATTAAAATCAAATTTTTAGTAGATTTTGATAAAAATTAGATGAATTGTTTGGTTGAAAAGTTGTAGGACCCATAAAATATATGGTTAAAATTGATTATTGATTTTGACTTAAACTAAAATTTGAATTTTTATCAATACCAAACAGGGGCTAAAATGAAGCAAATAGTAAAGATAGTCCGTTAAAGAGGAATGTACTCTTGGTTAGTACATGGACATTAAAATTGTAAAATTCCATAAAAGGTTCATATACTTGAAATATTGAAAATCAAGATATATCAATAAGTTATATTATTATGAGAAAAGAAATGAATTGAAAAAGAAAAAAATTGTAGACGGCATTTTACACATAATATAGCGATTTATATTATGAATTATAACGATAAGGTTTTGTCCCAAGGTTTTCTGACAAAAATTTTATGATGCAACATGCCAATTTTTATAATGAATTGTAATCTTTTTTTTTTGTTCATTTGGTATTTTATTCCACTTATTTTTTGCCAAACTAAATCTTTAACGAGACAATTATCGTACAATAGTAATCAAAGGGGGATTATTGTAAAATTATGATAATTATTGACGACTATTAGTATTATCAAGATATTTAAATAATTCTTACTTACTCTATAAAAGTGTATTTTATTCAAATTGCAATTATCATTGAAACCTTATATATAGTGGTTATTGTTATAATGAAATACACACTTGAGTTTTGACCCTCTTAATTCCATTTTCCTTTTCCATTATTCTCTTACTTTTAAAAAATAACTCATTCTTGTTCACTTATAGACCTAAAGATAATAAATGAAAGTAGAGAAAAAGACATAACATTCTTGAATTTTTATACTAATCATTTTAATACTTTAAATATCAATATTGAATCACTCTTAACTATCTTATTTTAAATTAAAAGAATTGAATTTCTTTAATATCGTTTTTTTTCTCTATATAATGGTGTCAATAAATCGCGATGTTTGTTTTTATATGAATTATTTGAAGAATGGAAATTTTTACATGTATTTAAATTAGAATATTCTACGTGCAGAAATTTAGAAAATGAATAATTTATGCGCCATAAAATCGTAATTTTTTCGATTTTATGCACAAAATGGTGAAAAAAAGTCTCACCTCCTTCCTCTAGACACACTGTAAATTGCTTTCTAATTGATCATATGCAAGGCTAATTTACTGATTTAGTCCTCGATACCACTAAAAATTTTAATTAAAATCTAAGTCAAAGTCACAATTAATTTTAACAATACAATTCAGAGAATTCACAATTTTTCAACCACATATTCTATAAATTTTTATCAAAATTTACTAAAAAACCTATTTTAATCTCTAACAAATGGGGGCTTCACGTACCGACGTATCGTTAAGCTAAACACATTTAAATCATTTTGTTAGAAATTTATTTTCTGAAGACCTTTAATAATATTTTACATTCGTCAAACAAAAGGTTATAACATTTATTATACCGAACATGGTAATATTCACACGACACGTGTTATAATACACTTTTACCTTCTTGATTTGTGAGTTTTTATCGACAAACGAATTGGAAATTTGGAAGTCGACATCCTCGGATGCTAGCTTTGCTTCGTTTAGATTGTACTGTTTATGTTGCCCCTAGTGACGTGGTATTTGGATTAGACATGGCTCATATGTAGCATTCACGTGGGGTGAAGTAGTAACAAAAGTCCTTCAAATTTGAACCTTATAATATTCACGTTGAAATGTGATTGGTGTACAATCATTTAATTTGTAGGTCTCACACTAATGTGAGAGGTTGTAAAATTTTACAATCATCTAATGATTGTACAAGTGGGGTTTTCCATTCACGTTGGACAACAGTACTTGAATATTTCTTAAGTTTGGCTTCCTTGCTAGCCTGCTATTTTTGGACCTACAATTTTTTCTAGGATGACAAGTTTAGGTTGGTTTTGCCCTTTTAGCGAAGTTTCACAAGGCTTGTGAGCCTTTTTTATTTGTAATTCCTAGAGCTTTCTAGCATCGCTATATTTATTTCGTTGCGTGAAGTTGTAACAACAGTCCCCAAGTTTGCGTCTAATATTTATATGTTAAGACTTGGGTCTCTAGTGGAGCAGAGAATTTGCTTGAGTAGGGCACATGTCAACTTTTCATTGCATTTCAATTAGGCCATGTTTCATTGCCACATTGTCCATGGAAAATGTTATGTTCGAGGAAAATGAATTTAGGGCGTATTCGGTAGAGATTAAAATCGAATTAAAATTGAAAAACTAATCGTTATTGTTGACTTTTATTAGATGAGTGGGACCCAATAACGATTATATTTTCAATTTTAATTGAATTTTAAGCTCTACCAAACATGCTCTTAACTTTGTCCATTTGATTGCAACGTAGAAATAGAAATCGAGTTCAAGGTACAACCATTTTAAAGTGCATTTTCTTTATTTTAATCGAAAACGAATTCCTATAAGTTTGGTGAGTTTTTATTTTTCAACTAACATAAAATTAGAATTTCTTTTCACATTTGCCTATCAAACGAGACCTTATAGGCTTGAGGTGAAGAGGTGATTCCATCATTACCCTTCCACCAAGATTGCATCTATCATTTCATTTTCTCTGTTCAAGGCGATGTTACTCTCTGCACTTGCGTATGTCATGCGAATGATGCGATCAATATGGGCCTTCCATTTGGCGCCTTTCTAGATTCAATTGTAGCTGTAAATGTCATAAAGAATTTAACCTCAATGTTAAAAATCCAATGAAATCACTATCTCAAAACGTCAATTTGAGCTTGGTTCCTCCGAGAACATCTAAGGGTGCGTTTGATTGGAATGGTGGAAAATGGGTGGAAAGAAAATGTTTTACAGGGAAAAGATTTGCCTAGAAAATATTTTGCAGGGAAAATGATTTCAAGTGTGTTTGATTGGTATAATTTTCCACCCAGAATTTTTTTGAAATTTTGGATTTTTTTGTTCACGTTTGGCTTTATTTTATATGGAAATTATCTATTAAAATAATTTTTTTTTTACAATTGGTTATGAAATTTGTTAACATTGTCAAAAAGTTAAAAAAAAATTTTTTTTTGCTCGAAAACTATTTTTTCATCAAAGTTTAGTGTTCGTTTTGCTTCGTTTTATATGAAAATTTTTCATTAAAGTGAATTTTTTTTTTATAATTGATTATAAAATTTTTTAACATTACCAAAAAGTAAAAAAAAAAAAAAAAAATTCCCAGAACATGGAAAATGCTTTCCCACCAATTTGGTGGGAAAGCATTTTCCCCCAAATGGAGGCAATTAGGCGCGTGGGTGGGTGGGGGGCAAAATGTTTTCTTGGCAAAATTTTTACTATCAAACACCTATTTTACATGGAAAATGAAAATATTTTCCTAGTTCTAGGGAAAAGAAAGGCAATCAAACATGGCCTAAGTTCGTATTCACGCCATCTCTGCAGCTTCTATAGAAACTTTAGCAACTTTACCGATAATAGAATCAAAGAAAGTATGAAACCAAAGCTCACAACATTTGGCCTTGTAGAGAAACTTTTAAAAGTTCCATAAAAAAAGAGTAATGCAAATCATCACTACTAGCGTTAAGCGTAAGTTTATATGACAATTAAATGACATTAAATGATAAATTCATTAAAATGTAATTTATTTAATTGAACTTATAAAGTGTAGTCACCTACATTAGTGCTTTGATATTACTAGTGTTAGATAACATTATTCTTAAAGAAAGTTGGTAGGACCAAGATTGAAAAACGTTTATGGTAAATCATGCACTCCAAGCCCAGAATTTAACCTCCTAGATGGGGAACAAACTACTTACAATTCTGAAATTAGGGTGTGTTTGATAGGTTTCAAATTCCATGGACATTTGTCATGTTTGATACCATTTTTTTTCCATGGAATTCCTTCCATTTTTAGCCCACACATGTACCATTTCCTCATTTTCAAGGAATTGAATTTCCCACCTTTTTGGTGGGAAATCCGATTCCATGTCTTTTTTTTTTTTTTTTTTTTCAATGGAAACAAATTTTATAACCAATTGCAAAAAAAAAAAAAATTTACTTTAATGAACAATTTACATGTAAAACAAAGTCAAACGAATACTAAAATTTGATTAAAAAAATTTTTTTAGGGGAAAAAAATTTTCTTTTTTTTTTTACTTTTTGGCAATGAAAAATTTTTTATAACCAATTGTGAAAAAAATTATCACTTTAGTTGACAATTTCTATGTAAAACAAAGCTAAACGAACACAAAATTTAAAAATTTTTTGGGTGGAAAATTATACCAATCAAACACACTCAATTAAAATTTCCCTGAAAAACAATTTTTAGGCAATTACTTTTCCTAGAATTCATTTTCTTTCCACTCATTTTCTACCCTTGCAATTAAACGGACCCTTAATGTAGGAAGAATTTCTCGAATATGCGTTAAATCAATGAACTGTTTTTAAGTATCAGACGAGTACAACAAAAACTGTGAAGAACTTACGGAAAAATCTGCATTATCTCAACACGGGACAAAACACATCTAGAGAAACAGGACTTGAGGCTCATGATTCATCCACATGTTCAATTAATAAAGCAGATAAAAACATAATATCGCGTGGATATGTACTAAAAATTAAAGCCAAGAAGAAACTAAATGCATGCATGCCTGCTTTCCTGATAAGGCCAAAAAGAGAAACCTCAGAACTGTCCCGATATGAAAACAGTGGTATGAACTGAGATTCGTTATTTCACATGCAGCAGAATATAGATTACTGACTCGAACTCGAAACGAAAATGCGATCAAGACAATGAAAGGTTAAACATCAATGGATCATCTAAAGGTGATTATGTGAGGCAAGAAGATTGTGTTAGAAATATTACTAATTGCAATACTGTAAAGTGCAGAAATAAAATTTTATCGACTGATCGAGTCTTGTGACAGCACAATGTTTTAAAGCGAAATTGTCCGTCGATAACTGCTGCGATCTCTGTGGAAAATCACCTCCAAGATACAACGATCAAATAAACCAATTGTGCAGCAATCACAAATGATTTTCAGAACTCTCAATTGTACTCCATAAAATATGTAAAATAGAGTATAATATTTTTTCTGAATAGAAAGATACAAATTCGTTTTTTCGTTATATATTTTTAATGTCCAGATGTATGTTTATATAAGCAGAAAATGATGTAACTGCTTTCACCGTGATCTAGTATTATTTACAATTTTATGGCTAGTGGTAATGAGTTGTTAATACTGGACAGTTAAAAACTGTCATATTTTACTTGCTAATTGATCCATTAAATAATTCTGAAAATGATTAAAAATAATTGGGCACAAACTTTTTACCAATTGAGCATTTCATCTGAATTAGTTATTTCTTTCACATATTATATTTATTGTATGCATATCTAACATATTGATTACCAGCAGAGAAAACTCAGAATTCACGTGAATGAAGCTCACATGAAAGATGAGCATTTTCATAGGCCACCCAAAAATAGTTTAGTTACGTTGGATTCGGATTGGGTCCATCCCTCTATGGAGATCTTGACAAGGGATGCAATTTACCAAACAGTGGCTATAAACTGGCTTGCTTGAAAAGAACACCGAAGATTACTATGAAGAGCCAACGGCGACATTTATCTTATACCTAGTCTGCTGGGCTCATTATGAATGTTTCATTGTATTTCATCGAGTATAGACCAGTTCAAAATAATAAATACTTCAGCCTTAATTGATCGATGCATACATATACATACATTCCATCTAGAAGATGAGGGTGGAAATAAAAAGAATCAGGAGCATAAATTATTTTTATGTAGCTACAAGCCTACAATGAATCTATTGATTAGCAGAAAAGGGATTGAGATGCAGAACTTCATCAGAGAACATCCACACTTTTCATATAAAAAAAATTAGAGAATACAATCCTTCTTATGCATTCGTGTACAAGCATTCAATAATTATACAAGCCAGGCCTTGCTACTAACACTTCTATTTTATTTGTTTATTTATTTGCAAGATATTACAAAATAGTAAATACGACCGCAATCTCAAGAACAAAACAAAAGAACATGATGATTTCTTGAAGCCTACTGGGACGAGGTATGCTTTACATATCTGTAATGGGAACTAAGATGGACCTTCAAATCTGATGCCTCTATTTGAAGATATTTCTGTGTGCTCCGTAGAATTAGTTGTTGACGCATTTTGTTCAATATTTCTAGTGGAAGCCCACTCCTGTTGCCTCGGGATAGAGCGAGCTTTTACCTCCTCTACCTTTTCATCGACAAATGAAAGGAATGCCTGAAGTCGCCGTGATCGCAAGCTTCCACCAGTGGACTCGGACTCGGACTCAGAGTAAAGTTGTTTATATTCACGTATCAATTTTATGAAATATATGAGCAGTGCTAAGAGGCATGCCAACCCAGATATGAAAAAGAGGCCTTCAAAGCTCCTGAGTGACAGCCTGTCTGCCTCGAGCTTTGCACCTTGTAAACTGCAAGCACTTCTTAACAGCCACTTGTCATGCATTCGTTGGAGATCGCCATTCTCCGACAGTTTCAGAATTGCTGTTGACATGTCAACTGCCAGCTGGGAATCCCGTTGAAATGCCTGATTAAAACACGAATAAATATCAAATTGAAGCAGTCAATTATGGGAGGGGTTCGGGGGATGATAAGTGGTTTAGACAAGATAAACTTACAAATCCCCATCCATTTTTTGTGAACTCTTTACCAACTATACTAAATTCACAGTGCGTTGAAAGAAAGACTTCTGCATATGTACGCTCATCTATCAGAGCCGCTACGCCACCATTTTGGGGACCATCCTTTAAAGCTTTAGCATAATCTTCTGGTAACTTGAGTGGAACAAGTCTAGACTCATGAATGCCAAGTTCTGCAACCAGATAATCTCGTGCAAAAGAACCCTGCTGGTAACCTATAGGTTCCTTGCTATTTATTAGACTTCCAATTCCTTCAATTGGTGAAGAGAGTTGCTGTACCGTAAGGATTGATGTTAAGCTAGCAGTGTAACTGGAGTTTATTATTAAGACCACAAATAGCCACAGTATAACCACAAAGCGTCCAAGAGTGCTGACAGTATTTTCTCCTGCATACATCACCAAGTCAAAAATTGATCTTTTTCTGCCGAAATCATTCAAGTTCATATAGTTTCACTGTCACTTACTGTGGGCAAAAAAGAGAGTTGAAAAGCTAAACCTGCAAGGTGAAATCCCAAAGATAAGAAAATGATGAAATATTAATGACTTGGAGGAACATGACTGTCCACTAATACAATATTAAAAATAAAGGGGAGGACATAAAATCAAATGCAGCACTTTGCCTTTCCAGAATTTCAATAATGAAATCAGAAACTATTTGTAGAAGAAAAACTTCATAGGATAGTACTCGTTGAGAGGGTATAAATGTTTGCGATTATCTGCAATAAAGTTTAAAGATTACTTCTGTAGATGAAAAGATATAAAATGAAACTCACCATAGAATAGTAATGAATTGTTTTCTAGGAGGGCCACGAAAATCATCATTTATCCTATGCTCCAATATCCAAACAACTACACCCATGAATAGGAAGAAAATTCCCACGACAGACCACATCTTACGAGAAAATGGTTGAAGAAAAGCCCAAGCATTAGAATGAACCTTCTTAATAGGTGCAACTACAACTAGCCCAGATTCAATAAACGGTTGAGTAAAATCTGCCATCCTTGTTCTATTAGTGGTTATTGCAATGTCGCCTACTGCAGCATCAAAAGCCTAAGTGGAAGAAGAAAAACTAAAGAAATTATGTTAAGCCCAATAAATTCTGGAGTTCAAAGGCATATTAGGGAATTTACACGTACCCCTGAGGTCATCAAGCGGATAAGCTCAGTGCCACTTGGGTTGTTATGACCATCCCCATAGGAGATCATTTTGTATGGAACAGCATATGGCAACAAATTTATGGCAGCAGTGAAAACATCAATGCAGTAACCTGTGAACATGTCAGTGCCTGGTACCTGAGCAACAAAGTCTAGAAAACTAACTCGATTTGGGACCCCAATTGTCAGATGCCTCCCATTGAGTGGAAACACCCACCCACGAGGTTTCAGTGTTGTTTCTCCAGGCCAGATTATAGGATATAATTTATTATCAGAACTAGAACGATCTGGTCGCTTGGTATAGAGTGAATCTGGAGGCCGCATTGATAAACCGGAATTATTAGACCAATAACCAACTATTCTAGATCCTGAACCGACGACATTAATAACTTCAAATGCAGGAAAAACAAGGTTCCTATCTAAAGTAAACCTGAACGGTCCTGTCACACCAGTCATATTGACCTTTAAAATGCTCTCAAGCAACAGGTTTCCTCCGTCAAAGATGCTCAAGGCATTAAAATTCAGATTGCCTCTATGCAATTCCTTTAACATTGGAACAGGAGAAAAAGAAATGTTTCCCCCCTGCTCAAAGAATGTACCAAGGGCATGAGCAAGCACCCAAACAGTGTCATAGGCATACAGACCATACGTGCTCAAACCAATGGAGGCACCATTTTCCACTTTTCTTGTCAGATCGTTCCACCTAGAGATGAAGTCTTTCTTTGATTTTGATTCTGCAGTGTATATACGTAATGTGATAACTCCTTGAATATTCTTATGTTCTTCCGAAGACAGGGGAGCATTAGTATCTAAGAGAGTTGAGAGCCAATTTGTAGCAAGCCACACATATCCCTCATTCATCATCCCCAAATATTGTGCTGTAGCCATTATGTCTAGACCCCTCTCTGGATAAGTGTGAACAACAAGTATTCGGGACTCTGTTAACGCCACGTGAACCAAAACATCTCTTATTTCTTCTATGTTCGCTCGAGATCTTAAAGGTGCTTTATAAGAAATCTTACAGCTCCTTTTAGACAGTTGATCAGATAAGGAAGCTACACCATTCCTTCCATAATCATCATCAACATAAATTGCGATTACTTCTCTCCATCCATAGTAACTGATGATGTCAGCAATTGCCGCCATCTGAAAAAGGTCGTTGAGAGACGTCCGTACAAAAAATGGAAACTGGAGTGGAGACAGGGTCGGGTCGGTCGATGAAAAAGATAATAATGGGACTTGAAGCTTATTTGCAAAATGGGACACAACATGGGCGGTAACGGAGGATTGGGGTCCAATTATGGCTACAGTTTTCATCTCCATGAAGTGGATAGCTGTCATCATCAAGCAGTTTGATGAGCAGAAGATTCAAGTCAAAATAAGATTATAAGAGAATTATTTTTTTCGTATAAGAGAAAATGGAATGATAAAAATTTAAATTGCAGAAATGAGTAGCAGTAGATGTTATAAAGAATATACCCTCCATTATTCCTAAAAATCCACTGAAATTAGTATCAGGCAATGACAAGTTGAGCTTGGTTCCTCCAAGAACATTTGAGTTGGCATTCACATCATCTATCGCAGCTTCTATAGCAACTTTCGCAACTTTACCGATAATTGAATCAACAGAAAGTACTGAACCAATATTCAAAACGTTAGGCCTTGTAGGGAAAACACCATAACCATCGAAGAAAGCCAGTAAGACCAAAAGAAGAAGGAGTTTCATGGTAAACTGGGTGATCCAAACCCAGATTTCAACCTACTAGACGGAGAACAACTTCTTCTAAAATTATCGCAGTAAGAAATTCTGGGATATCTGTCAAATCAATAAGCTTTGTCAGCTCAGCAAAATTAGTAAAGAATTTATGAAAAATCTGCATTATAGCAACACCAGACAAAATAGTTTTTGAAAAATAGGACAAGATAAAATCAATATATTTAACTAAGTACATAAAAACCCAATAACATGCGATTGAAACAAATAAAAACATGGTTTAACCCAAAAGTATTTATTTATTATCACGTTGTGAGAATCTCCATTAAGATACATATTATATGAGACTTGAAAGAAACTTTTGGTGTATGGATTGCCAGTCCCTATGAAAGCCAAAGAAAATAAAGCATGCCAATCGAATTGTAAACACGTGCGCTGACATTATACATAATGGGCAAAGTTGCAAAATTGGATTCGAGAATCGCTGGGTCTGGGTATGAATGATGAACCTAGATTCACTCTCCAATTCATATGCAATTGAATACAAATTACCCCATCAAAGTCGACAGAAAACTGTGATAAAACAAAATGAAAAATCTATAAATTACCAGCAGGGAAGACTCAGAAGCCACTTGCAAGAGTTCCACTTCCACGTTTAGCAGGCGTGAAATAAAGGAACAAAAAGCACTTTGATGTTGTATCAAAGTAGTGCATGAAGTGAAACGAGCGGTTCCACTAAAAAATAAGTTTAGTGCGGAAAATTAGCATTTTTATGGACCTCATTTTTCCAGCGATGGGGAATTCGAAGATAATTTCCACTGTACTTCAGAGCTACATATTTGTGTGCTAGTGCGGCAAGTCATGTCAGGTGACGAGGACACGACATTAGAAAAGTCTAGCAAAAGGAAGAAGACAAAAGTTGAAAAAAACATGGTACTCTTAACTTTGCATGGATTCGGCCAGCGAATTGTCCATTTTTTGCAACAGGACTTGGCTTCTATTGTCTATTTAAAATAAATAAATAAATAAATCATAAAAAAGAAAGGGATAATTGTAGCTGCCTTTCCAAATCGAAACCCAAATGGATGGATTCCATCCAAATCGCTGTTAATTGTCAAATTTCTTTGAGTTTGACCAAATTTTAACCAATATTCAAGAGGCAAAATAGAAACTTTTTATTTTCAAACTTAAAACAATTAAAATAATGAAAACCACAAATGAAAAATGAAAGAAAAAATAAAATCCGCCTTCTTCCCCGCTCTAGTCTGGGCTCGTAAAACTTGAAACTTGACTTCCAAACTTAGGCACGCTTTATTCGTACTTAAACACTAATATTTAGATCCACCCTAATTTGGCGATCCTTTTCATCTTGCCAACGACTCGTGTTGTTGTATCTAATGGGGAGACCCCACTATCCTATTGCATCTGTAATAGGGCAAGTTTTTGTCTTCAACCTTTTTCATCGTTAGTGCAACGTGCTGAGGGAGTAGGGCGCTGACATGTCTTGGTGCTTTCTCAATTCGATTATGATAGCATCTGCCATTCTTCTTTTGGTGCTAAAGTATCTTTGACATTTTTAGTGCTTTGCTATCAAATGAGCACCTCATATTCTGGAAAAAATTAGGGTCGCATTCACTAGAGATACTTGGTATTGATCTGGAAATGCATGAAAGATGAGCATGAACAAAACCTTCAAACTATCTGTAAAACCCTTTGATGCTTTCACAATATTGCACTGGATCCACCATCTCGTATGTGATAATTTTACAATATTGCACTAGATCCATATAAATTCCATCTCAAATGAAAGTTTTTAAAAGTTTTTTGAATTCTACAAAAACTTCTAAAAGTTTTAAAATGAAAGTTTATAAGTTCATAAAAGACTTCTACTAATACCATACAAATCTCTAAAAAATCCATGAAATCTACAAAAGTTGTCACTTAAAAAAAGTTTATCAAAGTCTTCAAAAGCTCCAATTGAATACACCACCCTTAGTCAATAAACAAATGGAAAGAATATATGTACAGAAAAATAAACTAATAATATAAGGCATAGATGAATAACGATAAGTGTCAAATATATAGACTTGATGAGCTGTAGTCCCATAAGAACTAGAATGTTGTATGACAATAGAATAACTAGATAGGATGAGTAGTGGTGACAATTGAGCTGAGTGGCTCGACCGCTCGGCTCGTACTGTAGCGACCCACGAGCCGTTCGGGCTCATCAAAAAACGAGCCCGAGCACAAGCCGAGCAGGCCGGCTCGGTAGGCGAGTCGAGCCTGCTCAGCTCGTTTTTTACGAGCGGCTTGTCTAATTTATTTTTTTTTAAGAAGGATAGTTAAAAAAAATTCAAAAAAGGCAAGCCCGAGCCGAGCAGCTCGGCTCGCTACAATACGAGCTCGTGGGCCAAGCTGAGCTCGCCTACGAGCAAACGAGCCGAGCAGAAGCTCGGCTCGTTTTATAACGAGCCACGAGCTCGAGCTCGTGGGCAACCTCGGCTCGGCTCGTTTGCCACCACTAAGGATGAGACTCCTACAGTGATTGGAACATGAAAGAGGTGATGGAATGGGACTCCATAAGGGAATCATTGTAGGATCCCTTACATAATCGAGAACGAGGCCCAAGAGGGAATGGGGAACTTGGGCTATAGCAAGGAGACCTAAGTGGTTGAATCCTTAGCCCTAGGTACTTGGGGGCCTAAGCACGCGCCATGTAAGCACCAAGGTGATCGAGGATTTGGAAAAGGCTGCATGAGTGTGCATGGTCGGAGACCAAGGTTTTTTTAGGTTAGACTTGGGAGTTGAATGGTATCATCAAAGACCATGTCACCTTGATAGCTTCTATTACCTCTTTGGACTCAAATCATCTCTCTTTTAAGGGATAAATTCATTCTCGAGAATAATTAGGTCTATCTATAGCCTTATTTACATCGTCAAGCTATTATTTTCCATTTAAGTGATGATCCATGACCTTGCCACCTTGGACAAGAACATGCGAGGCCAATCAAAGCATCGGGCATGCTTATTGATTTGTTGAGACTTGACCGCGTTTTATGTGCTTATTCGAGAGAAGGCAATGTGAAGTTAGATAATGTTAGGTAATTCTTTGTGAGTCTTATTATGAATGACGTGAAACATATAATAAAACGAACATCTAGATATAACAAATTACATGTATCAAGATATGTTTTTATATATTAGAAAACAAACAATGTCATATTTAATGAGAATGGATTGGTAATTAACTAATAAAATCACCAAATTTATTGAATTGGGTTCAAATTAAGATATTCTAAACTTCAAAATCACTAATTACATACAATAATAGCTAATTACGATCGAATTAAAAGATTCTGGCTGGAGAGCTTTCCACAAAAAGGAGGTGGGTACACGTGTAAGTAACTCACTCTCCCTACAATGGCGGCCATGAAAGCTCAAACCTGGGATCGCCACTCCCACATAAACGGCCCTCCCTTTTCTACTACTATGCTTTGGTTTTTCTCTTAAGTTTACTTCTCTTTCTTCTAGTCACATTATTTTTTTTCACGAATCTAGACTTAGGTTTTTCAAGAACTCGGCGAATTATAATAAATATACATGTCGATACGTTTAATTCTTTCTGTAATCCGAAGATGGAAGCACTACATTCTTAATGTAGTTGAAAAAATATAGGTTTTTTTTTTTTAGTTTT
This sequence comes from Fraxinus americana, assembly GCA_035079005.1. Classification (NCBI taxonomy): domain Eukaryota; kingdom Viridiplantae; phylum Streptophyta; class Magnoliopsida; order Lamiales; family Oleaceae; genus Fraxinus; species Fraxinus americana. The sequence goes on along the minus strand of CM068706.1, from coordinate 13,243,551 downwards.
TAACGATTGTTGAGTTCAAATCAAGGAAACAATAGTACAGCTGTCCATGTGCTGTGCCTAAAAGGCAAAGAAGAAAGAGATAAAATGTTTGGGGCGAAGCAGATTATAGTATTGATGTATTGGATTGGTGGGTGGTAGAGAAAAAAAATTATGGCTCCAGGTACCGATACGTCCCCTGGTTGCGGTGGTGAATTTGAAAACGGGGTTTTCAAAGAAAATAAAAATATACCCTTTATAGAAGAGGAAAATCATGAGGAATATGATAACTCAAACCAGGCAAAACCAGGGCGGCCACCTCGAAATCTTCCTGTCATGCGCCATTGCAATAGCCAAGCAATGTTGGTAGGTACTTCAAAATTGGTGAGTAGATCCTTAATGTCTAATCCTCACGTTTCTTTTTGTGATATAAGATCTTTTACTTTGTTGAATGATGTGGGATCTTCTGGATGTGAATTTCTAACATTTGGATGGTACACTAGATCAAGTTTGTAGTAACTAAATTTCATATTTGCTATCGTAATTGGTCGGAGTTAGATATTAACTTGTCAGAATGTGTGCTTTAGGCATTGTACTGAGAGATTTCAAGGGCGGAGTTCTTCGATTTTAAAGTATTTTAGATTCGTTACTTATCCATAAGGTAAGTAGGAAGAGAAAATCGTAATTGACTGTAAGAAAATAATTTGATCTTACAGTTATATTTTCAAATTGCTGTACAGGCCATAATTGATCAATCTATGGATACTACATATTGTGGTTTAAAAAACAAGTTTTTACAGATTGCTTAAATAGTAATACTAGTTAGTTTCTTTACAGGAATTGCTATGCTTTCATAATTTGAATGGCCTCGTTGTAGCAGTAGTTGAGGGTGAAATTGATTCATATAAATAAACTAGTTGGTTTTTTGTTTTAAGTTGTTTTCCATCTTCTGAGATAATGAAAAAGTATTTTTTCCAAGTTCAACGGATCTTGAACTGTGATTTTCTTTGCATCTACTGAACTACAACTTGGATGTGAAAGTCCATATTCCTCATCATTATATTGGTTATTTTATTAGTACTACGGCTTATTAAAAAGTAATTTACATTTTTTATGTGATTAATCAAAATCATTGGATTCAAGTCTCCATCAGGTGAGAATTCTGGATTTTTACCTGCCTTCCGCTCGGGCAGCTGTTCTGAGAAGGGACCAAAGCAATATATGGAGGATGAGTATGTTTGTGTCGATAATCTTTGTGAGCATCTTGGCGCGGTTGACAGTTTTCCTTCTCCTGGAGCATTTTATGGGGTCTGTAACTTTCTTTCTGTTTAGAGTTATTTTTCTTATCCGGATTGGGAGTCGAACTAATGAAGAAGTAATTCTTTTAAAGGAAAATGGAAAAACTTATTGATCACATTAAGCATAAATTCGACGTGATCAAGTACCAATATTTATGCCTGATTTTATGTTTTTAACCATATTCCACCTAGCATATTTGTTGATTGAATTCACAAGTTGACATAATTCTGGATTGATTCAAAACCTTTTCTTTTCTGTGAGGTGACAAATTTAAGAAGAAATCTTAGATAATGTATGTCTTGTAGAATTGTTTCAGTGAGTTGAAGGACCAATTATTCCTTGCACATAAGACAGGAAATGACTCAATTGTGTAACTAATAATACATTAACGGGCTTGTTACGAGTTCATGGACTTTCTTATTCGCTTACAGGTGTTTGACGGTCATGGTGGGGTTGATGCTGCATCTTTCACCAGAAAGAACATCCTTAAATTCATTAGTGAGGATGCCCATTTCCCAAGTGGGGTAAAAAGAGCAGTCAGGAATGCTTTTATTAAAGTTGATCATGCACTGGCCGATGCTAAGTCTCTTGATCGTTCTTCTGGTACTACGGCTCTGACCGCTCTTATTTTAGAACGGTAAGCAACTGAGCTGCTTTCAAGTTACATCAGCCTATAATATGTAACTGGTGCTGTGTTCAAGTGACACGTTCATAGATGTTCTAAAACATGATTATCTAACATTCAGTTGCTGTTTCTGCATTATCTTTGCTGATAAATAAAATAGGATTATTTTTTAAACCTGAGCAAAAAGAAATGACATCCACATATAAATGATTTATTATTGATGTTCTCCTTATTTAGTTTGCAACAGGATATGTACAAGATAATCTTCTCCAATTCCTCTGTTGCTCATTCAACAAAACCGAAATACCTTCTGCATCAGTAGTTGTTTCTGATAACACATGTAAAGATGGATGATAGTAATATATTATGCAAGTTTGAAATCCTGCTAGTAGGAAGCCACCAGAAGGCACTTAAACTTAGGACCTCAGTTTTGAAACCGTTGGTTTTGGTTCACGTGATTTAGGTTTCAACCGTTTCAATCGAATCAAACAGTTTGGAAATGTTTCTATTATGTTTCGATAGTTAAAACCGCTTAAAATGAAACTGAACCGTTCACCCAATTTCTTTCAGAAAATTTACTTATTTTACTTAGGATATTCAGTAAATTTACTTGCTTGTCGGCTTCTATTGACTCTTTTGGAAATTAGTAATTTATTTATGATAATAATTTTTTACCTAAAGAATGAAATTGCAAGCTTAAATGTTACGGTAGAACCTTGTATTAATTTATTGATTTAAGTTTGTATTGAAACAATTAATATATTTATTATTTGTGTTATTTTTAGGTCGCTAAAGCCGTGGTTTGAAACCAAATCAAACTGCAAAATTGGTTTGGTTTGAAAATATTCAAAAGCTGCCCAAACCAAACTGTGTTGACACGTGCTAAAATAACATGTTCATTTCTATTTGAATTTGCAGGACTATGATAATTGCTAATGCTGGGGATTCCCGGGCTGTGTTGGGGAAAAGAGGAAGAGCTATCGAACTGTCAAAAGACCACAAACCTGATTGTACCTCCGAAAGGCTGAGGATAGAAAAGCTCGGGGGTGTCATTTGTGATGGCTATCTAAATGGCCAACTCTCAGTTGCTCGTGCTCTTGGTGACTGGCATATAAAGGGCTCTAAAGGTTCAAAGTGCCCGTTAAGCCCTGAACCAGAGCTGGAAGAGGTGGTTATAACTGAGGAAGACGAGTTCATAATAATTGGTTGTGACGGTTTATGGGACGTGATGAGCAGCCAATGTGCAGTAACTATTGTAAGGAAGGAGCTGATGCTGCATAATGATCCCGATAAGTGCTCCCGAGAGCTTGTGAGGGAGGCACTCAAACGCAACACCTGCGACAATCTAACAGTTATCGTGGCTTGTTTTTCTCCCAATCCTCCACCTCGGATTGAAATTCCAAAATCACATCGGAGGAGGAGCATATCTGCTGAAGGGCTAGATCTTTTAAAGGGTGTCTTGAGTAATATCTAAAAAATGATACTATTTTCTTGCACGATTAGATAGCTGAGTTTGCAATACTGTTTGGGGATTTTTCTGAATTTCAGCTGTCTCCATTGCATAGAGTGTAGGAGTTGACATATGTTATCCTTGAGTGTTTCTTCATCTTTGGAAGCATCAGGGCAGTTGGTTATAATTTCCAGTATTAGAGATTAGATGGATTTTTATTAGTCAGTGTATTGTTTCAATAATGATGTTAATAAATATTTTTATTCCCTACGTTATGTTGGGTGCATCTTTTGTTGTAGATTAAAATCTACAAAAAATCTCTAATTAAAGTTCACTAAGCACTTGTTTGATAGTCATTCTTTCAAACGGTGGAGTTTTTGAACGGTAAATTTTTTAAGAATGTGTTTTCAAAAAGTAGGAAAAAGTTTTAGGTTTAGTGAATAATATTTTATTGTGAGATTGTGTTGTTAAAAATTAGTTCATGAAAAAAAATAGTTTTGAAAGAATGATTCTCAAACAAGGGCTACTTTTAACCATGCATTTCACAGACCAACTTTTATTAAAGTTTACTATAACTCTGATTTTAATCAACACCAAAAAGGAGCTATATTGTATCAATTTTCTAAATTTTTATATTCTTTTCGTGTTCCAACTTTGTTATCAATATTATTATATTTATTATTGTCAAAATTATATAATGACCTATTGGATAAAATTAAAGTCAAAAATTATTTTTGAAATTAAGAAGAGACTTTTAAATATATTTGAATAATTCTTTGAAAGTATTTTGTTTGATTAAAAGAATTTTATAGAAAGTTGGTAAAATAATTTTTTTCAAAAACTCTTCTATAAAAAATAATGGAAAGATTTCATAACTAAGATGTTAAATATCACTAATTTCAAATTTAAAAGATCAAAGTTTAAAATTTCAAATTTCAGAATTTTTTAAATTTTATTTATAAATTAATTAATTAAATATATTAATGTCACAATTCCATACAATTTGATCACACATTTCATATAATTGGTCACATATTACTAATTGATCACAAATCACAATTTTTATATGTCACAAATTATTTTACGGTCACAATTCAAAAAATTTATAGATCACAATTTGTTCATCGGTCACAAATAAAAAATTTATATGTCACAATTTATTCATTGGTCACAAATCTATCAAATTAATAAGTCACACATTATTCATTGGTCACAAATCACAAATTTTATATGTTACAAATTATTTTACAGTCACAATTAAAATTTTTTATAGGTCACAATTTGTTCATCAATCACAAATAAAATTTATACGTCACAATTTATTTATTGGTCACAAATCACAAATATTATAAGTCACAATTTATTAGACAGTTACAAATTATCAAATTATCGGTTACATATTAACAATTTTTTAGGTCACACATTATTTCTTGGTCACAAAGTATCGAATTTTAAGGTCGCATTTTAATAGCTAGTCACAATGAACCAAATAATTGGTCACATAAACCAAAACACATCACCTTCAATCCGATCCATCACCAATACTTGGTCACAAATCAACCAAATAATTGGTCACCGACACTATCCCACCGTTGCCACAGCTACAACAGCACCACCAACAAAGCCACCACCACTAGATCCAATACACTTCCGACAAAAATCATCACAACAGCCCCAACCATCGTCGCCACCACCACTATTTTTGCAACACCACCATCACTATCACCACATCGCACCAGCAACACCACCGCACATACCAACCGCCACCACCGCCAAAACAACACCACACACAACACCCACTACACACCACCGTACCACACACAGCACCCACTACACACCCCCACACCCAACCCCAACCTCCGGATGTAGCACTGCACTCAACCACAGCATCCAAACCAATCACTGCACACAACACCACACCTAACCATCGCGACAGCTCCACCACCCGACACAGTACCCAACCACTGCCCCCAAACCAATCACCACACATAGCACCTAATGACCTCATCAAAAAAAAAGAAGAAGAAGAAGAAGAAATGTCGCGCACGAAGGAAAGCCGTCATCGTTGCGCCGTGATGAGTCACCGGCATCTGTTGCGCACAGCGTCGACCGTCGGTTGTAGCAGCAACGAGCTCCACTGTGTCTTCGACGATGAGGGCTGTGAGAAGGAGAGGGGAGAGAGACAAGAGAGAGGCAGGGAAGATAGAGATAAGATGGGAAGACGGTCGCAACAACAACGAGCTCCGCTGTGTCTTTGATGACTACTGTGCGAGAGAGAGACGAGAGAGAGGCGGGGAAGAGAGAGGGAAGGGGAAGAAGAGGGATAAGATTTTTTTTTTTTTTTTGAATATGAAACAAATTTCATTGAACATCGCAATAGCCAACAGTACACGGAGGAAACACCTCCTACACAATGCCCTGCCAAGAGGGATTAACGTGCGACCTAAGCCGAAGCTGAAGCTATTACAATGGTCATGTACGACCACCAGAAACCAACCAGCCCCCACACGAGGCAAAAGAATCGACCCACGCTAAACGGTCCCCAATCAAGAAATGAATCCAGCAAAAAACGAAACCATCAGCAGAGGCAAACTTCCAAGAGCAGGAAATCCATCAACCATCAAACTCATCAGTCCTTCACCCATAAGGTGAGCGAAAATCCAAAGACACCCGAAGAAACCCAATCAACTCCAACCAACAGCCCAACCACCACCAACATTCCCAGCTCAATCAGCCCCAGGGATCCCAAGCCCTGACCCAAAACATTCCCAGCCTTACGGAGGATGCCAAGGCTGCTCAGCAGCCACTGGCAAAACAGGGACATCCACCTCTCCCTGCACACGTTTAACTCGTTTTGGAGTTGACTCCTCAGTACCCTCAGTCGCCTGCCTTCTTGAGCTCCAAGAATTGGGCTCGCATCCATCCACCTCCATAACCTGGTGACCAGCCGAACCTGAGCTTGAGCGAGCCCTCTTTTTCCAGTTTTTGCTCTGACCCAAATCCATTAGTTCACTCCTATAAGGACGAGCTTCCCCACTACTATCCATCACCTGGATATCCGCACCTGCTTCTTTCCCATTGTCTTCCACCTCCATCTGCCCAGAATTACTATCATCACCAGTCTGCTGAGGATCAGGATTTGAAACGGGGCAATTCAGCTGAGTTTTAGCAGCCCCCTCCGACAATGATACACATGCTGAAAGCTTCCTATTAGCTCTCAACCATGGGCCATCTTCTTTGTTCAATCCCTTCCCCAATAGCAGCCCCTTGATCCTTCCGAACACACCGACCAGAGGAATGAAAAATCAACCCACAATGATAACAAAAATTCTGCAATCTTTCATATTTAAATGGAACCCAACACTGGTCCCTGCCATGTTTGAATAAGCACCCCCGCATCAGTGGTTTTGATATATCAATAAGAACCTTAATGCGCAGGAATGCACCAATGTAAACCCCACTGCTATCCGTATCAACGATCAAAACCTTCCCAAGACGCTCTCCTAATGCACTCCCCGTTTTATGCGTCATACCGGCAAAGGGTAGGTCATGGCATTGGACCCAAAAAATCTCTTCAGTAAACGCTATCTCCTTTAGGTTGTTAACATTTTCACAATCGTATAGACACATCAAAGATTTATCAAAAAACCAAGGTCTACCCTCCAAAATCCTCATTTTATCCGAAACCCTAACCAGCTCTAGAAGAAACGTGTTACGCCCTACCTCCTTAATAACCCCCTTACCTTCAAGTTGCCAAAGCTGGATCAAAGTCTTCTTCAAAGCCCCCTTATTTACCTCCCGATCGGCAAGAACCCTAAACGCGATGCACTTTGCTCGTTTTTCCAGGGAGAGCCCATTATCCTCTTCTTCAGCCTCGAGCACCTGAGATTCCTTCGCCGTTAACCTAAGTCTAGCATACAAACTCGCAATATCCCACTCCATCGCCACACCTCTACAGTCAAAGACCAAGAGGGATAAGATTTGGGTTTTAGATTTGGGTAATTGTGATTTAGAGATAGAAGATAGATGAAATATATGAATTAATATCTAATTTTTGTACAAATAAAATTTATATGTGAAATTTGAAATTGAAACTTTAAAATTCTAGTTTTTTGTAATTTCCACAAAGTAAAAGCAAAAACATATTTCATGCTGAATGGGCCCTGAGCCCCTATTTGATGAAAATTAAAATCAAGATTTTAATTCAACTCAAAGTAAATAATTAATTTTGAATAATGTTATATATCAGTATGATAATAAAATATTGGTTATGTGACGATACGTGGAATAATGAAATTTGACAATTCAATTTTTATTGTTACATTATCGTTATTTCATCATAATAATAAATATTATTACACTTTAATTTTAATCACACATTTTTCGAGAAGTATAGTTTTTCAACTATACATTAAGGGTGTGCTTGATGTATATCATTGAGGAAATAATGTATTTTAAATAGTGATATGATGATAAATATTTGGTTAAAAAGTAAGAAAAAGTTATTGATGTGATGAAAAATATTATTTTATTGAATAATGTGCTATTGAAAATAAATTTTAAAATATTGTATTTTTGAAGAACGTGTACTGGGCTAAGTGAAGTTTCATCAAAAGTCATTTAAAATTCTGATTTTTATCTTCGTAAGAAACTTAGAAACAGCCCCGAAACCTATACGCTGCCGCCATTTCGCATATCCATGTCCACTCTGAAAGAGATCCTCACCCGGCGGCCGGTGGCTGCGACCATCCGCCTAACCGTTCCGGCAGGAGGGGCGAAGCCGGCGCCTCCGGTGGGTCCGGCTTTGGGTCAGTACCGGCTGAATCTGATGGCCTTCTGCAAGGACTTCAATGCGAGGACCCAGAAATACAAGCCCGATACGCCGATGGCGGTTACCATAACGGCATTCACGGACAACACTTTCGAGTTCATCGTCAAGTCTCCTTCCGTCACTTGGTACCTGAAGAAAGCGGCGGGCGTCGAAAATGGAAGCAGCCGGGCGGGTCACGTGACAGCGTCCACTATCACCCTCAAGCACGTGTACGAGATTGCCAAGATCAAGCAGAGTGATCCTTTCTGTCAGTACATGTCCTTGGAGTCCATTTGTAAGTCCATTATTGGGACTGCTAATTCCATGGGGATTAAGGTCCAGAAAGAGCTCGATTAGTTTCATTCACTGTTTCACACTGACTTGAATTTAGTAATTGCAAGTGAGTAATGAATTATAAAGGGAATATGTGTTTCCCATTGTGTGATTTTGGTGTTTTTTTTATACTGCTCTGTCCGGGAGGATCCAGATGTGATGATTAGGTTAGATGTTTAGCACTAGAAGGATAAATTCTTGAGCAGCATGTTCGAATTTATGTCACTTCCCTTTTTAATTTTTCATCAAATTTTGATTAACTTCCTAATGACATTAAAATAACATGGAAATATGTTTGCTTAAATGCTTCAAAGAAAATAATGATAGGTACAGTAATATAAAATATTGAATTGAAGGAGCTAGCATTTAAATCCTAGATTTTTATTTATTTTGAGTTTCACTCAGAAAGAAACTATTGAGGACCATAGAGATTATCTTCGTAATGAAAGCAGTGTGTTTGACTTCATCTCATTCCATTATTGTAGGTTAAACATGCTAGATGCACATATCACGATGATGGTCTCAGATAATCGTGTTTTCTTTCAGTTCTAGTTGAACTTGATGTGATTAAAAGATACTGGAATAGATCAAGTCAAATTACTTTCTTTTTAATTTTCTGGATAAATATCATTGATATAGGTATTGAAACATGAATTTCGATGTTTTTAGTTTTGTTAGTTTCATAAAGGCCATCCATCTAAGCAACCTGGGGGATGTTGGGGATGGATGGGTGAAGATCCTTATGGATCTCATGGCTTCCAAGAGATTAAAGTTTTTAGGAAGGCCAGGCAAACTAAAGAAGAGCGCTCTGAATAGCAGGTGCAGTAATATTTTGCGAGATCCAAATTCTTGATTTATTTTTGAGCTATTGCAATCTGAGTAATTTCTCTATTTAAGACTTTGATGCTATGTTTATGTTGTGCAATCTGGGGATATCTTAATGATGGGCTTCAGCAACTTTGGGAAACTGCATATCAGAATGGAGACGGAAATTAAGTCTCTGTTGGGCAAAATTTATAAATCATTTATATATGGTCAAACTTCATTTTTGATCATACATTTCAATGGATCCACAAGTAATCCATCACTCATTTCTATGCATATATAAATTAAACTGTTTTGTAAATTGTTCCAAAACCGAGGCTAAAATGTTGTACATCCTTAGCGCTGTTATGATATCAATCAAATCTAGTATATCCACGGCCTTTTAAACTACTTTACTACCACATTTCTGGATTGATAGGGAAATTATGTGATTTTTTTCTTGATGCCATTTTCCATCTCATGAAGAATTTTGAGGTCAGAGTCATCTACAAATTACTTGTTTCAAGTTCTTATTGCAATGACCCATTCAGTGGCTTTTATGAAGTTGTTAATCATAGAAATAGCCGAAACATTCTATTTTTACATAGTTGAGAATTGACTTAAACCAATTCCTACCCACCATGCGGATGTTATTCTGCAGAAAAGAAGAAGTCTAAAAAATTTCTTCAGTGAAGAACAGGTTGAGACACCTATCAATGAACTAAGTCCCAAATGGAAAATTACCTTCAAAACTCCGTTATATCCAACATGAATGATTCCGTCTTCAATCACATCAAGGCACACACAGTGTTGAGGCAGATTTTTAGAGGTTTGTTTGACTTGTTGTCGTGCCATTTTTAGTGTATCTCGCCCTTCAGATAGGGGGAGATTGTATCCAAGATTTTTTGAGTTCTGTGAAGAGATTGTATCCAAGGTTTGCCCCTCCTGGCAATGTCTAATGGCCCTTCCCGAGATTCTTTCAGCAATTCTTGAGAAGGCACAGTAGCATCAAAATGATCAAGATTGTTTCCTTCTTTTGAAGTTTTGGTCTAGATGAGTATAAGAAGTACAGAGGGTAGCAGTAATATTAATCTGAAGTGAACATAATAATGACATTGACAAATGCAAATTATTCCTATTAAAAAGGAGTAGATACAAAAAAATCTTATTCAAAGAGAGAGGTAAAACGCTTTAGAAAGTACAGTGATGTATAAAACGGTCTGAAGTTGTGTGCCCAACATGAACTAGAAATTCAGTGCCCCCATACGTGTTTTTCACCCTTGTGGTAGAGATGGAAGTTTTTAGGAAGACAAATCAACTAGAGTATTAAAGAGGAGCTCCCTGATTATCGAGTGTAGAATGTTTTACTAAATCCAAATTCTTGATTTTTTTTTTTCTGCTATTGTGATCCAAGTAATTTGCCTGTGAAAGACTTTGATGCTATTTTATGATGTGCAATATGGAGTTATTTCAATGATGGACTTCCACTATTGGAAATTGCATATCAGAATGGAGATGATAAATAAAATGTTATGCATTTCTCTTATCGTAGTGTTGCATATGTATGCCGTTGTAAGCTACTTGTATCACATTCCTGAATTGACAGGGAACTCGTGTGATTTAATCTTGATTCCATTTTCCATCTCATGAAGAATTTTGAAGTCAGAGTGAATGAGTGATCTATATTACTTATTGAGAGTTCTTATTGCTATACAGACCCACCTTCTATCCCCATTTAAAATGTGTGAATTTACAGTATCTGTAAGTTTCACTTTGTGAAGCTTCTTTGATGCCATGGTGGTGGATTGACCCAAAATCTGTCTTAAATCCATTGTTGGATTGTAATAGCGCATGGATTTCGTTATGGTGAATTAGTACTTTTCACTTGCCAATTTTACTTCCTCAAGGGAGACTTGCATGCATATCTTTTGCTCTTTTTGTTCTTTTATGATGAAACAGAGAGTTCATAGATTGAGAATTTCCACATCAAGGTTGAGAAGGAGCTGGATTAATGCTTGCTTTTGGTACAATATGGCTGAACTTGATGGGCCTGTCTGAATTGTAAATAAAAACAATCATGTTCTTTAATCTCTGTGGCCAGAAAAGAATGTCTACATGTGTTACAATTATCTTAATTTGTGCTAGGTGTAGACTTTTAGTTGATAAAATTCACTAGTAGAATAATTCTTTTAGCAATAGATCTTTGGCACAGATTGTGTGGCTTAAGCTATATTGGCATTGTGAAGTACTGTATTGGCGCAAGTCATCTTCTTATGCTACAGTGGCCTGATTATGTGAAGGCACATAGAAATATCAGGTACTACAGGTTGTAGTTGTACAGGCTTCATATCTAGATTTTGGTGTGCTATATATTGCTAAATCTTGAAGCGACTTGTTTTAAACTACCAACTTGCATTGCTGGTACTAAATCCCAGAGAGGAAGCTATCAAAGGATTGCTTTTAGTAGTATCAAGCAAAATCCATTGAAAAATCTACATATTTCCATGATCAGAGACTAGGATTTTTGTACTGTAATATGAGATTCCTGCGTGTCCTCAGGTTTTGTATAAGCTTTACTAGTGACATGCCCCTTTTGGCTGCAGCGTGCACATTGACGAGGTCATCGTTGAATAAAAAATCACGAATCCTTGGACTTTTTAACTTGTGTACGTAAATTATTGCTTGAATTATTTTGGTGGGGAGAATGTTTTATATGGTTGTGATGTTTGTTTTGAGATATTTAGAGAAGCATGAATACTGTGATGTTTCCCATTTGAGGATGCGTGATTTCGATTGTTGAATCGAGAATAATGCTATTTATCACCCGTGGGATGTAACAGTATTATTCTTGCATCAAATATCTGTTTTCACTGTAAAAGGGGCTTGCAAAATATCTAATACTGTTAATGTGGTGGTTTATGTGTCATTGTCAAGACCGAGTGCATGTTCCTTGTACATAACCTGTGGTACATAATCTATTGACTGAGGATTCTTGGTTTTGTTCTCTACACATTAGAGCAGCAATGCACTGGCTCAATTAGCTTGACCTTGAACAGCTGCTTTGATTTTGCACCCTACGAAATTAGTGATGTTTGCCTTGGGGTCACTAATCTATGCAAAAAAGTGTAAATAAGTCCCCCAACCAATAAATCACAGTCCAGGATTTTGCATTCTGAATTGACTTTAGATAGGCATGTACTTAAGGGTAAATAGGATTAATTTCGTTCACAGTCACTGTACTTAGATACAATTTTTAATTGGATTCGCAATTTTAATTTTGTATCAATGGGATCGCTATAACTTTTGTCTCAATTTAGACCACTTTTTTCAATTCCATCACATTTTTTAAGAGAGACGAAATCTATAAATTGAGACAAAATTAAAATGTAGTATTCAGTCGACCCAAAATTAAAATATAATGATCAATTGACCCAAAATGAAGTATAGCAACTCAATTGAAAATTGAGTCGAAGTACAATGGCAGCGAATGGAATTACCTCATTAATTTTTTTATCACTTATTAAACTTAAATCTAAATAAAGAAAACTACGAAGGGAGAACCCTATGCCACTTTCATTTTTTTTTCAGTGTAGATTTTGAAGAGCTCGGCATGGATTTTGCAATGGGGCGAGCAACACGCTACTCACCACCTTCTTCAATCGTCACATCAGATTTGAGAGATAAGAAAGAGCGCAAACTCGTCTTCTCGCGTGACAATTTACCATTAATTCAGGCAAACATTCTCTATAGTTACAATTAAAAGGTTGAAGATTTTGCTTTTAAGATATGAAGGACGGGGACTCACTTTTCAGAAAGATTAAGAACTCTCTATGCAAATTTTCGTAGTAAGTTTGGTGGTGATTAGTGCAATTTCTCAATCATGAAGATCCTTCTTGTGATCTCTAGCGTGACGAGTTCTATTTTTTTTCTATTAAATTTATTTAATAAATTAAGCATTTACCCATGAGGTTGGGAAGTGCAACTTTTAGCTACTGTTTGACGGTCATTATTGAGAAAAAAATGTTCTGAGTATTGATTTTTTGAATGAATGCGTGGTTGAAAAATAAGAAATTTTTTAAAATTTTCATGTAAAATATTTTATTATGTTTCAAAGGAGGACGAATAGTGACTTAAATAGAATTGAAAATTAAGTTGCAAAAAGTTTGTGAATCAGGGACCAATGGTGTAATTTTATTGATATTAAAAAATGAATAAAACTGATGTTTGTCTAACATAAAATATTTGTTTCCCAGTGCACAATGTGAGCCCCTTTTTTTGACTTTGACGTATCAACAAATTATCTCAAATTGATATAAATAAACCAATAAATATTATTTTCAAATTAAAAATCGGGATAATTGCAACAACGATACCAAACTTTTCATTAGTAGCAGATTTTGCCCAAATCTTTTATTTATGTCACCCACGGTACCAAACATTTCAAAATGTAGCAGCTGAAGTCCAAAATGGATGATTTCTGTTAGTTTGACCATTAATTGACGAAATAATTGACTTTGACAATAATTTTGACTGATTTTAAAAAATTAAAATGATAATTTTACATTTTTTATAATTAAAATTAAAAACTCATTTCCACTTTCTTCTCTCCATCCACCCCACCCCAAATATGCAAATCCGGGAAATCAATCAGAGAAAAAATTCTGACAGTATCGTAGAAATTCGCCTACGAAAAGTGAGGCGATTGTGTCGGTGAATATGCACCAAAAGCAGTTGGTTCTGGCACCAAAGGTTTGATTGGGTGGGTGGGGGGGGTTCTCTAACCATGCAAATGTTGGTGGCTCTGTAAAATTCACAGGTAAGGGTGGCTTCGCAGTATTATTGACAATAAGAGAAAAATTTCTGTGATTAATCGAGAAATCTTTAGGCACAAGTGAAAATTCTAGCGAATTTATTGGTGAATACCCACCAAAAACAGCCGCTTCAGGCACTGGAAATTCTATCGTGTTATTTAGCGGCTCAAGAAAACCAATAAAATTCGTCACATGTGGCGCTACATCGATTCCATCGAAAACTGGAGAATAAATAGGAGGTTCCGACGGAGCCACAGATGGAGAATCTTGACCCGATCCAAAACTCGTTTTGAAGCAGTTCAACATTTCTCTCAATCCATGAACCGCAATATCACAATTGTAAAACAGCCCCGACAAAACCACTTCGACACCGTCCAAATTAATCACATCATTATCTGAAATTAGGCTACCAGATTGGTGGCTTTCTACCGTGATCACGTGGTACTTGATAAGGGTATCAAGACCATAACTAGAAGGTAGGCAGCGGAGCTTACTAAGATTTCTCAACCATATTTTCACTTCGAGCTGGCGAATTACTCGATTGTCGAAAATCAGAGTCTTCTCTGCTCATTCTATTATCAGGCGTTGGCTTCACTGCTTCCTTTGCAATTGGTTCCTCTGGTCTAATTCGCATGGGCCTCGTAAGACTAAGAACAGAGCTTCAAAGGAGCCCCAAACACAACACCCAAATCAAACCTTGTCGACATTAAATCCTTTGATTCTAAAATCTCCCTTCTAAGAGAAACATCACTCAAAAAAGAAAGAGAAAACCGGATCAGAAAAAGTGAGAAATTTTGGGTTTTGATTTCCCAGATTTGCAGATTTGGGGTGGGGGTGCGTGGAAATGAATTTTTAATTTTAATTATTTGATTTTGATTTTGATTATTTTATTATTAAAAAAATGTAAAATTATCATTTAAACATTTTAAAATCAGTCAAAATCAATTATTTGGTCAACTAACAGTCAAACTAATATAAACCATCCATTTGGACTTCAATTGCGACATTTTAAAAGGTTTGGCACCGTGGGTGGTACAAATAAAATATTTGAGTAATGTCTGCTACTTAATGAAATATTTGGTACCGTTGCTGCAATTATTCCTTAAAAATGATATATTATCTAAATCTAAAATTATTAAAAGAAAAATAACCCCGGAAGTCCTTTATATACGGCTTTCATGAAAATTTCCTACAACTTGCCATTGTTGATAATCCTTCAAAGTTCAAACCATGGCAGCCCCATATCAATAATCTTCCTCTCCAAATTCCTCGAATTCATTCGAATACAGAAATAAGAAAAAATCATTCAAATTAATTTCGATCTTCAACAAATTGCAAATCTAACCAGATATAAATCTCATCATCTCGATTTCAATTCATCCAAAATTGTTGATTTTTACAGATGGGTTTCGAGAAAGATGAAGCAAGTACATCCTCCAATGTCCTCAGTGTTCCCAGAGAAGACACTCCACTGATGTCCAAGAATGAAAACCATTTATCTTCACGCCCTAAGACCTTTGCTAATGTCTTCATAGCCATAGTTGGAGCTGGGGTCCTTGGCCTCCCCTATACATTCAAGAAAACAGGTTGGCTCATGGGAATTCTAATGATCTTCTCCGTGGGGTTTCTCACTTACCATTGTATGATGCTTCTTGTCTACACTCGCCGCCGGCTTGAAACCCATCTCAAATTTGCAAAGATCTCTTCTTTTGGTGATCTGGGATTTGCAGTATGCGGCCCCATCGGCCGATTTGCTGTTGATGCCATGATTTTACTGTCCCAAGCTGGTTTTTGCGTTAGTTATACCATTTTCGTAGCTAACACTTTGGCTTTTATTTTGAATCATTCTTCTTCTGCAAATCCGAACCCTAGAATCTTGGGCTTTTCCCCCAAGGTTTTTTACATCTGGGGCTGTTTTCCATTCCAACTGGGATTGAATTCAATCCCAACACTGACCCATCTGGCCCCTTTGAGTATTTTTGCTGATGTTGTTGATATTGGAGCCATGGGGGTTGTAATGGTTGAAGATGTACTGATATATCTTAAGAACAGGCCTGTATTGGAAGCATTTGGTGGGTTCAATACGTCCTTCTATGGCTTAGGTGTAGCTGTGTACGCATTTGAAGGAATTGGAATGGTTTTGCCATTGGAAGCAGAGACCAAAGACAAGAACTCATTTGGAAAAGTGTTGGGCCTTTCCATGGCTGTTATTTCTTTAATGTTTGGAGTATTTGGAGCGTTGGGTTACTTTGCATTTGGTGAGGAAACCAAAGACATAATCACTACAAATCTTGGGCAAGGCCTAGTGAGCAGCCTGGTTCAATTAGGTCTCTGTATAAACCTTTTCTTTACATTTCCACTGATGATGAATCCAGTGTATGAAGTAATTGAAAGAAGATTCTGGGAAGGCAGGTACTGCTTGTGGCTGAGATGGGTTATGGTTTTTGTGGTGAGTTTAGTGGCATTACTGGTTCCAAACTTTGCTGATTTCTTGTCTCTTGTTGGGAGCAGTGTGTGTGTTGTTTTGGGATTTGTGTTGCCTGCTTTGTTTCATCTGTTGGTGTTCAAGGAAGAAGCTATGCGTTGGCATGTAATGGCTGTGGATGTGGCACTCATAGTTTTTGGTTTAGTTTTTGCTGTCTATGGAACTTGCTCTTCCTTGGTAGAGATTTTAGTGGTAAAGGATTAACAAGGAGTGATTAGAACTAGTTGCTTTTCAGTGTTTTTCAAATTGTAAAATAAAATACAGTGCAATCAAGAAATGTTATAATATTCTACTTTTGTTAGTTGTTTCAAAAGTTACTTTTGTATCCATGCAATCAATTTGAGTTGATGTTATTTATCAGTTGTAGCCTACTGTTGAACATGGCATGTGTCTTCATTTAATGTAGTTTCTATTTGGCATGTAATCATACAAGTCCTCCATTAATATGGTAAGAGGGTTTCATCAATTAACACTGGCTAGCAATTTTTTTTTTTTGGTAAAAATTCCATCGTGCTCGTGTCCATCTTCACCATCACCCCTGACCCCCCCAGCTCCAATGTTCTGAGCATCCTACTCTTCTCCCTCTCTCCTATCTCCATATCCCCATCTCGTGTTCTGCTCATCCTCCGCCTACTTCCGAAAAGTAAAAAAGTGGGAGGGCAGAGTAAGTAAGAAAAGTGACTCGGGAGAGGAGAGGATGAGGGGCAGTGGGGAAGGTGAGACACCAGGGTTGGGAGCAAGTCTAAATTTTGCTACCCCTCCATTCCCCACGCTCTACTCTAATCTCCCTATGTATACTTTTCACAAGCTATAATCGTATGCCATGTCCCCGTCAAACTATGCACTACTAGAGCACTACATTTTGCTAATCAATGAAATCACAACCCTCTTTTCCTAGTCAAAGGCAAGGAGGAAAATAAGAGGAAAAATCTCCTCACAAAAACTCATCAACCACATAAGAATGTTAAAATTGAAGGTAAGTCGAAAGACAAGTGCCTTAACTTGAGAGCGTCGAAAGAGGAATTCCCAAGATTACTTGCAATGTAAAATCGAGTGGTTGGCTCTATAAATTATTAGAGCGTAAATTTGAAGTTACTAATCGTATTTGCAATTGAATATAGATTTTGAGGAATTAGAGATCTCAGTAAATGGCATTTCAGTCTGAGATTGGCACATAAGCTACAATATCTATGAAAGTAACGACATCGTATTAGAAGAACGTTATTTTGTTCCATAATTCGAGCAATGTCTTACTTCAGTTTCAATTTCAATTATGCAAAAGTTACTCAATTTCTTTAAGTAACTTAGTTTGCGTTCAAAATTTAGTAATTTTTAATTATGCAAAAGTTACGTGTTTTCATTGCATGTCTCTTTCTCCTCTTTGAGTTATCTTCATCCTCTTCACTCACATTAATTTCTTTCTTTTTGAATGCTTCCTTCCTGTATTGGCGATGTGTCTGAAGTGTGACTGCAGACTCGATTTTAAATCTTTTTGGCATATGTTGGATCTATTGGACGTGGTCGAACTTCTCTTTTCAGATACGGGGGAATTTGTAGCTCTCTGGTTTTGGAGGTTATTTTTAGGAATCTATTAAAAAAATAAATAAATAAAAATGAAGCATTTCAAATTATTCACTAGTTTCATTGTCATTTTATTCCTCCTCCATCTCTTCGCCTCGAAAAGTAATCGATGATGCATTTTGCTCCTGCTTCGTGAAATGCACCATCTCGTAAATTTATAGCGACCTACTACTTCCTACACCTTCATCTCATCAATGGTTGTCATTTTAGACTCAAATGACAAATCTGGATGGCAAGGATCTTAGAATTTTTCTCTAAAATTTGACATCTAAGTATTTTTTCCAAGTGCATATGAAGCGTTAAATGTCACATAGCTTTGCATAAAAATCTTCTGACTTTTCATCATCCTTTCATTTTGAGATTTTCGAATTGGGTCGTGAGCAACCTTTTTTTTTTTTTGCTTTGACCTTCTATCCATATCTAGGTTTGTGGATCTTCACCTAGAATGGTGAATTTGATCTGATACCAATATTAAAGTCTAGACCCAAATAGAATTGAATATGTCGTATGTACAACATTTAATTTGACTTAGTGGGCACGTCGGTTTATATGTTACATTAGAATTTATTTTCGAAAATTTACCACTTTTTTATTAAGCCCATGTTGGAGAGGCATTATTCCAGCCATTAATATAAGAAATGTGATCGTTACTCTGCAAAACCAGGCCTACCTGTGAGAGGCATGTCAGAAAAAAGCCTGCTTTTTTGGTACCATAACAGTCAAAATTTTCTACTTCTGATGGAATAATGCCTCTCAAACAGGCTCTAAATGTCAAATTTTCGATTTGTACAAGACGTCAAAACTAAAACATGCAATTAAAATTCATAGTCAATTGTAACATGTATTCGACGTTACAGTTGTTATGATAGTCAAGAACAAAATGAGTTGATACAATGGTCTTTTAAATTTTCATAAGATGTTTAGCGGATTTTGATTATTGAAAATAAGTAAAGATTTTGTTATTAAATTCGAATAATATAAAACGGTGGAAAATGTTTTAATAGTACATAATAAATCATTTGTGAAATGAGAGTTGGGAAGGTGGAACTTATTCTCCCATTGAATACTCCATCTCACCCAACAAAAGACATCTCCTCTTCATGATCTGTGGCGTACGTAAAAGAGCACGATCAGATCTAGCTCAAATCAAGGCGACGACGACGACGATTTCTTTTTTAGTTTATTTATTTGGAGTCGAGTTAATCAATTAACTAAATTATTCTAGAGTAAATTGACCCGGTACTCGACTTCAAATTAAATGAACTTGAGTCTAGTTTAATCAACCGCTAACTCAACAAGATAGAATAACGTTTACAAATTCTGATGTTGATCGAAAATGATTTGATACTCTTAAATTGTTGTATCGTTACAAAATAATATCTGACACATTGAAGTCGTCGTCGTTAGAGTACAATTACAGGAGGGCTAGATGTACAAAAATAAGCCCAAAGAATTTCACCAAAGTACACACATTTGTGGGTCCTGTGCATTATTATTATTTTTAAATACATAGTGGGCATCGCGTATTTGTGTGTATTCTGGCCAAATTCTGGTTGGCTTCTTTCTGTACATGGGGGAATAACAGTGCAGTTATGAAGAGAGATACATGAAATACTCGTTACTCTTTCAAATCGTACTTAACGTACTAAACACGTCATCGAAAAATCAACTGAATATGATTAAAAAAGAAAGACGTGTGATTTTTTAGTCTAATAAGTACCAAGTTCTTTCCTTAATTCAAGCAACTTAAATTAGAAAATTATTGCAAAACAGAATTGAAAAGAGAAAAAACAAAACCACAGCTAATAAAAGGAAGAGCAAAAAGTGGAGAGAGTCTTGTATTAAAGGCCACATATCTCCCCATTTCTCCATTATTATTAATAATATTAATGTTAATACAAATACTAAACAAATCACAAAAACAATCAACTTCTATGTTCTCCGTTGCACAAACCAGCAACTTTTCCTCCCATTCGAAAATCAGTATATGTTTTTCTGTGTAAATTCATCCGATTGAATCAAAGAATCTGTAACTTTGTGGTTAAGGGTTTCGTTTCGTTTAGTATATTGTTTATCAACATGTCTTGCTCGTCGTCATCAGGATCGGAAGAGGAGGATGAGGGAATTGATTCCTACAGAAAAGGAGGCTACCACGCCGTGAGACTCGGCGATTCGTTCGCCGGTGGGCTATACATCGCCCAGCGAAAACTGGGCTGGGGCCAGTTCTCCACCGTCTGGCTCGCCTACGACACTCGATCGTCCGTGCGTTTTTCTTGTTCCAATTTCGCATTTTTATTTATGTGTATTCATTAGAGATCACAGTGATTTTATGTTTATTTTAATTTAATGATTTATTTACATATTACTGTTTATTTACGCTTGGGAACTACTGCTACTGTTATGTTTGAGTCAGATTACTTGCTTGGGTAATATTAGCCTTTTCATGATCTCAACATGTCTGTAGACTATTTCTTTATATGACAATAAATAAATAATATTACACCTTTGGTTCTTCAATACTGGGAAAAGAATATGGAATGAATTAGTCATAGTTTGGCAGTGTGCTATTTTTAGTGATGCCTGTTGGATCAATAATTGGTCTGTGTGAATTGATCTCTAAACTCTTTAGTCTTTATAGTCCATCTACTTTCCACAATCCTATGCTCAATATTTCAGCTTCTAATGGAAGTATGCACAGTGGGCAGTGCAAAATTATTTATGGAAGCTTTATCTCTAGTGTGTCAAATTCTGAGCCGTGTTGCTCTTTTTTTTTTCTCTCTTTTTCCCTGACTAATTGTTGGGGAATGATAAAGCTTTGTAATTTGTTGTTCTCAAGACAAATCCATGTTTTTATTGTTCTAATGTTTGATTGTTTTGTGATGTATTGTCTTACTCATAGAGATATGTCGCTCTGAAGATCCAGAAAAGTGCTCCACAATTCGCTCAAGCTGCTACCCATGAAATTGAGGTCCTTTCAGCCATTGCTGAGGGCGACCCCTCAAACTCTAAATTTGTCGTGCGGTTAGTGGACCACTTTAAGCATAGTGGCCCAAATGGGCAGCATCCATGCATGGTCCTGGAATTTCTTGGTGATAGCTTACTGAGTCTAATCAAGTATAATCGGTACAAAGGCCTTGAATTGAATAGAGTTAGGGAGATATGCAAATGCATTTTGACTGGTCTGGATTACCTACATAGGGAACTTGGACTAATACACACAGACCTTAAACCTGAAAATATCCTTCTATATTCCACCATTAATCCTACCAAAGATCCTACTAGGTCTGGGATGACCCCTATTCTTGAAAGGCCAGAGGGGAACCCTAATGGCGGAGCAACCATAAATTTTGTTGAGAAAAAATTAAAGCAAAGGGCACGGAGAGCAGTTGCTAGAATATCCGAAAGACGAGCTTCTATGGGAGGGTTTGGGGCGCCTCCAAAGCCTGCTAGGTGCTTGGATGGAATTGACTTGAGGTGTAAGGTTGTGGATTTTGGAAATGCGTGCTGGGCTGATAAGCCATTTGCTGAAGAAATTCAAACACGACAATACAGAGCTCCTGAAATTGTACTCCAGTCTGGTTATTCTTTTCCTGCAGATATGTGGTCATTTGCTTGTACTGCCTTTGAGCTTGCCACTGGTGAGATGATGTTTACTCCCAAGAGTGGACAAGGCTTCAGTGAAGATGAGGTAATACTGTCATGCCAGTAATGTATTTTATTTTTATGCATTATAGAAGCTTGAGATCGTCCTCGCCATCCTTTTCTCAGGTTCTTCAGTGTGAATTTTCAAGTTATCTTTGTTTAACTAAAAATTGGACAGTCATGGGAGATAGATTTCACCTAGGATTTTGCAATTAGTTTGTTTAACCCTTAATTGGTGACCTTTCTTGTTTTCGTTGGGTCACGAGGCCATCTTTTAATGTGCTATTAAATTGCTCAGGTTTGCACGTCTTCAAGAGTGAGCTTAAAATATTTTTCGCCACAGTGAAATTGTGGGTTCAAATCCGTGGCAGTTTGCTACTTTCTGTAATAAGTACAAAATATTATGCTGCAGTCAATTTTCCTGTTCTTGAATTCGTTAGCCTGTCCCTCTTTAGTTTTTATGAAGTTACAATTTGACTTTTAAGTAACAATAAATATTCATCAGCGATTATAAACCCTACCTGCAACCATTCTTTTCAGTCTAATATCTTGTCTGGAATTGTGGTCTTTTTATTTCTCTACTGAAGTTTATGTTTGGCTATAGGATCACCTTGCTTTGATGATGGAGCACCTTGGAAAGATGCCTCGGAAGGTAATCGCATCTTCTCTTCTCCTCTGGCTGATTAAGAATTTCGTCTGACTGTTGTTTCTTTCTAAAATAAAAAATTAAATTCCAGATTACCACAAACGGGGCTCGATCCAAAGATTACTTTGACAGATATGGGGACCTGAAGAGGATTCGAAGGCTGAAGTACCGACCACTTGATAGATTTCTTGTTGATAAATTTAACTTTTCTGACACTGATGCTTGCGAATTTGCTAAGTTTCTTTGTCCCCTACTTGATTTTGACCCTGATAAACGACCTACTGCCCAGCAGTGCCTACAGCATCCATGGCTTAATGTAGAAAATCAGACCCAGGATGAGGTAAAGAGTGAATCCAGTGTTGAAAAGACGAATGTTGAAATGACCAACCTTCAAATTAAGGTGGGCAAGTGATATAGGAAATAAAGACGTTCTCCACATGTTTGAGTTTCGCTTCTGGTTTACTTTTTCCGAACTTTCCAAAATCATCATAGAATTTGATTTGTTGAGTAGCTAAAGGATGTAACAAGGTAGTATATCATTAGCATGAGGAAATGACATCAACCTGAAGACACTGACCAAGAATCTGATTATCAAGCTCAATTGCATGCCAGATTGTACATAATAACTATATAATGCTCAAGCCCTCAGGGTGCTTGCATTTTTTAATGTTGACATTGATTAAGCAGTTCCTTTGGCCCGAAAAAGCGATTGCCTGCTCCTTTGGGACCATTTGAGAAAAAGATTCTCAACGCATGATATGGTTGCAGAATTGGAAACTCTTGTATGGGAAAAACATGGATGGATGATCTGAAAGCTGCTTTTTCAGGACCTTATCTGTTATTATTATGAAGAATTCTGTCTTTCCCACTAGAAGATAAGGTTTCTGTGTTGTCCCTCTTGAGTGATCAGTTGCAGCTGCAGCAGCTAATGGTGCGAAAACAGTTTGGTCGTATTTTGCTGTAGAGTTACTAATTATCTGATTCATTTTGGTGTTTCCTGAAATTTATAATTCTAAGAATTATGTTATTATATTTGGAATTTTCGACTCTAGATTTTCCTCTTAGTAATTTTTTCTTTTCTTACTTTCTATGGTGCCAATATTAAAATTCACATTGATTGTA
The DNA here is from genome assembly GCA_035079005.1 of Fraxinus americana. Lineage (NCBI taxonomy): Eukaryota > Viridiplantae > Streptophyta > Magnoliopsida > Lamiales > Oleaceae > Fraxinus > Fraxinus americana. The sequence goes on along the minus strand of CM068706.1, from coordinate 13,219,967 downwards.
AGTTTTGATGCTTGTACATCGTAAACATCAAATTTTGCTGACAATGTGGTTACCTGAGCCCCCGTAGAAATAAAATTCCCTTGAATACCAAACAAATCTACGGATGTATATCATGTTTCTTTTATCCTTAGATTTGCCATGTCTATGTAAAAGTTGGATCTACGGCGTTTAGAAATATATTTTCATTTCGTGCTAAATTTGGATTGTTTGGTGTTCAGATGTCTACAAGCTGGTGTATGACATCCACGCCTAAAATCGGGTCAAGTTATACTTGTCCAAGTTGATTATGTAGTAAGATGGTAAGCTAAGTTAGCACCTTTTGCATCCAGGGATTACTGACTCATCCTAGAATATTGTTCAATAAGTGGAATGTATTATCTCTGTTCTCAAGTTGAATAGTAATGAAAGAATGTCTTCTTTTTTTTAAATATATATGCATGTGGGAAAGATTGCAATAGCAATTGGTAAAATGGGATGACATGGAGCCCATGGGCGGATCTATAGTGGGGTCACTAATCCCTACACTAATTTTTAAATTCGAAAATTTTCACAACGTTTTTCAAGATTTTCGAAAAATTTATTAATAATTTTCAATTTTGTCCCTACAACTAAAATTTCGTAAAATTTGCTTCCACAACTCTAAAATTTTAGCCATGTCCATGATCGAGTCAGTTTGTAAGCTGTTTGAGTTGGATAATTGTTTCAAAAGTTTCACGAAATAGAATATCGGATTGAGTACCGGATATGCAAAATAGATACCGTATTTACAGTAAGTTTAAACACCATATTTCTTCATATCATTTTGCATACAAATTTGACTGTAACACATTTAATTATATATAACAGATTCATAAATGATTGATAAATTTCAGTAAATAATTATACGCAAATTGTAAAATACTAATATGCAAAACGAATAACAAGAAGGAACAAATTTTTTTTTTTAACCCGAGGCCTGTGTTACACACAGTTTCCTTAAAACAGATTCGCCCCCTCACCGTACGTGCTTGATGTGTAATTTGAGCATCTGCTTCTCAGGATACAACGGTAGAACAGTAGAATCTGATCACCACAAATTTTACTCTGGCGAACTGAATTAGAGCCCGAACAATATCACCACCGACTTAAACAAAAACGAAAACAGAAACAAAACTTGAACTACATACAGATGAGTATTCAGATGAATTCTTGTACTGAAGACTGGGAAAAATCGAGGTATATATAGACTTTGTATCTTGTAACTTACCCACTTACTTCATGGCAATTACAACATGAGTTTTAGGAGTTTCAACTGTTTCAGAATATGAAAATTCAATTGAAAAATAAAATAAAATGTAGCAAAACGTAGGCTCTTTCAAGGGGCCAATTTTTTGTCAATCCGATCCAACATTCGTGTACGCAGGTAAGCAGAAGAGTTTACTTTATTCATTTTTGGTTTAACAACCATTACATTAAGTTTAAACATACCATCGGAAACATATCCTTTTTCGATGAATATTCCACTTTTTGACAAAATGATTTTGTCTGACTCAAACACAATACGGAAACCATGCTTACTTAAAAGCGACCCGGACACAAGGTTTTTGCGAATTTCCGGCACATATAACACATTGTTAAGAGTCAGCTCTTTTCCCGTAGTCATCTTCAAAATCATATTATCTTGTCCCTTGCTTTCAGAAGTTGCTGAATTTCTCATGAACAACTTCTCTTCATTCTCAATTGTTTCGAAAGTCGTAACTAGTTCTTTATCAGAACACATGTGTCTCGTAGCTCCAGTGTTAATCCACCACTCTTTTGGGTTTGAACCCATCATATTCACCTAAAAAATGACAGCTGCGAGATTCATCTCGACACATCATGTGCAATGTAGTCAACCACATTTGCTTCTTTCTTCTTCTTTGACAATTTGCACTCCGAAGATTTGTGACCCACTTTGTCACAATTGAAGAATTTTCCTTGAAACTTTTTTTTAGAAATTCTACCTTTAATTCTTAGCTTGGTCCCTTTGCCACCGGATGATCCAGGTTTAGTTTTGTAGGTTTTACTGCTTTGACCATACTCCACAACATTAGCTTTAGCAACACCAGGATTGAACAATTTCTTTTCGGAACTCTTGTTGTCTTCTTCAATTCAAAGTCTAACAATTAGTTTTTCGACGTTCATTTCCTTTCGTTTGTATTTCAGATAATTCTTGAAATCTTTCCATGCGGGGGACAATTTTTCAATAATTGCAGTCACTTGGAAAGTTTCACTCAGCATCATCCCTTCGGCATGAATTTCGTGAAGAATTATTTGGAGTTTTTGCACTTGACTGATCACTGTTTTGGAGTCCATCATCTTATAATCTAAGAATCTGCCGACAATGAACTTTTTAGCCCCGACTCCTCAGTTTTATATTTCCGGTCCAATGACTACCACAGCTCCTTAGCAATTTTCATAGTACTATACACATTGTATAGTGAATCTACTAAACTGTTCATGATGTAGTTTCGGCACAAAAAATTAGAATGTTTACACGCATCAAATGCACTAACAGTTTGAACATCTCCCCCACCCTCTTAAAGTTTTGGAGTACTTTTAGTCAAAAATCTCGCAAAATTCAAGGTGATAAGATAAAACAACATTTTCTACTGCCACCTCTTGAAATTCAAGCCACTGAATTTCTCCAGTTTTTCACCATGATTAACCGGAACAGTAATGGTATGGTCGGTTGTTTGACTCACAACATGACTTGGCAATCTAGCCACAGTTTGAACCACAATAGAATTTGGCCCTTGAGCTATAGCAGAGCCCACAGCCTGATTTTCATTAGTCACAGCTTGGGTTACATCCATGCTGGTTGAATCGGTTGCCATTTTTGAAAATAAAACAAATATTAGTTTCCAATAAACTAAATGAAACAACTTATTTAAAAAAAAATCAATTTTAAGTTTGTTGGATACTTGTTTCAAAAGTTTCAAGAAATAGAATATCGGATTGAGTATCGGATATGCAGAATAGATACCGTATTTACAGTAAGCTTAAACACCATATTTTCTCATATCATTTTGCATACAAATTTGATTGTAACACATTTAATTATATGTAATAGATTCATAAATGATTTATAAATTTCAGTAAATGATTAAACGAGAATTGCAAAATACTAATATGCAAAACGAATAATAAGAAGGAAAAAAAAAAGCTTTTAACTTGAGGCCTGTGTTACACACAGTTTTCTTAAAACAGACTCGCCCCCTCGCCGTATGTGCTTGAAGTGTAATTTGAGCGTCTGATTCTCAAGATACAACGGTGGAACAGTAGAATTTGAGCACCACAGATTTTACTCCGGCGAACTAAGGGGGTGTTTGACACCCATTTTAGTAGAAAAATGTGTTTTTGAATAGTAATTGATGGAAGAATGTGTGGTTAAAAAGTATGGAGAATTTTTAGGTTTATGTGTAATATTATTTTATTGATAGAATGTGTGGTTGAAATGAAGAAAGAGAAAAAGAATGAGAATGAGAACGAGAAAAAAATGGGTGCCAAACGAGGGCTAAGTTAGAGTTCGAACAATATCACCACTGTTTGCGTGAAACCCGCAAGCGTACGGGATCTTTGTACAAGTAACAATTGTGATGAGCGAGTTATCGTCCCACAGGGAATAAAGCTCAATTTTAGAGTATTCGATATATTTAAATTCGCAAATGTAACAAAAGATGGTTGATTTTTAGTTGACTACGTTCTATATCTACGAAATCAATAAAAAAATGGTTTTAAATCAAATGTGGGTGAGTATATTGGATTTCTGACTCCACTAATCAATTCTTAACTAGTGATAATTAATTCAATTCATGCAATTGCGACGATCGATAATTCCACTTTCATTTACTATTCTTTCCCAAAATATAATAAATCTATGATTGCCACGAAACGATCCAATTCCTAGTCCGAATTCATATGACAAGCAAGCATTGACGTTTACGATTATCACACATGATCGCACATGCCATAAATATTATTCCTAATATTTATTGTCCGTGTGTTCCATAAACAGTGTTCTACCTATCGTGAGTTTTCCAACACTACGAATAAGCAACTAATTGTCATAAGGTGCGCAAACATTAAAAACAATAAATTCATACATGTTTATGAAATCAAAATGAAAGAATTAAACTAAAAATACATGATATCGAATTAAAAACTAAAAATCAATTAGCTTCATCATCCATCCAATACAATGGAATTTAGCCTAGTATATTGTAGAAATTAAATTACACAAGAATAATTGAAAAAATATCACCCGAAAATAAGAAAGATGGAAGAAGTTGGAAAAATCCACATTCTTGATGTGAATCTTGAGTCCGGATGAAGAATCTTCAATATCCTATGCAATTCGCCTTGATTCCACGTTGTTAGTCATGTTCTTCGCCTCCAAAATATGTATAATATAGAGATTTTTAGGTCAGGGAGGTTTTCCATATGTATTTTGCTGTTCTCTCTTTATAGGAGCCGAAAATTGGTTGAAAATCACGTCCAAATTGATTTTCAAAAGAGTTTTAATCGTATAAGGAAAGTTGCCTTCGAGCGCGGATTTTTTTTCTCTCCATAGCAGTCCGTATTTTAGTCATAACTTTCGTTTCTGATATCCGATTGATACGATTCAAATTTCTTTGGAAAGATAACTTAAAGAGATACAACTTTGATTGAAATAGAGTTTTTCCAATTCGGATGTTTACTATGCCAAAAATGGGTCTCAATATTCGGCTAAAAATCTGAAATATATCTTGAGCGATTGGAAATTGATTTTGACAATACTTTGATCATGTTCCATTTCTTTTTGAATTCTAATTTCAATCCAATTGTTTCCTAGCAATTTTCAACGTATCTTCCTAAGTATTTACAATTCGATCCTCGAACTTTGGATTTTACCATTTTTCACCATATTTTGCTTCTTTTCTCCAATTCTTCATCAAACATAAAGTTTTACCTACACAATGCAATATAACATAATTTACGTCGTATTTTGCCAAAAATACAACAAAATTCTAGAGTTTCAAACCCCGAATGAGTGTAGAAAATACACTTATTAACCACTAGACTCAAACAGAAACAAAACTTGAACTGTATGCAAATTAATATTCTGATGAATTCTTGTACTGTACACTGGGAAAAACCGATGTATATATAGACTTTAGATCTTGTAACTTGCCCACTTACTTCTTGACAATCATAACAGGAGTTTTAACTGTTTCATATGGGACCAATTTTTGGTCAATTCGATCCAACATTCGTGTACGCAGGTCGCGTCGCACACAAGTTCAAGATTCGATGCCTATTTCGGTCCTTGATTTGCACCCCGTATGCGCGCACATGGAGAAAGCCTTTCCGCTACACATAATTACATCATTCTAAAGTGCAATCCTTTATTAAGTGGTTTTAATTTTCATCCACTTCCTATATGGGACAAACTTATTTTTAGTTTTCCCACCAACACGAACTCCTTTCACTTGACATAGTTTGAGTTTCAATTTCTTATTCACCCGAGCATCATTTTTGACAAGTAAATATATGATTTGGATGTAGTCACGGAGGAGAACACAAATCAACTTTCATCTTCCAAAATAACCAAACGGGTCCTGCTCAAAATTAGTGCCAAAGTCACCCACAAACTCATTTGTTTTCAACTGTTTGAACAAGATATCCAAGTCTGATACCTCAAATAATTATGTTGACATGATTAGTAAGTCATGATTAGAATAGATCCACCAATGGAAACCTACAAGAATGAACCAATAAGGAAGATGTAGTGAAAATTGAGTATTTTATTGTTCAATATTGCACGGGCATTTATGCTTTCCATATAGAAACAAAATAATGAAGAAAGACATCATCATCGTCACCAGTTTTGTTGTTTAAACTTTGTTTGTTATATTATTTAATCATGTTTTTTTTAATAGAAGTTAGGTTGAGGGGGTCAAAAGTATTGGTCGAATTATATTCAATTATGTAATGTTTCTGACGGACCAAGTGAAGTAACCGAAAGTTTGAACATTTTAAAGGAAAATCCAACAATAAAACAAATGTTCACAAGATGTTTACCAAAGAACAGTAGATATTGGATGAAAGGCAGGGAAATTAAAATACTAATAATATATTAGGTTAATGGACTAATAAAACTAGATAGAAACTCATAAACATTTCATACTTTTTTATTCCTTAAAATTTGTCAAGATTAAGTCATTTTGAAATACATGTAAACATGTTTGCTTATACTTTATACTGAAAATAGAGTACACTATATTATATTCATAATCTAATTAGCAAAATCTATTGTTGAGAGAAAAAATGGGTACAAATTTTGCTCTCATGAAGTTCATGGGTGTTGTATTCCCGAATATGGTCAACGAAGTTACCCGTGCTACTAAACTTCTGCATTTTTAGCATGGCGAACTTCCGAGGACTTTCCAATTTCTTAATCGCCTCAAAGAATTGGGCATATTCCTCATTGTCATCCATCACTGATCGAAGTTGTCTGCTTCCCACTTCTTCTACAAGAACGCGTGGGAAAACTTGCTTCTCCCATTTGATAGGGTAGAAGGTTTCTTGTCTAACTCTTCCACTAGGCTTTTTAAGGGACTCTCTTCACCTTGTGTCCTATTGAATACACATGCGGACTGTGAAGGTCTCCACTCCCGCTCATGATGGGACACTTGTCTTGTCATTCATAATGTGTCAATAGGTGAATTGGCGGCCTAGTAGGAAGAATGTTATGAGCCTGTTTGGTAGGGATTTTTGGGGGAAGAATTGATTTTGAATAGTGATATGATGGGAAATGTGTGGTTGAAAAAGAAGAAAAAAGTATTGATGTGATGGAAAATATTATTTTGTTGAAGAATGTGTGGTTGAAAATGAGAATTGATTTGAGAATCAGAAACAAACAGGGTATGTATGCTTTCTTTGCATCGGACTTCCATTCCTACTCTCTCTTTCTCCATTCTGGGGAAGTGGTGATAACTGATCTTGTTGTTTCATGAGCTATCTCACTATTGCATTGCCCAACGTAAATCGATGTACATTAATAGCCATATCAATCACATTTTCAATTAACTCGACAAGATTCCTTGATTTCCTACTTATTCGCCTTTTGGAGTTTTCATTTGAAACAACTCATGTTCCATTGGGAACCTTGACCCCATGATATAATAACTATATTGAGCAGTTATTATCTTTCACTTATTTTAAATTGGCTAATCATCAATTTAAAATAACTTTCTGATCTCTACACTTTATTCCTATGACATTTAATATACACTAGTCCAAAATTGGCTTTAATATATCACTTTATTGACTAAAATTTTAGGATAGCATTATACATTTTAATATATATACATGTGTGGGCCCCACACGTTGAAATTTTCCAACAATCTCCACTGGGTCATACATGTAATCTTACAAATGTCCACAACCTTATGAACTCAAAATTTTGCTATCATTATTAAAGGTATTTCCAAATAATCTCGTTCATTAGTTATATTGATATAGGATCAAAGTGATTTTCGTCACATTTAGCGTGACTAAATCCATCAATGATCATGTACACCCATACAACCAAATGATATAGATCAATCATGAGAATGCAGCATGAAAATTGCATGTTATGTGATCCAAACATGTTTGTTTCTAACTGATCCAACCTTATTTCTTAAGTGAGAACAATATTGAGCATAAAAAAGAGTGAAATAAACTAAATACTTTATTTCTGTACAAAAAAAAAATTCAAATACACAAATGTGTCCAAAACATAAAGTAATGAGAATACAAATTCCCACTAAAATATGATATCCTCATGAAATATAACACACATACGAGCAGTGTGCTCATGAAAGACATTGGGTGGCAATCCCTTAGTAAGAGGATCCGCAATCATGGAGTTTGTCCCAATATGTTCTATGAAAATTTGTCAACACTGTACTCTTTCCTTCACAACTAGGAACTTAGAGATAATTTTTTTACTTAGATGAGCTCCTATTGTTATTGGAATATAGAACTGCTGAGTTATTGTCACAATATAATTTTAGCGATCTTTCTACACTATTCAGAATGCGCAACCCAACGACAAAATTTTGTAGCCATATTCCATGGTTAGATTTCTCATATCATGCTACAAATTTTGCTGCCATGGTAGAAGAAGCTATGCGTGTCTACTTGGCACTCTTCCGGGAAATAGCTCATCCAGCTAGCAGATAGATATAGTCGATGTGGATCTCCTACTATCTTGACATCAAGCAAAATCAAAATCAGAGTACCTTATGATCTCTAACTAATCCGATATGATATATGTGATTCTCTTTAAATGCCTCATAACTCTTTTGACTGCTTTCCAATGATCCACCTCAGGGTTGTTTTAATATCTGCATAGCATTCCAACAGTGAATGCTATGTCTGGATGTGTATAAACTTGAGCATATATTAAGCTCCAACAGCTGATGCATAGGGAATCTTATGCATTTCCTTAACTTCAAGGTCTCTTGCGAGTATTGTTTGAGACTAAATTTGTCTCCCTTAGCAATGGGGGTGTCACCTGGTTTACATTCTTGCATGTTCAACCTCTTAAGTACTTTATCGATATAACTCTTTTGTGATAATCCAAAAATACCTCGAGAGCAATCCCGATGTATTTGAATCCCTAATACAAAAGAGGTGTCACTAAAATCTTTCATCTCAAAATTCCTTGATAAAAATCTTTTGGTTTCGTGCAACATACCTATATCATTAATGACAAGCAGTATGTCATGAACATACAAAATCAGGAAAATATGCTTACTCCCACTGATCTTGTGATACACACAATCATCAACAACATTCATCTCAAAACTAAATGAGATAATTACTTCATGAAATTTGTAGTACCATTGACGAGAAGCTTGCTTGAACCCATAGATGAATTTCTTTAATTTGCAAACCATATTCTTCGAGTCTCCTGACACAAAGTTTTCTAGTTGCACCATATAAATCGTCTCATCAATGTCGCAATTGAGAAACGTCGTCTTAACATCCATCTAATGTAGCTCAAGGTCAAAGTGCACAAAAAGTGCCATAATTATCCTGAAAGAGTCTTTCGTTGAAATTGGAGAGATGTCTTCCTTGTGGATAAAGCCTTTAACTACAAAACGAGCTTTATATCTTTCCACATTACCTTTCGAATCTCTCTTGGTTTAAAAATCTATTTGCAACCAATGGGCTTCGCACCTTCTGGTAAAGGGACAAAATCCCAAACTTTATTGTCTTGCATAGACTTATACTCCTCATTCATGCCATCAATCCACTTTTGAGAGTTAGAACCCTGTATGGCCTGATGGAATTGATTGAATCATCCTCCATTACTCCATTATTTTTTTCATATTCTTGGAGAAATACTATAAAATATCCGAAATCGTATTTTTCATTTCTCTGTGGATCTCCTTAATGGTATTGGCTCTTGAGGTTGTTGAATTTGTACTTCTGGAATAATTACTTCATTTTGGATGGGAGGTTCTTCAACATTGTCTGTTGAGGTTCTGGATATACTTTTTGATCAATGACAGATATAAGAACCTGTACATTGTCAAAAGCAATAGTAGGAATCGAAACCGATTCTTCCTCAACTTTTTCCTCGAAGACAATGTCTCTAACCTTGTCAAAAGTAATAGTAGGAATCGAAACTGATCTTTCCTCAACTTCTTTCTCAAAGACAATGTCTCTAACCTTATTTCTCCCCACAAACTCAACATCTTCAAAAAATGTTGCAGTTCCCGTTTCAAAAAATGGTTTAAATATGGGATCATAAAATTTAGAGCCCCTTGATTGCTCAGAGTAACCAATAAAGTAGATGCTCATTATTTTGGAGTCTAATTTCTTTTCTTGTGGCAAATGTGAAAATGCTTTAGACTGGGCTTTTTGCCTGTCCAAAGCTTATAAGGTGTTTTGGCAGCAGCCTTAGTTGATACTTAGTTCAGAATATAAGCTGCAGTCTTTAATGCTTATTCCCAGAGTGATTTTGGTAAGGTGGAATAACTAATCATAATTTTTACTATATCTTTAAGAGTCCTGTTCGTCTCTCAGCTACACCATTCATGCTAGGTGGTTTTGAAATGGTGTATTGTGGGACAACTTCACATTCCTCTAAGAATTTAGCAAATGATCCTGGACATTGTTCACCTAAACCGTCATATATGTCGTAGTATTTGCCACTACGGTCAGATCTAACGTTTTTTTATCATTTTGTTGAGTTGATTCTCAACCTTAGTTTTAAAAGATTTGAACATGTCTATTGACTCAGAATTTTCATGTATAAGATATAAGTACCCACAACGTGAGTAATCGTCTATGAATGATATAAAATATTGTTGACAATTCCAAGAAACCGTTAGGAATGGTCCACAAATATCTGTGTGTATCAATTCTAAGACATCCGAAGTTCTGTTGCACATAATCTCTTTGTTTTGGTCCGTTTTCCCTTAATACATTCAATGCATATATCAAAATCCGTGAAGTCAAGGGAATCCAAAATACCATCTCACAAGTCATTCAACTCTAGCTTTTGAGATGTGACCTAAGCGCATGTGCCATAATTTTGGTGAATTTTCATTATTTAATTTGCATTTAGTACCACATGATTCCACATGCAAGGTTTCATTATATGATGCAATAGTATCTAGCAAATATAGGTTATCATATAATAAACCAATACCAATAAGATTGAAATTTAACGAAAGACAAAACTGATTGTTTCCAAATGAACAATAATATTAGATTTGTCCAACATAGAAACAGAAATTAAATTTCATCTAAAAGATGGTACAACGAAGGTGTCTTTCAAATTCAAATAATAACCAGTTGCTAACAATAACCTAAAAGTGTCTATTACATCAACTTCCACCGATTTACCATCACCCACATAGATTTATCTTTCACCATCATTTGGTTTTCGATAGCTCAGACAGTCCTGCATAGAAACACTTATGTGAGTAGTAGTACTAGAATCTAATCACCAAGTGTTTCTAAGTACTGAAACTAAATTACCCTCAAAACAGACCAAAGTAAGATTTGTACATTTCTTTGCACGTCGGCGTAATATTTGGTACAATCCTTCTTCACATGTTTAGTCTTGTTGCAAAAAAAATAGGTCCATTTGTCCTCTTGTCGTTTCTTTTGTGCTGGACCCTTATGAGCAGCTTCTTTCTTTTCTTGCCCTTATCCTTAGAAGTGTTTACCATGTGAGCGCTTTCAGTTCTTTCTTACTTCAACCCTTCTTCATCTTGCGGACAATATGAAATGAGCTCATTTAAAGACAATTTATCCTTCTAGAAGTTATAACTTATTTTAAATTGACTGAATTGTGCAGGAAGAGAGATCAATACCAAATGCACGAGCAAGTCATCAGACAGCTCGAGCTTTAGTCCCTAAGTTTATAAGTAATGTGAGATATTTCCATGATATACTCCCTTATATTTCCTTGTCTTTATACTTCATTGAAATCAAGCTTTGTAAAAGCGTACTTGTTTCAATCTTATCGTTTTTGCAACTCAATTTTGGCAAGGAACTCATTGGCATTACTTCTTCAGACACTGTGCCTCTAAAGGCTTCTGGAATGCCGAGCTTAATGATTATTGGACTCATGCAATTTGAGCGATCCCACTTCTCAAAATTCCACTTTTCATCAGAAAAACTTTCTACCGTGAGAGGAGTGGGTTGCTCAATCCGGAGCGCAAGATCTAGATCCATGCAGCTAAGAACAATCAATACGTTCTATTTCCAATCCTTGAAATTTGTCCCATTGAGCATGGGAATAGAATTACCATTTGCAGATATAGTAGTAGTAGATGAACTATATGGAGAACAAAATAGAGAAACAAAAAAAAAACCTTATGATCATATTAATATTTACATTTAATAATCAATAAATTCAAATAATGGTAAATCTCATTTCAAAATACCTAGTACAACATTAATGTCAAATATTTGGACATTAATATTAATTGCAAATTGTACTCTTGGTGTAGTGATCAAACATTGACAATAACTCCTGTGAAATAAAAAAATTGGATTGATTTATTATTCACATGAAAACCTTATAATTATCACACATTTATCACTATAGGTGCAATTCGGCCAAATGTTGATCTTCCTTTGGGCCTATCAATATTTGCATGAATAACACATACATAACTTTCTTCTAATATTCTAAGTTAATTCATTTTCACAAGAGATGTTGCTTTGACAACATGCTAATTCAATTAAGTCACTTTCGAATATTATATCTCCCAAATGAGTCATTTGTACCAAAATTTGAAAAGTAAAACACCAAATTTGCATATTTTATTTATCTTCAAACTTTAGAAGCCTAATGGTTAATAAATCAAAACTTTAAGGGTCAAAATTAATTAATTCAAAACTTTAGGGGGCAAAATTTAAAAATTTAAAACTTTTGGGGCCAATTAAAATAAAATCTGAAACTTTGAGGGCTTTGATTGCAAAATCTAGAACATAAATGACCCAAATTAATTAATTTTAAAACTCTAGTGACTGAATTATTAAAACCCATAATCTTAAGGACCAACTTGAATGAACTTTAAATTTTAGGAGCTGGAATATAAAAAAATACATTTTATAATTGCAACCCTAACCAAAATATTAAATTACAAGCAGGGGCTCCAAATTAATGAATTTACACACGACGCCCTGCCTCCAATTCAACAAATCGACTGGAAAAAGGGGATGAAAACCCTAAAAAAAAAAAAAAAAAAAAAATTCCCCTCTTCTTTCTTCCTTAGCGACGCCGACTAAGGTAGCACTTGAGTGCTGTGGCCCCTAGTCGCCCAGCAGCAGCTGTGATGTTTCTACCGCTGCGGGTCCAGATTTCACATTTTATTTTTTAAGAATTGAAAATCCTTAATGTTAAACTTGAATTTTGGAAGAAAATCGGGGATATAATACCAAATTTCATAACATGAAGTAAGAAATAACCCGAAATTCAAAAATTGCATGAAACTTTATTTCTCAAAGATTCAACAATAGAGATAGTTCTGATACCACTTGATGGGTTTGAAAGTGGATTATCAATCCAAAACTTTATCAAACCCGAATTTATCAAACCTTTTTCACACATATATATATGTGTGTGTGTGTGTGTGTGTGTGTGTGTGTAAAATTAGGAGAGATAGGAAAAGATTCTCTTTCTCATTAATCAATTGGAAAAGCCGACACACGCACACACAAAACCTAAACCTATTTTAGGAAAGTACGTAAATAAGGAATCTAGAATTTAGCTAGCTATAGACAACTAATTACAATCTATAACATTTTTCCTCAAGTTGGAGCATAGAAATTACTTATGCTCAACTTGTTATAAAGATAATCAACCCGAACTCCATTTAAAACTTTCGTGAAGATATCCCCTAATTGTTCTCCAGTCTTTACATGCCCAGTAGAAATCAAGCATTATCGAATTTTCTAGCGAATAAAATGACAATCAATTTCAATATGCTTAGTTCGCTCATGAAACACAAGATTAGATGCAATATGAAGGGCAGCTTGATTATCACACCACAATTTTGCTGGTACTGAAATTTTAAGACCTATTTCAGTCAATAGTTGACATACCCACATGTTTAAGATCTTCAATTTGTTCTCCATCTCCTGTAAAGTGCATGTTTGGAGTCATTGGAGCACTATAAGGTTTCGCCCCCAATTTTCCTGTTTTAGTTAATAAGTCAATGACATATTTTCTCTGAGATAAAAAGATCCCTTTTTACTCCTTGTAACTTCAACATCCAAAAAATACTTTAGCATCCTTAAGTCCTTCGTGTGAAACTGAGTATGAAGGAAAGACTTAAGGGACAAGATTCCTGTAGTATCACTTCCAGTAATGACAATGTCATCCACATACACAACTAAAAGAATTATACCAGTTGCTGATTATTTGTAGAACATAGAATGGTCAGACTTGCTTTTCATCATACCAAACTTTTCAACAGTCTGACTAAATTTTTCAAACCAAACACGAGGACTCTATTTCAAACTATACAGAGATTCTCGAAGACGACAAACCTGCCTAGACTCACCCTGAGCAACAAAATCAGGAGCTTGCTCCATATACACTTCCTCCTGAAGATCACCAAGAAGAAAAATATTCTTGATATCTAGTTGATGCAACGGCCAATTATGAGTAGCTGCCATAGAAATAAACAACCGAACAGATATCAATTTAGCAACAGGCGAAAAAGTGTCAAAATAGTCCACTCCATAGGTTTAAGCATATCCTTTAGCGACAAGACGGACTTTCAATCGAGGAACTGACCCATCCGGATTAGGGAAAAATTCATAGGCCAGGGATTATCTTTCACGAAATCAAAAATCAGATCCCAAATTTTAAATTTACAAAACTCAGGTTTTTCATAAATTAATTAATTATATTTTACAATGAATCTATTAAATTAAATATTTAACTGTAATATAAAATACTCCACCCCACTACCACCTCTACCACTCCGACGACTACTCCGACGATCGGTGACCGTTAATTCCGATAATTGCTCTAAATCCAAGGTCACAGATCAAAAAAAACTATGTTACATGTCATATATTTTCAAATTTGTGGGTCACAGATTCTTTTTTTTAGTTACAAATTATCAATTTTAAAGTCACTGTTCAATAGCAAGGTCACAGACACAAAAAAAAAAAAATCACCACAATTCAATAGCGAGGTCACAGACACCAAAAAAAACCACCACGGTTCAATAGCTAGGTCACAGACACCAGAAAAAACCACCACAGTTCAATAGCGAGGTGACGACACCCAAAAAAAACCACCACAATTCAATGGTGATGTCACAAACACTAGAAAAAACGACCACATTTCAATAGCGAGGTCACATACACAAAAAAAATCACCATGGTTCAATATTTAAGTCACTGACACAAAAAAAACCACCACCGCTAACCCCGCCACAACAATAACAAAAAACAACCACTACCACACAGATCACCATCACCACCACACGACCATCACCACAGCCCAAAACATACCATCACAGATTCACCACCTCCACAACCATACATCCCCAGTTGCAGGCTACACAACAATAAACCCAACTTCCATTAGCTACTGAACACTTACATACGAAACACACAAAGTACAAACACCATCATCACACTCCACCTCAGCCACCACAAAATCACAGGAGAAATACCACAAATTGGGATCTGGAATAGATGTCCAAGAGGCGGACGACCACAAGTGTCGCAGCAGTGCGAGACGCTGCGCTATGTGCAGCAGCGTGCTACTGGGTCGCAGCAGTGACACTCGCTGCTACGAATCCCATCAGTGTCACAGTGACGTTGCTGCGATTCGCAGCAGAGGCAGTGGGAGGAAAGAAATGGGGGAAGAGGAGACGGAAGAAATGGGGAAGGAGAGGGGAGGAGTAGGGTTTGGGAATTGAAATTTGGGGGGATGAGTGGGTATATATTTAATTTAATTTAAAATATTGTTATTAATATTAATTGTGAAATTAAAACTTGATTTTTGATTAAATAAAGTATAAACCTGATTTTTTAAAACATCAAACTAAACACCTTGTTTAGTGTAATTTTCCCTCCGGATTAACCTTAACTGTGAACACCCATTTGCACCCTATAACCCGTTTCCCTGAAGGTAAATCGACCAAATATTAAGTACTATTGTCATCTAAAGCATTCATTTCCTCAATCATTGCATGATGCCAACCAGGATGAGATATAACTTCATGGACAGTTTTAGGAATAGAAATAGAATCAAGGGATGCAATAAAAGATTGGAAAAGATTGTCTTTCTCATTAATCAATTGGAAAAGCGGAAGTATACATTGATCCATGTATCTGATTGCTTAAATTATACGGGGTTATGATCTTTCAATTGATAAGCAATTCTTCTAGAATTCTTCTCTATTGATGGGGATACAGAGAGGTTGAAAAATCACGTTCAATTGCCATGACCCCATGATATAATAACTATATTGAGCAGTGTTCTAAAATGCGTAATGTGTAGCGAAGCGTCGATGCCGAGAATCAAGAATCACAAGTTTAGGCGTGTCAATGCGAAAAATAAGCGGCATAATGCGTTTCATATTTTTAAGGCATTAAATATATTTTTATATATATAAAAAAAAATTTACCAAAAAATAAAAAAATAAAAAAAATAAAAATTTTGTTCTAAAATGCGCCGCCTAGGCGTGCCTAGGCGGGCTAATGCTCGCAAATGCGCGCCTAGGCGCGCAAATTTTCGAACAAAAAACGTCAAAAACGCATTTTCCGCGCATTGCACCAATTCGACGCGTTTGATCCGCGCATCCGCTCATTTTCGCACCTTTTCGAACACTGATATTGAGCAATTATTATCTTTCATTTATTTTAAATTGGCCCCCCATCAATTTAAAATAACTTTTTGGTCTCTATACTTTATTCACATGACATGTAATACCTACTAGTCCAAAATTGGTTTTAATAGATCACTTTATTGACTAAACTTTTAAGATAGCATTATACATTTTGATATATATACATGTGTGGCCCCCACACGTTGGACTTTTCCAACAACAATTTGACCTTCATCTTCGCTTCTTGGGATTTCCGTCAATACTTGTTCCGCTTTAACTCATTCCTCCTAGCCTTTTATGTTCCTCGCGGTTTTTGTAAGGTTTCACACAAACGACCCAAATTGTTGACTTTATAAAACAAAAATCCTTTTTTAATGCCAAAAATAGAGTTTTCCTGCCCAAATTTTACTAGGGTTGTACCTTTTGGGATTTTTTGGATGAGTTGGGATGAGCTTTTTGTTTGAAGGAAGAAGTTTCTAGTGATGTCCTGGCACAAAAAGGTACTTCAAATGGAGAGTGCTAAAATTTCAAAGAGAACCGACCCTAATTCTTGTCTTCATCTGAGATAGATTTTTAGAGTGGAAAATTGGTTCTCTTATACGTTCTCTAACTTTTTTAACCCCTTTGATGTCCGGCCTTTTGATTTTCCAACTTTTTGTTTTCAACTTGTTGTGTTAATGATCATATTTATAGAATTTCTTATGGACTTTTTGGTAATATTTATGAGTTGACACTCTCATCATTGTGCTGAAAGTCATGATTAAGTTCAATTTTCAATATTTTGACTGAGTTTTGTGCTTACTTATCATACAATTAGTTATTTACATGAATGTTTGAACACAAGATTACATTGATTTGATTACGTTAGATTGCGCACTTAAAAGGACATCTATGTTCGAGGTCAAGTCGATGCCTTTATTTTCATTGTTTGGGCAAGACTTCCAATTGTCCTTTAATCCAAGTGTTAGGGTTGTCCGCTTCTTGCTGCTAGTGGTGCTTCGGTTTTATGCAAAATGATCTTTTAACGGTCAGGTTTCGTCTCAAAATAACTTTACGCGCAAACGTTTGTAAGGTTTGAGACCTCGTATGCTAGAAATCACAAGGTAAAATAGTTTTTCCATTCATTATAAATTTTTCTTCAACTCGTAAAATGTTTAAAATTATCAATCAATTATTTTAGTTTTGACAAATGCAAAAAAATAAAAGAAAAAAACAGATTGATTGCTTCAAACGAACAAGAAAAAAGCCTGAAAAATGCCATTTTCACAAGTTGAATATCAACTGTATATATCATGCATCTGCTGAAGCAGTAAAGACGCCTTATCATAATGGGATGATAATTAAATGAATTTCTTAGAACCCTATTTGTGTTCCTTACGGTTATTCAGCATTCATTATTAGTCCCCATATGTCTATCCCTACCAAACAACCCCAAAATACAGAGGATTGAAAGAGACTAGCAAATGAAAACTCATTTTCGATGTTACAGACTAGATCATGACTCATTTGCTGCATAAATGTTTCTAGTTGTAAGTCGGGAGATAGATTTCAAACGATGGTAAAATGTACACAAGAATGATTTTCTCAAAAAGAAAAGGAAAATGATACATTTCACCTAAACCTTCGTCACGACGAAAAGGAAGAAGAATGACTAGAACACAAATCTGTAACTGTAGTCTCACTTCAGTATCATTTACTTACTAAAACACAATTCCACTGAAAAAAGGCATCTCAAGAAAAGTGCAAATGTAAAAGTGTAACAAAAATATTGGAAGCAATCAAACATATCAATATACATTTAAGCAAGTTCAAAATCATTACAGTGCCACCGACAAGCAAAAAATAAAATAAAATAAAAAACAGGAACAAAAAAGGGCCTTGTCAAAAGAAAAATGCATAAACGAGAACTATCTTTGGCCATTGACTCCTGTCATGGTAGCATCCCGTTTTTTCAAATAAAACTATGAACACTACTACGACTGCATGACTTTATTTTGTTTAACACAACCAGTTGTCTTGAACGCCTGGCACTTCCACATGGATGTCCTCTCAACAGGCATCAAACTATCACCAGAAGGACCTACAGAAAATGTTGACTTATTGACAGCTGCAGCTTTGCGTGTATTCTCTTGTGTGACTAACATTCCTTTCGATTTCAGCTCCTCTTTGGGGCTTGTTTGATCTCTGAAACTACAAATGCTCAAAGGCAACTTTTTTTGCTTAATCCTTCCCCTCTTTTTTCCAAAACTATCCAATGATTCCGAAAATTTCTCCTTTGAGTGAAGTGTTCCTGTTACCCCATTTTCCGACTTAAGTCGATCAGCTTTATTATATTGTGATCCTTCTCCATTTTCCAACTTTGGTTGGTCATCATTGTTGAATTTTGATGTGTTTAGATCTACCGTAATCATGTCTACCTCCTTTACTAGTCCTTCAGTATGTATTTTTCCTACTGCCCCATTCCCATTGCTCATGGAA
The DNA here is from genome assembly GCA_035079005.1 of Fraxinus americana. Taxonomy (NCBI): domain Eukaryota; kingdom Viridiplantae; phylum Streptophyta; class Magnoliopsida; order Lamiales; family Oleaceae; genus Fraxinus; species Fraxinus americana. Next base: position 13,201,116 of record CM068706.1, on the reverse strand, counting down.
GATTGATTCCCTTCCCAGACTGAACCTCCACTGTCGACCCCAGTTCTTCCAGAGGCCGACCTCTTCAACCTCTTATGTTTGTGATTCTTCAAATCAGAAGATGGGGAATTCTTTGAAATTCTTGGGGAACTGTTGATGGCACGGTGCAACTTCCGGGCTAATTCTTCATCTGTTTTGCAATTTGAAATTCCTTTGTGCTTATTGTACAATGTTTGAACAGGGACGTGCTTCTTCATCTTGTTCTTTTTCAGATATTTTTCTTTGTTAGCGCTCTCTTCCGAAAGAGAAGCAACAAGTTCCAAAGCATTCTTGGCAGCAGCCACAGCCTTAGCTGCTTTAGCAGCCTTCTCTTCAGCAATAGCTCTCGCAGCCTCTGCAGCCTTTGTCGCTTTTACAGCAGCCAATCTGGAGGCTTCAACAAGCTCCTCATTGGAAAGATTCGGGTTCGCCAAGTTGGATTTCAATACATTATGAAAGCGAGTATCATATCCATTCCGACCATTACAAGAAGCAGATGGTGTGTGGCAGTTAATATCAGAATTCTGCCTCTTCAATCCCGCCAGAAGCCGCTTTCGAGGAGGCAAAAGGGCATCCGCACCCAAGTGATTAACATCACATGCGTTTGTCTCCATTGCTTTCTACATCTATATGCATACCAATAGCTTTAAAATCCTTCACAACACTACAAACAACAACAAAATTCAAACTTTCAGCACACACTATTCTCAGCTACAAACCAGATCCAAATTCATAAAAAATTCCCAATACCCAAATCAGATTATGCATAATTCGACATAAAACAAACACAAATTCAATCATCCCACAAATTTGAATCCAAGATAAGAAGTTACACAAAATTCAATTCAAACCCATAAGGATCATAACAATCAAAAACCCCTAAAAAATAAAACAAGAAATAAGTATTCAACAAAATACAGACATTTTCCAACTTCAAGCATAGATAAAACACAATTATGATCAAAATTAACCATAATTCACAGAATTAAATCCTGATTTAAGACAATTACGCAAATCTGATCGTGCATAAAAGCTATAAATACTATGGTATCAGATAAATTAAGCTGAAATTGAGAGGTTCGAATACCGGATCTTTTCAACTTTTAAAGAAGAGAAGAAGAGTTGAAATTAGGGTTTTCTAAGGAGAGAATATATATATTTATATATATGAGAGGAGATGGTTTGTTGTAGAAATCAAAACCAGTTAAAAAAGAAAGAGAAACGTTAAAGATGATATTACATTTACAGAAATTTGCAGTGGAGGTCCCTTTCAAAAAAAGTGCAGGCAATTCTAAACTTTTAAATCGTAACGTATACATCCCTAACTTTTTTAAAATATAGGATAAAAAATCGTTGAACGATTTTCGTAAAAATAAATAAATAATAAAGTGTTTGATCATAACTTCACCATCTTTAAGGGGCAAAATAGAAGTATGACCTGTTTGATTTCCATTATTTTCAAAATAAATTTTTCCCTTTTTTCTTTTCGATCATACATTTTTCAATAAAATAATATTATATATAAATTTAAAAAAATTTCTTATTTTTTAACCACATATTCTTTAACAATCTACTATTACAAAATATATTATTCTCTAAAAATGGGATTTAAATAGGCTCTAAGTCTACATTTTCGAATTTAAAATAATTAAATAAATAAAAAGACAAAACATATATATAAAAAAGAAAAAAATTGCAGTAGCAATCCTTAACCTTTACCATTTTTGTAAACTTTTTTCTAACTTTCAATTTATACCAATGAAGGTTCCTAACCTTTCAAAAATATATAGTTGTGGTCCAAATGGATGTTGGCCGTTAGTTGACTAATAAAAGTGGATTGGATAAAATGGTAACTTTTTATTTTATACATAAAATAAAATAATTTAAAAACCAGAAATAGTATAAAACAAAATAAACTAAAAAAGAAAAGGAGAAAGGAAAAAAATAAATCGTTAGCATCTCCACTCACCCATCGTCGGAGCAGCCTCCCCTCCCCTCCCCTCCACAACCACCATCAAATACCACACCTAAACCTTAGCACCACCACCATAGAATCCACACACCAAAAAATCTCCATCATCTAACCACCACCTCGGCACATATTTAAACCACCATAATTACTTTTCCCCTTCTCATCACTGGCACCAACACTACAGAAACTCATGAAAAAAGACACCACTATTCCCAAAAAAATGGTGGTCTAAAGTGAAGAAGAAAATGAGAGATATGAAAAGTGCATCAATTGTTTGTTCCAAATTTGTTGAAATACCATCATCAAATTGTACGTCTGGATTGTGGGAGTCGACTGCTGTTAGTCCACGATGGTGGGTGTGATCGAGGAGTTGTCAGCAGTTTTTGAGTTCATGAGTTGGGGGTTTTTGGGGTTTATTCCTACGACATCTGGTGGAGTTTGGGATCGTGGTTGGGTGGAATGTGTAGAGGGGAATGAGGGCTTTCCGATTATTGGAGCGATGGTGTTGACGACGGGGATGCTGTGCCGGTGGTGGAGTATTTTTGGATTTGGTTTTAGGATTGGGTAGGGAAGATGACTGGGTTCTGGTTTTTAATTTTTTTAAAAATTTTTTTAATTGTTTTATTATATAAAACATAAATTTACTATTTTATCATTTTAAAAATTGGTCAAAATTCGGTCAATCTTTTGACTATTGGTCAACTAACGGTCAAATTGATGGTTTCTATCCGTTTGGACCCCAAATGCATATTTTTGAAAGATTAGAAAACTTCGTTGACACAAATTAAAAGTTACGGTGAAATTTACAAAAAAAATGAAAAGATTAGGAATTGTTGCTACAATTTTCCCTAAAAAAAATTATTTATCTTCCTCACTCATCCCAACCCCAACACCACCTATGGTCGACATCCCTTCCTATTCTCTTTTCCCATTTCTGGTTTCTCATTATAATTGACTTTTTTCCTCTCCCCCCAGTTACTCTTTTTGGACTCGAGCTCTTAAAATCACAAATCTTTTTACAAAGACGATGTTTGGTTTAGCTAAAAATTTGAGTTTTTAATAGATTTTGATAAAAATTAATAAATATGTAGTTAAAAAGTAGATAAAAATCGTGAATTCCTTTAAATATTTGGTTGAAATGAATTTTAAAAGATGAATACCAAACAATCAAACATGGGCAAAATCAATTTTCTTCACAAATCAATCAAATCCAGATCTCTCTGTTTCATCTAATTTATCTATTATTTTTGTATTTTTTTAATTTCAATTCATTAAATAATGCATAGGCCTGAAATTGTCGAGCAAATAGAACAACTGGAGTGCAAGTTGCTTTTAGAAGCATGAAGACTTTGTGCGATTAGGCGAGGACGATTCCGATGGAGGAATAGAATGTTCAGTCAGTGAAATGTTCGATTAGGCATTGAGGATTGCTATTGCACAATGATGCCTACCGTGTGTTTTTCGAGAGAAGTTATATTATATGTGCAATTAATTTGACAGATGATGAGGTGACGTGCATTTTGATCCTTGATTTGAATTTCATTTATTTAAATCAATGGTCAAAATGTATGTCACCTCATCCTCTCAGTGTAAAGAATTTTTGTATAACTTAATCGTATCGAGATTTGTCACTTAAATTTGAGTGAAAATGTCAATAAAAGGTCATTACATCCTTAATATTTTTGTTTTTCGAATTCTTTTTGAGATTTGTGCTGCAGCTATGAAAATCAAATGAATTGATTTTGACTAGAGCAGGGGTGGGTGAGGGGAATTGTGCCGGGGTGGATAAGGAAGATGAATTAATTAATTTTCTCTTTTTTGTTTATTTTTATTTAACTATTTTAAGTTAGAAATTTTAGGCTTATCATTTGACCCTTCTTAAAAATGGTCAAATTGAGATCAATTGTTTGAAGTTTGGTCAATCAACGGATTTTATGATGAAAATTATTTTATCGCATATTTTTGAAATGTTTGATTGTACTCCGTTTTGGCACTTTTAGTACAGTTTATTTATATATTTGCATTAAGTTTTTTAAATTTCAAGAAAATTGCAAATAGTTTTAACTAACAATTTCCGTCTTAAAAAACTTGTGTAAAAAAGAATTACCCTTAATCTCAAATAAAGAAATACATAAATAAAAAGGAAGAATGTTTTTGTTTACCCTAAAAGAGAGAACAAAAATCTTGCTCATGCAAATGTTTTACTTCATCCTAAATACATTTATTTCTTGTCTGGGAGCGATTTTGTCCCCATTTTGCTCAAATTTTAATCCAATTTTTGACCGTTGGAATTGTACGTGGGGTCCTATTTGTGCAGTAATTATTGAAGCAAAAAGAGACATTTTACCAGAAAATGCCATTTTCTAATGAAGAATGAAATGAGAGTTAAAGGACGCATTTGTCATTCTACATAATTCAGTCAATAGTTGAGGTTCTCCCGTGTGACAGTATATGACCCAATCCAACCCTTATTAGCATGCCAAACCCAACCCCAACCCTTGCTAACATGCATAAAACCATTGAGACCACTACCTAATATCACAACCAATCACTCAAAACCACACCGCAGCCACCAGCCATCACCGCAACTAATTAATCACAGTTGTAAAACCATCACCTACCATTAGAATCATTGCCTCGTGAACTTGCCACGATATCTCTAGCCACCCATACTACCAATCCCCTACATTCCCTTAGTTGTGACGTCCCATGCCTTAGGTTCACCAATATGTTTCATGATATGTGCAATACGTGAACAAATTATCGTGTGTTTGGACATGTGAGGTCTAAAACATACAATTATATTAAGCCCTATTTGGTATATATTAAAATCTTAATTTCAATATAAGTGAAAGTCAATAATTAATTTTAATCACACATTTCATGAGATCCACAATTTTTCAACCACACACTTTATCAACTTTTATCAAAATTTACAAAAAATTAATTTTAATCCCTACTAAGCAGAAGCTAAATATAAGCCCCACTATAGCATAAAAACATCCCAAACTGCCGCGTTTGACAAGAAAATTCGTAAAGTAAAAAAAACTTGCATGGCTAATTTCTAATTTTTTGGACTAAAATCATCAAGTTGTCAAATCCAATAGGTCTCAATTCAAGATTTGCACCGTACCATCCTAGCAACGTGTTGAAGTCGCTGGTTATTGTACACTTTGAACAGCAATCGTGACATTTGTAACTATATAAATTTATTAACTAATAGTATGATAGCTACTTTTATATTAAAAAAATGGCATATCAGTACATGTAAAATTTCATCCAAAAAGGGGGAGAAAATAAGGGGCATTATTCAAATTGGCCTTATTGATCAGGGGGATTTTCTAAAATAGTCGGGTCAAATGACCCATTTGGGTTTTTCGTGTAAAAGTCAATTTTGCCCTTAATGAAATGTTTTTTTTATTACAAACTAATTCCTCAAACTTTATAGTTTTTTAGAAACTAATTATATTCCTATTTTTATTCGTCATCACTAGATATTTCTTCTAAATCTGATCTTTCTTCAAATATTTCTTCATTCACTTCTATTTCTTCAATATTAACTTCTTCACATTCATCTCTAATTTGTTCAAAGTCCGTAATTAATATCCTAACTTTCTTTTTTGGACATTCAGTGCTTATATGTCCTTCTTCATTACAATTCCAACATTTACATCGTTTTTTATCTAATAGTTTTTTATTATAAGGTTTATATTTTTTTCTAAAATATTTTTTTTTGGTTTAAAATATTTCTTTTTAAACTTATTATATTTTTTATATTTTTTGGGTCTATTTTTCTTTTTCTTTTATAATCATAACATCCCCAATTTCCTGGTACTTCGGTATCTCTACAACAAATCCTATCTTGTATAAATCCTGATTGTTTATAAATCATTTGATTACTACACATAGTACTTATTTCATCTTTTATGGTTCTTATAATAAATCCTAGTGTATAACCTTCTTCATTTCTTCCTAATTGTTTCTCTTTAATCTTATTTTGAAAATAATTATTCCATGGTGGTGGTAATTTCCTAATAAAAACTTATTTATAATAATTATTATCAGCTCAACTTCCAAACATCATATAATAATATTTACTATATTCACAACAATATTCGTTAAGGTAACACATATTACAAATTTGTAAATGTTCCATTCTATTTTTAGCATCTTCTATTTCTTCTAATCTAGCTTTAGTACTTTCATTTACTCAAATTTCTCTCCAGCAAATTCTCTATAAATTCTTGTAGCGACTCTATTTATTCCTTCTATTATACTAATTCCAAATCCTGCTTCAATACTATCTTTCCAAATACCTTTTGTTGTTTCTTCTAATCCTCTATACCAATTAAATACATTTCCTTTAAATGTTGCTAATAAATATTCAGTTCTATTTTTATTATAGTATTACATGATTGTAATTAAAGTGTGTTATCATATTAGTACTCCATTCATTTATAGCTCTTCTAGCATCTAATTCACAATCTAAATTTAAATATGATCCTGCAATTTTCCATGGGTTTGATTCTCTTAATACTGGTTTAAATTGGTCTCTATACATTCTTTCTTTGGTAGTTTTAAAATCTACTTTTGTATTAACATATCTTCTTGGGTTTATTTCTGCTTCATATCTAGCTGTGCTAGTTTCTCCATATTCTTCTTGTTTTACTGCTCGTGGTCCTCCCGTTTTTCCGACAATATGATTTTTAATTATTTCTTCACAAATTTTTAAATCTTCTAAGTCAAATATTAAATTTTTCATATCTTCGTTCATTATTCTTCTATAACTAATTTTCCTTCTTCTTTTTCTATAAGATTTTCTTCTCGCTTTCTAAAATCAATCAATAATCTTTCTATATCTTCTTTTAATCCTCCATTAAGTTTTATTAATTCTTCATATTTTTCAATTTTCTTTCTAACTTCCTTAAGTTCTTTGACATAATTTGGTTTAAATAGTTTTTCTTTATTTAGATTTTCTATTATTCTATTTAAAAGATTTTCTATTCTTAAAAAGTTATTTTGTAGTTTTTCTTTTTCTTCTTCGTAGTTTATTTCAATTCTAGTTATTTTTTCATCAATTGCTTTTATATTTTTCTCAATTAAATTAATTTTATCATTCATACTCATACTTTAGGTTTTTTTATAAGATGGTTTTTCAATTTCAAATCCTAATTTATTTAATAGAATATCAAGTTTATAATTAATAATATCTATATTTTCTTCTAAAGTTGCTATTTTATTAATACTATTTTTCTGTGCAATTTTTGATATTTGATTTTGAATTTCTTCAAGTTTAGTTTCATCAAGTATTTCTAAATTATTAATTTGTTCTTTTATTTTATTAAATTGTTTAGACATATTTTTAATTAAAACTTCTAATCTTTCTTTAGCTATTTCATCTTTTGGATCTATATTATTTATCTCGTCTATAGCTTCTATATCTTTAGATTTTAATTGTCCTAATTGTTGCCATAAAAACGCATTAGTCCAGTTTGTAGTCATATTTAACAATTCATCTGTACTTCCCCATGAGCTTAAAGGTTGAAATAGAGTTGTATTCCATTTTTTAGTTTGATAGCTTCCTATTGGTAATCTAATATTTTCTATTTCTTGTTTATCAAATCTTATTTTTGTTGGTAAACTCATATTAATCTGGTAAGTTTAAGGAATTAATTATTATATTATTTATCATTTGTCTTATTTCTCTTCTAAATTGTTCTTTTCTTCTTAATTCTCTTGTAATTTCATTCCTTAATAATTCTCTTTTAATTTTATTCCAATTAGAAATTTCTTTTTCTATTTCTCTACGATTATTGTCAGTTATTATTTGTTCTTCTAAAATTTTTATTTTATTATCACAAAATTTTCTAGTTATTTCAGGCATATTCTTATTCTATATCGTCAAAACTAAGATCAAAATCATATAATTCAGAAACTTCATTATAACTTACATGACGTTCTATAGTTTCAAAAGTTCTCTCACTATTTTCACTATCTAACCAGAAAAATATAATCATTTTTATTATTTCTTTAGGCAATCTTTCTTTTAATCCAAATGATACAATTGTAAGACATTTTTCATAATATCTACTATCTCTTTTTATGAAATTTATTCCTCTAGTATAACTATCATAAGTTTCTGGAGTTTCTATCATGTGACTATAATCAATACTATTAGTATATCTAAAAGGTACAGTTCTATAATAAAACTCGTAACTTTCCATAATAAAAGTTTTTCAAAGTAAACAATCATATAAAAATTCTTATATAATAATTTTCATGCAAAATTTTCAGACAATAAATTTTCTTGTAGCTTAAAATAAGGGCCTTACCACGCTTCGCCAAATAGCAAGAATGTTATATGCTCTTGGTCACCTTCGTCACAAGAGTTGGCCAAAGTCCGACAGCATCACAGCAAAATGGACACAAAGGCACTCAAAACTCTCAAACAGACTCACTGTGTAGAACAACACTCAAAGCGTAATAAAAGATTTATTTTAAACTTAAAGATTTTATTGATCTGAAGATAGCTTGAAAGCTATTATACAAGGATTTTTACAAAGATTGATACTCCGAAGAGTGGTTTCTACTCTCTAACGAGATTGATTACAAAGATCGTTCTTGAAAGTTTGAGATGGTAGTTCAGAATGAGATTTCGGATGGCTAATTTTCGATGATCTTTTCTAATGAGAAGTGTCTCAATTTATAGAAAGGCTCGCACTTCACCGAGAAGCTTAAGCCAATCGATTTTTACAACACAAAAGTAAGAAGTACAATAATTTCAAATGTGGTTGAAAATATTAAAAGTGGTTGTTGGTTGTCTTTATTCGAAGGTCGGCAATTTCTTTTGATTCCAAATTTTGACACCGGTGTCTTCTTATCTTCAAAGTTCACATGGTCTTGCAATACGTTTTTCTTGATCGTCCTTTACTTGTGAACATGTCCCATGAGTCGGCAAGCCTCTTTAATGCATTATTCACTTCCAGAGATTTAATCGTTGATAATTCCACAAATTTTTTCTTCAAGAATTTTTGATTCTTTATTTCTTCTACAGATAATGATCCAATTATTACTCATCATAGACCATGTATCTTTCTCCATAAAGAACCGCATTGTTGAGATGCAGATCGATTTTATTCCGAGAGCTCGTCTGTAAATCATCCATTTTCTATTAATAGTGGGCAATTCTTTAAAAATTTGAATCTCCTTGAGTGGATTTCCATTATTTTTCCGAATTGTGATGAGATGATGTTCTCCATACCACTCTGGTTCTTTATATTCAGGACTAATTGTGTAAAATCTTAGTTCAATCGGTTGTTTATCGCTGAATTTTTTAACACAATTAACAAATTCTTTGTCAAACTATTCAATTTCTTTTAGATCTATCCCAGGGAAGAGTCGATCTAAAAATCCAAATGCTGCCAATTTTCGAACAATATTAGGATCTGCTCCTTGAACTGCACTGATCTTTGGATAAATCGCCGTTGGAAGGGCTGTCAAATATAGAGAACTTCCTTCTTTGAAATTATATACCCATTCAGAAAATTCATAATACTCCTTTTCCATAGGATGTAGATTAGTTCGAACATGATGAGTTGTGATTATTCCCTTTGGTGATTTGAGGTCACCAATCAAGATTTTTTTTATTTTCTTGGAATTCACTCGATAACGATGAGGTTGTTCCAATGGGCCTTTTGATAAGGATGTTTGAGTGTTTGGACTCGTGGCTCCTTTTCCACTTGTAAATTTTTCCAACAATTTGTTAATACCGACAGTAATTGTTGTGGACCTTTGTTATGACATTTTCCTCTTGCAAGGTAAGAGGGTCATTTCTCTTAAATTCGAATCTCCACTTGAAGTGGATGTATTAATCTCCCGAAATGGGATATGACTCGCTCTTTGATCGTATTCACCTTTTTCCAAAGGAGGGTACTCCGTCGCAACTTACAAAAAAGTCTAAACATTCTGTCAATTTTTCATCTATTTTTTCTTTATTATCATTTAGTTTATCAATCTTTTTTCCACTTTCAGCTACTTTGTTTGATAAATCGCACAAAATTTGTCTGATGTCAAGATGATCCTCTTGAATAGCAAGATAATCTGCATTAAAATCTGTTAGAAGGTCTTGCAATTCTTTGGTAAATGCTTCAACCTTGTCCAAAATCATGATTCATGCTCAAGAAATCAGCAAATAAGTTATCTTTTCCTTTAATATATTCAAATTTAAAATTATAAAAAGATAATAGCACTTGCCATCTATGTAATCTTCTATGTTGAGGTGAATTTGGTAATTTATTATTTACTAGTCCGTTAAGTTGAGTATTATCAGTTTGAACAATAAATTCCTTAGGTAGCAAGAACATTTTGAATTTATTTATTCCTTTAACAACTGCCAGTAATTCTTTTTCATTGGTTGAATAATTTACTTCAGCATTATTAAATGTTCCACTAGTATATCTGCAAATTTCATTTAAATCAGTTTTTAATAAAACACTCCAATATAAATCAGAAGCATCGGTTTGAACTATTAATTTATCTTTTTCATCAGGAAGTCTAAGTTTAGGTAAATTTTTACAATTTTCTTTTAAATTTTTAACACAAAGAGTATGTTCTTCATTTCAACCTAATTTATTTGATTTTCTTAATAGTTTCTGGAGTTTATTTCTTTTTTCTACAAGTTTTTCTATGAATCCTTCAGCATAATTAAGACAACCTAAAAACTTTTGAATTTGTTGCTTATTTTCTAATTTATCAGGAAATAAAATTATCTTCTCAGAAATATGAGGTTGTAATTTTATTCCTTCACTATTTATTATCATTCCTAAAAATTCAATTTCATATTTTGCTACTTCTGCTTTTTTTTGACTAAGTATTATACCTTTTTTTGAGCAAAGTGTAGCAAAAATTCTAAGATGTTTAAGATGATCTTCATATGTTTCTGAGCAAACAAATATATCATCAACATAAACAATAAGAAAATTATAGGTTTTAAAAACTTCATCCATTCTTCTTTGATAAATTTGTGGTGCATTTTTTAATCCAAATGGCATAACTATCCATTCATAATGTCCTTGAGGGGTACTAAATGCTGTTAATGGTATACTATTTTCTTCTAGTTTTATTTGCCAAAATCCAGATTTACAATCAAATTTTGAATAATATTTTTTGTTTTTGGCAATATTTATTAATACTTCTTTATTTGGTAGATAATATCCATCAAATTTAGTGTTTTTATTAAATTCTTTATAGTTTACTACCATCCTAGGTTTTCCTCTTTTTATCTCTGAATGATTTCTAACCATAAAAGCTGGGCTACTATGAGAGCTATTACTTCTCCTTATAAGTTTTTGATTAAGAAGTTCTTGAATTTGTACTTGAAATTCTTCTTTATCTTCTTGATTATAGAGCATAGGTTTGACTCTAATAATGATTGTTGGTTCTAATAGTTCTATTTTAGCTGTTGTTTTTGATTTTTCCCATTTTTCAAGTGGGTTTTCATAATAATTTTTAGCTAAAAGATCTTTTATTTGATCAAGAGTAATTGTTTTGATTGAATAATTGAGTAGTTTTGGTATAAATTCTATTTTTTCACCAATGAGCTACCGAACTCGAATGGTTTAAATTCTCTAGCAATTTTTAGTAAATGTCCACATGGTGTTTTTAATTGAATAGTATAAATATTTTGACTATATTGACTAAACTGTTGTAGAAAGTCATTTCCAAGAATAATATCACAATCATTAATATTATATTGGTAAACATTTCTTATGGTTACTATTTTAGATCCTATTATAACTTCTATATTTTCATTTTTATATTTTAAAGATTCTCTTACTCCAGTTATTCCTTGTAGAGTTAATTGTTGTTTATTTTCTATCCACTTTGGTAATAAAAATTCTTTAAAGACAGTTATCTCAGCTCATGTATCAATTAGAGCACAAGTAGTTATTTTTTATTCAAATACAGTTATTTGTATATATACACTTATTGAGAATTTTATTTCTCTACTCATTTTTTTTAGGGCAATATGTGGTTATTTCTTGATGTATAATAGAATTCCTTCCTTGTCTATTTTGTAATTATCAAAACTATTTAAAAATGAATTTCCTAATAATATTGGATGTTCATCAAAATTCATATTATTATCAATATAACATTCTATGCTTAATAATAAATTTCCTAATTTAATTTGTACTTGTCCTATGATATCACAAGAGTTTATTTTTCCTTCAAAATCTCTATAACTATAAGGTTCAACTTTTTTCTTTTTAATTCCTTCATCAATAAGAGAGCAAATATGATTCTGACTTGCTCCAGTATCAATAAGTATTTTAATTTCATTTATCCATTTATTTCCATTAAAAAACTTTCATTTGATTCCATAAACACTATTATTTTTATTTTGTATTATTTTTGAAATACTATGTCTTACTGTATTATTTCCAATAATTATTTTATTTTCTTTATATGTTATTTGTTTTGGTATTATAGGTTGATCAATACTTATAGCATCATCATGTCCTATCTCGAAATTTTCTATTTCTTCTATGTCTTGTTCTCTAGGTAAGATTGCTTCTCCTATATCCCTAAATTCTTCGTCAATTTCTATAAAAGGTTTTTCTTTATATATATTTCCATAATTACTATTTGTATAACAATATAATCCTTGATATAGCATAGTAAAGACTTTATTATCATCTTTTAATATTTTATTAGTCATCTTAAAATGTAGACTAAGACAATCATCTAAATTTTTATCATTTATATGCACACAATATCTTGGATAACAAGTAAACTTTAATTTTTTATAGGCTAAGTTTCCTTTTACTATTCCTAAATTTCCATTTTCTGCGGTTATACATCTTTCATCTTGTAGATTAAGTATTACAGGACTATTAATTTCTTCTTTAAAACATAATTTTATTATTATTTGTATTCCAGCAAGGTAAACATAAGATATTTTATCTCGTTTTTCTTGTTTTAATTTTCCTAGGAATTCATTAATATTTATTTTTGTTATAAGATTTAATTTTATTTTTCCTTGTGTATGTTTAATATCTATAGCTTTTTCTATTTCATGATATTCATTAATGACTAACTTTTTTCTTCTAAAGGATGATCCTAAAATATTAAATAATTTATTTTCTTCTGGTGGTTTTAGACTTAATTTTGCTCTATTAATTTTTCTAAATTTTTCCCAATCAAAATTTTCTTTTAAGGCATATCCTTCTACTCTTTCGTATACTTCAGTTTCTATATTTTCTGAATTTTCTATTTCCATGATCTTTAGGTATCTAATTCTTCAATTCTCCTAATTTCATTATTAAGAACTCTTTGTATTCTTTTTAAAGTTTTCATTTCTATAAGAATAGGCATTTTAACAAGATATCCTATGTCTTCGTCTAAAATTTCATCAAAATCTATTAAAAGAAAAGTAATTTTCTTTTCAAATTTTTTCTTTATTTTAAGACTATCGGAGTCTTTTATTTTATCAATCAAATTTTGATTTATTAACAAGATGTTGAATATAACTATCAGTATCTAAATATTCAGTAGAATTGTTAACGTACCATCCTATGCAAATTTCGTTATTATCTTCCATTCTCTAATGTCTTTAATTCCTCAAGATATAGGGTTCTGATACCATTAAATTTTGAGTTTCCTAAAATGCAAAAATTCAAAAATAAAATTATTAATCAATATCAAATTTTTCGGCTCAAGATAGGTGGAAAGAGTTGATGGTGAAGAAAAGTTAATTTTTTATTGTAAGGGGCAAACAATTTATCGAATCCAAAATTAGAATTAAAGTTTGAAGGACTAACATGACTTGTTTTGAAACCTTTTATATTAAGGGTATTTTAGGTAGTTTTAAGGTTGAATAGTAAAAAGGGGTATTTTGGAAAGGGTATGGTTGAATTTAGGGTATTTTCAATAATTTCCCTTATTGACCAAGCCTTTTAAGATTTTTATAGAAATGTCTATTTTACCCTTAATGATATAGGTTTTTATTTATTACAAGATATATCCCTTCTTTATGAATAGTTTTAGAGATTAGTTTCTTATATTTGAACAAATTTATTTTTTGATTTAATAAATTCATATATAATGATAATATTAGTTTTAAACATCGTAATTAAAGATTAGCATTTCTTCTCTCTTGGATTTTACTATATAATTTCATTATAAGTTGTAGTATGTTGGGATAATCCTTAATATATCTTATTAACTTTTTATCAAACTCTTCAATTGATGTGCTTATGATTTCACCATGTTCTATTTTTTCTTCTATTCTATTAAGTTCTTGAGAAGTAAATTTTATTTTATCTAACATCTTATCTAACAAATTATCTAATCCTTTAATTGTATATCCTGACATGTCAGATAATATAATGAGATAATAATTTAAATATTATGAATGAACATTTAAACATTGAAATAATTAATCCCTACGATTCTTAAAGATCTAAGAAGAATTATTTCTAAATTTAACAAAAACAATAGTTTTACCTTAATTCTAATCTTTAAGTTCTTCTCCTTAGAATCAAGTAACATTCAGGCTCTGAATATGCAAACTGTTCCATCAAACAGCCTTATGCCCCAATAGGGTTTTTTGCTATTTCAATTTCTTGCCTTCACTGTGTCATTTCTTAGAATTAAAACTGTAGATCTAATTAAAGAAAACTCTCTTTTTGTTAAAGTTAGAAATAAATTTCTTCTTCAACTCTTCAAGAATATATGAGAAATGTAGTTTAGAAACTCATATTTGTTTAACAGGATTGGAATGTGAATGATATTATCAAAATAGTATTGATATTGAAAGATTGGTATTCAAACAGAAGATTTGGTTTTCTCACAAGTTGAGTGCTCAATTTTTTCTCTCCAATTCGTTCTGTTTTTTCCTCTAGCCTAATGGCTTTCTATTTATACATCCAATTGAGGTAAAAAATTATTAGCCTCTTAGATCATTGCATATATCATATAGCACTAATAATTTGTGCTTTTTGACATTAAGAGCCTATCAGCCCCTCCATTATAGTCACATCTGCTTTAAGTATCTGTCTTTGTATGCAGCTGGCTTCCTTTAGTCACATCCTCCTTATCTCTTTGGAATCTCCTTTTTTATTTTGTTGGTAGGTAGGGCAATATCTTGCTTCACATGCACATCGTAAGGTAGATATGCATCCTGGCATTTGATGGGTATCAAATTTGTTGATATAGTCTCTGAGGACATCAGATCTTTGCTGTTCATCATTTGCAAGTAGGGTCCATCCTTCATATTGGCATAAGCATCTAAATCTTTTTGTATAAAGATTTTTGGCCATATTATAAAGAACTTTGTATCCAAGAACTTTTCGGTTCTTAATCCATGCTCTGGTAAATTTTGGTAATGGCTTGTTAATTTCTCCAATGTCCATGGAAAAATTCAATCCAACATATCCAATTGTAATAATATGTTCTGCTGGATAAAATATTCATCCATCCATTTCTGGACTAAGGGTATAAAATGTTAGATATATAGATCTTCATTGAGCATATTTGGAAACTTCGGATTTGAATATATCATCAAACTTTTCAAGTTCTTTAAAATTTTTATCTGAATAGATTAGATCCAAATATCAATGGTCAGCCATCATTTTTACCATCATTGGTTCAGATCCTTTCATCATTATTATCCTTGGATAAATATGATCTACTGGTGAAACGAAATATGAATAAGTTGTTTGTAATTCATACATCATTTTAGTAGTCATTTTGTATTCTTCTTCTTTTGGAGACAAAGGGATTTCATCATCTTCATCTGGTTGTATCTTGATGGATTTAGAATGTTCTTCATTGATAACAATCTTTTTGCGACTTTGAATAGTGATGTCCTTTTTTGGTCTACTACTGCTTCCGTTTGGTAGATCACTTCTGATTTATACCTGTTTAGTATCAACATGTTCGTATCTAATAGTATCTTTAGTATTCAATGATCTTAATTGAGCTTCAATAGCTTCAATTCGATTAATAATATCATTGGTAACTTTTGTATGAGATGAACTTATTTCCATTATAATTTCTATATTTTGTCGTAAAATCTCGTTCATCTTTTCTATTCCATATTTGATATTTTCAGCTTCTTCCCTGGCATAAATAGCCATGGCTTTAAGCTCATCTAGCATCTTTTTTGTATTATCCATAGGCAAATTCAATAGTTCTGCTTAAAAAATCTGTAAGAAAATTGTTAATTCCCATGGACAATCTCAAAATTATAAAATGATAAATATGCTTGCTATCTATGCAATCTCCTATATTGGGATTCCATTGATAATTTATTCCTGACTAATCCTACAACTTGAGAATTATCAGTTTCAACAACAAATTTCTTAGATAATAAAAATAATGAGAACTTTTTTATTCTTCTAATAAGTGCTAATAATTCTTTTTCATGTGTAGTATAATTTATTTCTGCTTGGTTAAAGGTTCTATTGAATATCTGCAAATTTCATTTAAATCTGTTTTCAATATAGTTGCCCAATATTTGTTTGAGGCATCTGTATTGACAATTAGATTATCTTTTTCATCAGTAATCTTAATTTTGGTAAATTTTTACATTCTTCTTTTAATAATTTAACTATTTCTATATGTTCATTATTTCATCACTTAGTATTTGTTTTTGTAAGTAAGATTTGTATTTTATATCTCTTTTTTGAAAGATTTTCAATAAATCCTTCTACATAATTTAGATAACCTAAGAATTTTTGTATTTGTCCTTTAGATTCTAATTTATTTGGAAAACTACTTATCTTTTTAAATATGTGGGTTTGTAATTTAATTCCTTTATTATCTAGTATTAATCCAAGAAAATCAATTTCTTGTTTTTCTATTATAACATTCTTTTTAGAAAGGACAATTCTTTCCTTTTTACATTTATTTATAAATTGTATCAAATGATTTCTATGTTCTTCTTTATTATTGGAACATATCATCTACATATACTATTAGAAATTTATTAAATTTTCTAAATATATTATCAATTCTCCTTTGATATATTTGAGGTGCATTTTTCAATCCAAAAGGCATAATTAACCATTCATATTTGCCTTGAGGTATACTAAATGCTGTATATTGTATATAATTTTCTTCCATCTTTATCTGCACAAATCCTGATTTACAATCAAATTTAGAGTAGTATTGTTTTCTTTTTACAAGGTTTATTAGGATTTCTTTATTTGGTAAAAAGTATCCATCAAATCTAGTGTATTTATTTAATTCTTTATAATTTATAACTATTCTGGTTTTTCCTCTAACTTGCTCAAAATGTTTCATTACCATAGAGGTTGGACTACTATGGGGTTCATTACTTGATCTAATAAGTTTTTATTCTAATAATTCTTTTATTTGATCATTAAATTCTTGTGTATCTTGTATAGTATATCTCATCGATCTTACTCTTATGATCACATTTTCTGTTAATTCTATTTTTGCTTTAGGATGGTATGGTTTCCAAAATATCAATGGATTTTCTCCATAAATTTTTTTCTAATTGTTGTATGATTTTTTCTATACTTATTTCTACTCATATTTTTAAGATTTTTTTATACATTATTCTTTTATTCTTTTATTTCATTTTGTATAATTAGTTTTTTCTCCCATCTATCATCCCGCTGGGTTGGCTGAATTCTATATGGTCTAAATTCTCTTAGTATTTTTAATAAATGTCCACAAGATATTTATAACATAATCATATAATTATTTTGTTTATAATATTGGAAATGTTGTATAAAGTCATTTCCTAATAAGATATCACATTCTAACTTATCATAACTATATATCTTATTAACTAATCTTATAAGCACTATTTATTATCTGTGTTTCTTCTCCTGTAACTCATATTATTTTTATTTTGCTTTTATTTTTCCATGTCTTAATTAATAAGTTTTTAAATATAGTTATATCACTTCCCGTGTCTATTAAAACATAGTTGTTATATCTGTTTCTATAATAGTAACTTGTATATATACTGCTAATGGAAAACTTATTTGATTATTCATCTTTGTTACATAGTATGTTTCGTCCATTATGAAATATATATATATATATATATATATATATATATATATATATATATATATATATATATATATATATATATATATAATCCTTCTCTTTTTATACTATAGTCTTCAAATCCATTTAAGAAACTCATTCCTAATAATATATGAAGATTTATATTCATACTTTCATCTATATAACATGGCACTATAAGGTCAATTCTTCCTATTTTTATAGGTACTTTTAACTTTTAATTCTGTACTATGTATTTGTCCATCAAAATTTACATATCTATGTGGTTCTGTTTTATAAGATACTAAACCCTTATTCCTTATTGAAGCTATATGACATTCACTAGCTCCTGTATCTATTAATATATTTGATCCTGATATTCTATCTCTTATATTGAAATATTCTCCATTTATTTTCATATTTCCTATATTTCTATATAATTTCATTTCTCTTTTATGACTATTTTCTCCTAATAATCTAGGTATTCTAAGACTTGTCGATCTTCTGATCAATTTTTCATCTTTAAATATTATATTTTTATCAGGGTATTCTTCTTTCTTAAACTCTATTATATCAGGTTTATCTGTTGATATCCTAAATTCATATTCCTTTGGAATCAAATTTACCTGTTTATTTGGTTCTATAATTTTACTAATATCTTTACATTCCTTATGAACTTCTATATATGATTTTTTAGAATAAATATTTCCATAATTAGAATTGGTAAATGTATATAAAGCTCTACATTCAATAGTCATAATTTGGTCTGCTGATTGCATTATATCATTTCTATGTAATTTAAAATGCAACCCTAAAACTTCATTAAAGTTTTTATCTTTTAATGAAACACAATATTTTGGGTAACAAGTAAATATCATTTTTCTATATGCTAAATTTCCTTCTATGATTCCTAAATGACTATCTCTTAAATTTATTATTCTTCCATCATGTAAACTTACCGTTAAAGGTGAATATATTCTTTCTCTAAATAAGGATTTAAACATTATTTGTATTCCAATTAAATAAATATATTGAATATTTTCACTTTGTTTTTTTATTAATTTTTGATAATAACTCATCAATTGTATTTTTTGTTAAAATGTTTAATTTATGTGTTCCTTGAGTTGTTATAACTGTAAGTGTTATGCCCTAAGTCCAATCAACTTTGGACATAAACACTTTGAATATATATAATCAATGCATATATATGGCAATATCTATTATTTAATTGAATTAATATTCTAATAACTTAAATGATAGAATCCGTAGATTCAAGTCTTGGTGATTTGTTAATCACAAGGAGTTGTGATTGTGAGATACAAATTACATATGAGTGAATCTTAAATCGTCCGTGGTCGAGGTAATAACGAGATACGGATATCGTTATTACGGATAGACTATCGCGTGTGGCATTCTTACTTGTGAAGTAAGTAGCTGATCTCACAAGCTAAAGTGTGGTGACACTTGAATGAACACGTGGATGTTTTGTTATAGAACAAAACATTGAGACCAATGAGAGATTCCACATGGATAACTATCTAAGTGTTAGTGGTTAATCTCTAACGCTTCGTAGTGGAATTGGTCCTTTGACTTGAGGTCATCATAGTACCTTATATGAGGGCGGACATACTTTGGTGGTGTTGGATGTTGCTCACGTTGGTCAACTACAAAGATCGCTCGTTCGGGTATGTCAAGAATCATATGAAGGTTGTGAATGATCAATAGAGGATTCGTCACTCTTAGATAGTAAGAGATTATGATCTACATTTTATCCGCTAAGTTAATTATGAAATCATTGGCCAAGGTGAACTCATAAGTCGGAAAAGAGTTTTCGACGTACATTGACTTAACGTGGGATAAAAGATATGATCGATAATTGAGATTGACACATATCCATATCTCATAATTGATCGGATCATATTAACGAAAGGATTATAGTTTCACGGTAGACGAACAAGTTTGGTTTTGTCATGCTACGTGATATTTCCCGTCACATGTATTGCCCGATACATTGCTAGATGTCAACCGGGACAACGAAAATGAATTAGTGATAAATTAAAGGGGCGTTTTAATTTATTGATTTTGATTAGATCAAAATAATAATTCACGCTGCTCAAGATCGTGATCGGGAGCCTAATGGGTCACACACAAAAGAGAATCAGAAGAATGAGATTTACCAATTAATTAATTGACAAGTGTTGGATAATTAATTAATTGGGTTGTTTATTAATAGGACCGAATTAATTAATTGGATTAATTAATTCATGGACCAGATTTAATTAATTTGATTAATTAAATCTTGGACCGGGTTAAGTTTAATAGATGGGCCGAGCCCATCTGGACTTATATTAATAAGCTGTTAGGGTTTGAAAACTGTAGAGAATTTTATTATTCTTGTTAGCACAAGAAAAGAAAAACCCTAGCCGTCATTCTTATTCTTTGTGTGGATCACCATTGGAGGCTGGACAATTGGACAGCTTGGATTGCAGATCGTGATCATTGGAGTTCAAGAAAAGCAAAAGAGTTTGTGGAATTCATCAAAGGTATCATTCTCATCACAGTTTCTATCTAAACACACATTGCATCCTCGTTTGGGAATTGAAAATTGTTTAATTTCCACTGTGCAAGATGATAAGTAAATTCTCAGCATTGGTATCGTGAGCCTACTTTGTGTTTGTTAGAAATTGTTTTGCACATCTTGTAACAATCAAAAGTTGATTGTTATTGTTTTTCTCGTTTCTAGCAATTGGGAAAATTTGATTTTCACATTTTAGAATCTGCTCAAAAAAAAACCGGATCTGAAACTCGCCAAGAAGAGAACGCCCCGAGGCGGCAGGGTAAAGGCAATAGAGTTTGCCGTCGCGTGGGAGGGTGGCGACGCCTGCGGCGCCCGTACGCCAGCCGTCTTGCTGCGCGTCACGGCATAGCAGCATAAAGATCACCGCTTTTGGGAGAAAGCGCTGCGATCATTATGCAGATTGTCGCTGACGGGTGAATTAGCGACTGCGTTATACTGTTGCGGCGCAGCTGCTGCGTCACATTGCAATCGCGTCATTGTATGACAATGCGACGATCCGCTGCTCGGCCGACGAGAAGGTAGAAGCTCTAGGGTTTTTCAAAACCGGGTTTGGGGTGAATGGAGGCGAAATAATGCAATTTCTTCAAATTGCCTTTCCCCCGCCTGCAATTATTAGATAAGGGGTGTTTCATGAAATTTAGTTAATTGAAGGGCTCGCTATTAATTTTAAATTTTGGGTCAGTTTGCAATTTTCAAAATGGTTTTGAATTAAATATTAAAATGGTTTTAAATTAATTTTTCAAATGGATTTGACCTAAAATATCCATTTTGACCCATTTAAAATTTTATTTAAAAATTGACGATTTTTATATTTTCGTTAAAATTAGATTTTAACTTAAATATTAAACTTTGACCCTAAATTGAATTTTATTTTATTTAGGAGTTTTATCCTAAATTAAAATGTTAATTCATTTTAAATTAGAGTTGGACTGTTATTTAATATTTAATTAAAATTTGATTTTAATTAAATTATCCACCCTAGTATATTGTTGAAATTAGAGTTGGACTCTAATTTGATATTTAATTGAAATTTGATTTTAATTAAATTCTCTCGCCCTAATGCTTCTTAAAATTAGAGTTAGACTCTAATTTAGTATTTTATTAAGATTTGATTTTAATTAAATATGTTCGCCCTAATATCTTGGAATTAGAGTTTGACTCTTATTTTGTATTTAATTAAAAATTTGATTTTAATTAAATTCAACCGTATTAATTTGATTATAATTAGAGTTGAACTTTAATTTAACGTTTAATTAAAATTTGATTTTAATTAAATTGTTTTGCCCTAAAATTTTATTGGAATTAGAGTTGGACTCTAATTTGGTATTTAATTAAAATTTGATTTTGATTAAATAGTCCTTATATTTGTAGAATTAGAGTTGGACTCTAATTTGATATTTAATTGAAATTTGATTTTAATTAAATAAGTCCATTTAATTAAATTAATTAATTAATTTGATTAATTAATTATTTAATTGTTCGATCCATTTGTCTAAATTAGTTTAATGACTTTAATCTAGAAACTTGAAACATGTTTGCATATAATATTAGATATTATAGGAATGCATTTATATGATGAATGTTTTATTAGTGGATGATTATGGACTCGACCATGTGGATGTGTTGAATGGTCAGCTTTATTCTTGTTGTTTTATGAGCCCTGCGAGCTCTTATTTATTTTGGACTCGCGAGTCCGTTATTATTATTATTATGGGCTGCGTGTCCAATATTATTTAGGCTCGTGCCAACTAGTATAGGATACAAGTTGCAGCTGGACTAATTGGAGATACAAGAAGAGGAGGAGACCATAGAGATGGAGCATTGTATGAATCAATGCTATACCCCCTAGGAACTGACCGACTAGTCTTCCTTATGGCTCGGGAAGACTAGATAGTATAAGTTCATAATCGTCCACACTATTATATGTATGTTTATTTGCATGTTAGATGTATAATAAAATATATATATAATTATTACGATGAGACCTTTTGCATGCAAAACCCCTCGTTAAAATATTAAGTCAATTTGATATTTGCCTTCCATCATTATAGTGAAAAACGAGAGTCCTCAATCGATCTAAGCTTGTTGAGTACACTCAAGGCTGGTCGATTAGGGATATGTTTGACACTATGAAATATTAGATATTTCTGAATGATGGGTTTGACTTAACTAATATTTATCTTTTGTTGAGTACACTCAAGAAGATAAATTTTAGAGGCATGTTAAAATATTAAGTCATATTTATATTTGCCTTCCATCATTATAGTGAAAAACGAGAGTCCTAAATCGATCTTAGCTTGTTGAGTACACTCAAGGCTGGTCCATTAGGGATATGTTTGACACTATGAAATATTAGATATTTCAGATGATGGGTTTGATTTAACTAATATTTATCTCTTGTTGAGTACACTCAAGGAGATAAATCTTAGAGGCATGTTAAGCTAACACATAAGATGTGTGAAGACAAAGAGTTGTCGGCTTAATGATCTGGGAGTTGTATGGAGATACAATTGATAATAGTATCTACCCAAATGTTTTATTAGGGCTTGTTGAGTACACTCAAGGTTTTAATATAACAAATGGGATCCCAACCCAACGGGAATCAAGTACGGATTCCATAAATTTATGCGAGAGGGTCATAAATTTGAGTTAAATAATGGGAGCGAAATTAATTTAATAAAAGGCCATGTTAAATTAATTCATGCATTATATATATTATTTCTTTTACTTTTCGTTTACATACTTATTGAATCATGAGTAACCATATGTAAGAGGTATATTGTACGCCAACAATCAAAGCAAATTTTCTTGATTGACGCGTAATCCGAGAATTGTTCTAGTGCATGAAAAATTGGTTGTGTCCTTGAGTAGTCCTTTCTAGAGACACATGTTGATGACTCGATAAAAGAAGAGGTGGTCTGCTATAATAAACACAAGATGATGACAATAGTACTACAACATATGTGATGTTTGTAACTATGTCACCCGAGTTACAAAGCAACATAAGAGTATAGATGCTAACACATGATTTTTCATCTCAATATGTTGAATGATGAACAATCATACGAGGAAATATATGATATTTCCCGCAACTATACTAGTGCTTAATGATGTAAGAATCTTCAATCGGTGCTTGTGTGTCAAGATGCGACTACTTTGAAAAGTTGTCTTGATTGCGTTCGATCGTGAACAATGAACTAAGTATAGACTTGGTTCGTAATCTGTCGAGAGTTATTCATAACTAATTATGAATTTAACATGAATAAACTCGAAGCACGCTCATTGAGATGCCGAACATGCTTGAAACCGTTAAGTCCAACATCTGTGTTTGTAGGGACAAATCTTAGTCATAAATTCTTATATGGAAGTCTAAAGGATGCTTTGGGAAAGTAACCAAGATGACTAAGACTTAAAGCTTAATAAGGACAATACCAAATACGATGATCCTTATTATCATTTTGGAATGATGGGTCATTAGAAATGTAATTGCAAGGCTTAAATCTACTTCATTAGTTTCATGGGTATTAGATACTAGATATAGATCTCATATTTGTATAAATATGCAGTAAACTAAATAAAAGTAGATCTTTATGAGAAAGGAGAAGTTGACCTACACGTTGAAAATGAGCAAAAGTTGTCGCATTACCTTAGAAGCATATTTCTAATTGCCTTTAGGCTCGATACTAGAATTAGAGAAATGTTAATTTTGTTCCCACCATTACCAAGAGCATTAAATAAATTTCATGTTTTGACATGAATTATTCTAATGTTAAGGACAATTGTTATTCCTTTTTATCTTGATAAGATCTTAATGGTTATGGTAAATTACAAAATGACATTTATATTCTAAATGTTGAGTGTTCTATAATGAGTATAGAAATTGAAAGGCATAAAAATGATAATCTAAATAACACCTATATCTGACATTGCAGATTTGGTCACATAAATGAGAATGCAATTCCAAACTTACATGGAGATGTATATTTGGGTCAAATAATTTTGAATCATTTGACAAATGCGAATCATGTCTCAGAAGACACGTGACAAATCTCCTTTTACTTGAAAAGGAAAATGATTCGCACAATTATTAGGTCTAATACATAGTGATGTATGTAGATCCATATCAATTAATGTCGTGAAGTTTATCTTATCTCATCACATTTACTAGTGATCATTTTAAATGATCATATGTATTTGATGAAATTCAAGCATGAATCTCTTGAAATGTTCAGTGGATTCAAGCTTAGGAATAGATAAACAAATAGGTAAACATATTCTTATACTAAGACTTGTTCGAGGTAAAGAATATCTAAAATAGAGAATTTTAGATTATCTAAAAGAGAATTAGATTCTCATGCGGGTTCCTCCACATACATTGCAACATAATGATGCATCCGAAATGAGGAATCGTGCACTATTAGATATAGTGCAATAGAGAAGCGACCCATGCAAACATTCAAAAGTCGTTTAAAGTCATGCACTCGATTGATACGTGTTGCGTACTAAATCGTGTCTCATCTAAATCGGTTGACAAAAATTCATACGAGTTATGGAAATGCCCAACTTATCTCATATGAAAGTTTGGTGTCCGACGCTTATATGAAGCGCCTTTGAATCGGATAAGTCTGAGACTAAGTCTGATAATTATATATTTGTGGATATCCAAGAGATAATTGGATATCAATTCTATAATCTCGTTCAGAAGAAGATGTTCATCTCAAAACATGTCATACTCTTAGAGAAAGTGTTTACTCTAAGAGACAATGAGTAGAATAAATCTTGAAAGAGTTCAAGAGTCCACTTGACATAATTGGCCGAATATATGAACACGAGTCTTATCCCACACCACCGTAGGGATATACTCTTGACTGTGAAGTGAAGACTTCTGAGGACACGTTAGCTCAGTGTAAATCTTGTAGGATCATTTGACCTCCTAGAAGGTACGAATCCATGATTGCTAATCAAGGATAATGAACCTACTAATTACGTAGAAATAAAGTCAAGTGTTGACTTAAAGAGATGGGACTTTGCTGTATGTAATCGAGGTTTGACCTTGGTCGACTTGCCTAATGGATTAGAACCCATAGGTTGTAAATGAGTTTACAAGAAAATGTCAATATGGATTGAAACAAGCCTCTTGGAGCTAGAATCTTCGATTTGATACAAAAGTCAAAATGTTTGATTTTATCAAAAATGAAGATGAAATGTGCGTTTACAAGAAGATAGTGGGAGCATTGTCGCATTTCGATATTATATGTATGAGACATATTACAGAAACGACGTCTCTATATTTCAATTGTTGAAATTATGGTTGTCAAATAATTTCTCCGTGATGGATGTGAGAGAGAAGCAAGTTGATCTATAGAGATAGATCTAGAAGGTTACTTAACTCATCCCAATCTATACGGTATAAAATCTCGAGAAGATTTTATATGGAGAAAATGAACTCGAGAGTTCATGGATAGAATGATGCTAACTTCTAGTCGACTAGAATAATAGCACATCTCAAAAAGGATATTGGTTTACTCTTAAGCGGTGTGTTGGAAATGTTCCAAATAACCGTTGATTCAATAATGGAAGCCTTATACATCATTGCTTTACAAAGCAACAAAAGTTGTGGTCTGGATCAGGGAGTTCATTACTGAACTTAGAGTAGTTCCTAACATTGTTGTTCACACGCTTATGCATTGTGATAACAATGGAGCCATCGTGCAAGCAAAGGAACTAAGGTCTCATCAATGATCCAAACATATGTTAAGGCAGTGTTATCTCATTGAAAAGATAATACAAAGAAATGACGTAAATAAAGAACGAATTCCCACAAGTTATTAAATTGCAGATCCACTGACAAAGAGTTGTCGCAGTATAAACATGATCGTCATGTAGACTCTTATGGTATAAGATACATAAGTTATTGGATCTAGTGCAAGTGGGAGTTTGTAAGTGTTATGCCCTAGGTCCAATCAACTTTGGACATAAACACTTTGAATATATATAATCAATGCATATATATGGCAATATCTATTATTTAATTGAATTAATATTCTAATAACTTAAATGATAGAATCCGTAGATTCAAGTCTTGGTGATTTGTTAATCACAAGGAGTTGTGATTGTGAGATACAAATTACATATGAGTGAATCTTAAATCGTCTAAGTAGTCGAGGTAATAACGAGATACTGGATATCATTATTACGGATAGACTATCGCGTGTGGCATTCTTACTTGTGAAGTAAGTAGCCGATCTCACAAGCTAAAGTGTGGTGACACTTGAATGAACACGTGAATGTTTTGTTATAGAACAAAACATTGGAGACCACGAGAGATTCCACATGGATAACTATCTAAGTGTTAGTGGTTAATCTCTAACGCTTCGGTAGTGGAATTGGTCCTTTGACTTGAGGTCATCATAGTACCTTATATGAGGCGTACATACTTTGGTGGTGTTGGATGTTGCTCTCCAAGGGTCGCTAATACAAGATCGTCGGGTATGTCAAGAATCATATGAAGGTTGTGAATGATCAATAGAGGATTCGTCACTCTTAGATAGTAAGAGATTATGATCTACATTTTATCCAGTTAAGTTAATTATGAAATCATTGGCCAAGGTGAACTCATAAGTCGAAAAGAGTTTTCGACGTACATATTGACTTAGGTGGGATAAAAGATATGATCGAGCACTGAGATTGATACATATCCATATCTCATAATTGATCGGATCATATTAGCGAAAGGATTATAGTTTCACGGTAGACGAACAAGTTTGGTTTTGTCATGCTACGTGATATTTCCGTCACATGTATTGCTCGATACATTGCTAGATGTCAATCGGGACAACTGAAAATGAATTAGTGATAAATTAAAAGGGGCGTTTTAATTTATTGATTTTGATTAGATCAAAATAATAATTCACGCCGTTCGGCATCGCGGATCGGGAACCTAATGGGTCACACACAAAAGAGAATCAGAAGAATGAGATTTACCAATTAATTAATTGACAAGTGATAATTAATTAATCAAGTTATTTATTAATTGCCCTAATTCGAATTAATTAATTGGATTAATTAATTCATGGATCAGATTTAATTAATTTGATTAATTAAATCTTGGACCGGGTTAAGTTTAATAGATGGGCCGAGCCCATCTGGACTTATATTAATAAGCTGTTAGGGTTTGAAAACTGTAGAGAATTTTATTATTCTTGCTAGCACAAGAAAAGAAAAACCCTAACCGCTATTTCTTATTCGAAGTGGATCACCATTGAGGGTGAGTGGACAATTGATGACTTTGATTGCAGAT
This sequence comes from Fraxinus americana, assembly GCA_035079005.1. NCBI lineage: Eukaryota > Viridiplantae > Streptophyta > Magnoliopsida > Lamiales > Oleaceae > Fraxinus > Fraxinus americana. The sequence goes on along the minus strand of CM068706.1, from coordinate 13,173,201 downwards.
CGTGATCATTGGAGTTCAAGAAAAGCAAAAAAGTTTGTGGAATTCATCAAAGGTATCATTCTCATCACAGTTTCTATCTAAACACATTGCAGATCCTCGTTTGGGAATTGAAAATTGTTTAATTTCCGCTGTGCATGATAAGTAAATTCCCAACAATAACATCTATAGTTTTTTCAATCTTATGGTATTCATTTATAGCTATCTTTTTATTTTTTCAAATTTTATTAAAGATTTCCCATTTTCCTACTTTCAGATCTAAAGATAGTTTTTGTAAATTTTTGAACTTATTATTATCAAAAGTTACTTTTAATCCATATCCTTCTGTTCCTTCATATTCCTGTGTTTCTATATTATTATTTTTTATTTCTTCAATCTCTTTATTCGGATTCTGATTCATTTTCTTCTGATTCTGTCTCACTTACATATACTTCTTGATCATGGTATTGTTCAATATCAGATATTTCACTTAATTCATCTTCTATTTCTAAATATTCTATTTGTAATATTCTAACTTTCTTTTTATTACAATTTGGACTTATATGACCTATTTCTCCACAATTCCAACATTTACATTGACTTTTATCTTTTTTATTATATGGTTTATTCTTTTGTTGATTATTTGTGTTAAATCTTCTCTTGTAGTATCTTCTCCTAGGTTTTACATTTTTTTCTTAAAATTTCTGAATTTTGTAAATCTTTTATTTTTATGTTTTCTCTTATTTTTTCTTTCAGGATAACATCCCCATTGTGTAGGTTTTTCCATATCTTCACAACATATTTTTGTTAATTTTCCTGATCTTTTTAATAATTGTCTTTGTTGACATATATATGCAAGTCTATTAAATAGAAATTTTATTTTTGATCCTAAATTTCTTGGTATTCATGTATTTTCTTTAATATATTTTTTAAATTTTATTTTAAAATATATTCAAAATGTTCCTGGTAATTTTAAGTATACTTCTTGATTTTCATTACTATAGAATTGTAAGTAATAGTAATTTCTAAATTCACAGGTATATTCTTTTATTTTACACATATCGCAAATTGTTAAATTTATTAATTTCATCCTAGCATCTTCTTTTTCTCTTCTTGCTTTTTCTTCAAAATTTTTAATCCATTCTTCTCCTAGGAATTCACTTGCAATGTATGTTACTAATCTTTCTATTCCTTCTTTATCTGATTTTATTATTTCTGTTTGTATATTTCTTCTCATCATTGATTTTGTATCGTTATTTATTCATTCCCACCAATTTCTAACATTTCCTTCAAATGATGCTGTTAAGAAATCTATTCTTCTTTCTGTATTTTCCCATGTATCATCTTTGTTATATAAAAAGAATAGTATCATTGAGTCTGCCCAAGTTATTAAGGCTTTTTTAGTATCTATTTTACAATCTAGGTCTAACTTTGTTCCTCCATGATTAATTGGTTTATCATAATTATCATTTAACTCAAATCTATCTTTATATTTATTTCCTCTAGATGGTTGTCTATCTCTTATTCTATCATAAAATTGTTTATATGGTTTATTATATATAGGTGCATAACTTTTATTTGGATCAAATTTTTTATTAGAGGTTTCTGTTGGGGTAGGTCCTCCTCCAATATTCATTAAAACTTGGTATTCATCTATATTTTCTAGACTTAATTGATCAAAATTTTCTATTAGTAGATCTAATTCTTCATTCATCTTTACTTTCTTCTTGAATTTCTTCTGTAATTTTTCCTTTTTCTAATAAAATTTTGGAATTTTCTTCTTCTTCTAATATTTTTGGTAAAATATATTTTCTAAAATTATCATCCATACTTCCTATTTCTATAGCTAGGTTTTCTTGTTCTATATGTTTCTTTCCAATTCTTGACATTTCTTTTTCTACAAGTTTTTTATCTATTTTCTTGTCTCTACTTTTGTTATTTTCTTTTAATTCTCTAATTTCAATTTTTAGTATATCTAATTCTTCTTTTATTTCATTCTTAAAATTTTGTACATCAGTTATTAATATTTTTAACTCTTCCATATGTTGATTCATTATCTTTTCTTTGATTTGTTGAAATAATATATTCTACATTCAGTATCTTTACAATTTTTTATAATTCTATTATACTTTTATTTTTTAATTTCATCATTTGTTAGTCTTTTTATTTTCTCAAAATAATTTGCTCTTTCCTTATATTTTTCTTGTTTTAATTTCAATATTTGGTTTTCTTGCTGTTTTGTTGATTTTTCAGGAGTTAATAATTCTTCTAGTATTCGGTGATTAATTATTTTTATTATTTTTAATTTTTTAGCCAAATTATTTTCCATATTAATGTTTAGGTCTTACTTTTAATTGACTTAGATAGAATAATTGACATTCAATATATTTTGATTCTATTGCTTTCTTATAAATAATAATTTTTCATATTCTGTAGTTGGAAGTCTTGTTAAATTTTTATAATATATAGCTTTTATTTTAGATTTTTCTTGTTTTATTTTTAATATTTGTTTTTCTTGTTTATTTGTTAATCTATTTTCTTCTTATTGTTCTGGTATTAACCATACATTTTCTATTTGTTGGTTTAATTTATATATTATATTATAATCTTTATCAAGTTTTTCTTTAAATTTTTCTATATTAAGCATTATCTTTTCATGAAAATTCATAATTTTCTTTGTAATAGAGCATTATTTCTTCTTTTTCAATTCCTTTAATGATTTTATAGTACATATATTCATCTATTAAGTATCCAATTGTCAATTTATTTAATATTTGTTCTCTTATTTCTCTAGCTAATTCTTTAGTTATAATCAATGTTATTAGTTTAAATTTTTTAGGATGGAGTTCTATTATATATTCTCTTTCGCTATCTTTTATTATATAATATCAGTCTGTTTTAGTAATTTCTATAACTTTTTTATCCATACATATTTATTTCTTTTGCAATTAAATCATACATATGTTTTTCATAGGTTTCTAATATCATTTCATAGGTGCACATATCTTTAACAATTTCTAATCTTATTTTTTCAATTATAAATTGTTTTATCTCTAGAGGTAATCTTTCAAGTATTTTTAATGTAATTGTTACACTTTCATTACATAATATTGGTTTTACAATAATTATGTTAAATTTCTATCTTATTATATGGTATTTATTACCTAAATCTTCAATTTTCATTATCTTTATTTTAATGATTTCCTTTTTCTTTTAATAATAGTATTTTATGATTTTTATAGATCCTATATATGGCTCTGATACCAAATGAGGGGGTGCTACTATGAGCGAACAAAAATAAAAAATCTTTAAATCTAATAATCTAATAATCTTTAAAATCTTAAAATAGTCTTTAGGGATTTTATTCTTAAATATTTTGTGTTTATAGTTTTATTTATAGTATGTTTAGTAAATTTTCAAAATCTAGTAATATTTGAGAATTTATAATATCAAGATCTATTATTATATCTATATTTGAATTAAAATGTATATCGTATTTTAAAATATTCTTTCTTCTTTTTTCTAATTTATCTATTATATCTTGTATATCTTTTGTTATTATAGATCTTACAATGCCTTTAGCAAAATTTTCTATCATATTTTCTTTGAAACATTTTAATATTTTTTGTGGTGCAATTAATTGTTCTTGATATCCAATTTTATCAAATTCATTTTTAAATTCAATTTCTTTTTTATCTTTTATAAGTTTCTTAATCTTGTATGGTCCTCTTTTAGATTTTGGTTTTTTGAAAGTCATTTTATGGTAATTTAATTCTTTAGGACTTGATTGTATTCTTTTCATATCTTAGTTACTTTAGATAAATATTATACTTGGGGTATTTTGGGTAGTTTCAATTTTTTTAGAAAAGTCAAAGGTCATTTTGGAAATATGACTTTATTTTTAAGTCATGCATGCGTATATCCTCGAAAATCTACATAAAACAAAATTCTAAGGTTTTGCTCCCATATCGAATCATTGTGTCCAACAATAGGTTTTCTAGATTTCTGGATAATTCATTTCTCAAGTTTATTTTCAATTAAATCAAATGCATTGGGAAGATAATTTTGATAAACTTTAAGCATCTAATTTATCTGAATTACAAATGTTACGGGCCTGAGTCAGACCCGCCACCTCACCCTCCACACGTCATCAGAGGCGGCCTACACTATACCACGTGGTGGACGAGGTGATTGCTCATGGGACGAGCTGACTGGATATGCCGAAGTGATTCCACAAGAACGAACTGAATGGGTGTCAGCGAACGAAACTGACTCATCACATGTATACCGCGGATGCAGAGGCCCGCACTCCGCTTCTGCAACACTGCAACGCCCTTCCTGCCTCGCCTCGCCCCTTCAGAGATCTTTTGTACAAAGATCTTTCCTAAGTCAAATCACTGACTGATGGGACGTGCGGCAGGACCCAAACAGTCAAATCAGCTACTTTTGTCAGGAACATTCAGTGCCGCCAACCTATGGAGGGACGGATTGACACCTAAGATGGGACGAGCCTCGAAGATCTGGCAACATGTGTCTCCCCATCCAACGACTCTCCTCTTCCCATCCTCGGTATAAATACTCTCTCCTTATGCCTAAAGATTGATTGGAATCCAACATACTCCAAACTATCACTATATTGCGAAATTGAGTATTCTCATCCCGTAAATATTAGCACTTGTCGATATACACTTTGTCAACCACTTCCCGGCGAGTGTTCCACTGTCGGTGAACTCCTTTCCAGTTGAACTTTAAATTGACTTGACCGTTGGAGTGCTTGCGACAGCTCCCAACCCTTTCGGGAAAGGCCACAAGTGATTTAACGGTTTGCCACGTGTGTATGGAAGAGATGATTTGAAGACATTTTCTGTTGGCCACGTGTCGGAGCCATTTTTCGAGGTCAACAGATTGACGCCGTCTGTGGGAAGTTACTTTAACCATGAGTCTTCCCACCAAAAGTTGCTTGAATAGTCGGTTGAGGCTCTCCCTTGAAAAAGGGATTGGTTCTTGAAAAAGAACCTGCACATTAAGCTTCATTACATGTCACCTCAGGTCATGAGTTCTAGTAACGAAGAGATGGATGTAAGAAGATCAAGGGATGTCTCTGAGGAAGGGTCATCCGGACGAATGTTATGCAGTAACGGCCCCACCACTGTTATCGCAGGGGTGGTAAAACTGCCACACGTTTAATAGTCGAGGTGGCTCACATAGCAGCCAACATGAGGACCATTGCAGCTCAGAACGCAACTATGCATAGTGATGGCAATGGGGCGGGTTCGGGGCGGGGCACCCTCACCCCATCCCGCCCCACCACGACACTCCCCCTCCCTGCCCCGTGCCCCACCCCGCCTTAGATGGGGCGGGGCGGGGCTCGGGGCGGGGCGGGTACGGGGCGAGGACTTGCCCCGTTTCTTGCCCCATTTGTTTTTTTTTATTTAAAATACAAATTCAAAACTTTAAAATACAAATTCAAAACAAATAATGTTCATACTAACTATATCAATATTCAAAACAAGCACTTGAAACGAAAAAATGTCCAAAACAAATAATGTCCAAAACAATTTTTTTTTTAATTCTTCACGGGGCGGGTTCGGGGGGGGTATCTCCGCCCCGCCCCGCCCCGTGACCCGCGACGGGGCGGCAAACCTCGCCCCGCCCCACCCCGCCAACCCGTTCGGGGCGGGTTTTTTTGCCCCATTCGGGGCGGGGCCCCGCGGGGACGGGGCGGGGCGGGGAGGGGAAAATTGCCATCTCTAACTATGCAAGAGCTCTTCATGCAAGTGCAAAATCAGGGCGATTTTCAAGATCCACAAAACCCACAACACTCAGCCCATAGACGAATTGAGGTCGAATCTAGTAGGAGAACTCGACTGAGCCCGCAGGAAGAAGCGCTTGCTGAAAGGGAAGTGAGAATGGATACTTCCAACTATACTGGCTCTCCGGCTGATGATGTCCTTGCAGGAGAGTACAATTTCCCTCTGGAGTATGAGCAACCTCAACGTTCTACCAGTGTGTTTGATCGACTCGGGAGGATGCCTAGAAATAGGGACCAGCCCCTATGCCAAACGGCTCAACAGCAGGGGCGTGCACAAAGTCAAGAGGTTCAGGCCCCTCCACCTAGAAATAGGCGAGAGAGGCGAAACCTGATCGATTGGGGAAACAGAGCTGAAACAGCTCAACATCCACATCGTCCTATAGCGGATGGGAACGATTCGGATGAACCATGTAGGTCATACGAGTTGGACGATGATGAAGACAACTTGACCTTCTCCTGGGAGCTTCGCACCTTTCCGATGCCTCATAACTTTGTCCTTCCAAAGATTCCTAAATATGAGGGAAAAGGCGATCCGGAGAAATATCTCAACAAGTACAAAACACAAATGAGTCTCTGAGGCGCCTTGCCAGCTTTGAAATGCAGAGCTTTCCACCTAACTCTTAGCGGAGCTGCTGAGGTGTGGTACAGCAGATTGGCACCACTCAACATAAGGAGTTGGCCGACCTAAAAAAGGCATTCCCGAACCAATATCTTTCAAGGAAAGAGGGGGAGCCGCCAATTCAACTCTTGCAAAACATGAGGCAAGCAACATGGGAGACTCTAAAAAACTACATTGTTCGCTTTACCAATGAGATAACCTACTGTGAACAAGTTATAGATAAGGAGGCCCTTTCAGCCCTGAAAATGAGGGTTGAACATGAACATTTTGTTCTGGAGAGATGTCCAAAGCAAAAATCCTTTGACGTATTATGAGTTAGTAGAAATGATGAAAGTTGAAATTGTTAACGAAGAAATGATTGATCACAGAAACAGGGCTACGGTAGTGGTGGCAATGGGCCGAGCCGAGCCGGCTCGGCCCATTGACGGACGAGCTCGGCTCGTGTTCGCACGAGCCGAGCTCGTGGCTCGTCGGCAACGAGCCGAGCGCGAGCTCGGCTCGTTGCCGTTTAGCGGCTCGGCTCGCGCCGAGCTCGCCCAAGGCGACGGCTCGGCGAGCCGAGCTCGGCGCGCCGGCGCGCCTTTTTTTTTTTTTTTTTTTTTTTTTTTTTAAATAAATACGGCTACTACTACAAGTGTTTTTTTTGTATTTTTTTTAAATATATATTTTCCAAAACATTTATCGGGATCGTCAAAACATTTATAATTTTTAAAATAGTAAATATACATTTATTTTAAAAAAAAAAAGATAAACCCTCCTCCTTTATCCGGGCTTGGGACCAAGCTACTTTCAATTTCGTGTAGGCGGAGTTAAAATTGTACACGAAAAACTTTTTTACGTGTACAATTTTTTTAAAAAAATTATAAATGTATGAAAATAAAATTTTGTAATGAATGTATTGAAATTAAATATCACTTACTTGATTACATGCAATTTCGGCATATTTATGTTGAATTCGATAATTAGCGTCTTCCCAATCCTTCACGCACATTAACGCTTCCAAAATATCTTCTTTTAGTCGACTTCGAATTTCAGAGAGAACCCTCTTCCCCGCACTAAACGAGACTCGAAGCTACGTGCTAACCGGAGGTGTTAGTAGATCTTTTGCAATTGCGAAACAATTGGCCATCGACGTTCATTATTTCGCCGTAATTCGATTACATCTTACGAACTTTTCTTAGCGATTTGTTACTAGGCATAGTATAACGAAAGTAATCAATTAATTCAGATGGCAACGCATTTTGACTACTACTCGAAGTTTGAGTACATGCAGTGGAAGACATACTACTACTACTAGAGGAACCATATGCATATGCAGTTGAATCATATCTAATTGAGTCTATGTTTTCTAATAAATTGATTACTTCGTCGTCATCGTTTATATTAGTGGGAGTAGGAGTAGGTACACGAGTAACTTGTGTACCTATTCTTGAAGCATATAATTCATACATCTCAGTTAACGTTTGTTCCAAGTTCCTATAAGTAATAGGCATATTAAAAGTTAAAGCATTTGAAATTTGGTCAATTATAAATTTAGTGCCCGATAAATTATATCGGGGGTCCATGACGCATGCTAAAGGAAATAACATAGGTAATTCTTCCCAATATTTTCTAAATTTTAATTCCATAGCATATATAACCGCATGCAAATCAGGGTCATTTTGATATCTATTAAAAGCCCTAGCAGTTATATAAAGACGTTCAAGAACCATGCAACTAGTTGGATAATAAACACCGAACAATATATTCGTAGACGTATAAAAACTTTCCAAAAATTTCTTAATTTTAAAAACCGTATTCCAATCGGATTCATTTAAGATATCATCGTCAGTCGTCTCTAATATGCCTATTGTTATAAAATTCGATGATAAACGGTTTCAAAACCTTCACATGATTTTAATAATAAGTAAGTTGAATTCCACCTATGACCTAAATCGGTAATAACAAAGTTTTTGTATTAGAGTTCCCGGTTGTTCACAAAATTCTTCAAATGATTGTTTTCTACTAGGTGTAATCGTGATATACGTAAGTGCATTCCTAATTCGACTAATTTCGTCCTTCACATGTTTTAAACCGTCTTGTACAATTAAATTAAAAATATGGCACACACATCGAATATGGAGTAAATAACCACCAAAATCGGGTTGAAGTACTCTATGCAATTTATCGATAACTACTTTATTTACGAAGCATTGTCAAAAAAGTAAAAGAAACGGATTTTACTCTCGCATTTATATTCTTTAATTATTAACATAATTGCATTATATATAGTGTTAGCATTATGAGGATACTCAATTATTTTAAAAGCGAATAATTTTTTTATGCATAACCCAAAGTGGGTCTATATAGTGTGCGGTTGCGACTATATAACCTCTCTTATTAATCCCTTCCCATAAATCCGAAGTTAAAGATATGACACCCCGTATTTTTCTAAATCCCCAATCAATAATCGCTTTGCATTAAGAAAATATTCAATTGTATTAGAACGAAGAGTATTTCGACTTACCCCAACGTACCTTGGTTGAAGATATTGTTTGACGTAGTTTACGAAATGTTCGTTGTCCACTATTGCAAGTGGCGACTCCAGCCGGCAACGAACTTCACCATTCCCTTTCGTGCTTCCTCCTCCGAATACATCCACGTAGAAAGTGGCGAACTAGTAGCACCGTCTCTACTAGTACCAAACTCGTAGTTGCGTTTGTCCACGTTCAAGAAGCCCATGTTTGGCCGCACATGCTTTGTAATGACGGTTGAGGTGAGTGGTTCCAATTTTTTTTTGCCATGCCGATCGTTGTTGGCGGTATTTACATCTTTGCTTTATTTTTACGAACTCCATCGATCACACGACCAGTGTTCACCAATTTGAAATGGTCCCAACATTTTGCACACCCGCTTCTTCCTTTCTCTTCCCTCTTGCATCGGGAATATTTAGTGATGGTTCTTCATCTTGTTCCAAATCAATAGGAACACCGGGATCAACATCAACGTCATCCAAATCAATCGGATCGGCATCGCCTTCACGAACGTCGAAATCGTCAATATCTTACGGAATTGGTAGTTGGTTGAGACCGCAAATTCATTCCCAAATTGATTTTGGGCGAGGTGTTTCACCTTCCATACCGAACAAGTTTTCAACAAATGCTCGTGGATCCATTTGTGAATTGTTGAAATAGAATGTAGAAATGTAGAAATGTAGAATAAGTAGAAATGTGAATTTGTAAAATGAAGATAATAATGTAAAAAAAATATAGAAGAGAATTATAGAATTGTTGATAATGAGTTGTAATTTGTAAAGTGTAGAGTAGAGAGTATAGAATGAAAGTTTGGTGGGAAAAAATGTTGTAATGGGTTGGGGATTTATAGGCGAAGAATGGGAGAAAAGTAGAAAAAAAAAAACAAAAAAAAAATTTTTTTTTGGCAAAAACGATGACAAACGGTCGGTGAACAGTGCGATTTGGTCAGCTGCTTTGACGACTGAAGCAGTCCTTTGGTCTGATGTGGTCAGTCACTTTTTCGTTTTAAATTTTTTTTTTTTTTTTTTTTATTCTTGGAGTGGAGCTCGTTAGGCCGAGCCCACGAGCCGAGCGGCTCGTGGGCTCGTCTCACGAGCGGCTCGGCGAGCAGCTCGCCGAGCCGCTCGTGAACAGTGACGAGCCGAGCGGGCTCGGCTCGTCTAGCCCATGAGCCCGCTCGGCTCGTGCTCGGGCTCGTTTTTTTACGAGCCCGAGCGGCTCGTGGGCGTGAACAGTACGAGCCGAGCGGGCGAGCCGACGAGCCGCTCGGCTCATTTGCCACCACTAGGGCTACCCAATGACTCCCACCTCCTCAGAGGCAAATAGGTAGCGGACCCACCTCTCAGATAGTGAGCCAGTAGTGGACTCAGGCTGGACACACCATGGCTCCCACTTCGGGACAAGCACTGGCCACTGCCACTCTGAATGCAGTCCCCGCTTTGGCTTATGAAGATCTTGGGCCAAACCCAAGCAATCCACTAGAAGTACGGGATGACCCTCAACCTCTAGAAATAGAGGTAGAGGTGGAAGGCCTAGAGATAGGCCCCAGGAAGTTCGGCCCTACTCACCATACATCGCTATTATGGTCATGACACGAGCAAATGTAGGGGGCGAATAGGCCCACAAGCAACCCTCGTGACTCTAGGGATCACCGTTATCAGGGTAACAATCTGAGATGAAGCCCCCCTTGAAGGGATGAAACGAGGCGACACTCCCCCCGCAGCGACAGAACGGGTAACGCCCTAGAAGAGAGCCTGTCCCCTCGAATGAGCAACAACCCATTCTCGAGATCAACACCATCATTGGCAGACCCCATGTGGAAGGTGAATCAAAAAATGCACAAAGAAATTATACCAGGGAGGCGAGAGCCCTACAAATGACCAGCTATATAATCAACCAACCACACAGCGGAAGGACTGCAAAGCCTATTACATTCACCCAGGAAGATGATGCAAATGTGCACTTCCCACACTACGACGCCCTGGTAGTTAGAGACGTGGTAGCTCGTAACGGGCTAAAACGCATGCTGGTGGATAACGGCAATTCGATCAACATCCTGTTTGGGACGACCTTTAACAAAATGGCAGTAGATCATTGAGCTCACCCCTGTATGGATTCACCAGAGACGGCATCATTCACAGAGGCAAAATTACTTTGGCTATCGAAATGGGAGCCCTGAAGATACATGCAGGTCGGAAAGGGGTTAGAAGAAGAGATTAAGGAAGAATTGAAGGACTTCCTTCAGAAAAATTCAGATGTCTTCGCATGGAAGCATGAAGATATGATCGGAATAGACCCCAAGGTCAGTTGTCATCACTTGCACATTGATCCTAACTTTACTCCACACAGACAGAAGATGAGGGCATAGAATGCCGAAAGGTACAATGCCTTGAAAGAAGAGGTGGAGAGGCTAGTCAGTAACGGTTTTGTCCGTGAGGCCAATTATTCGAAGTGGATTTCAATCTTTGTGCTCGTGAAGAAGCACAACGGTAAATGGAGGGTATGTATGGATTTCTCTAACCTTAAACAGGCCTGCCCAAAGGACAGCTTCCCACTCCCAAGAATCGGTCAGTTGGTAGATTCGACTGTTGGGCATGAATTACTGAGCTTCATGGACGCTTATTCAGGCTACAATCAAATCCCTATGTTCCCGGGCGATGAGGAGAACACCTCTTTCATCACTGATATGGGACTTTACTGTTATAAAGGTAATGCCCATTGGCTTGAAAAACGCAGGAGCCACTTATGAAAGGTTAGTCAACAAAATGTTTGCTGATTAGCTTGGCAAAACAATGGAAGTTTATGTTGACGACATGCTTATAAAAAGCCTCATAGCTAAGGAGCATATCAAACATCTGGCAGAAGCCTTTCATACATTGAGAATGTATCATATGAGGTTGAATCCCCTTAAGTGTGTTTTTGGCGTAGCCTTAGGAAAGTTATTGGGCTACATCATGAATCAAAGGGGAGTAGAGGCCAACCCGGAGAAAATCAAAGCCTTATCGAAATGAGGTCCTCACCGAAGCCCAAAGAAGTGCAACGGCTCGCTGGTAGGGTAGCCGCACTAAATCTCTTCATCTTGAGGGCCACTAAAAAGTGCCTACCCTTCTTCAAAGTCCTCAAAGGAGGAGGCGTTCCAAGAGTTGAAAAACTACTTGGGACGAGCACCTCTCCTCAGCAAACCAAAGGAAGGAGAACCTTTGCTGTTATACTTAGCAATAGCTGAAGGCTCGATCAGCTCAGTGCTTGTGCGAGAGGAAGAAACACATCAACTACCAATCTACTATGTGAGCAAAGCCTTGCTGCTTGCCGAAGTGAGTTATCCATACATGGAGAAGTTGGCCCTTTCGTTGGTCACCGCTTCTCGAAAACTAAGGCTGTATTTCCAGGCCCATAGTATCCACGGCCTAACGAATTTCCCCTTGAGGCAAGTTTTACAGAAGCCAGACGCCTCAGGAAGATTACTGAAATGGGCTGTCGAGCTCAATGAGTTTGACATAACCTACGCTCATCGAACAACGATCAAGGGTCAAGCCCTAGCTGATTTTGTTGCGGAGTTTGCTAAAACCCCTGAAGTCGAGGTGAGCATGGAACCAACAGAGCCCCCCACTTGGAACCTCTTTGTTGATGGCTCTTCAGGAGAGACAGGCTCCGGAGTTGGTGTTGTGCTGGAAATCTCGGAGGGGCACAAGCTTAACTACGCTGTTAGACTCGGATTCAAGGCTTTCAATAACATGGCTGAATATGAAGCCCTGCTAGCAGGACTTCGGTTAGCCAAAGAATTGCAGGTGAAAAAGGTTGATTATCAGTAGTGATTCACAGTTAGTGGTAAATCAGGTCAATGGTAACTTCGTGGCTAGGGACAAGAATATGGCGGGCTATCTGAAGCTGGTCATGAATTCCCTGCCCAATTTTAAAAAGTTCAAGCTAATCTAGGTACCTCGCTAAGAGAATTCCCATGCGGACGCCCTATCAAAGCTGGCCAGCAGCAAGGATTTGGAGCTGCTCAAAATAGTGCAATTGAACACTTGTCTGAACCCTTTATCAAGACGGGTGAAGAGCTGATGTGGATCGAGGGCATATCACCTTGGATGCTGCCCATTTTGGCCTACCTAAAAAAGTAAACTTTACCTGAAGACAAAATTGAAGCACGAAGGCTACGTAGGAGAGCTGCCCACTTCGTCCTACATGATGATATCCTATATAAGCGCGGCTTCTCCTCTCCCCTCCTCCGGTGCATGGGGGGGGGAGAAGAAGTGAATTACATCCTCAGAGAAGTGCATGAAGGGGTTTGTGGAAATCACTCCGGAGGGCCAGCCTTGGCACACAAGATACTCAGACAAGGGTATTACTGGCCGACCCTAAAAAAGGAAGCTATAGAATTCGTACGCAAATGTGATAAATGCCAACGCTTTTCCAGTGTACAGATGCAACCATCTTAGGAACTTACGGTTGTATCCAGTTCGTGGCCATTCACCAAGTGAGGGGTGGATTTCATTGGCCCCTTGCCAAAGGGAAGAGCGAGCGTTCGCTTCGCCATAGTCGCTATTGACTACTTCACGAAATGGGTAGAGGAAGAGCCTATGACCAAGATTACTGAGGCCAACACCTCCAAATTTCTCTGGAAAAACATCATATACTGGTTTGGAATACCTCATTCTTTAGTCTCAGACAACGGAAACAGTTCGAAAACAGGAAGATCCGGAACTTGTGCGATGAGCTCGGAATCAGAAAGCATTTCTCTTCACCTCATCATCCTCATGCGAATGGCCAGGTCGAGACGATCAACAAGACCATAAAGCTCATCTTGAAAAGAAAGTTGGATGCCTCCAAAGGGACTTGGGTTGACGAGCTCCCCCAGGTTCTATGGGCCATCAGAACTACCTGCAAAATAGCCACTGGGAAAACTCCATTTTCCATGACCTACAAAACCGAGGCAATGAGCATTGAAGAGGTCGGTGTTCCATCTCCTCACTGCATCCACTTCAACGAAATAACAAATGATGAGCTAAGGAGATTTGAACTAGAGCTCCTTGAAGAAAAAAGAGATGACTCCTAGGTGAGGCTCGCTTCTTACCAACGCAAGATGATGTGCTACTACAACGCTAAAGTAAAGAAGAGAGTGTTTCGCATAGGCGACCTTGTGCTCCGTAAAACTTTCCCTTCGACCAAAGACCCTGGTACAGGGACTTTGGGGCCAAATTGGGAGGGTCCATATCGCGTTACTGAAGAAGTCAGGCCAGACACCTATAGAATTGTGGGCCTGGACGGGAAGATGATGCCTCACCCCTGGAATATTGAACATTTGAGGAAGTATTATCAGTAGGAAATATGTAATGTTGTGAATGTTGCAATCAAATGAATGAAATGTTATTTTCGCTCACATCAACGCGTCAAGCAACATTGGGCGAGGTGCAAGCTCCTCCACAGGGGTCACCCCCAATAAAACAACCTGCCTAGTCAGAGGTGGTGCGGGTGCCATCTTTGACAAAGCAGCAAGTGCACACATCAAGCAACATTGGGCAAGGTACAAGCTCCTTCATAGGGGTCACCTCCAATAAAACCATCTACCTAGTCAAAGGTGGTGAGGGTGCCATCTTTAACAAAGTAGCAAGTACACATGTCAAGCAACATTGGGCGAGGTGAAAGGTTCTTCACAGGGGTCACCTTCAATAAAACAACCTGCCTAGTTAGAGGTGGTGTGGGTGCCATCTTTGATAAAGCAGCAAGTACACGCGTCAAGCAACATTGGGTGAGGTGCAAGCTCCTTCATAGGGGTTACCCCCAATAAAACCATCTGCTTAGTCAGAGGTGGTGCAGGTGCCATCTATGACAAAGCAGCAAGTGCACACATCAAGCAACATTGGGCAAGGTGCAAGTTCTTTTATAGGGGTCACCTCCAATAAAACCATCTACCTAGTCAGAGGTGGTGAGGGTGCCATCTTTAACAAAGCAGCAAGTGCACACGTCAAATGACACTTTGTTCGTTGGCAAGTTCCATTTTGTTAAGTGGTTAAGCGAGGCCGATGTGATATTACTTTGTTCGTTGGCTACTTCCATTTTGTTAAGTGGTTAAGCGAGGCCGATGCGATATTACTTTGTTCGTTGGCTACTTCCATTTTGTTAAGTGGTTAAGCGAGGCCGATGCGATATTTCTTTGTTCGTTGGCTACTTCCATTTTATTAAGTGGTTAAGTGGTTAGGTGGGTCGATCCGAAGTTATAATAGAAGAAGCAATGGTACGTTTGCAATCGAAAGTAAAGAAGTGAAGCAGCAACACTTGGAAGAAAATGAATTTCATTCATCGAAGAAAGAGGCCGAAGCCATTACAAGATAAAAGAAAAGAAGGAACTAAGGATCTACATTAATAATGGCCTCCGCTCCCACCTCCTCCAGGGGGGCCCTCTCCTCTTCCACCACCCCATCGGCCATTGGCCTACCCCCAGTAGGGCCGTCGAACTCCTCTTCTAAAAAGCCAATATCCAACTCTGGATGCTTCTCGCGCAGGCGAGACATCGTCTCTTGGGCAGCCCAAGAAGCCCAGTAGCTAGCGAAGTCGTCATACTCAGGCGTCTTGTCGAAGTTCGCCTTATAGTCCTCGACTGCTGCTTCCCCAGTTGTCTTCACTTCGGCCCTCAGTAACTCAATCTCTCCTGCTTGAGCCTCAGACAGCATCCTCAGTTCGGCTTTTTAGTTGTTGGCCTCGACCAGAGCTTTCGAATCAATTCTCTAATGGTCATTGGCCTAGTCGACCTTTTTGGTTAGAGCCGCCACTTGTGAGATGGACTCATGGAGCTCATTCTTTAGTCAGTTGGCTCGAAGCTCAGCCTCATCCAACTTTGAGGAAGTTGCTATCCATTTTTATTCACCTCTTTCTTGGCCTTCTTTACTTCGGCCTCCCAGTTCGCAGAGGCCTCCACCCTCTTCTCCAAATCTTCATTTTTCTTACGGAGGCCTCTGACCAAATTCTCCATCACGGCACCCATACTTAGGGCCCTGGCCATACAGGTGTTGTTAGCAGCCAACAAGTCCTCGATTTCGCATAAGGCGGTTGATTAGCCCAGTCTTCAATCCAATACTTGCTCTAGACTTTGGCGGTCGAAGTAGTCTCCGTGGGAAGCATCTCCAGCACGAAGTCGGAAAGATCATCGTCCTTGCTCCCCAAAAAGTCCGTGACTTTGCCCTAGCTGGAGCAATGACAGGTTGTTTCTGCCTTTTCTTGGTCGCCTCCTCGGCAAAATATGCAGTTATGGGCACGACAGCCAGGGAAGCGGTAGGAGGGGCTGCCACTGTCACCCCGACGTCGGATGAAGGAGGAGGGATTGAAGGAGTAGACGCCCCTGCTGGGCCAAATTTTCTTCTTTTTACGAGCGGAGATCCCTCATCCGCCTCGTCTTCCTCAGTCGACTGCTGAGCCTTGTTGAGATATTGTCGACACTTAGACTGCTTCTTGTAAGCAGTCGAGCTCGCTTTCAACAGCTTCGCCTCCGCAACTGATTTATGGATCGAGGCGAAGTCAGGCCTCAACACTTTATTATTCATAAAATCTCCAACAAACAAGGTAAACATATTAGTATGTTCATAGGCAAGGGCATAAACAGAGGTGAAGTGAGATCCTTACCTTGATTCGACATCAATTCGTGGAGAACGAAGTGGGTGTTTTTGTCAATGATCTCTTTATAGCTTTTCTCCATCGGAGGAGTTCGATAGATCTCACTTATTATATCCCACTCCCCCTCGGATATTTCACACCTCGGAAGAGAGCTTGCAAACAAGATATATTAAAACAATAAACGAAGATGCAAAGTAAAACCAGCTCAGGAAAGGAACTTACTGTAAGTTGAGTACGAAGTGGGAACAGTAAGAGGCGCCATGGGGTCGCCCTCCATGGTGTCCTACCTCCCGGATACCCAAAACCAAGAGCTCCTCCAGCCCTTGACGGAGGTGGGCAGATCAGTAATGAAAGGGGTATGGGACCCCCAGGGCGCCAGTAGTACTAGCTCCTTCTCTCGTCTCCCTAATCACGCACTTCGGCAGAAATATGGAATGAAAAATGCTGAATTGCATATCTACCCCCAAGCTGACCCGACGCCAGAGCATCCACCAGCCAACTATTTGGGACCAAGAATTTGGGTTGAACTGGGTTGGGGCCAGCCCATACAAATAAAGCACTAACCCAAAGAAATGGTGGAAGGGGAGCCTAAGGCCTTCTTTAAGGAGATTTTCGCTCACAGCCACACACGATCCGCTCGTGGGGCTCGGGTACAATTAGTTCTATATTCTCAGGGATCCTAAAAATGACCCTGTATATCTCCAACACCTCTCCAGTAATTTTTGAAAGATAGTTTGAAGCTCCCCATTGAACCGAAGTATCTATAGGGGAAGCTGGGCGTTTCCAGATATTCTCTTCGGCCCTAATAGCCCTACTCAACTAGTCCAATGATACTAATATAGGCTCCATCAAAGTAGAAGTCCCCTCACCTCTTATCTCCTCAAACCCAAAGGTACTAACATATTGTTCGCTCACCATCCCAAGAATTCCAAAGTTTTGGGAAAATCCAAAGAAAAAGATGAAGAAACTGAAAATGTGGGATATTACCAAAACTTGAGGAAGAATACCCTTCGTCCGCCGGAAGTTTCAGAGATGTCCCTGGAGTTGCTAACGGAGCACGCCGGAAAATGCAGGAAGACAGAAAATGCAAGGGTCCTTGGGAGCAATGTAAGGTTTTCGTGAAAGTAAAAGTTTCGAAATGAAGAGAAAGGGCCTTTTATAGGTGTCTTAGGCTCACCCCAGCCATCGGATCATCCAAGCCATATCTAGACCGTCCACTGACAAGGCACAAGGATCTCCATTAAAGCTAAGGTTCATTTTGAATCAATGGCCTTGATGAAGTGGTGAGCTCCACGCGCATCCAGAACGCGTCACCTTGATGAACGGGAGTCGTTGCCATCATTACCATTTATGGTAAGGGAGGCATGCCTTGGAAGCAAGCAAACTCTCCCATGATTACCTTGGAAAGACGCGAAAGCCTTCAAATCATTGGCACAATGCTCAAGGCTCTCCGCAACTGCTTCGCGTTGCTACAGCTTTCTCTTGAGTTGCCAACCCACATCACTTCGGCCAGAGCTGATTCTGATGTTGCTACAGCTCTTTCTTGAGTTGCCAACTTCCAACTGTTTCGCGTTGCCATAGCTCTCTCTTGAGTTGCCAACCAGCATCACTTCGGCCAAAGCAGAATCTGATGTTGCTACAACTTACCTCATCGAGTTTCCAGTCCTTATCACTTCCGGCACTCATCCCCGTATGTACCAACTCAAGTCACTGAAATTAAGCCCGTGTACTATATAAATATCCATACATGGCCTTGCGGGACTATTGTTACGGGCCTGAGTCAGACTCGCCACCTCACCCTCCATGCGTCATCAGAGGAGGCCCACACCATACCACGTGGCAGACGAGGTGATTGCTCATGGGACGAGCTGGCTGGATATGCCGAAGTGATCCCACAAGAACGAACTGAATGGGCGTTAGCAAATGAAACGGACTCATCTGCACGTATACCACGGATGCAGAGGCCCGCACTTCGCTTCTGCAATGCTGCAACGCCCCTCCTACCTCGCTTCGTCCCTTCAGAGATCTCTTGTACAAAGATATTTCCTAAGTCAAATCACCAACTGATGGGATGTGCGGCAGGACCTAAACGGTCAAATCAGCTACTTTTGTCAGGAACATTCAATGCCAGCCAACCTATGGAGTGACGGATTAACACCTAGGATGGGACGAGCCTCGAAGATCTGGCAACACGTGTCTCCCCATCCAACGACTCTCATCTTCCCATCCTCAATATAAATACTCACTCCTTATGCCTAAAGATTGATTGGAATCTTACATACTCCAAACTATCACTATATTGCGAAATTGAGTATTTTCCTCCCGTAAATATTAGCACTTGTCGATATACACTTTGTCAACCACTTCCCGATGAGTGTTCCACAGCCGGTGAACTCCTTTCCAGTTGAACTTTAAACTGACTTGATCGTCGGAGTGCTTGCGACCACTCCCAACCCTTTCGGGAAAGGCCACAAGTGACTTAACGATTTGCCATGTGTGCAAGGAAGAGCCGACATGAAGACATTTACTGTTGGCCACATGTCAACAACAAATGTGCTTAAGTGCTACAAAAAAGGGTGCAAAAATATTAAAAAACTACGATGGTCACCAAGATTCAAGTTTCATGTCAATCGGATTGCATTAAAAATTTCATAATCCATTCCCGTGGGACGTAACATGGCTTGTTAAATCTCTGAATTAATAGATCGTTAATATTACGTATGATTTTTTGTTAACAAACAAATGAACGTTTGAGTAGCCTTGTGGGATAGCTAAAATGAATTTTAAAAAAATAAAATATTGAGTAATACGATAATATAACTAAAATGAACTTTAGAGTTTGACAAGATAAATAAAAGGGAAAATTGCAGTTACGGTATCAAAATTTTCATTTAGGTACAAATTTTGTCCAAACCTTTCATTTGTATCATTGAGGGTACCAAACCTTTCAAAATTCGCACCTGGAGTCTAAATAGATGGAAATTATTGATTTGACCTTTAGTTGACTAGAAAATTGACATTGGCCATAATTTTGACTAGAATTAAAAGGACAAAATGTTTATTTCACATTTTTTAACATAAAACACAATATAATATATTAATTATTAAATAAAAAAAACAAAAATCAAAACAAATACCACCACCACCATCCCCTTCTTCCTGGAACCCTTTTACCTCAAAACAGTCATCCACCCAACGCCAACACCACTCCCACCGTCACACCAGCCACCATCGATCGTGCCAATGGAGACCTCATATTCTCTCTCAACCTCATAATCGATCCCATCCCAAATCTAGAATTTTTCAATTCATCTCTCAACCACATAATCGATCCTATCCTAGATCTAGATTTTTTCAATGGATACTTAAATCATCAACAGTAACGCCATGTCACATTGAACAACCAGTAAAACAGTGGTGGATTGTATTGCATTTGTGACCGACAAGGCAAATGAAGCAGATGTATAAATTAGTTGATTTATGTTAATATCAATGTTTTAAAAACCGACTGGGCCATCGACTCGAAAAAGCTAAAGGGTCAAGGGTTGAAAGATCGAACCGGGGTCGAACCGTTGATAATAAATAAAATATTAATATATAAATCCATCAATTTTTTTTGACAAATTATGCTATTTTTTCAAAAATGACTTATATGACACAAGAAATCAATATTGATGAACGATTGATAAAGCTCAAGATTCAAATCCGCAGGAAAGTTCACAAAATGTTGCTGATGAAGAGATACTTACATCTTTTCCTCCTAGTTTTAGTGTTTTACATCATTATTGATGAACGATTGCCTTGCAGCCAACAAAGACAGTTTTCTCTATTTTGTTATTTGATATTATAATCTAACTTCGAATCTTCTGGTTACTCACCTGGTTAATCAAATTATCTACCTACAACAAAATCAGCAGAGATTAAGAATGTTGATCTTAAAACCCAAATAATGGTCCTTAAACCTTGTTTTCTGCTACAGATTTTTAAATTGAAAAGGGTAAAGCTAGGCTTTAAGTGAATTGGGGACAATAATTTTGGGTTTTTTTTTATGCACAGATTCACAATAACTAACAAAAGAAAAACCTCCTGATAATGAGGCAGGAGCACCCGAGCTGATAAATGGAGAAAAGAAACTAACACTCTTCCAATCCCACATCGGTTTCCATGAATTAAAGTACTAGAGAAAAATGTTATAAAATGGCTGATCACTTTAAGATATGTAAAACATTTGGGCTTTAAAGATTGGGCCAAATGAAAAAGTTTTTTTCAAAAAATTTGATAAAAAATAGAGATGAAAAAACCGCTAAAACCGGTTGCGGGTCGGTCGGTTTTGCGGTTCAACCGAAAAGTTGGCCGGTTCTTATCCGGTTCTTAAATATCCTATTTTTAAATATTAATCAAACCGATTTTTGTACTGATTCGCGATTTTACCGGTCGGATCGACCGATTCAGTTCGATTTTGAAAACATTGGTTAATATCTTTATGGGACTTCTTCTATTGAGTTCTTGTGAATTAGTTGTGGTACTTATTGTGGTCGTTTAGTAGGTGGTAGTATTATTGGGTTCAGCTGGAAGTGGTGGTTCAGTAGGTGGTGTTAGTGTGTTCTTGCTGTGACAAGGTGGTGGTGGTGTTAGTATTTAGTAGGTGGTGGTGTTAGTGGTGAATGGAATGGCATGATGAGATGCCATCGATGAGATGGAGAACTGGGATATGAGAGGGTTTGTAATTCCGACGGTGGAGAGGCAATAAGTTGAGGCGGCGAAGATGGAAAATACAGTGTATAGTTCCAGCTAGGATGTTTTGGGTTTGATTTTGGGATAGAAATCTGAGTGAGACGATGAAAATGATTAAGTTGTTGGTATGGATAGCGAGATTCCGGTGGTGCCGTCTTAGAGGTGACTATGGTGTCGAAGTCGTGAAGGAGGCGATGGTGATGGTGGAGTTGTTGGCAAGTGGGTGGTGGTGATTTTGCGGTAGGGGGTGGGTGGTTTTTGGTTTTTATTTTCTATTTTTTTGATTTTTTAGTTTATATATATATATATATATATATATATATATATATATATATATATATATATATATATATATATATATATATATACTAGGTGCAAGCAACGTGCAATGCACGTTTGGTTAGTTTATATTTAATATTTTTGTTTAATAATTAATTTGTTATTAATAAAGATGTAATTTTTTTGGTTAATTAAGGGCGTGTCTGGGCGCGCTGCAAGGAGGAAGGAAAATTGATTATGTTACCATTTTTTTTTCAAACCTACAGCCCTACAATGAGAGAATTGATCCAAAATTGCGGCTCCCAACGGCATGAATTGTGTTGCAAATGGCTTGATTTCTAACGAAAAGCGTAAATGATACCCAATAAATAATTAATGATGTAATGTTTATATAATTGATAAATAATTAGATGTGTGATTTTGATATTGTGATGTAGGTTGGTGAGATTGAAGAAAATAAACAAAAGTAGACAAATTTGGAGAAATGGCTAAATTGTAAGGGATCCAAAGTTCGGGGGCTAAAATATAAATACTTAAAAGTTGTGCCGAATCTCACGATGAAGATTTGAGAGTGCTCGGAGTCAATTGGATAAAGGAAGATGTCAAGGGGATCAAATTTAGTCAAAAGATGATCACAAATTAATTTCCAACCGAAAAATTATGCTCCGGTGTTTTAGTCTCATATTGAGACCTATTTTTGGCATAGGAATTGATCGAATTGGAGAATGATATCTGAATTAAAGTTGTAGCCAGATGAGTTAGCTTTCCAACACATTTTTCATCGCCTCAATAGGACATGGGAATACAAAGTTATGATAAAAATACTGAAAGAAGGTGCAGCTCCCTGTTTAAAACAAGAAATTCCGTTACATAATCCGTTATATTGAGACCTATTTTTGGCATATAAAGTGGTCGAATTGGAGAATGATGTCTGAACCAAAGTTGTAACCAAATGAGTTATATTTCCAATGCATTTTGAATTGCCTCAATCGGATATCGGAATACAAAGTTATGATAAAAACATTGAAGGAAGGTGCAGCTAGCTGCCTATTTAAAATAAGAAATTTTGTTACATAGTCCATTATATTGAGACATATTGTTGTCATAAAAAGTGATCAAATTGGAGAATGATGTCTGAATCAAAATTGTAGCCAGATGAGTTAGCTTTCCAACTCATTTTGAATCGCCTCAATCGAATATCAGAATACAAAGTTATAATAAAAATATTGAAAGAAGGTGCAGCTGCCTGTTTAAAACAAGAAATTTTGTTACATAGTCCGTTATATTGAGACCTATTTTGGGCATAGAAAATGATCCAATTGAAGAATGATGTCTGAATCAAAGTTGTAGCCAGATGAGTTAGCTTTCCAACGCATTTTGAATCGCCTCAATCGGATATCGAAATACAAAGTTATGATAAAAATATTGAAAGAAGGTGCAGCTGCCTGTTTAAAACAAAACATTCCGTTACATAGTCCGTTATATTGAAACATATTTTTGGCATAGAAAGTGATCGAATTGGAGAATGATGTCTGAATCAAAATTGTAGCCAGATGAGTTAGCTTTCCAACGCATTTTGAATCGCCTCAATCGAACATCGGAATACAAAGTTATGATAAAAAACTGAAGAAAGGTGCAACTGCCTGTTTAAAACAAGAAATTCCGTTATATAGTCCGTTAAAACAACAAATTCCGTTAGTTTTTCCGTTAAAAACAATAAATTCCGTTACATAGTCACTTTTAATATATAGAATAGAAGATATATATATATATATATATATATATATATATATATATATATATATATTATTTTTATTTTTATTTTTATTTTTATTTTTTTTGGGAAAAAAATGTAAATCTACAATGTTACCTGTTTAAAAATTGGTCAAAATAAGTCAAACTCTAATTTTCTAGTGACCTAGTCAATTAACGGTTAAACCAACGGTTTTCATTCATTTGAACTTCAAGTGCGGATTTTTGAAAGGTTCGGCATCCAAGGTGGTATAAATGAAAAGTTTAGACTAAGGCCCCGTTCGGGAGGGATTAAAAGCCAATTAAAATTGAAAATATGGCCGTTATTGGGCCCCACTCGTCTAATAAAAGTCAACAATAACGGCTATATTTTCAATTTTAATCTGATTTTAATCCCTCCCACACAAGCCCTAAGTCTACAACTAAATAAAAGGTTTTGTACCTTAACTACAATTTTCCCAAAATAAAATATCTCAAAATTCACTTTGACATAATGAAATTAAAGTGCGCTTTAAAAAATAAAATAAAATAAAAGTATATAAACAAGCCTTTTGGAGGTGATCGACTCGCTGCATTTCAAGCAAGCAAGTTATCGACCGCCTTTTTTTTTTCAAGGTTTCAATAGCTAACTTCGAAGAATAATTTGTTCCCTTTTCCCCTAAATTCCAACTACCAGTAGATTCTGGTAAAACGATTCAAATTCTGTCCCTTTTTTTACACACTCCTTTAAGATTATTAATCTCGTATGATATTTTGCATTGAAGAATTTGTTAATGGGTTTCAGGAATTCTCTGTTAATTGGTCGGAAAATCAACCGTGCAGGTGATGTGAGGCGGAATTAATTATACTGCTTTATGGTAAGATACATTTTATGGGTTTCTTGAAAGTGAGAATTATTATTTTTCTACTGGTTTATGTTTCTCGACATTTGGTTTTGTTAGATGAGGCGTATTGAGCGGTTGCCAGAGGCTGTTCACAGCTCAGTGCGTTCGGGGATCGTGATATGTGATTTGACGCGGATTGTGGAAGAGCTTGTTTTTAACAGTCTTGACGCGGGTGCTACCAAGGTAATTTCTTCGTACTATAGATTTTTGATTTATAGTTTCCAGTTAGCATATATTGTAGTTGTCACAGACTTGTATTATTGATTGTGATAATTCTATGAAAGGAATTACTATTTCCGTCACACTATTACCCGTATTTTATTCTGATATGGCAAGACCACATAAACTGTTAATCTAGAAAGAAACATGCTGGTTTTGGTGGAGTTGTTCTTTAGGAGAGACCTCCACGTCCCCCCTTTTGATTTTCACTTTTTAATTTTATATTTCTTATTTTATAGGGATCTTAAGTGATTCATAAATCATATGTGACAGTATTCATCTTTGCAGGTGGGCATTGTATTGATGGATTGAACTGGGAAAAATTAAATAGTAGGCTGAAAGTCTGAAACTAAGTTACTGTACTCTAAGTCAGGAATCAATAAGAGACAAAAATTTCTTATGTACTCATAGATTATTTGTCTCTCGAAAGAAAAGAAAAGAAAAAAACCAGTAGGGACACTATAATTTGTATATTAGTTGTCACCATCGTACTCTTTCTCCAACTCCCATGTACGTGTTTGTATGCATGCACACATGTATGTACTTGCGATGTGCTTACATTTTTATATGTGTTTGTTATCTGGATTCCATTTTCATTTCGTATTTATAGTTATGATTTTGTAGTCAAATTATCATGACAATGTCCAACTATGTGATGTCATGCTTGTTTCATCAGGTGTCTGTCGCTGTTGGGATTGGCAGCTGCTACATTAAAGTGGTGGACAATGGTTAGTTCCATTCTTTCCTTAGACTCCACGATTGAGACTAATTGAGAGGAAAGAGGAATAATGTACAAAACTGTATTTGGATAAATACAGGAGAAGGGAAGGGAAAGTTTAATAAGGTTTAGAAATGATATTTTTATGATACATTGGCTCACCTCCACTTCCCTGATACGTACTGCAATTGAACTTCCACGTTTTTTCATCTTCTCCAATTTGGGTGGTATCTCATACCGTAACCTATATTACTGTAGGATCTGGTATTACGAGGGATGGATTGGTGCTGCTGGGAGAACGAAATGGTAATTTCTAAAGACAAATATAATTTAACTTTTAATGTTAATTTTTGCATTCGCATCTACATTGAAAAGGTCAGTGGAAGAGAAAGTGTTTTCTCTGCCACCAAGCATAAGAACTTCTAATATTATTAGATGATGCTGAAATTTGATTTATTATTCGCCTTCTCACTATTATGTTTGACTATTTGCGTTTTCATTGTGAATAGCTACTTCAAAGATTGACCTCTTCACTGTTATGGATGGTACTGGAAGCTTTGGTTTCCAAGGAGAAGCACTGGGCTCCATTTCTGATGTTTCTTTGTTAGAAATTGTGACAAAAGCACGTGGGAGGCCAAATGGTTATCGCAAAGTTATGAAGGTAAAGTGATTTTGTCATAGATGTTTACACATATGGTGAGTTTTTTGTGCGAATCCCACAGCGGTTCATCTACTTGTCATTCTTGTCTAGGGATGCAAGTGTTTGCATCTTGGAATCAATGATGAGAGACAGGATGTGGGCACTACAGGTAATTTTCTTGTGATTAATCATCATTAATTGTGATGGATGATCACCAGTTGTTTCCACTCTGATCTACATGTCAATGGTTTTTTGACTTTCAGTGTCGTGCTATATATACAAGTAGTTATAATTTTTACCAAATTGGCTTCAAGTTAAGAGATAAAGTAATAAGCGGAAAAGACTAACGAAAGAAAATCAAGATAACTTTTGCTATGTTGTTTTACTTATGTGCTATTTCTTTTGGGTCCAATGTTATTGAGTTTCTTGCTTAGCCCTTCCGTTACTCAAATGTCAAACCTATCGTCATGAGACTCACATCTCAACCACGTGCAAGTGGATCCAAAAC
Source organism: Fraxinus americana (assembly GCA_035079005.1). Classification (NCBI taxonomy): domain Eukaryota; kingdom Viridiplantae; phylum Streptophyta; class Magnoliopsida; order Lamiales; family Oleaceae; genus Fraxinus; species Fraxinus americana. The sequence goes on along the minus strand of CM068706.1, from coordinate 13,146,936 downwards.
CTCGACAATTAGGCCAACCCTTTGTAGCACTTATTCTTCTAGTATATAGCTTTCACATATGATTTGAAGGTGGTGATATGAGTGCTCAAGCGATCTTCCTAATTCCCACTAATGGTTTGTAAAGCTAGGCCTTCTACTAGAAGTGGCCTAATCTATTTTTGATCTCACTGTATTATGGAGGCGCATTTCAAACTACTAAATTGTTAGAAACGTGTTTCGAGATTTTTACAAACTAGAGTAAAGACATTAATATGATATCCAATGGTTAGGTATTATGCCCCTGTTTGGTTTGGATATTAGATTTTTAGTAGAAATGTGTGGTTGAAAAAATTGGTAAAAGTTGTGTGTGGTTGGAAATGAGTTTTAAAAAATGAGGGCCAAACTGGGGCTATTGAATAATTAAAATACATGGTTGATGTAATTTCTTGAAGATATTATTTGTATATAATCAATTCCAAGAGCAGCAACAACAAGAAGTTAAGCTATATTTCCCCGTTGAACTTGGGGTTGAATAACTGAAATTTCACCATTTCTTGGGATCTAGCATCACGTGCTAAGAGGTTGAAAGAAATCATTTTTTTCTTTTTGCAATCACATTATTCTATGTTAATTTGGTTTACCTTTTCCTCTTAACTATTTCTCTGAAATTGTATAGCTATTGTGAATAAGAAGTTGCGACCTTTTAAGTTCTACATAAAATATACCTCAACTATACAAGTCATTGATTAATTTATCTTGAATTGATGCCATCTCAGCTAGTTGGTGTGCACCGTCATTTATTAGTTTATCCATTTTAATATGTCAGAAATCCATCTTAACAGCTTTATTTTCCTTGCATTCATCTCATGAATATTTTGTCTTTTAGAGGGCGAACACTTAGCTCCATAAAGCACAATTGGTTTAATAATGAAGACTTTTAGATGCCGACCACTTGGAGCATCTCCAATGGTTGTGTAAAATTTAGTGTAAATTGGTATCTCCAAAATTATTTTTGCATTCTCATTTAAATTTTGGTAGATCTAAATTTAAAATTTGCTCCAATAGGAAGATCTAAATCCACTTTTTGCCTCTTGTGGATGTAAAAAATGTAAATTCATTTTCTGTTGGGAAATGCGATTTGCATCTCTCCATTAGAGAGGTTTTCGACCACATTGAAGATCTAAATCTCTATTTTACATCACAATTGGAATGCAGGAAGATGTATAACTTGTTTTTTAACTTCAAAGGCGTCTTTCTGTCACATTTGAGTAGCACTTTTCCATTTCGTCCACGGCGTTCTAATCTTATGAGCCTACATATTTAAAACAACAACTCGAAAAAATAATCCTCTAGCATGATTCTGTTATTTCTAGTATTTTCTCAATTTTATTTGAACTGTTAATATCGGAAGTTTTCATCCAAAGTCTTAACCTATGATATATCCTGTTCATAGTCTCCTCGACTGAAACTATGTTTTTGAAATGACATGTATCAAGAGATTTTGTCCGGAATATACCTTGTGAGTACATCCATGACCAAAATAAAAAGATATAGATTGAGGGTAGAACTTTGATGCAGGCCTGTATTATTAAGGAATTCTTTCTACTATTAATTCCAAAAAAATTAGAATAATCTTAAATTCATGAAACTAGGCAACTGCTGAAATCTTTTATGGGATCTTGCTCTGATTTGAGAAACTAAACATGTCAAACATGGAATGCTAAAACTGTATAGTTCTGTCAAAAGAAAGAAAAACTTCAGCCAAATTGCACACTGTTCGAGTGGATGAAGCTAGCTTATTCTGAAGCTCATTGCATGCTTTCCTGTATATTTGTTGAGATCTATTGCACTTTAAAATTATATTCTATTACTTCCTTTGCGCAAACCTTCCAGATACTATGTCACTTGGTGTGATTCCTTATGAAGTTCCTCCTAGGACCAAATGAAGTATGATTAAGTGGAGACTCTATTGAAGTATGTCACAAGCAACATAATTAGCAAGAATATGAGAAATTGTGCGAAGGGTTCAGCCAGACTTTCGATTCGTTTTCACTGAAATCCGCTGGAAAACTGCTTATAACTTACCTGGCTCCCACAAAAATACATTCTTTTGAAAGCAATTAGCAGAAAGAAGTCTATTGTATGGTGTAGAATGTTAGGGAACTGCAAAATGACATCACACACACGTGACTGAAGTTGAAATGCAACCTAATCAATGATAAATTTTTAAAAGAGAAGGGCATAATCAACAAATTCACGATGTCGTTACAGTTGTACCTGTAGGAGGTGTGTTAAAAAAATGACTGAAGTGGTTTGCACGTGCTGAAGGAGTGCTGAAATAGACTTACATGAGATGGAGTGATGCAAAACTATGAAAATTTGAATGACGTGGAAACAAAAAAGGATAAATATGATAATGATTAAGAAAATTGAAGATTAAGAAGTGAACAATATGATCATTAATATATGAATTGGAAAATCATGACATGCTCTCCACAAACAATTGCTGGAAGACTTCAGTCCAACTTGAATTCGGATTGTAAGCTTGTTAATATGACTTCAGCACGAACAAGTTAAATATTAATCATTTACAGTTAATGGAGGCACAATGTGTCTGACTCTCCTGATTAGGGTGTGCATTATGTTGAGGTTCTCCTATGTTTATCTGTACTCGAATAATTCTGTGAGTGCATGAAAAGTTAGAAACCCTGGATAAGTAGAAATTACATTATTGAGTGGAGTTTACCAAAAATTCATTGCTGAAATGAGACTTCTGCTGCACTTGTACTAATAGAACTAGCTTCTAGATCCTAGAATCCAATTTTCATACTTTATTAGATAATGAAGAAATCACAACCAGATTTTTCAACGTTACACTTGTTGATATTTATGGCAAATATTTTCAGCATGCCGTAAACAGTCCATAAAGATTTTAGTTTATTTTCTCCAAGAAAAGTATAAACAAGAGCAGTCCTTACTACTTTTGACCAAAAAAATTCCTATAATATAATTCTATGTTCTTCATGCTTATTTACTAACTTCAAAACTTTGTTGGAGTAGCAAATGGTGCGACTTAAGATTCTATTGCTTTATATGCTTCATGCAACAGTAAGTGATTTTCATGCCATGTAGAGACGCTATTTTAGACCAACCAAAGAAAACGGCTGTTGATGTAGGAGATTCAAAGAAAATTGGAAACTTAGTTAAGCAGAGTAAGTGTATCAACGTGTGCATCAAATTAGAGAAATAGGTATTTGAAATGGGAAAAAAATGAGATAATTAGAAACTTATGCTTTCGTCTCTCCCAAAGATGCCTCCAAATCAGAATCTGACAGAAAAATATTAAAGCTATTTATTCAAAAAGCACTACTGCATCTATGAGAGATTAGAGCTACTTTGTTCTATTTTGTTTTCTTTTTGCTTTTTAACTTTGGATATGGTGAGACTATTGCTTCAGTTTCTTAATTATTGGAGAAGATAAAACATCTTGCAGTGATTTAATCCTACTAAACACTAAGTAAAACGTATAAGCCTCAACTGTTTATCTGCAGATCTAGGATTGCTTCAGTTTTCTTTAGCTTACCTCTTAAGATCCTTCTAATAGGGCTGCATTTTCATAAATTTTTTTTACTTAGCTGGCAATTAGCTTCTTCAATCCTTCTATAAGAAAAGGGGGATGAATCTGATATCCTTTGTTGTTCTTTGTGTTTGAGCCTGGTTGAAGTAGTTATGTTATATTCAGTTGCGTTGTTTCCAATTACGTATTTAAAAATTTCTTGGTGTTTGTCATTTGCAGTCATTGTTCGTGATATATTTTACAATCAACCAGTTCGAAGAAAGCACATTCAATCCAGGTTTTTTTGACTTGGGTTATTTTATTTGGTTTTGAGCAACATCTGAAACATTTTTTTTTGAAAGGTAATCAAGATTTTTATATAAAAAGCATAATACACAGGAAGTGTACTATCACTTTAAATCAGAGAGAAACATCATGAAATTAGGCAATCCTACTATATGCCTAGTTGCTTGCGACATTAAACCGAGAATACAAAGTGAAATAAAACAACTCCCTAATCTGCTCTCTTGTCCAGTGATTCGTCTTCAAAACATTGTATTGTTTCTTTCTCTCAACCAAACGATGCGTCCGTTAAATAAGGCCCAAACAAGTTTGCTATCCTTATCTCGAAACTTTCTCCTCACGCCTTTAACGTGTCCTCCATATGCCTCGGCAACACCCGATCCATATGTTGCGATATCAAAATATCATTCCACAATAGACGCGGCATCACGTGAAGGAATAAGTGGTCGACCGTCTCCCATCCCTCTTACACATATAACCACTGTAACATAGAAACCTCTAGTACGAAGGTTATCTACCGTTAACACTGTCCTCGACCATAGATCCAAAGTAAGAATGCCACTCGAGGGCGGTTTACATTTCAAACCATCTTCCGGGGGAAAGAGTTACGGGGTCCCGTCAAGGATCTAAAATAGGTACGAACAGAAAAAAACCCGTCACGTGTCAACCTCCACCTACTACGAATCATCATCTCACCTACGATATCAACCTCGTATAAGGATGTCAAAAACAACGCAAAATCATCAAGTTCCCGATCCACTGCAAACCCGTGAAAACAATGTTCCAACTGGGACTTCCATCATGGAAATCAAAAACATCAACCACCTTGGCAGACGGCTCCATCGCAATGCGATACAACGAAGGAAATCCCAGTTTAAGCGGTTGATCTCCGCACCAGCAATCATCCCAGCGATGGTATTACCGAGTCCCACAACAAAGTCAATCTATCCGAAATTCGATCCACCCTCGCCGAATATACCGCCGCTTCATAAACTACTTTGGCAGAACCACTCCCTCGCACTTTGAGCACCAACCCCCTTCCATAAAGCCGTATTTTGCCCCGATAATATCTCTCCAAAAGCTCCCCCTCTCCACTCCAAACCGCAGTAACCACTTACCCAACAATGCCTTGTTAAACGGTCTGAGACTTCTTATTCCAAGACCACCGGATCTAATAGGTGAACAAACGACCCGCCAAATTAACCAAATGTAATCTCCTCCTCCTAAACACTCCCCAAAGAAACTCCCTTTGGAGCCTCTCCAATCTTTTGGCCACAACGGCGGGAATAGGGAATAATGACATGAAATAAGTGGGGAGATTCGCAGAGTGGACTTAATGAGCGTAAGACCCCCCTTAGAGAGGTACATGCGCTTCGAACCCGCTAGCCTTCTCTCCACCCTTTCCACGATACCATTCCAAATACGAATGCTTTTAAAACGTGCTCCTAAGGGAGCCCGAGATATGTCGTAGGCAAATGCGCCACCTGCAACCAAAATATCGACTCCTCCACGTTATCAACCTCTCCATGTGATCGCCTCGGATTTTCCCAATTAATTTTCAATCCAGAATAGCTAAGCGTGAAGTAGCGGCATGAATTCTGAATTGCTCAACATCCGCATCACAAAATCAACGTGTCATCGCAAATAGCAAATGAGAAACACCGCATCGCTCGACAACAAAACCATTTAATAAACTTTGCCCCAAACGCTTCTCAAAGCATCCTGCGAAAGCTTCCATAACAATGACAAGCAATGATGGGGACGAGAGGATCCCCTTGCCGCAATCCTCTACTACTACGAAAAAAAACCTTAGAATTTGTCGTTCACCATGACGAGAGAAAGAGACCGTAGAGATGGCCCAGAATCCAGGCACCACTTCTCTCCAAAGCCGCATGCTTTGAGAGCATATACAAAAGAAAATCCCAATTAACGTGATCATAAGCCTTACGATATGTCGAGCTTACATAGCATTCCTGGAACCGCATGAGCGATCTAGAATCAATACGCTCATTTGCTATAAGTACGAGAATCCAATCCGGCGCCCTTTAACGAAGGCATTGAAATTTAGATACCACTTTACCCAGCACTTCCTTTAATCTATTTGCCAAGATCTTCGCAATAATTTTGTAAACCCCACTCACTAAGCTAATAGGACGGAAATCCTTAATATCCGTCGCGCTTGGTTTCTTAGGAATAAGCACAGATAAATGTGGCATTAGCGCTTCTTAAGAATCTACCACGCTCGAAAAGAAGTAAGGACATCTATAATGTCGAGATCGCACCACCTCCCAACATGCTTTATAGAATGAGAAAGAAAAACCATCGGTCTGGGGCTTTATCGTCATTAAATCTTTGAACACCACCTTCACTTATTTCATCCTCCCCAAATGGTCTCTCTAACCAAATCACATCGTCCTCATTAATAGTAGAGAAGTCAATCCCATCTGACTTAGGCCTCCGGTCAGATTGCTCACGATAAAGAGTACGATAAAATCTTACCATATTAGTAAAGTATCCTGTGGATCCTCATACGTAACCCATCAATCTCCAACATAGTAATGGAATTGTTGCTTTGTTGGAATTAGCCACCTTATGGAAAAATTGAGTGCACTGTCCCCTCTTTCGGACCAACCCTGGATTTTTGGCGCTTGACAATCTCCTCCAACTCCACCAACTTTTCCAACTCGTCACTTAATTCTTCACGTCTCGCCGGTCCTCCCCTGCTAATCCTCGACTTTCCTCCTTTCTATCCAACTCTTCTATATCGATGACGTTGATTTTGCGATAACAACATCTCCACCGCCTCCTCGCTCCGTCTCTTAAGATCTTTTCTCGATACCTTCAATTTCCGATCTAACACGCGCTAGGAGATCCCTAAAGTCGTATGATGCCCACCAATTTCGAACTCGTTCTCCAAAACTCTCAACTTTTAGCCGCATCCTCTCGAACCTAAAATGCGCTTCTTCCACTTTGCCTTTCAACCCAGGATAACGAAATGGGAAAATGATCGAATACGACCTCCCCAATCTCCTGCGTGACATCCACGGGTACTTGGCCTCCCACTCCCCGCATACCAAGAACCGATCTATCAGGAAAGGACGGGTTGGACTCGGTTAGATGACCAAGTAAAATCTCCCCGCTCGGAGCGGGTCCACCAACATGTTCTCCCAAATGAAATCGAAAAGTCCTCCATGGCCACGTAACTCTCCCCCCCCACTAGATCTCTCCGTGGAAATCGAACCACATTGAAATCTCCTCAATACACGTTGGGAGGTTCCACCAACTCATCATCCCGGCCCAGCTCGTCCCACGATCCGCCTCTACTCTCATCTACATTAGGCCCTAAACTCTATAAACATCCATCGGAAGCTATCCCCAATGTTTCTAAATGAAAGCGATAGGGAAAATAGCCGCCGCTAACCTCCTCCAGCATCAAAAACTCTAGTGTCTCACATCACTAACACTCCACTTGATGCCCCGGATGATCACCGTATCTTGATACCCGACATCTTGTCCCCAGCGGACTACTCATGACGACCCTTGGAACAACCTCCAACTTAGTTTCTTGTAGACAAACAAGGTCGACCCTCCGTCCGCACAAGAGATTCCGAACGCCCATGATCTTTTCCCAGCTTCATTAAGCCCCCTCGCATTCCAAGCGATTATTTTTGGGATCATTTAAACAATGCCTCGCCCCTCCCCATGAGACCTCTTCTTGACTCGCCACCCCTGGCGGCATAGTGCTTAGAACATTCAAGCGCTTTAGCTCGCGGTCACCACTTTCTTCTTGTCTTACCTCCGATGTACTCATCTCATTTCCCCTCCTGGCCTCCAAATCCTCGAATAATTGCAAAAGTGTAAGTTCGTACCCATCATGACACGCCTACCATCTTACTAAAATCCGTAATGTTTTGAAGAACCTAGTTTGAAGGTTGCGATTTGATGTCAAGTCGCACTAACTTCCGCCGTCTCCCCGCACATAGATGGGATCGATAAAATGTCCCTCTTCCTCCGCCCGTACTACGGCACTCTCTGTGTCCTCCTTCTCGACTCCATCCACCCACACCAACGCATTATCATTAAGTGGCTCCCCTCCTTTGGAGACTTAGCGAGTCTCCTACTGATAGGTATTCTTAACCAATGAAATTGAGCTGTCTGTCACGCGAGTTGCTTCTCAATTCCGAATTTGACCTTTCGACCAACACGCCCTCACTCATTAAACAATTGGTCGCCTCAAAACCTACGAAACCTACGAATCGAGAACCGTAGTCCCGGCTCCCCTACTTTAGCCCCGAACTCCGTCTCGTGATGTACCTCGAACATTGAAACCAATTCACCTCTATTTGTTACCTCCAACCCCACCCTATCGCCATCACCGGATGAAATATCTACTTGATCCGCATACGTGACTCGCCATAGATTCGTCCCCCCCACTGGTCACCGTTAGTTTGGGTCCTTATAGGTGGCAGCTCATAGAATCCAACTTCGCATCTAAGGCACCATTATCTAGAGACTCAATCTAATCCCACACTTGTGCGATAAGTGTTTACGGACCCCACCGTATACCCACTATCCAGCAATCTTAACTAACTCGTCTAACTCCCCTTTCAGCGGATGCGAGCCCTCGATACCGCATTGGGATCATTTCTCTCATTATCCGCTCTTCCCTTATGCAACAACACCGTGATTGGCGTTGCGACCGGCGTTGCGTAACATCGCGTAGGTCCTCCCAAGTCGACACCTTTCTTGACTATACGACGCTTGATCTTATCATCGGCCACAAAATGAATCCAGCGAAACACACGCGTGAGACCGATATCCATCCCTCTCCATTCCTCCTTACGGCACCATCACGGCTCCCTTTCGACGCCTCTCCCCATGCGTGCTATCATCGAGAAATCTACCACGGTTGGCACAACGTTGAGCGAAGGCTCGAGAAGACTCGTCAAATTTGGCGACGAAATCCACATTCTTACTAGTCACTCGCAACTTATCCATCATATTTACCATCAAACGGCGCGAAAACGACGATGCAAATAGCGTCCGAAAACTTCGATCCCCGTTACGAAAACTTAACAATACCGAGATCGGAGACGGACACCACAAAGCTCCTTCGCCTCGAGTTTGCAAAAACGTGAACTGAACAACTTAGCTCCCACTACACCAGTCTGTCTCCCATAATTCCCTGCGAACGGGCCTGTTGTTGGGGAAACTAGTGGTTTAGGTGGTCTCCTCATGACACGAGGAATCTGTACACGCCCAGGAGGTGGCGCGTGGGACCCACGCGCCGGCCGGTCGGCACGGGCAGCACGCGCTTGTCCCGCCGGCGTCGGAGCAGCCTGCACAGACAGTCGGGCAGGCGCGTGGGTCTGGGAAATGGCTGGATGTGGCCGAATCAGAAAATGAATCGGCTGTGTCAAACCTGTCGTCTCCGTCCCTGACTGCTTGATCGAACTGTTCTCCACCGGAATAGCGTCGCCGTGAGACCCCAGATGTTCGCCTTCCAGTTCGCCGTCGATCGCATCGTCAGAAGAGCCGCCAGTAAAACGCGACAGTGGTTCGCCGCTAGGGTTTCCGGGAAGGAGGCTGAGATTTAGTGGCGTGAGGCCGGTAGGGTTAGGTTTTATGGAGTGATATCCGGCGGCGGCCTGACCGGAGATGTAGGGTGGTGGGTGAAGGGTGGCTGGGCAAGTGGTGGTTTTGGATTTTAGGGGAGAGGACATACCTACGGTTTTTTATGCTATTTTCTGTGGTACAGAAAGTAATTTATACTGAATTGATTTGGTTGTGATGTATATTTCTGAAATGTTAGGCCCAAGAAGGTGTTAGATTCAATTAAGAAGTGTGTGCTAAGAATTGCCCTTGTTCACTTGGATGTTTCCTTCAAGGTTAATGACATTGATAGGTATTATCCTTCTGCACCTGCTAGATATAAGTATTTTTACTTTACAAGTTTACATTTTATTCCTTGAAATGCAGTGAGGATGAGCTGCTCTGCATGGGATCTTCCCCTTCTCCTTTACCAATACTTACTAATAATTTCCGGATTGAGGTATCAAGTTCCTTGAGTGATTTGAGTGTATCTGACGGTGTATTGAAGCTTTCTGGATGCATTTCTGGTCCTTCTGACATTTTCTATCCAAAGGTATGGTGATACACCTAGTTGGCTTGTAACAACTATGATGTATCATCAATTTAACGTATCTTTCTCTGATGGATGGTTGTTCATGTATGCAGGCAATCCAATATGTGTGTATCCAAGTCTGTTCTGATGTTTCCAAAGCTGTTGATTTTTAATGAACTAGTATTTGGAGGATTGTGCTGGATGATTATGAATTATTTTTAATTAAATAGAGTATTAAACTCGTATATAAAATCCCATATCACAGATTTGCACAAAATCAATATTATCTTCATTCAGAATATATTAGCATTTGTTTTTCTCAATCATAAACATAGACGTCAACTCAAGATTCATTTGCAAGGGACCAATGCATAAACTGCTGAATCAGCTGGCTGCTAGATTTGACTCTTTGACTTCTTGGAAGCCTAGCACTGGCTCTCAGAAGGGGAAACGAAATAGGTGTCAAACATGTCCACTGTTCATTCTGAACTTAAGTTGCCCAAGATCTCATTATGATATAATAACTTTCGAACAATCAAAGACCTCAGTGGAGTTTAAGGTGCTGATCTGGTTACTAGTCCTCTATGTAATATAGGTGGTAGAATTTTTCATTGCATGTATGCTCTCGTTCAATGTTCTGTCTTCTAGAGAAACTGCATCACCTAAGAACTTGCATGACAAGTGGTTCATTATTATTTTGAAAAGAAACAATAATAGAATCAGAAGTGGTTCATGGTTTTTCTGCCAACATATGATATGAGGCAAAAAAGCGAGAATTATGATATCATGGGTACCAATTATTTTGTGAATAATGATGTTACTTAAATCATTTTTTCTTGTGGTTTAATCGATATAAGCACATGCTGGCTGCCGCACTGCTTAAGATTTTTTTCATTAATTCTCAATTTAGGTACCTCATTCTAACTATACGAGGGTAGGCTATGCAACTCTTGTTCTGATATTTACCTCTATCTACATATTTCCTTTCTGTTAAACTGTTAGTAGTCAATTATCTGACATGTAGTCTTTCTAATCTACTTTAGTTTTAGCATAGGATATGTCCATGCAATACATTACTATTTCTTATTTCAGAGGAAGTATGTAGTATAAAGAGACATTCAAATATTAATTATTTTTTATGCTTTTTGCCTAATCAGGATTGGGCTCCTGTACTTACTTTCATAGAGAATGCCATCACATGTCTTTGGAGCAATACTTTCTCTGATGGTAATGGACAATTTAGTTGGCTTTATATTATTTGAATTTCCTGTAAAATTTGGTGTTTTCAAATGAGATAAACATCATTGATGGCGGAGATTTGTCAGAAAGAACTTGTGGTAGATAAATGGCAATTCTATATTATTAGAACTTGGAACTTTGGCATTTGTATTATGACAGCAAAGACTCTTGTGCTATATAGCTTTAAAGAGATCCTCATCTATCTCAACCTTTCTTTTCCAAAAGCTATGTTAGAAGAGAATCTGAAACTTATTATAAGATGGCTATTTTTTATTTTTGTTATGATTGTGGTTATTTGAATATGGTTTGTACTGGCAACTATGATATTGCAAATGCTGTCCTTTAGACAAGGGATTAAAAACGTGTCTAATAAAGATTACTTTTTCATTTCCATTTTTAGTTGCTGATTTTTATGTTTTCCTTTTAATTTAGAAAAAAATATTGCTGGGACTTGTCAAAGTGGAAGGAGGACATTCAAGACCCACAACATTGGAACTTCTGCAGGGTTTTCCTCAGCACAGCTGAAGAACCTATCCGAAAACTCTGATAATATGTCTGCTTGGAAAGACGTATCTTCTCATGGAAACCCATGTATAAATGTTTCTGAGGGTAAAAGGAATAAAAGAGAGTCAGGTTTTGTTTGTCATACTGACTACTTGAGTCAATCACGTGATGGAACTCTTGCAGACTGTGGAGTGGCTGTAATAAAAGACAGTAGCACTCATTCATCTCCTTGTAATGCTTTCTCTGTGGAGCATCATGACTTTGTGAGAGATATCGATAAGCAACTGGATGATATTTTATGTTCAGGATTGGAGGATGTGTTCCCAAACATTGACGCTAACATGAATAAAGTCTCGAAAGGAGGTGTCCTGTTTGATGATTGTCTTGAATCCAGTGATAATGCAGATATTAGCCAGGATCCTAGAAGTTCGTTTCTAAGAAGTTGTCTCTCTCAGAGAAGCCTTCTAAATGACAGACCATCACTTGCAAGTGATGAGGAATTTGAGTTTGGAAGCGACGACTTCAACATCAAACAAAAGTGCATTGAAGGTGATGATAGAGTAGTGAATGAAATCAACCAGAAGTCTTATGGAAAGACACTACAGCATGATGGGTCACCAGTATTTCAGTCCTTTCCCAGGACTCCTTGTAGAACACTTAAAGGTTCAGAATGTTTGTCAGGAAACTTGATAGAGTCATCGTTCAGTGCTACAAAGAGTTTCGATGAAAAGAACCACAATCTGCCTAACGTGTTTAGACAAGGTTGGAAATATGGTCCCAGTCAGCCGTCTTTAAGTCCTGGATGTTTCCCTGTGACATCAGAGCCAAAACTTGGGACCAAGTTTAAGGATGATGATTTTGCTGACATAAGTATTTGTGAAAATCACTTCAAATTTGGTGGAGATGCTACATATGACTATTCTACACATACAGAAGGAGAAGACTGCATTATTGCAATTAATAATACAAAAGAGAACACGTGTCTAGAAAAGTACTCCTTTATGAATTCTTCCCCTGATCTCAAGGGTTGTGCTGATCATAGTAGAGATATTGATGAATATTATGGGTTTAATCTTGAGGATTCTTATTCACCAAGTCATCTGAAAAGATTCAGGGAAACAGATTGGTCATCTTTACCCTCTCGCAGTGAAAAACGTCCCACAAACTTCTCTGTACCCTCATCACATTACAAAATGCCAACCGATCATAAATATGTAAAACCTTGTAGTAGGAACCAAGAGACAATGTCTGCTGTTCACATTAAGAAAAGCTCAAGAAGAAGCAAGTCAGCTCCACCATTTTACAGAGGCAAGCAGAGATTTTTGTCTTTGAGTGATCCTTCCACATTGGTGTCAGGGAAAATCAGTTCACAGACCTTGGGCAGCTCTTCTTTTCTTCCAGGTGGTTTTGTTGATCTAAATTTCTCTACACTAATAAATATAGCATAAAAAATGTAATAGGGAAGAATAAGCTTGTATATATATATATATATATATATATTTTTTTTTTTTTTTGTGACGTGCAGAATCTAGCAACCTGGGTTATGCACCACATTGTGCAGAAACCAGCAACTTAAGAGATTCTCTAATTTCTTGTGATCAATATGATCCATCTTCATTTCCAAGATCAGAGGTGGATATTTCTTTTGTTAGAAGGTATAAATTCTTTTATAACTGTTCAAACCCTTCAAATCAAACTTGTTACTGGTTTTGTTTTAAAAAAGTTCCTGAGACATATGCCTTGATGTGAGCCTAATGCGAGGCCTTCATTATTTATCAAAACTTATCCAGATGCATGCCTCAGGCATAAGCTTCCGGGTTACTGTGGTATGGAATCTCTTTGTCTTACCCTTCCAGGCAGAACCCAACCTGAAAAACTTGGCAAAAGTATTGGAGAAGAGAAAAAAGAGCAAGTGAAGCTTGTCATAGCCTCATACAATTATAGTTCTATAAATCCCTCTCCTAAATGAATTTACAACTTTTTATTAGCAGTTAGCCAAAGACTAGAGACATACAACATGTGGAATCACTCTTTTCATATTTAAAATTTTCTTTCTGTTGTATTTTCTTTCTCCTTTTTTATTAGGATAGGGGAATGGGGGAATGATGGGGAAGGGTGACAAAAAGGCACCATTGCAACTTGCAAGTGGAGCACGAGGAGGAAAAACAATGGGAAGAAACTGATATTAATGAGGAGAATAGGGGAATCAAATATGTTGATGATATCAAAGACTTTTAATGATGTAGGATGTTATGAACAATAACAATATTGAGAAAGGAGGAGAAAGAGAGAAGAAAAAGAAGAAGAGGAAGAGAATTTACAGGAAGGAAATATAAGTTTTTATTTAATATTCAAGGTGTAAGTATTACAATGCAAAAGCCCTTTCTATAGAGTCTAAACAAACCTAATCTGAGAAAGAAACAAAGTAAATTAACCATATTTTAATTAGAGGACCTATCCTGTCAAACAATAACTTAATTCTGGTCAAACTAGGAAACTATAATAAGGGTTTGTTTGAGCCCCATTTTTCGGGAGAATAGATTTTGTAACAGTGGTTTTTTTTTTTTTGGAGAATGTGTGGTTTGAAAGTAGACAAAAAATTTGGATTTATGTATAAAACTATTTTATTGGGAGAATACATAAAATGAGTTTAGGAAAAAATGAGTTTTCAAAACATGGGGCTCAAAGGGCTAAACTAATATAAAAATTTAATATATATATATATTCTTTCCTTATCATTTAGGCTTTTTCTAATTCTAGTAGTGGATAATGAGTTTGATGTTGTTTTTGGTCTAACGATTTATTATTTCTTGTTTCATTGACTTGTTTTATGGTTGTTTACACGTTACCTTTAATATGTTAAAATTTCTTTATTATGGATTTTCAAGATGGTTTATGTTACAATTTTATTTTGTGTCTTATAATTTTTTTGAATTATTTATTGCATTGTGTGGAGGCCTATGCCTCAAAAGGTTTAAGTGTTGCCTCATGGAATTTAAAGGCTGATACCCGGCTGAGCCTTTTAAATATTGGTTACTCACTAACATTTGATCAAAATTTTCTCCCAGACAACGTTTAAAGAGGACACCTCAAACCCATGGCATTCAAGATTGCAAATTGCAAAAGAAAGACCAACGAACGAGTGCATGCAATATGAAGTCTGTTAAATGTGAGTTTGTTTATGCTGGGAGAAATTTACATTTTTCATGAAACTAATAAAATTTTCTCGACGTATTTCAATGTTACATTTTGACATCTCTACATTGTTTTAATAATTTCACATCTCAAATACACATTCTTAATGTTCCTTGTATAAAGAACATTATCAGGTCTTTGCAATAACTACTTAAACTTCAATTTGCTAAAGGTATAATATATTTTTATTTACTTATTTTTTCCAGTTTTGACATCAGAGGAGATCCTGGATTCTTCGCATTCTGGGAGAAAATGGAGGAATGATTCTCTAAACATTGCGGTTGAGTATCTTTGTAGTTGTCTTGTCTTGTACTACTAGCGCACCATCTTGTTTCATGAAATGATTCTTTCATTTTGGTTTCAAGTTATGAACTTTCCTTACTACACAGGGTGGAGGCTTAGCACATAATGTTAAAGATCAAGATAATATACTCGACATATTCTCTGGCATCTTGCACCTTGCTGGTGATTCCTTAGTTCCTAAGTCCATTGACAAAAGCTCTCTTGAGGATGCCAAGGTTCTCAATCAGGTTGATAAGAAATTTATTGCGGTTGTTGCTGGCAGAACCCTTGCTGTTATTGACCAGGTTAATGCATTTCTTGAAATGACTTTCAATAATATTTCTGCCTAATTTGTTTTTTAAGGCTATGTTTTTTTAATGACCTAAACAAAAAAATTATAGTAATTTCATAAATATATAGATAGCATTTAGTTTTCTACTTTTGCTGAAGACAAAAGATGTTGATCCCTGGCAAGGATCCATCAGTCGAGTAATGGTTCCTTATGTAAAAAACTTTCCAAGCAGAAGTCTTTCAATGTAGATTGTTGTTGGAATTGAACATGTACACATTATACTTATGTTTGTGCCCCTTCTTGCTTGCACGTCGATGATTTAACCTTGTTTCTCCCACTTTAGAATGTACTGACTTGTGCACCTGGTGGTTGTCTATAGCACGCTGCTGATGAAAGGATTAGACTGGAAGAATTGCGTTCTAAGGTAATATAGTCCTAGTAGCTTGTCAAAATGCTCTGTTCAAAGTGATTTACACATCGAGTGAAAACTTTAGGTGCTATCTGGAGAAATGAAGACAATCACCTATCTAAATGCTGAGCAAACACTGGTATGTTCATGTTTATCTCTCATTTTGGTTTGCATCGTCATGTTTGATTTTTGGTGTTTTTGATATGGAATACAGGTTTTGCCTGAAATTGGTTATCAGTTACTGCAAAATTATGCTGAACAAATTCTGAAATGGGGTTGGATCTTCAATATTCTTTCTCAGGATTCAAGGTCCTTTACAAAGTAATGGCTGATTCGTGTCCAGCAAAAGTTTCATACTCAGAGACAAGTATACTTAAATATTAATGAGCACAAACTGACCTTAAAACAATAATTGCCATTGGCTGTCTTAATAACTAAAAGCATCAATTTTGTGTTGGCTTTAGTTGTTTCTCTGTCGGTTCTCTAGTTTCAAATAAAGACAACTTCTCTAATTTCAGCTGAGGCTATATGTTGGTCTCCTTATTTATGATGCATTTTGCATGCAGAAATTTGAATGTTCTACACAGGCAGCCAACTGTTGCCACACTTCTTGCGGTAAAGTTCTAACTTTTTGATAATTTATGTTCAGCTAAACTTGTTTTTGATCTTTTGCAGCCTACCAACTGGCCAAAATAGTGCAAAACACTTATTTTCTTAAAGCTCTAACTTTTCAATAGTTTATGTTTAGCTAAACTTGTTTTTGATCTTTTGCAGCCTACCAACTGGCCAAAATAGTGCAAAACACTTATTTTCTTCTTCTATCCATCCCTTCCCAAGCTCGTTATAATTTCCAGTTATCACATCCAATATATTTGGATATGTCTACCTTGTATATTGTCTCTATTAGAGATTTCCCATGTGTTGGCTATCACAATGCTTTAGATAGCTCTGGAAAATACTGAAAAAATCTTTTATCAACTTTTGTAATGTCGTTTTCTTGAACTAAGTTGCACAAATGTTTCTATTGCTTACAGATATTTCTACTAATCAATTTGTAGACTGGCATATTTTCGATCAGCAATTTTTCTCTCTCTCTCTCTCTCTCTCTCTCTCTCTTAAAGCATGACATCTTATGTAATTTTCAGGTGCCATGTATTTTAGGTGTTGATTTAACTGATGTGCATCTCTTGGAGTTTCTTCAACAGGCAATACCCAATTTCTTCATTAGTTTTTAATGCCACGTGTGCTTGATTTTCATCTTTACATCAGTTTTGAGTTATTTTGAGCTCATGCTTTTTCTGCATTTTGTAGCTATCTGATACAGATGGATCGTCAACAATACCACCGGCAGTTCATCAGATCCTTAATAACAAAGCCTGCAGGGGTAAAATCAGAACAACTTCAAATATTTCATATTCTACTATAATTTAAACTGTGTTTCTACCTCCTTCCTGCATTCAAACCATGAACATCTAATTGGTGAAGTAATGACGAAGGAAACGAAAGAAGGTAGAAGAGTAGCTACCTATGAATTTGAACCTCTCTTCTAACTCTGTCTGTCCATTGATTTCATATTGTAGGGGCAATAATGTTTGGGGACTCATTGCTGCCTTCAGAATGTTCCCTCATTGTTGAAGAGTTGAAGAAAACATCACTCTGTTTTCAGGTAAGCTGATGATGAGATCAGAAACTATAGGATCTAATTCTACAATCCAAGATAGTACATGTACGGGTCGATGTTTTTCCCTTTTCATTTGCTGTTTTTCTTCACTAGTGTGCTCATGGACGACCTACTACTGTTCCACTTGTTGAGTTGGATGTCTTGCACAATCTGATTGCTAAGCTTGGTTCATGTTCCTCTGGTTCGCAAGAGTCATGGCATGGGTTGTTTCAGCATGGACTCAGTTTAGAACGTGCCAGAAAGCGCCTCAACATTTCCTGAGTTTCATAGACGTCCCTCGTGTCAACAACGGAGAAGTCATGTTGGACTTGGCCAGGTGGTTGAGTGGTCCCATACCATCCTGTAGCCAACTATTGAAACTCTTAAAAAAAGGCTAGTTTCAAAGAAGACGGAGCCTGCTTTGAAATCAACAGGAGATGTACATTCTTCTTGACATCGGCGTTTCCTTCGTAATTCCTATTTGCTACGACAAGGGGAAACTATGTATAGCACTCCCTTGCAATTAGTGAAATAACTTGACAAACCACTTGTAGGCTCAGATAACCAAAATTTTCCTTTTCTCATTGGTATTGGAAGGGTGTTGTTGGCTCTTTGGACCGATTATCTGTAACTGCATTATGCAAAATGATTTTTGTCATCCTTTTTTCCTTCCATTTATACAGTGGTCTTACTCTTTCCTTTGGAATGCTGTGTTCTTTCCCTCTTTTGATGTGTGGTCGTAATGTGCATTTTGTTTTTGCTGGATGGAGGGATACAACACTTATTTTTTTTCCCTGGTATCTTGTACAACTAGGGGCGGAGCCGGGGGACAAAAAAATAAAAAATAAAAAAATACTGGGCTGATATAGAATTTCTTTTTGCCTTTTAAGAATTATTTATTGAGGAAATTACACAAATTCAGGTGTTTAAAAATTGATTTTCAAAAATAAGGTCTAAAGTTTATTTATTCAAAAATCAGGTAATATATATTAAAACCCTAATTAATAACCCTAATTTTAACATACACTACTCCCTCCTTTCCATCTCTCGTCCCTCGTCTCCCTCCCTACCCTCTCTGAATGGCGCGACGGCTCACTGCACAGCGGCGACGCTGTCGTTCACCTCTCTCCCTGGCCTCTCGTCTTCTTCCAAAACGTCTCGGCTCTCTCTCTCTCTCTCCCCTATCACCGACCCACTTCTCTCTCTAAACACATGCAACCGCAGCTTTGTCGGCCAGAAGGAGCTCGAATCGCCGCGATTTGCAGCTGTGAAATGACTTGTGTTCGATGCGGCGCGAAGAAGCAACAGTATTTGCGAAGTAGATCCACCCACTCCGATGACTCTTCACATGCGAAGCACCACGACCAGATCTGCGTGGTGTTTTGTGTGGTGGCAATTTTGTGGTGGTGGATATGGTGGTTGGGGTGGTGTGATGTCTCTCAGTTGGTGCGATCTGGTGGCAGCGATGGTGGTGTGATGTGGTGGTGATGTCTATAGTGGTGTTGGCATTGACGGGGGTGGAGGTGGTGGCGGGTTTGTGGTGGTTGTGGTGTGGTGTGGTGTTGTGTGGTGATGTCTATGTTGTTGGCGGCGACAAGGATGGTGGTAGAACTGGTGGTAGCGATAGGGATGGAGGTGGTGGCGGGTTTGAGATTTTTTTTGTTGAATCTGGTAGTAACGGGTTTGTTGGTGGTGGTGCTGTTGTGGTGGCAGTGATGGTTATAGTGGTTTGGTGACAGTGGTGGTGGTTTGGCGCGGCGCGACGGTGATGGTGGTGCTGTCAGAGGTCGCAAGTGTTGGTGGTGGTCATCAATTATTTGGTCGACTGTGACCATTAAATTGGTTAATCTGTGATCAATAGATAATATATGACTAATGAAAAAGATAATTTGTAACCATGAAATTACGTGACCTAAAAATTTTGATAATTTGTGACTGGCTAATAAGTTGTGACTCATAATATTTGTGATTTGTGAGTTATTAATTCTTTGATTTGTGACCTATGAAAATTTTAATATGCACCGTAAAAAAATTTGTGTTTTTTTTGTTGACAGCGACAAGGATGGTGGTAGAATTGGTGGTAGTGACGGGGATGGAGGTGGTGGCCTGGTGGTAACGGGTTTGTTGGTGGTGGTGCTGTTGTGGTGGCAGCGACGGTTATAGTGGTTTGGCGACAGTGGTGGTGGTTCGGCGCGGCGCGATGATGATGGTGGTGCTGTTAGAGGTCGCAAGTATTGGTGGCGATCATCAATTATTTGGTCGACTGTGACCATTAAATTGGTAATTTGTGACCAATAGATAATATATGACCAATGAAAAAGATAATTTGTGACCATGAAATTACGTGACATAAAAAATTTGATAATTTGTGACTTACTAATAAGTTGTGACTCATAATATTTGTGATTTGTGACCTATTAATTTTTAGATTTGTGGCCTATGAAAATTTTAATCTGCGACCGTAAAAAATAATCTGTGACTAATTAATTTGATAAAATCTGACCAATAAATAAGTTGTGACATATAAATATGCATACGTGATCATGAATTGTATAATTGTGATTTTAATATATTTAATTAATAAAATATACTTAATTAATTAAGAAATACCCAAATTTTGTAATTTTAAACTTAATGCTCGAAAATTGATTTAGTGATAATTAATGCGAAAAATTCATATCTAAGGAATTTTCTTTACCTCAATTCAAAAGTAAGGTAAAATAATTTAAAAATTCAAAAATCAGGTATTGATTTAATTAATTAAAAACATTTATTAAATAAAGATAATAAAGTCACAGTTTGTGATTACTGGTCACATATTCATAATTATAAGTCACAGATTTATTTATTGGTCACATATCGTCAAATTTTTTGATCCCAAATTATTTCGAGGTCACATATCAAAAATTTGTACATAACAGATTATTTCGAGGTCACAGATATTTAAATTAGTTGGTCACATATTATTTTTGAATCACGTATTATTAAATTTTTAGGTCACAGACTACCGCCGCTTGATCACAGGTCACAGATCGACCAAATGCTTGGTCACAGATTACCAAACATTTGGTCACAGACTACCGCCCCTTGGTCACTGTGGTCGCGTGACAAACCACCACAAACCACTGCACCCACACGGCCGCGTAACACACGCAACAACAGATTCGCCACCACCATCAATAGATCCGCCACCAACCACCAATTCGCCACCCCACAGATACTTCATGAGGCCTCTCTCTTCGAGAATATTCACCACATTGAGCCTATTCCTTACATCTGCGGCATCTCCTTCAGTTGATTCTTGGACAAATTGAGTCCAGTTGGACCAACATCACGACCAACCAAACCCACCACCGCATCCATACCCACCAACATCACTCCATACCCGAACCCTTAAACCACTGCCACGTCGGCCAGAACCCTCGAATCGCAGCAACATCGCGACTTTTGCTACGCGAACGACAGAGTTGCGACGCTGCTCAGTTCGTGGCAGCGTCGCGCACTGCTCTGCGAATGGTAGCGTTGCTAGCAGCGTTGCGGCGACGCTGCTGTCCAGCAGATAGGGAATATGCAGATATGGTGGGGGAAGGAGAGAGAAGGGGGGCGGAGGAAAGGGAAGGGGAGGGGAGAGGAGAGGAGGCGAGAGAGAGAGAAATGTGAGGGTGAGAATGATAAATTAGGGTTAGGGTTTTTATATTACCTGATTTTTGAATAATAAAACTTGATCTCTGAATTTTGAATTTCAATTTTTAAACACCTGAATTATTATAATTTCCCATAATTAATACGTGATTTATGATTTTTTCCCTTTGAAAGTTTTTGGGCTTGGGGGGCAGGCCTGGTCTAAAGCCCAGATCATTTCTATATGGTAGTTGTAGTTCGAGGGTGGCTATAGTTGTTTGGTTGGCGTGAGGTTTTTGTCCTTGGACACGTTGTTTTGTTATTTCTGTTGGGAAAAATCGCCTCGAACGCAGGAATTGAGATTAATGACGAATTGAAATAATAAAGATCACAAGAAAAAGAACAAGATTAAAGTAAAGAAAATAGAGGAGAAATTGGCAGAGGAATCGATGTTTTATTCAATAATATGGAGAGAATACAATGTAAACTTAGCAATCTAAGCTTGTGAAATAATGAATGAGGAGCATCCCTATTTATAGGGATACTACACGTACAAAACCCTAAAAAGCTGTCAAAGTATGGAAATAATCACATAATGGAAAAAAACGTGTAAAAAGAAAACTGTGCAGCCTAGGTCTCCTAGGTGATTTTCTTGCCATAATATCTTGGATCCAATTTGATACTTTCCAAGCTCCTTCCACCACGTGTCCATCAAATATGGTAACCCCCCAATTTGGGGCACAATTCCAACAATCTCCATCTTGACCCAAATTTCGGTGCTACGAACAAAATTTTAAAATTTCTCCACCTGAGAAATAAATCCGTCTGCATCGAAATCAACAATCTCCTCAAACAGTAACCCAAAAACTCTCCATCACACAAAAAACATCTTCCTCTGCCCGGCATCCACAAGCGACACCTGAACCCTAAACCCGGGTTCCCAAAATTCCAACAAGGAACTAATTATTGACCAAACAGGGTCGAAGCACTCCCTGTAGCAGAAGCCACTCCAGATGCATGATCGAAGGCCCCTTACTAGAACTCACCTTCAACGATCCCAAATGCATTGCAGACATCTCCAACACTGTACCTACACTCCATGAGTCCAACACTAGCATGTGAACACAATGAATCCGCTGTAATTGGTGGCAAAGCGAAATCACCAACGCTCCCCTGAGCAATGTTCTGAACTGACCCAGAGTCTGTCACAAGAGGTACTGTACCAAATTGAATTTCCACCACGGTACTGAACTTGTCCAAATGTCTCTTAACTGGTTCTGCGCTCCCCTGCAAGATGTACAATTGAGACTTCATCCGTCCCTCCAGTACAACCTGAGCACCCCTTCGGACCTTCAATGCTCCACCTCCACCAGAGAATTTATACCCCTTTGCATCCAGGGTACTTAGCGAGATGAGATTCCTTTTCAAGTCTGGAACATGACGAACCTGATCAAGTGTTCTAATTGTCCCATCCTGCAACCTCAATCTGACTCGACCAATTCCAGCAACCCGGCAAGACTGGTTGTTTCCCATGACAACTCCACCTTGCTTCACCGCCTCATATGTTTGAAACAAGTCCCGATTGGGACACACATGGTGCGAACATGCCGAATCAAGAATCCACTCCTCGTCAGGCTTGGACTCCACGTCAGATACCACGGTCACCATCACATCACCGCCATCAGATAAATACTCAGTAATATTAGCATCATCCGAATTAGAAGATTGCCCCCTATTATTTGCAACTAAATTACCTTTAGCCTGCAACTTGTCGCAATCCCTCTTGACATGCCCTTTCTTCTTGCAGTAGAAGCAATACACATTGCTGAAGTTCACTTTCGGTCTACCCCTCCGTCGATCACCATGAGAAACCAGAGCGTCCCCATCACTTGATGTAGTAGCTCCAACCAAATGCTTCATCTTCTCCTTTGAGAATAAAGCATCGTAAGCGTCTTCAATGGTCAACGTGTCACGACTGTACAAGATCGTGTCTCGAAACGACGAATAAGAAGCGGGTAGAGAACATAACAGGATCAAGGCCAGATCCTCCACATCATATTTTACCTCCAACGTTTCCAGATCTGCAACAATTTCCTTGAACACAGCCAGGTGGTCTTCCAGTGATCCTCCTTCTGCCATGCGATGAGAATATAGCCTTTGCTTTAGATGCAGTTTGCTCGTGAGACTTTTGGTCATGCATAACTGCTCCAGTTTCAACCACAAAGCAGCCGCCGTTTTCTCCTTCAAGACATCCTGCAGAATATTATTGGAGAGATGAAGATGAATCTGCGATAAAGCCTTCCTGTCTTTCCGTTGTTTCTCCTCCATTGACCAGTTTGCTGGCATTTTATCAAAACCCAGCAGAGCATCATCCAAATCCATCTGCGCCAACACAGCCCTCATCTTTACTTGCCATAGCGAAAACCTTGTATTGCGATCCAGCAGCGGAATATCATATTTCAATGAAGTCATCTCTGAAAAATCTCAATCAAATCACAAAGAACCTGCAACCTTGGCTCTGATACCACTTGTTGGGAAAAATCGCCTCGAACGCAGGAATTGAGATTAATGACGAATTGAAATAATAAAGATCACAAGAAAAAGAACAAGATTAAAGTAAAGAAAATAGAGGAGAAATTGGCAGAGGAATCGATGTTTTATTCAATAATATGGAGAGAATACAATGTAAACTTAGCAATCTAAGCTTGTGAAATAATGAATGAGGAGCATCCCTATTTATAGGGATACTACACGTACAAAACCCTAAAAAGCTGTCAAAGTATGGAAATAATCACATAATGGAAAAAAACGTGTAAAAAGAAAACTGTGCAGCCTAGGTCTCCTAGGTGATTTTCTTGCCATAATATCTTGGATCCAATTTGATACTTTCCAAGCTCCTTCCACCACGTGTCCATCAAATATAGTAACCCCCCAAATTTTGGGGCACAATTCCAACAATTTCCTATATCGTATAAAGTTGGATTATGTTGTGTTGTCATCATGTGAGTGTATATATTCGTGATCCGTGAGTTTGACCCGCCTTTCACTCTGCTTGCTTTGATTTTCCCATTCCATCATGGTTCAAAGTCCATACCATCATTAAAAAAAATCTGCAGTGCATATATCAAGATTTTTCTTCTTATAAGTCAAAAAATGACTTTCATATAAAAAAAATTGCTTGTAAAGTAAAAATATTACTAATAAGATAAAATTTACTTATAAAATATAAAAGAATTTATAAGTAAAAATTCACATATATGTGAAAATTATTTATAATTTCAAAATTAACTTATAATAGTAAAAAGTAAAAAATTAATATTTTTTAATAAATAAATATTTCATTTTTAAATTAAAAACACACACCTAGACTATGCAAGTGTTTTCATATTAATTAGCACTACTTTTTATTTATTTAGGGTGCGTTTGAGCTACATTATTTTGGAATAGTAGATTAATGGAGAATATGTGGTTGAAAAATATTATTTTATTGAAAAACTTATGATTGAAAATGAGTAGAAAATTTTAATGTGACTCAAACATGGTATGAGTAAGGACCACGTACACAATTTGATTAAGTTTTGGTTACTTAGCCGGAAAAGTTGAACATTTTGGAGTTTTCGTTCAATTCTTGAATTTAAAATTGATAATCATATCCACTCGTTTAAACAAACAAACAAACAAAAATCTGCGCAGTGTAACAATAATATAATAGTAATAGTTGGAAGTATCATCCAGCATCAACTCATACTCCTTCCTTCCTTAAATCAAAACTCATAATTTCTGTAACACTGACAAAACTATGGCCTATAAGATCCCAGTTGTTTTGGTAATATTACCAGTTATCCTGGCTGTTCTTATCTACCAACTCGATACCTTCGATCCGGTTCCATATCCCGACCACGAGTTGACTCGAAAGCAGCCCCTGTTTGTGCCTAAGAGAAACAGTCACATGCTTCATGGCTCAGAAAAAATCGGGGCTGGTCAGCTGCTGGGCCCAGAAGATATAGCTTATGATCCTATCACAGGAGTTATATACACCGGTTGTGCCGATGGGTGGATCAGCCGAGTTATGGTTAACGAGTCAGCAGCTGACTCGAAGGTGGAGAGATGGGTCAACACCGGCGGCAGACCACTTGGACTTGTTCGTGGACATCATGGTGAACTCATCGTAGCAGATGCTGTAAAGGTTAGTGAAACAATTTGAAGTCTTACGTATTATGGTTGCTTTAAAGGCGGCGTTTCAAATTGAAGAATACAATATATAAGAAAGAACACAAAGAATTACGGGTTCATGACAAACCTACATCAAAAGGAGAAGAGAGAAAACTATATTCGCTTATATTCGAAGTGTTACAATGGCACATATATAGTCATATTACAATAAGGTTGTCTGAATATAACAAATTATGGAAACATTCCAATTATCATGGACCAATATTCTCCAAATCATGCCATAATATTTTCTTCAATATTAGCAAATATTCTTCAAATCACCAAATATCTCTTTTCTCCATCACACATGCTTGGTTCAGATTTTGTTTCTATTTTAATAAAATTAAAGACAAGCAATTCAGAAAATGTTAGAACAAAATTCTCATGTTATGAATATTTTCGAGTAGCTATTCTTGGTAATAGTATTTAGAGAAGCAGAAAATCCATATTTTTATGCTTTGCAGGGGTTAATAAATGTGAGTCGAGATGGTACAATGGAGTTGCTGACTGATGAGGCTGAGGGTCTAAAATTTAAGCTAACAGATGGCGTTGATATTAATCTTGACGGCGTTCTCTACTTTACTGACGCTTCTTACAAATACGCTTTGAATGAGGCTTTTTCGGATTTATTCGAGGGCAGACCCTATGGCAGATTCATGAGTTATGATCCTTCCACCAAACAAACGACAGTGCTGCTGCGGGACTTGTATTTTCCAAATGGTGTTACGGTTTCAGCTGATCACGATTCTGTTATATTCTGCGAGAGTGTCATGTAAGTGTTTTTTTTCACACTGGAACGCGCTATGGAGTCTTATCTATTATTATCGAACGTTCATTATTTCACCATCACAAGAAAGAGGTATCGAGTCCTATTACGTAATTGCAGGACAAGATGTAAGAAGTACTACATAGAAGGTGAGAAAAAAGGATCCGTGGATACATTTATCGAAAATTTGCCTGGAGTGCCTGACAATATTCGATATGATGGAGAAGGCCAATACTGGATTGCATTCCACACGGTACTCCTTGATGAAAATTCTTATATGGTTAATTTCATTTAAGTCTACAACTTAATTAACACTTTTCTGTATAAATTATAAAACAGGGAGTGACATACTTTTGGAGTTTGTCTCAGAGGTATGCTTTCCTCCGTAAGGTGATGGTGATTACACTGAAGTACATAGGCCTACCACCACATCTCGAGAAGAATGGAGGGATTTTTGCTGTCGATTTGGATGGAAAGCCAGTTGCACACTATTATGATTATGATCTATCTAAAATCACATCCGGCATCAAAATCGGGGAGCATTTGTATTGTGGTGCCTTAGAATCGCCATACATCACGCGCCTTAACATAAGCCAGTATCCAGCAACATGATATGGTGGTTGGGTTATCTGATCAAAAGCGAGTTTCACATTAATGATGCTATGCAAATATTCTTTCCCATGTTAAATATTACTGAATCTCTGCTTCAAACTGTAAACTGCTTACTTTTGATTGTACAAGAGAGAAAAGAAGAAGAAGGTGGGAATAGTTTCTAATGTTTAAATAATAATAATAAAAATAAAAATTATGTACTTGATCTTCCATCTCAAACTTTCTCCCTACACGAAATTAGAACATTCCAACGTTTGCTGTAAACTAGCGTGAGTTGTACTTAGTGTCAATCAGGTAATTATACTTTAGTTCGATCGGATAATTCCACTTTAATTTGATTTCAATCATGTAACTACACTTTGATTTGATTTGAATTTCAATTCATGGTAATTATACACTTCACTTAGTGTCAGGTAATTATACTTCAATTTTGTTCTATCGGATAATTCCACTTTAATTTGATTTCAACTAGGTAACTGGACTTTGATTTGATTTGAATTAAGGTAACTTCATTAAATTCTACCAACAAAAATATGATGCTAGAGTTAATAAATAATGACCATCACACGTCACCCTTAGTTGCTAATGTAAAATAATATCAATTTTTGACTACTTGAATCAGTCAATGTACAAGATCAGTGTTCCACCGGTTCCATACCATACCATACCCCAAGCACGAGTTGACTCCACAGCAGCCGCCAGTCAAATGATTGTGACTCTTTGAACAAGTCTTGGACATGACATGCACACTACTATTCAATTCGGAATGCACGAGAAAGAAATTAGAAATATAGAGATTCTATACACCGTGAACTAGGATAGAATAATTTCATCATTGTGACGACACTATTTCACGACATTCCTTCGTAGTACTATTAGCTGTGTAAGACACCTAAGACGTACCAAAACACATGCAATAGAAATAATGTGTTTTTAATGTTTAAATACAACATGAACTAATAAAACGAGTATCCGGAGTTGGTCTTAGAATTGTTTAGAGTATTTTCAATGCATTTCATGAATTGCAATCTATATAACATTTAAATAGACGGATTTCTAGTCGATAGACGATCCACTAATCAAGTTAGGGCTAGCAGGGGCGGACCTGGGGGTGGCCTGGGGGGCAGGTCCCCCCCACCCCAAAAAAAAAATTTTTTTTTTGAATTTTTTTTTAAAAAAAAAATATGAAAGGAAAAGGAATCAACATTCATTTTAAACCAATGTTTTCCCTCGCTTGAGTCTCCTCTTCTCATTTTCTCTCCTCTTCTTCATGGTAGTTAAATGGATACGAGAATGGTTGTGATAATACTGAATGACTGAACAAGAATAGTTCAAAACTTCAAATTAGAAGAAAGAGTTATGCAATATGATTGAACTTGAATGAGCAAAGATTGTTTCTCGGGTATTTGATGCATCGAAAATAAATCTAGTTTTTACCATTTCCTAGTCCCTTGTTGATTTAATTGTTGCATCTGTTAAATAAGTTTCAGAATTTAAGAAATGTACATATAAATCCGTGACTTGGATTCTATCAAAGTTTGTGTAGCTCTTGATGACCAAGATTGTATACTCAATTTCTTTGTTGATTTGAATTACGAAATTACATTAAATTTTTCTCTATTTCCCACTTTAATTATGGAACATTATCAAAATATGAGAATACGTAGATAACAATTGTAATAAAATATTTCTTTAATTTTTTCGTCACTTTTTGAAAGTTTGATTGTGTCCCCCCAACATAAAAAGTCTGCGTCCGCCCCTGAGGGCTAGTAATATCTATTTTTAAAGAAAGCGATCTTTAGAGACAAATAGATGAATTTCTAGTCGATATGACATTAATATATAAAGAATAGACGATCAAATCTAAAATTGGTCTTCCATTTATATTTAAATACTTCTGTCTGCATGTCTTTTATCAAGATTGACATAATAAAAATAAAGTGGAAGAGAAAGAAAATCTAATATCCAAAAACATAAAAATAAAATCAATTAAATTGCATCGGACAAGTGGCCGCTCGTGCTGGCTCTAGTGATTTTTTTCTATTATATTAGAGGGTAGCTCGTGCTCATCTAAATTCAGTCGTGCTTACTTGAATTTCTGAATTCGTCACTGGACCCACCTAAGTTTGCTTTCGTCTTTATTGAGAGAGGCTAGAGGTTCAATTACAAGAAAATAACAATTAAAAATAATATGAATATAGTAATCCTACACACTACAACAAGACTATTTTCTACGCACGTGGTCAAGAGCCAAGATGTCGTCACTAGTTAGTTGAAAGATACCAATCATGTAGTAATTTTTTTTCGGCAATGGAGAAGACGAAGGTATCAATTTCTCAATCCTTCACTTCATTTGTGCAGAAAACTGAATTCATGATGATATGAACAATATGGGACTAGATAATTCGATAACTTGAAACTCAATCTAATTATTGGATTTGTCGAGGCTTTTCATTTTCTTCAATGATACAAAAACTCGAATAATTTGATTGGACATAAATTTTTTTTTTTTGTAAAATAAAAATACAAAATGACTAGTATACCGAAGAAAACTAACTAGTATTAGTGGTATAATAGATGTCGCGTAGTTCATTAATTCCTTTCCGCATAGGACGACGTCGTTGATCAAATATTCCACCAAGTGGCCATTGATTGAAGAGTTGATCAAGATGTAACGGTTCTTCTACGAATTTCAGTCAACTTCGTGTTTAGACTTTTCTCTTTCTAGATTTTAATTTCCATTTTTTTGTAGTTTCTCATTTTAACCTTAAAAACCTTTTTCATTGAGTAATGCCATGAGGTGAAAATGGTATACATGTCACTTTGTTATCTGGAGACAATAAAAAATTGCTACATTAATACTGTTAAGATACCTAATAATCAGCCACCTATATTGGAAGAGACGTGATTATAGGAAGAGATGATTACTTGATTATTGCATAATATTCTCCTTTCCTTACTTCTAACCTTTATTCTCTCCTCTTAATCTGCATATCTCTATGTACAGAATCTCAGCCTTTATGTTGTAAACTCTATATAAATGAATACAAGTTCTCTGGTCTTGGTAACTTGAACCAACACCATTTTATACAATTCTTTCATGGTATCAGAGCTTCTATAGCTTACGCTAAATCAAGTTTTTTTTTTTTTTTTTCCTGTGATTATAATGGCTTCCGCTCCTACCGCTGCCTTGGTTTTCTCTCAACCAAACTTTTCTCAGTTGGTTTCAGTGAAGATGGACGGTACCAATTATCTTAATTGGCTCTCACAATTGCTACCTGTTCTACGTAGTAACGACTTGCTAGGATTTGTGGATGGTTCTGAACCCTGTCCTAAGAAATTTCTTGACTATGAGGGAACGTCTACTGAGGATATTAATCCTGAATATGTTCTCTGGAACAAGAAGGATCAATTTGTTCTAGGATGGCTGAATGCTACTCTAACAAATAAAGTCCTTCCTTCTGTTTTTGGTCGCACATCTGCCAAACAAGTGTGGGACTCTCTGGCCAAGCGATATGCTTCACACTCACCTGCCCATGTGCAACGCCTCAAGCGCCAACTACAGACACTGCAACAAGGAAATAGGACATGCATCGACTATTTAGCTGATGTCAAATCCCTTGCCGATCAGCTTACACTTGTTGGTAAGCCAGAAAGTGAGAACGATCTTCTCTCTTACATATTGAGTGGATTGAACTCAGCCTTTAATCCTTTTGTCACATCTGTTTCATTTGCCTTGCGATATAGTACCATGAGTTTTGATGACTTCCAATCAGAATTGCTTTCTTATGAGATAATGATTGACAACCAAGCTCATTTAGCTTCTATGGAGCAACCCGCCTTTGCTATGGTTGCTGGCAGAAATCCACGTGAGGGAGGACAGCGGCATAACAGACCAAATTATCCTCCTAAATATTCTTCAAGACAAGGTTCATCTAAGCCACAATTTTCAAGATCTCATCCACAAGGAAGATCTTTTAATTTTAAGGTACAAGAAGGGCCTTCCAATCTGATGTCTAGTGGCAATGGCAATTCTAATCCTCGCACTCCCTGTCAGATTTGTGGCAAAACAAGTCACCAAGCCTTGGACTGCTATCATCGCATGGATTACAGTTATCAGGGACGCCATCCACCGACTCAACTCGCTGCAATGGTTGCTCAAAGCAACAATATTTTTGACGAGTCCAACGTGTGGTATGCTGATTCGGGGGCAAATCAACATATTACTAATGAAGTTGCCAATTTGTCTTTACAGGAACCTTACACTGGTGAAGATTCGGTGGCTGTAGGTAATGGATCTGGTCTCTCCATTTCCAATATTGGTTCCTTCTCTATCCAAAATCCTAAAAAATCATTATCCTTTAAAGATGTCCTACATTGTCCTAACGCCTTGATAAATTTGCTCTCTATTAATAAATTCTGTGTGGATAACAATTGTTATTTTATTCTAACTGATACTCATTACTTTGTCAAGGACAAGACAACAGGAAAAACACTTCTGGAGGGAACAAGTGAAGGTGGTCTCTATCCTATCACATTGAATAAAGTTTCTCTTAATAACTACCGTGCAAGTGTAGCTCTCTTTGGGATCAAAACCTCTCTTGATGTGTGGCATGCTCGGCTTGGCCATCCTTCTTCCAAAGTAACCAAGCAAATCATCTCCACCTTCAAGCTTCCGGTTACCGGGTCCTTCTCTCAAGATTTTGTTTGTTCTTCTTGTCAATTAGGGAAAAGTAAACAATTGCCATTTACTCAGTCCAGTAGAGTGTCTGTTAGTCCATTAGATCTTATTCATTCCGATGTTTGGGTTTCTCCAATTCCCTCTTCCAGTGGTTGTCGATACTATGTTATTTTTATTGATGATTATTCACGTTTTACTTGGATGTATCCTATTTCCACTAAATCAGAAGTTTTTAGTTGCTTTGTCAAATTTAAACTATTAGTAGAAAATCTTTTCTCTTGCAAAATGAAACAATTTCAGTCCGATAATGGTGGAGAATATACTTCAAATCAATTCATTTCCTTTCTTAATTCTCATGGTATCCTCCATCGGCTTACTTGTCCATATACATCTCAACAAAATGGAGTTTCCGAAAGAAAACATCGTCATATTATGGAAATTGGACTATCCCTATTGGCTCAATCCAATCTTCCAAAACAATTTTGGGTCGATGCATTTTCCACTGCCATATTTCTCATCAATCGACTTCCAACTCCCGTTTTACATTCCGACTCTCCTTACAGTCTCCTGTTCAAAAGATCGCCTGATTACTCTCAACTAAAATCCTTTGGGTGTGCTTGTTACCCTCTCCTTAGACCCTATAGTACAAACAAGCTCGCTTTTCGTAGTAAACAATGCATCTTCATAGGCTACTCATCCAATCATAGCGGTTATCGATGTCTTGATCCCATCTCAAAGAGAGTATATTTATCACGGCACGTAGTGTTTGATGAGAAATTGTTTCCAGCCAAGGATACGTCCATCGTCACTCGTCCACCGGAAGATTTTTCACCTGTTACATGTTCAAGCAGCAGCTTTTTTTACCAAAACGACACTTTTCCCACCGATTACCATCACTCCACTCATGAACAGGTATCCAACTCGAATACTTTCATCACTCCCCATATCTTGCCACTTTTGGACAATAATTCTCAGCCTATAGAAGATTCTTCACCCATTCAGTCGGTCATCTCTCCCACTGAACCCATAGTCATGGATTCCACTCATCCTGCCACCTCATCGCCATTACCTCCCAATTATTCCATTCCTCCTTCCAATCAGATTGTGACAAGATCACAAACTGGCTCTTCACGGCCCAAGCATTTCCCTGATTTCGTTACCCACTATTCTACTCGATATCCTATATCTGCCCTGGCCACGTTTTCTTTACCTAAAGAACCATTGAATTTCTCACAAGCAATAGTTTCTACAGAGTGGAAAAAGGCAATGGATGAGGAATATGCTGCTTTACTTGCTAATAACACATGGACCCTTTGTCCCAGACCTATTGATCATAATGTTATTAACACTAAGTGGGTCTATAAGACTAAACAAAATGAGGATGGTTCTCTTGATCGTTGCAAAGCTCGCTTGGTGGCTAAGGGATTTAATCAAATTAGTGGCGTTGATTTTTTTGAGACTTTTAGTCCTGTTATTAAACCTGCCACTGTTCGCATTGTTTTGACTCTTGCCGTACACTTTGGATGGGATATCAAGCAATTGGATGTGTCTAATGCCTTCCTTCATGGTACTCTTGATGAAGAAGTTTACATTTCTCAACCTCAAGGCTATGTTGATCCACAACGTCAACATTATGTATGTCGTCTTAATAAGGCCCTCTACGGATTAAAGCAGGCTCCTAGAGCTTGGTTTAATCGATTCTCTCAATGTCTTTTGGAACTTGGATTTATGGGTTCATCGGTTGATCACTCTCTTTTTACTTATCATCAAGAAGATGTTCATATTTTTATTTTGATCTATGTGGATGACATTCTTATTACAGGATCACATAACTCATTCATTGCCTCATTACTTCAGAAATTAAAATCTGACTTTGCCTTGAAGGATTTGGGGTCTCTTCATTATTTTCTTGGAATTCAAGTCACCCGTGACTCTCATAGTTTACATCTCCGTCAATCCAAATACATCTTGGACGTTCTAGATCGTGCTCATATGGCTGGTGCCAAGCCGTATCCTGCACCATGTACCTCAGGTTCGAAACTTGCTGCATCTAGTGGTGATCCTCTTTCTCATGCCACCGAATATCGTCAAATTGTTGGTGCTCTCCAATATTGCACTCTTACCCGTCCGGAAATTGCTTATTCTGTCAATCAGCTTTGTCAACATCTTCATGCTCCTACTACTACACACTGGAAGGCTGCCAAACGGGTCCTTCGCTATCTTAAAGGTACTGTTGATCATGGTCTTACTTTCTCCAAAGGGAGTCTTCACTTACAAGCATTTAGTGATTCTGATTGGGCGGGAGATCCAGATGACCGCCGCTCCACCACAGGTTTTTGTACCTTCTTAGGTCCTTGTTTAATTTCTTGGTGCGCTAAAAAGCAATCAGTTGTTGCTCGATCAAGTACTGAGGCGGAATATCGGGCATTGGCGATGACTGTTGCTGAACTCTATTGGATCAGGATGGTTCTCAAAGATTTACAGGTTCCTCTTACAAGTGTTCCTACTATTTGGTGTGATAATTTGGGTGCTATTGCCCTGGCATCCAATCCCATTTTTCATGCTCGTACTAAGCATGTGGAGGTAGATTTTCATTTTATTCGGGAGAAAGTTTTGAATAAGGATGTTGCTGTTAAGTTTATTTCTACACATGACCAGATTGCCGATATTTTCACAAAGGGACTTACTTCTTCTCGGTTTCTCTTTCTCAAGGACAAGCTCATGGTTCGTCTTCCCCCTATTCGCTTGCGGGGGGATGTTAAGATACCTAATAATCAGCCACCTATATTGGAAGAGACGTGATTATAGGAAGAGATGATTACTTGATTATTGCATAATATTCTCCTTTCCTTACTTCTAACCTTTATTCTCTCCTCTTAATCTGCATATCTCTATGTACAGAATCTCAGCCTTTATGTTGTAAACTCTATATAAATGAATACAAGTTCTCTGGTCTTGGTAACTTGAACCAACACCATTTTATACAATTCTTTCAAATACATCAGATAACATTTGAATTCTAAATTCGAGAGACGTAAAAAAGTAAGAACATAAAATTTTGTATCAAGTCATCCAAACATATTCCTAAATTGGCTGTTACAATCCTCGAACCTGTCCATTTCATATTAATTTACTACCAAAAAAAGATGAGGCAGAAGTCAAATTTGTGTTATCTTAACCTTGGACTTCTTTACTTGCTGTCAATTCCAAACACCGTTTTTTAATGAAAAAAAAAAAAAAAAAAGGAGAAAAAGAAAAAAACACGAGTGAATATTGAATTTTCATATATAAACTGAATAAGAATCCTTCTTAATTCCGTGTGAAAGTTTGCAGTTTGCTCTATTTATTGTGCTGTCACTATAAACGTCTGGGTTGTTTTATATGCTTTTCAGACAGTTGTATTTCTGACCTCTAAATTGATATAATAATCTTCATGCATTGATTTATATAAATAGCCTTCAGGATATTTTCATTTCTGGATAAAATTTCATCAGAAGAGTAAGAAGCCCACTTGTTGTTCTTCCTCATTTGAAGTTCTCCGCCGACGAATCTGTTTTCCTGTGCTTCAACTGAGTTTCTGCCATTGAGTGTGTGACTGTGTGCGAAATCATATGGCGGGTGATGCTTCAAGGGGGATTGATCAGACAGCGACATGGGCAGTGTCTGTTGTGTGTGCAATCATCATAATTATCTCTATTGCCTTGGAAAAGATTCTCCACAAAGTTGGAACGGTACGAATTTACTTTTTGACAATTTAAATGTTTCTGTTTTCTTTTGAAAATATTTGAATTCCACTCTTGTTTGCGGTTTTCTTTTTTATTCATGTTCTTCAATTGAATGTATGGACTTATCCTTAATCTGTTGTTTCCTTGTTGAAGCTGTTTGTTTGCTCAAATTGATGGCTTTGGGTTGCCATCACATATGATAACTGTTATATGATACTTAAGTTCTTAAATGATCTGTTGTTCGATGGTTTGACCTTTCGAAATTATATACTTAACGACGTTTAATCGACTGTTATTTTTTCCTTTCTTGCTCCAATTATATTTTTGTTCATATTGCTAGCCTGAATCAAAGAAATCCATTACTGTTTGCTGCTTCCTTTGGGTCCTTGTGTTAACATGACATTGCTGATGTTATTAAACAGTGGTTAACGGATAGGCATAAGAAAGCTCTGTATGAGGCATTGGAGAAGATCAAAGCCGGTGGGTCATAATTTCTGTCTTTTCCTCCTCTTTCCCCTCCTCTTCGGGCAAGAAATTTGCATTTGGTGTCTAATTTATTCTTTTCGGGAACGTGACAGAGTTGATGATACTCGGTTTCATCTCGCTAATCCTCGTGTTCAGTCAATATTATATTGCTGATATCTGCATACCTACTCATGTTGCAAATACCATGTTGCCTTGTCCTTTAGAAGACGCAAAAGGTAAGGGAAATGGTGGTCGTCGTAGACTTCTATGGTATGAGCGAAGGGTTTTGGCTGGTGATAAAAAACCCAAGTGCAAGGAGGTAAACGTGGTTTGCTTGTCGAATGTAGTTCTGTTAATTAAATGAAATTGTTTCTTGTAAATTATTTTGATAAAAACTCCCAAAAAAAAAAAAAAAGAATATGATAAAAATAGAGTCAAGCTAGCCGACTAAACCAGCATAATCCATTTTTGAATGCTAATGTTGGGAAGCCTTGTCTTACTGAGGAAATCATGTAGTGATTGCCTCAAACTGGCCATAATATTGGGACCAAGTGAATATCAATATCAAATTAAATAATTTCCATGAAATTTGAGGTACAGGAAATATGATTATTTAAAATGATTCATTGACAAGTTTGACCGCCAATAAGTTTAAGACAACACTATGCATTGCTCCTATATATATATATACAGAAATGATCTAATGAGCACCGGTGCTCATCTTATCCTAAGCACCAATGAGTTGGCACATTAATTCATTGGTGGATAAAGATTTTGTGAGTTCCAATCCACCAATGAATTAATGTGCCAACTCATTGGTGCTTAGGATAAGATGAGCACCGGTGCTTATTAGATCATTTCTGTATATATATATATATATATATATATATATATATATATATATATATATATATATTTATATTTTTTTTTTTTTTTAACATTTGGCTTAATCTCCCTAATCATTTACTTTTTGATCATTTCTTGCAGGGCCGCGTATCGCTTATATCAGTTGATGGACTGCATCAGATACACATTCTTATATTCTTTCTAGCAGTTCTCCATGTAATTTACAGTGCTATTACTATGGCGCTCGGAAGACTGAAGGTAATTTAAAATGCAGTTATCAAATATGTGCTTATATATCTGATTGTCAATGCTATTTACAGAATAACACTATACAGTGATAAAGTAGAAAACAATTTTCCCAAAGATCAATTTAACCATCTTATTTTTTGAAATAGCTTTTCTTAGTCTCTGGCTCTCTGCATAGATCCAGTGCAGGTTTTGAACAAGTTATAAGTCGAAGATTCATATTTGATAACTATCTATTTTAATTAAGGATCCAGATGCCATACTGGTGTCCAAAAATGCGTTATCAAACCTGCAGATTTGAGCAATTGTAGAAGACTTTGTAACATTAGCCTTGGACTCCAAAGTCGGTCAATCTTCCAACTAAAGCTCAGATGAACTTTTTTTGCCGAAGTTAGTAGAGAATCTCCATTTAGATCTTTGATTGAAAAAATCTACATATACTCTGTCCCTTAATTGGACACGACCAAGTCTTCTTCTCTATCTCCTTCAGAAACCCAGTAGTTTGTCTAATGAGTCACATTCGCACATCGTTGAATGAAACTCCACAATCAAAATCCTCTTATCTTTTGTATTCTCAGAACTCAAAGTTGTGTAAGATGTCATTCTGAAATGCCAAATACAGAAATAAAAATCTAGTAATTGATGAATGTTTCGTCACCTGTAATATATAAGACTATAAGTCATGCATATTTAAGATAGTCATCTAGTCTGATTGGGTACATTCTCTGAAAGAAGATATACTCTTTGTTGCATCATGTCTTTTTAGGATTGGAGTCTGGAGAGGAGACCTAACCTTCAGATTCAAGGTTTACATTCAAGGTTTACCATTAGACCTAAATTATATCCTAATTTTATGATAACAAAACTAGATACCAAGGCTCAAATTCGTCTCTGATCTGATGCTTGTTGAATAAGGTTCAGGATCTCTTCTAGAGAAGTCATGATTTTACACTGTAATATAATCATTTGCTAAAACTACGTCACACAGACTCGTGGCTGGAAGCAATGGGAAGAGGAGACTTCATCCCACGACTATGAGTTTTCAAATGGTATATCAGTGCAAGCTGTTATATAATTATACATGATACTTTGTTATCTAGATGACATCTAATCTTCATTTCCTTGCTACTTGCAAAGTGATTCTCATTGAATTGGCAATTTAATTGTGGAACTGGCAGATCCTTCAAGATTCAGGTTATCTCACGAGACATCTTTTGTGAGAGCGCACACTTCTTTCTGGACCAGGAATCCGTTATTATTCTATATTGTAAGATATACTGCCCTTGTCATTCTTCTTTATGATTTTTCCATGTAAAGTGCCTGTGGCCTTCATTTAGTTGTTGACATTTTCAAATTTAATATTTCATGTAAACGAGTTTCTGCTAATCAAAATTCTTCCATGCAGGGATGCTTTTTCCGTCAATTTTTTAGGTCTGTCAGCAAATCTGACTACATGACCCTTCGCCATGGCTTTATCTCTGTGAGATTTTCTACTTGCATGTCCTTCGTAGTTTATCTGGTTACGTAACCTGTTTCCCTTAAGAGTTTATAGTTTACGGTTGTTTAGGTCCATTTAGGAGCGGGAAGCAAATTTAACTTCCAAAAGTATATCAAAAGGTCACTAGAGGATGACTATAAGAAGGTCGTGGGAGTCAGGTAAACATCTTCAATTGAATTCGTAGTTTTCTTAGATATTATTCTGACAAATTGACAGTATCTTTATGACTTTTCCTTTTTGTTCTTTTTTTTTGTATGTTGCAGTCCAGTATTGTGGGGGTCATTTGTGGTATTCTTGCTCCTGAATGTTAAGGGTTAGTCAATATTTCATTGTAAAATATGTTCCATCATTTTCCTTCTCTGATTAGGTAATATGGTCGTTGATCTAAATATTACATTGTTTCTGAAACTGACAAAACTGTTGTCTCTGTCAGGGTGGCAGGCATTGTTTTGGGCATCCTTAATTCCTGTAATTGTAAGTGTCCTTGTTGGTCATGAAGAAGTCCTCAATTTCAAGTAGATAATAAAGAAATCCTAATCATATAATGTTTCTCAGATAATCTTAGCTGTCGGCACAAAGCTACAAGCCATTTTGACAAAGATGGCCCTTGAGATTACAGAAAGACATGCAGTGGTCCGAGGCATTCCACTTGTGCAAGGTTCGGACGAATATTTTTGGTTTGGTCAGCCCCAGTTAGTACTTCAGCTTATACACTTTGCGCTGTTTCAGGTATTATATATTCTTTTTGAACAGAATAGACCCTAAAGCTATTAGCCAAGCACAGTATCCTGTCACCAAGGCTGAAGGCGGAACTTTCATACTGTTCCTTAACTAAAATCTATGAGACAAATAATAATATTACTGGAATCAATGATAAGTTATCTGTCCTGTACTTCCTGTTGGGAATTTACTTAATCATGCACAGCGGAAATAAAACAATTTTCAATTCCCAAACGAGGATCTGCAATGTGTTTAGATAGAAACTGTGATGAGAATGATACTTTTGATGAATTCCACAAACTCTTTTGCGTTTTCTTGAACTCCAATGATCACGATCTGCAATCCAAGCTGTTCAATTGTCCAGCCTCCAATGGTGATCCACACAGAGAACAAGAATGACGGCTAGGGTTTCTTTTCTTGTGCTAACAAGAATAATAAAAATCTCATACACTTTTCAAACCCTAGTAGTCTATTAATATAAGTCCAGATGGGCTCGGCCCATCCATTAAACTTAACCCGGTCCAAGATTTAATTAATCAAATTAATTAAATATGGTCCATGAATTAATTAATCCAATTAATTAATTCGAGCCTAGTAATAAACAACCCAATTAATTAATTATCCAACACTCGTCAATTAATTAATTGGTAAATCTCACTCTTCTGATTCTCTTTTGTGTGTGACCCATTAGGTTCCCGATCACGATGCCGAACGACGTGAATTATTATTTTGATCTAATCAAAATCGATAAATTAAAACGCTCCTTTTAATTTATCACTAATTCATTTTCGTTGTCCCAGATTGACATCTAGCAATGTATCAGGGCAATACATGTGACGGGAAATATCACGTAGCATGACAAAACCAAACTTGTTCATTTACCGTGAAACTATAATCCTTTCGTCAATATGATCCGATCAATTATGAGATATGGATATGTGTCAATCTCAATTATCGATCATATCTTTTATCCCACTGTTAAGTCAATGTACGTCGAAAACTCTTTTCCGACTTATGAGTTCACCTTGGCCAATGATTTCATAATTAACTTAACTGGATAAAATGTAGATCATAATCTCTTACTATCTAAGAGTGACGAATCCTCTATTGATCATTCACAACCTTCATATGATTCTTGACATACCCGAACGATACTGTATTAGCGACCCTTGACAGAGCAACATCCAACACCACCAAAGTATGTCTGCCCTCATATAAGGTACTATGATGACCTGAAGTCAAAGGACCAATTCCACTACCGAACGTTAGAGATTAACCACTAACACTTAGATAGTTATCCATGTGGAATCTCTCAGTGGGTCTCCAATGTTTTGTTCTATAACAAAACATCCACGTGTTCATTCAAATGTCACCACACTTTAGCTTGTGAGATCAGCTACTTACTTCACAAGTAAGAATGCCACACGCGATAGTCTATCCGTAATAACGATATCTGTATCTCGTTATTACTTCGACCACGGACGATTTAAGATTCAATCATATGTAATTTGTATCTGACAATCACAACTCCTTGTGATTAACAAATCACCAAGACTTGAATCTACGGATTCTAATATTTAATTTATTAGAATATTAATTCAATTAAATAATAGATATTGCCATATATATATGCATTGATTATATATATTCAAAGTGTTTATGTCCAAAGTTGATTGGACTTAGGGCAAAACACTTACAAACTCCCACTTGCACTAGATCCAATCACTTATGTATCTTATACCATAAGAGTCTACATGACGATCATGTTTATGCTGCGACAACTCTTTGTTAGTGGATCTGCAATTTAATAACTTGTAGGAATTCGTTTTTTATTTACGTCATTTCTTTGTATTATCTTTTCAATGAGATAACACTGCCTTAACATATGTTTAGATCATTGATGAGACCTTAGTTCCTTCGCTTGCACGATGGCTCCATTGTATCACAATGCATAAGCGTGTGATCAACAATGTTAGGAACTACTCTAAGTTCAGTAATGAACTCCCTGATCCAGACAACAACTTTTGTTGCTTTGTAAAGCAATGATGTATAAGGCTTCCATTATTGAATCAACGGTTGTTTGGAACATTTCCAACACATCGCTTAAGAGTAAACCAATATCCTATTTGAGATGTGCTATTATTCCAGTCTGACTAGAAGTTAGCATCATTCTATCCATGAACTCTCAGTTCATTTTCTCCATATAAAATCTTCTCGAGATTTTATCTGTATAGATTGGGATGAGTTAAACAATCTTCTAGATCTATCTCTATAGATCAACTTGCTTCTCCCACATCCATCACAGAGAAATTATTTGACAACCATAATTTCAACAATTGA
Source organism: Fraxinus americana (assembly GCA_035079005.1). Classification (NCBI taxonomy): domain Eukaryota; kingdom Viridiplantae; phylum Streptophyta; class Magnoliopsida; order Lamiales; family Oleaceae; genus Fraxinus; species Fraxinus americana. The sequence continues at coordinate 13,105,661 of CM068706.1, read as the reverse complement.
AATATAGAGACGTCGTTTCCTATAATATGTCTCATACATATAATATCAGGAACGCAACAATGCTCTCACTATCTTCTTGTAAACGCACATTTCGTCTTTATTTTTGATAAAATCAAACATTTTGACTTTTTGTATCAAATCGAAGATTCCAGCTCCAAGAGGCTTGTTTCAATCCATATTGACATTTTCTTGTAAACTCATTTACAACCTATGGGTTCTAATCCATTAGGTAAGTCAACCAAGGTCAAACCTCGGTTACATACAACAAGTCCATCTCTTTAAGTCAACACTTGACTTTATTTCTATGTAATTAGTAGGTTCATTATCCTTGATTAGTAATCATGGATTCGTACCTTCTAATAGGTCAAATGATCCTACAAGATTTACACTGAGCTAACGTGTCTTCAGAAGTCTCCATTTCCTGATCAAGAGTATGTCCATCAGTTGGTGTGGGATAAGACTCAGGTTTATCTATTCTGTTAATTATATCCGTGGACTTTTGAACTCTTTCAAGATTTATTCTACTCCCACTGTCTCTCTTAGAGTAAACACTTTCTCTAAGAGTATGACATGTCTTGAGATGAACATCTTCTTCTCAACGAGATTATAGAATTGATATCCAATTATCTCTTGGATATCCACAAATACATAATTATCGGATTTAGTCTCAAACTTATCCGATTCAGTGCGCTTCACATAAGTGTCACAACCCAAACGTTCATATGAGATATGTTGGGCCATTCCATAACTCGTATGGAGTTTTTGTCAACCGATTTAGATGGGGCACGATTTAGAGTGCATCACGTGGCAATCAGTGCATGATCTCAAAACGATTTTTGAATGCTTGCATAGCTTGTTCTCAATTGCACTATATCTAATAGTGTACTATTCCTCATTTCAGATGCATCATTATGTTGGAATGTATGTGGAGGAATCCATTGCATGAGAATCTAATTCTCTTTTAGATAATCTAAAATTCTCCATTTTAGATATTCTTTACCTCGAACAAGTCTTAGTGTAAGAATATATTTATCTATTTGTTTATCAACTTTTACTTTGAATCCTTTGAACATTTCAAGAGATTCATGCTTGAATTTCATCAAATATATATGATCATTTTTGAAATGATCATTAGTAAATGTGATGAGATAAGATAAACTTCACCTGACATTAATTGATATGGATCTACATACATCACTATGTATTAGACCTAATAATTGTGCAGATCATTTTCCTTTTCAAGTAAAAGGAGATTTGGTCACTGTGTCTTACAGACATGATTCGCATTTGTCAAATGATTCAAAATTATTTGACCCAAATATACATCTCCATGTAAGTTTGGAATTGCATTCTCATTTATATGACCAAATCTGCAATACCAGATATAGGTGTTATTCAGATTATCATTTTTATGTCTTTCAATTTCTATACTCATTATAGAACACTCAACATTTAGAATATAAATGTCATTTTGTAATTTACCATAACCATTAAGATCTTATCAAGATAAAAAGGAACAACAATTGTCCTTAACATTAGAATAATTCATGTCAAAACATGAAATTTATTTAATGCTCTTGGTAATGGTGAAAACAAAATTAACATTTCTCTAATTCTAATATCAAACATAAAGGCAATGGCAAGAAATATGCTTCTACAGGCAATGCAACAACTTTTGCTCATTTTCAACGTGTAGGTCAACTTCTCCCTTTTGCAGCGATCTACTTTTATTTAGTTTCTGCATATTTATACAAATATGAGATCCATATCTAGTATCTGATACCCATGAAACTAAGGAAGTAGATATAAGCCTTGCAATTTCATTTCCAATGATCTACCATTCCAAAATGATAATAAGGATCATCAGATTTGGTATTATCCTTATTTGCTTTAACCGTCCTAGTCATCTTGGTTGCTTTCCTAAAGCATCCTTTAGACTTCCATATAGGAATTTATGACTAAGATTTGTCCACTACAAACACAGATGTTGGACTTAACAGTTTTAAGCATGTTCAGCATCTCAATGAGCGTGCTTCGAGTTTATTCATGTTAAATTCATAATTAGTTATGAATAACTCTCTGACAGAGATTGCAGAACCAAGTCTATACTTAGTTCATTGTTCATGACTGAACGCAATCAAGACAACTTCTCAAAGTAGTCTGCATCTTCAGTACACAAGCACCGACTGAAGATTCTTCTGTCATTAAGCACTGGTATAGTTGCTGGGAAATATTATATATTTCCTCGTATGATTGTTCATCATTCAACATATTGAGATGAAAAATCATGTGTTAGCATCTATACTCTTATGTTGCTTTGTAACTCAGGTGACATAGTTACAAACATCACATATGTTGTAGTACTATCGTCATCACTGTGTTTATTATAGCAGCCACCTCTTCTTTTATCGAGTCATCAACAGGTGTCTCTAAAAAAGACTACTCAAGGACACAACCAATTTTTCATGCCTGAGAACAATTCTCAGATTGCGGCGTCAATCAAGAAAATTTGCTTTGGTTGTTGGCATACAATATGCCTCTTAAATACATATGGTTACTCATGATTCAATAAATGTAAACGACGAAAAGTAAAAGAAATAATATATATATAATGCATGAATTAATTTAACATGGCCTTTTATTAAATTAATTTTGCTCCCACTGTTTATCTCAAATTTATGACCCTCTCACATAAATTTATAGAATCTGTACTTGATTCCCAGTGGGCTGGGATCCCATTTGTTATATTAAAACCTTGAGTGTACTCAACAAGCCCTAATAAAACATTTGGGTAGATACTATTATCAATTGTATCTCCATACAACTCGCAGATCATTAAGCCGACAACTCTTTGTCTTCACACATCTTATGTGTTAGCTTAACATGCCTCTAAGATTTATCTCCTTGAGTGCACTCAACAAGAGATAAATATTAGTTAAGTCAAACCCATCATTCAGAAATATCTAATATTTCATAGTGTCAAACATATCCCTAATAGACCAGCCTTGAGTGTACTCAACAAGCTAAGATCGATTTAGGACTCTCGTTTTTCACTATAATGGTGGAAGGCGAATATAAATATGACTTAATATTTTAACATGCTTCTAAAATTTATCTTCTTGAGTGTACTCAACAAAAGATAAATATTAGTTAAGTCAAACCCATCATTCAGAAATATCTAATATTTCATAGTGTCAAACATATCCCTAATGGACCAGCCTTGAGTGTACTCAATAAGTTAAGATCGATTTAGGACTCTCGTTTTTCACTATAATGATGGAAGGCAAATAATAAATTGACTTAATATTTTTAACGAGGGGTTTTGCATGCAAAAGGTCTCATCATCGTAATAATTATATATATTTTATTATACATCTAACATGCAAATAAACATACATATAATACTGTGGACGATTATGAACTTATATTATCTAGTCTTCCCGAGCCATAAGGAAGACTAGTCGGTCAGTTCCTAGGGGATATAGCATTGATTCATACAATGCTCCATCTCTATGGTCTCCTCATCTTCTTGTATCTTCAATTAGTCCAGCTGCAACTTGTATCCTATACTAGTTGGCACGCAGGCCTAAATAATATTGGACACGCAGGCCCATATTAATAATAACGGACTCGCAGGTCCAAAATAAATAAGAGCTCGCAGGCCCATAAAACAACAAGAATAAAACTAACCATTCAACACATCCACATGGTCGAGTCCATAATCATCCACTAATAAAACATTCATCATATAAATGCATTCCTATAATATCTAATATTATATGCAAACATGTTTCAAGTTTCTAGCAATTAAAGTCGTCTAAACTAATTTAGACAAATGGATCGGAACAATTAAATAATTAATTAATCAAATTAATCAATTAATTTAATTAGCGGACTTATTTAATTAAAATCAAATTTCAATTAAATATCAAATTAGAGTCCAACTCTAATTCTACAAATATAAGGCGGGACTATTTAATTAAAATCAAATTTTAATTAAATACCAAATTAGAGTCCAACTCTAATTCCAATAAAATTTTAGGGCAAAACAATTTAATTAAAGTCAAATTTTAATTAAATGTCAAATTAAAATTCAACTTTAATTATAATCAAATTAATACGGTTGAATTTAATTAAAATCAAATTTTAATTAAATATAAAATAAGAGTCAAACTCTAATTCTAAAATATTAGGGCAAACATATTTAATTAAAATCAAATCTTAATTAAATACTAAATTAGAGTCCAACTCTAATTTTAAGAAACATTTAGGGCGAGACAATTTAATTAAAATCAAATTTCAATTAAATGTCAAATTAGAGTCCAACTCTAATTTTAACAATATACTAGGGTGGATAATTTAATTAAAATCAAATTTTAATTAAATATTAAATTAAAGTCTAACTCTAATTTAAAATGAATTAACATTTTAATTTAGGATAAAACTCCTAAATAAAATAAAATTCACTTTAGGGTCAAAGTTTAATATTTAAGTTAAAATCTAATTTTAACGAAAATATAAAAGTCGTCAATTTATAAATAAATTTTTTTTAACCAAGTCAATATTGAAATTTTCGGTCAAACCATTTGAAAATCAAATTAAAATCATTTTAATATTTAAATTTAAAACTATTTTGAAAATTGCAAAGTTGACCCTTGGTTTAAAAATTACAAACAGGGCCTTTCAATTAACTTAATAGCATGACAGGCCCTCCTTTTAAAATAATTGCACAATGACACCTTTTTCATTATTGCGGACGGGTCCCCAAAATTTCAGAAATTGCAGAGGAGGCCCCCGTCCCAAATCGAATCACCCATTTCTTCAAACCCTAGAAATCTAACTCCTTGGCGGCGCCGCTTCACGGCAAGTCCCGGTCTCGCCGTTACAACGTCTGTTACAAATAGCCGCTTTTCATCTGTTACGTCATTCTGCCAGAATCATAGCTGGCAAAGAAGACTAGCCGCATCGCAATCGCAGCGCGACGTTGCCGCACGATGCAGCCGCGTGTTGATGATTGCCGCCGCCATAGCCGCTGGCGGCCGATTCGGCTAGTCGCGCTTCTCGCTCTTCCGATTTTGATTTTTTTTTTCTTCAAAACAGATTTTACAATTAGAAAATCAAATTCTCTTAATTGCTAGAAACATGAAAAATATTAACAATCAACTTTTTGATTGTTCTGTAATTCGAAACAATTTCTAACAAACACAAAGTAGGCTCTGATACCACTGTTGGGAATTTACTTAATCATGCACAGCGGAAATAAAACAATTTTCAATTCCCAAACGAGGATCTGCAATGTGTTTAGATAGAAACTGTGATGAGAATGATACATTTGATGAATTCCACAAACTCTTTTGCGTTTTCTTGAACTCCAATGATCACGATCTGCAATCCAATTGTCCAGCCTCCAATGGTGATCCACACAGAGAACAAGAATGACGGCTAGGGTTTCTTTTCTTGTGCTAGCAAGAATAATAAAAATCCCATACACTTTTCAAACCCTAGTAATCTATTAATATAAGTCCAGATGGGCTCGGCCCATCCATTAAACTTAACCCGGTCCAAGATTTAATTAATCAAATTAATTAAATCTGGTCCATGAATTAATTAATCCAATTAATTAATTCGAGCCTATTAATAAACAACCCAATTAATTAATTATCCAACACTTGTCAATTAATTAATTGGTAAATCTCACTCTTCTGATTCTCTTTTGTGTGTGACCCATTAGGTTCCCGATCACGATGCCGAACGACGTGAATTATTATTTTGATCTAATCAAAATCGATAAATTAAAACACCCCTTTTAATTTATCACTAATTCATTTTCGTTGTCCCAGATTGACATCTAGCAATGTATCAGGGCAATACATGTGGCGGGAAATATCACGTAGCATGACAAAACCAAACTTGTTCATTTACCGTGAAACTATAATACTTTCGTCAATATGATCCGATCAATTATGAGATATGGATATGTGTCAATCTCAATTATCGATCATATCTTTTATCCCACTGTTAAGTCAATGTACTTCGAAAACTCTTTTCCGACTTATGAGTTCACCTTGGCCAAGGATTTCATAATTAACTTAACTGGATAAAATGTAGATCATAATCTCTTACTATCTAAGAGTGACGAATCCTCTATTGATCATTCACAACCTTCATATGATTCTTGACATACCCGAACGATGCTGTATTAGCGACCCTTGACAGAGCAACATCCAACACCACCAAAGTATGTCTGCCCTCATATAAGGTACTATGATGACCTCAAGTCAAAGGACCAATTCCACTACCGAACGTTAGAGATTAACCACTAACACTTAGATAGTTATCCATGTGGAATCTCTCAGTGGGTCTCCAATGTTTTGTTCTATAACAAAACATCCACGTGTTCATTCAAATGTCACCACACTTTAGCTTGTGAGATCAGCTACTTACTTCACAAGTAAGAATGCCACACGCGATAGTCTATCCGTAATAACGATATCCGTATCTCGTTATTACTTCGACCACGGACGATTTAAGATTCAATCATATGTAATTTGTATCTGACAATCACAACTCCTTGTAATTAAAAAATCACCAAAACTTGAATCTACGGATTCTATTATTTAATTTATTAGAATATTAATTCAATTAAATAATAGATATTGCCATATATATATGCATTGATTATATATATATTCAAAGTGTTTATGTCCAAAGTTGATTGGACCTAGGGCATAACACTTACACTTCCATCTTTATTAAGTTCTTCAATAGATTATTTGGTTAATTAATAATGAAAACTAATACAGATGTAAGCCTGTGCGAAAATGACTTTAACAGAATTTGAAATGTAAAAATCAGAAACCAATATTTTGAAAATTTACTTATTAGTGTTCGACATACTTGTAAGCACAACCAAAGAACTTTGTGTTGTTGCTAAAAGTAAAGATAGAAATTGAGTAACTAATGTTGTACTTTTCCCTAGTCCAAAAGGTTATGATGGGAATATTGTAGATGTAAATTACAAAAATAAAAGGTATACCACCCTGCTAGGATATTTCAATTAAAAGCATGCAAATAAATATATATTTGATCGAAATGAACCATGGAAAACTTAAGGACTGGAACTAAGGAAATAATACTTAGATCTTAACAATAAAAAGCAGTAAATATCAAGTGAAGTGTCTATATATATTTATCATTAGGAATCAAATCACTCAACTATGGAAGTCAATCTATTGAAGGAGGCCTATCAGTCCATACCTTTTGTCGGTCAAACGAAGTCCTGTTCTTGTGTTTTTTTTTTTTTTTTTTTGAGGTGGAGTTGAAGGGAGGGAAGTCCTGTTCTTGGTTCCAATGCATAATTGTACACATAAGAATGGAACTAATAAGCCAAAACAAAAACAGATGATAGTATTAGCTATTTAATAACCAAGTTTGCAATCAAATGGAGCATGTAACTTTTTCACCATGTAGTCCGTCTTAAACATATGCTTGAGGGGTGTTGTGGTACATGCTGCATACGAAGTGTCGGATATCCAAGTCCATTATTTTTCCTTTATACATAATTTTTGGACACATTTTTATGGTATCGTAAACGTGTTACACGAGCTCCTGAGTGCGTTCATGTCTGACACTTGGAAGTTTCTATGGATCATAGTTGAAGGATCTTATTGTGTAGTCATGGTCCAGAATGAATCTTGGTAGAGGAAGGCAGGAAGCACACACCATTCCGTGAATAAGAAATATAGAAATGAAAAGAGATTTTTTTTTTTGCAATTGTAAAGTTATCTTTTTATTCTCAGTTGTCTGAAATCATATTCGTATGTCCATCTATTTCTTGAATTTCCTTTTTATGAAAATGATTGTGCTAATCAGTTTAATATACTGTGCAGAATGCCTTCCAGATAACATATTTTTTGTGGAGTTGGGTAAGGATTCTACTATAAACACAAAGTATGAGTATGACTACAAAATTATCATCCATGAAATTGATAAGAAAAATAAGAATTTCTCCTTGTGCAGTATGAAGGCTTCAGGACTTGCTTCTATGATAAATTAGAGTTTCTTATAGCAAAAACTATCCTGGGGTATGCCTCTGTTCCACATCATTTCTTCACAAAATAATCTGTGAATAAGTCTATCTCAAATGCACCTTGAACTTGTGGAATTAACTTTAATGCAATATTTCAGGGTGGCAGTCCTATTCTTATGCAGCTATAGTACGCTTCCACTCTATGCCCTCATTGCTCAGGTACCACGAAAGCCTTGTATTTCTAACTATTACCTTTGATATTCAAATACTAATCAGTGAAATACTAAGCGCATCTTACTGTTTCCAAGTATAACATGGTTCTATCTGTAGGAAGCTTCTATGATTTAATTTGTGAAAACTAATTATCCAGCACAGTTGAAATACACTGAACATAATATCTTGGAAACTTTTCCAAAATTATTCAGCAAGGGTACCTTTCATAGCTTAACTGTTTTAAATAAATAGAAGGATTCGAGAATTTGGGAATAAATAGTTGATGAGCCGTGATCGGTACTTGATAGTCCAGTCTCTAACAACTGGGGGGTGGGTGGGTGCTCTCTGCTGACCCAAATCCTCAAGTGGCACCATTTCCATTTGGGTGGCACATGACCTGCTTTTCTCTCTTGCACAACTGAAAAATAGCTCTTCCACCATCAACAGTAACCAGAAACCAGAATAATCTAAAATTTCCATCATGCACAAGCTATCAACTGCAACTTACAGGCCCACGTAACCTGCCAAAATGTGTCCCCCCTCCGCCATCATTTCCGCAGAAACCTGAAATTCCATATTTGTGAAGTAAATGCTCGTCATTTTGAATTTTTAGTTACTTCCTAAATATATTTGTTTAGTCACTTCTAAATTCCAATGTTGGCTTGTTAGTTGGGACATGAGAAAACCCTCCTTTTTAGTTGGGAGAAGAACCAATGTCAAGGCCTTGAGACTATAAAGTTATAGATTCGACTTGGATAAACTTGTATTACGATCGCAAGCTCACATAATATATACGTTTGACTATTTAAATGCGTACTTGGGTCTCCACTGTCGATGATTTTGGCACATTTGATTGTCGGTCCTGCATTAAAGGCTCTTGGTGTAACAAATGTCCCAATAGATAAATATAAATAGTTTTAAGTTACATGATATACCAAATTTAGACCATGGACACTATCTAGAAAAGATGAACCAAGAGTTTTTTACAACATAATACCTTAGGTTACATATCATTCAAGGAAGTATTGTTCGTGACGTTGAGAAGAGTTTGAGTTAGTGACATCAATAATTGACACTTCTTGATAAGGGATACCGTTTCAAATTTACTATACTGTCGAAATGAAAGAAGTAGAGTTGTAAATATATTCTAACGATCTTCTTATAGTAACTTTAGGACTTGTTTACATTATTTATATCAAACATTTCCCTCTTTTGGGTCCGAGGGCTGACATAAATGCTAAAGTATTTTGACTAAAGGGATATGATACATATCATGATTTATATTTGTGTATGGTTAATTGAAGCTATTAGATTTCCAACTACAGATATTTGTGAAACAACTTCTAATTTGAATCTGTGGGAAACACAGATGGGATCACATATGAAGAAATCTATCTTTGATGAATATACATCTAAGGCGCTTAAGAAGTGGCATATGACTGTGAAGAAGAATAAGGGAGGTCGGGTAGGAAGGTCTCCTACTCGAACCCTGGGTGATGCAAGTCCCACATCTTCAATGGGTTCGCCTTTCCACTCAACTGGCGCTTCACTCCAACGTTTCAAAACTACTGGCCACTCAACACGTCATGTTCATGAATACGATGACCACGAAGTATCTGACTTAGAGGCGGATACATCATCACGTTTGGCACCGACATCTAGCTTAGTCCTTAGAGTTGCTCATAATGATGATACAGATAACAATGGAGAAGAAACTAGGAATGAAGATGAGTTCTCATTTGCTAAGACTACTGCCTAAATATGAAGATGAAACAGGTGCTTCCTGCTTTATTCGAAGTGTTCTTTTTCCCCATTCTCTATGTATCAGTTTTTCAGTTTTAATATGTATCCACACACTGAGGGAATGTGGCATTATTGAGAGGGGAGTGATTATGTATAGTTAAATTGTTGCGTTTCACGCATTTGCTGATAGATCGAATTGTTCATCTAGCTTTCTGTAATTATTTCATATTATAAAAAGAGTAATTTTGTTTAGTGTTCAATTAGCATACTAGACACGTATCTAAGGTACTAAAGTACTCACGTAGCAAAATTGTTCTCACGAAAAACTAAAATTTGTTGATTCCCTTAAGAATGTTAAGAAAGAGACAATAATTGGGAGAAACTTATCACAAATTTATTATAATCAAATCAACTAAATCGCTCGTAACTCATATTTAAAGCAATAATTGAAAGGTGATGGAATTTGGCCAAAACGGCATGGGGCGAAGCCTGTGTGTTTTGCTCATTGAGTCGTTTTCACTCGCAATAAACTTAAAATTTTTCGAAACGGACACTCCGAAAATTACTTTTTTCTATCCTTATCCTACTTTTCCATGAAATTTTTCTTTCTAGTAGGGTTGGACAAAACTCCAGAACCGAACCGAACGGTTCTTCATAAGTTAAATACCCGAACGGGTATCTGAATTGAGAATCGACAGGTTTGGGTCGGTTCTCGGTTCTAGACCAAGAACCGAAGAATCGAATAAGAACCGAATCTAAATAATTTTTAAATTTTTTTATATTGAATTAATTAAATTTTTTTAATTTTTTTTAAACAAATTAGTAAATCTTATTAGTTGAACAATTTTTAATTTATTTGCGTTTGTTATGTGCTTTTTCAATTATGTTTGTAGAGTTTCTTACTATGACAAGTCAAGTAATTGATGATTAAATAAAAAAGTTGGTAAGTATTACCAATACTTAAAAATATTTTATTTTTATAACTTTTAATTTATATTTCATTTTCTTTATGCAGGCTGCTTGAAACAAATGAATTATTGATATGGATCTCCGATGTTTTAATATTAGTATCTACTTTTTGATTTTTGTATACATTGAATTAATCTTATTGGATAGCTTGTTATTTACAAAGTTTTTAAATTGGGCTACGTTATGGTATGGAACCGAACAGAATCGAACCGAACTCGAACGGTTCCATAATTATATTTGGACCCGACGGCTTCATTTATTAAATACCCGAAAATTTTGACCGACCCATGTCTAGTCCTACTGTCTAGCATAAATTGTAGTCCAACAATTTGATTTTGCTTTTTCCATAATGTTACTATCATTAAATTATAACACAACATATTTTGCTGTAAAAGCCTTATAATATTTATAGTCACCTATTACATTCTTTTACAAAGTAATAATGCATTTCAATTGTCACAAAATTCTTCAAGCGGTTTGTCCTCACTAGAAACCAAGTTATTGTAATATATTAAAGCAGTGTTAAAAGTTGCGGAAATATTCACACATTATTCTCCTTTATATACGTTATTTTTCTTACAATACTTAAAACATAAAAGCTACACAAAGTTCTTTTATTCATTTCAATGTTTTAGTATTTGTCCCTAACACGATATCCAAACAGTGGAAAGTGAAAACATTTCGTTTAAACACTCTCCCTAAGATAAATTTATGTTCGGACTCTATGCTAAAAATATGGTTCATTCTCTGCATACCTCACATCCCGTGATACAAAGAGTCTGAGACTGAGGATCATAGCATGCATATCCTTTTTTGTTGAAGAACATCTTAAGAAGATACACCGGATGGCACAAAGGTCAAGTTTGTGACAATGTAAGGCTTGTTGGTGCACATAACAAACCAGATACTCGAATTTGATACATGTTACACTCTCTCCCTTTTAAGACTTTCAATGGTGATTGAAACTAGATTACATGACTTGGAGGCCTATTTATCATGCACACAACTGTTAGAACTTCATGTGACCAAAATTTCTTCGGAACAATCATTTGAAGCACGAGATCTCTTGTAGTCTCCCAAATATGTTGATTCTTTTTTCTGCTACTCTGTTTTGTTGGGGGTGTACCAACACAACTAGTTTGGTGAAAATACCTTCATTGCGAAGAAAAGAAGGAAGGATACCCTTTGCAAATTCGGTCCCATTATTCAAATGGAAAACCTTGAATCTAGTATTAGATTGAGTGAACACCATGCTATGAAAATCCTTTTAAAAAGAATAAACTGCATTCTTAGATGTCAATAAATAAATCTAAGTGGCACATGAATCATAGATAAAAATGACAAAATATTAAAATCATTATATGAATCAATACGATATGAACCTTATAAATCAGAATTTATTAACTTAAAAAGTTTAACAGACATGGATGAATTATTAAACAATAGACGAACTTGCTTGAAAAATTAATGAGTATCCCAAATATTTGTCTCAAAAGACATAGATGGAAACAAAAAATATTACACACACGATTAGAAGATAGTTTAATCTTTGATGCAAAACAAGATTTTCTAGCATAGCATTATTGAGAAAAGTAGCACTGAATGGTTTTAACGGATCTTCTTCCCAGAAGTTCGATTCTGAAACACAATAGCAGTAAGAGAGAAAATAACATTGCAACTTAATTTTTTTTCGATGAAAAGAAGTTGAGTTGAAAATGATAGAATGACTAGTGCATCTGAACTAGGAGTGAAATAACATGTTTGGATGAACTAAGGTACCACTAAAAAATGTTGCATCATTTGTCGGAGATCAAAGGTACCCGAATCAATAATCCAAGTATTTAAATGTTTACATCTACGTGAAGAAAAATATGCTTCAAGATTTTCGGAGAATGAGTACATGAAGAAGCAGTTGATTCTTTTAGACTAGAATGACGTGTCGAAGAATTTGGGTCAATTGTCATTGATATGGTAAAGTCAGCAACAATAGCAAATTTCCTTTTTTCTTCCTGCATAGTTCGTGGATGGTTTAATGATCACATTTTGAAATTTCTCCTCTTCCCCTGTTCTGAGGTTCAGTCCCTTTGTGGAGTTTGTGGTACAATGATGTGGGCTCTAGCTGAAAAATGGGCTGAATCTGTTTGATTGTTGTGATGGGCCTTGGCTGTGTTATTGGGCCGGTCTGTTGAATAAGACGTGTTTCTGTTAAATGCACTTTAGCTGGATGCGTTTTTACTTATATGGACTGTGGAGATGTTGGCAAGTGCAGTCACCACAGCTGTAGGATGAAGGGCACTTCTGGAGACTTCTCTAATACACTAGAGTTTGAGATCTTTTGGACGATTCATTCTCTCATTCCTCACTCTCTCGAACTCTCTTTGTACTCTCTTACGTCGTTCTTTCTTCTTGCACTCTGAGAGTGATTCTCCTGTAAATCGAAGTGTAGTATAGCTTACTTACATATCTTGAATGACTTGTAATAAGGCTGATTTGTATCCTTGAGTGAATTCAATTGTCGATTTGTGAGGGTTTCATTACTTTGAAGAAATCTTGAGTGGTTTTGTCTGAGTGTCTTTGTGTAACGATGAACTAGCTTTGATCCTTGGTTATATATAGTGATTTCTTCTGATTGGCGGAAGCTCAAAAAGGGATTAGGATTTATCCGAACCTCTTGCCTTAGGGCGAAAATCTCTCGTGTTCTTTTTCTATTTTTAGTTTCTTGCACTTTATTCTTGTTGATTGTATGTTTTGTTGGCTGATATGTGGCTTCTAATCTCTACACCCTTTATTATTATTATTATTATTATTATTATTATTATTATTACTATTATTATTATTATTATTTTTATTATTATTATTATTATTATTATTCATTTTTCATCTCGTTTTACAATAAGACCCTTGTTTTAGATATACACTTTGCTTCTGATTTCATAGTCTTTTTTGAGTTTTTTCTCGTTGCATACATACTTGAAAGGGTGGAATGGGTAAACTCATAAGGATATGATTCTAAAAATTCTTATACTCTCTCTTCACGCTACTCAGTAAATAAATTTTTTTTTCTTCAACACTTTTTAATAAGATTTTTGCATCGATGAATGTCGAAGATACATGCCCAATTCGTTCGAAATTTTTTAAGATGGCCAAGATGTTCAATGAATATCTGATCTCCTTGCTCAACAGTAGCAATTTTCCGCTTTAATTCAAAAGTTTTAGTGACATTATTTTGGTTTCCATAAAGTTATTCACCATCATAGACAGATTAACAACTTTCTTACTTATTGTAAACTTGAAGATAAACAATCAGAAAAAAATTCGAACGGCCAAAAAACCTGAAAAAAGAGATCAGCTGACTTGAGGTTGATTTTGACCTATTAAATTAACATTGCAAAGTTCTTGCTGACTTGGAAAAACACGACCGTTTTTGTAGAATTTGCGAAAAGCTCAAAAAACTGAACTTCGCAAAAATAAAGAAATTAAATGGAGATCTAGATTACAAGAAATGCTAGCATGGAGTATGGAGGAACCAGATCAAATAAAAAAAACTCCCTTTCTAATACCATCAAGAATTCAATAATGGGTAAAACTAATAAAGAAGAACATTAGAACTTACGTGGTTCGACATCGTTGGGCAAACTTATGTCCACGGGAGAAGAGAGGAGATTGTATTTACTTATATATAGAGTTTACACACACAAACATATAAATAAATCACAGAGATATTTCAGTTCTGGTCTACCTCATCACTCACAATATATTATCTAATATTAACAAATATTCTCAAATATATCTCTTCTTCAACATATATGTATTCATATATGTAATGATATGTAATCTTTTATTGTTCAGCGAACAAATAACAACTTGGGATAAATTTTATTTTAGTTTACTCTCATTTTACTTATGTAACAATTCATTAGATGCTATATAGCTCCCTTGGTGGTCTGGAAATTTTTTCAATCAAGGCTATATAGAGTTAGGCAGAATAGAGAACAAGGGCAACTAGGGCTTCACACATGGGTCCATATAAGTTCCATAAGGGTCGTGTCGACAATTTGGTCACACCCACTAAATCCAATGCACTAGATAACTTTTCAAATTTAGCCTTGATTGATTTCCATTACTTTAAAAATAGATTTTTCTCTTTTTGTTTTTTCGACAACACATTTTTCAATAAAAGAATATTGCAGGCAGACCCAATTTTTTTTTTCTTCTTATTTTTTAATTACACATTCTCTATCCAATCAACTATTATTTAAAAAAAAAAATGGATCTCAAATATGCTCTTTAACCTGAAATGCGACCTAACCAATTTAGAGAACTAAATCAACCAATGATGAGAAAATCAGCAATACCTGAGTATTGTGATTCGAACAAGACTACCCGTATACCCAAATATGTACATTTTGGTTGACACTTCTTATGTGTAAAAAAATCTAACAATTGATTTAAAAACATGTTTTTAAAATCAATGTACCCAAATTTGTCAACAAACAGGAGTATAAACCAAAGAGTAAACTAATGTGTACATATAGCATGACTCATGTGATTCATAGGTTTTGCTATTTGTACACACCCCTCACGAAAGAGGAGGCCCACATCTAATAAAAATTTTGTGAGCCCCCTATTGTGAGGGGAGCTGTATATCGAGGTGTCGTCCGATGTATATATAGCAAAACCTTGTGATTCACTGAGCAAAAACAATTGGATAGAAATTAAGCCTTATTTGGTTTAGATAAAAATAAAATTTTGAATAGTTTTTTATAAAAGTTGATGATGAAATGTATAATTGAAAAGTTGTGGATTTCACGAAATGTATGGCTAAAATTGATTTTAGTCATATATTTTATGAGATCCACAACTTTTCAACCACACATTTTATTAATTTTTATTAAAAGCTATTAAAAAATCTTATTTTAATTCTACCAAATAATGGCTTAGTTAATTTATCAGTGTAAAGGGACTTAGATGACTCAACAGTCAAGGCACCAACCAATACACACTTAACAGGCACATGCACCCACTGGCCTAATTAAACACACGATTTTAATAATTAAAATACTCTTAATCAATTTTTATCGAAATTTACTAAAAGAATTAATTTTAATCCATAGGATAAACACAAGTTAATCATTAACACTTAAACAGAAGCTAGACACCACAAATTATTCATCACATCTTCACATTTGGACAAGACATCTAAAGTATGATTAGTCCTCCAATATCAGCAGTGAAGCCGCCGTCCTCTCCTGTTCAGATCGCGACGGAGCCACCGGAGTCTGCCGCAGCAGAGTCAGATTTCGTGGTTATCCTTGCTTCTTTGTTATGCGCTCTAATCTCAGTGATGGGCCTAATTGCGGTGGTTCGGTGTGCCTGTCTCCGTCGCGGTGGAGCTGCAGTAGGAGGACAGATATCAGCCAATAAGGGTTTGAAGAAGAAGGTGCTGCAGTCATTCCCCAAGTTCACATATGATTCCTATTCCGTGGATGGGACGGCGTTGGTGGATTGCGCCATATGTTTAGCGGAATATGTAGATGGAGATGATATCAGGGTGTTGCCGGATTGCGGCCATGGGTTCCATGTTCTTTGTATAGACAAGTGGCTGGGATCCCACTCGTCTTGCCCTTCTTGTCGGAAGATTCTTGCCGTGGCTTCGTGTCGTAAATGCAGCGAGATACCGGAGATCTCTGGCGCCGGCGATGCCATCACGGATCCTGCTGAAACTGAGCTCAAGTCCAGACAAGATCGCTTTGCTGCATCGAGTTCAGTTGGGTTTTTGCCGTAGAATAAATAGCTATTTAATTGGAGATTGCAAATTCGAGCTCGGGAATCGCAGCGGTCATCGTAAATGTCTGCAGGGATCATTCCGACATTCGTGTATCGAATTTAAGTATTATTTTTATTTTGTAGAGAGAGAAAATATATTCGCATCTTTTAATTTCACCTCATTTTAATTAGGGTAAATAGCAGAAATGGTCCCAAACGTTTACACCCTTTGCTAAAATGGTCCCTATCGTTTTAAAATTGGCATTTGTACCCTTATTTCAAACGTTTCTTGCGGAATTGGTCCTTCCATCCAACAACCGTTAAACAACCGTTAGAACCTTTTGAAAATTTGCAGAAATGGTCCCTATGGAATATAATTTAATATTTCGTTTATATATTTTGGAACGGCTTGCTTCAATAAGTGGTAACTTTCGCTACGGTTGGCCGTTTCGCACGCCGTTAGGGATGGGAGAAACTACGTCATGAGTACTTCGAAATGGTATTAAAAATGTAATATTTCGACTTCGTTTGACTTCCCGTAATAATCCCGCAAAATGGAGACAAAAAATAAGAAAAATCGTTTATATATTTTGGAACGGCCTGCTTCGACGAGTGGTAACTTTCGCTACGGTTGGCCGTTTCACACGCCGTTAGGGATGAGAGAAACTAGGTAATGAACACTTCGAAATGATATTAATAATGTAATATTTCGACTTCGTTTGATTTTCCGTAATAATCCCGTAAAATGGAGACAAAAAATAAGAAAAATCGTTTATATATTTTGAAACGGCCTGCTTCGACGAGTGGTAACTTTCGCTACGGTTGGTCGTTTCACACGCCGTTAAGGATGCAAGAAACTAGGTCATGAGCACTTCGAAATAGTATTAAAAATGCAATATTTCGACTTCGTTTGACTTCCCGTAATAATCCCGCAAACAGTAATATTTCGACTTCGTTTAAAATTGGCGCTTCGAAATGGTATTAAAATTGGTATTAAAAAAATTCTAGGATTAAAATGTAATAAGAAAAATCGTTTATAAGAAAAATCGTTTGCGAGATTATTACGGGGAAGTCAAACGAAGTAAAAATATTACATTTTTAATATCATTTCGAAGTGCTCATTACCTAGTTTCTCCCATCCCTAACGGCGTGTGAAACGACCAACCGTAGCGAAAGTTACCACTCGTCGAAGCAGGCCGTTCCAAAATATATAAACGATTTTTCTTATTTTTTGTCTCCATTTTGCGGGATTATTACGGGAAGTCAAACGAAGTCGAAATATTACATTTTTAATACCATTTCGAAGTGCTCATGACGTAGTTTCTTCCATCCCTAACGACGTGCGAAACGGCCAACTGTAGCGAAAGTTACCACTCGTCGAAGCAAGCCGTTCCAAAATATATAAACGAAATATTAAATTATATTCCATAGGGACCATTTCTGCAAATTTTCAAAAGGTTCTAACGGTTGTTGGATGGAAGGACCAATTTCGCAAGAAACGTTTGAAATAAGGGTACAAATGCCAATTTTAAAACGATAGGGACCATTTTAGCAAAGGGTGTAAACGTTGAGGACCATTTCTGCTAATTACCCTTTTAATTACATAAGAAACTCATAATTTTTACTTATTATTATCCATTCACGTTCTCAATTTTTTTCATTGTATTCTTATTCTTAGATTAATGCAACTTTATAATGACGTTTTCTGTCGAAATTTTTTTCGTTGAAATGAAATTAAGCTCCTATTTGATCCACATTATTTTTCTCATTCTCATTCTTCTACTCATTGTCAACCACACATTCTTCAATAAAATAATATTTTCCATCACATCAATAATTTTTCCTTCTTTTTCAACCACACATTCTCCATCAATCTACTATTCCAGAATACACCAAAATAATATGGCTCAAACACACTCTAAAAAAATTATTTACCTAGCTTCGTGTTTTGAAATAAGCTAAGAAAATAAAATATTACAATTAAATATTTGCCATTAGTTTTAAAGTACATTTTCAGTTTTTTTGAATGAGAAATCGTAATTAAAAACATAATTTACTAGTCAACGAAAGGAAAATATAAAAATTATGATTTAAAAACTAAGGATATAAATATGATAATAAATAAAAGTTAGGAAATTGATCATTAAATTTGACATGGCAATTATACATCAACTTGAGAGAAATTTGTAGAATGACAATGTGTAATCTAATGAAATATTGTGGAAAAAGAAAAAGAATTTTTTTTACAAAGTGTTTTCATTACATGTTATAGAAGAATGCTTGCTTAGCTTGCCATTGGTAGGGGACCATTGCCCTTTATACAAGTCTTTCAATGGGGATATTTTTCAAACTAGTTGGGTATATTGAATCCTTTTGAGTTTTTATGGAAAATTCTATTTTATCCTTAATGAAATGAATTTCTTTATTACAAAACATATCCTTTTTTTATGAATAGTTTTTAGAGATTAGTCTCTTCTATAAACAAATTTATTCTTTGATCCAATAAATTAGTATATTCTTCAATTTCTTTTTATATTATGCAAATTCTAATCATTTTTTTGTATATTCTTTTAATTTAGAAAGATATAATCTATTATAGATATATAAAATTTTAAAGTTAGATTAAATTTTAATTTCTTATATTCTTGTGGTAAGCTATTCGAAATAGGTCTTATCATTTTTTATATAAAACAATAGTAGTTTAAACATGGTTAGTATTTCTTCTTTCTTGAATTTTATTATATAATTTCATTCTAAGTTGGAGTATGTTAGAGTGATCTTCAACATATCTTTTTAACTTTTTATCAAGTTATTTAGTTGATGTGTTTATATTTTCAACATCTTCTAACTTTTCTTCTATCCTATCAAGTTCTTGAGAAGTAAATTTTATTTCATCTGACATTTTATCTAAAAATTATCTAATCATTTAACTGTATATCTTGACATATCAGATAATATAATGAGATAATAATTCAATCATTATGAATGAATATTCAAATATAAACATTGAAATGATTAATCCCTTTGATTCTTTAAGATCTTAGAAGAATTATTTCCAAATTTAACAAAAACAATAACTTTACCTTGATTCTGATCTTTAAGTTTTTCTCCTTAGAATCGAGTAACCTTCAGACTCTGAATATGCAAAGTGTTCCCTCAAACGGCCTTCTGCCTCAACATGGTTTTTTGGTATTTCAACTTCTTGCATTCACTGTATCGTTTCTTATAATCAAAACTACAGATCTTAAATAAAGAAAACTCTCTTTTTGTTAAAGTAAGAAATAAATTTTTTCTTTAATCCTTCAAGAATTTATGGGAAAGGTAATTTAGAAACTCATATCTATTTTAGACGATTGGAATGTGAATGATATTATCAAAGTAGTATTGATATTGAAAGATTGGTACAAGATTTAAACAGAAGATTTGGCTTTCTCACAAGTTAAGTGCTCAAATTTTTTCTTTCCAATTCGTTCCCTTTTATGTAGCCTAAAGACCTCTATTTATACAAGCAAATGAGACAATATTATTACCTTCTTACATCATTCATTACATCATACTCCAATTATGGAGCTTTATCAAAAGTTTCAACCACTTAGACTATCGTGGCTCTATTATTTGCATAAAACAAATGTCTTTATGTTACATCTTTTTTATTCAGGGCTCCACCCTTCTATTTTTCTTGCTCTTGGTCCTACATCTTTATATGCATTTTGGATGTGCAGCTTGGACATTCTTGCAGCTGGCAAGATTCCTCTATAGTGGTAGGACATCCTTGGAATTGATGTATGTCGAATTTTGTAATATAGTCCTTCAATATTTGGGACTTTCCATATCCTCCATTAGTCACCAACATCCAGTTTTCATATTGGCATAAACATGAGAAATTCTTCTCATATAGATTTTTTGCAATTCCATATATTGCCTTGATTCCAACGGCTCTTCTATGTCTGATCCATGACTTGATAATTTTTGACATTCTTTTATCACTTTCCATGACATCTATATTGAAGTTTGTTGCAACGTATCCAATTGAAATTATAGGTTAACTGGATAATTCATAACTCCATCGAATTCTGGACTAATTGAGTAAAATTTTAAATATACTCTTCGTCCTCTAACATATCTTGACACTTCTTGTTGTAGCATTTCATCAAATTTTGCTAATTCAGCTAAATTTCTTTTTGGATATATTAAATCCAAGAATCTATAATCTGCCATTACTTTTATGAAGTTGGGATCTCCTCCTTCCATTGTTGTAACTCTGGGATAAACATTCTATCTCGGAGATATGAAATATGTATCACACATTTTCAATTCATAAACTGTTTGGATTATCATGACATATTTTTCTTCGTTTTTGTCCAAATGGACTTTATCTTCTAGGTCCATGATGCTGATTGTTTTGGAATTATTCGCTCTTATTGTTACTTTTTTATTTGACATGACTGGAGAGGCATCTCCTGTTGGTATGGTGTTCCTTTTGGGTCCACTGCTGCTTCCTGCTGTACCTGTTTGGTATGAATTGATATTTGTTTGGTATGAATTTGAAAGACCCATTTTTGGGTTGCTTGGTATTTCTGTCCCAGACAACATATTTTTTAGTTGTGCTTCAATAGCATCAACCTCTTTTTTAAGTTCTATTGAATTTTTTCGTTGTTTGGAAGTTATTTCCAACAACGTTTTTATCAATGCATTGAATTCATTTGACATTGTTGTGGCTCCAACATCTATATCCTCATCTTCTTCTTGGAGAAAATCAGTCATTTTTTGTATATTAAGGACAGATTGGTATAATTCCATAATCTTATTTTTATCGATCGGCGAATTCTATGTTCCTGCTAAGGAAATCTGCAAGATAATTATTAACACCTTTAATATGAATAATATCAAAATTATAAAAAGATAAATATACTTGTCATCTGTGTAATCTCCTATATTGAGATTTCATTGGTAGCTTATTCCTGACTAATCCTACAACTTGAGTATTATCAGTTTCAACAATAAATTTCTTAGATAATAAAAATAATGAGAACTTTTTTATTCCTCAAATAATTGCTAGTAATTCTTTTTCATGGGTGGTATAATTTATTTCTGCTTGGTTGAAGGTTCCACTTGAATATCTGCAAATTTCATTTAAATCTGTCTTCAATATAGCTGCCCAATATTTATCTGAGGTATCTGTATTGACGATTAGATTATCTTTTTCATCTCGTAATCTTAATTTTGGTAAATTTTTACATTCTTCTTTTAATGATTTAACTATTTCTGTATGTTCATTATTTCATCCCTTAGTATTTATTTTTCTAAGTAAGATTTGCATTTTATATCTCTTTTTTGAAAGATTTTCAATAAATCCATCTGCATAATTTAGACATCCTAAGAATTTTTGTATTTGTTCTTTGAATTCTAATTTATTTGAAAAACTACTTATCTTTTTAGATATGTGAGTTTGTAATTTAATTCCTTTATTATCTATTGTTAATTCAAGAAAATCAATTTCTTATTTTTCTATAATAGCTTTCTTTTTAGAAAGAACAATTCTTTCCCTTTTACATCCATGATCTTCTTTATTAATGGAACATATTAATATATCATCCACATATACTATCAAAAATTTATTAAATTTTCTAAATATATTATCCATTCTTTTTTGATATATTTGAGGTGCATTTTTCAATCCAAAAGGCATAACTAACCATTCATATTTGTCTTGAGGTGTACTAAAAACTGTATATTGTATACTATCTTCTTCCATCTTTATCTGCCAAAATCCTGATTTACAATCAAATTTAAAATAGTATTGTTTTCCTTTTGTAAGGTTTATTAATACTTCTTTATTTGGTAAAAAGTATCCATCAAATCTAGTGTATTTGTTTAATTCTTTGTAATTTATGACCATTCTGGCTTTCTTTTAACTTGTTCAGAATGTTTCATCACCATAAAGACTGGACGACTATGGGGTCCATTACTTGATTTAATTAATTTTTGTTCTAATAATTCTTTTATTTGATCATTGAATTCTTGTGTATCTTGTATAATATATTTCATTGGTCTTACTCTTATAATCACATTTTTTTGTTAATTCTATTTTTGTTTTAGGATGGTATGGTTTCCAAAATATCAATGAGTTTTCTCCATAAACTTTTTCTAATCGTTCTATAATTTTTTCTATACTTTTTTGTACTCCTGTTTTTAGGACTTTTTTATACATTATTCTTTTATTTTTTATTTCATTTTGTATAATTGATTTTTTCTCTCATCTATCACCACGTTGGGCTGACTGAACTCTGTATGGTCTAAATTCTCTTAATATTTTTAATAAATGTCCACAAGAGGTTTGTAACATAATCATATAATTATTTTGTTATAATATTGGAACTGTTGTATAAAGTCATTTCCTAATAATATGTCACATTCTAATTTATCATAACTATATATCTTATTAATTATTATTTGGTTACTTCCAAGAATTATACTAATCTTATCAGCATTATTAATTATCTGGATTTCTTCTCCTGTAACTCCTATTATTTTTATTTTACTTTTATTTTCCCATGTCCTAATTAAGAAGTTTTTAAATATAATTATATCACTTCATGTGTCTTAAAGTGCAAGTTGTTATATCTGATTCTATAATAGTAACTTGTATATATACTGCTAATGGAAAACTTATTTGATTATTCATTTTTGTTACATAATATGTTTTGTCCATTATGAAATATATATAATTCTTCTCTTTTTAAACTATAATCCTCGAATCCATTTAGGAAACTCATTCCTAATAATATATGAAGGTTTATATTCATACTTTCATCTATATAACATGACACTATAAGATCAATTCCTCCTATTTTTATAGGTACTTTAACTTTTAATTTTGTAGTATGTATTTGTCCATCAAAGTTTACATATCTATATGGTTCAATTTTATAAGGTACTAAACCCTTATTTCTTATTGAAGTTATATGACATTCACTAGCTCCTGTATCTATTAATATATTTGGTCCTGATATTCTATCTCTTCCATTGAAATATTCTCCATTTATTTTCATATTTCCTGTATTCCTATGTAGTTTTATTTCTTTTGTATGGCTAGTTTCTCTTAATGATGTAGGTATTTTGAGACTTGTTGATTTTCTGATTAATTTTTCATCTTTAAATATTATATTTTTATCAGGGCATTCTTCTTCCCTAAACTCTATTATATCAGGTTTATCTGTTGATATCCTAAATTCATATTTCTTTGGAATCAAATTTATTTGTTTATTTGGTTCTATAATTTTACTAATATCTTTACATTCCTTATGAACTTTTATATATGGTTTTTTAGAATAAATATTCCCATAATTAGAGTTGTTAAATGTATATAAGACTCTATATTCAATAGTTATGATTTGGTCCCCTGGTTGCATTATATCATTCCTATGTAACTTAAAATGCAATCCTAAGATTTCATTAAAGTTTTTATATTTTAATGAGATACAATATTTTGGATAACAAGTAAATATCATTTTTCTTTATGCTAAGTTTTCTTATATGGTTCCTAAATGACTATCTCTTAAATTTATTATCCTTCCATCATGTAGAATTACTGTTAATGGTGAATCTATTCATTCTCTAAATAAAGATTTAAACATTATTTGTATTCCAACTAAATAAATATATTGAATCTTTTCACTTTATTTTTTATTAATTTTTTATAATAACTCATCAATTGTATTTTTTTAAAAATGTTTAATTTATGTGTTCCTTGATTTGTTCTAACATCTATAGTTTTTTCAATTTTATGGTATTCATTTAGCTATCTTTTTTCTTTTCCAAATTTTATTAAAAATTTCCCATTTTCCTACTTTTAGATCTAAAAATAGTTTTTGTAATTTTTTGAATTTATTATCAAATGTTACCTTTAATCCATATCGTTCTATTCTTTCGTATTCTTGTATTTCTATATTATTGTTTTCTATTTCTTTAATCTCCTTATTCGGATTTTGACTCATTTTCTTCTGATTCTGTCTCGCTTATATATACTTCTTGATCATAATATTGTTCAATATCAGATATTTCACTTAATTCATCTTCTATTCTTAAATATCCTATTTGTGATATTCTGACTTTCTTTTTATTGTAATATGGACTTATATGACCTATTTTTCCACAATTCTAACATTTACATTGACTTTTATCTATTTTATTATATGTTTTATTCTTTTGTTGTTTATTCGGGTTAAACCTTCTCTTATAGTATCTTCTTCTAGGTTTTATATTCATTTTCTTAAAATTTCTGAATTTTGTAAATCTTCTATTTTTATGTTTTCTTTTATTTTCTCTTTCAGGATAACATCCCCATTGTGTAGATTTTTTCATATCTTCACAGCATATTCTTGTTAATTTTTCTGATCTTTTTAATAATTGTCTTTGTTGACATATATATGCAAGTCTATCGAATAGAAATTTTATTTTTGATCCTAAAGTTCTTGGTATTCCTGTATTATCCTTAATTTATTTTTTAAATTCTATTTTAAAATATATTCCTCACGTTCCTTGTAATTTAGTATAATACATATCTAAGTATACTTCTTGATTTTCATTACTGTAGAATTGGAAGTAATAGTAATTTTTAAATTCACAGGTATATTCTTTTATTTTACACATATCACAAATTGTTAAAGTTATTAATTTCATTATAGCATATTCTTTTTCTCTTCTTGCTTCTTCTTCAAAGTTTCTAATCCATTCTTTTCCTAAGAATTCACTTGCAATGTATGCTACTAATCTTTCTATTCCTTCTTTATCTGATTTTATTATTTCTATTTGAATATTTCTTCTCATCATTGATTTTGTATCATTATTTATTCATTCCCACAAATTTCTAACATTTCCTTCAAATGATACTGTTAAGAAATCTATTCTTCTTTCTGTATTTTTCCATTTATCATCTTTGTTGTATAAAAAGAATAGTATCATTGAATCTCCCCAAGTTATTAATGTTTTTTTAGCTATTTTACAATCTGATCCAATTTTGTTCCTCCATGATTAATTGGTTTATCATAATTATCATTTAACTCGAATCTGACTTTGTATTTATTTCCTCTAGGTGATTGTCTATATCTTACTCTATCATAGAATTATTTGTATGATTTATTATGAGCTTGTTTGGTAGGGATTTTTTGGAGAAAAATTGATTTTGAATAGTGATATGATGGGAAATGTGTAGTTGAAAAAGAAGAAAAAATTATTAATGTGACGAAAAATATTATTTTATTGAAGAATGTGTGGTTGAAAATGAGAATTGATTTACTGTAGAAAATGAGAATTCTTACCAAACAGGCCCTATATATAGATGCATAACTTTCATTTGGATCAAATTTTTGATTAGAGGTTCCTGCTGGGGTAGGTCCTCCTCTAGTATTCATTAGAACTTGATATTCATCTATATTTTCAAGACTTAATTGATCAAAATTTTCTATTAGTAGATCTAATTTTTCATTCATCTTTTCTTTCTTATGTAATTTTTCATTTTTCTAATTTTTTGGAATTTTCTTCTTCTCATTCTTCTAATATTTTTGGTAAAATATATTTTCTGAAATTATCATCCATACTTCCTGTTTCTATTACTAGGTTTTCTTGTTCTATATGTTTCTTTCCTATTTTTTACATTTCTTTTTCTATAAGTTTTTTATCTATTTTCTTGTCTCTTCATTTATTATTTTCTTTTAATTCTCTAATTTTTAGTATATCTAATTCTTCTTTTATTTCCTTTCTTAAATTTTGTACATCAGTTATTAACATTTTTATTAATGTTTTTATATCTTCCATTTGATTATTCATTATTTTTTCTTTGATTGAGTTATATAGAATAATTGACATTCAATATCTTTTGATTCTATTGCTTTCTTATTAAATAAGAATTTTTCATATTATGTAGTTGGAAGTCGTGTCAAATTCTTATAATATCTAGCTTTTATTCTAAATTTTCCTTGTTTTAATTTAAAATTTTTTTTTTGACCATTTGTCAACTTTTTTAGTCTATTTTCTTCTTGTTGATCTGGTATTAACCATACATTCTCTATTTGTTGGTTCAATTCATATATCATATTATAATCATTATCATGTTTTTTTCTAAATTTTTCTATATTAAGCATTATTCTTTTATGTAAATTCATAATTTTCTCTGCAATAGAGCTTTATTTCTTCTTTTTCAATTTCTTTTCTAATTTTATAGTACATATATTCATCCATTAAGTATCATAGTATTAATTTATTTAATATTTGTTCTCTTATTTCTTTGGGTAATTCTTTAGTTATAATTAATGTTTCTATTTTTAATTTTTTAGGACAGAGTTCTATTATATATTCTCTTTCACTATCTTTTATCATATAATACCATTCTTTTTAGTAATTGTAATTTTCATATTTTATTTTTAGTCATATCTACTTATTTCTTTTACAATTAAATCATGCAAATGTTTTTCATAAGTTTCTAATATCATTTCATAAGTGTACATATTTTTAACAATTTCTAGTCTTATTTTTTCAATTATAAATTGTTTTATCTCTATAGGTAATTTTTCAAGTATTTTTAATGTAATTGTTATACTTTTATTACATAATATTGGTTTTACAATAATTATGTTAAATTTATCTCTTATTATTTTATATTTATTACCTAAATCTCCAACTTTCATTATCTTTCTTTAATGATTTTTCTTTTAGTAATAGTATTTTATGATTTTTATAGATCCTATGGCTCTGATACCAAATGAGGGGTGCTACTATGAGCGAACAAAAATCTAATAATCTTAAAATCTTATAATCTCTTAAAATCTTAAAATAATTTCTTATTGACATTCTGATTTTATAACCTATTATGTAAATTTTCAAAATCTAATAATATTTGAGAATTTATAATATCAAGATATGTTATTATATCTACATTTGAATTAAAAGGTATATCATATTTAAAAATATTCTTTTTTCTTTTTTTCCAGTTTGTCAATAATATTCTGTATATCATTTATTATCATAGATCTTAATATTCCTTTAGCAAAATTTTCTATCATATTGTCTTTAAAACATTTTAATATTTTTTGAGAAGCATTCAATTGTTTTTGATCAAATTCATTTTCAGATTCAATTTCTTTTTTATCTTTTACGATTTTCTTAATCTTGTATGGTCCTCTTTTAGTTCTAGATTTTTTATAATTTTTATTAGTCACCTTATAATCTAGGTCTTGGTTGTATTTTTCTCTTATTTTGGGCTACATGGATGTAATTACTATCTTTTAGGGGTATTTTAGGTAGTTTCAAAGTTTGGAAAAGTCAAAGGCTATTTTGGAAAGGGTATGGTTGAATTTTGGGTATTTTCAATAATTTTTCCTTTCAATGAGAGCTTGTTGACTTCTATCCTGTCGAGTAACAATAATTTACCTCGATTAGTTCATCGTTATGTTTGAAAAGATGTAAGGGGTTAATAATCCAAATGGTTACTGAATTTTGCAATTTTTTTTTACATGGTCACTGAATTTTAAAAATCACTCAAGTTATCACTGAACTTTGCAAAAGGTTTACACGAAATTATTGAACTTTAAAAATCACTCCATTCATCACTAAACATTGTAAAAAATTTCCATAGGGTCACTAAACTTTGCAAAAAGTTTTCAAAACGTTTCCCTAGAAAACTTTTTGCAAAGTTTAGTGATGAATGAGATGATTTTTAAAATTCAATGACTCATGAAAACCTTTTGCAAAATTCAGTGACCATTCATCACTAAATTTTGTAAAAAATTTCCATAGGGTCACTGAACTTTACAAAAAATTTCCCTAGAAAACTTTTTGTAAAGTTTAGTGATGAACGAAATGATTTTTAAAGTTCAGTGACTCGTGAAAACCTTTTACAAAGTTCAGTGACCCCGTATAAACTTTTTGCAAAGTTCAATGATAATTTGAGTGATTTTTAAAGTTCAGTGATCCTGTGAAATTATTTTACAAATTTCAGTGACCATTTGGGTTATTAACCCAGATTTAAGAATTAAGTTAGTTGTATACCATTTTTTGACATCAAGTTTGATATCCCCTATGTGTAGAAAATTTGATCATTGATTGAAAAGAGTATTGTTAAAATCAATGTATAAAAAGTTCGCCAACTAATGATGTCAAACTTGATGTGTATGTCAAAACTTGTGATCTATGTCATCATTACATGTGTCCTGATAATCATTGTTTTCTTTTGATTAGTGAACTTT
Organism: Fraxinus americana; assembly: GCA_035079005.1. Lineage (NCBI taxonomy): Eukaryota > Viridiplantae > Streptophyta > Magnoliopsida > Lamiales > Oleaceae > Fraxinus > Fraxinus americana. The sequence goes on along the minus strand of CM068706.1, from coordinate 13,076,699 downwards.
ACATTGTTGACGTTAGATGTGACACTTATTCGTTTTTGGTTGGTGGTTATGGAGTTGTTGACGTCAGTTAGAAACATTTTTTCAATTGATCATGATGACATTTTCAAATAACGCGAGTTCGTGATCGCTCTCATCTGATTGGTCCTATGGTTTGTTCTCTTTCTGTGATTTAAAAAAAATTCAATTAAGCTCCTTTAATCAATTTCAAAAGTGAGAATGAGATAACCATTGAGATCAAACACCAACATTAACTCCTGTTTGACAAACATTAAACTCATTTTTTTCCTTCTCAAATTCGTTTTCCACCAACCATTTTCACAATAAGCCCCTGTTTGATGACCATTATTTTAAAAAAATAACGTTTCGAATAGTGATTTTTTAAGAATGTATGGTTAAAAAGTAAGGAAAATTTTTGGATTTACATGTAAAATATTTTATAATATGTAGTTTGAAATGAGCATGTGAATTAAAGGATTTTAGAATAATGAATGTCAAATAGGGTCTAAAATATTTTGTACGTAAATTCAAAATTTTTACTACTTTTAATTAAACATTTTCCAAAAAAAGAAATTACTATTCCAAAATTCATTTTTAACCAAAAAAAAAAAAAAAAACTCTTTTTGATGGTAGTCAAACGGATATAATTAAAATGCTACTTATTATTATTTTTTTTGATGGAAATTAAAATGCTACTTATAAAAGGGTGTTTATTGTCTGTTTGTTGTTTGTGTAAAGATCTCAATTTTCAAGAATTTTTTGTAATTCAAGATTTTTATTTTCAGCAACAAGTGACTAAAATGTTAGTTTACCAGAAAGAAGGGTTTTTTCTTCTTCCTTCCAATTGTGGATATTCTATATCGATAAGATATTGAGCCTTAATATATCTATTTTTTAAATTTAATTTTGAGTTCCATAATTGAAAGAATAATGTTATTTAACACAATGAATGCTAAATATCAGTTCATGTGACTGTGACACTTGTGTGTCATTAATTGATACAAGTAGAAATATATCATTGTTCTAGCAAAAATTGGGTGGTATATATATATATATACACACACACTAGGTGCAAGCAACGTGCAATGCACGTTTGCTTAGTTCGTATTTAATTTATATGGTGAAAATTTAATTTGTTATTAATGAAGATGTTGTGGGTAATGAAAGAAGTGATTATGTAATGTTTATGTAATAGGTAAAGAATCACACGGTGCGATATATTTTGAAAAGAGCATTAATAGAATGTATGGAATGTTGGTATAAATAAACATAGCTTGTAGTTTTATGAAAGGTGTTTGAGACAATTTTGATTCGAAGATGACGATCCAACAGTTTCCTCATCTTACATTGCTTCAATGGAGAGGACATTGAAATGTCTATATTTTTTCTCCTTTAGCTTCTCTGGATCTACTTAAGTCTTCAATGTTGTATGTGTGTTGGACATCATTGTTTGAATATCGAGCAATCGACGTAGTCGTTTGATGACCAACGGATGTATCGAAATCATTTATACGAATCGAGTTCCTTTTGGATGCTTTTTGTTCAGCATATCTTTCTCTTCGCTTTCTACGGATCTCTTCCTTTTTCTCTTCTGGTAAATCTCTATACAGGATTCTCTTCGCAGGTTGTTTTTCACGATCTTCAAAAAATAGTTTACAAACTTAAATTTCACATAACTTCATATTTCCTGTTCGTAATTTTTTTAAAAAATTATTTATAGAATCTTACCACTATTCATTATGTTAATGAAGGAAATGATTGTTTCAAATGTTGGATACTGTTCTACACAAGCAAAGATGAAAGGAATAAGTCACAATTATTTCATACGCTCAATTAAATGAATAATGAAATGATAAAATACTATAAAATTGGAAACTAACAGAAGCATATTTCTATTTCACATACAAAAAATGGTGTACCAACTATTTGCCAAACTTAATTCCCTATTCCAAGCAACCATCAAGTATTTCTCTACTAATTATTTCAAAATATTTCTCTACTAATTTTTAATTTGGATGTAATGTTTTTTTTTGGTTTTTTATTGTTAATTTTTAGGCGGGACATCAAATTCCCTACGGAGCTTCATCGATTCGTGTACTCATAATTCATTGGTTGGGAATCCATTCCCAATGAGGCCGAAGGAAAAAGACCTGAGGCTAAGAAGCGTGGATTCATAACTTTTCCTATTTCTTAATCTTTTTTTTTTTAACAAAATTTAATTTTCGCAAAATTACTTTAAAAAAATCGAAATGGTTAATAAATATGAATATTAATAAGTAGCTACATGAAGAAAGAATGACATCCAAACGCGCCCTAGATCCTATCTGTCAACCCCACTTCCTAATAATAATATCTCCATTCTCACTGACATTTACATTTCATTTCGCGTAAGTTTCAACACCATTTCCATTTCCATTTGCATTTCATATGCGTTTCAATTCAACCTTTGAACCGTTTCTCTCTCTCTAGCACACACAAAGTACACAATTGTCTATCTATTTGAATTGTGTTTGTTGAATGGATCATTTTTTAATTCTGTTTGACTGTATTTGAATGGAACGGGGTCAAGTTCAATGGACTGTTCAGTTTGTTTGAGCTTGTTAGAGGATGGTGAAATGGCTACGACCTTGCCAAATTGTAAGCATACTTTCCATGCAGAGTGCATTAAAAACTTGGGCTTCAGGGGCAATTTCACAATTAAAAAAATATATATATAACACCCCCCTATCTCTGTCCAATATTCGAACCAGAGAGAGGATGAGAGGGGAAATTGGGGAAGGGGGAAAGCCAACGACGGTGACTCCACCGTCGGTCAGCAGCGGAGTCGGCACCACTGTCGCGTGGTGGCGCCGGTGCAAGTGGGTGAGGTGGCTTGGAGGGTTTCATTGTGCTGCCCCAGAGGTAATTGCATCGGGTTCCGGGTTTTCCGGCGATATTCTGGCCTCAACCACACTGCCCAAATTTTTTTATTTAATAGTATGCTAACTTTTAGTCAATTGTGAAACTCAAAACCATTACCAATACCCACGGCCCAACACTTAGATCGCTACCCAGCCCAATCCAAAAAATTAAATACAAATAGTAGCATCTCATGCATTAAAGCATATAAGTCATGCCAAACATAACAATATCATATTTTTCGTGTGACATATTCTCATCTCATGCATTAATGTATATAAATCATGTAAATTCACATAAAATATGCAATTATAATTTAAACAAATTAATAGTGGGGAGCTTACCTCAATTTTCTCGAGTTCCGTGAAAATGAAGGGGATTGAAAACCTCAATCTCCTATTCGTCCGTACGTTTTGACTAGCCAAAATAAAAAATAAGTTTGAATTAGTATTTCGAAATTTTAAAGTTTTAAAATGATAAGATAAAATTTAGGGACTTAATTGAAAATTTATTGAAAATGGAAGTTGAAAAGTTTAACGACTGAAATAGACTTTTTCAAAATTTGTGGACTAAATGTGGGAAATAAGAACTTCAAGAAATGGTTTGTCTATAAAAGAAACTTTAGGACTGAAATGAATAATTAAAATAATAAAAATAAAGTTCAGGGGATTAATTGAAAATTTATGAAACTGAAATTAAAAATTCAAGGACTAAAAGTAATATTGTTCTAAATTAGGGGACTAACTTAAGTAAAACAAAAACTTTTGGGACTGAAATCAAACAAATTTTCAAAATTGGCCTTCATGGGCAATTTTTCGGTCAAAATTGAAATATACTCCCCTCTCTCTCTAATAATCGAACCAGAGAGGAGAGGAGAGGAGAGGCGGAAGGCGATCTCCGTGAGTTAATGGGTTAGGGTTGCGGATTTTCAGGTGGTATTACGGCTGGAAAACGGTCGGGAAAGGTGGGTAAGCTCATGGGTCCTCTTCTTTGTTGTTTATTGAAGCTGATTGGGGTGGATTTTGGGATGGGAAAGCCACCGTTTGCGATGGTGATCTGTAGCGGCGATATTGCTACACATTGGTGCTGCGCAGAGAGATTGGCATGCAAATTGCACTTGTAGCAGTCTAGATGACGATTGCAGCAACGCAGATCATGACTGCAATGGTGTCGATCATGGTGATGATGAAGATCTTTTTTGGTTGTCGGATGGGTGTTGGTGGTTTCTATGTTTTAGTAGTTTTAGGGTGGTGATGGTGGTGGTGTTTTTTGGTGATGATGTTGACGGTTTGGTGTGGTGGTGGTGCCGTTGGTTGTTGTGTTTGATGATGATTTTAGAAATCTATTCAGAGAGGCCGTCTGTGAGAGCAATGACCGAGCAAGAGGTTGCAATGTATCGTAATAGGCTGGTGGTGGTTGCAATTCCAGAACCAGGGACATTACCTATGTAATTTCTGCTTAGTTTGGTTGGGATTGGAATTCTTCGGCAGACATGGGACAATGCAAGGCAAAGAATTTGGGCATCCCTATTCGAGGTAGACTATTGTAAATCTTTCTTCTTCTCCATATGGTCAGACATGTAATAAATTATTCAGTTTCAGCCTTAATTGCTTATTTTCGGGTAGTGAATTTTCAGTTTCTGTGTGATCATGGAATTCTAGCAGATTTCTACTTCATATTTTCGGGTATTGAATTTTCAGTTTCTATGATCATGGAATACCAGCAGACAGAAACGGGTACAAATGGTGGATTAATTGCTAACATTCTTAATTTCACTTAAACTTAACAGAGAACATGAAATTCTGTTAAGGAACAAAAGAAATTCTGTTAAACACAACAAATTCTGTTAATCTCTGTTACATAGGCACTTTATAATATAGATATATATATATATATATAGACACAAACGTGGGGTCAATATAAGACCCCTAGAGGTTGCTTCTACAATTTGGTTATTCCAATATCAACCATATGTCGAAAAGTCTTATCGTTCAGTGATAATCCTTTAGAACACTTGATATGAATGTGTATACCCAAAAAAAAAAAAAAATTTTAAAAAAAAATTTAGACCCTAATTAGTTTTGAATGAATTTTTTTTTTTTTAAACATTGCTTGCTACTTATATTAAGTTTTTTAGCTTGAAAAATCAGCAGCAGAGAATTAGCCAACTAGGTAATGTTGCTACAGAAGTCTAGTTTGTTTTTAGAACAATGCTAAATATAACTCTCAAAATTTGACATTGTTTTTGACACTCCATTGTTTCCAAAAAAATGTTGGCGGGAAAGTGTTTTTTTTTTTTTTAAAACTGTTCAATGTAATGTCGTCATGTGTCATGATGTAAAAAAAAAAGAGTGTACATGTAGCATGATTGTTATTTTTAAGAAGGGAGGATGTCAACCGAATAGGTAGCCAACAATTTATGTCTACAAGGTTCAATAGCCCTTGTTTGTTTGCTAAAAATCATATTTTCAGATAATTTTGATAAAAGTTTATGAAATGTATTGCTGAAAGTTGATAAAATCATGGATTCCATGAAATTTATGATTGAAAATGAATTTGAGAAAAATGAATTTTAAGAAATGGAGATCACATAAGCACGCAATTTGTTAGTCATTATGTCTACTTCGATGGGTGAGGCGCGCAACACCCTTCCAGGGGTTGCCTCAATGTATCGTCGAAGATGATGCTCTCCATGGACGAACCATCCATTATGGGGGAAACCCTTGATGAGGTGCGCGATATCTCTAATGAGGCCACCTCATCCAAGAATGTCCACTTCGATGGGCGAGGAGCGTGGCATCCCCACAGGGGTCATCTCAGTGTACCTTCGAAGATGACTCTCTCCATGGATGAACCATCTACCATGGGGGAAGCCCTTGATACAAATGAAACACTCCGAGGCAATAACAAGATACTTGGAGGCGACGCGTCATGAAGATGAAGTGCTTGGTACAAACCGAGGCGATCAGTAATTGTTCACCGAGGCGTAGATACTTTGTCATTTATTATTATTTGTATGAGTTACTACCAAGGTACTCGAGCCAATTCATCAGTTATATGATAAGTAAATATAAAGCGTATGAGATAGTTGTCATTTGGAAGAGGCATTAACACTTGTATAAAAAAGGGAAAAAGACTTGCATTCACCAGAACAATTTACATTGAGGGCGAAGCCATTACAACAAAAAATACCTTAAGGGTCTATTGACACAATAGCCCCATCCCTAACGGCATCCTCGCCATTTAGAATCTCTTCTTGAGCCTCGTTGGTAGCTTGAAGGTCAGGTTGGAACCCAGTAGGTCTCCCAAATTCTTTCTCAAGAGCAGATATATCCAAATCTGGGTAGACCTCCCTTAGGCACTCCAACATCAACTGAGCATTCCAATTGGCCTGATAATTGACGAAGGTGTCTAAGGCTCGGTCTTCTCAAAGGTGTTAATGAATTTTCGGATCGCCGCTTCACCAACAGTTTTCGCCACAACTTTCAAGGACCCAATCTCCTTAGCATGGGCTTCTGTTAGTTGCCTCAGTTTTGCCTTCTCTTTATTCGAGGCCTCCAAAGCCTCCACAACTAGGCGATGGTGGTCATTTACGTAGTCCACCTACCTCGTTAGAGCTGCCATTTGGCATTCAGTTTCATGGAACTCTTTTTTCAATTGCCCCGCCACAACCTTGGCCTTCTCTAATTTCTTTGGGCCTCAGCCTTCCTCATCCGCGCCTCTTCTGCCTTAGTGCTCTTCGCGCTCACAGCGTCCCCGTAGTGTAGGGTGGTCTCCAACCTTTGGGCAAGGTCAATATTTTTAGCTCGGAGATCTTTAACTAGGCCTTCGAGCTGGACACTCGTAATTAAGGCCCTAGCGAGAGGAGGTATGGTCCCTCCAGACATCGGTCCAGTATTTGTTGTGGACTACGGCCACCGAGGCTGTTTCAGGGGGCAACGCTTCCAATACCTCATTAACTAGCTCTTCTAGGTTTGTGCCCAAAAAATTCTGAACTTTATCGGACCGTGGCCTCTTCCATTTTGACGGATCTGACGGGGGGACCTCCTTCAAGGCTTTGAAGATGTGGCCTTAGAGGCAGGGGAGGCCAAGTTTTTATTGGAGGCATTGGCTTCTTCTTAACCGCTATCCCAGTTGGGATATTAGATGAGCTAGGTGATGGCCTTACTATGGTGGGTCCCGAAGAGGAGGCTTTAGTGAGCTTTTTGTCCTTCTTTACCAACGGCTCCTCATTTTTCCCCTCTTCGTCTGAAGGAGGAAGTTTCTTGCTGGCGCTCACTAGATCCTCTATTTGCTTCTTATAGGCAACTAAAGAGGTCTTTAGTGTGCGCGCTTTGGCCATAAGCTATTGTATCGTGGAAAAGTATGGCTTTGAGGCCCTTTTCTTCAAAAAACCATCTACAAAAATACCAAGTGTTAGAGCATCTGATAAGAATATTGTTGGCGAAGCCAGGTAGTTCAAATTTACCTTGGGAAGCCATTAAACCGTTGTTGACGAACTGATTGTTCTTCTTGATCAGCTCGTCGTATGATCGATTTTTGTGCGACAATTGATAAATGGTGCAAATTGTGTAGAAATCCTCAGTTGACAGTTCGCATCAAGGCAATGCACCTACACATGCACATATAATCAGACATGCGAAAGAACACATCAATTGTAAAATCAGCTCCTAAGGTATTCCCTAAATGTTGAGAACTTTGTGGTAACTTTTAGAGGTGCCAGGGGGTCACCCTCCAATGTGTCCCACCTTATAGAAGTCGATGACCATGAGCTTTTTCAGTCTTTGATAAAGGACATCAGATCAATCACAAATGGAGTAAGAGTCGCCCGTGATATTTGATAATGCCACCCCTCTATCTTATCAGCTCCCGTAGCTACCTTGGATATGTAGAGAGTTTGAAAGATGTAGAAGGGCATCTCCACCCTGTACGAAGCTTTTCGCCGCAGCATCCAAGACCCTACCATTTGGCTTCAGGAATTTGGGTTCAATTAGGTTGGAGCTAGGCCGTAAGACCTCAGAACGAATCGAAAAAAGGGGTGGATGGGCAACCTAAAACTAGCTTTGAAGATAGTTTTACTCACAGCCATATACCCGGTCTCGAGTAACAAGTTCGCTCATTAGGATCTGGAATTGTCAACCCTATACTCTCTGTGATCATTGATCCTTATCTTCGTGGGATAGTCAGAGCCCCTAGTGAAATGAAGTATCTACAAGACCATCCCGCCTCTTCCAAATATTCTTCCTCTAGTATAGCCCTCGACAACACGTCTAAGGCTAGAACGATGGGCTCACTCAACCTAGTCGACGTCACTACCAACTCACTCCATCATTTCGTCATGTCTCTCAAAAGACATTTTCGGAAACAAAAAATGAAGAAAGAAAATGCTCCAACTATTTACCTAAAACAACGAACGGCACTAGATGGCTTAATCGCCGGAAACTCGAGAAAATCGTCGGAATGTATGTACTTTGCCGGAAAATTTGTGTCTGTAGAAGGTGATTGTGGGTTTTCGCTTTTGCCAAAGGTAAAAGGTTTAAAAAATGAAGTGACATCCTTATATAGGCAAACTCTATCAACCCTCATCGTTGGATGGAGTCTTCTCCCATCTGCGCTGTCCATTTACTGATTGATCCTCGCCATCAAGATTAAGCGTCAAACACACGTGCTCATAGGGCGTGTCTCTTCGAACTTCAATGGCCGCCTGCCATGATTAGCAATCATAACCCATAAGACACGTTTCTTGGGAGCATGCTACAGTTCAGCTGGTTTTCATGGAAACATGTAACAGCCTTCAAAACATTGGCACAACATTTAATGACGAGCCTCGTCTTTATGTTAGAACATTGCCTCAGCCACACCAGCTTTTCTTAAAGCTGCCATCTTTCAGAGCCTCATCCTCATGCTAGGATATCGTCTCTGCCACACCAGCTTTTCTCAAATTTGCTATTTTTTAGAGTTTTGTCCTTAAGCTAGGACATCATCTCTGCCACACCATTTGCCATTTTTTAGAGCCTTGTCCTCATGTTAGGACATCTCCTCTGCCATGCCAGTTTTTCTCAAAGCGCCATCTTTTAGAGCTTCGTCCTCACGTTAGGACATCGCCTCTACCACGACAGCTTTTCTCAAAGCGTCATCTTTCAAAGCCTCTTTCCCATGCTAGGACATCGCTTCTTTCACACCAACTTTTCTCAAAACTGCCATCTTTCAAAGACTTGCTCTCATGCTAGAACATCGTCTCTGCCACGCCAGCTTTGCTCAAAGCGTCATCTTCAAGAGCCTCAGTTTTACTTTTGCTGATGTTAACTTTTTTTTTTTTTGGACATTGTTTATTCTTTACTGATTGTAATGAATTGCTTTGTTTCTTTTGAAGTAAATGTTCAATATTGGTGTCATGGATGTGAGCTGGAGAAGGAAAGTATGCATAGACTTTCCAAGTGTGAAAGGGCTTGATTGGTGTGGGGAAAGGTGAGGTTTGGGGTTGGTGAAGGGTTGTTTTACCCTGGAGTTTGGATTAAATTTGAAGGAGACTTCTAGAGTTAGTGGGACAGGAACATTTGCATGGAAGGAACAAGGCGGTAGAGGTCAGAATTCTCGGACCCAGGTGCCAGGGAAGGCAGACAAATTGGTAGATTTCTAAGCTCTTTTGATAAGTGTATTTTGTACAATTTTGATCAATACGATTTACTTACCCGATTAAAAAAAACACACAGATGCTCCAGTCAGGGTTAAAAGGCTTATGGTATGCAAATTTGCCCCCCAGAGGATGTCGAAGGTTTATTCTTAGCAAAAACACAAGCACCAAATGTCACAGAGGTGAATGTGATGCCTTAAGAGTGGCACACAACTATAAAAGAATGGTGGTGTTTCTTCAATAGATGCCTTAATTTGTCTTGATATTGTAGTTCTACTACGGATGTCTAATGGTTTCGTGTTGATTTGTCTCCCATCACGGGTATAGTACAGTCCACAGTCTAGTTTCTGCTATATCCGTCCTGGTGACTGATTGTTGGGTTGATTGTATTCGTTTTTTTTATTGCGCCTCTGATTCGCATGAGCTTATTAATATAAAGCAGCTACTTCTTTTCAATCTTTCAGGGGTTATATTTTAGTCCCATTGTTTGATTGAATTTTTTTAATTATAATTTACTTTCTTCAAAAAAATCTTATTATATACATGTACCTTTGTTTGAAACCCGTGCAAGTCATTTTCTATAGATGCATTGGAAATGATATATTTATCACGAGTTATTCAAAAGGTCTCAAATTAGCTGTTGACCTCGAAAAATGGCTCCGACACGTGGCCAATAGAAAATGTCTTCAAGTCAGCTCTTCTTGAACACGTAGTACGTCGTTAGTCACTCGTGGCCTTTCCCGGAGGGGTTGGGAGCGGCCGCAAGCACTCCGACGGTCAAGTCAGTTTAAATGATAAAAGTGTTTGACAAAGTGTATGTCGAAAAATGATAATATTTAAGGGAAGGGAATACTTAATTTCACAATGTAGTGGTAGTTTTGAGTGTGTTGGATTCCAATCCCTATTCAGACGTAAGGAGGGAGTATTTGTACTAAGGATGGGAAGAGGAGAGCCGTCGGATGTGGAGACACGTGTTGCCAGATCCTCAGGGTTCGTCCCATCCTAGGTGTCAAGACGTCCCTCCGTAGGTTGGCTGACATTGAATGTTTCTGACAGAAGCAGCTGATTTGACCGTTTTGAGTCCTGCCACACGTCCCATCAGTCAGTGGTTTGACTTTGGAAAGATCTTTGTATAAGAGATCTTCGATGAGGCGTGGTGAGGCGGTGAGGCGTTGCAGCATTGTAGAAGCGGAGTGCGGGACTTTGCATCCGTGACATATTTGTGGATGAGTCTGGTTCGTTTACTGACGCCTATTCAGTTCGTTCATTTGGGATCATTTCGACATATGCAGTCAGCTCGTCCTATGAGCAATCACCTCGTTCGACGCATGGCTTGGTGTGGCCACCTCTGATGACACGTGGAGGGTGAGGTGGCGGGTCTGACACAGACCCGTAACAATAGCTATTAAACACACTAGGAAATTGTTTAGAACTGTATACAAACTCAATTTTTCATTGTCGCACAAAATGTTGCAAACCAGAAACAAAAAGGTATAATTAGAACATGATGGGCAAACCGAGAGAAGATAACAGCCAACTTGTTTCCCTCTAACTCAAATCATGATTTCTAGAGCTAACACGAAGATGCACCTCCCGTCATGTATGAATTGTTGATCGGAATGACTCGCGAGAAAAAAAAAAAAATCCTCTGAACTTCTGATGTACTCAATTCCTTACAGACGATGCAGTTTGTTTTGCTCCCACTGCAAAGAATTCTGTAATGACTTCGAGTGGCATGCCCTTTGTCTCGGGAACTTTAAGGAAGACAAAGAACCATGCTATGGTGCATACAATTGCATAAATTCCAAACACACCAGCCAGACCAATTGACTTGAGCATCACTGGGAGCGTGTATGTGACAATGATGTCTCCAATCCAGAAAGTGAGAGCGCATATAGCAATACAGAGACCACGAACACGAGTGGGAAAGATCTCTGAGCAGAGAATGTTTGGGACCGGTCCAAAGCCCATAACAAAGCAGCAAAAATAAACGATCACACTCACAGTTGAGATTACAGCATGAACTACAGTGCCCAAATCAATGACATTCCCAAGTACTAGCAAGATAAGTGACAGTAGTAAGACGGGCAAAGTAGATAGCAGAAGCCACCTGGAGAAAAAGAAAAAAATGCAGTTGTGTTAGAATTTCTTTGCAGAAAGTATAGGTAAAAAATCTATGGTTTTATCATTAAAAGACTGCCCCGAAAATCCAAGGCTTACCTTCGTCCAGCAATATCCATCAGTCTCATTGCAACACCTATGCTTGGAAGCATCAACAATGTTGTGAGAGCACTTATAATAAAAGATGCGGAATCTGAACTAATGCCCACATTTGACAGGAGAACTCCAACTCCAGCTTGTTCTAGAATTTGAGGAGTGTAGTAAAGTACTCCATTTATGCCAGAAAACTGCACAGCACAATTTTTATATCAGCACTAAGTAGGATCACATAAATGAATACATCTATAGACAGACAAATTTGGAGAGGAAAATCTTCATATTTGGCCAATCTCACCCCAATAATTCTGATGTGGTTCCATGCAACATGTAAGGCTTCAGTGAAGGAAGGGTAAATAAGATCAAATGTTTATTATATAGATAATTAAATATACTGGCCAATGGCCATTGAAACCTTACCAAGATAAAACTACTATATCTGGACTTTACTGTCATATACAAGAACAAAAACAGATATTACTTCTTTTTGTTCACAATGAATAGATTGGTATATGAGATTTTTGATAAACAGATGGAGGAATAAAACAAATTTTGAAAACGATTTTTTGGGGGGAAAGTCCCTTGAAAATGGCTTGGACAGAGGATATTGGAAACAGTGAAGGAAACAGCTAACCAGTGGATTCCTCTCATTATGTAAATCACTGGTATTTTGAGAATACATGAAATGTAAGGGTAAAAATTGACTTATTCAGGACTGTCCCCTTTAATTAAGCAAAGTACAGTTTCATGCTTCCCAGGTGGAAGATTCAAGCTGCCTAAGGTCTTAGATTGTTCAAAATAGCACAAACTAATTTAGCTTGACAGTTTAGGTGCATATGTGAAAATGAGGCAGATCAGGTTGCTGGATGCTACCGATCATATTCAAAAGTACTAAAGCACGCGTGTTCAACTGGACATCAAAACGAGTATTGGAGATTCAGGTCTATGCTAGCAACATAACTTTGAAAGTGAATATTATGAAGGAGAATTGGATGACAACTTCAGCATCAGAGAGGGGCAATTTAAATTAGAACAGAAGTTATGATATTGTGCTAAATGTTTCATGCCATTAACAAAATGTACCATATATTAATGCCAGGATTCACTATGGCATAGTGGTAGAATACTAATCCAAGGACTTCAAGGTTGTGCAATCAAAGTAAGAGTGGAGATTTAAGAAAAATTGGAGAACTTTTATCATAATCAGTTTATTCCTTTGCGTGCCAATTAACAGAATATTTATAGTTTAACTACCCTTTAAACCTACAACTACAATAGTCACTTCTATTTACCTGCTGAAGAATTTGAATTCCTACACCAACAAGAAGCGCATGTTTGACTCCTGGTTCAAAAAGCTCCCTCCAGCTCGGCCCTTTAACAGCAGATTCAGGTAGTTTGTCCGTAGCTACACCAATTGGATGCTGACTTGCAATGTCCTCTGGGTGTAGAACAGACTGGCTCACTAGAGCAGCAGCATGAATGAATTCACCTTCAGCAGCGGGGGCATCACCAGAAAGCGATATAATGGAACCACGTCGAGATCCAGTACCACCCTCCTGGTGTAAATAGATCCTTTTAAGGGCTCCTGAATTTTTCTCGTCTTTTTTATATGCTAGTTGCCAACCACCACCGATACCCATACTACTTACTTGCTCCCCTGCATTGTCCTTTTCAGCATTTGTATCCTGGCGTGAGAGCAATGGGCTCCTCAAGTTGTCATCAGATTCAGCACCAGAAAGATCATCATTTTCACCGTCCCTCTGCAGGCTTTCCTCATCCCACTGTTCATTTTTAACTTGTTGATCCGCGACATTAAACATGCTTCCAAAATTCGAAAAGAGCATACTTCGCATGCTTCCCATTTCTGGGAGCTTCTCATGCACACTTCCAAAAAGACTGACCATAGGATCCATAAGAGGCACACTCTGGTTAGCCATGCTCCCTTGATGGGAGACCAGACCAAGAGCACTCTGTCGTGCAACAGGTTTGGCAATCCATGAAAGTCCCTCTTCAGCACCATACAGTTTTATATGATCTTTCTCCACAACATGTTCTTGGGTGTCTGAAAGATCATTGTCTGGACCAATTATGTACTCCTCTATGGATGTTTCACCTCCAACACCCAGACCTTCAAGTAATAGAGCCATTTCACCTATTGACAGAAAGAGCACAAAATTGGGCTAACAATCATCTTTCATATAAGAACAGGGAAAGAATGATGGTCCTGATTTTAAAGAAATCTACTACCTCAGTCACCAAAATAATCTATATCTATTCTCTTGTAGCAAACCAAGAGTAGATGATATTGTTTCTGTTGAGTCTGTGAACAACTATGTACCAAAACATACATACTTTCTAACGTCATAGAGACAAGTGAAAAGTTCACTAAAGCCCATTGAAGCCCAATATACCAATATAAAGTAGATATGTCACATAAAAATGTCCTCAAAATATATAAAATCGACATATGAGGAAAGAGATGTTTGACCTTGTGTGGTTAGAGAATTGATCTGATGTTACATTCTTTATCATTAGTCAAATTTTAGATCTTTCAAATTTACAATCATAGGATGAGAATTAGAGGAAGGACATAGTAATCATTTGATTAAATTTATAGATGCAAAGTGCTTAATGCAAAAAGACTTGGTAATCATTTGTTGAAATGCAACATTTTAGTATGTTATGAACTAGATTTGAAACTCTATAGATGCCAAATGTCTAATGCAAAATTACGTATAATGTTATACGATACTTTACCAATTTCGATTTTAAATATGCCTTGAACAGTTCACTATAAAACCTTTAAATTTCAAATGAGTAAGAGCAAAATTGAATTTAATCGCACAGAAAACATTTTCCATATTAAAAGTAACAAACCTGAAACATCTTCTCTTCCACGTAATCTTTGTAAAACTCGTTTGGCCTCTTTCATCCTTCCTTTACTAACTAGCCACCTTGGAGATTCAGGTAGGAAAAAAACTGCGAGTACAAAATAGATGATAGATGGAATCGAAAGGACTCCAAGCATCAACCTCCAACTAGGTGACTCAATTAATGACATTCCAAAGACCATGCAATATGATAAAAACATGCCAGCAGAACCAGTAAACTGCGGAAGGGTATTTAGCAGTCCTCTAATTTCTGGTGGTGCTGTCTCAGATATATAGACAGGAACGAGAGTAACAGAAAGACCAATTCCGAAACCATCCAACAGCCTTGCCAAAAGGAGCACATAAACATTTGGAGCCCATAACATTACCACTCCGCTGATAAAATAAAGAACTGATGATATTATTAGCATTGGACGGCGTCCAAGCCAATCAGATACAGGTCCGGAAAATGTTGTAATAACTGTTGCTCCAATTAGTGACATTGCAACAATTAGCCCTTCTATGGTTGGCTGACTTTGCAAGTTAAATTCCCTTTTGATGTAAAGCACAGCTCCTAAGCGTGATACAGTTTCAAGGAGAAAAGAATTAACGATAGAGAGAAACAGGATTAAAAATATAGTGCTTAATAGTAAAAAAAACCTGCTATAGTTGCGTTATCCCATCCTTGCAACAAGTTGCCAATGGCAGCTGCAATGGCTACTAGCACAACTGCCCTCATCCTTGATGAACTTTTTCTCTGACTTCAATGCTCGTGTGTTGGTAAATGGTTACAAATTCTGGCACCTAGAGAAACATGACAAAAAAATTTAGGATCCTCTATTGAAACGACATACTCATAGTTTTGAAACTCAGCATTGAGATCAACCCATATTTCAAATCAGATCAGTTTAAAGATTTTCAAAAAATGAAATTTATTTCAATAGATTGGTAAAATTTTATTAAAAACCTCAAGGAACAAGAATATATAAGTTGGAAATCAACATTATAATCTATATAAAATTCAAATTATATATAACTTGGAATTGAACTACTATATAGTGATATAATTGTTCCATAACAGCAATATAACTGTTTACACAATTGCACAACCTAATAACAATAACACTTGTAGGTGATTAATCCAAATTACTTCACCTTTTTAATACATTTTTACAAAATTCATCAAGATATTAAGAACACGGTTTCGGCTGACAGAGTCGAGAGTTTTCCATCAATCCAGTGAGTTTTAAAACTGATCACAGAATCAAAACACGCATATAGTCCTATCAATTCTGATGTACCCTAGCACATGCATTAACATATATAGAGACCCCAAAAATCAAATTGCTTGAATGGAACAATGTAATTTTTTAAAAATTCAATGCAAAGATTTTTTTTGATAAGTTTCAATGCAAAGATAATCAACTTATATACACAAAAACATACAGCGATGTATAATTCCTGCAGAAATAAATAAATCACATCAAGAATTCGAGCAGCCCTCCGGCAATATTATTATTTGAAGAAACAAAAACAATGCCACAATATGTATATATATAGAAAGAAGGAAAGAGATGTTTTGTTTATTGTTTGATAAGGAAAATTTGAGTGATGCAACAGTGATAGAGACCTGGCAATCATGTGAATAGGTGAGAAGTTTGGGGGATCGAAAAACCAGTTCAAAAGGATGGCTAACGAAGAACGTGCTTCGCTGATCTGTTTAATTATGATTTCTTCACATGCCTGCCTTTATTTGACTGTGAAATGCAAGTTGTCCAGCCAGATTCTAAGAAGCCGAGATTTATTCACCCTTCCTTTCCTTGGTACTCAATTTTAATACCTAGCCATGTTTGATATAGAGTTTTTATTTTTTATTTTTAAACTCATTTTGAATTTCATAGTCTTCCAATAAAATAAATCTACACGTTGATTCAAAAAAAATTTCTACTTTTTAAAGGTACATTCTTCAAAAATATAAATTTTCAAAAAATTTAATCACAAATATCTAAATCAAACATGCCCTTCATAAGATTGCTCAGCTTAGCTCGCTCAACTTATTTAACCCCCGAGTTTAGACACAATTTTTGAAGAAAAACTGCTTATTTCCATAAAAATAAAGGATCCTAATTAGCGATGTCAAAAAAGTTCGGCAACTCGAGTGGCCTGGGCTCAGCCCTGAAAAGCCCGAGTTGAGCCTGCTTGTGGCTCCGTGGCATCGAGACTAGGTTGGGCTTGGGCCCCATTTTGGAGGGTCAGCTCGAGCCAGAGCTAGTCCGGCTCGTCACTGGCCTATGTCACGGGCCGAGCGGAGCTGTTGTTCTTTTTTAAGGGCGTGTTCGGTAAAAAATTAAAATCGGATTAAAATTGAAAAACTAGCCGTTGTTGTTGACTTTTATTAGACGAGTGGGACCCAATAACGGCTATATTTTCAATTTTAATTGGATTTTAATTTTTACCAAACAAGCACTAATTTTGGATGTAATTTTTTTATGTATTAATATTTAGTTATCATTTATAATACATATAAATTGCACAAATTTTAAATACATTATAAAAAAAATAAAGATTTATAATAAATTAAAAAAAAAAAAACACGAGCCGGCTCGGCCAACTAAGGCTTGAGCCGAAAACTTGGACCGAGCCTCATTTTTTTGGTCGAGCTTTTGTTCGGCTCGGGCCCAAAAAAGTCAGACCTGTTTTACTCGAGCTTTGAGTTTCGGCTCGTGAGTCGACTCGTTGACATGGCTAATTTTAATGTGAAGAAAACAAGGTATGTTCGGGAGGGTTGTTGAATTCTTATAAAGAAATTCACGCATACTCGTGTAAACTTATAAGAACACATCCAAGAGACTCTCTAAATACAAAAGAGTAATACTATTTATCATATGATGATAGAACATTGGTGATATGACAGAGTGTGTGGAATAATTGGATCGATCAGTTCAATTTTTATGAGAGAGGGCGAGGAGAGAGAAATGTGACGGCTAACGAATTGTCACATCACCGATATTCCATCATCATGATGATATATAATATTACTCAATACAAAATACTCTTTATTTTAAAGTGTAAATGCTTAAAAATAAGTTTCAAGATATCTCCTATTTAACTTTTTAAAAGAGAGTGTAAGTTTAGAGAGTCGAATTCACTCTCTATTCTTAAGGTACAAAGATTGTATTTGATAAGTTATAGATTTCAATGAATAATGATAAGCATCACCACTGGTACTACAATACCAACTTATGCGATAATGATAGATTCAATGAATGTGGCATTGAGTGATTCATTTACTTTTATCTCTCACTTAATGTCACATTAACATCACATATACTGGTGTTTTAATATCTCTGGTACTAAATAATATTACTTGATTTCAATACTCTATTTCTTCAACCAATCAAATCACATTTAAATTGATTGATCATAAATATATAAAAACATATGCTAAATAAAGTATGAGCAAAAATCAATAAATATTTTTGAAAAAAGCAAAATAAAAATTCAAAATAGAAAATATTGTTGGAGTGCATAAAAATTTTAACTTTCTAAATTTAAAAAGACTCTACAATGCATAAGATACTTTTTATAAATAAATAATCTCTTGGATATGCTCTAACTTAGTCAAAACATATTTATAAGAACTTTTAATTATCAAAACTTCATTTTTTAAGAATTTATATAAGTTTAATTAATAAATGGATAAAAATAAGTTGTGGATAGTTGGATAATACTTGTCGATGTACGATTAAAAATGAATTTTGATATATTTTATTCTCGAAAAAAAAAAATACATTTTGATGTTAATGAAGCCCAAACAATAGCTTCATATATCAAACCTCAACTTTTAGGGGGATTGTAAAATCAAATCATGTTACCCAAACTTCCATAAGTTTTATGTTAACACTTAACAGTAATAAATTAATTTTAGGGAAATTTTCAACAGGGATCCCAAACTTTTAAATATGTGTAGCATTGTCCCTAACTTTTAAATAGTAGCACCTACATCATAAACCTTTCAATAAATGTGCAACAAAGATCTTTAACATTTTCATTCAAAAATATATTGTCGATCAAAAGTCAATCTTCAGACATTAAATTGAACAATTTAATGCAAGATAAATTTGTCTTTTAACATTTGAATTAAACAATAGAATAAATAAATAAATAAATAAGAAAGAGAATAAAAAAACAGTCATCTTTCTGTTCCACCCCACCCCACACTACACGTTGACAGTCATTTTTCCACCACCAATGTCGACAATCCAACCCCAACACATCTTATCCAACCACCTCTAAGCATCGCCACCACCAGATCAAGGGAAGATACCCCGCCCCCCTTAGTTGCCATCGAGTCGAAGGGGGGAGAAATTATGTAAGTTGGCAACCAACTTTTAATAAAGCAATATATGGACAACATAAGAGGGGAATTCAACATGATTTTTATGTTCAGACCTAGACTTCTACTACAAAGATGTAAGCTTATGAAAATACCCATTGTCAAATTTTAGGGAAAAAAAATTATAAGCAACAAGAATCAAAATCACATTTCAAGCTGTGAGAAGTATATAACTATAATGACAAAAAGATAAGCCAATGTAAGATGAACAAATTTATATGATATTTACAATCAAAAGATTATTATACATGAATTATTGAAATCGAAAGAAAATGATAGAACTGCAATTTTTCATGGAAGCGACTTGTGAAAAATATTGGGAAAAGTATTTTTTTTTTTTACATTTTTTTTGTATTTCTTTAATTGTCTTCATTAATTAAATTTTAAAAACCAAAACTTAAACATACATTAAATTACTCAAATTAAGATTAGAAGTTTATTTTTGGTCAATTGACACACTTCTGGATATATACCACAAAAGTATGGGATATAGGTGCTATGATTTAAGATTTTGAACTGTCAGACTGTCGCATTATTCGAGTTGACTGTGTAATCATCTGACCCATTAGTTTAAGAAGTGTGTAATTAGTCGGAAAGCACGCCCGTGCCATGGTTGCTACCCTCAAGAGTACAAGATAATTTCAGCCTCATTTACTTCACTCTAATTTATTTTTCACTCTTTTTTCGTTTATATATTTATACAGTAAAATATTCTACATGCAAATTCAAAAATTTTTCCTACTTTTTATTAACCGTACATTTTCCAAAAAATATACCATTTGAAATATTTTTTTTAAATTTTTTTAAGGATGTTAAACAGGGGCTTAATGTCCGATCAAAGATTTTATCAATTTTATTTCTTAATTTTTTTACTAATAAATTAAGGGGTTTTTGCTAAAAAAGCCTAGTCAACAATACTTATTGGTAAAATAGTCCATCTCAATAGTTTTTGTTCCAATAGCCTTTGGTCTATTTAATCATACATTAAAAGTCTTAAATACCCTTCAATTGAAATGTCTAAAATATCCAATTTGAAACAAAAATTTACCAAATCCCTCACACATGAATCCTCACTTTTGTTCTACTTTTCATACACAATTTAAAACCAACAGTAAAATGGCATACTGCCGTTTTAAACGACTGAATGCCGTTTTAACTAATTATATGTTTGTATCAATTTATGTTTCTTCGTATCCACATAAAAATTAATGAAAACAAGTTTTAACAATATTTTGAGCGAAATTGAGAGTCCCTGATCCAAAACGGCATGATGTATTTATAAACGGTTTGGTGACATTTTAACTAACGTAGATAATTTTTCACTACATTTATAATGAAATTGAGACCCTATAATCTAAAATGACATGTTGCCATTTTAAATGATTATGTGTCATGTCAACTAATTTCGTATCTGCTTTACTTTATTTTCACTTGTATGCACATGAAAATGAAGGAATTGAAGTTTTCATTATGTTTGGACCTGTTTATCAGCATAAAGTTCACTCGATAATAACCAACACGATTGGTCTATGAGTAAGCTGTATTAAACTTGACTACAAAATAAAGTAAATAAAATAAGTATGGTATATAAAACATAGCATGTACAACCGTTCAATATATATAACTATCTATGATATTCTAAACATTGTTTTTACTGATTTCAAAGAAACATCGAGAATTTGTGACTCAAAACGGTATGTAGTCATTTTAAATATATATATATAATTTTTGCTAATTTCGTGTTCATTTTGCTCCATTATTGCTCGTTTTCACATGAAAGTGTAAGAATGAAAGTTTTAACTAGATTTAGACGTCACAGTCCACAAAAAGTTCAACTATAGTGAGTCGCATCATACGTCCGATTGGAGATTACACTACACTTGACAACCAAGGAAAATGTATATAAAACATAGCATGTGCAATCGTTCAATATGTACAACTTATCTATGATGTTCCAAACATTATTTTTACTAGTTTCGAAGAAAAATCAAGAGTTCGTGACCCAAAATGGCATGTTGTCATTTTAAACGTATTTATATCATTTTTGCTAATTTTGTGTTCATTTCACTTCATCCTCGCTCGTTTTCACATGAAAGTGTAAGAATAAAAGTTTTAACTAGTTTAGACGTCACAGTCCACACAAAGTTCAAACTATAGTGAGTCACATCATACGTCCGAATGTAAATTATACTACACTTGACCACCAAGAAAAATGTAACAAGTATGGTATACAAAACATAACACATGCAATCGTTCAATTTGTACAACTTATCTATGATGTTTGAAATATTGTTTTTTACTGGTTTCGAAGAAAAAATCGAGAACCCGTGACCAAAAACGACATGTAGTTATTTTAAATGTATGTATATTATTTTTGCTAATTTCGTGTTCGTAGCAAGTGTAATAGTCAAAACATAGCACGTGTAGTTGTTCAATGTGTACAAGACATGTATGATATTTCAAATACCGTTTTACTAGTTTCGGAGTGAAATCGATATCTCCGACCCAAAATGGCATTTGGTCATTTTAAACGGAGGGTTGCCGTTTAGGGTTTAGGTTTTAGGGTTTGGGGTTTACAAAACAGAAAACATATAATTGTTCAATAAGCCTTTTTAAACGATTAAGTGTCATTTTAATAAATTTTGTATTCATTTCACTTTATGTTCCCTTTTATCCATATGAAAATTATTAAAAAACATGTTTTAACTATATCTTGAGTGAAATTTAGAGTTCGTAACCGAAATGACATGCTATCGTTATAAATGATTTGATAACATTTTAACTAATTTTGTATTTATTTCACTTTATATTCTCTCGTACCCACGTAAAAGTTTATGGATGAAAGTTTTAACTATATTTCGACGTTACGATTGACACATTTGTTCAAACTATAGTAAATCACTCCATAATCCAATAGTAAACTACACTACTTTTAACAATAAAGAAAAACGTAAGTAGAAGGTGTGGTATCCAATACACAATAAGTGTAGTCGTTCAATGTGTACGAGTCATGTATGAAGTTTCAAACACAATTTTACTAGTTTCGAAGTGAAATCGATACTCCGTGACCCCAAACGGCATCCAATCATTTTAAACGGAGGGTTGCCATTTAGGGTATTGAGGTTAGATTTTAGGGTATAGGGCAAAAGAGAAAACATGTAATTATTCAACATGCCCTTTTAAACGACTAAGTACCGTTTTAACAAATTTTGTATTCGTTTCACTTTATATTCCCTCGTATCCACATAAGATACTCTATAAATTAGTTAATGCAACATGTTGTGACCTTGTGACCCAAAACGGCATGTTGTCGTTTTAAACGCATAGCTGACGTTTCTACGAATTTAGTGTTCAGTTCCACTTATTCAGATGATTGCTGTTTTGGATACCTAAAATGGCGCATGGACGTTTTAATCGTATGACTGCCATTTTTCTAATTCAGTGTTCAATTCACGTCACTTTCGTTCATTCAGCCCCCCCAAGTCGAGACATTGTAACCCAAAACGGCACGTTGTCGTTTTAAACGCATAGCTGACGTTTCTATTAATTTAGCGTCCAGTTCCACTGACGTTCAAACACCATTTTACTAGTTTCAGAATAAAATCGATACCTCATGACCTAAAAGGGCATATGGTCATTTTAAATGTATGATTGTCGTTTAGGGTTTAGGATTTAGGGTATAGGATTTAGATTTTAGGGTATACAGTTTACAAATGGAAAAATGTGTAATTGTTCAACATGTTTAAGTTTTGTATGATGTTCGAAACACTATTTTACGAGTTTTGGAGTGAATTCTACCTCTTTATCCAGAATGGCATTTTGTCATTTTACACGTAGGGGGTGCCATTTTACATACGTAATCGTTGAACGTGTTATAATTTTACAAGTATGAATGCCGTTTAGGATATACAGAACATAGCGTCTCCCATTAACATCAACACATCACCTAAAAATGGCGCATAAACGTTTTAAACATATGTCCTTTTTCTAATTCAGTGTTTACTGGCGAAGAAAAATCGAGAGCCTGTGACCCAAAATGGCATGTAGTCATTTTAAACGTATGCATATCATTTTTGCTAATTTCATGTTCGTTTCACTTCATTCTCGCTCGTTTTCACATGACTAGATTTAAACGTCACAGTCCACTCAAAGTTCAAACTATAGCGAGTCACATCATACATCCGATTGGAAATTATACTACACTTAACCACCAAGAAAAATGTAACAAATATGGTATACACAACATAACGCATGCAATCGTGCTATGTTTTGGATACCAGACTCGTACACATTGAACGACTAAACGTGCTATGTTTTGGATACAGGCTCGAAGGGAACGCTTGTAATAAGGTATGATTTTGCTAAATTAAATATTAGTACTTTCTTTTATACGTTTCTTGATTTTTTGTTAATAACGTATCAAAAAAAAAATTTGGAAGCGCGCCCCGAACCCCCGTAAACCCCAACCCCTTCAACTATACCTCTAGGCCCCCTTATTTTCATAATCTAACTCCGTCCCTAATCACAGGACCTTGATTTCACTCCCAAAAAAATCAATAAAATCTTGAACCATCTGAAAAGACTTATACAAGTTAAAACGAGCTAATTTGTTGAGTATTTTATCCTATAATTGGATATATATGGAATTTAGGTTACTTGCCTTTATTCGTAGTAAGTATAATGTAGTTTACTCACAGAATAACGGTGTTGGTCATTATCGCGTGAAATTTGTATAGACATTGATGTCCAAATGTAATGAAACTTGCTTTTGTTTGTGCAAACGAGTGCAAATAAAGTGAAACAGATATGAAATTAGTTGAAATAATGACAAAACATTTAAAACGTGACTTGACATTTTGGGTTACGAGGTCTCGATGTCACTCTAAATATCGTGAAAACTTGTTTACGCTTATTTTTATGTGGTTACGAGACAATATAAAGTGAAACGAATGCTAGATTAGTTAAAACGTCATCGAACCGTTTGTAACGACAACATGTCGTTTTGGGTCACGAATTTTCAATTTCGCTCAAAATATTGTTAAAACTTGTTATCATTAATTTTTATGTGGATACGAGGAAACATAAATTGATACAAACATAAAATTAGTTAAAACGGCATTCAGTCGTTTAAAACGGCAGTATGTCATTTTACTGTTGGTTAAATTGATACAAACATAAAATTAGTTAAAACGGAATTCAGTTGTTTAAAAACTGCAGTATGTCATTTTACTGTTGATTTTAAATTGTGTATGAAAGTTGAAGAATTCACTGTGATGTAATATGGGTAATTTAGGTAATCTATTAATTTTGAATTAAAATATTTATTTTAAATCATTAATTGTAGTCAAAGGCTAAAATCCCAAACTATATTATGAAATGGACCATTTGCCCCAATTACCACATAAATTAATAGCAACCAATTTGAACAAATTGAGACAATAAAAAGCAATCAACAAATTGGTTGCAGTTACCAAAGAAAGAAACAAAGAAACCAAAAAGGGAAAGTAAAATAATTTGGAATTCAATTATTTACACATCAATTTGGTCTTAATTCTCACTAATCAATTTAGGGCCCATTTGACAAGTTTTCTATTTTTCCTTTTACTTTTTATAGAAGGAATTTCCGTAGTTTCATCTAAAAGATCTTTTAACTAGACAAATTACTTTTAGAGAACTATCTCAACATGCTCAAAATTAGATTTCTGAATATTAGAAACAACTTTTGACTTTTCAAAAATTCTGTCAAACTGATCTTTGCTATCTCAAGATTGATTTATTACTTTCTTAATTTATTGCTCTGAATTGTCTCCATAGTAAAATATGAGCAATAGTTTTGAACAAACTATGGCCTGTTTGATATGACTTCTATTTTTGTTTTTTACTTTATGTAGAAAAGCTTTGTGAGAGATACCTTATTTTTTCTTTAGAAACTATTTTTGAAAAGAGCTTCCAATTTTGAAAGTGCTTTTAGAGGAGCGACATTGGACAAATTTCCTCTATAAACTCTTCTAAGCACTTTCATAAAATTAGCTGAACAGGGTTCAAAAGCTCCTTTTGAATTTTTAAAAGTTATGCCAAACATGCCCTAAGCTTCCAATTTCGAAAGTGCTTTTAGAGGAGCGACATTGGACCAATTTTCTCTATAAACTCTTCTAAGCACTTTCATAAAATTAGTTAAACGGGGTTCAAAAGCTCCTTTTGAATTTTTAAAAGTTATGCCAAACAGGCCCTAAGATAATGAAACTTATTGAGTTGCAAAATATAAAAAAAGATAAAAGAAAAAAATGAAATTCATATATTTTTTTATTAAATTATTATTCAATTGTTTATACCTGATATCTCCAGTATAATTTTGATTACCGGTTGAACCAGACCAAATAATTAATTGGACTTTTTAATCCAAGTTGGAGATCCAAAGTTGATTTATTATGTAGTAAAGATCCTATTCATATTTCTATACCGACAACGTCCATGTAAGGTTGCACGTGCCCTAACATATTCATAATCGAGTTTCTAATAAATTAATAAATAATGATGATCTCAATTCATTGATGTACCGGTTACAAAAAGGTGGTGATGTGATCCAAAAAAGGCAACAAACTTACAAAGATCCGGCTCAACTTGAAGAGAAACCAAAGACAAGATCAAGAGTTACGGAGGATCAAGGAGGCCATGGAATGAATTGTCCAAGATGCGGAGGCCAAGAGCTCGAGTGCAACAAGCCAAATAACAACTTACATGTTGGACATGAAGGCGGAATCAAGTTGGGTGCGTTTCAAAATTTGAAAGATAAATGAAAAAACGATCAGTGTGGATGAAAACGTGCATAACTTTCAGTTCGGGTGTCGCATTTCCTTCCATGAGTACAATCCTGAAACGGCGAGAAATTCTGCACAAGGAAAAAAAGGATTCAAAATTAAAGCTATGCGACCGCATAGCTTAAAAGGGTTGCGGTCTCATACTGTATTACCGAACCAAACTTGTGGCTGAACGTTTATTCTATGCGATCGCAAGTGTTCATACTATGCGAACCGCATAGACCAATCTGGACGCGAATTTTTTCAAATTTCGCGTAAACTTCTATTATGTTAAAATTCTATTCTTGATATCTTTTGTAATCTTTTAAACTTTATTTTCCGATTGGACTAGGGTTTATATGAGTTCTATATTAATAGGACTTATTATATCATTGTAAAAACACTATTATTATTGAGATTATTGAGAGGCAATTTGCTTTTGTATTCTTGTTCTTGTTGGTCAAATCACGAACTTATCAAGATTCTTCTTGTGGCGTTGAAATCAACAAGGTGAGATTCTCAAATAGTCAATCAAAACATATCGTTTGCGTATTGTTGGTTATTTTGATTCGTTATTTTCGAATCAAATCCAAAACTTTGATTATTTTGGCTTTCTTGGGTTCGATTTCAATCTAATCATGGGTTTCATAGTTCTTCGCTACGTGGGTTCACATCAATTGGTATCAAAGTTTAGGCTCCAAAATCAAGGTTATGTCTTTTTCTTTTCTTTTTTTTTTTTTTCCGTTTTGAGTCTTTATTTCCTGTTTCTAGCGTTCTACGTGTTCTTATTTTTTTTAGTCTTTGATCTGTATTTTTCCGGTCAAAAAATTCAAAAGTTGTTTTTGTGCTCATTTTGTGTCCAAATTAACTTCCCCCCTTTTTATACATATTAAATCTTTCAAAAATAACATTAATAGTCATACCACATGAATTTGTTATAATCGCATTTCAAATTTCATGCCATTTTTTTCTTCTATTAATACGCTTAGACGAATTTATTTCGATATCCTCGCCTTTTAGAATACATAGCAGTACATCATGTATAAAAGTATTGTCGACAACTTTTTTTTAGATTATCTTTCTTTCTCATAACAACATATCTCAATTTTTAACATTTACGATACCTGAACCTTTTCTAGAGTTTTACATTTTGCTATGTTTATATACTTTCCAAAAATATGCACCTCCTAATGGGACCATCTTCTTTATGAGTCATGGTTGATGTACACTCTTTGGTGTACATCATGCATGACATTTCTCTCACAAAGGCGGGAGGCTCGCAATTTAAAAAATCATGGGCTCCACACTCTTTTGTGAGAGGAGTGTCAAAATTAATGTACACAAAAGTGTACAAATGGATTTTTCCCTTCTTTATATGCTCCATTTTCTTTTAGAGATTTTTTTCCTTATAATCAAATGTAATAATGCTTCAGGTATGTCATAAATTTATCAAATATAATATTAATAAATTCTTCTTCCAATACGTCAATTCAAGTTGGAGCATTTAAAGTTAGTGTGTGAGATATTTTTTATATCTTTGATCAATAAATGCATATAAGTGAATTATCATTCGAAATTCAGGATCGAATTAATTTTTGGAGGATCTAAATAATATAATGATGCATTATGTACATTATTTTTCTGCTTCTTTATCCTCCCCTATTGGTGATAGAATTGTCCAATTATATTGACAATAAGCAAATCGTGTTATAAAATATCACCCATTAGAGCTTAGAATATTTCATAAAGGTTCAAAATAGACATTTATTCTCTACATTCTTTAATATCCACTTAGTACATTATGGTGGATCAATTGTATATGTATTGCACCATCAAAATAATTAGATGAAAAATTTGGCTGTGATCATATGCCAAATATAGGGAAAGAACTTTGATATTGGTATGATACTAATAACATTCGCTAGAGAGAATTAGGAAACACTTTATTTTCAATAAAATAGTTTAGAAATTAATTGAAATTGTATTTAACAAACAATAATGTTAAACTATTTATCGCCATCCACTTGTTCATAGAGTGAGATTTAGTCTCACTAATATCAATGTTTTTTTTTTTTCACAGTTGTGTAGGCTATCTAGATCTTGCAAATTTTTGCACCGTTGATTTCAACTTTTCTTTCTATCTGCTAAGTGGAATACTTGTTGATCTATCTTAAATCAGTTTAATATATCAAAGTTTATACATATTTGAGAGTATACAATATTCATTAATTGAGAATATTGGAACACAAAATGTTATGCTCTTCAAGAGTAATAATTAATATTCTTCTAAAATATTAACAAAATAGAAAGTTATTTTGCTTCAAAAACTACAACTCATGATCAAACTATTAAATTCATCCGTTCTTTAGAAGTAATAGCATAATATTGTTATTAAACCTTAAAATATTCTAGAATTTATAGATTTGTGAAGTTTTGATTATGCTAGAATAAACAACTTATTTTCATATAGATTGTATATCGGATCGTATTATTCTCTTCGAGATATATGATACTTCTAGAGCATGAAAAAAAAATTATTATTCTCATTTTTTGTTTAAAAAATAATATTATTATTGCTTCTTTAAGAGTAATAGATCAATATTCTTCTTAAATATTGAAATTGTAATGTCATGTTTCACCAATAACATTGACAACCAAGAACATTGACAAGGAATTTGTCTACAATGTAATATGCACAAATATTATACCTTTCAAAAGTAATAATACAATACTATTATTAGATATTGTTATGTATGAATTTGTACTTTTTCATGAGCAACAAAATAATAAAAACATGATATTCTTTGTCAAGCAATGCTACAATCACTACAACAAAAATGATCATTTGCAACACATAAAATGCAACATTTGGTAGTTAAATGTTATTAAAGGGGTCTATCGCAACATTCTAATACGTGATTGTTGCTTTTTACAATGTTTTTTTAGTGTTGCGAAATTTTTTATTTTTCGCAACGCAAAGTTTTTTAAGCGTTGCGGAAAACAAAGCTTTTCGCAACGTTTATAAAACGTTGTGAAAAGCGTCTTTCGCAACGTTTTAAAAAACGTTGCGAAAATAGTCTTTTGCAATTGTTTTTTTATTTTTTCTGATCTTTTCGTAACTTTTTAAAAACATTGCAAAAAGTCCCACAACCCCTTTAAATCATAAAAAAAGGTGAAGTCTTAGTAATTTCTCTTCCCTTAGGGGCGATTTTTGCCCCTTTTCAGCCCCAACTATGAGCTCATTTTCCGGCCACCCAAATCGCCGGACATTAGTGCTGGTGGGAAGCCTCCAATCTCCTCTTCAATTCACACCAAAAATCACCTTCTAATTCCAAGTAATCTGGCCGGAATCGAAACACAAAGTGCCCAACCTGAAAATCTGAAAATTACAGGAACTGCCACCTCCGGCCAGCAACTTCACCCGAGCTTACCACTGGAACATTGCTCGGACCCAAACGACCTCAACCATGGTTCCAATTTACCCCAAACAACATCTACACAATCTGAATTAATCAAAGAAATACCGTTAGTCGCGAAGCCCAGGTCCAAAATTTTCAAATTTCGGCTCCGTCCATGACACAGAGCACAAGTACTTCTTTTTTATTTTTGATAAATCTAATTGATCAACACAGAGCACAGGCATGTCGGTTCAACAAACTTCAATTTACTCAGCAGCAGGAGTCATACAATATTCACGCTGGTTGGTAGCATTTTATTTGTTGAATTAAATATAACTTTAATTTCGTATTTTTGAAGGCTTGTTTCTGCACCTTTCTTTCAATAGTTGATAATTTCACTTGTATTATTCTTTTTACAGACAATAGAGAGTAGCCCTTATGGTGAGAATTGTGAAGGCGAGGTTGTTACCTACAACCACTGGTATATTTTCAAGTTCATACCAATTCTACTTTTGTTGGCCGATCATTTAAGACCTTCCAATTGAATTCATTTTTAGTGATTAATTTTGAGATTTTTCTGCCATTGCTTTGTCATGATTGACAATTCTGAATTTCGGCACATTTCACTGTTTGTTGTAGTGAAGGTGACTGGTTAAATAATTGTTGACTCGTGTTTTAAATTCATGCTTGCAGAACCTTATTGACTTGGCAGGTTCTGAGAGCTCAAAGGCCGAAACAATAGGGGGTGCGCCGGAAAGAGGGATCCTATATCAATAAAAGCTTGCTTACTCTTGGAACTGTGAGGGCTCATTCAATGTAATTGTACCCCTGTAATAGTTTTACTTGATAAATATTTTCTTCTAGTTAAAATACACCACAAAGCAGCATTGGTACAGTATCAAAAACTGTCCTCTTTCGAGTTCATTGTCATTGAAATGCATGTGATTCTGTTTAAAACCAAGGAATCCTCAATTGTTAAAGTGCATTTTGCGTTTAACTTAATAAAATCATTCTTTTAGCTAATTATATAAGTATATTTTGAGTAGTTATGGGAACTAGAGAAGGATTTATATAAGATTCTGTAATCTGATTAGGTCTTGAATAGGCTCTGAAATTTGTGGTTGATTAAATAAAAAAGTAATGTTTTGAGGTATGCTTAACTCTAAACTTAATAATCACGAAGAGCTAAGTAAATATTTTGCAAATGCTAAATATGATTAAACAAATGTTAGAAGATTATTTTAAATCTTCACTGAATGATTGATTACAGATGTCGACATTTAGTTTTTAAAGTTGATACAATCCAATAAATTGTAGATGTCGTCATTTCGGTACACGCGTTCCCAGAAGTGGTGGAGCAGATCCTGAGGATAATCAACCTGGTGATCTTGTTTTTGTGCCATTGTTTCTATGTAAGTTGTAGTTTGGATAGTTTATTGTAGTTTTGAGCTTTATAGAGGATACAACTGGAACTCTTTAATCCTTACTCATTTTTAGATAGGTTGTGTTGTATCACATTTGAACGATGTATTGATTCAAAAATTTGTAATGAAATTATCAATTTTTATGCCATTCCAAATTTTGTTCACAAAGTGTAATTTTCAATTTTGCAGGTCAATTATCATATATAACCGTTAAAAAAAAGGTCTACGGTAACGTTGGAAAAACGCTGCAAAAGGGTCTACTACGACGTTTAAAAAATGCTGCAAAAGAGTCTACCGCAACGTTGAAAAAACGCTGCAAAAAGGCTTTCCTCAACAACAACACCGACCCCCGCAACACTTGGAAAAACATTGTAAAGGTTTGCCGAAGCGTTTTTTGGCCGCTGCAAAAGGTTTTTTTTGGTGTAGTGAGTATTCTTTGTAATATTGATTTAGATACAAATATCATATTTCTTTTCAAGCATTGCTACTATTCTTTTCGAATATTATGAGATATTGTTATGTATGTATTTGTGCTTCTTCACGAGTAACAAAATAATACAAATATCATATTCCTTTTCAATACTTATCCTAATTGAGTATCTTTTATCTTTTGTACAACGTTATAACAATCATGGCATGAACAGGCAATTCCTATCCTATTTTTCGCTTTATTTTTAAAATTGGACACATGCCTAATGGCTCTGAAGCCACTTCAACGATGTGAACTTCGATATAGAAGGGAACGATATCACAAGCAAAGATCTAATGCTTTTTTTATTCTTAAAAAATCTTTTATAACTAGCTATTTCATGTACTGAATTTTGTTTCAGAGTGGCAACAAACAATATGAATTAAGCTTAGTAGCCAGATATTTTTAACATCTTTGTTGACAGTAGAAGATGTGTAAATATATGATTGGATGTCATGGTAGATTGTTTTTTTAAACAGTCTAATGAAATTCTGCCACGTGGACATTCGACAACAATGATGTCATCCAAGATATTAGTGTAGCATGATTAAAACAATATAGCCCCATCACTTTTGTAAGTAACCTATTCGTTTATCGCCCTCATAAACGAGTTATCACCCGTACATGACTTTTGAAAGGTAAAAAGGAGTTTTTGTGATCTGAAAGCTACTTTTGAACTTATTTGATTAATTTTATGAAAATACTTTTGATAATTAGAAGAGTTTTTAAAGGAAGTTGATCCAATGTGACTTCCTCTAAAAACACTTTCGGAATATGAAGTGTTTTTAAAAATTAGTTTCCAAATAAAAATTAAGGTAGCTTCTTCCAAAAACTCTCCTGTAAGAAGCAAAAGTTTAAATCATGACAAATGGCCTTTAGTATACCAAATATTTTATATTATTTTATGTAATTTCATTCGAATCATTTTATCCACAAATTTTGACTCAGCGTTTTCCTTTGGTGATAATTAAAAGAATCGTTTTGATAAATTTAATTTATCGATGAAAAATTCTATTGCTAATTAGTAATAAAATAAAAATAAATTAAATGCTAATGATGAAAAAAGTCACAAGTAACAAAATAACATAAAAAATAAAAAAATGTTGTAAATGGCAAGTTATGGTGAATGGCAATTGTACCCAAGAAATTATTACCATATGTATCCCTATAAATATATGACTTTGGTTCTCATTATGATACACACAAGTCTATTAACTTTTATTCTCTCTTTTCTTTTTCTCTCTTTCTATAATACGATATCAGAACGATAACTTAATTTTTCAAAGTCTAATGAAGGTAATAATTTTTTTAAGCACAATCATCTACCACATGCACCAAAATTAATTTGGTGACATGTAAATTTTTTTTAATATACACATACATCGTAACAGTGCAGACTTGTAGTCATATTCTAACTTGCTTTTTCAATTCACATCTATATACATGTCTGTTTGCATATCTATATAGAATTTAGTCCATTCATGTTTAGTCAATTCATGTATGTACATATGATCTATGATTTATGTCTTTGAATTCATGTTTGTACAATCTTTTTGATTTATGCATTTACATAAAATCACGTCTTTGAATTAATCGTATGAAGCCGAATTCACCAGTTTCTGCTTAATCACACATCTTCAAATTAATTTATGTTTATATAAACTGCCATAATGATTTACCAATAATAAATGTCTTAATGCGTTAATATTCTACAGTATGCTCCTAAACGTATTTTATTCTACAATATTCTACCATTAAATTCGGTATATAAAGACTTTTTTTCCTAATTCATGTTTGAAAGATCTTTTTGCTAATATATTTTTGCTAATTAATTTTTGTATATAAACTCATATTATGTCTATATGGTAATTAAATACTTTTAGATGTTCTTCTATAAATTTTAAATTAATAATTTCTAATGTTGTTGCTCTTGAAGTAGCACAACATTATAATTAATATTTCAGAAGAATATTACTTGTAGATTTGTCTATAACAAATATTGTTGCTCCTCAAGTAGCACATTATTATTGATATTCTAGATATATTTTACTTGCTCCCGAAGAGTATAATTATGTAAAATCTAACATAAATTATGTTTTTACTCCAGAAGAGTAAATCCTTAAATAATTTTATTATAATAATATTTGATTCCTCTTGAAGAGCGTACTTATAATGTTCAATATTTCAGAAGAATTTTAATATATTACTCTTGAAGAAGCAAATATATGGCTCCTGAAGAGCTAATGTTTCGAAATAATAGTTCATTGTTGTCCCTAAAGTTTCACATCATCATAATTAATATTCTAGAAGAATATTACTTGCTTCTGAAGAGCATGAATTATAATTTTCAATATTTCAGAAGAATATTAACATATTGCTTTTGAATGAGCAATAATAAATACAATGTACTCTCGAAGTAACACATGCTTCGAAGAATGTATCAATTTGAATTCATGTTCATCCCTGAGGATAACATGTAATTAATGTCATGATGACACCGATTAGTTTGATTACTTGAATGATATATGATTATATAATATTTAATTATATTCTTTGAAATTAAATAATTGAATTATATCTTATATATTGAATCAGAAGTTCAATTTGATTTTACTGTTTGGCACGATCAGTTGGACCACCACTCGATCAATAATGATGCGAAATTAAAAATTCAAATGGATATTCAACGAAGAACTAGAAGATTCTTCAATCAAATGATTTCATATATATTATTTGTTCTCTTTAACGACAATTGATCATTATACATCAATAATTAAAATAGGGACTAAATTCTCTATATTTCTGAAAATTAATTAGGGTGATAAATGGTGCCCTGTCACCACATTTTGACCATCTAGATATGGTCTGTATCTAATAGATTTGATACAGATACTAGATAATTGCATGGTTTTTGCAACCTCAAATTATGAGCATAATTTTCAGTTTATTCAATCAAGACGATGTGTCTTGTTAACACTAGTGATTCTAAGTCTCAACTTTTTAATAAGTGTTAGTTGAGATGTCGATAAATGGTTTAACATTATTGTTTGTTAAATGCTTCCAATTAATTTAATTGGGAACAAAATACTTTCAATTTCTGTTTAGAGAATGCATCATGCCAACATCAAGTTTTCCCTATTACAATTGGCTTATTGTTAGAGCTTGATTTGTTCATCTAATTATTTGATAGTGCGATATATGTACAATTAATCCACAACATTACATTGAGATGAAAAGCAACGAATGTTGAGAATAAATGTGTAGTATTAACCCTTATCCCAAATTGGCGATATTTTATAACTCAGAAAACAATTCTCTCAGTATTATGGGGATAATTAAGAAGATGAAAATAATGTACAAATACATTATTATCTAAATCCTCGCAAAAGAAAATTCGAACAAGAAGTTCGGAGGATAATTCATTTAGATGCATTTACTGACCAAATAGATTAACAATCTCACACATCAACTTTAAATGCTGCAACTCGAATTAACTCCTGGAAGGACAATTTGTTGATATTATATTTGATAAAATTGTGACACGCCTGAAGCGTAATGATATTCGATTCTATTACAAAATCCTCCATACGAAAATGGAGTAATTGGTAAAGATGGTCTTATTAAGGTGATATATACTCTTAATATTTAGACATAACATATTATAAAATCCCAGAAGAGGTTCAGGCACCTAAAAAAATGAAAATTGAGATATCTCAATAAGTTAGAGGAAGTCACATTGGAAAAGATAAGAATAAAAAAAGATAAGAAAAAATTGTCGACAACACTTTTACACATGATGTACTGTATCATATTATGAATAGTGATGAAACGAAATATATTTGTGGAAATATATCGATCAAATAAATGATTGGTCAAATAAAATGACGCGATCATACTAAAATTAAATTTACTAGAGAAACCTGAAGTTTCTAGATGCGATCCTAGTAAAATTGAACTTACTAGAGAAACCTGAAGTTTTTGGATCTACAGTTTGAACACTTAAAAGTGTATACTTGCGAAATGAATATAAAAAAAGTAAAGTCGTAATATGAAATGTACGACACTTTATAATGAATTCCGCAAAAACTTGTATAAATAGATAAATTATCATGTGGTGGATGTAATCACAAGTCTCTAATTTATTAGTCTGAAAATGTATGAAATTTGACATGAATATAATAAATTTGATTATAGCCAACTTATGTGGCATAGCTATTAATGTTACGTCGAAAGATTTAATATGCTTGAAGCATAGAATTCAAGTAATATTATCATGATGGGGAGTAAACACGCGTTGTACTCTTTTTTCCTTGATTGAGGTTTTGTCCTAGGTTTTTTTGGCAATGTTTTTAATGAGACAACTTTTGTGGCGTATTCAAAAGAATAAATATACACTTTTTCCTTCATTATGATTTTTTCCATATGATTTTTCCTAGTAAGGTTTTAACGAGGCATATTCTTTGCATAATTAATGTCTATAACCTAAAAATCAACAAGAGCTATTTTTCGAATCATCTTATTACTGCAGTCATCAAGTATTGTCCATATGAATTTTTTTGAAAACATTGCAGTACAAGATATAAATATTGAAGACATGACATACATGACATGGATCGCTTGATGCAAGAATTGAAATAAAGGGGAGTAGCTGTACTATTTTTCCTTCGATCAAGTTTTGTCCTACTAAATTTTCTTGACAAGGTTTTAACGAGGCATCAGTTTATTACTCTTTATATTTGTATTCTTTGTTGTTGGTATTTTTGTCTCATCGGGTTTTTGTCAAATAATGTATCAAGAAGATATATATTTTGTAATGTATCATTCAAGGAGAAGTGTTCTAAATGGTAAGTTATTGGTGAATGACAATTGTACCCATGCCGCCCTAAAAATTATTACCATATGTATCTCTAATCATTCTCTATAAATATAGGGCTTTAGTTCTCATTATGATA
Organism: Fraxinus americana; assembly: GCA_035079005.1. NCBI lineage: Eukaryota > Viridiplantae > Streptophyta > Magnoliopsida > Lamiales > Oleaceae > Fraxinus > Fraxinus americana. The sequence continues at coordinate 13,040,647 of CM068706.1, read as the reverse complement.
CACACAAGTCTATTGACTTTTATTCTCTCTTCTCTTTTTCTCTCTTTTTATAACACAAATTACATTATAAGGGAGTTTTTATCATTTAAAAACTTGAGAAAAATATTATCTAGTATATTCAGTTTGCCATTAGAATATTCATCGACAAATTAAATTAAAATATTTTTTTCTAGAAATTTTGTCGTTAGTTAAATAAGAAATAAAAAAAAGATTTAAGACTACGAGCAAACTTTTAGTTATTAATGTTAAAATAGTAAATATTTAAATAAGTTTAATTTATCAACGTAAGTAGGGGTGGGCGTGGGTTGGGTTGGGTCGGTTTTCCCCCCAACCCAAACCCAACCCACCACGATCGGTTTGATATAATTTCAACCCAACCCAACCCAAATACATGTTGAAACCCAACCCAACCCAACCCAATCAAATGTCGGTCGGGTTGGGTTGGGTTGGGTTGGTTTGGACAAAACATAATTTATTACCATATATTTCAAATAAAACCAATATGTCATCCAAATAAGATTAATATTTAAGAAGTTAACTTTTTATTAAATAGAGGTGCATTGCCAGTTTCTTTTCCTCTCTGAATCCCACATGGATGCAACTAGCAAGATGGATATTACTAGTAGTTTTAAAAACTATTACATGCATTCAGCATGCCAATGGTGCACAACTTAAATGTGAGCATGTCTAAGTAGCTTACTAATGTAGCAGTGTAGCACATTCTTCTGCCAGACCAGGTCCAGCTGCAGCATGCAAACAAGGACTGCTGTGCACTTCAGATAATTTTGCACTATATGTCTTAGAGAGTGCACAGATGCAAGTAGTGATTTGCAGCACCTTAGTTGTTTTATACTTCCTTTTCATATGATAAGCATAAGTTTATTAATCAATTGATGTAGGTGCATACATTAAAACATATAAGAAAAACATGTTAAAAACTATACATTGATTCGGGGGAGAGGAGGGGAGCAGTCAAGTCTTCATAAACACATATGTCCAGAAAACTAAGATTTTGCATGAATCTTGAAAAATAAACACTATAAAGCAATTGTTATATGGAAAAGTACACTTAAAACAGGTTGGAGAACGAACAAAGCCTAGAGATCACAATAATTGTATAGATTCAATTACCTTCACTCTGCCTTACTTTTGGTTAAATAGGTATGGCTTTGAGATATTCCACGAATTTTAAGTGCACCACAATGTAGATTCGATGTTTGAATTCAGAAGCAGATAGGTGAGAACCAGTTAACCTAACCTTCACAGAAGAATCTCAAACACCCACTTGGATAAAATGAAAATGGCTTCAGAACACCATAAAGAATAAATAAAAAAAGCCTTTGCCAATGCGATTGACTGGCGAACCAGGAAATTGAAACATAGTGTACCAATAAATCCCATAAGTACTCTACCCAATAAATTGAAACAATGAAATCCCAAATATACTCAAAGAAATACACAGACAAAGGAAGAAAACTTACCTCTGAAAATATGAAGAATCTCGAACCAGGAAGAAATCGAACCACTGAAATTGACTGGAGAGGCGACTGGCGAGCGTGATCCATGAAGGATGGAGAAATTGACTGGCGAGCGTGAAGGCGCCGGTGATTGACTGGCGAGATTTGGCAGGAGGGTGGAGAGGAGACTGGGCGATTTGGCTGGAGGCTGGAGAGGGACTGGGCGTCTGTGCGAATGGAGATTAGGGATTTGGTTTTCAATTTAACGTCAATTTTTTTTTTTTTAATGCAATCGGGTTGGTTCGGGTTGGGTCATATCGGGTTTGGGTTGTTAAACCGCAACCCGACCCAACCCGACCCGACCACCCAACCCGAAACCCGAAACCCACCCAAAAAATGCAAAAAAGGGACCCGAACCGGTCGGTTTGGGTCGGGTCGGTCGGTTTGGTCGGGTCGGTCAGTTTTTTGCCCACCCCTAAACGTAAGTATTATCAATAAACTGCATAACTAAAATACTATTTAAAAAAAAACTACATTAACACTTGTATTATTATAAATGGAAAAAAAGAAAAAGAGAAATAATAATGTACAAATGAAATATTATTAAAATAAAAAACATAAAAAAATAAATAAATGTTTTTTATTCATTAATCAGTGATCGAAACACCTTTGGTGATTGTCGATAACGTTGCTGACAATATTGTCCGCTTTATCGCTAACGAATGTGCGTCAATGATCACCCATGATATAACTTTCTGATTTTTGTCATATTCCATCGATGATTTCGTATGTGATCATTTTTTAACTTTTAATTTATTTTATGATTATTCTTAAAAAATTCTCCCTAAGGATTTCATATAACACTCCCAAGTTTGAGCCACCTTTGTGTAGCAAGGAAGGCAATGGCATTTGGGGACCGATGAGATCATTAGAACGAGCATGTTTTAGTCATTTGAGCACAAAGTTGGGTAGACTGTGCATGGACGGCAAGAGAACGGCTTGGTCCGTCTTTTATTTTATTTCATATCTTATTTTTGGCTTTATTTTATTTTATTGTATATGAATTTTTAAATTTTTTTCATCCAATCTTAACATTATGTGGAATTAATGAGTTAGTGATTACTGTTCACTTCATGCTTACCCGCACATCATCATGAAGTTAGAATTATAAAAAAATTTGTCACATTTTCCTGGTCTTTAGCTTGGCTAAAAAATTTCATTATTTTTTCTGGCAGGTTGTTCCTCCTGGGATTAATCAAGTATGAGAAAGGAGACTTGATGAGCATCTCAAGGTATTATGTCTTTAGCAAGACCCCGAGTTTCAAGTCATGCACATAAATACTTTCGAATAACAAAACATTTCGATCCCAATGTATAAGCATCAACCAGCATCCATGACATTCAAGGAATCAATCCAACCACCTTGGCTTCATCGACCCAGCATCCACGACATTCAAAATGTGTGGTTGAAAATGAGTTTGAGAAAAAAGAATTTGTTTTAATGATTGTCAAATAGGGATTAATAATCTTCTAATCACGGAAGGACCAAATCGTTTCTTCTCTAGCAACCCTCTTTCCATGTTCAATAACAATTCTCAACCAATTTCAATGGGGGAAATCAGTGATTTTTGAAGTGTCCAAAACCCTACATTTTTACCAAATTGACACCACATTCTAAGAACTGATCATATGCTCAATCAAGCTTCTACTTTGTTGAAATGTAAAATAGTATAAAGGGTATTTATGTCTTTTACCTATTTCCAATTAGTTTTGTTAGTTAATGGCTGTATATATTGGGGCTGATTTCTGTCTGTAAGGTAGTTTATTCATTTTTCAATCAATTGGAAATTTCTTTCCCGCCTTTGCTCTCTCTCTCTCTCTCTCTAGATCATTTTCCACAAGTTCAACATGGTATCAGAGCAGGTTGTGCTCATCAATTAAATCCTGATTTTGAATTTTTCAATAAGATGAGATCTATTCATGGCGAATGATTCTAGTGTTCAAGCAGATGTTCAAAGCAAGTTCGATTAGGTAAATGCGGCGAACGTTGTTACTGATTCATCTGCTGAAGATTTAGCTGGAGGAGACGCGATCTCGATGATCAATCGCTTGATAAGCAATCCTAATAATCCTTACTATCTTCACTATGGAGACAATACCAGTATGCAGCTAATTTCTGTTATCCCCACTCAGGAGAACTATACGACATGGAGTCGTGCAGCAACGATGGCGCTCAGTGTCAAAAATAAAGAAGGTTTTGTTGATGGAACTGTAATCAAGCCTTCGCTGAATGATCCTTTGTTTCCTGCTTGGAGGAGAAGTAATCACGTTGTCTCCTCATGGATAATCAATTCTATACCCAAAGAGCTTTATCCAAGTGTAATGCACAAGGATTTAGCTAGAGAAATCTGGATCAAATTGCGTGATACGTACAGCTAGGGAAATGGACCTCTGATCTATAAGTTGAGAAAGCAAATCGCTTCTATTTCTCAGTCGAACAACTCTGTCATTTCCTATTTTAATAGGCTTAAAGGATTGTGGGAAGAATTGGAAAACTATAGACCGGCTGGTGAAAATACTGATTATAAATGTGAGGATCAAATTATACAGTTTCTCATGGGTTTAGATGATCATTTTGCTGGTGTTAGAGGTCAGATTCTGTTGATGGATCCTCTACCGTCATTGAATAAGGTATTTTCTCTTGTCTTACGAGACGAAAGATAGAAGGAAGTAGCTGCTGGTAAGCAAAATTCACAAGATGCAGCTGCATTTGTAGGCAAAGTAGTGCAGAGATCTTTTAATAAGAGGATGAATTTCAATAATCAGAGGAGGGAGAGACCTATGTGCAGTTATTGTGGTTTGCCAGGACATATCAAAGGCAAATGCTATAAGCTGATTGGTTATCCTCCTAATCAACGGTTTGGTAATTCTCCTAATCAGAGATTTAGTAAAGAGAAGCCTCAAGTTGTTAATGCTGTACGACAAATTCGTCATGATCAATCATCCACTAATGATATCTCTGAAGTTGTGAATTCTATTTCACAGCTTACTATCACTCCTGATCAATATTAGAAAATTTTATCCATGTTGATGCCTCAGCTGCAAAATCAATTTGCTCAAAATCAACAGCTTCAGAATATGAAAGGATCCTCACCTACTGATCTTGATGCGTTTGCTTTCTCAGGTAATCAGAATAAATGTTTACCAGTAGGAGATAAGTGGATTTTAGACACTGGAGCCTCAGAACATATGGTGTCTTCTGTCAAGCAATTGGTTGATGTGACAAGTGTTGTTGGTGCCCCAGTACGATTACCTAATGGTGATAATGTAGCAGTTACTCACATTGGAAAAATGATGTTGTCTTCTACTATATGCCTCAGCATTGTGCTTGTTGTGCCATCTTTTAAGTTCAATTTAATATCCATCAGTAAATTGACTCTTGAACATAAGTGCTGCCTGATGTTTTTTCATGACTTTTACTTTATACAGGATCTTTCAACATGGAGGATGATTGGAGTGGGCAACCTTGAGCATGGACCATACCATTTCCAACCATCACATCCTCAGATCAAAGTTCAACCTTCATTTCATCATCAACTTAATCCTGATTCTGCTAATTCCAACAACAGACAGCCTACTGTTTTTCCTAAAGTTGTCTTAAATTCTAGTTTTCTTTCTGGTTGTAATAAATCTATTCTAGCTTGTAATAAAATTGATAGTTCTAATATCAAAATGACCATTGATATTTGGCATTGTAGTTTACCTACTTCTAAACTTTCAATTTTGCATAAATCTATACATAACATTGATGCTAACAAAGAAATACATTGTACTGTTTGCCCTTTAGCCAAACAACACAAATTACCCTTCCCCAACAGTGAGACAAAAACTCCACACAAATTTCAGATCATACATTGTGACATTTGGGGACCTTACTCCATTTCTGCTTAGGTGGCTCAAGATATTTCTTAACTATAGTAGAATGACCTGGACTTACCTTATGGGAGACAAGTCTCAAGCCAAAACACTTATCCAATCCTTCTATTACCTCATTCAGACTCATTTTCATTGCAATATAGGGACCATCAGATCTGATAATGGTCTTGAGTTCAAAATGACTGAACCTCTCTAAAGGTATTATTCATCAACTTAGTTGTGTTGAAACACCACAACAAAATGGTGTGGTTGAAAGGAAACATCAACACTTACTTAACATAGCTCGAGCCATCAGATTTCAAGCCAACTTACCAAAGTAATTCTGGGGAGATTGCATCCTCACTGCTACTTACCTTATCAACAGAACTCCTGCCAAACAGCTTCAGAATAGGTCTCCTTATGAACTGATGTTCCAAACTGCACCTTCTTACAATCATCTCAAGGTATTTGGGTGCCTTTGCTATGCTTCTACTTTGAAAAGAAATAGAACCAAGCTTGATCCTAGGGCTGTTCCTTGCATTTTTCTTGGCTATCCATTTGGAATGAAAGCCTACAAGCTACTAAATCTCCATACTAAAGCCTCTTTTGTTTCCAGAGATGTCTCATTCTTTGAAAATATCTTTCCTTTCCATCATCCTATATTTCTCTCCTCTATATCTAGCCCAAATACCACTATTTCCACTTCTTCTCCTCTATTTTCCATGACTCAGCAGTCTCACTTTGATGATTTTACTCCTACTCCTACTTCCATTATCAGTAATACATCTAACCATCAGGAATCCCAAATTCAATGTTCTCCCATTCCTTCACCTCAAAATTCATCTACAGATCATACCTTACCTTCAAATTTCCCAGAAAATCATCCTCAAAATTCATCTGCAGGTCACCTATCACCTTAGCATATTTCTACCAGAAAATCTGCTAGACCCAAGCAAGCTCCTTCATACTTAAAAGACTATCATTGTAGTCTCATTTCTCAGGTGCCTATCTCTCAATCAAACTCCATGAAGGAAGGTTCTGAGTCTAGCAAGCAATATCCCATTGAGGATTATTTGGGATATCATAAGCTATCTCCTAATCACAGGAGTTTTACCTTGGCTTTATCCACTGTCTTTGAGCCTAAAGATTACACCGAGGCTTCACAATATCCAGATTGGATTGCTGCTATGGATACCAAATATGATGCATTGGTTTTTAATAATACCTGGGATGTCTCTGAACTCCCTGCTCATAAAACTCCAGTTGCCTGCAAATGGGTTTTTAAGGTTAAGATGAAGTCTGATGGGACAGAAGACAGGAAGAAGGCACGTTTGGTGGCAAAGGGGTTTACTCAACAGGCTGGGTTAGACTATGAAGAAACATTTTCACTTGTTGCAAAGCTTGTTACTGTCAAGACTTTTTTGGCAGTGGCAGCCTCCAAAAATTGGCATCTTCATCAGCTGGACATCAATAATGCTTTTTTATATGGCGAATTGAATGAGGAGGTTTATATGCTTATGCCTCGTGGGTATGAGTAGCAGGGGAAGCAAGGAAAGCAATTAGTATGCAAACTAAACAAATCTATTTACGGATTGAAACAAGCCTCAAGGCAGTGGAATATGAAGTTGACATCTTATATTCTATCACAAGGATTCAGATAATCTAAGTCTGATCATTCTTTGTTCAGTAAAATCAATGGCTGCTCATTTACTATACTTCTGATATACGTTGATGATATCATAATTGGAGGCAATGATTTATCTTATATCAAACATTTCAAGAATGAGCTGAATGGAAAATTTAAACTGAAAGATCTAGGAGTCTTGAAATATTTTCTGGGGCTTGAAGTCGCAAGAAGTGCCATAGGAATAACCATCTGTCAGAGAAAGTATGCCTTGGATGCGTTAGCGGATGCGGGCTACCTTGGGGCAAGGCCATCAAATAGTCATTTGCCTTGCAATTTGAAATTAAGGAAGGATGAAGGTGAACTCATTGCTGATCCTAGCTCTTACAGAAGACTTGTTGGAAGGATTCTATACCTCACCATAACCAGGCCAGATTTGTCTTATGCTATTCAAGTTTTGAGTCAATTTCTTCAATCACCTAAGCAGCCACATCTAGAGGCAGCTCACCATGTTTTAAGGTATCTAAAAAGCACACCAGGGCAGGGCCTATTTTTCCCCAGTAACTCAGATCTTCAACTGAAAGGATATTGTGATGCTGACTGGGCAGCTTGTTCTGATACCAGGAGGTCCATTACGGGCTATTGCATATTCTTGGGAGATTCCTTAGTGTCTTGGAGGTCTAAAAAGTAGCACACTGTCTCCAGGTCTTCGACTAAAGCATAGTATAGATCTATGGCTGCTGCTGTCTGCGAGTTCATATGGCTGAAAAACATATTGAATGACTTGAATGTAATTCATACTAGGCCAGCTTTGCTATTCTGTGATAATCAAGCCGCCATACACATTGCAAGCAACCTTGTTTTTCACGAAAGAACCAAACATAATGAAATTGATTGTCACTTTGTGAGGGATAATGTGCAAGCTAATGAAGTGAAGATGTTGCACACCAATTCTTTAAATCAGCCGGCGGATCTGCTTACCAAACCTTTGGCTTGGAATCCTTTTTCTTTATTACTTAGCAAGATGGGAGTGCTTAATATACACTTTCCATCTTGAGGGGGAGTGTTGAAATGTAAAATAGTATAAAGGGTATTTATGTCTTTTACCTATTTCCAATTAGTTTTGTTAGTTAATGGCTGTATATATTGGGGCTGATTTCTGTCTGTAAGGTAGTGTATTCATTTTTCAATCAATTGAAAATTTCTTTCCTGCCTTTGCTCTCTCTCTCTCTTTCTCTCTCTCTCTCTCTCTCTCTCTCTCTCTCTCATTCTAGATCATTTTCGACAAGTTCAACATACTTCTTATTCTCCCTCTGGTATATTCTCATCCATGCAAAACCAACCCCAGGGTTGACCACAAGGTGGGTGTTAGTACTTTGTCTCCTATGTTGCTTTATTATCATCTGTTTCATGTACTACAAAAAAAAAAAAAAAAAAAGAAGCATTTTGGAGACAAAATTATCCATCGATGATGACTTAAATTTTTTTTGCTTTTACCGATGAAAATCACCGGTCGGTAAATTGGATAGTGAATTCCTCGCCGCTAATTTATCCACGGATTTATTTGGTCGTTGATAATTAGAGACAAAAAAAATTGTTTCTATTTACCAACGAAGTGTTTCTGTAGCTAATTAGCGAAGAAATTGTTTGTCGCTAATCCATTTGTCATTACCTACGCCTATTTTAGTTAATTTTAGCAAAGGAAATTTTGAATGGCTTGCTTGTTCCTACATAGCTACTAATCTTCGGTTTTTTTTTAAGTCACTAACTACCAATATATTTCCTATGGGGCTACTCATTGCTAAATAGTAACATATATGCATCTGTTTCAAATTTTCTACAACAATATTTCCTTCGAAAGTTTGCATTACAATTAAAAAAAGCCACTAATTATTTTATTAATATGTTTTATTGCGGATTAAACATATTAAAAAAGTTAAAATTATTAAAATACACCAATTAACAAATCCATATTAGTGCGATAAATACGAAGTATTTGATAAAAGGTTTTTCTGAGGAAAAAAATATTATTATTCACCAATTCTCACAAACTTCGCTGTATCTGTTCCAAACTTCAAATTTTTAGAATATGAAAATGAAATTTATACTTCATTATTATAACGTAGAATTTTGCTGTGAACTGCAAAATGTATGTAGTCAACACATTGCCCATTTTTCCATAACATTTCACATTAATTCACTATTTTTTTTTTCATGTTTTTCGCAATTTTCTTGTCAACAAAATTATTTATTTTGAATTTTGTAAAGCTTGATATAAATAATTTTTAAAACATTATCGATGGACTTTATTTTGTCTATAAATTTTAATTGATACTTGTACGTTTTCTTGAAATTAACAACGAATATTTCAGTAGAAAAATGTTTAATAAATGCTTAAATTTTTTTTTTTGAAAAAATATTCCAACGGATTTTTTTTTTCAATTGGTAACTATTCAATAATTTTTTATGTTTACTTAAACAGTTTACCAACAAATTTTCTCTGTTGGTAATTACTTTATTCTTTTATATTGTTTCCTACGGAGACATCTGTTGGAAAATCTGTTGATTAATTATTTAATTTATTTTTTATTTTTACCAACGGATTAACAACATAATTGTACCAATGGAAGACTTCCGTTTGTAATTCTGTTGATATTTACTATGTAATCTTTAAAGAATATGTAAAAAAATATTAAAAATATAATTTGAGTTTTAAAGAATAAAAGTATCGTTCCCACGAAGACTAGACTTTAACTTAAATTATATCGACTTACATGAATAAAATGATATTTTTATTGTTTACTACTAATATCTTATTTTTTTTCTATCTAATTACACGTGAAGAATGATTTTACGAAAACTATATATACGAGAAAAGTGTGTTAGAATTCCGACTCTACCTATTGTTCTCTTGTTTCAATTCTTGACATATATTCTTTATTCTAATTTGTTGTGTATATTGACAACCCCAATTTTATCCAATTATCTCTCATGCGCTAAGTTAAACATATTTTTAAACATGATCCGAAATATCCTTATTCCAAATTCAAATAATTGGAAACACATTAAAATGCAATATTACCTATTTTATTGCGTAAGTTATAAAATATTAATCCTTATGTTTACTGAACCTTATCTTAATTATCACAAAGTTCTAATTCTTTCATATAACGAATGCAACAAAGAACATAGCCCCGTCACTTTGTTGCTAATGATAACAATATATCTGGTGATAATAAACGAACAAAGAACAATATATCTTTGTCACTTTCAAGTTAAGATATGTTCGTTAATTATGTACTCACTAAATATATATATATTTCACAATATGTGATCATATTTCACGATATTTTTTTAAATGATAATTCTTAAAAAAAATCCCTTAAGGATTTCATCTAACGCTTCCAAGTTTGAGCCACCTCCGTGTAGTGGGGAAGGTAATGGAGTTTAAGTATCCATGATCTAGTCGGTTGAGCACAACGTTGTTAGATAGCACATTGATGGCAAGAGAAATACAAGGTCTCTTTTTGTTTTTATCATATCCTTATTCTTTGGCTTTATTTTATTGTATTTTTTATATATATTTTTTAAAATCTTGATCCAATCTCAGCCTTATGTGGAATTAATAAGTTTCCATTGTATTCACTGTTCATTTCAGCCTTACTTTCATCATCATATCCTTATTCTTTGGCTTTATTTTATTGTATTTTTTATATATATATTTTAAAATCTTGATCCAATCTCAGAGATTTTGTTGAATTATGATTTATGAATCAACTATAGTTGGTTAGAGTCACAATGTCGATTTATGTTGCTTATAAATTAATTTGGAGATGTTTATAGTTAAAAAGAAATGGCAAAAAATGTTTAGGTGGTAGCTGAAAATATTTCCTATTATAACCAATAAAATATAAAATGAAACTTATAACTATATTTTCCTGACTCAGCTGAGTTTGCATGTTGTCAATTTTTCAAGTGGTACAATGTTGAAAATTATTCAAAAAAATCCTTCCACGGAAGGAGACAATATAATACTTAAGCACTTTATTGAATACATTGAATTAGAATTAGTTAAGATGATACTCTTCAAATCAGTACATTTAGAGCCTGTTTGACAATCGTTATTGTAGAAAAAAGATTTTTGAATAATGATTTTTAGGAGAATGTGTGGTTAAAAAGTAGGAAAAATATTTTGTTGTGTGAATATGTGTTTGAAAATGGTCTCCTGTAGCAAACTATAAAAGTAGTAATAAATGTCAAACATGTACTTAGTAAAACGATTGCATTCATTTGAATATGGAAAATCAGAATGTAAGGTTAAAATGGGTTACTGATGGTTTTGCATGGCTGTATGACAAATTATTGAGAATAAGAATTGATAAGTGAATTTTCAACAAAAAAATAAAGTAGTAAGGAAAAATAATATTTTAAATAGAATAAAAACGTAGCTTATGTTGGGTTTTGTGACCCAAATCCGGTCCAAATTGGGTCTAGGGCTTCGTGTTGTGGAGTATTGGGGTTGAAGATGACAAAATAGGACGGACGTCCGCTTATAGGTCGAGCAATAGGAGCAAAATTGGAACAGGGAGTTCGTCGTCCGCCCGTCGCCCGCTTCTCGCTCAACCGATGGGCCGCAGATTTTCTTCTTTCTTTTTCGATTTTACGCGATTTTTAACCTAGTTTCCATATTTTAGGTTAATTCTAAGGTTTGGATATGTCTCCTATAAATAGTAGACTTTTCATTCAGTTTAGAGAGCTGAAAAGGCAGAAGTTGTATTTTCTTTTCATTGGTTATTAATAAGATATTCGGTTCCCCTGCCAATTTCATCTTCTTGTTTGCTTTCATTTAAATCTTGTTCTTATTTATTAGTTTGTGCGATCTATACTTCATATCACGCCATATCGCCTCCTCGAATTCCTAACAGATTATGTTGTAAACATTTTAACCGCTTAATAAATAAATAAGATTCTTCCGTTACACACGAGGTCCGCCTCAGCATGTTACACATGACTTCTTAAGTCGTTGCATTATGCCCGTCTCTTCTCAAATTGTTAAACTACATGCACGTTCTTACGTGTCAAGTTAGTATCCTAGGCTTGCACCATTTGTAAATTATGTCTCTTGTAATCCAGCCAAATTAAATATCCTGAAGGATTCTCTCAGATTTTCAAGTAAAAGATGTAGTAATAACTCAACAAATTGAATTTATTTTCCCTTTTACAGGAGACCATTTTGGTCATTTACTCAAGTTTTCCATCATATGTATAAGAATCATTTCACCCTTAAAGGTCTTCAAGAGAGTAAAGCAGTGCCCTTCTTCAGTGTGCTAGTGAAAAGTAACCAAAATCTCTCTTAAGTTCACACACACACACACTCACACACAAACACACACAATGGAATGGCCAGATTTTCAGTGTTCACCTTTTAATGACGATCTTTCTTGGTGTGATCTGTTCTCCCCTGAATTTGAGGTTGAGAAGCCAGCAAATTGGACTGCCGAAGAGAACAAGTTGTTTGAAAATGCTTTGGCTGAAGTTGATCCAGACAATCCTGCCTTCATTGAAAATGTAGCATCTAGGATTCCATGGAAATCTATTGATGAAATCAAAATTCACTACCAAGCCTTGGTTGAAGATGTAGAGGTGATTCAGTCTGGCGTTTACCCTATTCCCAAATATGAAACTGATGATCAGGACAACCGAGATGAATTGCAAGTTAGCAATGAAAATGAATCTCCATCACCGGCTACTAAAAAGACATGCAATGGCCAGCAACGCCGAAGGGGAGTTCCATGGACGGAAGATGAACACCAGTATTTTCTTATGCTTTAAATTCAGTTTTATTATTTTTTCCTTAATTATTCGAGTATTTTACAATTAGTTTCTTTCCTTTTTGAGGAGATTATAATTTTAACCAACTATGTAGATTGCATGTAAGATCTTTAACTTTGATTTTCTCATTTCTTGGGTTTCAATTTTTTCCCCAAATCAAAGTACGATGAGGGAAAAGTATTTATTAATATCAAAATGAAATGAAATAGAATACAAATTTTAGAGGGGACATACAACCGTCGCCTTTTTGTTTTTCCCGAATCACACAGGTACTTTTTGGACCCTCTCTCTCTTTGATTTGAATTCAACAGCTATGTGCCATTTTCAAGATTAAGGGCCTGTTTGGTACTGATTTTCATTTTCTACAGTAAATCAATTCTCATTTTCAACCACACATTCTTCAATAAAATAATATTTTCCATCACATCAATACTTTTTTCTTCTTTTTCAACCACACATTTCCCATCATATCACTATTCAAAAATCAATTCTTCCCCCAAAAATCCCTACCAAACACACTCTAAATTTCTTTCCCATTTTTTACATGCATTTCTGAGATCTCCTTCGCTGGGGTTTTTATATTGATAGACCAGCAAAATATTATTTAATCAACCCCAAAAATTAACATGATTAATTGACATAGATGTAATCACAGGTTGAAATCTGTTGCGCGCAAGAGTTCAAGAAACTCAATGCCTACCTACTATTTCGTCATCAGTGGAACCCACAATTAATATAGAAAAACAAATTAAAACACGTCAGGGTTATGGCTTCTAGCACACAAAGAATCAACTTTTTTTTTCAGTACATTCATTTCCTAGTGATGTCAAATTTCGCCATATTTTTCTAGTCTTTAGCTTGACTTGAATATTTCATTATTTTTTCTTGCAGGTTGTTCCTCATGGGTCTGAACAGGTATGAGAAAGGAGATTGGAGGAGCATCTCAAGGTACTATGTCATTAGCAAGACCCCAACCCAAGTGGCAAGCCATGCACAGAAATACTTTCGACGAAGAAATAGCTCGACCCCAGTGGATAAGCGTCGACCCAGCATCCATGACATTCAGAGAGTCAATCCCACCATGTTGGTTTCAGTGCCTCCAATCAATACCAACTATATTAATAATCTCCCAACCATTGAAGGACCAAACTCTTTCCCCTCGGACAACACTCTTTCCATGTTCAATAACAATTTTGAATCCAATTTCAATGGGCAGTTTGGTGATTTTTCAAGTGTCCAAAACCCTATGATTCCACCAATTGACACCACATTCCTGGCAACTGATCATGTGCTCAATCAAGGTTCTACTTCCTATTCTCCATCATGCATGTTCCCATCCACGCAAAACCAACCTTGGGGTTGATCAGAAGGAGCTGTCTTCTATGTTGCTATATTGTCATATGTTTCATGGAGAGTGCACACAAACGTTTTTTCTTGGCACTTCCTTCGTTTAGTTAACTTTGCTGTCTAGTTAATTTTGCACCTCAAATAATGTAGAAGCAATTTTAGCGAAATAAGACTTCTATGTTTTATAATTGAACTTTAGTTATAAAATATGTGTTTAATTTCTTATGTTCTATCAGCAACAATTAGTGTGTAAGGAAGCAAATCTAGCTATTTTCATTATTTTGTCAGCGACAAGTACTGCACAAGGAAGAAAATCTAGCCATTTTCATTATTTGTCAACGACAAGCAGCATATAAGGAAGCAAATCTAGTTATTTTCATTTATATACCACACAAACAACTCGATGAATTAATTAATAATATTAATGGATTAGTAGAGCCGGACCAACCTCTAATCAATTAAAGTGGTTGCCCGAGTCTCCGCATGATCCCCTATCCATGTAATTTTGTGCCCTTTTAATTCCTCATTGCTATGCAATGAAATCTCCGATGGAATGTGTTAGGTATTTTATGTAATTGGCTATTCTGTGAACAAAAAAATTAGAATTGATATGTTGTAAAAAGTCAAGGAGTAGTGTGCAATCAGTATAAATTGTAATATTTTAGGTCTAGGGTTCGAGAATGGGAAAGAAGGAAACGGCACAGATTTTTGCCAAGGTTTGACTTAAGTGTCAGAAACAGAAACTTCATCGCTAGACTCTTGCCTCACCTTCGCTTCGAGAATGGGAAAGAAGGAAAAACGACGCAGATTTTCGCTAGCTTTTTTCCAAGGTTTGGCTCAAGTGTTAGAAATAGAAACTTCATCGCTAGACTGTTGCCTCACCTGCGCTTGAGCGACAACCTGTCGCTCGACTGTCGCTAGCCCTTCGCTTAGCGACAGTGTTATCCGATAAATTTATATTTCATTTTTTCAAGACTTTTTGTCCGGCCTATTCATTCCCTAACCTACATATAAATAGTCAAATGCCACAAAACGTGAATTGTGAGGTTGAACATTGAGCGAAACATATTCCTTTGAGATCACCTTCACATAATTGTTTTCAACCACTACAACAAAATGTACTTTTTACGGCATGCAATGCATGCTGTAATAACCTCTTTACGGCATGCGGTCGCACGCCATATAAAGCCATGCCGTAAAAAGTGGTATTTTCAACCACCACAACAAAATGTACTTTTTACGGCATGCGGCTGCATGCCATATAAAGCCATGCCGTAAAAAGTGGACTTTTTACGGCATGCAAAGTACACCATCTATAGAACGCTGTAAATGAGTTTTATGGCGTGCAGCTGCATGCCGTAAAAAGGTATCTCACTTTTTACGGCATGTTAAAATGCATGTTGTAAATGGCAACATTTACGGCATGCTTTAAGCACACCATAAAATGTTTTGGAATTTACGGCATACTTATGTAAGCCGTAAATATCAATTTAATTTTTTAAAAATTATTCATTTATTTGGTTACCGACAAACCTATAATAATAATGAAACAAATTTAATCCATAAATAATCAAGGTTTCCATTGTTTCGATAAATAAAAATATTGAATACGGTTCAATACAATATATCAATATAAAGTTCGCTGTTCATCTCAAAAATTTTCAAAAAAACTAATACTTCAAAAAAAAAAAAAAAAAATGATTGGACCATATCAAAGTTAACTTCTTCGACCGGCAATTTAGCTATCCCACAAAATAGTAACTTCCTACACGCCATAGAAACAATAAGGCTATGGTTAATAAATTTAGAGTAAGCATGTAAATCAAAAGCATATCAAAAAACATATTAACTTTTATCTAATCAACGTAGTCCATATGACAAGTAATTACTTGAGTATTGTTAGTAAAACTTTCGAGAGATTGTGATTAGCATACGAGCTCTAACAAAAATGTATCTATAAACACCATACTTTCACAAAAAAACTAAGGATTAGGCTAGAATACTAACATATAAAGCCATAAAACATCCACACATAAAGACAACTCATTGCAAAAACTCCATCATGGCATGTGTGAAGTCCACGTGAATTACATAACAAATAATAGGAAAATTGATAGAATAGAAAGATGACAGGTTTTGAAGAAATCAACAAAGGCAAGTTATAGGAACTAAAGCAATTTTAGCCAGGTGAATTACCGCAAAATCTAATATTTAAAACCTACAAATTATCATACTCTGCAATATAGAACAAATCATCCAATCTACGCGTAATAAAAACAACACAATTGCTTCAAAATTGCACAAAAAAGAACTTACACCGGAGTGTATTAATTCATTACCACAGATTTCTCAAGACCCTTCATAGGTTAATGAATTTCTCAACTTCTTATCCCGGCCCTCGCCCCTAAACAATCAGATTCATGCTGTCAGTCTTCCAATAGACAGGGATACGAAATGGATAATATAACAAGACAAAAATGAGTATGAAATCATTTAAGACAATCCAACAATATACCTCCTTACCCGATTGACAGCAGAATAAGCTGAGAGGAAGTCTATATACTTTTTGCCTTCTCGATTCTAGATTGATGATCCTTTTGCTTGAGAGAAAACAACGGGAATAGGGTGGTAACTGCAACATAACCAAAAGCATAACTGACTTACAGAATCAATGACCAAAAAATTGAACCTATAGAAGTGCAAGTACAACCCCGTTCTTGTTATAATCACTAATGTAATCAAAAGATTCCCAGAACTTTGAATAATGAGTTTTAAATTGTCAATATCAGTTTACTTAAAATCAGGAATCTAAAGTTTTTCTTTTCCTCCCAATTATTTGCAGATTCCATTATAGAACATAGAGACAAGGTTAAATCAGTTTAAAACTATTGGCAATGACAATCATCTTAAACAAATTAATCAAACACAAGATTAATAAGTCATCTAATTAATCTTGATATTAGGTACAAAGAAAATATTGAAACATTAAACAAATCAAAAATTCAAAATAACTAAGAAAACATAAACAAGATGGTTTCGAGCTTCACCTTCTTGTAGACTTATTCTTCTGTGCTACCATCTGTACTTTGTCATATTGCCGATTGATTTGAATTGAAGGCGCCATCTAGGGCTTGAAAATGAAAAGGAATTGAAGGCACCGTCTAGGAATTGAAGGCGTCGTCTAGGGCTGGAAGGAAGGCGATGCCGGCGTCGAGTTTTCAGAGTCGGAGTCTTGAACTTGAAGCTCGAAGTCTGTGGTCCATCTTTATCTGTGGCTGTGAGAGGTTGAGAGAGATTCAAATGGAACACACGTAAGACACAGGTGAGAATTGAGGGGTTTATTGGATTGGATTTGGGCTGTGAGAGGTTGAGAGAGATTCAAGTGGGTTTCGATAAAAGGGTTTTTAGTGCATTTGTGCACGCCTTAAATAATAGGAAAAAGGGTTTTACGGTATGCACAATTGCACGCCGTAAATAATACGAAAAAGGGTTTTTTACGGTTAATGCACGCCGTAAATACTTTATGCAATTGATCATTTACGGCACACATTTTTTGCACACTCTAAAAAGTCTTTTTGTACGGCACACGTCAATTGCATGCCATAAACATATGCCGTAAAAAGCTATTTTTGATGTAGTGAACCTTCATCTTGATTTGGCTTTTGGTGGTGAAAACATCATATTCATAATCCAAATACCAAATTGTTGCTTCCTATATATTTGTTAGAATTTCTGAAGATCAAGGGAAGGTGACTGAAGTTCCAGTCGTTGAAGAATGTGGTGTTCTTCATGGATCCACATGAGATAGACGATTTCACAAAGTTATGAGTTGCTACAGGAGAGCACAATCCAGGAGAGCTTTGAGAATTGCAGCTGGGAGTGGTGCAGGAGCGATCAGATAGTACGTGTCTTCGTCTAGTGTGGTAGACTGTAAGTTATAAATCGTTTATAATGGATTGTTGATCGGTAAAGTGCCTGAAATTTTTGTCGAGTTGGAGTTTCTCCATGATCATACCGTGGGCTATTTATTGTTTTATTTACTGTCATTATATTCTGCGGTATTCAAACATAGGATAATCGGATTGTATGCTTAATCATCTAGAGATAATTAATTAGTAACTTGTTGCTATTAATTATACATTTTTAATTCTGCATTTACACCTATTCACCTCCCTCTAGGTGTAGTTTGGGGCGAACTGCGTACCTTAAGAATGTACTGTCAATTGTAATAATTAAAAAATATTTTAATAAATTTAGCTTAAAGAAACTCTGTCGATAGAGTAATAAAAATAAAAGAATATTACAGTTAAAAATTTTCTTTAGAAATGAAATTGCAAAAGAAAAATTGCGATTATCTACGTTATTTTATGTTTGTAATAATATCTTAAAAGTATCTTATTTATAGGGAATTTTTTTTGGTAAATAATGTAATAAAAAATTAAGCATTATCCATGCAAACTTCTATTGATTAAGAAAATAATTATTTATTTTAACAAGCATGTTGTACATAATAGAGAATATTTTTAAATTTTAAAAACAAAATATTTTTGCACTTCGACGACAGTTTTTATGTTTAATCCTTTATATTACTTTTTTGTCTATAAATATTCATTTTTCCCTCTCGTTTTCTATTTAATATATTTAATGAACTCAATCGCGTAGCATTAAGTAGGTTGGAAATTGAAACCTTAATTTAAAAGTTGAAGAATCAATTCCACATTAATAGAAAAGTACCTTTTTCTACTGTTGATCAGATTGTAAGGAATTTGAGGTTTTTCCTTTCCTTTTCGTTTATTCCTAAATTAAAATCCTCTTCGATAGGATTAGATTGTAACATCCGAAGTTAAAATCTCACATCAAATATGGTAATATAAACATGAGATTTGGCAAACATGTAATATTCAATAAACTCACATGTGTGCGAGAAACTACAGTCAACATCACATAATCAAAAAGTAAAAATACAATATTAGTGATATTAACATTAGCATTGTACACGGTTTAGATTATCATTTTTTTTTCTTATGGCCTACCATAGAATCGAGTACCTTTAGTCAGGGGCGGAGCCCCACACAGGCCAGTGCAGGCACCTCCCAACCCAGACTTTTTTTTTGAGTATTGGGCTATCCAGTACAGCATAAATTCTTACCATCTTTGAAAAATTTATCTTGACCCAAACGAGCTAATATTTCCTTGAGAACACTGTTATGCACATTTAATGCCAAGCGTTGGTGGTCCAGAAAAGCAGCTCTTGGGGGGTAATACTGAAACTTCAGTCTTTACATCAAACCAATGATGAAAGTTTATTTAATTATGAGAGCTTAATTAAGAAATATAATTAAGAAGAATAATTATACAATTTTCTGAAAAATTCATGTAGCACAATTAGTTAACTTACTTGAAGGGAGTTTATACTGCGTTCTAGTTTTGATATGTACTGTAATTTCCTCAATCGGGGATCTTTGCGTGGATTGCCGATAAGCCAAGATTCCGATATTTGATCACACACCAATGATAATTAATCTGAATTTTCTATATT
Organism: Fraxinus americana; assembly: GCA_035079005.1. NCBI lineage: Eukaryota > Viridiplantae > Streptophyta > Magnoliopsida > Lamiales > Oleaceae > Fraxinus > Fraxinus americana. Next base: position 13,020,933 of record CM068706.1, on the reverse strand, counting down.
TGCACATCAAATTCTTGATGTTGTATTAAATGATAAAAAAATCCTGTCGAATATTATCAAGTTCATCATATCGAACATGCCGTAAGAAGTTTAACAAATGATTACCTCTTGATCCTTTTTGGATCAGAAATCTTATCATTTGAATTGTCTTTAGTTGCATGTTGAGCATTTTGTTCCTCAAATTTGCATGAACTATACACATCATCAGGTTCACTCTTTGGCTGGTGCAGCTGTTGATCAGGTGGACATTGTTTTTCAACATTAATAATGCTATGATCAGACGGCGAAGAACTCTAAGATGATAAAGTGGGCCCCATCACAACATCATCAGTGAACATATACATGAGCTGATCACCAAACCTCTCAAATTCAATATCATTCCCAGAACCAGAAGATATAGATGATCTTCTGCATTCTTGCACAATTGGTGCTTCAAGAAAAGTAGTTGACTCACTAATAGACCTCCGGTTGCCACGGCACCAGGCGGATGAGAAGTCGAGAAATTCATCAACCCATGAAGGGTCTTGAGGAGTAGTATATTGGCATTATTAGTTGTCAAATTTTCCATGGAAGATATCTTCTGGTGAGAAAAATCATGCCAATTTTGAGTCACATTTGGCACTTTGAAGGTAAGTTATGTGCCATTAGTTTCAAGGATCTATTAACCAAAGAGCAAAGTTCAAGGCCGAAAACTCAAAGTTGAGCCTTTATTAAATTGTGCCGGCACTGGAAATTATTCGTGGCTTCTGTTGAGAAATTGAAACCAGAAGCAATCCAACCGAAAAACGAAATTATAGCAGAAACATGAACCAGCAAGAACAAATGAGAAGAAGAACGAAAGTAAGACTTAAGCTACTACGAACTAAAGGAATGAAACTAAATTAAAGCTACTACTAACTGAAACCAGAAATGAAAAGATAGAATTCAATATAATGATTGATGAACACATTGAAGGAACTTGAAAAAGGGGAATTTTATTATTCATCAAGCTCAATTAACATTGTGAATACATTGATCTATTTATAGGCTAAAATATCTAACAAACTAACTACATAACAAATCAAAGAATAATCTAGATGAAGCATGTGTTGGCCGTGTGATAGAAGGATCTGGAAGGAAGGTGTTGAACGTGAGCTGGACCATTGGAGAATATGCTGGCCTCTTCTGCTGATTGTTAATTCTACTGAATACTCCCACTTATTCCAACACACCCCCCTCAAGATGGAGCATCTTGAGTTTTAGAGGGAATAGCAGAGATGCAAGAGAATCTGGGGTCGAAAGAGAAGCACTCCAGAGAGAAAAACAGCAATGTACTTCAACCGGAATGAAAGAGCATCCATGGCTCTGAAATCGGGGATTTGCTGAAGAAAAACTTCATCATCATTGATGAGTAAAATGAAAACTGGAAATGCCAAACACCAGTGCAATCTCCAAGCCTCTCGCCAGTGGGAACTTTTGTCAAACACGGAAATCCAAGAAAACTGATTTGATTGAATCTGAAATTCAGCTTCTGCCATGGAGATGCAAAGAAGCTTTATCAAAGAAGAAAAGAGCAGTTGGAACGAAAGCCATTACGCTCTGATACCATGTTGAGAAATTGAAACCAGAAGCAATCCAGCAAAAAAAGGAAATTATAGCAGAAACATGAACCAGCAAGAACAAATCAGAAGAAGAATGAAACTGAGACTTATGCTACTATGAACTAAAAGAATGAAGCTACTACTAACTGAAACCCGAAAATGAAAAGATAGAATTCAATATGATGAACACATTGAAAGAACTTGAGAAAGGGGAATTTTATTATTCATCAAGCTCAATTACTGTTGTGAATACATTGATCTATTTATAGGCTAAAATATCTAACAAACTAACTACATAACAAATTAAAAAAGAATCTAGATGAAGCATGTGTTGGCCGTGTGATAAAAGGATCTGGAAGGAAGGTGTTGAACGTGAGCTGGACCACTGGAGAATATCCTGGCCTCTTCTGCTGATTGTTAATTCTGCTGATTACTTCCACTTATTCCAACAGCTTTGCCCCTGCCTTTAGTAATAACAAATCAAATGATTAAGAAATAGAGAAAATTAGGCACATTCATGTATTTATGTTTCAAAATTCAAAAACAAGTATTTCATAAAGTATTTCTTAAATCAAGTTTCACAAAAAATGTATTTTTTAAATCAGGTATCTCAAAAAAATCTAACGAAGCATTTATTCCCTCCCCCACATTCTCTCTATTGATTACATGCTCCCCATCACCTCCAATCCTTCCTCTCCCCCCACTTTTTCACCACCACCATTGAACCCACATACCACCACTGCCACTATCACCGCTTCAAGCGTGTTATAAATTCATCAAATATAATATTAATTAATTATCTCCCATGACATTAATTTGAGCTGGAGCATTTAAAACTGGTGCGTGACATATTGTTGATCTCTTTGGTCAGTAAATGTGTCTAAATGAATTATCTTTCGAACCGCTTGTTCGAATTATCTTTTACGAGAATTTAGATTCATTATTTCGAGCTTGTTAATTTCTCCCATTAATGCAGAGAAAATTGTCCAATCAAATTGACAATCAACAAACTGTATTCTAAAGTATCATCCATTTGGGATAAATGGTTCAAACTTCGCATTTATTCTCGACATTTTTTAATCATCTTAGTGTGGTGTATTAATTGTACATATATTGAACTATCAAATAATTAGGTGAAGAAACCAGGTTAAGCCAATTATAACAGGGAGAACTATGATGTAGGTATGGTGCTTAATAGAATTTCCTAAATAGACATGGGAAGTGCTGGTGAGTAATTGCTTATGCAGAGAGCGTATGTATATATTTTCAAGAATGTATATGTTTTGCTTTTGTATTTCGTTGAGATAACTAGAATCCTAACAATCTATCTTTCCTATTTGTAATTTTTTTACATAGATGTATTGTTTTCTCTATTTTCTCCGAAGCTTAAATTAGTCAATAAATAAAAATTTTGTATGCTTAGTTGGTACAAAAATATTTATGATTAGTGAATGTTTAGTTGGTGGACAGAGGTTTCAAAAGCAGAATGGACTAATTCATATTTCGTTCTTAGTTGCAAAATTCGATTTCAAATTTCAATAGGAACGAGAACTAATCCTCATTTCCTATTCTCTCTCCCACTTTGGATTTTGGAATGACAATTAAAAAATGAGATATTTTGATACTATTTGATTATATATATATATATATATATATATATATATATATATATATATATATATATATATATATATATATATATATATATTTTCCGACAGTTACATGGAACGAAAAATGTCTAATTATATTCTTGAATAAGATTATTTATGATGCCAATAATATATCTCATCTTATGTTAAGTATCGATGACATGTCATATTAATTAATTTAGCCATAAAATGTAGATTGGACCATTGAGGAGAACAATCTATTCGAGTATTCCAATGAAGATCGTAATTTGAATTGCATTGTATATAACAAGATTGCTTCAATCATCCCTGGACAAACATTAAACAAATTAAAGAGCATTATAAAGCATTGGCGGAAGATGTTGACATGATCGAATTGGGTCATGTTCCATTACCTAACTATATAGACATTGATAATAGCAAGCATGAATCAACTAGGACACCGAAAAAAATTCATACAAAAAATTGGACCAAGGAAGAACACGAGTATATACATTCAGATTTGTTTAATTACTTGCATTTTTCTTTGTTCTTCAATGTTAATTAATTCGAACTGTGTATGATGGCAAAAATATTTGATTTGCTATTGTTTTGTCTTGATGCAGAAATTCCTTGTTGGACTAGAAAAGTATGGGAAGGGAAATAGGAGTAGAATTTCAAGAAATTGTGTATTGACAAGAGCCCAACCCAAGTTGCTAGTCATGCTCAAAAAGTACTACTTTCGTCTTCGAAAATCAGCTACACTTTAATTCACAAATTTTACACGTTCTCATCGGATATTATTTGTGTTCTAACTTTCTCTCTCTTGTTATTTTTTCTTCATTTTATTTAGAATTGATGAGGCTAATGTGGAGGAACAGACGATTGCATATTTGGAGCGCTTGAATTGTCGGCGCTCAAAGAAAGTGGCATAACTTTTGCATACGGTGTCCGTTTTGGGCCCATAGCCCCATTTCGGAAGGCTCGCGACGATTCGGATTGAACTCACTACTTTGCTATGACGTATGATGGATTTTGGGCATTTGACGTCGTCTTCCTAGTCAAAGCAGCATTTTAAGTTTCGTAGTTCGTTAATTTTAATGTTTATTTGTTTTGCTTTGTAGCCCAGCCCATTTAGGGACTGTTGGCCCAGTAGGTTAACTATTTTCTTTCATATTTAAAGCTCTCCAAACGTTTGTAATTTTTTTGGTTGTTCAAGAAATAAGAAAAGGGCGTGAGTTTTTTAAAGAGCAATCCGTTTTCACCTTGTTATTGTTTGCCTTGTAGTTTCGAACTACATCAGTTGGTATCAGAGCATGGTTCATGGAAGAGGACGTCCTGGTCGTGGTGGCCGCAGTGGCCAGATTGATGAAGTTGCAGATCTGCGTAATCAGATCGACGCGTTAACAGTTCGGTTTGATCAATTCATGACTTGGGCGACGGAGGTCGTGCAGAACGGACTACCTCCTGCCCCTCCACATCATGACCCCGCAAGTGACGGGGAAGACGGGTATGATTCGGGCGAAAGGTTAGAAGAGGAGACATTATCAGCTGTACGTGGCGTTCGCGTACAATCCCCTCTTGTGCGGGATACATTTCAACGTTGGGAATCTAGAATCAAGATTAATATTCCTAAATATCATGGTGGGATAGAGGTGGGATGAATCCCTTGATTGGCTAGCGGCAGTGGAGGAGATCTTGGATTACAAGGAGGTGCCTGACGATAAAAGGGTACCATTAGTGGAGACGCGTTTGCGTGGTCGCGCTGCTGCTTGGTGGCAGCAACTGAAGCAAAACCAGATCTAGCAGGGCAAGTAAAAAATTCAGTCGTGGGAAAAGATGAAAAATAAAATTGAAAGCGGTGTTTCTTCCTTTCAATTATACCAGGACCTTGTATCAGCGATTACAAAATTTAAGGCAGGGCAACCGATCTGTCGATGTTTATTCCACAGAATTTTATCAGCTGATAGCACGTAATGACGTGGGAGAATCAGAGGATCAGTTGGTGGCACGCTACATTGGTGGGTTGCGGTTGAATTTGCAGGATGTTCTTAATATGTTTTCGTCGGTGTCTGTTTCAGAGGCTTACCAGCGCGGACTCCAGGCTGAAAATCAGCAAGTCCGTCGTTCTGCAGTAATTAATTCTAGTGGTCCATCTGGAGGTGGGGGTCGACTATTCGCCCCAAACCCCACATCTGGTCCGTCCCAATCCTCCATAGCTAGCGGTTGGGGCGTTGATCGGAACATTCGGCCAGCGGCTTCCCCAGCTGCAATCCCGAGTGGTTGGGCTCCTTCTGGTGGACGAGGGCGTGGTATTCAGTATTTTGGTTGTGGTAACTTTGGTCATTTGAGGAGGGAGTGTCCTTCGCAAGGACAACCACGTCCAGGTTTGTTGATAAGAAAGGCAACGCACACCTATTTCGAAGAACCTATCCATGTGGCAAATGGGGAAGAAGAGGCTGAAATAGTGTATACAGGTGACACATGTCCCCTTTTGGTAGTGTGACAGGCGTACCTTACGCCTAAGGGGTCGTTTGAGGATTTGCAGCACAATAACATATTTCTGTCCACATGTACCATTGAGGGCAAAGTGTGTAAGTTCATTATTGATTCGGGCAGCTGCGAGAACGTGATATCAGAAGTGGCCGTACAGAAACTGAAGTTGTCATCCGAACCCCATCCTGCTCTATATAGCCTGGCATGATTGAGATGAGGTAATGAGATTCGTGTTACTAGACATGTGCTGGTTCCCTTTTCTATTGGCAGTGTGTATCGTGATAGTGTTTCGTGTGATGTAGTGCCTATGGACGCATGTCATCTTTTGTTAGGTCGTCCATGGCAGTTTGATAGGGATGTGTGTCATGAGGGGTGTCGGAACGCGTATACGTTCACCTTTTCGGGTAAGAAAATTATACTACTACCCTCCATGGATGCTCATTGTGTCTCTTCGGCAGGAGACAGTAGTAATTTACTTTCCCAATCTTTGTTTGTGCGTGAGATGTTGGCGGAAGGTATTGTTTTGTTACTGGTGGGAACTGAGGCGACGGGAGTGTCGACAGTTCCTATGGCAGTCGAGGGAGCGGGTCTTCACCCCAAAGCTACCGCCTTAATATCCGAATTTCATGATGTATTTCCGGAGGACCTTCCTCGGTGTCTTCCTCCTTTGCTGGATATACAACAAGAAATTGATCTGATACCTAGTGCATCACTACCAAACCGCCCGCATTATCGAATGAGCCCTATCAAACATGAGGAGTTGAGGAGACAAGTTGAGGAGTTGGTGCAGAAGGGGTATATCAAAGAAAGCCTTAGCCCGTGTGCAGTCCCCACGCTTCTAGTGCCAAAAAAAGATGGTAGTTATCGAATGTGTGTAGATAGCAGAGCCATCAACAAAATAACAGTTCGATATCGTTTTTCGATACCGCGGTTAGATTATTTATTGGATCAGTTGGCAGGAGCAACAGTATTTACCAAACTGGATTTGAAAAGCGGGTATCATCATATCAAGATTTGCCCTGGTGATGAGTGTAAGACAGTGTTTAAGACACGAGAGGGATTATTTGAGTGGCTAGTTATGCCATTCGGTTTATCCAATGCACCAAGCACGTTCATGCGGGTGATGAACCAAGCCCTTCGCCTTTTATTGGTAAGTGTGTGGTCATATACTTCGATGACATATTGGTGTATAGTAGATCCGATGAGTCTCACGGTGTGCATTTGAGGGATGTCCTTGCCGTTTTGCGCAGAGAAGAGTTCTTCGCAGCCCGTAACAAGTGTGTTTTCTATACTGAAAGTTTTCTATTTTTGGGGTATGTTGTGTCAGTCAGTAGGGTGACGGTAGATTCAGCTAAGATTGATGCGATCCGACAGTGGCCCCAGCCTAAATCAGTTTCTGATGTGCGGAGTTTCCATGGTTTGGCGTCCTTTTATCGACGATTTATTCAACACTTTAGCACCATCATGTCTCCCATTACTGATTGCATGAAAAAGAGCAAGTTTCAGTGGACTCCCGAGGCTGAGGAGGCGTTTGTGGTTATTAAGGAGCGCTTGACTTCAGCCCCGATACTTGTATTGCCTGATTTCGCAAAGTCTTTCGCCTTACATTACGATTCCTCCAAATTGGGCATCGGGGCTGTTCTCAGTCAAGAAGGGAAACCAATGGCTTATTTCAGTCAGAAATTAGCAAGGGCTCGTAGGCTATATAGCACTTATGACGTAGAACTTTATGCAGTTGTTCAGGCTATACGCCATTGGCGGCATTATCTATTTCAGCGGGAATTTATTTTATACAGTGATCATGAGGTCCTCAAGCATTTGTCTAGTCAGGATTCGGTATCTGCCCGTCATGCATCATAGATTGCCTTCTTGCAGCAGTTCAACTTTGTCATCAAACACGAGGCTGGTTTTTCTAATCGTGTGGCAGACGCGCTCAGTCGGCGACATGGATTATTAGCACGTCTACAGGTGGCAGTCACGGGGTTTGAAACTTTTGCCTTTCTTTATGCTGATGATTCGCCTTTTGGCCCCATTTTTCATCGTTTAATGCAGGGACCTCATCCTCCTTTTTTGTTAGAAGATAGTTATGTATTTCGGGGTGTTCAGCTGTGTATACCGGATTGCAGCCTACGTTTGAAGTTGATCGAGGAGTTTCATGGTAAGGGTCATGTAGGCTGAGATCGTACTGTAACTCTCATTAGTACCTCTTTTTATTGGCCTTCTATGCGCCATGAAGTGGAAAAGTTTGTCTCGCGGTGCAGGGTGTGTCATGTGGCAAAAGGAAAGGTCACAAATGCTGGGCTTTATCATCCCTTATCAGTGCCTTCAGCTCCGTGGACTGATATTAGCATGGATTTCGTCCTGGGTTTACCGTGCACACAGCGTGGTCATGACTCCACTTTTGTGGTCGTGGATCGATTTTCGAAAATGGTACACTTCATGCCTTGTAAGCGTACCACTGATGCTTTCAAGGTTTCCCAACTGTTCTTCAGCTGTTCTTTGCTACGTGGGTTCACATCAGGTGGCACACACATGAGGCGACGGTGGATGCAACCTACAAATGAGAAAATGAATGGAGTTTATAAGAGGTAATAGATTAATTAATAAGTGTAGGATGAATATATTAATTTGTAGGTTGTCCAATTCTATAATTAAATATATGATTTCACGAAAACAATCACAAAATACTAAAAAAATATTGTATTTTTTAAAAATGATTTGTAACATAATGATCTATCTTTTTCACTTAAAATAAATTAAAATTGAAGACGCCTTATATATTATTTTCATTATTATACTTTGACATGAAAATTAAATTGTTATCACAAAACTATAACTTTTTCCATGCGCAAGTAATACGATAGAAGTTGGTGAGTAATTGCTTATTCAGAGAGCGAATGTATATATTTTCAAGAACGTATATGTTTTGCTTTCGTATTTAGTTGAGATAACTGGAATCCTAATAATTTATCTTTTCTTTTGGTAATTTTTTTACATAGATGTATTGTTTTCTCTATTTGTTCTGAAGCTTAAATTAGTCAATAAATAAAAATTATGTATGCTTAGTTGGTACAAAAATATTTATGATTAATGAATGTTTAGTTGGTGAACGGAGGTTTCAAAAGCAGAATGGACTAATTCATATTTCGTCCTTAGTTGCAAAATCAATTTCAAACTTCAATAGGAACGAGAACTAATCCTCATGTCCTATTCTCTCTCCCACTTCGGATTTTGGAATGACAATTAAAAAATGAGATACTTTGTTACTATTTAATTATATATATTTTTATCTCTTACTTTAGATTTATTACTTTAATTTCTTTTATTTTTTGTCAAATGTATAAAAAAATTTAACTTTATGTTTTCCGGTTCAAAATCCATTGAAATCTGAGGCGTCATTTTAAAATTAATAAAGAGCTTGATATTTATAATTATAAGCTTGAAATCCATTAATATTTACTAAAATCCTTCAAACTAGTGAAATTTATTGAAATTCACAAGTGATTGGAGACACATAAATTAGTAAAGTATAACCAGAGATATATAGATTTAAAATTTGATTTGAGGACATCTCCCAAAAGCATGTTTTTGCGCCCCATTAAAATTTTTGAATCTGGAAATAAAGCTGGAATTTTTTCGACAGTTACATGGAACGAAAAATGTCTAATTATATTCTTGAATAAGATTATTTATGATGCCAATAATATATCTCATCTTATGTTAAGTATCGATTACATATCATATTAATTAATTTAGCCATAAAACGTTGATTGGACCATTGAGGAGAACAATCTATTCGAGATTCCATTGGAGATCGTAATTTGAAAAACCATTGACCAAATTAAAGAGCATTATAAAGCATTGGCGGAAGATGTTGACATGATCGAATTGGGTCATGTTCCATTACCTAACTATATAGACATTGATAATAGCAAGCATGAATCAACCAGGACGCCGAAAGAAATCCACACAAAAATTGGACCAAGGAAGAACATGAGTATATAAATACATATTTGTTTAATTACTTGCATTTTTCTTTGTTCTTCAATGTTAATTAATTCACACTATGTATGATGGCATAAATATTTGATTTGCTATTGTTTTGTGTTGATGCAGAAATTCCTTGTTGGACTAGAAAAGTATGGGAAGGGAAATAGGAGTAGCATTTGAAGAAATTGTGTATTGACAAGAGCCCAACACAAGTTGCTAGTCATGCTCAAAAAGTACTACATTCGTCTTTGAAAATCAGCTACACTTTAATTCACTAATTTACACGTTCTCATCAGATATTATTTGTGTTCTAACTTTCTCTCTCTTGTTATTTTTTCTTCATTTTATTTAGAATAATGCAACCTAACACTAGTTGTGCTAGAACACCAGTTTAGATAGTAACACTTGACATGTTTAATTAAACGAATCATGTGGCATTTTATTAAGCATGAATTATTTGTACTTGTAAAAAGTTGTGTGACTCCATTTGTGTGTGTGTGTGTATTCTCTGTTTTTTTTTTTTGTTATTTTACTACTTTGTTTTATGTTTATTTATTTAAGAGAATGTCAAATTCATCAATTAATTGTCAAAGTAGAGGAAATAATGTGTTTTGCTGCAGTGGCTCCAGATCGGCCACAACGACTATGGCGGATGCGAATGCGTTTTGTAGGATGTCTTCTATTTCCCTTACGAGGTTGGATATTGTAAGTTCATATCTATATCATATTTAAAATACATGTGCACTGTTCTTGAGGTATCCAGTTATGCCATCTAAGGCTACTCGATGGTCATTAAGAGGGCCTACCACAGTGTGTCTTCGAGTACTTTCGAATAAGTATGCATTGTCAAGAGGTTCCTCTTAGTAAAGGGTGGGGTAGAGTCCATCCAACCCCCCAAAAATAAAGAAAATTTTGCATTTAGACCGTTTCACGAGCCAGTTTATAGGTCAATTACGAATTTCAATTCTCGAACAAAGAAAAAGGTTCTTAATACTGCTTTGAAGTTGTCAAAACATACTATGTAGTGCACTTTTTCAATTTACTGAACAATGAGGTTACTGAAAATTATTGCATGAAAGGGGTTTAATAAACCTAATTCGTGGCCGTCACCACTTTTGGTTGGTACCATTTCAAGATCTCGGGACTAGTTACATGTAAAGCATATTTCGAAATGAAAAATAATTAAACAGTGGCAGTAGCGTTATAGGAGACTAATCATTATTAAACCTTCGATATAGAATTCAACAACATAGGCTATACAATGGATGAGAGGTTCCTTTTATAGTTGTAATACAAGAGTCATCGTTATTAAACTTTCAATTTAGGATTCAACAATATAGGTTAATACGGTCTCCTTTGGGATTGATTTTAGATCCCAGCTTTAAAAAAATTATAAAAAATTTTGGCAAAAGATTTAGAGAATCAGTAAAATGGTAGCTTCTCAGATTCTACTTTTAACATCTTTAATTAGGTATAATTTAAATACCAATTTAACTATTATATAATGATCATTCACTAATAAATATATAATTTACAACACTTCCCCCTTAAATGATACATTATAAAATATTTGCCTTGTTAAGATCTTGTCAAAAAAATCTAATGGGACAAAACTTGAGCCAAGGGAAAGAGTAAAGTTGCTCCCATGATTTCGATAAATGAAATTTTTTATATCGAGCCAGCCATGTATTGTACTTCAATGTCTTCAATATTGCAATTCTAGTCATTTTTTTCTCGTATAGTCTTCATACTAGATATTTATCAACCCTTTGATGACCGAGTAACATGATTATTCAAAAAATAGCTCTTTTTCTTCTTTTCAGGAGTCTCCTACTTATAAGATTATTATTTTGAGGGTAAATGTCTTGTAGATTATAGACATTCATTATAAAATGAATATGCATAGTTAAAATCATACTAGAAAAAGTCTCTTGAAAAAATTCTAATGAAGGAAAAATAGTACATTATTCTTTTAAATGTCACAAAAATTGTCTTACTAAAAATCTTGTCAAAAAAATTCAATGAGACAAAATCTTATTCAAGAAAAAAAGAGTACAGTGCGTATATATTTCCCTCATGATACTATCACTTCAATTACATGATTCAGGCATATTAAATCTTTCAAAAATAACATTAATAGTCATACTAGATGAATTTGTTATAATAGTCAAAAATAACATTAATAGTCATAATAGTCATGACAACTTTTTCTTTTAGATTATCTTTCTCTCTCGTAACAACATAACTTATTGAGATATCTCAATTTTTAACATTTACGATATCCAAATCTCTTCTAGAGTTACATTTTTTTATGTCTATATACTTTACAAAAATATACACCTCCTAATGGGACCATCTTCTTTATATGCTCCATTTTCTTTTGGGGATTTTTTTTCCTTTTAATCGAATGTAATCATACTTTAGGTGTGCCATAAATTTATCAAATATAATATTATCAAATTGTTCTTCCAATACATCAATTCAAGTTGGAGCATTTAAAGTTAGTGTGTGAGATATTTTTTTATATCTTTGATCAGTAAATGCATATAATTGAATCACCATTCAAAATTCAGGATTGAATTATCTTTTGGAGGATCTAAATAATATAATGATGCATTATGTACATAATTTTTCTGCTTCTTTATCCTCCCCTATTGGTGAGAGAATTGTCCAATTAAATTGACAATAAGCAAATCATGTTATAAAATATCACCCGTTAGAGCTTAGAATATTTCATAAAGGTTCAAAATAGACTTGTATTCTCAACATTCTTTAATATCCATCTTAGTGCATTATGTTGGATCAATTGTATATGTATTGCACCATCAAAATAATTAGATGAAAAATCTGGCTCTGATCATATGCCAAATATAGGGAAAGAACTTTGATATTGGTATGATACTAATAACATTCCCTAGAGAGAATTAGGAAACACTTTATTTTCAATAGTAATAGTTTAGAAATTAATTGAAATTGTATTTAACAAACAATAATGTTAAACTATTTATCTTCATTCCAACTAACACTTGTTCATAGAGTGAGATTTAGTCTCACTAACATTAACAAGACACACCATTTTGATCGTATAATCTAAAAATTATGCTAATAATTTAAAATTTGAGCATTAATTTCGTGAACTTCAGGCTGCAAACACCATACAATCATCTAATAGATGTATCATATCTATTAGATACAAATAATATCTAGATAGTCAACATGGAGGGTGACGAGGTCCTATGTATCATACTAATTAATTTTCAAGATCAAAAGGGATTTAATGTCACCTTTAACTAGTGATGACCAATGGTCAATGACCAATTTATGATACAGAGATTAAGTATTATATGAGAATTCAATGGATTGAAGAACTTTCTGGTTTTTCAATAAATGTTCATTTGAATTCTCATTTTGCATAATTCTCACTTAGTTTGTAATCAATCAATGAATTGCTTCTAGGATCTCTCAAACAATGATATGAATGTCTTTTGCAATTGTAGCACACTCGAGCAACCTTATGAAATTCATCATAGATATCTGTATTTATAGTTGGGGACGCTTAGGTGTTATGGGCCATGTAAAGCTCTTCAAAATCGCAATTAGGTTTTTTCCGGATCGACCTGTCGCTCGAATGAGAAGCTAGCGACACACTGTCGCTCGAGCGAGAGCTCAACGACAGGCGGGCGACAGACATTCTGTTTTTGTCGCTCGAGCAGTGTCTAGGCGATAGGCTACCAAAAATGCAGTGCCGTGTTTCTCCTCTTTTTATGCTCGAACCCTAGACCTCATAACCCAATTTATACAAATTGCACCCTAGGTCCTTGACTTTTACAGCACATTACAAATTAGTCATTTTGTCCACAGAATCGCCAACACTAAAAACCAACACTTTTGATAATTAGAAGAGTTTTTAAAGGAAGTTAGTCCAATGTGGCATCCTCTAAAAACACTTTCGGAACAGGAAGTACTTTTAAAAATTAGTTTCCAAATAAAAATTAGGTAGCTTATTCCAAAAACTCTCTTGTAAGGAGCGAAAGAAAAAGTTTAAATCATTCCAAATGGGCCCTTTAGTATACCAAATATTTTATATTATTTTATGTAATTTCATTCAAATCACCTTATCGACAATTTTTTGACACAGCTTTTTCCTTTGGTGATAATTAAAAGAATTGTTTAGATAAATTTAATTTCTCGATGAAAAATTCTATTGCTAATAAGTAATAAAATAAAAATAAATTAAATGCTAATGATAAAAAAAGTCACAAGTAACAAAATAACATAAAAAATAACAAATTTTTGTAAATGGTAAGTTATTGGTGAATGACAATTATACCCATGCAACCTTAGAAATTATTACCATATGTATCCCTAATCATTCCCTATAAATATATGACTTTGGTTCTCATTATGATACGCACAAGTCTATTGACTTTTATTTTCTCATCTTTTTTTCTCTCTTTTGATAACACGTTATCAGTAAGATAACTTAATTTTTCAAAGTCTAGTGAAGGTAGTAATTTTTTTTAGCATAATCATCTACCACATGCACTAAAATTAATTTGGTGACATGTGAATTTTTTTTAGTATACACACATCGTAACGGGGCAGACTTGCAATCAGATTCTAACTTGCTTTATCAATTCACATCTGTATACATGTCTGTTTGCATGTTATATAGAATTTAGTCCATTCATGTTTAGTCAATTCATGTATGTACATATGATCTATGATTTATGTCTTTGAATTCATGTTTGGACAATCTTTATGATTTATGCATGTGCATAAAATCACGTCTTTGAATTAATCGTTTGAAGTCGAATTCACCAGTTTCTTCTTAATCACACGTCTTCGAATTAATTCATGTTTATATAAACTGCCATTATGATTTTGCATTAATAAATGTCTTTATGCGTAAATATTCTGCAGTATGCTCCTAATTGTATTTCATTGAACGTATTTTATTCTACAATATTAAATTCGGTATATGGAGAATTTTTTTTCCTAATTCATGTTTGGAAGATTTTTTTGTTAATACATTTTTGGTAATTAATTTTTCTATATAAATTCATATTATGTCTATATGGTAATTAAATATTTTTAGATGTTTTTCTATAAACTTTAAATTAATAATTCATTATGTTGTTGCTCTTGAAGTAGCACAACATTATAATTAATATTCCAAAAGAATATTACCACTACAACAAAAATCGGCTTTTGCAACGTTTGAAAAATGTTGCTAAAACCTTTTTGCAACGTTTTTGCATGTGTTGCGGGCTTCAGTGTTGCCGTAGACCATATGGATACGGCAACGTTTATACAACGTTGCAAAAGCAATAAAAAAACGTTGCGGAAAGTCATTTGTAACGTTTAAAAAACGTTGCGGAAAGTCATTTGCAACATTTTATAAACGTTGCAAAATAA
The DNA here is from genome assembly GCA_035079005.1 of Fraxinus americana. Classification (NCBI taxonomy): domain Eukaryota; kingdom Viridiplantae; phylum Streptophyta; class Magnoliopsida; order Lamiales; family Oleaceae; genus Fraxinus; species Fraxinus americana. The sequence continues at coordinate 13,005,842 of CM068706.1, read as the reverse complement.
AAGTTTTTGCAACGTTGCGGAAAGTCTATTACAAATATTGTTGCTTCTTAAGTAGCACATTATTATTGATATTCTAGATAAATTTTACTTGCTCCCGAAGAGCATAATTATGTAAAATCTAACATAAATTATGTTTTTACTCCAGAAGAGTAAATCCTTAAATAACTTTATTATAACAATATTTGATTTCTCTTGAAGAGCATAATTATAATGTTCAATATTTCAGAAGAATATTGATATATTACTCTCGAAGACGCAAATATATGGCTCCTAAAGAGCTAATGTTTCGAAATAATAGTTCATTGTTGTCCCTGAAATTTCACAACATCATAATTAATATTTCAGAAGAATATTACTTGCTCCTGAATAGCATGAATTATAATTTTCAATATTTCAGAAGAATATTAACATATTGCTTTTCAATGAGCAATCATAAATACAACGTGCTCTCAAAATAACACACGCTTCGAAGAATGTATCGTTTTGAATTCATGTTCATCCTTGAAGGACAACATGTAATTAATGTCATGAGTACATTGATTAGTTTGATTACTTGATTGGTATATGATTATATAATATTTAATTGTATTCTTCGAAATTAAATAATTGAATTATATATTATATTGAACTAGAAGTTCAATTTGATTTTATTGTTTGGCACGATCAGTTGGACCACCACTAGATCAATAATGATGCGAAATTCAAATGGATATTCAACGAAAAACCAGAAGATTCTTCAATCAAATGATTTCATATATATATCATTTGTTCTCTTTAACGACAATTGATCATTATACATCAATAATTAAAATAGGGATTGAATTCCCTATATTTTTGAAAATTAATTAGGGTGATAAATGGTGTCCAGTCACCCACCACGTTGACCATCTAGATATTGTTTGTATCTAATAGATTTAATACAAATACTAGATGATTGCATGGTTTTTGCAACTTGAAGTTCGCGAAAATACTGCTCAAATTATGAGCATAATTTTCAGATTATACAATCAAGGCGATGTGTCTTGTTAACACTAGTGATTCTAAATCTCAACTTTTTAATAAGTGTTAGTTGAGATGTAGTTGAGATGTGGATAAATTGTTTAACATTATTGTTTGTTAAACGCCTCCAATTAATTTAATTGAGCACAAAATACTTTCAATTTTTGTTTGGAGAATGCATCATGCCAACATCAAATTCTCCCTATTACAATTGGCTTATGGTTAGAGCTTGATTTCTTTATCTAATCATTTGATAGTACAACATATGTACAATTAATCCACAACATTGCATTGAGATGAAAAGTAAAGAATGTTGAGAATAAATGTGTAGTATTAAACCTTATCCCAAATTGGTGATATTTGATAACTCAGAAAAATGATTGTCAATTTGATTTAACAATTCTCTCAGTATTAGGGGGAGACTTAAGAAGATGAAAATAATGTACAAATACATTATTATCTAAATCCTCACAAAAGATAAATTCGAACCAGAAGTTCAGAGGATAATTCATTTAGATGCGTAGATTAACAATCTCACACATCAGCTTTACGTGCTGCAACTCGAATTGACTCCTGGAAGGACAATTCGTTGATATTATATTTGATAAAATTATGACACTCCTGAAGCATGATGATATTAGATTATATTACAAAATCCTCCAAACAAAAAATGGCGCAATTGGTAAAGATGGTCTTATTAAGGAGGTATATTCTCTTAATATTTAGACATAACATATTATAAAACCCCAGAAGAGGTTCAGGTACCTGAAAAAATGAAAATTGAGATATCTCAATAAATTATGTCATTATGGAAAAATAAATAGAATAAAAAAAGATAAGAAAAAGTTGTCGACAACACTTTTTCACATGATGTACTGCATCATATTATGAATAGCGATGAATCGAAATATATTCATTGAAATATATCGATCGAATAAATGATTGGTCAAATAAAATGACACGATCATACTAAAATTGAATTTACTAGAGAAACATACAGTCTGAACACCTAAAGGTGTATACTTATGCAAAATGAATATAGAAAAAGTAAAGTCTTAATATGAAATGTACGACTCTTTATAATGAATTCTACGAAAACTTGTGTAAATAGATAAATTATCACGTGGTGGATGTAATCACAAGTCTCTAATTTATTAGTCTTACAATGTATGAAATTTGACATGCATATAACAAATTTGATTATAGCCAACTTATTTGGCATAGGTATTAATGTTAAGTTGAAAGATTTAATATGCTTGAAGCATATAATTCAAATAATATTATCATGAGGGGGAGTAAACACGCGTTGTACTCTTTTTACCTTGATCGAGGTTTTGTCCCATTGGATTTTTCTGGAAATGTTTTTAATGAGGCAACTTTTGTGGCGTATTCAAAAGAATAAATGTACTCTATTTCCTTCATTACGATTTTCCCATAGGGTTTTTCCTAATAAGGTTTTAGTGAGGCCTATTCTTTGTGTAATTAATGTCTATAACCTAAAAGATATTTACCCTCAAAATAATACTCTGAGAATCCTGAAAAAATCAACAAGAGCTATTTTTCAAATCATCTTATTACTGTAGTCATCAAGTTTTGTCCATCTCAATTTTTTTGAAGACGTTGCAGTACAAGATATAAATATTGAAGACATGACATACAAGATATGGATCCCTTGATACAAGAATTGAAATAAAGGGGAGTAGCTGTATTCTTTTTCCTTTGATCAAGTTTTGTCCCACTAGATTTTCTTGACAAGGTTTTAACGAGGCATCAGTTTATTACTCTTCATATTTGTATTCTTTATTGTTGGCATTTTTGTCCCATCGGGTTTTTGTCAAATAATGTATCAAGAAGATAGATATTTTGTAATGTGTCATTCAAGGGGGAGCGTTGTAAATGGTAAGTTATTGGTAAATGACAATTGTACCCATACAGCCCTAGAAATTATTACCATATGTATCCCTAATTATTCCATATAAATATAGGTCTTTTGTTTTTATTATGATACACACAAGTCTATTGACTTTTATTCTCTCTTCTCTTTTTCTCTGTTTTTATAACACAAATTACATTATAAGGGAGTTTTTATCATTTAAAAACTTGAGAAAAATATTATCTAGTATATTCAGTTTGCCATTAGAATATTCATCGACAAATTAAATGAAAATAATTTTTTCTAGAAATCTCGCTGTTAGTTAAATAAGAATTAAAAAATAATTTAAGACTATGAGCAAACTTTCAGTTATTAATGTTAAAATAGTAAATATTTAGATCAGTTTAATTTATCAACATAAGTATTATCAATAAACTACATAACTAAAATACTATTAAAAAAAAAAAAAACTCATCCAACACTTGTATTATTATAAATAGAAAAAAAGAAAAAGAGAAATAATAATGTACAAACGTAATATTATTAGAAGTAAAAAACATAAACAAAAAATAAATGATTTTTATTCATTAATCAGTGATCGAAACACCTTTGGTGATTGTCGATAACGTCGCTGACAATATTGTCGGCTTTATCGCTAACGAATGTGCGTCTGTGATACTCATGATATAACTTTCTGATTTTTGTCACATTCCATCGATGATTTCGTATGTGATCATTTTTTAACTTTTAATTTATTTTAGGATTATTCTTAAAAACTTCTCCCTAGGATTTCATATAACACTCCCAAGTTTGAGCCGCCTTTGTGTCGCAAGGAAGGTAATGGCATTTGGGGACCGATGAGATCCTTAGAATGAGCATGTTTTAGAGAGAATTAGGAAACACTTTATTTTCAATAGTAATAGTTTAGAAATTAATTGAAATTGTATTTAACAAACAATAATGTTAAACTATTTATCGTCATCCCAACTAACACTTGTTCATAGAGTGAGATTTAGTCTCACTAACATTAACAAGACACACCGTTTAGATCGTATAATCTAATAATTATGGTAATAATTTAAAATTTGAGCATTAATTTCGCAAACTTCAAGTTGCAAACACAATACAATCATATAATAAATGTATCATATCTATTAGATACAAATAATATCTAGATTGTCAACATGGAGGGTGACGATGTCCTAATTAATTTTCAAGATCAAAAGGGATTTAATGTAACCTTTAATTACTGATGACCAATTTATAATACCAAGAATAAGTATTATATGAGAATTCAATGGATTGAAGAACTTTCTGGTTTTTCAATAAATGTTCATTTGAATTCTCATTTTGCATAATTATTGATTTAGTGATGATCTAATTGAACATGCCAAACAAGAAAAATGTTAAGAGTTATTGAACGTCTAGCTCAATACAATATTTTTTTCAATTGTACAATTAAGAAATATTGTCAGTAACTTTGTTGGATCGCGTTCTTCTAGGACATCAACGCCATATCCACTCAGTACGAATACAATTTCTAATTATGCTTTTTCAGGAGTACTTAAAAATTCGTTATTGCTCATGTATCTATTTCTCACAAATGAACTATCCAATTTCGATATTAGTCGTCGAATTTGAAGAACAATAAGTTGTGAACGTCCTATCCAAATTTCATGACAATCGGACCACAAAAGGTTAAAATATCAATGTTTTTTTTATCACAGTTGTGTAGGTTGTCTAGATCTCACAAATTTTTGCACCGTTGATTTCGGATTTTCTTTCTTTGTGCTAAGTAGAATACTTGATGATCTATCTTAAATCAGTTTAATATATCAAAGTTTTGACATATTTGAGAGTAATATAATATTCATTAATTAAGAATATTGGAACACAAAATGTTATGCTCTTCAAGTGTAATAATTAATATTCTTCTGAAATATTAACAAAATAAAAAGTTATTTTGCTTCAAAAACTACAACTCATGATCAAACTATTAAATTCATGTTTATTTCGGAATAACGATAAATTATTATAAATATAACATCCGTTCTTTAGAAGTAATAGCATAATATTGTTATTAAACCTTAAAATATTCTTCTAGAATATTTATAGATTTGTGAAGTTTTGATTCTGCTAGAGTAAACAACTTATTTTCATATAGATTGTATATCAGATCGTATTATTCTCTTCGAGATATATGATACTTCTTGAGCATGGAAAAAAAAATTATGATTCTCATTTTTTTGTTTAAAAAATAATATTATTATTGCTTCTTTAAGAGTAATAGATCAATATTACTCTTAAATATTGAAATTGTAATGTTATGTTTCACCAATAACATTGACAGGGAATTTGTGTACAATGTAATATGCACAAATATTATACCTTTCCAAAAGTAAAAATACAATATTATTATTAGATATTTTTATGTATGAATTTGTATCATGAGCAACAAAATAATAAAAATATGATATTCTTTGTCAAGCAATGCTACAATATTCTTTGTAATATTGATTTAGATACAAATATCATATTTCTTTTCAAGCATTGCTACAATAATCTTTTCAAATATTATGAGATCTTGTTATGTATGTATGTGCTTCTTCACGAGTAATAAAATGATACAAATATCATGGCATGAACAGGCAATTCCTATCCTATTTTTCACTTTATTTTCAAAATTGGACACGTACCTAATGGCCCTGAAGCCACGTCAACGATTTGAACTTCTATATAGAAGGGAACGATGTAACAAGCAAAGATCTAATACATTTTTTATTCTTAAAAAATCTTTTATAACTAGCTATTTCATGTACTGAATTTCGTTTCAGAGTGGCAACAAGCAATATGAATTAAGCTTAGTTGCCAGATGTTTTTAACATCTTTGTTGACAAAAGAAGATGTGTAAAAATATGATTGGATGTCATGGTATATTGTTTTTTTAAACAGTAACGAAATTCTTCCACATGGACATTTGACAACAAAGATGTCATTCAAGATATTAGTGTAGCATGATTAAAACAATATAGCCCCATCACTTTTGTAAGTAACCTATTCGTTTATCGCCCTCATAAACGTGTTATGACCCATTTGACATGACTTTTGAAAAGTGAAAAGAAGTTTTTGTGATCTGAAAGCTACTTTTGAACTTATTTGATTAATTTTATGAAAATACTTTTGATAATTATAAGAGTTTTTAAAGAAAGTTGTTCCAATGTGGCTTTCTCTAAAAACACTTTCGGAATAGGAAATGCTTTTAAAAATTAGATTTTCAAATAAAAATTAAGGTAACTTATTTCAAAAACTCTCCTGTAAGGAGCAAAAACAAAAGTTTAAATCATGCCAAATGGACCCTTTATTATACCAAATATTTTATATTATTTTATGTAATTTCATTCGAATCATTTTATCAACAAAATTTTTGACTCAGATTTTTCCTTTGGTGATAATTAAAAGAATTGTTTTGATACACTTAATATATCGATGAAAAATTCTATTGCTAATAAGTAATAAAATAAAAATAAATTAATGAAAAAAGTCACAAGTAACAAAATAACATAAAAAATAATAAATTGTTGTAAATGATAAGTTGTCGGTGAATGACAATTGTACCCATGCAGCCCTATAAATTATTACTATATGTATCTCTAATAATTCCCTATAAATATAGGGGTTTTGTTCTCATTATCACACACACAAGTGTATTGACTTCTATTCTCTTTTCTCTCTTTTTATAACACATTATCAGTACGATAACTTAATTTTTCAAAGTCTAGTGAATGTAGTAAATTTTTTTTAAGCATAATCATCTACCACATGCACCAAAATTAATTTGGTGACATGTGAATTTTTTTTAATATATACATACATCGTAACGGTGTAGACTTGCAGTCAGATTCTAACTTGCTTTTTCAATTCACATCTGTATACATGTCTATTTGCATGTCAGAATTTAGTCCATTCATGTTTAGTCAATTCATATATGTACATATGATATATGATTTATGTCTTTGAATTCATGTTTGCACAATCTTTATGATTTATGCCTGTACATAAAATCACCTCTTTGAATTAATCGTATGAAGCCGAATTCACCCGTTTCTGCTTAAACACACGTCTTCAAATTAATTCATGTTTATATAAACTGCCATAATGATTTTTCGTTAATAAATGTCTTTATGCGCAAATATTCTATAGTATGCTCCTAAACGTATTTCATTCTAAAATATTCTACCATTAAATTCGGTATATGAAGATTTTTTTTCCTAATTCATATTTGGAAGATTTTTTTGCTAATACATTTTTGCTTATTAATTTTTCTATATAAATTCATATTATGTCTATATGGTAATTAAATATTTTTAGATGTTCTTCTATAAACTTTAAATTAATAATTTATTATGTTGTTGCTTTTGAAGTAGCACAACATTATAATTAATATAATCTAGAAGAATATTACTTGTAGATTTGTCTATTACAAATATTGTTGCTCCTTAAGTAGCACATTACTGTTGATATTCTAGATAAATTTTACTTGCTCATGAAGAGCATAATTATGTAAAATCTAACATAAATTATATTTTTACTCCAGAAGGGTAAATCCTTAAATAATTTTATTATAATAATATTTGATTCCTCTTGAAGAGCATAATTATAATGTTCAATATTTCAGAAGAATATTGAAATATTACTCTTGAAGAAGCAAATATATGGCTCCTGAAAAGCTAATGTTTCGAAATAATAGTTCATTGTTGTCCCTGAAGTTTCATAACATCATAATTAATATTCCAGAAGAATATTACTTGCTCTTGAAGAGTATGAATTATAATTTTCGATATTTCAGAAGAATATTAACATATTACTTTTGAATGAGCAATAATAAATACAACGTGCTCTCGAAGTAACACATGCTTCGAAGAATGTATTATTTTGAATTCACGTTCATCCCTAAAGACAACATGTAATTAATGTCATGAGGACATTGATTAGTTTGATTACTTGAATGATATATGATTATATAATATTTAATTATATTATTCAAAATTAAATAATTGAATTATATCTTATATTGAACCAAAAGTTCAATTTGATTTTATTGTTTGGCACGATCAGTTGGACCACCACTAGATCAATAATGATGCGAAATTAAAAATTCAAATGGATATTCAACGAAGAACCAAAAGATTCTTCAATCAAATGATTTCATACATATTATTTGTTCTCTTTAACGACAATTGATCATTATACATCAATAATTAAAATAGAGATTGAATTCCCTATATTTCTGAAAATTAATTATGGTGATAAATGGTGTCCCGTCACCCACCACGTTGACCATCTAGATACTGTTTGTATCTAATAGATTTAATACAAACACTAGATGATTACATGGTTTTTGCAACCTGACTACTCAAATTATGAGCATAATTTTCAGATTATACAATCAAGACGATGTGTCTTGTTAACACTAGTGATTCTAAATCTCAACTTTTTAGTAAGTGTTAGTTGAGATGTCGATAAATGGTTTAACATTATTGTTTGTTAAACGCCTCCAATTAATTTAATTGAGAACAAAATACTTTCAATTTCTATCTAGAGAATGCATCATGCCAACATCAAACTCTCCCTATTACAATTGGCTTATGGTTAGAGCTTGATTTCTTCATCTAATTATTTGATAGTGCGATATATGTACAATTAATCCACAACATTGCATTGAGATGAAAGGTAAAGAATGTTGAGAATAAATGTGTAGTATTAACCCTTATCCCAAATTGGTGATATTTTATAACTCAGAAAAATGATTGTCAATTTGATTTAACAATTCTCTTAGTATTAATAGGAGAATTAAGAAGATGAAAATAATGTACAAATACATTATTATCTAAATCCTCACAAAAGATAATTCGAACCAGAAGTTCGGAGCATAATTCATTTAGATGCATAGATTAACAATCTCACACATATGTTTTAAATGCTGCAACTCGAATTGACTCCTGAAAGGACAATTCACTCATATTATATTTGATAAAATTATGACATGTGATGATATTAGATTATATTACAAAATCCTCCAAATGAAAATGGAGAAATTGGTAAAGATGATCTTATTAAGGAGGTGTATACTCTTAATATTTAGACATAACATATTATAAAACCCAGAAGAGGTTCAGATATCTGGAAAAAATGAAAATTGAGATATCTCAATAAGTTATGTCATTATGGAAAAAAAAAAAAACAGAATAAAAAAAGATAAGAAAAATTTGTCGACAACATTTTTGCACATGATGTACTTCATCATATTATAAATAGCGATGAATCGAAATATATTCGTTGAAATATATTGACCGAATAAATGATTGGTCAAATAAAATGACGCTATCATACTAAAATTGAATTTACTAGAGAAACTTGAAGTTTCTAGATGCGATTCTAGTAAAATTGAACTTACTAGAGAAACTTGAAGTTTCTAGACACGATCCTAGTAAAATTGAACTTATTAGAGAAACCTGAAGTTTCTGGATCTACCGTCTGAACACCTAAAGGTGTATACTTATGAGAAATGAATATAGAAAAAGTAAAGTTGTAATATGAAATGTAAGATTCTTTATAATGAATTTCGCGAAAACTTGTCTAAATAGATAAATTATTACGTGGTGGATGTAATCACAAGTCTCTAATTCATTAGTCTCACAATGTATGAAATTTGACATGCATATAATAAATTTGATTATAGCCAACTTATCTGGCATCGCTATTAATGTTACGTTGAAAGATTTAATATGCTTGAAGCATATAATTCAAGTAATATTATCATGGTGTGGAGTAAACACGCGTTATACTCTTTTTTGCTTGATCAAGGTTTTGTCCCATTGAATTTTTCTGGCAAGGTTTTTAATGTGGCAACTTTTGTGGCGTATTCAAAAGAATAAATGTACTCTTTTTCCTTTATTACGATTTTTCCCATAGGGTCTCTCCTAATAAGGTTATTTCGAATTATCTTATTACTGCAGTCATCAAATTTTGTCCATCTGAATTTTTTTGAAGACATTGCAGTACAAGATATAAATATTGAAGACATTACGTACAAGACATGGATTGCTTGATACAAGAATTGAAATAAAGGGGAGTAGCTGTACTCTTTTTCCTTCGGTCAAGTTTTGTCCCACTTGATCTTCTTGACAAGGTTTTAATGAGGCATCCGTTTATTACTCTGCATATTTGTATTCTTTATTGTTGGCATTTTTTTCCCATAAGGTTTTTGTCAAATAATGTATCAAGAAGTTAGATATTTTGTTATGTGTCATTCAAGGAGGAGTGTTGTAAATTGTAAATTATTGGTGAATAACAATTGTACCCATGCAGCCCTAGAAATTATTATCATATGTATCCCTAATAATTCCCTATAAATATAGGGCTTTGGTTTTCATTATGATACACACAAGTGTATTGACTTTTATTCTCTCTTATCTTTTTCTCTCTTTTTATAATTCAAATTACATTATAAGGGAGTTTTATCATTTAAAAACTTGAGAAAAATATTATCTAGTATATTTAGTTTGCCGTTAGAATATTCATCGACAAATTAAATTAAAATATTTTTTTTCTAGAAATTTTGTCGTTAGTTAAATAAGAATTAAAAAATAATTTAAGACTACGAGCAAACTTTGAGTTATTAATGTTAAAATAGTAAATATTTAAATAAATTTAATTTATCAACATAAGTATTATCAATAACCTACATAACTAAAATACAATTAAAAAAAAAAACTCCACTAGCACTTGTATTATTATAAATAGCAAAAAAGAAAAAGAGAAATAATATTGTACAAATGAAATATTATTAAAATAAAAAACATAAACAAAAAATAAATGGTTTTTATTCATTAATCAGTGATCGAAGCACCTTTGGTGATTGTCGATAATGCCGCTGACAATATTGTCAGCTTTATCACTAACGAATGTGTGTCTACGATCACTCATGATATAACTTTCTGATTTTTGTCATATTCCATCGATGATTTCATAAGTGCTCATTTTTTAACTTTTAATTTATTTTATGATTATTCCTAAAAAAATTCTCCCTAAGGATTTCATATAACACTCCCAAGTTTGAGCCACCTTTGTGTAGCAAGGAAGGTAATGGCATTTGGGGACCGATGAGATCATTAGAACGAGCATGTTTTAGTCGTTGGAGCAAAAAGTTGTGTAGATTGTGCATGGACGGCAAGAGAACGGCTTGGTCCGTCTTTTATTTCATGATGAGGCTAATGTGGAGGAACAGACGATTGCATATTTGGAGCGCTTGGATTGTCGGCGCTCAAAGAAAGTGGCATAACTAAGTTTATGATGGATTTTGGGCGTTTGACGTCGTTTTCCTAGTCAAAACAGCATTTTACTAGTTTCATGGCGTGCATTTAAGGGAGATTATTTGATTATTTGAGTGGCTGGTTATGCCATTCGATTTATCCAATGCACCGAGCACGTTCATGCGGGTGATGAGCCAAGCCCTTCGCCCTTTTATTGGTAAGTGTGTGGTCGTATACTTCGATGACATATTGGTGTATAGAGGATCTGAGGAGTCTCATGGTGTGCATTTAAGGGACGCCCTTGCCCTTTTTTGCAGGGTACAGTTCTTTGCAGCCCGTAACAAGTGTGTTTTCTATACCGATAGTGTTCTGTTTTTGGGGTATGTTGTGTTAGCCAGTGGGGTGGCGGTGGATTCAGCTAAGATTGATGCGATCCGATAGTGGCCCCAGCCTAAATCAGTTTCTGATGTGCGGAGTTTCCATGGTTTGGCGTCCTTTTATCGACGATTTATTGAACACTTTCAGCACCATCATGTCTCCCATTACTGATTGCATGAAAGAGAGCAAGTTTAAATGGACTCCCGAGGCTGAGGAGGCGTTTGTGGTTATTAAGGAGCGCTTAACTTCAGCCTCGAATTTGTATTGCTTGATTTCGCAAAGCCTTTCGCCTTACATTGCGATGCCTCCAAATTGGGCATTGGGGCTGTTCTCAGTCAAGAAGGGAAACCAGTGGCATATTTCAGTCAGAAATTAGTAGGGGCTCGTGAACGATATAGCACTTATGACATAGAGCTTTATGCAGTTGTTCAGGCTATACGCCATTGGCGGTATTATCTATTTCAGCGGGAATTTATTTAATACAGTGATCATGTGGCCCTCAAGCATTTGTCCAATCAGGATTCAGTGTCTGCACGTCATGCATCATGGATTGCCATCTTGCAGCAGTTCAACTTTGCCATCAAACACCAGGTTGGTTCTTCTAATCGTGTGGCAGACACGCTCAGTTGGCGACATGGATTATTAGCACGTCTACAGGTGGCAGTCACAGGGTTTGAAACTTTTGCCTCTCTTTATGCTGATGATTCATCTTTTGGCCCCATTTTTCATCGTTTAGTGCAAGGACCTCATCCTCCTTTTTTGTTAGAAGACAGTTATGTGTTTCGGGTTATTCAGTTATGAATACCGAATTGTAGCCTATGTTTGAAGTTGATCGAGGAGTTTCATGGTGAGGGTCATGTAGGCCGAGATCGTACTTTAGCTCTCATTAGTACCTCTTTTTATTGGCCTTCTATGTGCCGTGAAGTGGAAAAGTTTGTCTCACGGTGCAGGGTGTGTCATGTGGCAAAAGGAAAGGCCACAAACGCTAGTCTTTATCATCCCTTACCAGTGCCTTCAGCTCTATAGACTGATATTAGCATGGATTTCGTCCTGGGTTTACCGCGCACACAGCGTGGTCATGAATCCATTTTTGTGGTCGTGGATCGATTATCCAAAATGGTATACTTCATACCTTGTAAACGTACCACTGACGCTGTCAAAGTTTCCCAACTGTTCTTCAGGGAGGTTTATCATCTTCATGGTTTGCCCACTTCTATAGTTTCTGACAGAGACACGAGGTTCATTAGTCATTTTTGGCGGAGTTTATGGAAGTCAGTTAACACATTACTTAATTTCAGTAGTGCTTACCACTCTCAAAAGGATGGACAGATGGAGGTAGTGAATCGTTCTTTGGGTGATTTGTTGCGATGCCTAGTTGGAGATAATCTTTGTTCTTGGGATCAAAGGCTTAGCCAGGCGGAGTTTGCTTATAATCATGCTCGAAATAGGAGCACCGGTTTCAATCCGTTTCAAGTTGTTTATAGCATTATGCCCCGCAGTCTTGTTGATTTGTTGACTCTGCCCTCTAAGACTCGTTTACACGGGATGGCAGTTGACTTTGTTCATAGTTTGTAGCAGGTTCATGAGGAGACTCGGGCTAATCTGTTGGAGACCAACCGTCAGTATAAAGAAGCGGCTGACCGGCATTGGCGTCCTATTGAATTTGATGTTGGCGATTATGTTTGGGCGGTGTTGACTAAGGATCGAGTGCCTTCCCATGAATATTCGAAGTTATCACCTCATACCATTGGTCCTGTGGAAATTACTGAGAAGATTAATCCCAACGCCTATCGCCTTCGCCTTCCTTCTCATGTCCGGACTTCCAATGTATTTAATGTGAAACATTTTTTACCCTACCATGGAGATAACATAGAAGACGGTGCTACCAGTTCTGATTCGAGGGCGAATCCCATTGACCCCGACGAGAATGATGAGGCTAATGTGGAGAAATAGGCGATTGCATATTTGGAGCGCTTGGATTTTCGGCGCTCAAAGAAAGTGTCATAACTTTTGCATATGGTGCCCGTTTTGGGCCCATAACCCCATTTCGAAAAGCTCGCGACGATTCAGATTGAACTCACTGTTTTTCTATGATGTATGATGGATTTTGGGCATTTGACGTCGTCTTCCTAGTCAAAACAGTATTTTAAGTTTCGTAGTTCGTTAATTTTAATATTTATTTGTTTTGCTTTGTAGCACAGCCCATTTAGGGACTGTTGGCCCAGTAGGTTAACTGTTTTCTTTCATATTTAAAGCTCTCCAAACGTTTGTAGTTTTTTTGATTGTTCAAGAAATAAGAAAAGGGCGTGAGTTTCTTAGAGAGCAATCCGTTTTCACCTTGTTATTGTTTGGTTTGTAGTTTCGAACTACATCATTTCATATCTTATTTTTGGCTTTATTTTATTTTATTTTATTGTATATGAATTTTTAATTTTTTTTTTAATCCAATCTTAACACTATGTGGAATTAATGAGTTTGTGATTATTGTTCATTTCACGCTTACCCACATCATCATCATGAAGTTCGAATTACAAAAAAATTGTCACATTTCCTGGTCTTTAGCTTGACTCAAAAATTTCATTATTTTTTCTTGCAGGTTGTTCCTCATGGGATTAAACAAGTATGAGAAAGGAGACTCGATGAGAATCTCAAGGTATTATGTCTTTAGCAAGGCCCCAACCCCGAGTTTCAAGTCATGCACATAAATATTTTCGAATAACAAAACATTTCGATCCCAATGGATAAGCATCAAACCAGCATCCATGACATTCAAGGAGTCATCCAACCACCTTGGCTTCATCGACCCAGCATCCACGACATTCAAAATGTGTGGTTGAAATTGAGTTTGAGAAAAAAGAATTTGTTTTAATGATTGTCAAACACGGATTAATAATCTTCTAATCATGGAAGGACCAAATCGTTTCTTCTCTAGCAAACCTCTTTCCATGTTCAATAACAATTCTCAACCAATTTCAATGGGGGAAATCGGTGATTTTTTAAGAGTCCAAAACCCTATGTTTTTACCAATTGACACCACATTCTAAGAACTGATCATATGCTCAATCAAGCTTCTACTTCTTATTCTCAATCTGGTACGTTCTCATCCATGCAAAACCAACCCCAGGGTTGATCACAAGGTGGGTGTTAGTACCTGTCTCCTATGTTGCTTTATTATCATCTGTTTCATGTACTATAAAAAAAAAAGTCATTTTTAGAGACAAAATTATCCATCAATGATGACTTAAATTTTTTTGGTAATAGCTTTTACCGATGAAAATCACATGTCGGTAAATTGGATAGTGAAACCCTTGCCACTAATTTATCCACAAATTTATTTGGTTGTTGATAATTAGAGACAAAAAAAATTGTGTCCATTTACCAACGAAGTGTTTCCATAGCTAATTAAAGAAGAAATTGTTTGTCGCTAATCCATTTGTCATCACCTATGCCTATTTTAGTTAATTTTAGCGAAGGAAATTTCGAATGGCTACTTGTTCCTAAATAGCTACTAATCTTCAGTTTTTTTTTTTTGAAGTTACTAACTACCAATATATTTCCTATGGGACTACTCATTGCTAAATAGGAACATATATGCATCTGTTTCAAATTTTCTACAACAATATTTCTGTCGAAAGTTTGCATTACAATTAAAAAAATGCCACTAATTATTTTATTAATAAGTTTTATTGTGAATTAAACATATTAAAAAATTTAAAATTATTAAAATATACCAATTAACAAATCCTTATTAGTGTGATAAATACGAAGTATTTGATAAAAGGTCTTTCTGAGGAAAAAATATTATTATTCACCAATTCTCACATTTTTCTACAATTTCGCTTTATCTGTTCCAAACATCAAATTTTTAGAATATAAAAATGAAATTTATATTTCATTATTATAACATAGAATTTTGTTGTGAATTACAAAATGTATGTAGTCAACACATTGCCCATTTTCCCATAACATTTCACATTAATTCTTGTTTTCATGTATTTCACAATTTTCTTGGCAACAAAATGATTTATTTTGAATTTTGTAAAGGTTGATAAACACTTGAAATATTTTTTAAACCATTATCGACGGACTATATTTAGTCTATAATTTTTAACTGATTCTTGTACGTTTTCTTGAAATTACCAACGAATATTTCAGCCGAAAAATGTTTAATAAATGCTTAAATTTTTTTTTCAAAAAATATTCAAACGGATTTTTTTTCAATTGGTAACTATTCAATAATTTTTTATGTTTACTTAAACAGTTTACCAACAAATTTTCTCTGTTGGTAATTACTTTATTCTTTTATATTGTCTCCAATGGAGACATCTGTTGGAAAATCTGTTGATAAATTATTTAATTTATTTTTTATTTTTACCAACGGATTAACAACATAATTGTACCAATGGAAGACTTCCGTTTGTAATTCCGTTGATATTTAATATGCAATCTTTAAAGAATATGTAAAAAATATTAAAATATAATTTGAGTTTTAAAGAATAAAAGTATTGTTCCCACGAGGACTAGACTTTAACTTAAATTATATCGATTCGAAATCTAACTTAAATATAACCGACTCACATGAATAAAATGATATTTTTATTGTTTACTACTAATATCTTTTTTTTTTTCTATCTAATTGCACATGAAGAATGATTTTATGAAGACTATATATACGAGAAAAGTGTGTTAGAACTCCGACTCTACCTATTGTTCTCTTGTTTTGTAAATTTTGATATAGAAGAAAGAAATTATAAACCAACAATGGCTGTAAAGATATCTTCTATTATGAATGAATCAATTTACAATACAAATTGTATCCTATATATATAAAACACGTGAGAGCTAAAAAAAGGGGAAAGAGAAAATGGTTACAAAAAGGAATAAAATCAGAGGGAAGATCCTGCTCCATAACAGAATCCATGTGCATTGTTAAACAAATCGTTGGTGACTCAACCTTCTAGTATCTTCCATTTTTACCATCAGCAAAGGGTGCTGATTCAGCTCGTGTTCCAGCTGATGCATCTTCGTCTTTCAATAGTCCCCTACAAGATGGAGAGTAGACATCTACTGCTCCCATCTTGTCCATGTAAAAGTAGAAATTTGAGGACTTCAAAGCCTTAGTTAGAATATCTGCAACCTGAAAACTGGTATATACATATTTAGTGACGATGCTTCCAGCTTGTATCTTATCCCGAATGAGATGACAATCAATCTCTATATGTTTAGTTCTCTCATGGAAAATTGGATTGTTGCAATGTAAATGGCTGATTTATTATCACAATAAAGACTAGCTGCTTGATTGTGTTCAATTTGTAGATGTTTAAATAGGTATCTCATCCAAGTTAACCCATAGCAAACACTAGACATCGTTCTGCATTTTGCTTCAGAGGAAGAGCGTGATACTACATTCTGCTTCTTTGACTTTTAGGATACCAAAGATGTCCTAATAAATACACAATACCTTGTCAGAGATCTTCTGGTATCTGGACAGCTCCCCCAGTCCGAATCTGAATACCCCTTCAGCTGCAGTTCAGAACTAGACGAGTAGAGTAAACCTTATCCCGGAGCTCTTTTAAGATTTCTCAGTACTTTATGTGCTGCATTGAGATGAGGTGCTCTTGGCTGATCCATGAATTAACCTAAGAGCTTAATTGAATAAGATATGTCTTGCCTAGTTATGGTTAAGTACAGCAAACGCCCAATCAGTCTTCTGTACATAGAAGGATCAGCAAGCAGATCTCCTTCCTCTTTAGATAATTTGATGTTTTGGTCAAGAGGAACCTTTGCTGGTGTCGACCCTATAGTTCCTGAATCAGCTAGAATATCCAGAACATATTTTCTCTGGCATATATGTATCCTTTGTTTTGCTCTAGCCACCTCAATGCCTAGAAAGTATTTTAACTTTCCTAAATCTTTGATTTTGAATTGAGCATCAAGTACATCCTTGAGGCTATTGATAGTCTCTAGACAATTTACAGCCATGATTATATCGTCTACATAAACCAAAACAGCTACAAAGGATTGTTGAGTAGATTTGACAAATAAACTGTAGTCTGCCTTAGACTGAGTAAATCCATGCTGAAGAATGAAATTAGACAACTTGGAATACCATTGTCTTGAAGCTTGCTTGAGTCCATATAGACTCTTGCGAAGCTTGCACACCTTTGAACCATCAGTATTGTCATAACCTAAAGGTAGTTCCATAAATACCTCCTAATCCAAATCTCCATGCAAGAAAGCATTGTTTACATCTAATTGGTAGAGGTACCAATCCTTTGTGGCTACTATGGCAAGAAGTGTTCGAATAGTGACAAGTTTTGCCACAGGTGAGAAGGTTTCGTGGTAGTCCAATCCTTCTTGCTGAGTATATCCCTTTGCTACAAGCCTAGCTTTGTGCCTTTCCACACTTCCATCAGCATTAAATTTGATTTTGTAAACCCATTTACATCCTATTGCCTTCTTATCAGGTGGAAAATCAACTATGATCCATGTATCATTTAATTCAAGAGCCATAATCTCATTTTTCATGGCCTCACACCATTCAGGGGATTTTACAGCTTCTTGGTAGGTTTTAGGTTCACTTTGTGCAGTGATGGAAGAGGTAAAAAATCTATGAGAAATGGATAATTTGTCGTATGATATATTAGAATTGAGGGGAAAAGGTTTACCTGAGGAAACAGAGCCATTCTCCTTGTCCAATGTCTGTAATGACGGAAGTAAAGTAGCCTGCTGGCATATAAAATCCTGTAGGGGTGCTGGAGCTCTTTTGATTCTGGTGGATCTCCTAGGTAAGTGTTGTATGGCTTGATTGTTCTCTCTATCAGATAAGTACTGGATCTATTCTTGTCTGGTTTGATTAAAAAGAGGGTGCTCTGTATTCTCAGAAAGGTTTGAGTTACATGTGTTCTGATTTTTCTGTTCTTCAGGAAGGCTAGTTGGCACAGAGGTGCTAGGATTCTAAGGGAAGCATAAGTCACTAGGATTAGTTGGAGCATGTGTATTGGTGCCTTTGGTTTCTTTGTATGGAAAAATGTTTTAATGGAACACAACATTCCTTGATACAAAGATTTTATGAGTTTCCAAATCAAGAAGTTTATAACCTTTTATACCAAAGGGATGGCCCAGAAAAGTGCATCTCTTGGCTTTAGAGTCAAATTTATGCCTTCCATTGGTGAGAGTGGAGGCAAAGGCAGGACACTCAAAGACCTTGAGATGAGAGTATGTTGGTTTGGCCTGAAATAGCATCTCAAAGGGACTCTTATGGTTTAGAAGGGCTAAAGGAGTTCTGTTAATTAGATAGACTGCTGTTAAAATGCAGTCATTCCAGTATCTTATAACAGCAGTCATTCCAGTATCTTAATGAAATACCACTTTGAAATCATAAAACCCTTGCAACGTTCAAAATGTGCTGATGTTTCCTCTCAACAATGGCGTTTTGTTGAGGGGTTTCAACACAAGTTTTCTGATGGATAATGCCCTTCTCAAGATAAAATTGTTTCATGTTAAATTCTCCACCATTGTCACTGGGAATGACTTTGATTCTGGTTTGGAATTAAGTTTCTATTAGTTTGCAAAAACTTTGTAAGGCAATGGTGGCTTCAGATTTTAGCTTAAGCATATTTATCCAAGTGCATCTACTAAAATCATCAACAATAGTTAGAAAATAGCGTGATGCATCATAACTAGCGTCATTGCAAGGTCCCAAAAATCGCAATGTATTAAATCAAAACATTTTACTAATTTATGACGACTAACAGGAAATGGTAGTCAGTGCAGTTTTGCTAGAGGACACACAGAACAAGGTTTACTATGAGGACCTAACTTAGGTATTTCTTCTTCAAAAGTAAGGACAGATTGGGATGGATGTCCCATCCTGTAATGCCAAAGCTCGAATTCTTTAGAGTCATTGATAACAGATGCTGAGAAGGGAGATGTGGTGCTTAGTTTAGATAAACTTTCTTGGAGGGCCATAGGAGAGACTGTCGAAGTTTGAACATGTTAGAGACCAGACTTTGCTTCATCCATTCCAATCGTTGTCCAAGTCGAAGGGTCCTGTATGAAGCAAAAATGAGGAAGAAAAACAACACAACAATTTAGTGCCCGAGTGAGTTTTCTGATAGATATAAGATTGAAAGAAAAGGTGGGGACACATAGTGCATCTCGGAGGACCAATGTGTCTGTGACACGAGCAGTCCCTACATGAGTTACTGGAACAACAGCTCCATTAGGCAAAGTTACTGAACAATTGACTTGTGTTTTGACAGAGGAAAAATATGATGGGCTGCAGATCATGTGATTTGTGGCCCCCGTATCTAGAATCCAAGGGACAACATGATTATTATTAGCATTTGCAATGTTAAGAATGGATGACCAAAGTGAGAGACCAGAAACTTTGGGAAGAGCATTGTCAGAGCTTGAGGCCACAATCCTTTGAAACTGATTTGCTGAAGTGACTGAATTTGGATTTGCTGTTGATTTGGGAATGCCCATCAAATGAGAGTACTCCTCTTGAGTAAGTGATACATTGGTCATGTTAGTCTGCTGATCCTGATTCATAGGCCATAGGGTGGAAACCTGATTGGCTGTTGGAATGCGTTGGATCGTGAAGAGTGGTATTGTTGTTTTGAGTTTGATTGGTATTTGGTGGTAAATTTGAGGATTCATTATCTGATTCTGCCATAAGGCACCATGTAAATTTTGATATAGAAGAAAGAAATTATAAACCAACAATGGCTGTAAAGATATCTTCTATATTGAATGAATCAATTTACAATACAAATTGCATCCTATATATATACAACACGTGAAAGCCAAAAAAAAAGGGGAAAGAGAAAATGGTTATAAAAAGGAATAAAATCAGAGGGAATATCCTGATCCATAATAGAATCCATGTGCATTGTTAAACAAATCGTTGGTGACTCAACCTTCTAGTATCTTCCATTTTTACCATCAGCAAAGGGTACTGATCCAGCTTCACTTGATGAGTCAGATGCCAAGTCATTCTTCCAATGTTCAGCTCGTGTTCCAGCTGGTGCATCTTCATCTTTCAACATGTTTCAATTCCTCCCAAAACATTTTATCAACAAAATTTTCAACTCAGATTTTTTCGTTGGTGATAATTAAAAAATTATTTTGACAAATTGTATTTATCGACGAAAATTATAATGCTAATAAATTATAAAATAAAAAAAAATAAATTATATCTACGGAAAATTCCACAAGTTATAACAAAATAACATTAAAAATAATAATTCAGCATAGAGTTTTTTTATCATTGAAAATTCTAGAAAAATATTATCTAGTATATTTAGTTGGTCGATAGAATAGTCGTCAATAAGTAAAATTAAAATAATTTCTTTATAGAAATTTTGTTTATTGTTAAATAAGAATCAGAAAAATAATTTCAGACGAGCAAGCTTTCACTTAGTATTATTAGAATAAATAAATATTTGAAATGAATTTAATTTATCAACAGAAATATTATCAATAAACAACATAATTAATTTATTAATAAAAAATCACTTGGAATTAACTAACGGTTTTAATATTATAAATAGATAACACAAAAATGAAATATTAATAAATAAAAAACCATAAAGAAAAAAAATACTTTTTTTGTTAATTATCCATGATGGAAGCACCATCAGTGATTTTTGTCAGATTCCATATCGTTGATTTCATATGTGATCATATATAACGATTTTAATTTTTTATGATAATTCTTAAAAAAAATCCCTTAAGGATTTCATCTCATGCTTCCAAGCCACCTCCGTGTAGTGGGGAAGGTAATGGAGTTTAAGTATGCATGATCTAGTTGGTTGAGCACAACATTGTTAGATATCACATTGAAGGCAAGAGAAAGACGAGGTCTCTATTTTTTTTTTATCATATCCTTATTCTTTGGCTTTATTTTGTTGTATTTATAGATTTTTTTTAAAAAAATTCTTGATCCAATCTTAGCCTTATGTGGAATTAATAAGTTTTCCATTGTGTTCACTGTTCATTTCAGGCTTACTTGCATCATCACGAAGTTAGAATTGTCAAAGATTTTGTTGAATTAAGATTTATGAATCAACTATAGTTGGTTAGAGTCGCAATGTCAATTTATGTTGCTTATAAATTAATTTGGAGATGTTTATAGTTAAAAAGAATTGGCAATTGATTGAATACATTGATTACCCGTTTGACACCCATTTTGTTTGAAAAATAATTTTTGGAATAATGATTGAAGGAAGATTGTGTGGTTAAAAAGTAAGGAGAATTTTTGAGTTTATGTGTAATATTATTTTATTAATGGAATGCGTGGTTGAAATGAAGAAGGAGAAATAGAATGAAAAAAAGAATGAGAAAAAAATGGGTGTCAAACAGGGGCTGAATTAGAATTAGTTAAGATGATACTCTTCAAATCAGTACATTCATTGTCGTAGAAAAAAAGAATTTTGAATAATGATTTCTAGGAGAATGTGTGGTTAAAAAGTATGGAAATTTTTTTGATATACGTGTTAAATATTTTGTTGTGTGAATGTATGTTTGAAAATGGTCTCCTGTAGCAAACTATAAAATAAAGTAATAAATGTCAAACATGCACTTAGTAAAACGATTGCATTCATATGAATATGGAAACTCAGAATGTAGGGTTAAAATGGGTTGCTGATGGTTTTGCATGGCTGTATGACAAACTATGGAGAATATGAATTGATAAGTGATTTTTCAACAACAAAAAAAAAAGTAGTAAGGAAAAATAATATTTTAAATAGAATAAAAACGTAGATCCGGTCCAAATTGGGTCTACGGCTTCGTGTTGTGGAGTATTGGGGTTGAAGATGACAAAATAGGGACCAAGAAGGAAACGACGGATTGACAGCATTACACGGACGCCCACTTATAGCTCGAGCAATAGAAGCAAAATTGGAACAGGGAGTTCGTTGCCCGCCCATCGCCGGCTTCTCGCTCGAGCGATGGCTGCGGATTTTTTTTCCTTCTTTTTCGGTTTTACGCGATTTTTAACCTAGTTTTCCATATTTTAGGTTAAATCTAAGGTTTGGATATGTGTCCTATAAATAGTAGACTCTTCATTCAGTTTAGAGAGCTAAAAACGCAAAAGTTGTATTTTCTCTCAATTGGTTGTTATTAATAAGATATTCGGTTTCTCTGCCAATTTCATCTTCTTATTTGCTTTCTTTTAAATCTTATTCTTGTTTATTAGTTTGTGCGATCTATACTTCATATCGCCTCCTCGAATTTCTAACAAATTATGTGGTAGACACTTTAACCGCTTAATAAATAAATAAGATTCTTCCGTTACATGCGAGGTCCGCCTCAGCATGTTACACATGACTTCTTAAGTCGTTACATTACGCGCGTCTCTTCTCAAATTGATAAACTACACGCACGTTCTTACGTGTCAAGTTGGTATCCTAGGCTTGCACCATTGTAAATTATGTCTCTTGTAATCCAGCCAAAATAAATATCCTGAAGGATTCTCTCAGATTTTCAAGTAAAAGATGTAGTAATAACTCAATCAATTGAATTTATTTTCCCTTTTACAGGAGACCATTTTGGTCATTTACTCAAGTTTTCCTTCATATATATAAGAATCATTTCACCCTTAAAGGTCGTCAAGAGAGTAAAGCAGTGCCCTTCTTCAGTGTGCTAGTGAAAATTAACCAAAATCTCTCTTAAGTTCACACCCACACACACACACAATGGAATGGCCAGAATTTCAGTGTTCACCTTTTAATGATGATCTTTCTTGGTGTGATCTGTTCTCCCCTGAATTCGAGGTTGAGAAGACAGCAAATTGGACCGCCGAAGAGAACAAGTTGTTTGAAAATGCTTTGGCTGAAGTTGATCCAGACAATCCTGCCTTCATTGAAAATGTAGCATCTAGGATTCCATGGAAATCTATTGATGAAATCAAAATTCACTACCAAGCCTTGGTTGAAGATGTAGATGTGATTCAGTCTGGCGATTACCCTATTCCCAAATATGAAACTGATGATCAGGACCACCGAGATGAATTACAAGTTAGCAATGAAAAGGAATCTCCATCACCGGCTACTAAAAAGACATGCAATGGCCAGCAACGCCGAAGGGGAGTTCTATGGACGGAAGATGAACACCAGTATTTTCTTATGCTTTAACTTCATTTTTATTATTTTTTCCTTAATTATTCGAGTATTTTACAATTAATTTGTTTCCTTTTTGAGGAGATTTTTAATTTTAACCAACTATGTAGATTGCATGCAAGATCTTTAAGTTTCATTTTCTCATTTCTTGGTTTTTCAATTTTTTTTCCCCAAATCAAAGTACGATGAGGGAAAAGTATTTATTAATATCAAAATGAAATGAAATAGAATACAAATTTTAGAGGGGACATACAACCGTCGCCTTTTTTTTTTTTTGGATTCTCTCTCTTTGATTTGAATTCAATAGCTATGTGCCAGTTTTAAGATTAAATATCTATCCCATTTTTTACATGCATTTCTGAGATCTCCTTCTCTGGGGTTTTTATATTGATAGACCAGCAAAATATTATTTAATCAACCCCAAAAATTTACACGATTAATTGACATAGATGTAAGCACAGGTTGAAATCTGTTGCGCGCAAGAGTTCAAGAAACTCAATGCTTACCTACTATTTCGTCGTCAGTGGAGCCCACAATTAATATAGAAAAACAAATTAAAACACGTCAGGGTTATGGCTTCTAGCACGCAAAAAATCAACTCTTTTTTCAGCACGTTCATTTTCTAGTGATGTCAACTTTCTTGTTGCACTTTTATCAGAAAATTTGCCATATTTTTCTAGTCTTTAGCTTGACTCGGATATTTCATTATTTTTTCTTGCAGGTTGTTCCTCATGGGTCTGAACAGGTATGGGAAAGGAGATTGGAGGAGCATCTCAAGGTATTATGTCATTAGCAAGACCCCAACCCAAGTGGCAAGCCATGCGCAGAAATATTTTCGACGAAGAAACAGCTCGACCCCAGTGGATAAGCGTCGACCCAGCATCCATGACATTCAGAGAGTCAATCCCACCATGTTGGTTTTAGTGCCTCCAATCAATACCAACTATATTAATAATCTCCCAACCATTGAAGGACCAAACTCTTTCCCCTCGGACAACACTCTTTCCATGTTCAATAACAATTTTGAATCCAATTTCAATGGGCAATTTGGTGATTTTTCAAGTGTCCAAAACCCTATGATTCCACCAATTGACACCACATTCCTGGCAACAGATCATGTGCTCAATCAAGCTTCTACTTCCTATTCTCCATCATCCATGTTCCCATCCATGCAAAACCATCCTTGGGGTTGATCAGAAGGATGCTAGCTGTCTTCTATGTTGCTATATTGTCATATGTTACATGGATAGTGCACACAACGTTTTTTCTTGGCACTTCCATCGTTTAGTGAACTTTGCTGTCTAGTTAATTTTGTGCCTCAAATAATGTAGAAGTAATTTTAGCGAAATAAGACTTCTATGTTTTATAATTGAACTTTAGTTATAAAATATGTGTTTTCTTATGTTCTATCAGCAACAATTAGTGTGTAACACTACACCAAAATTGGCTTTTGCAGCGGCCAAAAAACGCTGCAAAAAACCTTTTGCAGCATTTTTTAAACATCGCGTTAGACCCTTTTGCAGCATTTTTTCAACGTTGAGGTAGACCCTTTTGCAGAGTTTTTTCAATGTTGCGATAGACCCTTTTGCAGTGTTTTTTCAACGTTGCAGACTTTTTTTTCTCCTTTCTTTTTTTTTTTTTACAGTAATGGTAATTGAATAATTGACCCATAAAATTAAAAATAACACTTTGTGAACACATTTTGGAATTGCATAAAAATTGATAATTTCATTATAAATTTTTGAATCAATACAAAATTCAAATGTGATACAACACAACCTATCTAAAAATGAGTAAGATAAACAATACAATTGTTTCATCCATCATTCCACTAACTAGATTGCTGGAAGAAGCAGAGACATAAAATATCATCTCCAAATGTGGCCACTTCAACCTGTGTTTGAACCCGGACTCTATTAGTAGAAACTAGTAATATGCCACCAACTTCATCTTCAGATGAATCACTCTCCTCAATTACTTCATGGGAGTCATCACTTTGCCTTCATCGTCATGCTATTTTTGGTATCATCATCATCATTACTTGAGCACCACCCCTGCCACCTCCATCATACTTTCGATTTTCGTAGTAGTATCATCCCCACCGTTGCTGCTAGTTATCCAAGTAGATTGACGTGGAGGGTCCATATTAACCAAGGGAAATCCTTGAAGAGAAAAGTCTGATGAGTTGGGAAGTAACTTCTGGATCGAAGAAGATATAGGAGGAGAAGATGCTTTAACATGTGGAATCATAAAAGGAAGTTGCAATCAAAATTGATGAAAAATCACTTCACTAAGTGTTGTATAGAATATTATTATAATTACATGCTTCTTTTTTGCTAAACACACTCACCTCGGCCTCATGAACTTCTGCAGGAATTTGCAGCAAGTGCACACCCCTGTTAAGACCAGTAAGGAGCTTTTCCCTTCTTTCAAACCAAAATTTACCAGCAAGTGCACACCCCTGTTAACTCCTTTAGACTTTAGTTAATGACCTAATAATTGGCTTCATAGGTTTCATCATGTCAAAGAATTTTGACAGTTTAGACACAAATCACAATGCATTATTGTTGGTGAAAAGAATCTTACTAAAGTAAATCATGGTGACAAATAAAAGCTCTTTCTCACCAGATGAGTATTAATCATACCAAAGTATATTTAATGGCTCGTGTACAAAACTATAAAAATGTCCAACTCTTTGCAGCATGGATATCCATGTCTTGAGTATAGAAGCAATCATTCCCATGTTGAATAAATTCAGAGCCTATGAGAAGACCAGTAGAGTATCTGTCATAGAGGAATGCAGCAAAAATAGTATTATAAATGGAAGAATAGAAGAGGAAACAAAAGAATGGGAACTTGGAGACACGGTGCTGATATTAGCATGGAAAATGCCCCTACTTTATTTCGAAAAACAGTACATAAGCTTGTAATTTTATGTCAGTGTCCTCCAAGGAATGAAAGGAAACATACACATGGAAACAAGTAATGTTACTTATCAGAAGCTTCTCTCCTGAAATACAACATTATCACAGCTCCTCAAAGTAGTGCCCAGTAGTTATTATGTAGACACATGATTCTATTCCACTTACTTCAAGGAGCGTAAAATCTCAGCATCCTCTGGAGCTTCTTCCACTATATATCGAATTAGTTGCTCAACTTGAGCTCTTTCCCACAAACTGCAAGATGGTTCAGCATAAAATTAGTTAATGATGGTTCATAGCTACTGAACATTCTGTCAAAATGAAAATGAAAGGAGATTATGTTTTCTCGCATAAGACATGCTCCAGGTTGAAAGCACGAAATGTAATTAGCCCAACAGTGCTAAAAATTGTTCTCAAGACCGAATTCTGACAGGGAAATTTATTAAAGGGACGACACACCCAAATAGTGGAATATAAAGAATTAAAAACAATTATCTTTAAAATTTTAGCATGATGACAGAATTAGGAGCTTACAAATCAATAAGACAGCCATTAAGAGATTTACATTCTTGAATTATCTCATCCTCATCCAGACGTTCCTCCAGTGTAAAATTTTCTCTGACTAAAATGGTCTCCACCTGAAATAAAAAATATCCTTCCACTTAATAAATTACTCAGAAAACATCCAACGTGATATTTATGAAACATATCAAACACGTTCAAGAAAGGACTTAAAGAAAACAAACAAGATGGTGAAAATAATACATGATCTCGGCATGATCACCACGAAATAGCAAAAAGGAGCACACACATATGCATAACAATTACCATTTGATCTACTCGAATGCTGATCTGAGAGGAGTCGATTGATGGGCAATAAAGGGGAGGCCAGGATAAGTTTATAACGAATGCGGATCTAGAAACGAAACCCTATTTTCTCTCTGATTTTGTAGAGATTTTCTTCTTTACAGAAGTCAACTGGTTTATCATCAATATTTGTGGTTTATCTTCAATATATGTTGAGATCTGACCCAAGAATGGGTAATCGGCCCTCACGAGCATATGATTTCAAAGCGGTATCAATCATCGCAGCAACAAGTTCCTCCTCATTCACCACGAATCTAATCGGGCCCGCACTACCCAACACCGCAACAACATATTTCGTATGAGGAGGGGAAGAACGGCCAGAGTAGGCGGCGGTGAGGAGGGGAAGAAACCATGGCGAGATAGAGTCGAGATAAATGGGCCCGTTTCTTTCATGTGTTTTTTATATCGTGTGCAGTACGATGTCGTTTTTAATTAAAAAAATTGACATTTCGCAATGTTCAAAAAACGTTGCGAAAATTGACCTTTTGCAACGTTGCGAAAAAGTGTCAAATTTTGCAACGGTCAGCAAACGTTGCAAAAGGTGACTTTTCGCAACGTTCATTTGAAAAACGTTGCAAAAAGTCATTTTTCGCAACATTCACTCACACGGATGTTGTAATTGATCCTTTTAGCAACATTCAATCAATGAAGAAAATCTAGCTATTTTCATTATTTTGTCAGCGACAAGTACTGCACAAGGAAGAAAATCTAGCTATTTTCATTATTTATCAACAACAAGCAGCATATAAGGAAGCAAATCTAGTTATTTTCATTTATATACCACACAAACAACTCGATGAATTAATTAATAATATTAATGGAATAGCAGAGCCAGACCAACCTCTATTGATTAAGAAAATAATTATTTATTTTAACAAGCATGCTGTACATAATAGAGAATATTTTTAAATTTTAAAAACAAAATATTTTTGCACTTCGATGACAGACTTTATGTTTAATCCTTCATATTACTTTTTTTTCCCTATAAATATTCATTTTTTCCTCTCGTTTTCTATTTAATATATATAATGAACTCAATCGCGTAGCATTAAATAAATTGGAAACTGAAACCTTATTTTAAAAGTTGAAGAATCAATTCCACATTAATAGAAAAGTACCTTTTTCTACTGTTGATCAGATCGTAAGGAATTTGAGGTTTTTCCTTTCCTTATCATTTATTCCTAAATTAAAATCCTCTTCGATGGGATGAGATTGTAACATCTGAAGTTAAAATCTCACATCAAATATGGTAATATAAACATGAGATTTGTCAAACATCTAATATTCAATAAACTCACATGTGTGCGAGAAACTACAGCCAACATCACATAATCAAAAAGTAAAAATACAATATTAGTGATATTAACATTAGCATTGTACACGGTTTAGATTATCGTTTTTTTTCTTAGGAGGAACCTCCCAACCCAGATTTTTTTTTTTTTTGAGTATTGGGCTATCCAGTACAGCATAAATTCTTACCACCTTTGAAGAGTTTATCTTGACCCAAAGGAGCTAATATTTGCTTGAGAACACTGTTATCCACATTTAATGCCAAGCGTTGGTGGTCAAGAAAAGCAGCTCTTGGGGGTAATACTGAAGCTTCAGCCTTTGCATCAAACCAATGATGAAAGTTTATTTAATTATGAGAGCTCAATTAAGAAACATAATTAAGAAGAATAATTATACAATTTTCTGAAAAATTCATGTAGCACAATTAGTTAACTTACTTAAGTGAGTTTATACTGCCTTCTAGTTCTGATATGTACTGTAATTTCCTCAATCGGGGATTTAATGCGGATTGCCGATAAGCCATGATTCCGATATGTGATCACACACCAATAATAATTAATCCGAATTTTCTATATTTGCATATCAAATTCTTGATGTTGTATTAAATGATAAAAAAAATCCGGTCGAATATTATCGAGTTCATCATATCGAACATGGCATAAGAAGTTTATACGAATGATTACCTCTTGATCCTTTTTGGATCAAAAATCTTATCATTTGATTTGTCTGTAGTTGCATGTTGAGCATTTTGTTCCTCAAATTTGCATGAACTATACACCTCATCAGGTTCACTCTTTGGCTGGTGCAGCTGTTGATCAGGTGGACATTGTTTTTCACCATTAATAATGTTATGATCAGACGGCGACGAAGAGCTCGAAGATGATAAAG
Organism: Fraxinus americana; assembly: GCA_035079005.1. Lineage (NCBI taxonomy): Eukaryota > Viridiplantae > Streptophyta > Magnoliopsida > Lamiales > Oleaceae > Fraxinus > Fraxinus americana. The sequence goes on along the minus strand of CM068706.1, from coordinate 12,976,186 downwards.
TGGGCCCCATCACAGCATCATCAGTGAACATATACATGAGCTGATCGCCAAACCTCTCAAATTCAATATCATTCCCAGAACCAGAAGATATAGATGATCTTCTGCATTCTTGCACAATTGGTGCTTCAAGAAAAGCAGTTGACTCACTAATAGACCTCCGGTTGCCATGGCACCGGGCTGATCAGAAGTCGAGAAATTCATCAACCCATGAAGGGTCTTGAGGAGTATTATAGTAGCGTTATTAGTTGTCAAATTTTCCATGGAAGATATCTTCTGGCGAGAAAAATCATGCCAATTTTGAGTCACATTTGGCACTTTGAAGGTAAGTTATGTTCCATTAGTTTCATGGATCTATTAACCAAAGAGCAAAGTTCAAGGCCGAAAACTCAAAGTCGAGCCTTGATTAAATTGTGCCCTCATTGGAAATTATTCGTGGCTTCACCCCTGCCTTTAGAAATAACAAATCAAATGATTAAGAAATAGAGAAAATTAGGCACATTCATTTATTTATGTTTCAAAATTCAAAGACAAGTACTTCATAAAGTATTTCTTAAATCAAGTTTCACAAAAATGTATTTTTTAAATCAGGTATCTCAAAAAAATCTAACCAAGCATTTATTCCCTCCCCCACATTCTCTCTATTGATTACACGCTCCCCATCACCTCCAATCCTTCCTCTCCCCCCACTTTTTCACCACCATCACCATCACCATCACCATTGAACCCACATACCACAACACCGCCATTATCACCGCTTCAGGGGTGTCATAAATTTATCAAATATAATATTAATTAATTGTCCCCCATGACGTTAATTCGAGTTGGAGCATTTAAAGCTGGTGTGTGACATATTATTGATCTCTTTGGTCAGTAAATGTGTCTAAATGAATTATCTTTCGAACCGCTTGTTCGAATTATCTTTTACGAGAACTTAGATACATTATTTCCAGCTTGTTAATTTCTCCCATTAATGCTAAGAAAACTGTTCAATCAAATTGACAATCAACAAACTGTATTATAAAGTATCACCCATTTGGGATAAGTGGTTCAAACTTCGCATGTATTCCCGGCATTTTTTACTTTTCATCTCAGTGCAATGTGGTGTATTAATTGTACATATATTGCACTATCAAATAATTAGGTGAAGAAACCAGGCTATGACCATAAGCCGATTATAACAGGGAGAACTATGATGTAGGTATGGTGCGTAACAGAATTTCCTAATTGCTTGTTTAGAGAGCGAATGCATATATTTTCAAGAATGTATATGTTTTGCTTCCGTATTTCGTTGAGATTTCTAGAATCCTAATAATCTATCTTTCCTATTTGTAATTTTTTTACATAGATGTATCGTTTTCTCTATTAAGCTTAAATTAGTCAGTACTACTTTCGTCTTTGAAAATCAGCTACACTTTAATTCACAAATTTTACACGTTCTCATTGGATATTATTTGTTTTCTAACTCTCTCTCTCTTGTTATTTTTTCTTCATTTTATTTAGAATAATGCAACCTAACACCAGTGGTGTTAGAGCACCGGTCTAGATAGTCACACTTGTTATGTTTAATTAAATGAATCATATGCCATTATATTAAGTATGAATTATTTGTACTTGTAAAAAGTTGTGTGACTCCATTTGTAATTTTTTTTTTTTTTTTGTTATTTTACTGCTTTGTTTTATGTTTTTTTTTTCTTTCGAATTCTTGTTTTTCGTTGGACAAATCACGAACTTATCAAGATTCTTCTTGTGGCGTTCAAATCAACTGGGTGAGATTCTCAAATAGTCAACATATCGTTTGCGTATTGTTGGTCATTTTGATTCGTTATTTTCGAATCAAATCCAAAACTTTGATTATTTTGGCCTTCTTGGGTTCGATTTCAATCTAATCATGGGTTTCGTAGTTCTTCGCTATGTGGGTTCACATCAGGTGGCACACACATGCGGCGACGGTGGATGCAAACTCCAAATGAGAAAATGAATGGATTTTATAAGAGGTAATAGATTAATTAATAAGTGTACGATGAATATATTAATTTGTAGGTTTACCAATTCTATAATTAAATATATGATATCACGGAAAAAATCACAAAATTCTAAAAAAATATTGTATTTTTTTTTTAAAATGATTTGTATCATAATGATCTATCTTTTTCACTTAAAAATAAATAAAATTGAAGACGCCTTATATATTATTTTCATTATTATGCTTTGACATTAAAATTAAATTGTTATCACAAAACTAGAACTTTTTCCATGCGCAAGTAATACGATAGAAGTTGGTGAGTAATTGCTTATTCAGAGAGCGAATGCATATATTTTCAAGAATGTAAATGTTTAGCTTCCGTATTTCGTTGAGATAACTAGAATCCTAATAATTTATCTTTTCTTTTGGTAAATTTCTCTTTTCAAATTTCAATGGGAATGAGAACTAATCCTCATGTCCTATTCTCTCTACCACTTTGGATTTTGGAGTGACAATTAAAAAATGAGATATTTTGTTACTATATATATATATATATATATATCTTACTTTAGATTTATTACTTCAATTTCTTTTATTTTTTGTCAAATGTATAAAAAAATTTAACTTTATGTTTGCCGGTTCAAAATCCATTGAAATCTGAGGCGTCATTTTAAAATTACTAAAGAGCTTGATATTTATAAGCTTGAAATCCATTAATATTTACTAAAATCCTTCGAACTAGTGAAATTTATAGAAATTCACAACTGATTGGAGACACATAAATTTAAATGAAATCTATTAAAATCTGAGTTATGGATAGTCATGCTCAGTACTACATTCGTCTTCGAAAATCGCTAATTTATACGTTCTCATCGGATATTATTTGTGTTCTAACTTTCTCTCTCTTGTTATTTTGTCTTCATTTGTGTTCTAACTTTCTCTCTCTTGTTATGGATAGTCATGCTCAGTACTACATTCGTCTTCGAAAATCGCTAATTTATACGTTCTCATCGGATATTATTTGTGTTCTAACTTTCTCTCTCTTGTTATTTTTTCTTCATTTTATTTAGAATAATGCAACCTAATGCTAGTGGCGATAGAGCACCAATTTAGATAGTAACACTCGATATGTTTAATTAAACGAATCATGTGGCATTATATTAAGCGTGAATTATTTGTACTTGTAAAAAGTTGTGTGACTCCATTTGTGTGTGTGTTCTCTTTTTTTTTTTTTTATTTTACTACTTTGTTTTATGTTTATTTATTTAATAGAATGTCAAATTCATCAATTAATTGTCAAAGAAGAGGAAATAATGTGTTTTGTTGCAGTGGCTCCAGATCGGCCACAACGACTATGGCGGATGCGAATGCGTTTTGTAGGATGTCTTCTATTTCCCTTATGAGGTTGGATATTGTAAGTTCATATCTATATCATATTTAAAATACACGTGCACTGTTCTTGAGGTATCCAGTTATGCCGTCTAAGGCTACTCGACGGTCATTAAGAGGGCCTACCACAGCGTGTCTTCGAGTACTTTCGAATAAGTATGCATTGTCAAGAGGTTCCTCTTAGTAAAGGGTGGGGTAGAGTCCATCCAACCCCCCAAAAATAAAGAAAATTTTGCATTTAGACCAGTTTCACGAGCCAGTTTATAGGTCAATTACGAATTTCAATTCTCGAACAAAGAAAAGTTTTTAATACTGCTTTGAAGTTGTCAAAACATACTTTGTAGTGCACTTTTCAATTTACTGAACAATGAGGTTACTGAAAATTATTGCATGAAAGGGGTTTAATAAACCTAATTCGTGGCCGTCACCACTTTTGGTTTGTTATTAGGCTTATTTATTTGATTGCTGAGTTATGTTGTTGGTACCATTTCAAGATCTCGGGACTAGTTACATGTAAAGCATATTTCGAAATGAAAAATAATTAAACAGTGGCAGTAGCGTTATAGGAGACTAATCATTATTAAACCTTCGATATAGAATTCAACAACATAGGCTATACAATGGATGAGAGGTTCCTTTTATAGTTTTAATACAAGAGTCATCGTTATTAAACTTTCAATTTAGGATTCAACAATATAGGTTAATACGGTCTCCTTTGGGATTGATTTTAGATCCCAGCTTTAAAAAAATTATAAAAAATTTTGGCAAAAGATTTAGAGAATCAGTAAAATGGTAGCTTCTCAGATTCTACTTTTAACATCTTTAATTAGGTATAATTTAAATACCAATTTAACTATTATATAATGATCATTCACTAATAAATATATAATTTACAACACTTCCCCCTTAAATGATAATACATTATAAAATATATGCCTTGTTAAGATCTTGTCAAAAAAAACTAATGGGACAAAACTTGAGCTAAGGGAAAGAGTAAAGTTGCTCCCATGATTTCGATAAATGAAATTTTTTATATCGAGCCAGCCATGTATTGTACTTCAATGTCTTCAATATTGCAATTATAGTCATTTTTTCTCGTATAGTCTTCATACTAGATATTTATCAACCCTATGATGACCAAGTAACATGATTATTCGAAAAATATCTCTTGTTCTTCTTTTCAGGAGTCTCATACATATAAGATTATTATTTTGAGGGTAAATGTATTGTAGATTATAGGCATTCATTATAAAATGAATATGCATAGTTAAAATCGTATTAGAAAAAGTCTCTTGAAAAAATTCTAATGAAGGAAAAATAGTACATTATTCTTTTAAATGTCACAAAAATTGTCTCATTAAAAATCTTGTCAAAAAAATTCAATGAGACAAAAGCTTATATGATTCGGGCATATTAAATCTTTCAAAAATAACATTAATAGTCATACTAGATGAATTTGTTATAATCGCATTTCAAATTTCATGCCAATTATTTCTTCTATTAATATGCTTAGACGAATTTATTTCGATATCCTCGCCTTTTAAAATATATAGAAGTATATCATGTATAAAAGTATTGTTGACAACTTTTTCTTTTAGATTATCTTTCTTTCTCATAACAACATAACTTATTGAGATATCTCAATTTTTAACATTGACGATATCCGAATCTCTTCTAGAGTTACATTTTGTTATGTCTATATACTTTCCAAAAATATACACCTCCTAATGGGACCATCTTCTTTATATGCTCCATTTTCTTTTGGGGATTTTTTTTTCCTTTTAATTGAATGTAATCATACTTGAAGTGTGCCATAAATTTATCAAATATAATATTATCAAATTGTTCTTCCAATACATCAATTCAAGTTGGAGCATTTAATGTTAGTGTGTGAGATGTTTTTTTATATCTTTGATCAGTAAATGTATATAAGTGAATCACCATTTGAAATTCGGGATCGAATTATCTTTTGGAGGATCTAAATAATATAATGATGCATTATGTACATAATTTTTCTGCTTCTTTATCCTCCTCTATTGGTGAGAGAATTGTCCAATTAAATTGACAATAAGCAAATCATGTTATAAAATATCACCCATTAGAGCTTAGAATATTTCATAAAGGTTCAAAATAGACATGTATTCTCAACATTCTTTAATATCCATCTTAGTGTATTATGGTGGATCAATTGTATATGTATTGCACCATCAAAATAATTAGATGGAAATTTTGGCTCTGATCATATGCCAAATATAGGGAAAGAACTTTGATATTGGTATGATACTAATAACATTCCCTAGAGAGAATTAGGAAACACTTTATTTTCAATAGTAATAGTTTAGAAATTAATTGAAATTGTATTTAACAAACAATAATGTTAAACTATTTATCTTCATCCCATCTAACACTTGTTCATAGAGTGAGATTTAGTCTCACTAACATTAACAAGACACACCGTTTTGATCCTATAATCTAAAAATTATGCTAATAATTTAAAATTTGAGCATTAATTTCGCGAACTTCAGGTTGCAAACACCATACAATCATCTAATAGATGTATCATATCTATTAGATACTAATAATATCTAGATAGTCAACATGGAGGTTGACGAGGTCCTATGTATCATCCTAATTAATTTTCAAGATCAAAAGGGATTTAATGTCACCTTTAACTAGTGATGACAAATGGTCAATGACCAATTTATGATACAGAGAATAAGTATTATATTAGAATTCAATGGATTGAAGAACTTTCTGGTTTTTCAATAAATGTTCATTTGAATTCTCATTTTGCATAATTCTCACTTAGTTTGTAATCAATCAATGAATTGCTTCTTGGATCTCTCAAATAATGATATGAATGTGTTTTGCAATTGTAGCACACTCAAGCAACCTTATGAAATTGATCCTAGATATCTGTATTTATAGTTGGGGACGCTTAGGTGTTATGGACCGTGTAAAGCTCTTCAAAATAGCAATTAGGGTTTTTTCGGATCGACCTGTTGCTCGAACGAGAAGCTAGCGACAGGCGGGCGACACACATTCTGTTTTTGTCGCTCGAGCAGTGTCTAGGCGATAGGCTACCAAAAATGCGGCGCCGTGTTTCTCCTCTTTTCATGCTCGAACCCTAGAGCTCATAACTCAATTTATACAAATTGCACCCTAGGTCCGTGACTTTTATAACACATTACAAATTAGTCATTTGATCCACAGAATCGCCAACACTAAAAACCAACACTTTTGATAATTAGAAGAGTTTTTAAAGAAGTTGGTCCAATGTGGCCTCCTCTAAAAACACTTTTGGAACAGGAAGTGCTTTTAAAAATTAGTTTCCAAATAAAAATTAAGGTATCTTATTCCAAAAACTCTCTTGTAAGGAGCGAAAGCAAAAGTTTAAATCATGCCAAATGGGTCCTTTAGTATACTAAATATTTTATATTATTTGATGTAATTTCATTCAAATCACCTTATCGACAATTTTTTTGACTCAGCTTTTTTCCTTTGGTGATAATTAAAAGAATTGTTTTGATAAATTTAATTTATCGATGAAAAATTCTATTGCTAATAAGTAATAAAATAAAAATAAATTAAATTCTAATGATGAAAAAAGTCACAAGTAACAAAATAACATAAAAAATAACAAATTGTTGTAAATGGTAAGTTATTGGTGAATGACAATTGTACCCATGCAACCCTAGAAATTATTACCATATGTATTCCTAATCATTCCCTATAAATATATGGCTTTGGTTCTCATTATGATACACACAAATCTATTGACTTTTATTCTCTCCTCTTTTTCTCTCTTTTTATAACACGTTATCAGTACGATAAATTAATTTTTCAAAGTCTAGTGAAGGTAGTAATTTTTTTAAGCATAATCATCTACCACATGCACCAAAATTAATTTGGTGACATGTGAATTTTTTTTAATATACACATACATCGTAACAGTGCAGACTTGCAATCAGATTCTAACTTGCTTTATCAATTCACATCAGTATACATGTCTGTTTGCATATCTATGTAGAATTTAGTCCATTCATGTTTAGTCAATTCATGTATGTACATATGATCTATGATTTATGTCTCTGAATTCATGTTTGTACAATCTTTATGATTTATGCATGTACATAAAATCATGTCTTTGAATTAATCGTATGAAGTCGAATTCACCAGCTTAATCACACGTCTTCGAATTAATTCATGTTTATATAAACTGCCATTATGATTTTGTATTAATAAATGTCTTTATGCGTAAATATTCAGCAGTATGCTCCTAAACGTATTTCATTGAACGTATTTCATTCTACAATATTCTACCATTAAATTCGGTATATGAAGAATTTTTTTTTTCCTAATTCATGTTTGGAAGATATTTTTGCTAATACATTTTTGGTAATTAATTTTTCTATATAAATTCATATTATGTCAATATGGTAATTAAATATTTTTAGATGTTTTTCTATAAACTTTAAATTAATAATTCATTATGTTGTTGCTTTTGAAGTAGCACAATATTATAATTAATATTCCAGAAGAATATTACTTGTAGATCTGTCTATTACAAATATTGTTGCTCCTTAAGTAGCACATTATTATTGATATTCTAGATAAATTTTACTTGCTCCCAAAGAGCATAATTATGTAAAATCTAACATAAATTATGTTTTTACTCCAGAAGAGTAAATCCTTAAATAACTTTATTATAATAATATTTGATTTCTCTTGAAGAGCATAATTATAATGTTCAATATTTCAGAAGAATATTGATATATTACTCTCGAAGACGCAAATAAATGGCTCCTAAAAAGCTAATATTTCGAAATAATAGTTCATTGTTGTCCCTGAAGTTTCACAACATCATAATTAATATTTCGGAAGAATATTACTTGCTCCTGAAGAGCATGAATTATAATTTTCAATATTTCAAAAAAATATTAACATATTACTTTTGAATGAGCAATAATAAATACAACGTGCTCTCGAAATAACACATGCTTCGAAGAATGTATCATTTTGAATTCATGGTCATCCCTGAAGGACAACATGTAATTAATGTCATGAGGACATTGATTAGTTTGATTACTTAAATGATATATGATTATATAATATTTAATTATATTCTTCGAAATTAAATAATTGAATTATATCTTATATTGAACCAGAAGTTCAATTTGATTTTATTGTTTGACACGATCAATTGGACCACCACTAGATCAATAATGATGCAAAATTCAAATGGATATTCAACGAAGAGCCAAAAGATTCTTCAATCAAATGATTTCATATATATCATTTGTTCTCTTTAACGACAATTGATCATTATACATCAATAATTAAAATAGGGATTGAATTCTCTATATTTCTGAAAATTAATTAGGGTGATAAATGGTGTCCCGTCACCCACCATGTTGACCATCTAGATATTGTTTGTATCTAATAGATTTAATACAAATACTAGATGATTGCATGGTTTTTGCAACCTGAAGTTTGTGAAAATACTGCTCAAATTATGAGCATAATTTTCAGATTATACAATCAAGACGATGTGTCTTGTTAACACTAGTGATTCTAAATCTCAACTTCTTAATAAGTGGTAGTTGAGATGTGGATAAATTGTTTAACATTATTGTTTGTTAAACGCCTCCAATTAATTTAATTGAGAACAAAATACTTTCAATTTTTGTTTGGAGAATGCATCATGCCAACATCAAATTCTCCCTATTACAATTGGCTTATGGTTAGAGCTTGATTTCTTCATCTAATTATTTGATAGTACGATATATGTACAATTAATCCACAACATTGCATTGAGATGAAAAGTAAAGAATGTTGAGAATAAATGTGTAGTATTAACCCTTATCACAAATTGGTGTTATTTTATAACTCGGAAAAATGATTGTCAATTTGACTTAACAATTCTCTCAGTATTAGGGGGAGAATTAAGAAGATGAAAATAATGTACAAATGCATTATTATCTAAATCCTCGCAAAAGATAATTCGAACCAGAAGTTCAGAGGATAATTCTTTTAGATGCGTAGATTAACACTCTCACACATCAGCTTTAAATGCTACAACTCGAATTGGCTCGTGGAAGGACAATTAGTTGATATTATATTTGATAAGATTATGACACGCCTGAAGCGTGATGATATTAGATTGTATTACAAAATCCTCCAAACAAAAATGGTGCAATTGGTAAAGATGGTCTTATTAAGGAGGTATACTCTCTTAATATTTAGACATAACATATTATAAAACCCCAGAAGAGGTCGAGTGATGCCGGGCAGAATAGTGATTATTCTGCAGGCTAGTTCTACCAGCAAATTCACAGGGAAGAACACAAGATTAACGCCAAAAAAATACAGAGAAAAATGTCTCTGAAGTTTAGAGAATTTTATTATATCACGCAATGATCAAAATAAGTCCACAAGCCGGACTTTATAGCCGAAATCCGAATTTTACCAAAAAATGGAAAAATTCCAAAAATCAAGCCAAACGAAAATATGGAATAAAATAAGTATTCTGCAAAAAAATCTAGCCCAAATCGGGTTAAAAATCATCTCCTAACGCCCAATCGAAGTATTACCAAAAATAGCAAAAATTAACTTAAAATAGCAATTCGGAAGGGAAAACAGCTGAATTTGAGGATGAAAACGACACATGTCGAGCATAGCTGGGTGGCCACGACGTTCACGCCGAAACAAGCTTTCCGGATTGTGGTCATGATCGTGATTCTGATAACCGTAGCCAAAGTTATTGCCAAATTACCGAAACACGACTTAATTGCCGAAGTTACGCGATCACTTGCCGTCCTTGCCACGATCTACCAACTCGTGATACCTTAGAGCCATTAACGTGTTATCTGACAACTCAGCATCTGACTCGGACCCTCCTGCATCATCCAAGTACCTGAAAAAATGAAAATTGAGATATCTCAATAAGTTATGTCATTATGGAAAAATAAATAGAATAAAAAAAGATAAGAAATAGTTGTCGACAACACTTTTTCACATGATGTATTGCATCATATTATGAATAGCGATGAATTGAAATATATTCATTGAAATATATCGATCGAATAAATGATTGGTCAAATAAAATGACACGATCATACTAAAATTTAATTTATTAGAGAAACCTGAAGTTTGTAGATGCTATCCTAGTAAAATTGAACTTACGAGAGAAACCTGAAGTTTCTGGATCTACGGTCTGAACACCTAAAGGGGTATACTTATGCGAAATGAATATAGAAAAAGTAAAGTCTTAATATGAAATGTACGACTCTTTATAATGAATTCTGTGAAAACTTGTGTAAATAGATAAATTATCACATGGTGGATGTAATCACAAGTCTCTAATTTATTAGTCTGACAATGTATGAAATTTGACACGCATATAACAAATTTGATTATAGCCAACTTATCTGACATAGGTATTAATGTTACGTTGAAAGATTTAATATGCTTGAAGCAGATAATTCAAGTAATATTATCATGAGGGGGAGTAAACACGCATTGTACTCTTTTTACCTTGATCGAGGTTTTGTCCCATTGGATTTTTCTGGCAATGTTTTTAATGAGGCAACTTTTGTGGCGTATTCAAAAGAATAAATGTACTCTTTTTCCTTCATTACGATTTTTCCCATAGGGTTTTTCCTAATAAGGTTTTAACGAAGCCTATTATTTGTGTAATTAATGTCTATAACCTAAAAGATATTTACCCTCAAAATAATAATCTGATATATATGAGACTCCTGAAGAAATCAACAAGAGCTATTTTTCGAATCATCTTATTACTGCAGTCACCAAGTTTTGTCCATTTGAATTTTTTTGAAGACATTGCAGTACAAGATATAAATATTGAAGATACGACATACAAGATATGGATCCCTTGATACAAGAATTGAAATAAAGGGGAATAGCTGTATTCTTTTTCTTTCGATCAAGTTTTGTCCCACTAGATTTTCTTGACAAGGTTTTAACGAGGCATGAGTTTATTACTCTTCATATTTGTATTCTTTGTTGTTGGCATTTTTGTCCCATCGGGTTTTTGTCAGATAATGTATCAAGAAGAAAGATATTTTGTAATGTGTCATTCAAGCGGGAGTGTTGTAAATGGTAAGTTATTGGTGAATGACAATTGTACCCATACAGCCCTAGAAATTATTACCATATGTATCCCTAATAATTCCATATAAATATAGGTCTTTTCTTTTCATTATGATACACACAAGTCTGACTTTTATTCTCTCTTGTCTTTTTCTCTCTTTTTATAACACAAATTACTTTATAAGGGAGTTTTTGTCATTTAAAAACTTGAGAAAAATATTATATAGTATATTCAGTTTGCCGTTAGAATATTCATCGACAAATTAAATTAAAATAATTTTTTTCTAGAAATTTTGTCGTTAGTTAAATAAGAATTAAAAAATAATTTAAGACTATGAGTAAACTTTCAGTTATTAATGTTAAAATAGTAAATATTTAGATAAGTTTAATTTATCAACATAAGTATTATCAATAAACTACATAACTAAAATACTATTTTAAAAAAAAACTCCACCAACACTTGTATTATTATAAATAGCAAAAAAGAAAAAGAGACATAATAATGTACAAATGAAATATTATTAGAAGTAAAAACATAAACAAAAAATAAATTATTTTTATTCATTAATCAGTGATCGAAACACCTCTGGTGATTGTCAATAACGTTGCTGACAATATTGTCATCTTTATCGCTAACGAATGTGCGTCTGTGATACTCATGATATAACTTTCTGATTTTTGTCACATTCCATTGATGTTTTCGTATGCGATCATTTTTTAACTTTTAATTTATTTTATGATTATTCTTAAAAAATTTTCCCTACGGATTTCATATAACACTCCCAAGTTTGAGTCACTTTTGTGTAGCAAGGAAGGTAATGGCATTTGGGGACCGATGAGATCCTTAGAATGAGCATGTTTTAGTCGTTTGAGCACAAAGTTGTGTAGATTGTGCATGGACGGCAAGAGAACGGCTTGGTCCGTCTTTTATTTCATATCTTATTTTTGGCTTTATTTTATTTTATTGTATATGAGTTTTAAAATTTTGTTTATCCAATCTTAACATTATGTGGAATTAATGAGTTTGTGATTATTGTTCATTTCACGCTTTCCCGCATCATCATCATGAAGTTAGAATTATAAAAAAATTTGTCACATTTTCCTGGTCTTTAGCTTGACTCAAAAATTTCATTATTTTTTCTTGCAGGTTGTTCCTCATGGGATTAAACAAGTATGAGAAAGGAGACTCGACGAGCATCTCAAGGTATTATGTCTTTAGCAAGACCCCAACCCAAGTTTCAAGTCATGCACATAAATACTTTCGAATAACAAAACATTTCGATCCCAATGGATAAGCATCAAGCCAGCATCCATGACATTCAAGGAGTCAATCCAACCACCTTGGCTTCATCGATCCAGCATCTACGACATTCAAAATGTGTGGTTGAAAATGAGTTTGAGAAAAAAGAATTTGTTTTAATGATTGTCAAACACAGATTGATAATCTTCTAATCATGGAAGGACCAAATCGTTTCTTCTCTAGCAATCGTCTTTCCATGTTCAATAACAATTCTCAACCAATTTCAATGGGGGAAATCGGTGATTTTTTAAGAGTCCAAAACCCTATGTTTTTACCAATTGACACCACATTCTAAGAACTGATCATATGCTCAATCAAGCTTCTACTTCTTATTCTCCATCCGGTATGTTCTCATCCATGCAAAACCAACCCCAGGGTTGATCACAAAGGTGGGTGTTAGTACTTGTCTCCTATGTTGCTTTACTACAAAAGAAAAAAAAAAGCATTTCTAGAGACAAAATTATCCATCGATGATGACTTAAAATTTTTTTGGTAATAGCTTTTACTGATGAAAATCACCAGTCGGTAAATTGGATAGTGAAACCCTCGCCGCTAATTTATCCACAGATTTATTTGGTCGTTGACAATTAGCGACAAAAAAATTGTTTCTATTTACCAACGAAGTGTTTCCGTAGCTAATTAAAGAAGAAATTGTTTGTCGCTAATCCATTTGTCATTACCTATGCCTATTTTAGTTAATTTTGGCAAAGGAAATTTCGAACGGCTTATTTGTTCCTAATAGCTACTAATCTTCGGTTTTTTTTTTAAGTTACTAACTACCAATATATTTCCTATGCGACTACTCATTGCTGAATAGGAACATATATGCATCTGTTTCAAATTTTCTACAACAATTTTCTGTCGAAGGTTTGCATTACAATTGGAAAAATGCCACTAATTATTTTATTAATATGTTTATTGTGAATTAAACATATTAAAAAAGTTAAAATTATTAAAATACACCAATTAACAAATCCATATTAGTGCGATAAATATGAAGTATTTGATAAAAGGGTTTTCTGAGGAAATGTTTTTATTATTCACCAATTCTCACATTTTTCTACAATTTCGCTTTATCTGTTCCAAACATCAAATTTTTAGAATATAAAAATGAAATTTATATTTCATTATTATAACATAGAATTTTGTTGTGAATTGCAAAATGTATGTAGTCAACACATTGCCCATTTTTCCATAACATTTCACATTAATTCACCATTTTTTTTTTCATGTTTTCGCAATTTTCTTGTCAACAAAATGATTTATTTTGAATTTTGTAAAGCTCGATAAACACTTTAAATATTTTTTTAAACATTGTCGACTGACTATATTTAGTCTATAAATTTTCATTGATACTTGTACGTTTTCTTGAAATTAACAACGAATATTTCAGTAGAGAAATGTATAATAAATGCTTAAATTTTTTTTTTCAAAAAAATATTCCAACGGATTTTTTTTCAATTGGTAACTATTCAATTATTTTTTATGTTTACTTAATCAGTTTACCAACAAATTTTCTCTGTTGGTAATTACTTTATGCTTTTATATTTTTTCCAACGGAGACATTTGTTGACAAATTATTTATTTATTTTTTATTTTTACCAACGGATTAACAACATAATTGTACTAATGGAAGACTTCCATTTGTAATTCCGTTTATATTTAATATGTAATCTTTAAGGAATATGTAAAAAATATTAAAATATAGTTTGAGATTTAAAGAATAAAAGTATCGTTCCCACGAGAACTAGACTTTAACTTAGATTATATCGATTCGAAATCAAACTCAAATATAACCGACTCACATGAATAAAATGGTATTTTTATTGTTTACTACTAATATCTTTTCTTTTTCTATCTAATTACACGTGAAGAATGATTTTATGAAGACTATATATACGAGAAAAGTGTGTTAGAATTCCGACTCTACCTATTGTTCTCTTGTTTCAATTCTTGACATATATTCTTTATTCTAATTTGTTGTGTATATTGACAGCCACAATTTTATCCAATTATCTCTCATGCGCTAAGTTAAACATATTTTTAAACATGATCCGAAATATCCTTATTCCAAATTCAAATAATTGGAAACACATTAAAATGCACAATTACCTATTTTATTGCGTAAGTTATAAAATATCAATCCTTATGTTTACTGAACTTTATCTTAATTATCACAAAGTTCTAATTCTTTTATATCTGGTTCTTTCATAAAATGAATGCAACAAAGAACACAGCCCCGTCACTTTGTTGCTAATGATAACAATATATTTGGCGATAATAAACGAACGAAGAACAATATATCTTTGTCACTTCCAAGTTAAGATATGTTTGTTTATTATGTACCCACCAAATATATATTTTCGTTTATTACCGCCATCAACAAGTTAGGATACCAAATATTTTATATTGGTACCTGTCGTGTGTAAATGAAGTGATGTGGCGGTCGAGCCAACTCAACCGCTATACAAGTGAGGTAGTTGCCTGAAGCCTACATTTAGATAAGGTCCCATATTTTAAGAAGTCCATTCCAAAACATTTTATCTACAAAATTTTCAACTCAGATTTTTTCGTTGGTGATAAGTAAAAAATTATTTTGGCAAATTGTATTTATCGACGAAAATTATAATGCTAATAAATTATGAAATAAAAAAAATAAATTATATCTACGAAAAATTCCACAAGTTATAACAAAATAACATTACAAATAATAATTCAGCATAGAGTTTTTTTATCATTGAAAATTCTAGAAAAATATTATCTAGTATATTTTGTTGGTCGGTAGAATAGCATCAATAAGTAAAATTAAAATAAATTTTTTTATAGAAATAATGTTTATTGTTAAATAAGAATCAGAAAAATAATTTCAGACGAGCAAGCTTTCACTTAGTATTATTAGAATAATAAATATTTGAAATGAATTTGATTTATCAACAGTAATGTTATCAGCAAACAACATAATTAATTTATTAATAAAAAAATAACTTGGAATTAACTAACGGTCTTAATATTATAAATAGATAACACAAAAATGAAATATTAATAAATAAAAAGCCATAAAGAAAAAAAAAATACTTTTTTTCTACATTAATCCATGATGGAAGCACCGTCAGTGAGTTCGATAGCACCACAGATGATATTTTCATCTATTATCACTAAAGGAAGTGCGTGGGTGATGACTAATGATGTTACTTTCAGTAATTTTGTCCAAATTACCGAAACATATTGATTTTTGTCAGATTCCATATCGTTGATTTCATATGTGATCATATTTCACGATTTTAATTTTTTTTTTCTGATAATTCTTAAAAAAAATCCCTTAAGGATTTCATCTAACGCTTCCAAGTTTGAGCCACCTCCATGTAGTGGGGAAGGTAATGGAGTTTAAGTATGCATGATCTAGTCGGTTGAGCACAACATTGTTAGATATCACATTGATGGCAAGGTAAAGGCTAGGTCTCTCTCTCTCTCTCTCTCTCTCTCTCTCTCTATATATATATATATATATATATATATATATATATATATATTTTTTTTTTTTTTTTTTTTTTTTTTTTTTTTTTATCATATCCTTATTCTTTGGCTTTATTTTATTGTACTTTTTAGATTTTTTTTTTTTTAATCTTGATCCAGTCTTAGCCTTGTGTGGGACTAATAAGTTTTCCATTGTGTTCACTGTTCATTTCAAGCTTACTTGCATCATCACGAAGTTAGAATTGTCAAAGATTTTGTTGAATTATGATTTATGAATCAACTATAGTTGGTTAGAGTCGCAATGTCGATTTATGTTGCTTATAAATTAATTTGGAGATGTTTATAGTTAAAATGAATTGGCAAAAAATGTTTAGGTGGTAGCTGAAAATATTTCCTATTATAACCAATAAAATATAAAATGAAACTTGTAACTATATTTTTCCTGACTCAGCTGAGTTTGCACGTTGTCAATTTTTTTAACGGTACGATGTTGAAAATTATTCAAAAAAATCCTTCCACAGAAGGAGACAATATAATACTAAAGCAATTTATTGAATACATTGACTTAGACTTAGTTAAGACGATACTCTTCAGATCAGTACATTTAGAGCCTGTTTGACAATCATTATTGTAGAAAAAAGAATTTTGAATGATGATTTTTAGGAGAATGTGTGGTTAAAAAGTAGGGAAAATTTTTTGATGTACGCGTAGAATATTTTGTTGTGTGAATGTGTGTTTGAAATGGTCTCCTGTAGCAAACTATGAAATAAAGTAATAAATGTCAAACATGCACTTAGTAAAGCGATTGCATTCACTTGAATATGGAAACTCAGAATGTAAGGTTAAAATGGGTTGCTGATGGTTTTGCATGACTGTATGACAAACTATTGAGAATAAGAATTGATAAGTGATTTTTCAACAACAAAAAATAAACTAGTAAGGAAAAACAATATTTTAAATAGAATGAAAACATAGATTATGTTGGGTTTTGTGACCCAAATCCGGTCCAAATTGGGTCTAGGGCTTCGCGTTGCCGAGTATTGGGGTTGACGATGACAAAATAGGAACCAAGATGGAACAATTGCGGATTGACGGCGCTCGACGGACGCCCACTTATGGCTCGCTCAACAGGAGCAAAATTGGAACAAGGAGTTCGTCGCCCGCTTCTCGCTCGAGCGATGGGCATCGGATTTTTTTCTTTCTTTTTTGGTTTTACTCGATTTTTAACCTAATTTCCATATTTTAGGTTGATTCTAAGGTTTGGATATGTCTCCTATAAATAGTAGACTCTTCATTCAGTTTAGAGAGCTAAAAAGGCAGAAGTTGTATTTTCTCTCCATTGGTCGTTATTAATAAGATATTCACTTCCTCTGCCAATTTCTACTTCTTGTTTGCTTTCTTTTAAATCTTGTTCTTATTTATTAGTTTGTGCGATCTATACGTCATATCGCGCTATATCGCCTCCTCGAATTTCTAACAGATTACGTGGTAGACACTTTAACCGCTTAATAAATAAATAAGATTCTTCCATTACACGCGAGGTCTGCCTCAGCATGTTACACGTGACTTCTTAAGTTACATTACGAGCGTCGATTCTCAAATTGTTAAACTACACGCACGTTCTTACGTGTCAGGTTAGTATCCTAGGCTTGCACCATTTGTGAATTACGTCTCTTGTAATCCAGCCAAATTAAATATCCTGAAGAATTCTCTCAGATTTTCAAGTAAAAGATGTAGTAATAACTCAATCAATTGAATTTATTTTCCCTTTTACAGGAGACCATTTTGGTCATTTACTCAAGTTTTCCTTCATATGTATAAGAATCATTTCACCCTTAAAGGTCTTCAAGAGAGTAAAGCAGTGCCCTTCTTCAGTGTGCTTGTGAAAATTAACTACCAATATATTTCCTATGGGACTACTCATTGCTGAATAGGAACATATATGCATCTGTTTCAAATTTTCTTCCACAATTTTCTGTCGAAAGTTTGCATTACAATTGAAAAAATGCCACTAATTATTTTATTAAAACGTTTTATTGTGAATTAAACATATTAAAAAAGTTAAAATTATTAAAATACACCAATTAACAAATCCATATTAGTGCGATAAATACGAAGTATTTGATAAAAGGGTTTTCTGAATACAGAAGCAATTTATTGAATACATTGACTTAGACTTAGTTAAGACGATACTCTTTAGATCAGTACATTTAGAGCCTGTTTGACAATCATTATGGTAGAAAAAGGAATTTTGATTGATGATTTTTAGGAGAACGTGTGGTTAAAAAGTAGGGAAAAGTTTTTGATGTACGCGTAGAATATTTGGTTGTGTGAATGTGTGTTTGAAATGGTCCCCTGTAGCAAACTATGAAATAAAGTAATAAATGTCAAACATGCACTTAGTAAAACGATTGCATTCATTTGAATAGGGAAACTCAGAATGTAAGGTTAAAATGGGTTGCTGATGGTTTTGCATGACTGTATGACAAACAATTGAGAATAAGAATTGATAAGTGGTTTTTCAACAACAAAAAATAAACTAGTAAGGAAAAATAATATTTTAAATAGAATAAAAACATAGATTATGTTGGGTTTTGTGACCCAAATCCGGTCCAAATTGGGTCTAGGGCTTCGCGTTGCCGAGTATTGGGGTTGAAGATGACAAAATAGGGACCAAGAAGGAAAAACGGCGGATTGACGACGCTAGACGGACGCCCACTTATGGCTCGATCAACAGGAGCAAAATTGGAACAAGGAGTTCGTCGCCCGCTTCTCGCTCGAGCGATGGGCCGCGGATTTTTTTCCTTCTTTTTTGGTTTTACTCGATTTTTAACCTAATTTCCATATTTTAGGTTGATTCTAAGGTTTGGATATGTCTCCTATAAATAGTAGACTCTTCATTCAGTTTAGAGAGCTGAAAAGGCAGAAGTTGTATTTTCTCTCCATTGGTTGTTATTAATAAGATATTCGCTTCCACTGCCAATTTCAACTTCTTGTTTGCTTTCTTTTAAATCTTGTTCTTATTTATTAGTTTGTGCGATCTATACTTCATATCGCGCCATATCGCCTCCTCGAATTTCTGACAGATTATGTGGTAGACACTTTAACCGCTTAATAAATAAATAAGATTCTTCCGTTACACGCGAGGTCTGCCTCAGCATGTTACACATGACTTCTTAAGTCGTTACATTACGAGCGTCTCTTCTCAAATTGTTAAACTACACGCACGTTCTTACGTGTCAGGTTAGTATCCTAGGCTTGCACCATTTGTGAATTATGTCTCTTGTAATCCAGCCAAATTAAATATCCTGAAGGATTCTCTCAGATTTTCAAGTAAAAGATGTAGTAATAACTCAATCAATTGAATTTATTTTCCCTTTTACAGGAGAACATTTTGGTCATTTACTCAAGTTTTCCTTCATATGTATAAGAATCATTTCACCCTTAAAGGTCTTCAAGGGAGTAAAGCAGTGCCCTTCTTCAGCGTGCTTGTGAAAATTAACTACCAATATATTTCTTATGGGACTACTCATTGCTGAATAGGAACATATATGCATCTGTTTCAAATTTTCTACAACAATTTTCTGCCGAAAGTTTGCATTGCAATTGAAAAAATGCCACTAATTATTTTATTAATATGTTTTATTGTTAATTAAACATATTAAAAAAGTTAAAATTATTAAAATACACCAATTAACAAATCCATATTAGTGCGATAAATACGAAGTATTTGATAAAAGTGTTTTCTGAGGAAAAAAAATTTATTATTCACCAATTCTCATATTTTTCTACAATTTCGCTTTATCTGTTCCAAACATCTAATTTTTAGAATATAAAAATGAAATTTATATTTCATTATTATAACATAGAATTTTGTTGTGCATTGCAAAATGTATGTAGTCAACACATTGCCCATTTTTCCATAACATTTCACATTAATTCACTATTTTTTTTTCACGTTTTCGCAATTTTCTTGTCAACAAAATGATTTATTTTGAATTTTGTAAAGCTCGATAAACACTTTAAATATTTTTTTAAACATTATCGACTGACTATATTTAGTCTATAAATTTTCATTGATACTTGTACATTTTCTTGAAATTAGCAACGAATATTTCCCTAGAAAAATGTATAATAAATGCTTAAATTTTTTTTTTTCAAAAAAAATATTCCAACGGATTTTTTTTCAGTTGGTAAATATTTAATTATTTTTTATGTTTACTTAATCAGTTTACCAACAAATTTTCTCTGTTGGTAATTACTTTATGCTTTTATATTGTTTCCAACGGAGACATCTGTTGACAAATTATTTAATTTATTTTTTATTTTTACCAACGGATTAACAACATAATTGTACTAACGGAAGACTTCCATTTGTAATTCTGTCTATATTTAATATGTAAACTTTAGGGAATATGTAAAAAATATTAAAATATAATTTGAGTTTTAAAGAATAAAAGTATCGTTCCCACGACGACTAGACTTTAACTTAAATTATATCGATTCGAAATCAAACTCAAATATAACCGACTCACATGAATAAAATGGTATTTTTATTGTTTACTACTAATATCTTTTTTTTCTATCTAATTACACGTGATGAATGATTTTATGAAGACTATATATACGAGAAAAGTGTGTTAGAATTCCAACTCTACCTATTGTTCTCTTGTTTCAATTCTTGACATATATTCTTTATTCTAATTTGTTGTGTATATTGACAGC
Source organism: Fraxinus americana (assembly GCA_035079005.1). Classification (NCBI taxonomy): domain Eukaryota; kingdom Viridiplantae; phylum Streptophyta; class Magnoliopsida; order Lamiales; family Oleaceae; genus Fraxinus; species Fraxinus americana. Next base: position 12,955,220 of record CM068706.1, on the reverse strand, counting down.
CCCAATTTTATCCAATTATCTCTCATGCGCTAAGTTAAACATATTTTCAAACGTGATCCGAAATATCCTTATTCCAAATTCAAATAACTGGAAACACATTAAAATGCACAATTACCTATTTTATTGCGTAAGTTATAAAATATCAATCCTTATGTTTACTGAACTTTATCTTAATTATCACAAAGTTCTAACAAAATAACTCTGTTGCTAATGATAACAATATATTTGGCGATAATAAACGAACAAAGAACAATATATCATTGTCACTTTCAAGTTAAGATATGTTTGTTTATTATGTACCCACCAAATATATATATTTTCGTTTATTACCGCCATCAACAAGTTAGGATACCAAATATTTTATATTGGTACCTGTCGCGGGTAAATGAAGTGATGTGGCGGTCGAGCCAACTCAACCGCTATACAAGTGAGGTAGTTGCCTGAAGCCTACATTTAGATAAGGTCCCATATTTTAAGAAGTCCATTCCAAAACATTTTATCAACAAAATTTTCAACTCAGATTTTTTCGTTGGTGATAAGTAAAAAATTATTTTGGCAAATTGTATTTATCGACGAAAATTATAATGCTAATAAATTATGAAATAAAAAAAATAAATTATATCTACGAAAAATTCCACAAGTTATAACAAAATAACATTACGAATAATAATTCAGCGTAGAGTTTTTTTATCATTGAAAATTCTAGAAAAATATTATCTAGTATATTTTGTTGGTCGGTAGAATAGCATCAATAAGTAAAACGATTGCATTCATTTGAATATGGAAACTCAGAATGTAAGGTTAAAATGGGTTGCTGGTGGTTTTGCATGACTGTATGACAAACTATTGAGAATAAGAATTCATAAGTGATTTTTCAACAACAAAAAATAAAGTAGTAAGGAAAAATAATATTTTAAATAGAATAAAAACATAGATTATGTTGGGTTTTGTGACCCAAATCCGGTCCAAATTGGGTCTAGGGCTTCGCGTTGTGGAGTATTGGGGTTGAAGATGACAAAATAGGGACCAAGAAGGAAAAACGGAGGATTGACGGTGCTAGACGCATGCCCACTTATGGCTCGATCAATAGGAGCAAAATTGGAACAGGGAGTTCGTCGCCCGCTTCTCGCTCGAGCGATGGGCCGCGGATTTTTTTCCTTCTTTTTTGGTTTTAATCGATTTTTAACCTAATTTCAATATTTTAGGTTAATTCTAAGGTTTGGATACGTCTCCTATAAATAGTAGACTCTTCATTCAGTTTAAAAAGCTGAAAAGGCAAAAGTTGTATTTTCTCTTCATTGGTTGTTATTAGTCAGTTATTCACTACCTGTGCCAATTTCAACTTCTTGTTTGCTTTCTTCTAAATCTTGTTCTTATTTATTAGTTTGTGCGATCTATACTTCATATCGTGCCATAAAGCCTCCTCGAATTTCTAACAGATTATTGGGGTGTTTGACACCCATTTTAGTAGAAAAATGTGTTTTTGAATAGTGATTGATGGGAGATTGTGTGGTTAAAAAGTAAGTAGAGTTTTTAGGTTTATGTGTAATATTATTTTATTGATAGAATGTGTGGTTGAAATGAAGAAAGAGAAAAAAGAATGTGAATGAGGAAAAAATGGGTGCCAAACGGGGGCTATGTGGTAGACACTTTAACCGCTTAATAAATGAATAAGATTCTTCCGTTACACGCGAGGTCAGCCTCAGCATGTTACACATGACTTCTTAAGTCATTACATTATGAGCGTCTCTTCTCAAATTGTTAAACTACACGCACGTTCTTACGTGTCAGGTTAGTATCCTAGGCTTGCACCATTTGTGAATTACATCTCTTGTAATCCAGCCAAATTAAATATCCTGAAGGATTCTCTCAGATTTTCAAGTAAAAGATGTAGTAATAACTCAATCAATTGAATTTATTTTCCCTTTTACAGGAGACCATTTTGGTCATTTACTCAAGTTTTCCTTCATATGTATAAGAATCATTTCACCCTTAAAGGTCTTCAAGAGAGTAAAGCAGTGCCCTTCTTCAGCGTGCTTGTGAAAATTAACTACCAATATATTTCCTATGGGACTACTCATTGCTGAATAGGAACATATATGCATCTGTTTCAAATTTTCTACAACAATTTTCTGTCGAAAGTTTGCATTGCAATTGAAAAAATGCCACTAATTATTTTATTAATATGTTTTATTGTGAATTAAACATATTTAAAAAGTTAAAATTATTAAAATACACCAATTAACAAATCCATATTAGTGCGATAAATATGAAGTATTTGATAAAAGGGTTTTCTGAGGAAAAAAATTTATTGTTCACCAATTCTCACATTTTTCTACAATTTCGCTTTATCTGTTCCAAACATCAAATTTTTAGAATATAAAAATGAAATTTATATTTCATTATTATAACATAGAATTTTGTTGTGAATTGCAAAATGTATGTAGTCAACACATTGCCCATTTTTCCATAACATTTCACATTAATTCACTATTTTTTTTTCATGTTTTCGCAATTTTCTTGTCAACAAAATGATTTATTTTGAATTTTGTAAAGCTCGATAAACACTTTAAATATTTTTTTTAAACATTGTCGACTGACTATATTTAGTCTATAAATTTTCATTGATACTTGTACATTTTCTTGAAATTAGCAACGAATATTTCCCTAGAAAAATGTATAATAAATGCTTAAATTTTTTTTTTTCAAAAAAAATATTCCAACGGATTTTTTTTCAGTTGGTAAATATTTAATTATTTTTTATGTTTACTTAATCAGTTTACCAACAAATTTTCTCTGTTGGTAATTACTTTATGCTTTTATATTGTTTCCAACGGAGACATCTGTTGACAAATTATTTAATTTATTTTTTATTTTTACCAACGGATTAACAACATAATTGTACTAACGGAAGACTTCCATTTGTAATTCTGTCTATATTTAATATGTAAACTTTAGGGAATATGTAAAAAATATTAAAATATAATTTGAGTTTTAAAGAATAAAAGTATCGTTCCCACGACGGTTAGACTTTAACTTAAATTATATCGATTCGAAATCAAACTCAAATATAACCGACTCACATGAATAAAATGGTATTTTTATTGTTTACTACTAATATCTTTTTTTTCTATCTAATTACACGTGATGAATGATTTTATGAAGACTATATATACGAGAAAAGTGTGTTAGAATTCCAACTCTACCTATTGTTCTCTTGTTTCAATTCTTGACATATATTCTTTATTCTAATTTGTTGTGTATATTGACAGCCCCAATTTTATCCAATTATCTCTCATGCGCTAAGTTAAACATATTTTCAAACGTGATCCGAAATATCCTTATTCCAAATTCAAATAACTGGAAACACATTAAAATGCACAATTACCTATTTTATTGCGTAAGTTATAAAATATCAATCCTTATGTTTACTGAACTTTATCTTAATTATCACAAAGTTCTAACAAAATAACTCTGTTGCTAATGATAACAATATATTTGGCGATAATAAACGAACAAAGAACAATATATCATTGTCACTTTCAAGTTAAGATATGTTTGTTTATTATGTACCCACCAAATATATATATTTTCGTTTATTACCGCCATCAACAAGTTAGGATACCAAATATTTTATATTGGTACCTGTCGCGGGTAAATGAAGTGATGTGGCGGTCGAGCCAACTCAACCGCTATACAAGTGAGGTAGTTGCCTGAAGCCTACATTTAGATAAGGTCCCATATTTTAAGAAGTCCATTCCAAAACATTTTATCAACAAAATTTTCAACTCAGATTTTTCGTTGGTGATAAGTAAAAAATTATTTTGGCAAATTGTATTTATCGACGAAAATTATAATGCTAATAAATTATGAAATAAAAAAAATAAATTATATCTACGAAAAATTCCACAAGTTATAACAAAATAACATTACGAATAATAATTCAGCGTAGAGTTTTTTTATCATTGAAAATTCTAGAAAAATATTATCTAGTATATTTTGTTGGTCGGTAGAATAGCATCAATAAGTAAAACGATTGCATTCATTTGAATATGGAAACTCAGAATGTAAGGTTAAAATGGGTTGCTGGTGGTTTTGCATGACTGTATGACAAACTATTGAGAATAAGAATTCATAAGTGATTTTTCAACAACAAAAAATAAAGTAGTAAGGAAAAATAATATTTTAAATAGAATAAAAACATAGATTATGTTGGGTTTTGTGACCCAAATCCGGTCCAAATTGGGTCTAGGGCTTCGCGTTGTGGAGTATTGGGGTTGAAGATGACAAAATAGGGACCAAGAAGGAAAAACGGAGGATTGACGGTGCTAGACGCATGCCCACTTATGGCTCGATCAATAGGAGCAAAATTGGAACAGGGAGTTCGTCGCCCGCTTCTCGCTCGAGCGATGGGCCGCGGATTTTTTTCCTTCTTTTTTGGTTTTAATCGATTTTTAACCTAATTTCAATATTTTAGGTTAATTCTAAGGTTTGGATACGTCTCCTATAAATAGTAGACTCTTCATTCAGTTTAAAAAGCTGAAAAGGCAAAAGTTGTATTTTCTCTTCATTGGTTGTTATTAGTCAGTTATTCACTACCTGTGCCAATTTCAACTTCTTGTTTGCTTTCTTCTAAATCTTGTTCTTATTTATTAGTTTGTGCGATCTATACTTCATATCGTGCCATAAAGCCTCCTCGAATTTCTAACAGATTATGGGGGTGTTTGACACCCATTTTAGTAGAAAAATGTGTTTTTGAATAGTGATTGATGGGAGATTGTGTGGTTAAAAAGTAAGTAGAGTTTTTAGGTTTATGTGTAATATTATTTTATTGATAGAATGTGTGGTTGAAATGAAGAAAGAGAAAAAAGAATGTGAATGAGGAAAAAATGGGTGCCAAACGGGGGCTATGTGGTAGACACTTTAACCGCTTAATAAATGAATAAGATTCTTCCGTTACACGCGAGGTCAGCCTCAGCATGTTACACATGACTTCTTAAGTCATTACATTATGAGCGTCTCTTCTCAAATTGTTAAACTACACGCACGTTCTTACGTGTCAGGTTAGTATCCTAGGCTTGCACCATTTGTGAATTACGTCTCTTGTAATCCAGCCAAATTAAATATCCTGAAGGATTCTCTCAGATTTTCAAGTAAAAGATGTAGTAATAACTCAATCAATTGAATTTATTTTCCCTTTTACAGGAGACCATTTTGGTCATTTACTCAAGTTTTCCTTCATATGTATAAGAATCATTTCACCCTTAAAGGTCTTCAAGAGAGTAAAGCAGTGCCCTTCTTCAGTGTGCTTGTGAAAATTAACTACCAATATATTTCCTGTGGGACTACTCATTGCTGAATAGGAACATATATGCATCTGTTTCAAGTTTTCTACAACAATTTTCTGTCGAAAGTTCGCATTACAATTGAAAAAATGCCACTAATTATTTTATTAATATGTTTTATTGTGAATTAAACATATTAAAAAAGTTAAAATTATTAAAATACACCAATTAACAAATCCATATTAGTGCGATAAATACGAAGTATTTGATAAAAGGGTTTTCTGAGGAAAAAAATTTATTATTCACCAATTCTCACATTTTTCTACAATTTCGCTTTATCTGTTCCAAACATCTAATTTTTAGAATATAAAAATGAAATTTATATTTCATTATTATAACATAGAATTTTGTTGTGAATTGCAAAATGTATGTAGTCAACACATTGCCCATTTTTCCATAACATTTCACATTAATTCACTATTTTTTTTTCATGTTTTCGCAATTTTCTTGTCAACAAAATGATTTATTTTGAATTTTGTAAAGCTCGATAAACACTTTAAATATTTTTTTTAAACATTGTCGACTGACTATATTTAGTCTATAAATTTTCATTGATACTTGTACGTTTTCTTGAAATTAACAACGAATATTTCAGTAGAAAAATGTATAATAATTGCTTAAATTTTTTTTTCAAAAAAATATTCCAGCGGATTTTTTTTCAATTGGTAACTATTCAATTATTTTTTATGTTTACTTAATCAGTTTACCAACAAATTTTCTCTGTTGGTAATTACTTTATGCTTTTATATTGTTTCCAACGGAGACATCTGTTGACAAATTATTTAATTTATTTTTTATTTTTACCAACGGATTAACAACATAATTGTACTAACGGAAGACTTCCATTTGTAATTCTGTCTATATTTAATATGTAAACTTTAGGGAATATGTAAAAAATATTAAAATATAATTTGAGTTTTAAAGAATAAAAGTATCGTTCCCACGACGGTTAGACTTTAACTTAAATTATATCGATTCGAAATCAAACTCAAATATAACCGACTCACATGAATAAAATGGTATTTTTATTGTTTACTACTAATATCTTTTTTTTCTATCTAATTACACGTGATGAATGATTTTATGAAGACTATATATACGAGAAAAGTGTGTTAGAATTCCAACTCTACCTATTGTTCTCTTGTTTCAATTCTTGACATATATTCTTTATTCTAATTTGTTGTGTATATTGACAGCCCCAATTTTATCCAATTATCTCTCATGCGCTAAGTTAAACATATTTTCAAACGTGATCCGAAATATCCTTATTCCAAATTCAAATAACTGGAAACACATTAAAATGCACAATTACCTATTTTATTGCGTAAGTTATAAAATATCAATCCTTATGTTTACTGAACTTTATCTTAATTATCACAAAGTTCTAACAAAATAACTCTGTTGCTAATGATAACAATAAATTTGGCGATAATAAACGAACAAAGAACAATATATCATTGTCACTTTCAAGTTAAGATATGTTTGTTTATTATGTACCCACCAAATATATATATTTTCGTTTATTACCGCCATCAACAAGTTAGGATACCAAATATTTTATATTGGTACCTGTCGCGGGTAAATGAAGTGATGTGGCGGTCGAGCCAACTCAACCGCTATACAAGTGAGGTAGTTGCCTGAAGCCTACATTTAGATAAGGTCCCATATTTTAAGAAGTCCATTCCAAAACATTTTATCAACAAAATTTTCAACTCAGATTTTTTCGTTGGTGATAATTAAAAAATTATTTTGGCAAATTGTATTTATCGACGAAAATTATAATGCTAATAAATCATGAAATAAAAAATATATTCTTTCTACGAAAAATTCCACAAGTTATAACAAAATAACATAACAAATTATAATTCAGTATAGAGATTTTTTATCATTGAAAATTCTAGAAAAATATTATCTAGTATATTTTGTTGGTCGGTAGAATAGCATCAATAAGTAAAACGATTGCATTCATTTGAATATGGAAACTCAGAATGTAAGGTTAAAATGGGTTGCTGGTGGTTTTGCATGACTGTATGACAAACTATTGAGAATAAGAATTCATAAGTGATTTTTCAACAACAAAAAATAAAGTAGTAAGGAAAAATAATATTTTAAATAGAATAAAAACATAGATTATGTTGGGTTTTGTGACCCAAATCCGGTCCAAATTGGGTCTAGGGCTTCGCGTTGTGGAGTATTGGGGTTGAAGATGACAAAATAGGGACCAAGAAGGAAAAGCGGCGGATTGACGGTGCTAGACGCATGCCCACTTATGGCTCGATCAATAGGAGCAAAATTGGAACAGGGAGTTCGTCGCCCGCTTCTCGCTCGAGCGATGGGCCGCGGATTTTTTTCCTTCTTTTTTGGTTTTAATCGATTTTTAACCTAATTTCAATATTTTAGGTTAATTCTAAGGTTTGGATACGTCTCCTATAAATAGTAGACTCTTCATTCAGTTTAAAAAGCTGAAAAGGCAAAAGTTGTATTTTCTCTTCATTGGTTGTTATTAGTCAGTTATTCACTACCTGTGCCAATTTCAACTTCTTGTTTGCTTTCTTCTAAATCTTGTTCTTATTTATTAGTTTGTGCGATCTATACTTCATATCGTGCCATAAAGCCTCCTCGAATTTCTAACAGATTATGGGGGTGTTTGACACCCATTTTAGTAGAAAAATGTGTTATTGAATAGTGATTGATGGGAGATTGTGTGGTTAAAAAGTAAGTAGAGTTTTTAGGTTTATGTGTAATATTATTTTATTGATAGAATGTGTGGTTGAAATGAAGAAAGAGAAAAAAGAATGTGAATGAGGAAAAAATGGGTGCCAAACGGGGGCTATGTGGTAGACACTTTAACCGCTTAATAAATGAATAAGATTCTTCCGTTACACGCGAGGTCAGCCTCAGCATGTTACACATGACTTCTTAAGTCATTACATTATGAGCGTCTCTTCTCAAATTGTTAAACTACACGCACGTTCTTACGTGTCAGGTTAGTATCCTAGGCTTGCACCATTTGTGAATTACGTCTCTTGTAATCCAGCCAAATTAAATATCCTGAAGGATTCTCTCAGATTTTCAAGTAAAAGATGTAGTAATAACTCAATCAATTGAATTTATTTTCCCTTTTACAGGAGAGCATTTTGGTCATTTACTCAAGTTTTCCTTCATATGTATAAGAATCATTTCACCCTTAAAGGTCTTCAAGGGAGTAAAGCAGTGCCCTTCTTCAGCGTGCTTGTGAAAATTAACTGCCAATATATTTCCTATGGGACTACTCATTGCTGAATAGGAACATATATGCATCTGTTTCAAATTTTCTACAACAGTTTTCTGTCGAAAGTTTGCATTGCAAGTGAAAAAATGCCACTAATTATTTTATTAATATGTTTTATTGTGAATTAAACATATTAAAAAAGTTAAAATCATTAAAATACACCAATTAACAAATCCATATTAGTGCGACAAATACGAAGTATTTGATAAAAGGGTTTTCTGAGGAAAAAAATTTATTATTCACCAATTATCATATTTTTCTACAATTTCGCTTTATCTGTTCCAAACATCTAATTTTAGACTATAAAAATGAAATTGTTATTTCATTATTATAACATATAATTTTGTTGTGAATTGCAAAATGTATGTAGTCAACACATTGCCCATTTTCCCATAACATTTCACATTAATTCACTATTTTTTTTTCACGTTCTCGTAATTTTTAAACATTGTGGACTGACTATATTTAGTCTATAAATTTTCATTGATACTTCTACGTTTTCTTGAAATTAACAACGAATACTTCAGTAGAAAAATGTATAATAATTGCTTAAAATTTTTTTTCAAAAAAATATTCCTACGGATTTTTTTTCAATTGGTAACTATTCCATTATTTTTTATGTTTACTTAATCAGTTTACAAACAAATTTTCTCTGTTGGTAATTACTTTATGCTTTTATATTGTTTCCAACGGAGACATCTGTTGAAAAATTATTTAATTTATTTTTTATTTTTACCAACGGATTAACAACATAATTGTACTAACGGAAGACTTCCATTTGTAATTTCGTTTATATTTAATATGTAATCTTTAAGGAATATGTAAAAAATATTAAAATATAATTTGAGTTTTAAAGAATAAAAGTATCGTTCCCACGAGGACTAGACTTTAACTTAAAATATATCGATTCGAAATCAAACCCAAATATAACCGACTCACATGAATAAAATGGTATTTTTATTGTTTACTACTAATATCTTTTTTTTTTTTTTTTCTATCTAATTACACGTGAAGAATGATTTTATGAAGACTATATATACGAGAAAAGTGTGTTAGAATTCCGACTCTACCTATTGTTCTCTTGTTTCAATTCTTGACATTTATTCTTTATTCTAATTTGTTGTGTATATTGGCAGCCCCAATTTTATCCAATTATCTCTCATGCGCTAAGTTAAACATATTTTTAAACATGATCCGATATATCCTTATTCCAAGTTCAAGTAATTCGAAACACATTAAAATGCACAATTACCTATTTTATTGCGTAAGTTATAAAGTTCTAATTCTTTTAAACATGATCTGAAATATCACAAAGTTCTAATTCTTTTATATCTGGTTCTTTCATAAAATGAATGCAACAAAGAACACAGCCCCGTCACTTTGTTGCTAATGATAACAATATATCTGGCGATAATAAACGAACGAAGAACAATATATCTTTGTCACTTCCAAGTTATGATATGTTTGTTTATTATGTACCCACCAAATATATATATTTTCGTTTATTACCTCCATCAACAAGTTAGGATACCAAATATTTTATATTGTTACCTGTTTCGCGTAAATGAAGTGATGTGGCGGTCGAGCCAACTCAACCGCTATACAAGCGAGGTAGTTGCCTGAAGCCTACATTTAGATAAGGTCTCATATTTTAAGAAAATTCAACTCCAAAACATTTTATCAACAAAATTTTCAACTCAGATTTTTTTGTTGGTGATAATTAAAAAATTATTTTGACAAATTGTATTTATCGACGAAAATTATAATGCTAATAAATTATGAAATAAAAAAAATAAATTATATCTACGAAAAATTCCACAAGTTCTAACAAAATAACATTAAAAATAATAATTCAGCATAGAGTTTTTTTATCATTGAAAATTCTAGAAAAATAGTATCTTGTATATTTTGTTGGTCGGTAGAATAGCATCAATAAGTAAAATTAAAATAATTTTTTTTATAGAAATAATGTTTATTGTTAAATAAGAATCAGAAAAATAATTTCAGACGAGCAAGCTTTCACTTAGTATTATTAGAATAATAAATATTTGAAATGAATTTAATTTATCAACAGAAATATTATCAATAAACAAAATAATTAACTTGTTAATAAAAAAATCAATTTGAATTAACTAACGGTTTTAATATTATAAATAGATAACAAAAAATGAAATATTAACAAATAAAAAACCATGAAGAAAAAAAAAATACTTTTTTTCTACATTAATCCATGATGGAAGCACCATCAGTGATTTTCGATAGCACCACAGATGATATTTTCATCTATTATCACTAAAGGAAGTGCATGGGTGATGACTAATGATGTTACTTTCAGTAATTTTGTCCAAATTACCGAAACATATTGATTTTTGTCAGATTCCATATCGTTGATTACATATGTGATCATATTTCAAGCTTACTTGCATCATCACGAAGTTAGAATTGTCAAAGATTTTGTTGAATTATGATTTATGAATCAACGATAGTTGGTTAGAGTCGCATTGTCAATTTATGTCGCTTATAAATTCATTTGGAGTTGTTTATAGTTAAAATGAATTGGCAAAAAATGTTTAGGTGGTAGCTGAAAATATTTCCTATTATAACCAATAAAATATAAAATGAAACTTGTAACTATATTTTTCCCGACTCAGCTGAGTTTGCACGTTGTCAATTTTTCTGATGGTACGATGTTGAAAATTATTCAAAAAAATCCTTCCACAGAAGGAGACAATATAATACTAAAGCAATTTGTTGAATACATTGACTTAGACTTAGTTAAGACGATACTCTTCAAATCAGTACATTTGGAGCCTGTTTGACAATCATTATTGTAGAAAAAAGAATTTTGAATGATGATTTTTAGGAGAAAGTGTGGTTAAAAAGTAGGGAAAAGTTTTTGATGTACGCGTAGAATATTTTGTTGTGTGAATGTGTGTTTGAAAATGGTCTCCTGTAGCAAACTATAAAATAAAGTAATAACTTAGTAAAACGATTGCATTCATTTGATTATGGAAACTCAGAATGTAAGGTTAAAATGGGTTGCTGGTGGTTTTGCATGAGTGTATGGCAAACGATTGAGAATAAGAATTGATAAGTGATTTTTCAACAACAAAAAATAAAGTAGTAAGGAAAAATAATATTTTAAATAGAATAAAAACATAGATTATGTTGGGTTTTGTGACCCAAATCCGGTCCAAATTGGGTCTAGGGCTTCGCGTTGTGGAGTATTGGGGTTGAAGATGACAAAATAGGGACCAAGAAGGAAAAACAACAGATTGACGGTTCTAGACGGACGTCTACTTATAGCTCGAGCAATAGGAGACAAAATTGCAACAGGGAGTTCGTCGCCCGTCCTTCGCCCGCTTCTCGCTCGAGCGATGGGTTGAGGATTTTTTTCTTCTTTTTCAGTTTTATGCGATTTTTAACCTAGTTTCCATATTTTAGGTTAATTCTAAGGTTTGGATATGTCTCCTATAAATAGTAGACTCTTCATTCAGTTTAGAGAGCTGAAAAGGCAGAAGTTGTATTTTCTCTCCATTGATTGTTATTAATAAGATATTTGGTTCCTCTGCCAATTTCATTTTCTTGTTTGCTTTCTTTTAAATCTTGTTCTTGTTTATTAGTTTGTACGATCTATACATAATATCGCGCCATATCGCCTCCTCGAATTTCTGACAGATTATGTGGTAGACACTTTAACCGCTTAATAAATAAATAAGATTCTTCGTTACACGCGAGGTCCGCCTCAGCATGTTACACATGACTTCTTAAATCGTTACATTACGAGCGTCTCTTCTCAAATTGTTAAACTACACGCACGTTCTTACGTGTCGGGTTAGTATCCTAGGCTTGCTCCATTTGTGAATTATGTCTCTTGTAATCCAGCCAAATTAAATATCCTGAAGGATTCTCTCAGATTTTCAAGTAAAAGATGTAGTAATAACTCAATCAATTGAATTTATTTTCCCTTTTACAGGAGAACGTTTTGGTCATTTACTCAAGTTTTCCTTCATATGTATAAGAATCATTTCACCCTTAAAGGTCTTCAAGAGAGTAAAGCAGTGCCCTTCTTCAGCGTGCTTGTGAGAATTAACAACCAATATATTTCCTATGGGACTACTCATTGCTGAATAGGAACATATGTGCATCTGTTTCAAATTTTCTACAACAATTTTCTGCCGAAAGTTTGCATTGCAATTGAAAAAATGCCACTAATTATTTATTAATATGTTTTATTGTGAATTAAACATATTAAAAAAGTTAAAATTATTAAAATACACCAATTAACAAATCCATATTAGTGCGATAAATACGAAGTATTTGATAAAAGGGTTTTCTGAGGAAAAAAAATTATTATTCACCAATTCTCATATTTTTCTACAATTTCGCTTTATCTGTTCCAAACATCTAATTTTTAGAATATAAAAATGAAATTGTTATTTCATTATTATAGCATAGAATTTTGTTGTGAATTGCAAAATGTATGTAGTCAACACATTGCCCATTTTTCCATAACATTTCACATGAATTCACTATTTTTTTTTTTTCACGTTTTCGCAATTTTCTTGTCAACAAATAGATTTATTTTGAATTTTGTAAAGCTCGATAAACACTTTAAATATTTTTTTTAAACATTGTGGACTGACTATATTTAGTCTATAAATTTTCATTGATACTTGTACGTTTTCTTGAAATTAATAACGAATATTTCAGTAGAAAAATGTATAATAATTGCTTAAATTTTTTTTTCAAAAAAATATTCCTACGGATTTTTTTTCAATTGGAAACTATTCCATTATTTTTTATGTTTACTTAATCAGTTTGCAAACAAATTTTCTCTATTGGTAATTACTTTATGCTTTTATATTGTTTCCAACGGAGACATCTGTTGACAAATTATTTAATTTATTTTTTATTTTTACCAACGGATTAACAACATAACTGTACTAACGGAAGACTTCCATTTGTAATTCCGTTTATATTTAATATGTAATCTTTAAGGAATATGTAAGAAATATTAAAATATAATTTGAGTTTTAAAGAATAAAAGTATCGTTCCCACGAGGACTAGACTTTAACTTAAATTATATCGAGTCGAAATCAAACTCAAATATAACTGACTCACATGAATAAAATGGTATTTTTATTGTTTACTACTAATATCTTTTTTTTTTCTATCTAATTACACGTGAAGAATGATTTTATGAAGACTATATATACGAGAAAAGTGTGTTAGAATTCCGACTCTACCTATTGTTCTCTTGTTTCAATTCTTGACATATATTCTTTATTCTAATTTGTTGTGTATATTGACAGCCCCAATTTTATCCAATTATCTCTCATGCGCTAAGTTAAACATATTTTTAAACATGATCTGAAATATCCTTATTCCAAGTTCAAGTAATTGGAAACACATTAAAATGCACAATTACCTATTTTATTGCGTAAGTTATAAAGTTCTAATTCTTTTAAACATGATCTGAAATATCCTTATGTTTACTGAACCTTATCTTAATTATCACAAAGTTCTAATTCTTTTATATCTGGTTCTTTCATAAAATGAATGCAACAAAGAACACAGCCCCGTCACTTTATTGCTAATGATAACAATATATCTGGCGATAATAAACGAACGAAGAACAATATATCTTTGTCACTTCCAAGTTATGATATGTTTGTTTATTATGTACCCACCAAATATATATATTTTCGTTTATTACCTCCATCAACAAGTTAGGATACCAAATATTTTATATTGTTACCTGTTTCGCGTAAATGAAGTGATGTGGCGGTCGAGCCAACTCAACCGCTATACAAGTGAGGTTTGCCTGAAGCCTACATTTAGATAAGGTCTCATATTTTAAGAAAATTCCACTCCAAAACGTTTTATCAACGAAATTTTCAACTCAGATTTTTTCGTTGGTGATAATTAAAAAATTATTTTGACAAATTGTATTTATCGACGAAAATTATAATGCTAATAAATTATGAAATAAAAAAAATAAATTATATCCACAAAAAATTCCACAAGTTATAACAATATAACATTAAAAATAATAATTCAGCATAGAGTTTTTTGTCATTGAAAATTCTAGAAAAATAGTATCTAGTATATTTTTCGGTCGGTAGAATAGCATCAATAAGTAAAATTAAAATAATTTTTTTTATAGAAATAATGTTTATTGTTAAATAAGAATCAGAAAAATAATTTCAGACGAGCAAGCTTTCACTTAGTATTATTAGAATAATAAATATTTGAAATGAATTTAATTTATCAACAGAAATATTATCAATAAACAAAATAATTAACTTATTAATAAAAAAATCACTTGGAATTAACTAACGGTTTTAATATTATAAATAGATAAAACAAAAATGAAATATTAATAAATAAAAACCATAAAGAAAAAAAATACTTTTTTTCTACATTAATCCATGATGGAAGCACCGTCAGTGATTTTCGATAGCACCACAGATGATATTTTCATCTATTATCACTAAAGGAAGTGCATGGGTGATGACTAATGATGTTACTTTCAGTAATTTTGTCCAAATTACCGAAACATATTGATTTTTGTCAGATTCCATATCGTTGATTTCATATGTGATCATATTTCACGATTTTAATTTTTTTTTTCTGATAATTCTTAAAAAAAATCCCTTAAGGATTTCATCTAACGCTTCCAAGTTTGAGCCACCTCCATGTAGTGGGGAAGGTAATGGAGTTTAAGTATGCATGATCTAGTCGGTTGAGCACAACATTGTTAGATATCACATTGATGGCAAGAGAAAGACGAGGTCTCTATTTTTTTTTTATCATATCCTTATTCTTTGGCTTTATTTTATTGTATTTTTTAGATTTTTTTTTTTTAAATCTTGATCCAATCTTAGCCTTGTGTGGAACTAATAAGTTTTCCATTGTGTTCACTGTTCATTTCAAGCTTACTTGCATCATCACGAAGTTAGAATTGTCAAAGATTTTGTTGAATTATGATTTATGAATCAACTATAGTTGGCTAGAGTCGCAATGTCAATTTATGTTGCTTATAAATTAATTTGGAGATGTTTATAGTTAAAATGAATTGCCAAAAAATGTTTACGTGGCAGCTGAAAATATTTCCTATTATAACCAATAAAATATAAAATGAAACTTGTAACTATATTTTTCCCGACTCAGCTGAGTTTGCACGTTGTCAATTTTTCTAATGGTACGATGTTGAAAATTATTCAAAAAAATCCTTCCACAGAAGGAGACAGTAGAATACTAAAGCAATTTATTGAATACATTGACCTAGACTTAGTTAAGACGATACTCTTCAAATCAGTACATTTAGAGCCTGTTTGACAATCATTATTGTAGAAAAAAGAATTTTGAAAGATAATTTTTAGGAGAATGTGTGGTTAAAAAGTAGGGAAAAGTTTTTGATGTACGCGTAGAATATTTTGTTGTGTGAATGTGTGTTTGAAAATGGTCTCCTGTAGCAAACTATAAAATAAAGTAATAACTTAGTAAAACGATTGCATTCATTTGATTATGGAAACTCAGAATGTAAGGTTAAAATGGGTTGCTGGTGGTTTTGCATGACTGTATGACAAACTATTGAGAATAAGAATTGATAAGTGATTTTTCAACAACAAAAAATAAAGTAGTAAGGAAAAATAATATTTTAAATAGAATAAAAACATAGATTATGTTGGGTTCTGTGACTGTCCAAATTGGGTCTAGGGCTTCGCGTTGTGGAGTATTTGGGTTGAAGATGACAAAATAGGGACCAAGAAGGAAAAACGGCGGATTGACGGTGCTAGACGGATGTCCACTTATAGCTCGAGCAATAGGAGACAAAATTGGAACAGTGAGTTCGTCGCCCGCCCTTCGCCCGCTTCTCGCTCGAGCGATGGGTAGAGGATTTTTTTTCTTCTTTTTCGGTTTTACGCGATTTTTAACCTAGTTTCTATATTTTAGGTTAATTCTAAGGTTTCGATATGTCTCCTACAAATAGTTGACTCTTCATTTAGTTTAGAGAGCTGAAAAGGCAGTATTTTCTCTCCATTGGTTGTTATTAATAAGATATTCGCTTCCTCTGCCAATTTCAACTTCTTGTTTGCTTTCTTTTAAATCTTGTTCTTATTTATTAGTTTGTGCGATCTATACTTTATATCGCGCCATAACGCCTCCTCGAATTTCTGACAGATTATGTGGTAGACACTTTAACCGCTTAATAAATAAATAAGATTCTTCCGTTACACGCGAGGTCTGCCTCAGCATGTTACACATGACTTCTTAAATCGTTACATTACGAGCGTCTCTTCTCAAATTGTTAAACTACAGGCACGTTCTTATGTGTCATATTAGTATCCTAGGCTTGCACCATTTGTGAATTATGTCTCTTGTAATCCAGCCAAATTAAATATCCTGAAGGATTCTCTCAGATTTTCAAGTAAAAGATGTAGTAATAACTCAATCAATTGAATTTATTTTCCCTTTTACAGGAGACCATTTTGGTCATTTACTCAAGTTTTCCTTCATATGTATAAGAATCATTACACCCTTAAAGATCTTCAAGAGAGTAAAGCAGTGCCCTTCTTCAGCGTGCTTGTGAAAATTAACTACCAATATATTTCCTATGGGACAACTCATTGCTGAATAGGAAAATATATGCATCTGTTTTAAATTTTCTACAACAATTTTCTGTGAAAGTTTGCATTACAATTGAAAAAATGCCACTAATTATTTTATTAATATGTTTTATTGTGAATTAAACATATTAAAAAAGTTAAAATTATTAAAATACACCAATTAACAAATCCATATTAGTGCGATAAATACGAAGTATTTGATAAAAGGGTTTTCTGAGGAAAAAATTTTATTATTCACCAATTCTCACATTTTTCTACAATTTCGATTTCTGTTCCAAACATCAAATTTTTAGAATATAAAAATGAAATTTATATTTCATTATTATAACATAGAATTTTGTTGTGAATTGCAAAATGTATGTAGTCAACACATTGCCCATTTTTCCATAACATTTTACATTAATTCACTATTTTTTTTTCATGTTTTCGCAATTTTCTTGTCAACAAAATGATTTATTTTGAATTTTGTAAAGCTCGATAAACACTTTAAATATTTTTTTAAACATTGTGGACTGACTATATTTAGTCTATAAATTTTCATTGATACTTGTACGTTTTCGTGAAATTAACAACGAATATTTCTAAATGTATAATAATTGCTTAAATTTTTTTTTCAAAAAAATATTCCTACGGATTTTTTTTCAATTGGTAACTATTCAATTATTTTTTATGTTTACTTAATCAGTTTACCAACAAATTTTCTCTGTTGGTAATTACTTTATGCTTTTATATTGTTTCCAACGGAGACATCTGTTGACAAATTATTTAATTTATTTTTTATTTTTACCAACAGATTAATAACATAATTGTACTAACGGAAGAATTCCATTTGTAATTCCGTTTATATTTAATATGTAATCTTTAAGGAATATGTAAAAAATATTAAAATATAATTTTAGTTTTAAAGAATAAAAGTATCGTTCGCACGAGGACTAGACTTTAACTTAAATTATATCGATTCGAAATCAAACTCAAATATAACCGACTCACATGAATAAAATGGTATTTTTATTGTTTACTACTAATATCTTTTTTTTTTTCTATCTAATTACACGTGAAGAATGATTTTATGAAGACTATATATACGAGAAAAGTGTGTTAGAATTCCGACTCTACCTATTGTTCTCTTGTTTCAATTCTTGACATTTATTCTTTATTCTAATTTGTTGTGTATATTGGCAGCCCCAATTTTATCCAATTATCTCTCATGCGCTAAGTTAAACATATTTTTAAACATGATCCGATATATCCTTATTCCAAGTTCAAGTAATTCGAAACACATTAAAATGCACAATTACCTATTTTATTGCGTAAGTTATAAAGTTCTAATTCTTTTAAACATGATCTGAAATATCACAAAGTTCTAATTCTTTTAAACATGATCTGAAATATCACAAAGTTCTAATTCTTTTATATCTGGTTCTTTCATAAAATGAATGCAACAAAGAACACAGCCCCGTCACTTTGTTGCTAATGATAACAATATATCTGGCGATAATAAACGAACGAAGAACAATATATCTTTGTCACTTCCAAGTTATGATATGTTTGTTTATTATGTACCCACCAAATATATATATTTTCGTTTATTACCTCCATCAACAAGTTAGGATACCAAATATTTTATATTGTTACCTGTTTCGCGTAAATGAAGTGATGTGGCGGTCGAGCCAACTCAACCGCTATACAAGTGAGGTTTGCCTGAAGCCTACATTTAGATAAGGTCTCATATTTTAAGAAAATTCCACTCCAAAACGTTTTATCAACGAAATTTTCAACTCAGATTTTTTCGTTGGTGATAATTAAAAAATTATTTTGACAAATTGTATTTATCGACGAAAATTATAATGCTAATAAATTATGAAATAAAAAAAATAAATTATATCCACAAAAAATTCCACAAGTTATAACAATATAACATTAAAAATAATAATTCAGCATAGAGTTTTTTGTCATTGAAAATTCTAGAAAAATAGTATCTAGTATATTTTTCGGTCGGTAGAATAGCATCAATAAGTAAAATTAAAATAATTTTTTTTATAGAAATAATGTTTATTGTTAAATAAGAATCAGAAAAATAATTTCAGACGAGCAAGCTTTCACTTAGTATTATTAGAATAATAATTATTTGAAATGAATTTAATTTATCAACAGAAATATTGTCAATAAACAACATAATTAACTTATTAATAAAAAAATCACTTGGAATTAAGTAATGGTTTTAATATTATAAATAGATAACACAAAAATGAAATATTAAGAAATAAAAAACCATAAAGAAAAAAAATACTTTTTTTCTACATTAATCCATGATGGAAGCACCGTCAGTGATTTTCGATAACACCACAGATGATATTTTCATTTATTGTCACTGAAGGAAGTGCGTGGGTGATAACTAATGATGTTACTTTCAGTAATTTTAGATAAAAAACAGAAAATGGAGTATTGAAGGAGAAAAATTTTATATCCTCAACCAAATATTTTTTTGATACTTATACGGAGATATAAGATGCCCCTATTTATACACAAAGATGAGGACTTACAATACATACAAAATTACCAGCTTACACAGCAAATGCAGTATACACACCATTAAAGGAATCCCTGAAATCAAGGATGGTTAGGAGTGCTAAGTGTAAATCCGTTGGAGAGGCTGTAATGCTGAATTCGTCTTCCTTCAGATTCTGGTAAGGTAAAAGCGCTATTTTTCTGAGATTACATTTTCTCTTTCCTATTATTTTCTGGTATTACGTTTTTCTCTTCCTCTTTACTAATTGTTCCTTTAGCCCTTCTCTTCTTGTCCAGTGCATTTTGGTCCTTAGAATTATCTTCTCTAACAGCCCCCTTCAAGCTGGAGGTAGTCTCTGTAGCTCCGAGCTTGCTACGTAGATATAAGTGTCTGGAGTTCAATGACGGTTTGGTTAGAATGTCAGCAACCTGATCTGCAGTCGGAACGTAACTAATTGTGAGTTGTTTGGCTAATACTTTGTCACGAACAAAGTGCACATCAAGCTCAATATGCTTGGTTCGTGCATGGTAGACAGGATTGGATGCGAGAGCACTTGTCCCTAAGTTATCACACCAGATTCTGGGAACTTCGGTCTAAGGGATGCTAAGCTCATGAAGAAGCGACTGAATCCAAACAATTTCTGCAGTGGTATGTACCAAGGTTCTGTATTCTGCCTCAGTGCTAGACCTTGCTACTACTTACTGCTTCTTAGAACACCAAGAAATTAAATTCCCCCCAAGATATACACAATACCCCACAGTGGATTTCCTGTCATCTGGGCGTGAGGCCCAATCAGCATCACCATAGGCCACAATGTTAAGATCTTGTGCTTCTTGAATTATCAGTCCTATATCAAGTGTCCCTTTAATGTATCTGAATAATCGTTTCAATAGGTTCCAATGAGCATCAGTTGGATATTGAAGGAACTAGCTAATTCTGTTCACTGCAAACATGATATCTGGTCTGGTGTGTGTTAAGTATTGGAGAGCTCCCACAGCACTTCTGAACAACGTTGGGTTTTCTTAGCTTTGATCCTCTGTTTTGCCAATCAATTTTCCTGCTGCCATTGGTGTAACACTAGGTTTCAGGTTCTCAAAGCCAATTTTTTTTAAAATATCAGTAGCATATCTTCTCTGTGACATGTGAAGGCCAATCTCATTTCTGTAGAATTCAATACCCAGAAATTTTTTGACATTCCCCAGATCCTTTAGTGCAAAAATGGTATTCAACCTTTCAATTAGTTTGTGTACCTTTGTACCACAGCTTCCCTTTATTATGATGTCATCAACATAAACTAGTAGGTAAATCATAGATTCTTGAGTTACCTGATAGAATACAGAATTATCAGCTTTTGATTGCATAAGTTCCCACTTCAGTGTCTCCTTCAATGTATCATGCCAGGCCCTAGGGGCTTGTTTGAGTCCATAGAGAGCTTTGCTATGTTTGCATACAAAAGATGGTTTATCTTGATCAATAAACCCTTGAGGCTGCTCCATAAACACAGTTTCTTCCAATTTCCCATTAAGGAAAGCGTTATTAATGTCAACTTCCCTTATTTCCCATCCATTAGAAATTGCTAGTGTAAGAACGATCTTCAGAGTTGGAGCCTTAGCTACTGGACTGAAAGTCTCATAATAATCAACACCTGATGTGTCTGTAGAAATCCTTTTGCAACTAACCTAGCTTTGTACCTCTGAATTTTTCCATCTGCATCACGTTTCAATTTATACACCCACTTGCATCCTAATATCTTCATTTCAGGATTTGCAGGAACCAACACGCATGTTTTATTTCTGATCAGTGCCTCATATTCTTCCTTCATAGCTTTGCTCCATTTTTCACTTTTCAAGGCTTCATAAACACTAACTGGTTCTATCTCATCCATTGAGCTTGTAACAACATCTACAAAAATCTTGGGTTTAAAAATTCCTTCTTTAGACCTTGTCATCATAGGGTGTTCTACTATCTGATTCCTTTATGCTATTGCAGGTCCATCCCTCAACTCATTTTCACCCTCTGGAATCTCAGACTGAACATCAGCATGTATGTCATTTTGTTCCATTTCTTGTATCTGTTCCATATCAGTTCCTTCATCATTTACCATCACACCTTCACCCTCATTTTCATTCTGAGGCTCTTGTGCAGGTTCTTCTGTAAAGGGTATTTTATTAGCAGATTCTGAAGTTTTTCTATAAGGATTTGACTCAGATGAATTTGTGAGTGATTTATAGGAACTGATTTCGAAAGGTAGATGATGAAGACTGATAGGAGAGAGTTTACCTGGTGATTTTTTGTTGAGGAATCCCTTTTTGAATGGGAATGAATTTTCATCAAAGATAACGTGCTTGGAAATAAAAACTCTACCGCTGGGACTAAATCATTTGAACCCTTTGTGAGATATACTAGGTCCTAAATAAACACATTGTTGAGAATGAAAGTCAAACTTGTGCTTTTGGTAAGACCTTAGGCAGGGATAGTAGGAGCATCCGAACACTTTGAGTAGTTGGTAGTCAGTGCTGTGTTTAAAAATGAGTTCTTATGGTGATCTATGTTGAAGAATTGGACTAGGCATTCTATTAATGAGATATGCTGCTGTTAGAAATGCTTCCCGTCAGTAATAAAGAGGCATATGTGCTTGGGATAAGAAGGTTAAACTAGTCTCCATTATGTGCCTATGTTTCCTCTTGGCTCTTCCGTTTTGTGCTGATGTGTGGGGGCAAGAATACCTTAATTCAATCCCTGATTCAAAGGCTATTTTACTTAGACTTTTGTATTCTCCCCCCATATCAGATTGAATAATTTTGATCTTCCTTTCAAATTGGTTTTCAACAAGTTTTTTTAAACTAGATGAAGTCGTGAATGACTTCAGATTTGTGCTTTAAGGGGTAAATCTAGGTATACCTAGTACAATCATCTACAAAAAGAACATAGTACTTAAATCCTGAGGTAGAGCAAGTTGGGGCTGGTCCCCAAACGTCAGTGTGGACTAAGTCAAGAGGCATTTTCGCATGAGATGTGGATAATTTGAATGGTAAGACGTTTGATTTGCCAAATTGACATGCTTCACAAAATGGAACCCTTTTATTACTGATAGATTTGAGTTTATTACAAGCTTTTAGAAACTGAAATAACACAGGAGTAGGAGGATGTCCTAGTCTTCTGTGCCAGATTTCAAGCTGTGATTCTAAAGCATTGTCTCTAGTAGACTTTTCGGATTCAGATAAACTTGAGCTGCGGATGAACTGAGGATTGTTTAGATGATGACTAGTAGGACTCGTTTTTTGGATTCTTGTGTTATGACTGGGTAGATTCAGCTGATATAACCCTCAATTAAGCTTCCCCTGCACTAGGGCATTCCTTGTTGATAGGTCCTTCACAACACAATTGTTAGGATAAAATTCAACTGAAATGTTATTATCAGAAGTTAATTTGGAGACACTTATAAGATTTTTTTTAAATTTTAGGCACATGTCTTCCCAGTTTCAATGTCAAACATCTTAGAGCCCACATGAGTAATTTGCAAAGCAGTACCATTACCTACAACCATTTTTTCTTTACCTCCATATTCTTTTGCCTCATCAACATTGTCCTTATCAGTAGTGACATGGTGACTGGCTCTAGAATCAGCATACCAGGCTTGATGCTCTGCTGAGCCTGAGTTTGCAATGTAAGCAGATGGATGAGAGTTGGGAAATTGATCACTAGACCTTTTTCCCATATATTTTTCATCGAATCTATTGTAACACCATGCAGTAGTGTGATAACTCATCCTACATATCTAACAAAGGTTTTTTGTCTCATTTGATCTTCCAAACCTGCCCCTGCCTCTTGTTCTTCCTCTGAAATTTTGGCCCTTGAACCCTCTGTTTCCTCTTCCATTGTAGGAATTCACATTCTGAGGGTTGCCTTGAGTTAGATTGATTGAGCCAAAGTTGGTTCTAACTTGGCTAAGATACTCCAGTCTGCTCTCAAAAGTCGTGAGTATGGATGACAACTCATGCCAGGAAATTTGATCCTTACTGTTAACTTGCACTACAATAGGAGTATACTCCTCATCAAGCCCGGCCAAGACTTGAGTTACTAAATCAATGTGTTCAATCTTCTTCCCTGCTACCTCCAGGTTATCAGCAAGCTGCTTGATAGTGCTGAGATATTGGTCCATAGACATGGACCCTTTCCTCATTATTTGCAATTCAGACGTGAGGAAGGTCACTCTGGACCTATTGAGAATCCCATATTTCTCATTTATGGCTCTCCAAAGATCACTTGAGCTGTTGCATCCCATCACACGCATCACAATTTCTGATGCCATTGAGGAGTACAGCCACCCCATTAGTAACTAATCAATAGAGATCCACCTAGAATACTCAGGGTTAAGAGATGACCTAACCATGATTCCAGCCTCAGTTGTGACCTGAGTGTCCTGGGGAGGGCACTCATTGATCCCAGTAAATATCCTTCCAAGCCATGAACTCTTACAATTGGCATTATAACATTTTTCCACAGTAGAAAGTTGTCTCTGTCTAATTTGATAGAAGCTGCCTGGGTCAAGTTCACTCCAAAAGGGGTGAAATTACTTTCGAAAGTTGGAGCTTGAGTTGTTGGGCTGAGATTTGTGGTATCTGGGTTTGTGGAACTGGAGTCCGAGATGGGGGGTAAAGTATTAGCCATGGTTAAGGCTCTGACACTAAGATAAAAAACAAAAAATGGAGTATTGAAGGAGAAGAATTTTATATCCTCAATCAAATATTTTTTTGATACTTATACAGAGATATAAGATGCCCCTATTTATACACAAAGATGAGGACTTACAATACATACAAAATTATCAGCTTACACAGCAAATGCAGTATACACGCCATTAAAGGAATCCCTGAAATCAAGGATGGTTAGGAGTGCGAAGTGTAAATCCGTTGGAGAGGCTGTAATGCTGAATTCCTCTTCCTTCAGATTCTGGTAAGGTAAAAGCGCTATTTTTCTGAGATTACGTTTTTCTCTTCCTCTTTACTAATTGATCCTTTAGCCCTTTTCTTCTTGTCCAGTGCATTTTGGTCCTCATAATTATCTTCTCTAACAATTTTGTCCAAATTACCGAAACATATTGATTTTTGTCAGATTCCATATCGTTGATTTCATATGTGATCATATTTCACGATTTTAATTTTTTTTAATGATAATTCTTAAAAAAAATCCCTGAAGGATTTCATCTAACGCTACCAAGTTTGAGCCACCTCCATGTAGTGGGGAAGGTAATGGAGTTTAAGTATGCATGATCTAGTGGGTTGAGCACAACATTGTTAGATATCACATTGATGGAAAGAGAAAGACGAGGTCAATATATATATATATATATATATATATATATATATATATATATATATATATATTTTTTTTTTTTTTTTTATTTTTTATCATATCCTTATTCTTTGGCTTTATTTTATTGTATTTTTTAGATTTTTTTTAAAATCTTGATCCAATCTTAGCCTTGTGTGGAACTAATAAGTTTTCCATTGTGTTCACTGTTCATTTCAAGCTTACTTGCATCATCACGAAGTTAGAATTGTCAAAGATTTTGTTGAATTATGATTTATGAATCAACTATAGTTGGTTAGAGTCGCAATGTCGATTTATGTTGCTTACAAATTAATTTGGAGATGTTTATAGTTAAAATGAATTGGCAAAAAATGTTTAGGTGGTAGCTGAAAATATTTCCTATTATAACCAATAAAATATAAATCAATTTTTCTAATGGTACAATGTTGAAAACTATTCAAAAAAATCCTTCCACAGAAGGAGACAATATAATACTTAAGCAATTTATTGAATACATTGACTTAGACTTAGTTAAGATGATACTCTTCAAATCAGTACATTTAGAGCCTGTTTGACAATCATTATTGTAGAAAAAAGAATTTTGAATGATGATTTTTAGAAGAATGTGTGGTTAAAAAGTAGGGAAAAGTTTTTGATGTACACGTAGAGTATTTTTTTTTTTTGTGAATGTGTGTTTGAAAATGGTCTCCTGTAGCAAACTATAAAATAAAGTAATAAATGTCAAACATGCACTTAGTAAAACGATTGCATTCATTTGATTATGGAAACTCAGAATGTAAGGTTAAAATGGGTTGCTGTTGGTTTTGCATGACTGTATGACAAACTATTGAGAATAAGAATTGATAAGTGATTTTTCAACAACAAAAAATAAAGTAGTAAGGAAAAATAATATTTTAAATAGAATAAAAACATAGATTATGTTGGGTTTTGTGACCCAAATCCGGTCCAAATTGGGTCTAGGGCTTCGCGTTGTGGAGTACTGGGGTTGAAGATGACAAAATAGACCAAGAAGGAAAAACTGCGGATTGACTGCGCTAGACGGATGCCCACTTATGGCTCGATCAATTGGAGCAAAATTGGAACAAGGAGTTCGTCACCCGCCCGTCGCCCGCTTCTCGCTCGAGCGATGGGCCGCGGATTTTTTTTCCTTCTTTTTTGGTTTTACTCGATTTTTAACCTAATTTCCATATTTTAGGTTAATTCTAAGGTTTAGATATGTCTCCTATAAATAGTATACTCTTCATTTAGTTTAGAGAGCTGAAAAGGCAGAAGTTGTATTTTCTCTCCATTGATTGTTATTAATAAGATATTTGGTTCCTCTGCCAATTTCATTTTCTTGTTTGCTTTCTTTTAAATCTTGTTCTTGTTTATTAGTTTGTGCGATCTATATGTCATATATATCGCCTCCTCGAATTCCTAAGAGATTATGTGGTAGACACTTTAACCACTTAATAAATAAATAAGATTCTTCCATTACACGCGAGGTCTGCCTGAGCATGTTACACATGACTTCTTAAGTCGTTACATTACGGGCGTCTTTTCTCAAATTGTTAAACTACATGCACGTTCTTACATGTCAAGTTAGTATCCTAGGCTTGCACCATTTGTGAATTATGTCTCTTGTAATCCAGCCAAATTAAATATCCTGAAGGATTCTCTCAGATTTTCAAGTAAAAGATGTAGTAATAACTCAATCAATTTAATTTATTTTCCCTTTTACAGGAGACCATTTTGGTCATTTACTCAAGTTTTCCTTCATATATATAAGAATTATTTCACCCTTAAAGGTCTTCAAGAGAGTAAAGCAGTGCCCTTCTTCAGTGTTCTAGTGAAAATTAACCAAAATCTGTCTTAAGTTCACACACACACAATGGAATGGCCAGAATTTCAGTGTTCACCTTTTAATGATGATCTTTCTTGGTGTGATCTGTTCTCCCCTGAATTCGAGGTTGAGAAGCCAGCAAATTGGACCGCCGAAGAGAACAAGTTGTTTGAAAATGCTTTGGCTGAAGTTGATCCAGACAATCCTGCCTTCATTGAAAATGTAGCATCTAGGATTCCATGGAAATCTATTGATGAAATAAAAATTCACTACCAATCCTTGGTTGAAGATGTAAAGGTGATTCAGTCTGGCGTTTACCCTATTCCCAAATATGAAACTGATGATCAGGACAACCGAGATGAATTACAAGTTAGCAATGAAAAGGAATCTCCATCACCGGCTACTAAAAAGACATGCAATGGCCAGCAACGCCGAAGGGGAGTTCCATGGACAGAAGATGAACACCAGTATTTTCTTATGCTTTTGACTTCATTTTTATTATATTTTCCTTAATTATTCGAGTATTTTACAATTAATTTCTTTCCTTTTTGAGGAGATTTTCTAATTTTAACCGTGTAGATTGCATGCAAGATCTTTAAGTTTGATTTTCTCATTTCTTGGTTTTTCAATTTTTTCCCCCAAATCAAAGTGCGATGAGGGAAAAGTATTTAGTATTTATTAATATCAAAATGAAATGAAATAGAATACAAATTTTAGAGGGGACATACAACCGTCGCCTTTTTTTTTTCCCCGAATCACACAGGTACTTTTTGGACCCTCTCTCTCTTCGATTTGAATTCAATAGCTATGTGCCAGTTTCAAGATTAAATTTCTATCCCATTTTTTACATGCATTTCTGAGATCTCCTTCTCTGGGGTTTTTCTATTGATAGACCAGCAAAATATTATTTAATCAACCCCAAAAATTTACGTGATTAATTGGCATAGATGTAATCACAGGTTGAAATCTGTTGCGAGCAAGTGTTCAAGAAACTCAATGCCTACCTACTATTTCGTCGTCAGTGGAACCCACAATTAATATAGAAAAACAAATTAAAACACGTCAGGGTTATGGCTTCTAGCACACAAAAAATCAACTCTTTTTTCGGTACATTCATTTTCTAATGATGTCAAGTTTCTTGTCGCACTTT
The DNA here is from genome assembly GCA_035079005.1 of Fraxinus americana. NCBI lineage: Eukaryota > Viridiplantae > Streptophyta > Magnoliopsida > Lamiales > Oleaceae > Fraxinus > Fraxinus americana. The sequence continues at coordinate 12,927,152 of CM068706.1, read as the reverse complement.
TATCCGAAATTTAGCCATATGTTTCTAGTCTTTAGCTTGACTCGGATATTTCATTATTTTTTCTTGCAGGTTGTTCCTCATGGGTCTGAACAGGTATGGGAAAGGAGATTGGAGGAGCATCTCAAGGTATTATGTCATTAGCAAGACCCCAACCCAAGTGGCAAGCCATGCGCAGAAATACTTTCGACGAAGATACAGCTCAACCCCAGTGGATAAGCGTCGACCCAGCATCCATGACATTCAGAGAGTCAATCCCACCATGTTGGTTTCAGTGCCTCCAATCAATACCAACTATATTAATAATCTCCCAACCATTGAAGGATCAAACTCTTTCCCCTCGGACAACACTCTTTCCATGTTCAATAACAATTTTGAATCCAATTTCAATGGGCAGTTTGGTGATTTTTCAAGTGTCCAAAACCTTATGATTCCACCAATTGACACCACATTCCTGGCAACTGATCATGTGCTCAATCAAGCTTCTACTTCCTATTCTCCATCAGGGGCGGACCCAGCACAAAACTTCACCCAGGGCGAACGTTGACCATTGACCGTCGAGATTTAATTCCTTTAAAGCTCGCCAAACAAGCCAAAAATGCAATTGTTCATCAGAAAACCCTCACCGTCATTCCCAATTTTCACCTTAGTCGTTGTTTTAACCACCCATTTCCTACCCATCATCCAATCAAGCTGCAATTTCCTCAAATTACCCTTCGACCAAGAAGAAGATGGAAATCTCTGCTTCACAAATTTGAAACCTGATTTCTGGCCTGTAAAGTGCTTGGCTGCGCAGATATTGATGAAGATGAAAGTTATTTCATTTAATTGGGCCTCATTTTAAAAAAAAGGCCCAACTCTCACGGCCCAAAACAAATGGGCCAAAACTAAAAAGAAAAAAAAATAAGGCCCACCTGTGACCTGTTCTTCTTCCTCCCGTCTCCTTCCTCCCCGGCTTCTATGTTCTTCTCTATTTTCTCCTTTCTTCAGTCAGCGACGTCCAGCGGAATTGAAGGCTTCAACGGATCCAGCACGGGAGGCCGCGCCTCCTCGCTGGGTACTGGGTGTGCCCCTGTTCTCCATCATGCATGTTCCAATCCATGCAAAACCAACCTTGGGGTTGATCAGAAGGATGCTAGCTGTCTTCTATGTTGCTATATTGTCATATGTTTCATGGAGAATGCACACAACGCTTTTTCTTGGCACTTCCCTCGTTTAGTTAACTTTGCTGTCTAGTTAATTTTGCGACTCAAATAATGTAGAAGTAATTTTAGCGAAATGAGACTTCTATGTTTTATAATTGAACTTTAATTATAAAATATGTGTTTTCTTATGTTCTATCAGCAACAATTAGTGTGTAAGTAAGCATATCTAGCTATTTTCATTATTTTGTCAGTGACAAGTACTGCACAAGGAAGAAAATCTAGCTATTTTCATTATTTATCAACGACAAACAGCATATAAGGAAGCAAATCTAGTTATTATCATTTATATACCACACAAACAACTCGATGAATTAATTAATAATCTTAATGGATTAGCAGAGCCGGACCAACCTCTAATCAATTAAGGTGGTTGCCCGAGTCTCCGCGTGATCCCCTATCCATGTAATTTTGTGCCGTTTTAATTCCTCATTGCTATGCAATGAAATCTCCTATTGAATGTACTGTCAATAGATTTTTACATCTGTAATAATTTAAAAAATATTTTAATAAATTTAGATTAAAGAAACTCTGTTGATAAAGTAATAAAAATAAAAGAATATTACAGTTAAAAAATTTCTTTAGAAATGAAATTGCAAAAGAAAATTTGCGTTTATCTACGTTATTTTATGTTGGTAATAATATCTTAAAAGTATCTTATTTGTAGGGAATTTTTTTGGCAAATAATGTAATAAAAAATTAAGCATTATCCATGCAAAATTCTATTGATTAAGAAAATAATTATTTATTTTAACAAGCATGTTGTACGGAAGGGTACTGAATGGAAATTAAATACCACTTATAAGGTGTTTTTCGTATAAATAAAACGCGTAAACTATGAGATTAGGGAAATACTCTATATTGGATTCTACACGTCCAGTTGTGCAAAATTTTAATCGAGTTGAAGTGTGCACTTCCTATGCCCACAAAAATCAAGAGCGAGCGGATGCTTCCAAAATAACCCTGCATGTTCAAAATGAATGGAAAAACGTTAATACAAAATATATACCAACATATAGAAATTAAATTATTTACATGGGAACTTCAATATATGTATATATTATCGACTGTCTAGTGTCCACTCCTTTCTCTGTCAAATTAAATGAGATGTTGAAATTTGAATTCTCATATTCATTTCTTGAACTATGCTTACACAGAATTTTGAAATATATGGACTTGATTCAAACATGAAGGAGGGAAAACACAGAGACACGCATGGGATTTTCCCAATTCAAAATTCTGTACAAAATCTGGTAACATTTCATGTACTTAAGGAATTATTCTCGTTTCTTTAGAGATTTATGTGCATAATTAATTGGTGAGTCATCCATAATGAAATTAATGATGTATATACATCTGTGGTATTATATAAAGCAGACTTAGTTGGACTGGTCCATATTTTAGTACCTTGCTAATTTAACAAGCATGTTGAACGTTTCAATAGAGAATATTTTTAAATTTTAAAAAAAATATATTTTTACACTTCGACGACGGACTTTATGTTTAATCCTTCATATTACTTTTTTTCTATAAATATTCATTTTTTCCTCTCGTTTTCTATTTAACATATTTAATGAACTCAATCGCGTAGCATTAAATAGGTTGGAAGTTGAAACCTTATTTTAAAAGTTGAAGAATCAATTCCACATAAATAGAAAAGTACCTTTTTCTACTGTTGATCAGATCGTAAGGAATTTGAGGTTTCCTTCCCTTTTCGTTTATTAAAATCCTCTTCGATAGGATTAGATTGTAACATCCGAAGTTAAAATCTCACATCAAATATGGTAATATAAACATGAGATTTGGCAAACATCTAATATTCAATGAACTCAAATGTGTGCGAGAAACTACAGCCAACATCACATAATCAAAAAGTAAAAATACAATATTAGTGATATTAACATTAGCACTGTACACGGTTTAGATTATTGTTTTTTATCTTAGGGCCTACCATATAATCGAGTACCTTTAGTCAGGGGCGGAGCCCCATACAGGCCAGTGCAGGCACTTCCCAACCCAGATATTTTTTTTTTGAGTATTGGGCTATCCAGTACGCATAAATTCTTACCATCTTTGAAGAGTTTATCTTGACCCAAAGGAGCTAATATTTGCTTGAGAACACTGTTATCCACATTTAGTGCCAAGTGTTGGTGGTCCAGAAAAGCAGCTCTTGGGAGTAATACTGAAACTTCAGCCTTTACATCAAACCAATGATGAAAGTTTATTTAATTATGAGAGCTTAATTAAGAAATATAATTAAGAAGAATAATTATACAATTTTCTGAAAAATTCATGTAGCACAATTAGTTAACTTACTTGAAGTGAGTTTATACTGCGTTCTAGTTCTGATATGTACTGTAATTTCCTCAATCGGAGATCTTTGAGCGGACTGCGGATAAGCCAAGATTCCTATATGTGATCACACACCAATGATAATTAATCCGAATTTTCTATATTTGCACATCAATTTCTTGATGTTGTTTTAAATGATAAAATAAATCCTGTCGAATATTATCGAGTTCATCATATCGAACATGCCATAAGAATTTTATACGAATGATTACCTCTTGATCCTTTTTGGATCAGAAATCTTATCATTTGAATTGTCTGTAGTTGCATGTTGAGCAATTTGTTCCTCAAATTTGCATGAACTATACACCTCATGAGGTTCACTCTTTGGCTGGTGCAGCTGTTGATCAGGTGGACATAGTTTTTCACCATTAATAATGTTATGATCAGACGGCGACGAAGAACTCGAAGATGATAAACTGGTCCCCATCACAACATCATCAGTGAACATATACATGAGTATCTGGACTGGTGATAGTAAAGAGCTTGATTTTAATAGATTAAGGATAACCAGAGATATATAGACTTAAAATTCTTTAGTAATTTCAAAATGTTAGAGCACCAGTCTAAATAGTCACGCTTGATATGTATTGCACCATCAAAATAATTAGATGAAAAATTTGGCTCGCCAAATATAGGGAAGGAACTTTGATATTGGTATGATGCTAATAACATTCCCTAGAGAGAATTAGGAAACACTTTATTTTCAATAGTAATAGTTTAGAAATTAATTGAAATTGTATTTAACAAACAATAATATTTATCGTCATCCCAACTAACACTTGTTCATTGAGTGAGACTTGTCTCACTAACATTAACAACACACACCGTTTTGATTGTATAATCTAAAAATTATGCTAATAATTTAAAATTTGAGCATTAATTTCGCAAACTTCAGGTTGCAAACACCATACAATCATCTAATAGATGTATCATATCTATTAGATACAAATAACATCTAGATAGTCAACATGGAGGTGACGAGGTCCTATGTATCATCCTAATTAATTTTCAAGATCAAAAGGGATTTAATGTAACCTTTAACTAGTGATGACCAATGGTCAATGACCAATTTATAATACAGAGAATAAGTATTATATGAGAATTCAATGGATTGAAGAACTTTCTGGTTTTTCTATAAATGTTCATTTGAATTCTCATTTTGTATAATTATTGATTTAGTGATGATCTAATTGAACATGCCAAACAAGAAAAATGTTAAGAGTTATTGAATGTCTAGTTCAATACAATATTTGTTTCAATTGTACAATTAAGAAATATTGTTAGAAACTTTGTTGGATTCTCTTTAATTTAGTAGATAATAAATTTCTATCAATAGTGAAAATTTTATTCTCCCACATAAAAAAGTATTGACTCTTCTAGAGTATCAAAATAATATTATATTAATATATATAAATTTATATTTTTTCAAAAACACAATGCAGTATTCTTCAAAAATACCAATATGATTATTTTTACTTTTTCTGGAGCAATATGTCAACACTTTTCTAGAATATTAAAATTTTAATGTTCTACTCCTCAAGAGAAGATAATATTCTTTTCGGAACATTTATATAAGGGTGGATCGTGATCTTCTAGGACATCAACGCCGTATCCACTTAGTACAAATACAATTTCTAATTATGCTTTTTCAGGAGCATTAATTAAATCAAAAGATTTAACTAATCTAAAACTTCCCAAATATAATAAATATATAATAGAATAAAAATACTTTTAAAGAATAGACTTAATTGGATTTGAAAGATTTAGAAAATCTTGAATAATTGACAAATCTCATATATTTTAAAGATGTAAATTTGAAATTTTTTATAGTACTTAAAAATTCGTTACTGTTCATGTATCTATTTCTCACAAATGAACTGTCCAATTTCGATATTAGTCGTTGAATTTGAAGAACAATAAGTTGTGAACATCCTATCCAAGTTTCATGATGATCGGACCACAAAAATTTAAAATATCAATGTTTTTTTATCACAGTTGTGGAGGCTGTCTAGATCTTGCAAATTTTTACACCGTTGATTTCAGATTTCCTTTTTATGTGCTAAGTAGAATACTTGATGATCTATCTTAAATCAGTTTAATATATCAAAGTTTATACATATTTGAGAGTAATATGATATTCATTAATTGAGAATATTGGAACACAAAATGTTATGCTCTTCAAGAGTAATAATTAATATTCTTTTGAAATATTAACAAAATAAAAAGTTATTTTGCTTCAAAAACTACAACTCATGATCAAACGGTTAAATTCATGTTTATTTCAGAATACCAATAAATTATTATAAATATAATATCCGTTCTTTAGGAGTAATAGCATAATATTGTTATTAAACCTTAAAATATTCTTCTAGAATATTTATAGATTTATGGAGTTTTGATTCTCCTAGAGTAAACAACTTATTTTCATATAGATTGTATATCGGATCGTATTATTCTCTTCGAGATATATGATACTTCTAGAGCATGAAAAAAAAATTATTATTCTCATTTTTTTGTCTAAAAAATAATATTATTATTGCTCTTTAAGAGTAATAGATCAATATTATTCTTAAATATTGAAATTGTAATGTCATGTTTCACCAATAACATTGACAGGGAATTTGTCTACAATGTAATATGCACAAATATTATACCTTTCCAAAAGTAAAAATACAATATTATTATTAGATATTGTTATGTATGAATTTGAACTTCTTCATGAGCAACAAAATAATAAAAATAAGATATTCTTTGTCAAGCAATGCTACAATATTCTTTGAAATATTGATTTAGATACAAATATCATTTTCCTTTTCAAGCATTGCTACAATATTCTTTTCGAATATTATGAGATATTGTTATGTATGTATGTGCTTCTTCACGGGTAACAAAATAATACAAATATCATATTTCTTTTCAATACTTATCCTAATCGAGTTATCTTTTGTACAACATTATAACAATCATGGCATGAACAGGCAATTCCTATCCTATTTTTCGCTTTAATTTCAAAATTGGACACGTGCCTAGTGGCTCTGAAGCCACGTCAACGATGTGAACTTCTATATAGAAGGGAAGGATATCACAAGCAAAGATCTAATACATTTTTTATTCTTACAAAATCTTTTATAACTAGCTATTTCATGTAATGAATTTCGTTTCAGAGTGGCAACAAGCAATATGAATTAAGCGTACTTGCCGGATGTTTTTAACATCTTTGTTGACAAAAGAAGATGTGTAAAAATATGATTGGATGTCATGGTATATTGTTTTTTTAAACAGTCTAATGAAATTCTGCCACGTGGACATTCGACAACAAAGATGTCATCCAAGATATTAGTGTAGCATGATTAAAACAATATAGCCCCATCACTTTTGTAAGCAACCTATTCGTTTATCGCCCTCATAAACGAGTTATGACCCTTTTGACATGACTTTTGAAAAGTAAAAAGGAGTTTTTGTGATCCGAAAGCTACTTTTGAACTTATTTGATTAATTTCACTACTAGAACATGCGGCTTCAGAGACGGAAATTTCCATCTCTGAAGCGTTAAATTCCATCGCTAAAGGCTTTCACAAACAGATTTTATTCGTCGGTAAATCCGTCGGTAAAACGCCCACCGGTAATTTTATTGGGGAAATTCTTTGTCCGTCGGTAATTATCGACAAAATATTCCGTCGGTGTTTGGCGACGGACAAAATTGTAGCTAATTAGCAATGGTATTAGCTACAATTTTTCTGTCACAAATTACCTACGGATTTAGGTGTGTTGGTAATTAGATACGGATTTTCCGTCGCAAACTTGAAAAAAAAAATTAAAAAAAAAATTGAATTTCGTTATGCCTCTGTTTCCACCCCTGTCTCGACCTCCTCCTGTGTTTTTAGCAGCTCCATCATCCAAACCATGACCAATGCATTTTGCTTTAGAGCTATCCTCTCTACCTCTTCCTCTTCCTCTTCCTCTTCCTCTTCCACACCCTACTCCAAGTGGCCTCCTATATGGAAAATATCCAAAGACGACAAGTAACTTACGACAAGTTTCTGTCATGTGGCGATGTGGATTTTTGCTATAGAAAAAACATAACTTAGTGCGTCTTTAAAATATACCTGAGTGTCAATTGGTTAACCTTCTTTCAATATTCACAGGACAAGCACCTAAGGTAATAAATCAGTATATAATCTTATAGGAACACAGAAACACAGAGACCGGCAGAGAATGAAATTTATACTTCAATGCCTTACCATATTGGCACCAAGTCCAAATTTTTCCATTTCATATCTACAGATAAGCAAACCATAATTTAATTTTCTGCTACCCTGTGAATCTGTGATGGGATTAAATGAATATCTCAAGATTCAACCCTTTATATAAAGTGACAAAAAAAGCTAGAAATCTTATAAGCAATAATCTATATTTTTTTCTGCACTTCTGAAAATGATAGGACCTATAAAAGAGAATCAATGCAAACTACAAAGGATCCAATCTCATACTTCTCATGGATTATTTTCGTAAATTTCTTTTTTTTTTTAATAATTCAATTAAGTTTTTGTAATATGCATCCATCTTACATAAAAAATAAAAAGTACCAACATTAAAATTTGAGAACAAAACCAACTCATATATTATGAAAAAAAAAATTCAATCTTGTTCCCTTAAATATATTTGTTCATAGAACCATCCATAAATTTCAATCAAAACACAAAAAAGACTCCCAAATTCAAAAATTCCAGACCTCAATTAGGCAATAAAAAATTCAAAATAAACAGAAAATACTCAACAAACTGAGAAGGGGTGTGAGAGTTACATTTGATTAATATTTGGGGCATCACAAAATTGATGAGCCGCTGTTGTTATGTAATTGCACAGCAATTGAGCCAGCAGAGGCAGCCACTGACTTCCAAACCTAATTGACTTCCAAACCACTTAAGGAAATAAAATTCGGATGAGAAAATAAGCATTGGATGTCAAACAACACCAACATAAACTACTAACAGACTGTATCAACAATGTGGATCCAACTACTCTATCTATCATAACCATTACACAGAGCACTGTTACTTGCACTTCACACACACACACACACACACATATAGATAAACTAAAGATTTAACACCTTTAGTGTTCACTTTTACCATGCGCGACTACAAAATTTCCAAAAGAAATTAAGGTGAAAGGCACCATTAAACATGAAGATGGTGGATACACAAATTGTTTGTGATTGAAACTTGAAAGATTAGATGAACCCAATTATGGTAAATTTAGAAAGCTGAAAGTAGAGCTTCACAAGGGGAAGTATAACTCGAAGTTGGAATATAATAATCAGGAGATAAAAAGAACTTTAGCACAAAATCCCTTTCCCAGTAAATTAATTTCTTTATTTTCAAACTGAAAAATCAAGAAACTAATCCGGTTATTGACACCCCTGACTCGTAATGGAATTGGAGGGGATTAGCATAATTTTGAAGAACTCCACATTGAAAGGTAGATCCATGCTGGAAAATATGGGTTTCACATGTTGGTAATCTTAGTTCCAATTCCCAAAATTCATACAAGGAAACGTAGGCGAATGCAAAGGTAAGGACTTGTTAATTCTCATTCTACCCTTTGGAATACACATCATTACCCAGTAATCTAGTCCAACTTATATGACCAAACCTAGTGAATATCCAAGAGCCCAATTGAATTGTGAATGTTTACAACTCAAAGGATATGACCACTACTATTGAGCAACAGGCAAACATAAACCCCTTAATCACCCAAAAATCGTTCAACAACATTGTTCCTTAACCTTCATTCATTACACTTAGATGCATTCTAATTAACATATTTGCTCATATTTTTGCGGTGCATTCACTTATTGAGCACATAATTAACATTAAGATTAACCTGAATAAAAACTGGCGATTAAGATTGGTTACTTCGATGCGATCCATGTCAATGACGTCGAGGTTTCGGAAATCGGATAAAGCCAAGTCTTTCAACAATTATCATCCAAGCCCGCCTGCGCCTACTACTAAAACTTTCACATACTCCTTTATGTCATCTCTCAACTAAATGCATAAGCAAAACAAATAAAAACAATAGTTAGACTGATTTTGATAGTGAAAATATCAATTCACAATGTGTGTGTGAAAAATACGCAGTGAGGAGAAAAAAACTCAAGACACAGGTAGAAAGAGAAATAATACTTCTGGGCCGGGCTCAAAGTTAGGCCCGACAAGGTGCCCAGGAAGGAGGAGGAGCTTGTCGAGGTCTCTTGATCTGCGGGGTGGCACCGTCGCCATCGTCGCCTGAGAGTGTTTACGGGGAGCAAACTTATTGGAGGAGCTTGTCGAGGTCTCTTGATTTTTATTTTGCCGGCGAGAAGCTTCTTGGATCTCTGGTTACCTGCCGGAGTGGAGGAGGCGGCTTCGGGTTGGTCGGCGGTTTGGGCGCTACACGGTGGGAGAGAGGTTTGGGCGCTACACGGAGAAAGAGAAGTTTCAATTGATTTTGGTTTCCCGGTTATTTGGTGTATTTGGTGGGTACAAGCTGGGTTTCCCTCTTTTTGGTTTCTTTTTTGGTTTTTTAATTTTTTTTTTCCTTCATTTTCCACGTCAGTGTGTATACTAACAGGTAAGTGGACGGGTACATATAGCATTTTCCAAAAAATTTAGTGGGAGTTGTAGGGAAATTGTTTATCAACAAAGTTTTTACATTGGAAAATATTTTATTCTTTTTTTTTTTCCCTTTCCAATGGAAATATCCGTTGGTAAAGTCATTGATAAATTATTTTTTTAATTTTTACCGACGGATTAGCAACGGAATTATACTAACGGAAGACTTTCGTTGGTAATTCCGTCGGTAATTTAATATATAATTTTTAAGAATAATAAAATAATAATCTGTTGCTAATTCGTTGGTAATCAGTTGGTAATTTCAACGGAAAATGTCCGTTGCTAAAATTCCGTCTCTATTGCCCCCTTTTCTAGTAGTGTTTTATGAAAATACTTTTGATAATTAGAAGAGTTTTTAAAGGAAGTTGGTCCAATGTGGCTTCCTCTAAAAATACTTTCTGAACAGGAAGTGCTTTTAAAAATTAGTTTCCAAATAAAAATTAAGGTAGCTTATTCCAAAAACTCGATCCCCTATAAAAAGCAAAAACAAAAGTTTAAATCATGCCAAATGGGCCCTTTAGTATATGAAATATTTTATATTATTTTATGTAATTTCATTCGAATCATCTTATCGACAAATTTTTTAACTCAACTTTTTCCTTTGGTGATAATTAAAAGAATTGTTTTGATAAATTTAATTTATCGATGAAAAATTATATTGCTAATAAGTAATAAAATAAAAATAAATTAAATGCTAATGATGAAAAAAGTCACAAGTAACAAAATAACATAAAAAATAACAAATTGTTGTAAATGGTAAGTTATTTGTGAATGACAATTGTACTCATGCAGCCCTAGAAATTATTACCATATGTATCCCTAATCGTTCCCTATAAATATAGGGCTTTGGTTCTCATTATGATACACACAAGTGTATTGACTTTTATTCCCTCTTCTCTTTTTCTCTCTTTTTATAACACGTTATCAGTACGATGACTTAATTTTTCAAAGTCTAGTGAAGGTAATAACTTTTTTTAGCATAATCTTCTACCACATGCACCAAAATTAATTTGGTGACATGTGATTTTTTTTAATATACACATACATAATAACGGTGTAGACTTGGAGTCAGATTCTAACTTGTTTTTTCAATTCACATCTGTATACATGTCTGTTTGTATGTCTATATAGAATTTAGTCAATTCATATGTGTACGTTATGATCTATGATGATGTTTGTACAATTTTTATGATTTATGCATGTACATAAAATCACGTCTTTGAATTAATCGTATGAAGCCGAATTCACCAGTTTCTGCTTAATCACATGTCTTCGAATTAATTCATGTTTATATAAACTGTCATAATGATTTTGCATTAATAAATGTCTTTATGCGTTAATAATCTACAGTATACTCCTATACGTATTTCATTCTACAATATTCTACCATTAAGTTCGGTGTATGAAGATATTTTTTCCTAATTCATTTGGAAGATTTTTTTTGCTAATACATTTTTGGTAATTGATTTTTCTATATAAATTCATATTATGTCTATATGGTAATTAAATATTTTTAGATGTTCTTCTATAAACTTTAAATTAATAATTTATTATGTTGTTGCTCTTGAAGTAGCACAACATTATAATTAATATTCCACAAGAATATTACTTGTAGATTTGTCTATTACAAATATTGTTGCTTCTTAAGTAGCACATTATTATTGATATTCTAGATAAATTTCACTTGATCCCGAGAGCATAATTATGTACAATCTAACATAAATTATGTTTTTACTCCAGAAGAATAAATCCTTAAATAATTTTATTATAATAATATTTGATTCCACTTGAAGAGCATAATTATAGTGTTCAATATTTGAGAAGAATAATGATATATTACTCTTGAAGAAGCAAATATATGGCTCATGAAGAGCTAATGTTTCGAAATAATAGTTCATTGTTGTCCTTGGAGTTTCACAACATCATAATTAATGTTCCAGAAGAATATTACTTGCTCTTGAAGAGCATGAATTATAATTTTCAATATTTCAGAAGAATATTAACATATTGCTTTTGAATGAGTAATAATAAATACAACGTGCTCTCGAAGTAACACATGCTTCAAAGAAAGTATCATTTTTGAATTCATGTTCATCCCTGAAGGACAACATGTAATTAATGTCATGAGGACATTGATTAATTTGATTACTTGAATGATATATGATTATATAATATTTAATTATATTCTTCGAAATTAAATAATTGAATTATATCTTATATTGAACCAGAAGTTCAATTTGATTTTATTGTTTGGTACGATCAGTTGGACCACCACTAGATCAATAATGATGCGAAATTAAAAATTCACATCGATATTCAACGAAGAACTGGAAGATTCTTCAATCAAATGATTTCACATATATTATTTGTTCTCTTTAACGACAATTGATCATTATACATCAATAATTAAAATAGGGATTGAATTTCCTGTATTTCTGAAAATTAATTAGGGTGATAAATCGTGTCCCATCACCCACCACGTTGACCATCTAGATATTTTTTGTATATAATAGATTTAATACAAATACTAGATGATTACATGGTTTTTGCAACCTAAAATACTGTTCAAATTATTAGCATAATTTTCAGATTATACAATCAAGACGATGTGTCTTGTTAACACTAGTGATTTTAAATATCAACTTTTTAATAAGTGTTATTTGATATGTCAATAAACGGTTTAACATTCTTATTTGTTAAACGCCTCCAATTAATTTAATTGAGAACAAAATACTTTCAATTTTTGTTTAGAGAATGCATCGTGCAAACATCAAATTCTCCCTATTACAATTGTCTTATGGTTAGAGCTTGATTTCTTCATCTAATTATTTGATAGTGCGACATATGTACAATTAATCCACAACATTGCATTGAGATGAAAAGTAAAGAATGTTGAGAATAAATGTGTAAAAACAATTGTCAGTTTGATTTAACAATTCTCTCAGTATTGGGTGAGAATTAAGAAGATGAAAATAATGTACAAATACATTATTATCTAACTCCTCGCAAAAGATAATTTGAACCAGAAGTTCGGAAGATAATTCATTTAGATGCATTTACTGATCAAAGAGATTTAACAATCTCACACATCAACTTTAAATGCTACAACTCGAATTGACTCATGGAAGGACAATTCGTTGATATTATGTTTGATAAAATTATTACACGTCTGAAGCGTGATGATATTATATTATATTACAAAATCCTCCAAACGAAAATGGAGCAATTGGTAAAGATGGTTTTATTAAGGAGATATATACTCTTAATATTTAGACATAACATATTATAAAACCCCAGAAGAGGTTCAGGTACATGAAAAAATGAAAATTGAGATATCTCAATAAGTTATGTTATCTCAGATAAGAAAATATTGTCGACAACACTTTTGCACATGATGTACTGCATCATATTATGAATAGCAATGAATCGAAATATATCGATTGAATAAATGATTGGTCAAATCAAATGATGCGATCATACTAAAATTGAATTTACTGGAGAAACGTGAAGTTTCTAAACACGATCCTAGTAAAATTGAACTTACTAGAGAAATATGAAGTTTCTGTATCTATAATCTGAACACCTAAAGGTGTATACTTATGCGAAATGAATATAGAAAAAGTAAAGTCGTAATATGAAATGTACAACTCTTTATAATAAATTCCACGAAAACTTGTGTAAATAGATAAATTATCACATGGTGGATGTAATCACAAGTCTCTAATTTATGAGTCTGACAATGTATGAAATTTGACATGCATACAATAAATTTGATTAAAGTCAACTTATCTGGCATAGCTATTAATGTTACATTGAAAGATTTAATATGCTTGAAGCTTATAATTAAAGTAAGATTATCGTGAAAGAGAATAAACATGCTGATCGTTTGATTTTCCGCAAGTGAACGGGGTCGTGATCAAGTAATATAGTAGTGTGTAAAGTGTCGAACCCACGAGGACTACGTGTTTGATCGAGTTAAAGTTAATAATACCCTTAATCGAATAGCAATAATAGTTTATAATAAATCTATATCTAATTTATCACGTAATATAAATTAAAGTAAAAGTTTATCAAATTATTGAGATGCATTGCTAAGATCTAGAATCCCCCTTGTTAATCCACTATTAGTATAACAATTAAATTGACAAGTTGTTATCATACGAGTTGGTCAAAGTTCCAAATTTATTTAAAAGCCTCTCTCGATAGCAATTAAACATATTCCCCTCATGCGACCTTCCTATCTCTCGATGAAAAATACGAACATGATAAACGTATTAACGAACTAGAACATCTTTATGAACCATGCAAAGCATAGAAGTATATCTCTATCTTCAATCGAACCTCACAATATTTATTACTATGTGCTAAAATTCTATTGTCTCTCTCGATAACAATAAAATTCACAAACAATTCAACTATTGGCCAATTAATTGAAAAGCAAATTAAATCATAATAAATATCAATGTATTCAAACAAATTAACGTCAAAATAATTAATTAATACTAAAAGTTTCAAAACAAGGGTTCATCTATATCTTTAGCAATGTAAAAATCCAGCCTAACATATTGAAATTGCAAGAAATCATATATAAGTGAAAAGACATAACCCGGATTATTGATAAATTGAGAACATGAAGACAAATCTTGAAATCTTAAATCTCTTCAATGGTTTCTTGATGACTCCATTTGCGCCTTCTCTTCTTTGCTCAAAAATTAGGTTTGAACCTCCACTTGAATGAATTCTTGCAAATCTCCATCAATTCTCTCACAAAAACTATGAATTCTCCTCCTTTGATGAAAATAATTTATGAATAATGACTTATAATATGTGCATCCCCTCTCCCAATATATATTCTGCTGTCCTCTATTTGTAGCAGTCGAAAATTGGTAGAAAATCACGTTCAAAATGACTTCCAAAAGAATTCTAATCGGATAAGGAAAGTTGCATTCGCGCGCAGATTTTTTTTCTCTGCACAGCGGTCAGTATTTTGGCCATAACTTTCTCGTCTGATATCCGATTGAAGCGATTCAAAGTGCTGTATAAATATAACTTAAAGGGTTACAACTTTGTTGGAAGTATAAATTTCCCAATTCGGACGTTTACGGTACCAAAAATGGGTCTCAATCTTCGACTAAAAATCTGGAATATAACTTGTGCGATTGGATATTGATTGTGATAAATTCCGTTCCTTTTTGAGTTCTAATTCCACCCAATTGTCTCCTAAACATCTTCAAAGTATCATCTTGTGGTCCAAATTAACTATTGAATTTGCAATTTGATCCTCAAACTTTAAATTGTACAATTTTCACCATTTTTCGCTTCTTTCTTTCCATTCCTCGTCCAACCATTGAGTTTTACCTATATAAATTAAAATGCAAAAATTTAGAATATATTTTGTCAAAAGAACTAACAAATATTGTTATTTTGGACCCCGAATAAGTGTATAAAATACACTTATCAAATACCCCCAAACTTGAACATTTGTTTGTCCTCAAACAAAATTATAACCTAAATAATAACAAACACATAAACATGCCAAAATATTTGGTTAGACAATCTAACTTTTTATCTTAGTGTTTGAAATTACAGTACTAAATCTACAAACTGTTTCAAAATCACAATACCAAACCAATATCTACTCTTCCAATGCAAAATCGACGTGTGTGTGTGAAGAAATAAGTAGACAATCATGACTTTACAAGTTGCTTCAGTTCCCGACCCTTTGTGGTCAAATATATCCTTTCACCCCTCGTATGATTCACACACCCCCAAACTTATTCATTTTTCACTCTTTTCCCAGTGTGTAATCTAAGGTTGAATTTTTAATCACTATCCTCACCCACTCTAGTTCAGGTGGACTTTACCAATTGCAAGTCAACACATCAATAAACAAGGATTCTCCAATTCTTTGATTGCTTCGACATCCAAGACTCAATTAGGCTAATTATCCTCCATCAAAAGTCAAATTCCCTCAAACAAGTGTTTGGAGCGTAACCAAGGCATTTAGTGCTATTTGGTATTTTATTTTTATTTTTTTTCGGATCCTCAAACTCTTTTTTTTTTTTTTATATTCTCTCCCTTAAGCTTTCTAAATGACCCATGTAACGGGTTTTAGGCCGATGACTCTCTAGTCAGATGACTTTAGGGCACCAGGTTTTAAACACGCTTACAGACTTAATAACCCAAGTCAAAAAGGCTTCGAATAGTATATTCACATTTAAAAATTTATGCCTTGATCAGTGCAATGCCCTTTATCAAACACCTATTCAAGCAAATCGACCTCCAATTTAAGATTTTCGTCAAATTTTATCTCATTAATCTAAAACAATCCACACAAAAGTTTTCACACATGGAATCCCTGTCCACGTCTGTATCTTCGTACAATAGTAAAATCACCCCCAAACTGTGCTAAATTTGGTCCAAGGATAAATAATAAGTATGGTTTGGGTAAAGCATCTGCGTCCAACTGTAACATCCTATCAATTGTATGAATCAACTCATAGCATCACAATGTCCAACTTAATTCTAGTGCACGTATAATATCGAGTTTTTGCAAGGTTAAGCATCAATTAGCCTAGTATGCAACATAATCACAGTTCATAAATCAACACCAAATTTCAAATTTAATCATCTTTGTTGGCCAAACTGTCTAACCCACACAAGCATACAGCCTAAAATAAGAAGATATAAAAAAAAATTTTATTTTTTTTAATTAAATTTTATGATTTTTTTTCTTTCTATTACATATTAAAGCAATAACGAAAAACAAACATACAAACACTCAAAAACACACAAAAAGTAAAAACTCAAAGTTTTTCCCACCCCCAAACATAAAATCAACATTGTCCTCAATGTCATAAAGTATAAATAAGAATATAAGGGGACGGGGAAGAAAAGGAAGAAGGTACTCCCCAAAATTTCTGTTGAAGGCATGAGGCACTATGTGTGACGGCTAGACAATCTTCTACATCATGTTTTCCCCTTGGTCTATGTTGGTTTTAGTATTTCACGACGTCATGTTCCTGCACATATCAGTCAAATCAAACAATAAAGATCAAATAACCTATAACATGTGTTACTTAGCCCAAACAATTGAAACAACCAACAATAATTTCAAAAGCATAAGAGAAAACATGATAGGATGATGATGCCCTATAAATTGAAACATGCGAATAACTAATGCAACCTATTAATTAAAAATAAAACTAAGTAAAGTGCAATACGAAAAATAAATAAATAAAATGATTAGAAAATTGGGTTGCTTCCCAATAAGCGCTGAATTTATAGTCTTTAGCTAGACTGTATGGAGGGAAGGATCATGGTGGTTCACGTTGGATTCTTGCAGCCTTACACTCCTTGCAATTTCCAGCTTTACATTCTCTTTTTGCCTTCCAGACTTTGAACACTTTGTTTTCCTTTCGACTAAGGCTTCCTAGGAGTTTAGGCTTGGTCTCCCTCGAGTCTTGTTGTACCTCTTCACAAATATACTTGCACCCCTCTTTAGGCTTTTTACTAAGCTCTTCATATAATGGATTCTCGACATTGGTGTAAATCTTGAACTTCTCTTGCTTATCATCAACTTTCAATGTCAGTTCACCACTTTCAAAGTCCATGATAGCTCTGCTTGTTGATAGGAATGATCTGCCCAGGATAAGTGATGCTGCCTCCCATGGTTCCTCTATATCTAGGACAACAAAATCAACTGGGAATATGAATTTGCCCACTTTAATGAGCACATTTTCAACCACTCCTCGCGGGTATTTGATTGATCTGTCTGCCAGTTGAAGAGAGATTGATGTATTCTTCAGTTCTTCCAACCCTAAATTCCTATAGACAGAAAAGGGCATTAGGTTTATACTTGCTCCTGAATCACATAAACAATTAAAATTAGAATCACTTCCTATTGAACACGAGATTTTGAGACTCCCTGGATCTTGTAGTTTAGGAGGTAATTTGTTCTGCAAGATGGCACTACACTCCTCATTTAACTTGATGGTCTCGAAATCTGTAAGCTTTCTCTTTTTTGATAGGATCTCCTTCAGAAACTTTGCATAGTTTGGTATTTGAGATATAGCTTCAATCAGTAGAATATTGACATGAAGCTTCCTGAAGATATCCAAAAACTTTGCAAAATGTTCTTCTACCTTCCTCTTTTGCAATCTCTGGGAAAATGGGATGGGAGGCACATATGGTTTAATAGGAGTGGTTTCCTTAACCTTTAGATCATCTGATGCTCTTTCTTGTGCTTCGTTCTGATCGGACTCTTCCAATTTTTCCTCAACTGTGGTAGGTACTTTCTCTTGTGTAGTAGCTGGTCTCTTTACATTAATCTCTAGTAGTTGAACTCCACTGTGGGTAGTTGTTGCCTCAATTTGTTCCTTCTCCACAATCTTTACTGTCATTACCTGTTGTTTGGGATTTATCTCAGTGTTACTAGGTAGTGCTCCTAGTGGTCTCTCTGAAAGTGCTTTCGTTATTTGTCCTATCTGATTTTCCAAATTTTTTATGGCAACTCCCTGAACTTGCAAGGTTTTGTCTGTTCTTTGCATGTGTTGAGTAGATATCTCAGCCAATTTAGTCACAAGTTCTTCTAATGAATATTTCTTCTCAGGTTGCTGGAAACCTGGTGGTGCAGTCTGAGCCTCCTGATTATTGTTCCATGCGAAATTGGGATGATTTCTCCACCCTGGATTGTATGTATTTAAGTATGGATTATTTTGCTGCCTTTGGAAGTTTTGTGTATAGTTAACATCTTCCACTGATTGGACGAATGGACTACCCACGGTACAATCTACGCTCTCATGGTTCCCTCCACAATGCTTGCATTTTGGTCCCACTGTCTGAGTTACATTCAGCTGTTCCACTTTCCGAGCTAGAGTTTCCAGTTGCGCTAAGATGGCTGTTAATTGATCCACGTCATGTATCCCAGCTGCTTTCTGCACACATTTTTTCTCTGTTGGCCACAGTGCACTGGTGAATGCCAAGTCCTCCATGATTTGATAGACTTGATCCGCTGATCTCTTCGTAATTGATCCATCGTAAGCGGAGTTAACGTTAGCTCTGCTTGTCGGATTTAGCCCAATGTAGAAATATTGCACTTGGAGCCATTTCTACAGTCCATGTTGTGGGCACTGACGGAGCAATCCCTTGTATCTTTCCCAAGCCTCATAGTAGCACTCCGAGTCAAGTTGAGAAAATGTAGTGATTTCATCCCTCAATCTGGCAATCCGTTTTGGTGGGAAGTATTTGTTTAGGAATTTTTGACTTAGGCCATTCCAACTGGTAATGCTTTGAGGAGGAAATGTGTCCAACCATTCCCTAGCTGAATCTCTCAAAGTGTATGGGAAGAGCCTCATCCTGATTGCTTCGCTTGAAACACCAGGATATTCGATGGTAGCACACATGTCCAAAAATCTTGAAATATGTGCATTGGGATTTTCAGTAGGTCTCCCAAAGAATTGTAATGCATTCTGGAACATGTTGATCACGTCCGTCCTCAGGTGGAAGTTTGCCTGGCCAAATGCAGGATATACTATGCTGGATTGGCTTTCCACGACCGGTGGGACCATGTACTCTCCCATTAGCCTTGTATTTTCAATAGCTGCAACTTCCTGTGGTTGCTCTACTCTGAGATTAGCCCCGATGGCTATTTGATTCGGATTTTCTTCTGCCATATCTTTCTCTTTTTGTTTTTAGTGTGCTTTCAACTGTTGTTTTTTTCGAATGTTGAATGTTCGTTCAATCTCCGAATCAAATTGAGCAAGATCATCAGTTCTCGAACTTCGTATACACGTTCTGGAAAAAGCAAGCAGGAAAACACGATAATAAAATTTGCTTTAAAAAAAAATTAAACTAAAGAAAAACAATAAAATTCAGATTAAAGTTAAAATTAACTAAACTACCAAAAACAGTAGTCCCCGGCAACGGCGCCAAAAATTTGATCGTTTGATTTTCCGCAAGTGAACGAGGTCGTGATCAAGTAATATAGTAGTGTGTAAAGTGTCGAACCCACGAGAACTACGTGTTTGATCGAGTTAAAGTTAATAATACCCTTAATCGAATAGCAATAATAGTTTATAATAAATCTATATCTAATTTATCACGTAATATAAATTAAAGTAAAAGTTTATCAAATTATTGAGATGCATTGTTAAGATCTAGAATCCCCCTTGTTAATCCACTATTAGTATAACAATTAAATTGACAAGTTGTTATCATACGAGTGGGTCAAAGTTTCAAATTTATTTAAAAGCCTCTCTCGATAGCAATTAAACCTATTCCCCTCATGCGACCTTCCTATCTCTCGATGAAAAATACGAACATGATAAACACATTAACGAACTAGAACATCTTTATGAATCATGCAAAGCATAGAAGTATATCTCTATCTTCTATCGAACCTCACAATATTTATTACTATGTGCTAAAATTCTATTGTCTCTCTCGATAACAATAAAATTCACAAACAATTCAACTATTGGCCAATTAATTGAAAAGCAAATTAAATCATAATAAATATCAACGCATTCAAATAAATTAACGTCAAAATAATTAATTAATACTAAAAGTTTCAAAAAAAGGGTTCATCTATATCTTTAGCAATGTAAAAATCTAGCCTAACATATTGAAATTAAAAGAAATCATATATAAGTGAAAAGACATAACCCGGATTATTGATAAATTGAGAACGTGAAGACAAATCTTGAAATCTTAAATCTCTTCAATGGTTTCTTGATGACTCCATTTGCGCCTTCTCTTCTTTGCTCAAAAATTAGGTTTGAACCTCCACTTGAATGAATTCTTGCAAATCTCCATCAGTTCTCTCACAAAAACTATGAATTCTCCTCATTTGATGAAAATAATTGATGAATAATGACTTATAATATGTGCATCCCCTCTCCCAATATATATTCTGCTGTCCTCTATTTGTAGCAGTTGAAAATTGGTAGAAAATCACGTCCAAATTGACTTCCAAAAGAGTTCTAATCGGATAAGGAAAGTTGCATTCGCGCGCAGATTTTTTGTCTCTGCACAGCGGTCAGTATTTTGGCCATAACTTTCTCGTCTGATATCCAATTGAAGTGATTCAAAGTGCTGTAGAAATATAAATTAAAGGGCTACAACTTTGGTAGAAATATAAATTTCTCAATTCGGACGTTTACGGTACCAAAAATGGGTCTCAATTTTCGACTAAAAATCTGGAATATAACTTGTGCTATTGGATATTGATTGTGATAAATTCCATTCCTTTTTGAGTTCTAATTCCACCCAATTGTCTCCTAAACATCTTCAAAGTATCATCTTGTGGTCCAAATTAACTATTGGATTTGCAATTTGATCCTCAAACTTTAAATTGTGCAATTTTCACCATTTTTCGCTTCTTTCTTTCCATTCCTCGTCCAACCATTGAGTTTTACCTATATAAATTAAAATGCAAAAATTTAGAATATATTGTCAAAAGAACTAACAAATATTGTTATTTTGGACCCCGAATAAGTGTATAAAATACACTTATCACTTGCATTGTACTCTTTTTTCCTTGATCGAGGTTTTGTCCCATTAGATTTTTCTGGCAAGGTTTTTAATGAGGCAACTTTTATAGCGTATTCAAAAGAATAAATGTACTCGTTTTCCTTCATTAAGATTTTTCTCATAGGGTTTTTCCTAATAAGGTTTTAACGAGACATATTCTTTGTGTAATTAATGTCTATAACCTAAAAGATATTTGCCCTCAAAATAATACTATGATATATATAAGACTCCTGAAAATTTACCTCAAAATAATACATTGCAGTACAAGATGTAAATATTGAAGACATGACATACAAGACATGGATTGCTTGATACAAGAATTGAAATAAAGGGGAGTAGCTGTACTTTTTTTCATTCGTTCAAGTTTTGTCCCACTAGATTTTCTTGACAAGGTTTTAACGAGACATCAGTTTATTACTCTTCATATTTGTATTCTTTGTTGTTGGCATTTTTGTCCCATCGGATTTTTGTCAAATAATGTATCAAGAAGATATATATTTTGTAAAGTATCATTCAAGGGGAGTGTTGTAAATGGTAAGTTATTGGTGAATAACAATTGTACCCATACAGCCCTAGAAATTATTACCATATGTATCCCTAATCATTTCCTATAAATATAGGATTTTGGTTTTCATTATGATATACACAAGTCTATTGGCTTTTATTCTCTCTTCTCTTTTTCTCTCTTTTTATAACACAGACACTACAACAAAAATAGTCATTCGCAACATTAAAAAGGCAACATTTGTTGATAAATGTTGCCAAAAGGATCTTTTGGCAACATTTTAGGAAGTGAATGTTGCCATTAATTAGTATAAATGAGTTTTAGCAACGTTTTTCAGAAAAATGTTGCAGTAGACCCCTTTTCGCAACGTTTGCTGAGTGTTTTTCGCAACGTTTGCTGAGTGTTGCGAAAAGTGAGACTTTTCACAACGTTTGCTGAGTGTGGCACTTTTCGCAACGTTTGTTCAAACGTTGCCAAAAGTCTCACTTTTGGCAACACTCAGCAAACGTTGCGAAAAGGGGCCATTTCAATTCAAACCCAACAACGTACCCACAAACAAGGCCCAATCCAATATTTTAAAACAAAATTAATCGACCCGTAAACCCATTTCAATTCAAACCCAATCCATAACCCATTTACCGGCCCAATCCATAACCCATAACATATACCCACCGAACGTTCAGAGGAGACAATCCATCTTCTTCCCCAATCCGTCAAGCGCAGCCGAAACTGGTATCCATTCCACGCCCGAAACTGGTATCCATTCCACCACCATAACGCGAGAGCAAGCAAAACCCTTTCCACCACCAATGCGAAGTCGCGAACCTCGCCCTCCGTCTGCAGTTGACTCCTCCTCCAGCGACCTGCAGTGACGATTGACGAGTACGAAGCCACCGTGAAGCCAGCAGTGGGCAGAGAGGCGACAACAAATAAAACCCATTCCACCACCATAACTCGAAGTCGCGAACCTCCGCCCCTGTCTGCAGTGACCTCTCTGTTCTCTCCTCCTCCCAGATTAGGTATTTTCTTAATTTCTTTAGCAATTAGATTATTGGCAAACGTTGCTTAAGTCTTGAAATGAAATTGGTCCTTTTTCTATTTTCAGTTCTTGCTCCATTTCTGTGTCGTCTATTATGGAATTGAGGCTTGTCTGCTAGGGATTAAATTGTGGATGAAAAGCCATTTTTGGACCGTTGAGTCCTTCAACGGTCAGCATTTCACTGAAATGAGCTGGTAGCTTGTGAGAAAAGGTTAACTTTAATGGCTTCAAAATCAATTCTTAAAAACAGAGAATCACTAGCAGACAAGTTGTGAAATTGGAATGGTATTGCTGATGTTTATTTACCGACTGCTGAGGCCTGAATAGATATGGCTGAAGTTGTTGAGTTGAAATTGGCTATGTTTGGGTATTGACGTATTGTTGAATTGGCTGAAATTGTTGCTAGATAACCCATTCACCTTCTTTGTCTCGAATGTCCCCACTTTGTGGTCAATTTAACAAAATTTGTTATTGTCATATTTTCCCTCTCTTCTATGTGTAAGACAAAATTATGAGAGTTGAAGTTGGTGGGAGTCGAGACAAGCTATGAATTTAAATTCTATTCAAACCACTCCCTCCAATCCATCATTAACGCAAGTGGATGAATCTGTAAAACAGCTGCAAAACATCAGCCTTGGTAAAATGACAATAACAAAATAACAATAACAGGCTGATGACTCGACAAACGTATACGTAAAATATATCAAAGTTTCTATCATATGCTCATTCACGTGCTTTGTTTATATCAGCAGAAAAGTCTCTTTAAGTGCACAATGAAATTTAGGATATATTGGATTGTCAAAGAGAATGAACCTTTTTCCCGTGTGAAATCTGATAGAAATAACACTAAAATGAGACCTTTTACCAAAACGTAACACTATTTTTTTCTTTGGTAAACTTTAAAGTTTAACTCCAATCATTTTTGGATTTTATAAATGATTGAACTTATAAATAAATGAAAATGAACGGTGAACAAGAGATAGGAGAAAAAAAGCTTATCCTGTTTCACCTTGACCACATGTCGTTTACATTCTATTCTTTCCCTCATCTTTGTTACGCATTGAATTTCAACTTATGTCATATATCTGTAATAAAATATTAGAAGTTCTGTGTCCAAAAATAAACAATGAGAATAAATATTAGCTCGATCTATAGATAAGAATAGATTTAATCTTTGACACTATTTTGGATAGTTAACATATCACTCGTGAAAAATATTTTTGACCTTTTGTTATTACTTCCTAAACCAAGAAAAAATTAAGAAGCTACTTGTTAATAAATTCCTAACTATTGGAAATTAATTCTAGTTCAAATTTTTATATAGACAATCTATCTCTAACCAATGAACCAAATACTAAAAGGGAGATGAAACCCTCAAAAATTCAAGTGAATTCGACATTTAAAATATAATTATATCTAGAGTAAGTCACATCTAAGTGACACAACATGCACACATTATATAAACCGACCAGCTCAGGTCATCTAGAAAATTGTGAGGCCTAATGCATGGGTTCGGTTCAAATTTAAACGTATGCGTAAATATTTTATAGATACACTTATTCCCCCCTTCTAGACAATTTTTTTTTGTTTAAATTCTATTCAAACCACTCCCTCCAATTATTTATTCTCTCACTTGCTGAATCTGTCAAACAGCTGCAATAAAATAATTTTCGACATTGTTCATTCTCTTTAACACTTAATTTATTTATTTTTGAATTTCAGTTGCAATAAACAATTTTCAACCATTCTGACTTGGGAAAAAGATCTAGCACTCGTACAGTCAAGTACACAAAGTACTAAGAATTCGAAACGACGAAACTTTGCAATTGCTGCTGCAATTAGAGAGATTAATAAACGACTAAGACCTTCGATCGAACCAGAACATACAATATCCACTCCAAATAATGATGAGCAAAGCACGCCACCATCAAATATAAATGTGCCGAAAAAGAAAAGGGGTCCAACCCAAGCGAAGATGATTACCGAAAAGAATTATCAGAAGATGGAGCTCGAGTTTAATGAATATGGGCAAGTAGTTGGCTACAACTCAGATAAATTTGCTAGCATAGTTGGAGCTATGGTACAGGAACATGTGTCTGTTGTAAGTAAAGATTGGCCTTCGGTGGATGAAAAGAAAAAAGTTGAACTTTGGAGTTTCATACAGGTATATTTCTTAGCTACCTTTTACAATTAGAACTCTATGAAGCACATTGATTCGTTTTTAATTTATTTTTGTGCACGAATTCAGCAAAGGTTCAATGTGAGTGATTGTCATAAAAAAATGACATTTCAATGTATGGGAAAGTATTGGAGGACATTTAAATCAAGGTTGAGAACACAAATCAGAACTCAAGTCGAATCATCTGTGAATAGAGCACGCACTATTGCTCTTCTTAGACCAAAGAATATTAATTCTGAAGAAGTGTGGAAGAAATTTGTTGAGGATACTCTTTCTGCTGACTTTCATGTAAGTATATTTGCATATGAAGCTTAAAACCTTTATAATTCGACTTAATAGTATACTTTTTTGTTTTCTTAATAGGAAAAAAGCAACAAGTTTAGCATTTTGAGAAGTAATCAGAAGCTTCTCCACACTATGGGTCGAAAGGGTTATCCACGTATGGCTCATGAAATGGTACAATTACAAACACATTTAATCTTCTTACTTGAAAATTCAACCATACTAGTATATGCTAATTACTAGATTTGCATTGCAGAAAAAACAAAATCCAGATATCAAAGGATTAAGAACTAAAGTATGGACTCATGGACATCTTAGGAAGGATGGAAAACCAATAAATGAAGCAGTTGCTGAGACTTTGGTATATGTATTATTTCAAATTTCATATTATATCACATTAAAAATGGTTGTATTATATCACATGTTAGTATAAAATCTTCCTTACATGAGTGTGTAGAAAAAGATTGAAGATTGTGCACAATCAATTTCTAATACATCAGCAGAAGATTCCATCCGCGACGATGATGTTGCTCGAGTGTTGGGCCCTGAACGTCATGGAAGAGTTCGAGGACTTGGATTTGGAGTAGCACCATCAAAAGTGGATGGACAAATTCAAAGTAATGGGAGAGTTAGAGAGCTTGAAAGTCAATTACAAACTCAATCGGCAAGGATGGGAGCACTAGAAGAAAAGGTTGAAGCACTTCTCAAGTTAAGTCAACAGGTTAGAACTTTTGACCATTATTTATACTGTGATAATATAACGTAATACATCCAAGTATATGTAGAATAACTTTTATAATTTTTGTATCATTTTTCAGAATCTGGAGGATGGGAATTCAAATGCGTTTACTCCTCAGGTTTTTGTATCTTACATTATTACAAGTTATATCCTTTATAAATTTTGACTGAAGTATACTAATATAAAAATATTTTCTATTTACTATGAATTTGTAGTCACACCAAGGAAGTGGTGTCTAAGGAGGTATTGCACATGTGGAAAATGCTAGGTGTCATCTACTTCATTGGTACATGTTTGAGGAGGAAGAAGTTGTAGCAGAAGGGAGAATTGCAACAACAGACCCAAGTTCGAAGGTGCATCACTTGCCACTCGGAAGAGACTGTTGGAAGGTTTGGGTTGAAGAAGTGTATATGGATCAATTGACCTTGTACAGACCTACGGATGAAATTCGAACTCTTCGCGAAGCCGTGGGATGTACTGTTGCTTGGCCAAAGAGAAGTATTAGACTTCTTTGATGAAGGTATGTGAATCTATTTCTATTTCGGGGAATTGCATTTTCTCATTTTTAATGTTCATGAGCAATATATATGAAGTGTACAAGTTTTAGCTAGCATATTGTAGAAGTAAGTTGTGGCTGAGATTTGGTATTTGTTGATGTTCTTTAGCTAGCATGTTTTAGTTGAATGTTGATGTTCTTTAGCTAGAATGTACTTTTGAGGGGCTGGTGTACCCTATTTTAAATTATATGTTTTTGGTCTGATGGTATTGCCTATTGTTCAGGTGGTTTTAGTCTGCATTATAGGGGAACTCTGTCAAAATTTTCATAAAAGTCAGTCACAGTTAGGAAAGGTTAAAGTTGCTTTGTCAATGTTATTTAGCTAGCATATTCTTGGATGAAGTTATGGCTGAGATTTGGTATTTGTTGATGTTTTGTAGCTAGCCGGTTTTTGTTGGATGTTGATGTTCTTTAGCTAGAGTGTACTTTTGAGGGGTTGGTGTACCCTATTTTAAATTATATGTTTTTGGTTTGATGGTGTTGCCTATTGTTTAGGTGGTTTTAGTCTGCATTATAGGGGAACTCTGTCAAAATTTTCATAAAAGTCAGTCACAGTTAGGAAAGGTCAAAGTTGCTTTGTCAATGTTATTTAGCTAGCATATTGTTGGATGTTGATGTTTAGCTGAGATTTGGTATTTGTTGATGTTCTGTAACTAGCCATTTTTGTTGGATGTTGATGTTCTTTAGCTAGAATGTAATTTTGAGGGCGGTGTACCCTATTTTAAATTATATGTTTTTGGTTTGATGGTATTGCCTATTGTTCAGGTGGTTTTAGTCTGCATTACAGGGGAACTCTGTCAAAATTTTCATAAAAGTCAGTCACAATTAGGAAAGGTCAAAGTTGCTTTGTCAATGTTATTTAGCTAGCATATTGTTGGATGTTGATGTTTAGCTAGCATATTGTAGAAGTAAGTTGTGGCTGAGATTTGGTATTTGTTGATGTTCTTTAGCTAGCATGTTTTAGTTGAATGTTGATGTTCTTTAGCTAGAATGTACTTTTGAGGGGCTGGTATACCCTATTTTAAATTACATGTTTTTGGTTTGATGGTATTGCCTATTATTCAGGTGGTTTTAGTCTGCATTACAGGGGAACTCTGTCAAAATTTGCATAAAAGTCAGTCACAGTTAGGAAAGGTCCAAGTTGCTTTGTCAATGTTATTTAGCGAGCATATTGTTGGATGAAGTTGTGGCTGAGATTTGGTATTTTTTGATGTTCTGTAGCTAGCCAGTTTTTGTTGGATGTTGATGTTCTTTAGCTAGAATGTACTTTTGAGGGGCTGGTGTACCCTATTTTAAATTATATGTTTTTGGTTTGATGGTATTGCCTATTGTTCAGGTAGTTTTAGTCTACATTACAGGGGAACTCTATCAAAATTTTCATAAAAGTTAGTCACAGTTAGGACATGTCAAAGTTGTCTTGTTGATTTTTTTTAGCTAACATGTTGTTAGATGTTGATGTTCTTTAGCTAGCATATTGTATAAGGCTATGATTGAGAGTTGATTTTTTTGACATTGCATATTGTTAGTAGTTGATTTACATGCTAATTATACCCTTATTACTTTTGTCATATGCAGGGAGTGAAATTAATTTTGGGACAACCTGCGGTCACAGAAGCAAATTCAGATATGAATCGAATGTTTTGTAATCTTTTTTGTTGGTCAACTGTGATTGCAATTTTTTTGAATAGGGTAATGATGTTAACCTTTTGAGTATGCTAATGATGTTAACATATTGTATTGAATCATATCCCTTATTTTTGTTTATTAGAATTATGTAACATTTGATTACATACGACTAATTTGTAAGCATTTGTTTCAGTAGGTTTGTTGGAAATCAAATAAATTAATTATGCAATTTTTTTAAAAAAATTGTAAAATGACCGACGGCAACGTTTGGCAAACGTTGCGGTATCCATCTAACGCAACGTTTGGCAAATGTTGCGGTATCCATCTAACGCAACGTTTGGCAAACGTTGCGGTATCCATCTACCGCAACGTTCGCCAAACGTTGCGGTAGATGGATACCGCAACGTTTGCCAAACGTTGCGGCAGACCTCCCACTCTACGACAACACTTGATTTTGCAACACACGTTCAAACGTTGCCATACCTACGGCAACGTTTTTCGAACGTTGCCGTAGACTGTTTTTGTTGTAGTGAGATTACATTATAAGGGAGTTTTTATCATTTCAAAACTTGAGAAAAATATTATCTAGTATAATCAGTTTGCCGTTAGAATATTCATCGACAAATGAAATTAAAATATTTTTTAGTAGAAATTTGTCGTTAGTTAAATAAGAATTAAAAAATAATTTAAGACTACGAGCAAACTTTCAGTTATTAATGTTAAAATAGTAAATATTTAAATAAGTTTAATTTATCAACATAAGTATTATCAATAAACTACATAACTAAAATAATATTAAAAAACAAAAAACTCAAACTACATAACTAAAATAATATTAAAAAACAAAAAACTCCACTAACACTTGTATTATTATAAATACCAAAAAAGAAAAAGAGAAATAATAATGTACAAATGAAATATTATTAAAATAAAAAACGTAAACAAAAAATAATTTTTTTTATTCATTAATTAGTGATCGAAACACCTTCGGTGATTGTCGATAACGTCGCTTACAATATTGTCAGCTTTATCGCTAACGAATGTGCATCTATGATCGCTCATGATATAACTTTCTGATTTTTGTCATATTCCATCGATGATTTCGTATGTGGTCATTTTTCAACTTTTAATTTATTTTATGATTATTCTTAAAAAATTCTCCCTAAGGATTTCTCATAACACTCCCAAGTTTGAGCCACCTTTGTGTAGCAAGGAAGGTAATGGCATTTGGGGACTGATGAGATCATTAGAACGAGCATGTTTTAGTCGTTTGAGCAAAAAGTTGTGTAGATTGTGCATGGACGGCAAGAGAACAGCTTGGTCCATCTTTTATTTCATATCTTATTTTTGGCTTTATTTTATATTATTGTATATGAATTTTTAAATTTTTTTATCCAATCTTAACATTATGTGGAATTAATGAGTTTGTGATTATTTCTCATTTCACGCTTACCCGCATCATCATCATGAAGTTAGAATTATAAAAAAAATTGTCACATTTTCCTGGTCTTTAGCTTGACTTAAAAATTTCATTATTTTTTCTTGCAGGTTGTTCCTCATGGGATTAAACAAGCATGAGAAAGGAGACTCGATGAGCATCTCAAGGTATTATGTCTTTAAAAAGACCCCAACCCAAGTTTCAAGTCATGCACATAAATACTGTTAGGTTTTTAATTATGTAATTGGCAATTCTTTAAAAACAAAAGGGACTTAATTGTAAATATTCTAAAAAGTCAAGGAGTAATGTGCAATTATATGAAAATAAGTTTTTTTTGGTCTAGGGTTCGAGTATGGCAAAAGAAGGAAAATACAGCGTGGATTTTCGCTAGACTGTCGCCATAGATTGACTCGAGCGTAAAAAATAGATCCTACCTATAAATACCAAAACACATTTGAACGTGATTGGAGATGGTTGATCGTTGAGAGAGCTTCATCAGAGAGAATTCCTACATATTCCTTCTTTCAACCTTCGTCCCGTGAGATTGTTTTCATGAGAGAAAACATCACTTTCATAATCCAAGTACCAAACTGTTCTTTCCTCCGCATCTGTCAGAGTTGCTAAAAATAGAGGGAAGTTGACTAGGGTTCCAGTCGTTGAAGAACGTGGTGTTCTTCGTGGATCCACAGGAGATAAACGATTCACAAAGCTAGGAGTTGCTGCAGGAGAGCATAATCCAGGAGAGCTTCGGAAGTTGCAGATAAGAGTGGTACAGGAGCACAGAATCTAGGAGAGCTGTTGAAATTGCAGTCAGGAAATCAGATAGTACGTGTCATCGTATAGTCGGTAGACTGTAAGTTATAAATCGTTTATAGTGGATTGTTGACTGGCAAAGTGCCCAGAGTTTTTATCCAGTTGGGGTTTCTCCGTGATCATACCGTGTGTTTTTACTACTTTCTTTATTGATTATATTAACTACGATATTTAAACATATGTTAAATTGACTTGTTGGATCTAATCATCTAGAAATAATTAAAAAGTGACTTGTTACTTTTAATTGTGTAATTCTGCACGTGGGTCTAAATAATTTAAAACTTTCAATTGGTATTAGAGCCTTAATTCGATTTCTGACCCTTAATAAAATCTAGATGAGTCTGTCACTGTTTGTGCCTCCATTTTTCGACGGAAGCAACTATATTTATTGGAATGTTCGAATGAGAGTCTTCCTTAAATCTTTGGATGAACGTATTTGGATTAGCGTTCAAAATAGGTGGGCTCCACCTTCAACAATTGTTGCTGGTGTAAGGGAACTAAAACGGTTAAAAATTCTAAACTGCAGATGTTAACCACTAGGTTTGAAGAAATTAGAATGAAAAATGATGAATCGTTTGATGAATTCTATGCGAAGCTGAATGACATAGTTAATTCGAGCTTTAACCTAGGTGAAAGAATTCTCAAGTCCAAGATCGTTAGAAAAGTCCTTAGATCCCTACCTGAAAGGTTTAGACCTAAAGTCACCGCTATTGAAGAAAGTAAGGACTTAGATGCTGTTGAGATAGAAGAACTCCTAGGATCGCTTTAAACCTATGAACTCACCATCTCTCAACCTAAAAAGGTTAAATCTATA
This sequence comes from Fraxinus americana, assembly GCA_035079005.1. Taxonomy (NCBI): domain Eukaryota; kingdom Viridiplantae; phylum Streptophyta; class Magnoliopsida; order Lamiales; family Oleaceae; genus Fraxinus; species Fraxinus americana. Next base: position 12,895,422 of record CM068706.1, on the reverse strand, counting down.
GGCATAAACACTATTAGAGAAGAAAAAAGTGAGTCATCTAATGCCGAGTCACTTAGGGACGACGAAATAGTTTATTTCGTTAAAAAATTTCAGACATTTTACACAAATGGGTCGCTTATACAATTTACTCCATGATAACTTGAACAAAGTATGTGGGAAGGTTTACTGTTCATTGTTTAACTTTGTGCCTGATTCATAACAGTATTTTCGTGTTATTATGTTTTAATGCTAATATTTCATTATAACAGTGAGGGTGTAAAACATTTGTTTTATGTTCCTTGGTTACAATGTTGCCCTTGTCATTTTGTGACAAAAAGGGGGAGTAGTATATTTATTTTTTAGTGACATGTAGTTTTTGGGGGAGTATATGTATATCTAGATTTTTTTTTATGATTAACTTGATGTATCTTTTTCTAGATGTAATTAATACTCTTTATATATATATATATATATATATATATATATATATATATATATATATATATATATATATATATATATATATATATATATAAGACTTTTGACTCAAAGGCATTTTACATTTTAGTTTCAGTTCTGCTAAATTAAGTTTGATATTTTAGTAGTATCAATGTATCTTCTTGTTATGTTGGGTTGCATTGATACTATATCTTAATTTAGCATGCATGATTGAAACTGAATAATACTATATGTTTCGTAGATTGTCTATATTCTATAAACTACTTGAACTGCTATACTTATATTTTTTTCACATATTTCACACTGGGTGTTGAGTTGTTTATTTCAGGAAATAGGTGCTGATTGAAATGCAGAATTTGTTCTAGTCAGTTAGTTGTGTCATAGGTTTTTGAGTCTATAATTCATATTTGATTACTGCATTGACTTTAGTTAGTAGTTTTGTCACAAAATGCCAAATGGGGAGTTTGTTAGGTTTTTAATTATGTAATTGGCAATTCCGCAAACAAAAGGGACTTAATTGTAAATGTTGTTAAAAGACAATGAGTAATCTGTGATTATATGAAAATAGGTTTTTTAGGTTTAGGGTTCGAGTATGGCAAAAGAAGGAAAATACGGCATGGATTTTCGCTAGAATGTCGCCACGGATTGGCTCGAGCGTTAAAAACAAAACCTTCGTTGCTCGACTGTCACCCTGCCTTAACTCGAGCGACAGCCTGTCGCTCGATTGTCGCTGAGCCCTCGCTCGAACGATAGTGTTGTAGAGGGTTAATCATTGAGAGAGCTTCATCAGAGAAAATTCAAAAACACATCTAAACGTGTTAGAGAGAATTCCTACATATTCCTTTTTTCAACCTTCGTTCTGTGAGATTGTTTTGGTGAGAAAAACATCACTTTCATAATCCAAATACCAAAATGTTCTTTACTCTGCATCTGTTAGAGTTGCTGAAGATCGAGGGAAGTTGACTGGAATTCCAATCATTGTAGAACGCGGTGTTCTTCGTGGATCCACATGAGATAAACGATTTCACAAAGTTAGGAGTTACTGTAGGAGAGCACAATCTAAGAGAGCTTTGGAAGTTGCAGCTGGGAGTGGTACAAGAGCACAGAATCCAGGAGAGCAGTTGTAATTGCAGTCAGGAGATTAGATAGTACGTGTCGTTGTCTAGCCCAGTAGACTGTAAGTTATAAATTGTTTATAGTGAATCGTTGACTGGAAAAGTGCCCAAAATTTTTACCCAATTGGGGTTTCTCCGTGATCATATCATGTATTTTGACTGCTTTCTTTATTGATTATATTAACTGCAGTATTCAAACATATGTTAAATTGACTTGTTTGATTTAATCATCTAGAAACAATTAAAAAGTGACTTGTTTTTTTTAATTGTATAATTCCGCACGTGGGTCTAAATAATTTAAAACTTTCAAATAACAAAACATTTCTTGGTGTGTGTTGTTGCAGGCACTCAAAAGTAATACCTTAACCTCTAAAACTAATGTAGTAGTGAAAGCAAGGGGTCGATCCCACGAAGAGTGTGTAATTCAATATTTTATGTTTCGTACAATGATTAGGGTTTTTGTGTGCAAACAATTGTAAATAACTTAATCAATAACAATGAAAATTAAATTAACGAAAACAATTAAAAGACTAACAGTGGTCTAAGTCCACATCCACCTTCAGAAATCCACGATTGATCATAGATGCAATAATAATTCAATTCATATTTTGAATATTAATCGTTGGAATTGATTCATATTTCTCCTTAATTTTAGTTAATTAGAAACCAGCGTTCTAATTAACCATAATTATTAAATAACCCCAAACCAACGCTCAAAATTCAATTTAATAACAACTTTACTTAATAGAAAAATCGATGAACTAGATAACACAAATATCAGCGGTTGTATTCAATCTATTTAAACATTTTTCTTAAGATTCAATAACCTCTATCATAGAAAATCATCAAATCCTAGTGCTTCACAAGTTAAAGGAATCAAACGATTACGGATTTGATATTTAACTTAGCGGTAGATTGTAATGAATAACAAACTAGTAGGCTTCCTAGCAATTAAACATAACAATCATGAAAATAAGTGTAGAAAAATATTCAATAAATAAAATAAGAATTAAACAATAAGAAAAACTATTTAGATCTCACAATATGTGGTTCCGAAACTTCAATTTCCTTCGACCAAGTGTAAAAGTTTAGTTACAATTCATAAATTTAAGAGAGAAATAATGAAGAATGGAGTTTGGAGGCGTTCTGTACGTTCTCCCCTCGTTCTAGGGTTTCGAACACTTAAAAAATCACCGATTTCCCCCATTTAAATTGGTTGAGAATTGACAGGAATGTACAATACATATTTTTTTTCCTCTTTATTTTATGTGCTCGTATGATTATTTTATACCAAAATGTACTTATTAATCTCATATTAATAAAATTCATACCCGTGTGCGCGCGAGAGAATTTGCCTGCGCGTGCCCGCGCAGGTTTATCTCTAAATAGCGTTCTGTATTTTAATCATAGCTTTCTCTGTAGGTATCTGATTGAGCTGATTCAAAATTGGTTGGAAAGATAACTCAAAGGGATATAACTTTGCTTCAGATACCATCTTCTAATTCGATTGTTTAACATGTCAAAAATGGGTCTCAAAAGGAGACTAAAAATCCGATGCATAACTTTTCGATTGAAAATTGATGTGTGATCCTACTTTGACGATATTTCACCCCCTTGACTTCTTTCTTCATCAAATTGACCTCTACCACTCTCAAATCTTCATTTCTGAGGTTCAACATGGCTTTTGAGTATTTTCACTTTAGTCCCCGAACTTTCACTTTCTTTCATTTTGGTCTTTTCCACTTATTTCTTCCAAATTACGCTATATCCATCAAATTGTCAACTAAACCAAAATATGAGATTAATAAGTACATTTTGGCATAAAATAATCATACGAGTACATAAAATAAGGAGGGAAAAATATGCATTTTACATTTCTATTAAGTTCCCCCACATTTAGCTTTTGCTCGTCCTCGAGCAAAACTCAAATTTAATTCCCCAAAAATACTCAAGTCGTAATGCCATGAACATAGAACCATCAAACCTTTTCAAAACACATAAGTTATCATGAATAAATATTCCCACATAACTCATAATCAATTTGCAAGCATTTTCAAATAAAGATGAAGTAAACTAAACATATAGACCCTCATGGATATAAGCACTCAACTCTCATGTGTTTAAAAGGTAAGTGTTTCACTCAAATTCATTCCAATGGAGATGACCTACCATATGCTTGCATATCTTCTCATTCAACACTACTTAGATCACATGTTTTACAAGAATCATAAGAACTTTTGAATGGTTGTAACGTGGCTTATGGTCAAGGTGGGAAATATTTGGGTATATGACTCAAGAGCTATCGAAACTAGTGGAGTAAAGATGAATAGACTTAGCTCAAATATATACATAAGACAAGTAAAACCAACCACTTCACATAATAGCTTCTTCGTTTTGCATCTATCCCAAACAAATCGAATTCTTTCTTGAGATGTAGGAAGAGTTATGAATATAGATCTTTTTCAACATTAAAATCACTCTCCTTCATCACTTGGTTTTTTTTTTCTTTTTCTTCTATCATTCATTTTTTTTAATTTTTTTTTCAATATATAAACTCCAAATGTTATTTCAACAATGGAACTCCATGAATTGACATAGAAAATTTCTTCCAATTCACAAATTATAGCACTACCAAAAATCTTGATACCTCCACACTTATTTCCTTACACACTCACACATATCATGATATTGAACAATACTCCACTAGCTCTAAGGCTTGGGTAAAGACGTTGTTTCATGTTTAAAGCTTGTAACGTGGGTGTTACACAAAGAAAAGGCAATAAGGCTCAAAGGGGTTCACCAAAGGAAATTCAATTACAGGGTAGGCTATTTGGCTAATGTAGCAAATTCATATAACAAAGATGGCCTTAGTCATGTTCGTGCATGCATGTGTCAATGTGATCTTGAAGAGAATCAAGGCAAGTTCTAGAGAAACAAAACCATGGAAAAATATCACACATGAAAAAAAAAAATAATGAGACTATTATGGATGTATCAGTCAAAAGGCTCAAAATCTCACCGGCTTTTTGTCTACAAAATTTAGTTACTACTATCTTATAAGAAAATAACTCAACTAACTAACTCTAAGTTGGAGGATTATTCATTCAATCATATTATGAGTTCTTCAAAAGCCTAATTAATTCTTGCAAATAGCATACACAACCAAAAAAATCATTTAACATCAACTCCTCTTCTTGAAAAATCATGCAAAAAACTTCAAAATTATTGAAATTTAAACTCAATATAAATCCTCTCCCCCACACTTAAAGATTATATTGTCCCCAATGTAAGGTGAAATGCAAAGAAAATGACAAAGATAACTAAAATATGAGTACGAAAAACAAAAATGAAAAGATAAAGGAACGAACTCCCCTTGAGTTGCCTCCCAAGCAGCGCCTTTGTTTATTATCTTTGGCTCGACTCAATGTTTCCTTGTTTAGCCCGGGTCTATCATGGTTGGCTTCGATCTTCCTTGCGGTGCACCAAGTCCATTGGAAATGATAACTGGCAGTGTGCCTCCACCTCTATGGAATGTATACTTGTAGTGACTGAGATGGGGCTTCAAATCTGGAATAGAAGTCTGCAAAACAGAAATTAGAGGCCTCTCATTGGAAACTGGTAAAACAGAATAAGAACTGTTACCCGAATGTTGTATTTTTGGAAGATTGTTCAATATTGCAACAGTTTTTTGTAACTCAGTATTCAAAGCTAGCTTCTGATTTTGCTTCTCAAGATGCTCATAATTGACAACTTTCCATTCTTTTTTAGCATCACATTCAAAAACATCATGTGCTAATTGATCAATCACATCATTAAAATGAACGTGATTATTATTATACGGATATTTTATGGAATCATAGATATTAAGTTTAATGATCTCATCATCAAATTTCATGGTCAATATGTCATTATTAAAATCCATTTAGTGTTGGATGTCCTTAAGAACGGTCTTCCTAACAAAATAGGGATAGTATGATTACTATTACCCATGTCAAGCACATAAAAATTAGCATGAAAAACCAATTCATTAACTTTCACGAGAACATTCAGATTTATCAGCTAGTTGAATTATCACACCAGTTTTATTTAAAGGTCTAAGTTTTAAGGAAGTGTATACAGAATATGGTATGACATTAATAGATGCTCTTGAATCTAGCATGGCTTTTTCAAACTTAGTGTCGCCTATCATGCAAGGGATAGTGAACATACCTGGATCCGTGCACTTTGCTGAAAGTTTCTCTTGAATAATTGCATATACCCGTTCTCCAACTTTTACCCTTTCGATCCCCTTCAATTTTTGTTTCCTCTTACTTGTGCACAATTGTTTCAAAAATTTAGCATAACGACGTACTTGTTTAATAATATCTAAAAGTGGAATATTGACCTCGCTTTTACTGAAAATTTCATGCAGCTCATCATGATCTCGTTCATATTTCCTAAATCCTACTAAAGTTTGAGGGAAATGAGGTACATGTTTATAATTCGAAAGAGGTAGAAACTTACGCTTAGTTACCTCATTATCGTCGGGATCACTCTTCTCTATTGTGATATATTCCTCATTTTCTTCCTTCGATGATGTAGGGGCTATCTTCACTGGAACTTCAACCTCCGTGCCACTCCTCAACGTGATTGCACTTACATTTTCCTTTGAATTTACTACCGTTTGAGAGGGTAGTTTTCTCGTATTCTGTGACTCCAACCAACTGACCGCGTTAGCCATTTGACCTATCTGATTCTCCAAATATTGAATGCTAGCCCTTCTCTCCTTTTGAAATTGTAAAGTTTTAACAATATCTTCTAAAGGCATATCAGAATTAGAAGTTTGGCCATGTTGTTGTCTAGGAGGGTATGGCTGATTATATTGCTGTAAATTCTGTCGATTTTGATTAAGAAGTCGATTCACATGTCGATTCCCATAACTAATATTTGGATGATCCCTCCATCCTTGGTTGTACGTGTTTGAATAAGGATCATAATTTCTCTGTGGTTGTCCAGGAAAATCACTTGCTGCATTTACGTATTCAACGGATTCTTCTTGAAGTGTTGGGCACATATCGGTTGGATGGCCTACCAACGAACAAATTCCACAAACTTTTGCTGTTTGCACATTACTTGCAACCATTCGACAAATAAGAGTAGTTAGACTCGCAAGTTGTTGTTCAATGGATGAGACATTTACCTCATTAACATATTTCGATGGCATGTCGAGTCTAGTGCCGAATTGTTAAGAATTGGCAGCTATATTTGCAATCAAGTTCCTTAAACTATCAAGGAAATTAAAAAAAAAAAAAACTAGAATAAGAAAAACAAATAAAATTTTATGCTAAAACTCTTTTAAAAAAAAATAAATTGATTAAAAACCTAGAAAATTGTGATTGATTTTTTTTAAAAAAAATAAAAATAAAATAAATAACTAAAGAAGCATAAAAATAAATTAGCACCACTCCCCGGCAATGACGCCAAAATTTGGTGTGTGCTGTCGCAGGCACCCAAAAGTAATACCTTAACCTCTAAAACTAATGTAGTAGTAGAAGCAATGGTCGATCACACGAAGAGTGTGTAATTCAATATTTTAGGCTTCATACAGGGCTTGAGGGGTTTTTGTATGCAAACAATTGTAAATAACTTAATCAATAATAATGAAAATTAAATTAACGAAAACAATTAAAGGACTAACCTTGGTCTAAGTCCACATCCACCGTCGGAAATCCACGATTGATCATAGATGCAATGATAATTCAATTCATATTTTGAATATTCATCGTTGGAATTGATTCCTATTTCTCCTTAATTTTAGTTAATTAGAAATCAGTGTTCTAATTAACCATAATTATTAAATAACCCCAGACCAGCGCTCAAGATTCAATTTAATAACAGTTTTACATAATAGAAATCGATGAACAAGATAACACAAACACAAGCGGTTCCATTCAATTTATTTAAACATTCTTCTTAAGATTCAATAACTCTATCGTAGAAAATCATCAAATCCTAGTGTTTCACAAGTTAAAGGAATCAAACAATTACAGATTTGATATTTAACTTAACGGTAGATTGTAACGAATGACAAACTAGTAAGCCTCCTAACAATTAAACATAACAATCATGAATATAAGTGCACAAGAATATTCAATAAACAAAATAAAAATTAAACAATAAAAAAAACTATTTAGATCTCACAATATGTGGTTCCGAGACTTTAATTTCCTTCAACCAAGTGTAAAAGTTTAGTTACAATTCATGAATTTAAGAGAGAAATAATGAAGAATGGAGTTTGGAGGCATTCTGTACGTTCTCCCATCGTTCTAGGGTTTTAAAATATGTATTTATAGTTGTTTCCATAGGTAGTTGACTTAAATTCGAAAACTGGAGATTCGTCTGTGAAAAATACCTGTGCGCACGCACCGTTCATTGGTTTTAGGCTCAGTAAGTAAAATTCATGCCCGTGCGCACGCGAGAGAATTTGCCTGCACGCGCGCTAGTTTGTCTCTGAATAACGTTCGGTATTTTGATCATAACTTTCTCCATATGTATCCAATTGAGCTGATTCAAAATGCTTTAGAAAGATAACTCAAAGGAATACAACTTTTCTTTAGATACATCTTCCAATTCGATCGTTTGACATGTCAAAAATGGGTCTCAAACTTAGACTGAAAATCTGATGCATAACTTTTTGATTGAAAATTGACGTATGATCCTACTTTGACGATATTTTACCCCTTTGACTTATTTCTTCATCCAATTGACCTCTACTACTCTCAAATCTTCTTTGTGAGGTTCAACATGGATTTTGAGTATTTGCACTTTAGTCCCCGAACTTTCACTTTCTTTTATTTTGGTCTTTTTCCACTTATTTCTTCCAAATTACGCTATATCCATCAAATTACCACCTCAACCAAAATAAGAGATTAATAAGTACATTTTGGCATAAAATAATCATATGAGCACATAAAATAAGGAGGGAAAAATATGCATTTTACATTCCTATCAATTCTCAACCAATTTCAATGGGGGAAATCGGTGCTCAATCAAGCTTCTACTTCTTATTCTCCATCTGGTATGTTCTCATCCATGCAAAACAAACCCCAGGGTTGATCACAAGGTGGGTGTTAGTACTTGTCTCCTATGTTGCTTTATTATCATTTGTTTCATGTACTACAAAAAAAAAAGGCATTTTTAGAGACAAAATTATCCATCGATGATGACTTAAATTTTTTTGGTAGTAGCTTTTACCAATGAAAATCACCGGTCGGTAAATTGGATAGTGAAACCCTCATCGCTAATTTATCCACAGATTTATTTGGTCGTTGATAATTAGAGACAAAAAAAATTGTTTCTATTTACCAATGAAGTGTTTCCGTATCTAATTAAAGAAGAAATTGTTTTTTGCTAATCCATTTGTCTTTACCTATGCCTATTTTAGTTAATTTTAGCAAAGGAACTTTCGAACGGCTTACTTGTTCCTAAATAGCTACTAATCTTCGATTTTTTTTTTAAGTCACTAGCTACCAATATATTTCCTATGGGACTACTCATTGCTAAATTGGAACATATATGCATCTGTTTCAAATTTTCTACAACAATATTTCTGTCGAAAGTTTGCATTACAATTAAAAAAATGCCACTAATTATTTTATTAATATGTTTTATTGTGAAATAAACATAATAAAAAAGTTAAAATTATTAAAATACACCAATTAACAAATCCATATTAGTGCGATAAATACGAAGTATTTGATAAAAGGTTTTCTGAGGAAAAAATATTACTATTCACCAATTCTCACATTTTTCTACAATTTTGCTTTTTCTGTTCCAAACTTCAAATTTTTAGAATATAAAAATGAAATTTATATTTCATTATTATAACATAGAATTTTGTTGTAAATTGCAAAATGTATGTACTCAACACATTGCCCATTTTTCCATAACATTTCACATTAATTCACAATTTGTTTTCATGTTTTTCGCAATTTTCTTGTCAACGAAATGATTTATTTTGAATTTTGTAAAGCTCGATAAACACTTCAAATATTTTTTTAAACATTATCGACGGACTATATTTAGTCTATAAATTTTAATTGATACTTCAGTAGAAAAATGTTTTCTTGAAATTAACAACAAATATTTCAGTAGAAAAATGTTTAATTTTTTTTTTTCAAAAAATATTCCAACGGATTTTTTTTCAATTGGTAACTATTCAATAATTTGTTATGTTTACTTAAACAGTTTACCAACAAATTTTCTCTGTTGGTAATTACTTTATTCTTTTATATTGTTTCCGAAGGAGACATCTGTTGGAAAATCTGTTGATAAATTATTTAATTTATTTTTATCAACGGATTAACAACATAATTGTATCAACGGAAGACTTCCGTTTGTAATTCCGTTGATATTTAATATGTAATCTTTAAAGAATATGTAAAAAATATTAAAGTATAATTTGAGTTTTAAAGAATAAAAGTATCGTTCGCACGAGGACTAGAGTTTAACTTAACTTATATCGATTCGAAATCAAACTTAAATATAACCGACTCACATGAATAAAATGATATTTTTATTGTTTACTACTAATATCTTACATGTGAAGAATGATTTTATGAAGACTATATACGAGAAAAGTGTGTTAGACTTCTGACTCTACCTATTGTTCTCTTGTTTCAATTCTTGACATATATTCTTTATTCTAATTTGTTGTGTATATTGACAGCCCCAATTTTATCCAATTATCTCTCATGCGTTAAGTTAAACATTTTTTTAAATAAGATCTGAAATATCCTTATTCCAAATTCAAATAATTGGAAACACATTAAAATGCACAATTACCTATTTTATTGCGTAAGTTATAAAATATTAATCCTTATGTTTACTGAACCTTATCTTAATTATCAAAAAGTTCTAATTCTTTTATATCTGGTTTTTTCATATAATGAATGCAACAACGAACACAGCCTGCCACTTTGTTGCTAATGATAACAATATATCTGGTGATAATAAACGAACTGCTAGAAAAATACGGGTCGTGGGTCGCCCATGTGGGATGACCCGACCCACAAGCTATTAAAATGGTTGGGGGGAGTTTGAACTTGAAATTCAAACATACAACTCCCAAACCACCCTTAACTCCCTATAACCTCCAATGAATATGCATTGGAAAAAGAGGGAAAGAACCATATTTTGGAAATGAAATCTCACAAAAATTGACACTTAGATTGTGGATAATAATCCCCCTCCATTGTTATTGGGATTGGGACTATCGGAGAACAAGAAACGCAGATTTTGGAGATTTGGATTGCAAGGTGATTCAGCCATCAAAAGATCTTGAAATCCATCATTTCAAGTAAGTTTCTTGACCCCAAAATTCATGTTAAAGAATGTTGCGAATTCTTACATTGGTATCAGAGCCGTAAAAGTTGTTTTCCTTGCATACTATTTTGCTGTAAATGGAATTATTATGCTGAAAAATGCATGTATGCCATTTTTATTGAAACTTGACGCATTGTTAATTGCATGTCATGAAATATGCAACATAAATTCATGAATTTTTTACAACATATTCCTTATATGATGTAGATCATATTTGCAAAGTTTGGAAATTTTTGGTATTATAAATTTGGAGAAAAACGAAACCATAGATACAATTGCAGAAACTTCTGCTCGTTCATCCTCATGTAGTAAGATTAGTATGGTTAGAAATTTCTTCTCATAAGCTTTCTATCCATATAAAGAACTCAAAGTTTGGACTTAAAATGAAGAAGTTATGAGGATTCGAAGTTTTGGATCCAAATCTGATTTTTTACATTAAAATCGATAAAATCCAAAACTTAATCACATGACAACTTCTTCCACGCTCTGTTTAATGATTCCCATTTGGTATGGATTGATAGATCTTCTCGATACATTTCCAATGGTATAAAGAACATACTTTTTGGCCTTGAATTGAAGAAGTTATGGCCTTTTTAAATTTTGACAGAAAAAAACTGCAATTTTTCTTTGATGATGAAAGTAACCCGCCAAAAAAAAAAAAAAAAAATTGCCGAAACTTGAACTGTTGTTATGGAGGTGAATAATTCCAAATTCAATTTTGAGAGAATTGCATAGTGGTCCCTTAAATATTCCAAATGTAATATCGAAAATTGCATGTTGGTCCCCACACTTTTGAATGCTGATTATTCCAAATGCAATTTGGAAAATTTCATGTTGCATATTGGTCCCAAAATTATTTTTTGGAAATTGATTATTCTAATAACAATTTAAAAAATTGCAACCGGATCCTTGAAATATTTTTGATTTTTATGTGCAATTAAAATTAATTTTCAGAAAATTAAAAATATTTTTTTATTTTATTATTGAAATAAATTATAAAAAAGGTATTAAAAATATCTTTTTAGACTTAATTAAATTCTGAAAATTTTATTAAAAAATCAGAATATTTGTTAAGTGGTATTTTCCTAGTGTATTTATTTATTTTTTAAAATGTTTCATTTTTTTTGAAATGAAAAATACTCCAAAAGTATTTAACATACCACGTTTTATATACGTTCATGAGTTGTGTGGGTCTTGATTAGGTTATATGATCCATCGTGACTTATTTTTCAATTTTGGACTCGATCAGATATGGTTAATTATATGTACACTTTTAGCATCTTTCGAGAGAATGATAGAAAAGCATGAGTTATGGAACTTGTTAAAATGTTTCGTGCTTATCGATATAAGTAAATGGATCTAGAACATGACCTAATGTGGAACACGTGAATGTTTTGGGACATAAGCTTTTGGTGATAAGTAGAATATGAGAATTCTGATGTCACTTCCCATTTGTTAGGACTGTGTTGCAACAGAGATTTAAATGGGATTGAGGATTTGTAAAATAAAACTTAAATGATGTTAATTTTATTTTTGGATTATAATTGAAGTTAGCTTCTAGAAGAATTAATTTGTTATATCATGATACATGTCATAATTGGATAAGCGTACATATTCATATTTTTATTTCATATTATGAAATTATCTAATTGAATACATGATATCGTTAATTCGTGTATTGTTATTAATGCTAAGGTAAGTAGAATTAGTGAGATTCTTACTTAGACCTATTAACTGTCAGTTGAGTGATAGTTCGGTGATTGGAAGATTGAGAGAAAATCTTACCTAGAACTATTTGATTTACCAATTGAGTGGGAGTCCTCAAGTTGGAAGAATTAATGCAATTCTCACTTAGAACTAATGAAATTTTGTATTATGAAATTAAGTTTATGATAGTGAGACAATAGGATTGCTGACGATGATTGGGAACATAGTGAACTTTCGAATATGTACCTAACGTTAAATTATCGTAGACGTTAATTTGCATTGATGCAAAATTGAATGTGCATAAATGGGCATTGATTGAGAATAAAACATCTCTAAAAATTGATAGATCATGGCATCAAAATCTATAGTAGTTAACCTTAATAAAGGTGATAAGCTAAATGTAATAACATTTGGCATGATAAGATTTTGAGTATACTAAAAGGACATGATGTTTAGAGAGCATCAACCACGCAATAGAAGACCTTATGTAGGTCATACTACTCTAGAGAATAAAGATCGAAACTTTGTTAAGTACGAGAAAAGATAGATTCTTGTGCTTGAACATTTGAATTGTTAAGTTTTGTTATAAATGATCTTTTTCTTGAATGTGACTTGGCCAAGATGGTTAGCATAAAGTTGACAATTTTTGTTGGTCACATTTTTTTTAGATGAATAGTAAGTTCAAACTAGTCTCTTTTTAATAGATGAAAATTTTGAATGTCAATGTGGCTTACAAATTGAAGTGTCAATTTTCTCTAAAAGACATGCGACTTGATGTTACTAAGTCTCGAGGATACACTTGTGTAGCAATGTTCTAGTTTGCATAAGACTTTGATCTTAAGCATTAAATGAGCTTGAACAAATGTAGGATAGATGGAGAGACTAGGGAAGGGACCAAGAAGAAGATATCAGATAGTAGATTTGGTAGATGATCAATGTTATAAAGGTTCAAGTGCTTGAACTATACTGTTTGAATCTCTTAGCTCGAAAGTGGTTAAGTTAAAGGATATTGCACTTGAATATATTCCTCTCAGTGTTGTTTACGTGTCAACACTATACATATTGGATCTTATCTTTTGTGTGTGGGTAGTGGATTCAAATGTTAGAAACCTACTTTATATGAGATCAAGAAGTATCTTACTCTATTGTCAAGTCTTTGACTTGATACAATATAGATATATACAAATGATGAAGATGGAGTTGAAGTTTATATGACTGATACTACAACTTCATGTTGCAAAGTGGAGAAACTGACCTCCTATTTGATATTAAGATAGTATCCAAAACTCCACTAATTTGATCTCAGTTGTTCTTCTAAAAGTGGTCTATTACTTGAATTTATATGTGGTATTTATGATCATACTCACAGTGGTGATATTTAATTATGGTTCTGGATATTTGTGCAATGGTTTGAGGTTTTGAGTTGAGAAAATCATTCAAAGTTGTAAGAGTTAAACTTCCATTGAGTAAATCCATTCGAAATTCTTGAGAGATAGAGATGGATTTTTATATTTTCATTACATTTATAGATGGATTCACGCATTTCAGTTGTACCTCTGATTTTCTTAACTTGAAAATATTGTACTGATTTAGACTTCTCTAAAGTGGAGTAGAAAATCAAATTATGGAAATAAAGATTTTGAGAACTATTTAATAGCGTGAATCTATATCACGAGATATCGGTAATTTATGTAATGAAAGAGATTTTTATTTGATTGACTATTCCTTAATTACCAATAACTATATGGTGTATTGGGTAGAATGATGGAATATAACTGAATATGATGAGATTTGAAATATGTAGTCCAATTTACGTATTTTCTTTTGGAAAGATTGTTGGTTAACTACAATGTATCAGCTAACAGAGTTCTCTCTAAATTAGTACCTTCAGAATTGTATAAGTTTTGGACATGAAGACGACCAAATATGGGTTGTATTAGACTCATAATCGATTATGTAAGTTTTTGATAGTGAGTTTGGGAACATGAGTCTACTAAGAACAAGATGTATCTTTGAGATACACATAATAGTCCAAAAAAAATACTTAAGTGAGATTTTGGGTGGATATCGGGTCACAAGATGTGACATTTTTTTAATAAGAAAAAAATTTGGGAGAATATTATTGAAATTGATGTTATGTGTACTGATAAATTAGTTTTTATAATACATAAGAGTTGGTTTAAACTTCTAATTCAAGTGGGAGTGAGTTGGTTTAAACTTCTAATTCAAGTGGGAGTAATCTGTTTTCGAGTGGAAGCTATCTATCCTGGTGGAAGTTTTAATTGGACATTATGTTTATTGAGAACATTCAGATTCTTAAAAATTAGTAGAAGACTAATGAGTTTATGATAGATAAAGCTCATTTTTTAGAGAAATGTTATACTCAATATGAGTATATTGAGTTTCATAAACTTTTATCTTAACAGTGAGATTCACTTCTATTCGCTGATGCTAGCTATGATACTGTGTTTAAGTGTAGATTACACTAAATAGACCTATAGACTGTATTTTCATTCTCAAGAGAATTGATTGAAGAGATCTACATGAATCGATTTGTAGGTTTCATGTTGAAAGCTTTTATAGTATTGTGGTAACTTTATAGTTACGCTTGTAGCCTAATGTAGTTATCTTGACAGTGGTACTTGAATTTTAACAAGGTTTAAGTCTCGTATAAAATTTCATCACGTGGATGAAAATCATAGTATTTATGTAAAAGTCTGATGGTAGGTTTTAATTTTGATGTTGATGACACTATATTGGCTAAGCATGAAAAGGAGTGTATTGAGACCATTCTGAAATGACTGTCCTTAATTTTTGAGACGAAGGACATGGATTTAGCAAATTGTATATTTCATTTTAAAAAGATTATTCTAGTCTTCTCTCTATCACAAGAGTTATATACCATAAAGATTCTAAAATATTTTTTAACTGTGGAATTGCTACCACGTTGATACTTCTATGTCAAAAGGTGACCATATGAGTCTTCCTGTACGTCTAGGACTCCATAAGTGCACAAAAAAATATCCAGAGAATCATATCTAGTGCGATTAGGAGTTAGAAGTATGTTATAATGTATACTTGCCCTAATATTTGTCATGCCATGGATCTAGTCAGTAGGTATCGGTGTTGTCCTTAGAAATGATATTTTGATACCTGAAGCGTGTTGCTGTCAGTTATTCCAATTTGTTATTGAGGGAATAACTTGTGATTGGAATAGATATGCAAATATCGACTAATGATGAGAGTTAGTCGAGCACACATAGTTATTAGACTTGTGCAATCTTTCTACATAGATTAGCAAGAAGCATATCTTGTAGTATATAACTTGACAGCTAAAGAAATTGTTTGGTATAGATGTATTGGGCATCTAATGATATTAGTTATAAATATGAGATCCATGATAGTTATGCAATTATTTCATGTGTTAAGGATCTCAAATATCATGATGGAACCAAACACTCGATATTGTTCCGTGAGAGACATTAGCAAAGAAAGTGTCTTTACAATATATTTACGTAAATGATGGTTTGTAATCATCATACTCTAAAGATGTTTAGAGATGTATTTGTCAGTAATGTCAAATCTCTAAAATTATGTAGAATATGATACTTAGTGTATCAAAAAACTCTTGATTGATTTTTATGTGCCCATAGATGAACAATTTTGAGTTCATGTGTAATCTATTCTTGAGATTACGAGATAATATTTTACATGTTCATATAAAGTATGTCAAACAGGTTGAGATTGGTTCACTCACACGAACA
The DNA here is from genome assembly GCA_035079005.1 of Fraxinus americana. NCBI lineage: Eukaryota > Viridiplantae > Streptophyta > Magnoliopsida > Lamiales > Oleaceae > Fraxinus > Fraxinus americana. The sequence goes on along the minus strand of CM068706.1, from coordinate 12,879,035 downwards.
ATCGCCTCAGATACTTTGGAGTATGCTGAGATGAGACAAAGTGATCATGTTGTGTACGTGATCCGGTCGCCTTGATAAGATATTAAGATGAGATTACAACAAGTAATCGAAATGGATTTTGTTATCCATTAAACTTATTTAGTAGTCAGATCGAGTTCTCGATTTGAGATTGTCTAGAGGAATGAATATAAGGAGAACTCAAGTTAGGCATAGGGAAATACCTTAATTAAGATCTGTGCGGTGTTATTTGTTTATAAAGGATATGACATACGCCCTAAGAATGAGAGAAAATATTGTAGTGCCTATTTCATACCACGTGTGCTTTTACGACCAATATTGGGTAAATGAGAGAATGGATCCCTGTTTCCTAATCGTGTGAGACCTTGAGGTTTATATAACCTCATATATACCCTTATGACTTTTGACTATTTTTTAGATTTTATTTTGGTGTTGCTACTTTAGCATGTTGCCAATAACTATGATTGATTTGGTTTGATGGGACATGTCTAAGAAAGCAGCTGATTTAAAGTTGAGGGATTCAAGTAGGAAAGGAAAACTATTTTGACCAACATTTTTATTTGTATTCACCGGTCGGACAATTGTGTTTAACCATTTAGGGTATAGAACATAATTATGAATACAATGATATAATGTGGGGTTCAAGTATATTCCATAAATATTCGAGGGATCGGAAATACTTGAATTAATGTTGGAAAATGAGTTTGGGGTATAGCGAGATGTAATGTTCCTCTAGTTGAGCTACTATATATCCCTAACATGTTTATAGTATTGTGAGCTCTAATATTACTCGTTGGTCGCACGATCTATTTGTCGTATGAATTTTTGTGAGATAGATCTTGAGAAAGATCTAATGCCTGACATTCGTTCTCGCTTATGGTTCGGATCAAGCCCTTCATGTGCGAGTGGGAGATGTTAGAAAAATACGGGTCGTGGGTCACCCATGTGGGATGACCCGACCCACAAGTTATTAAAAGGGTTGGAGGGAGTTTGAACTTGAAATTCAAACATACAACTCTCAAACCATCCTTAACTCCTTATAACCTCCAATGATTATGCATTGGAAAAATAGGGAAAGAATTGGCATGAAAAATGAGGTAAAATCGTATGAAAATTTACACCAAAATTGGAAAGTCCTTAGAACCATATTTTCGACATGAATCTCACAAAAATTGACACTTGGATTGTGGATAATAATCATCTTCCATTGTGATCGGGATTGGGACCATTGGAGAACAAAAAATGCAAATTTTGGAGCTTTGAAATGCAAGGTGATTCAACCATCAAAAGATTTTGGAATTCATCATTTCAAATAAGTTTCTTGACCCGAAATTCACGTTAAAGCATGCTGTGAATTCTTACACGAACAAAGAACAATATATATCTGTCACTTTCAAGTTAAGATATGTTCGTTTATTATGTACTCACCAAATATATATATTTTCGTTTATTACCGCCGTCAACAAGTTAGGATACCAAATATTTTATATTGTTACCTGTTGCATGTAAATGAAGTGATGTGGTGGTCGACCCAACTCAACCTCTATACAAGTGAGGTAGTCGCCCGAAGCCTACATTTAGATAAGGTCCCATATTTTAAGAAAATTCCATTCCAAAACATTTTATCAACAAAATTTTCAACTCAGATTTTGTCGTTGGTGATAATTAAAAAATTATTTTGACTAATTGTATTTATCGACGAAAATTATAAAGTTAATAAATGATATCTATGAAAAATTCCACAAGTTGTAACAAAATAACATTAAAAATAATAATTCAGCATAGAGTTTTTTTATAATTGAAAATTCTAGAAAAATATTATCTAGTATATTTAGTTGGTCGATAGAATAGTCGTCAATAAGTAAAATTAGAATAATTTTTTTTATAGAAATTATGTTTATTGTTAAATAAGAATCAGAAAAATAATTTCAGACGAGCAAGCTTTCACTTAGTATTATTAGAACAATAAATATTTGAAATGAATTTAATTTATTAACAGAAATATTATCAATAAACAACATAATTAATTTATTAATAAAAAATCACTTGGAATTAACTAACGGCTTTAATATTATAAATAGATAACACAGAAATGAAATATTAATAAATAAAAAACTATAAAGGAAAAAAATACTTTTTTTGTTCATTAATCCATGATGGAAGCACCGTCAGTGATTTTCGATAACATCACAGACAATATTTTCATCTATTATGACTAAAGGATGTGTGTGCGTGATGACTAATGATGTTACTTTCAGTAATTTTGTCCAAATTACCGAAACATATTGATTCTTGTCAGATTCCATATCGTTGATTTCGTATGTGATCATATTTCACGATTTTAATTTTTTTATGATAATTCTTTAAAAAAAAAAAAAATCCCTTAAGGATTTCATCTAACGCTTCCAAGTTTGAGCCACCTCCTATTATAACGAATAAAATATAAAATGAAACTTATAACTATATTTTTCCTGACTCAGCTGAGTTTGCATGTTGTCAATTTTTCTAGTGGTACAATGTTGAAAATTATTCAAAAAAAAATCCTTCCACAGAAGGAGACAATATAAAACTTGAGCAATTGATTGAATACATTGAATTAGAATTAGTTAAGATGATACTCTTCAAATCAGCACATTTAGAGCCTGTTTTGAATAATGATTTTTAGGAGAATGTGTGGTTAAAAAGTAGGGAAAGTTTTTGATATACGTATAGAATATTTTGCTGTGTGAATGTGTGTTTGAAAATGGTCTCCTTTTAGCAAACTATAAAATAAAGTAATAAATGTCAAACATGCAATTGGTAAAACGATTGCATTCATTTGAATATGGAAACTCAGAATGTAAGGTTAAAATGGGTTGCTGATGGTTTTGCTTGGCTGTATGACAAACTATTGAGAATAAGAATTGATAAGTGATTTTTCAACAACAAAAAAATAAAGTAGTAAGGAAAAATAATATTTTAAATAGAATAAAAACGTAGATTATGTGGTAGACACTTTAACCGCTTAATAAATAAATAAGATTCTTCCGCTACACGTTAGGTCCGCCTCAGCATGTTACACATGACTTCTTAAGTTGTTACATTATGCACGTCTCTTCTCAAATTGTTAAACTACACGCCCGTTCTTACGTGTCAAGTTAGTATCCTAGGCTTGCACCATTTGTAAATTATGTCTCTTGTAATCCAGCCAAATTAAATATCCTGAAGGATTCTCTCAGATTTTCAAGTAAAAGATGTAGTAATAACTCAATCAATTGAATTTATTTTCCCTTTTACAGGAGACCTCAAGTTAATTAATAATGATCTTTCTTGGTATGATCTGTTCTCCCCTGAATTCGAGGTTGAGAAGCCAGCAAATTGGACAGCCGAAGAGAACAAGACGTTTGAAAATTCTTTGGCTGAAGTTGATCCAGACAATCCTGCCTTCATTGAAAATGTAGCATCTTGGATTCCATGGAAATCTATTGATGAAATCAAAATTCACTACCAAGCCTTGGTTGAAGATGTAGAGGTGATCAGTCTGGCGTTTACCCTATTCCCAAATATGAAACTGATGATCAGGACAACCGAGATGAATTACAAGTTAGCAATGAAAAGGAATCTCCATCACCGGCTACTAAAAAGACATGCAATGGCCAGCTACTACGATGGGGAGTTCCATGGACAGAAGATGAACACCAGTATTTTCTTACGATTTAACTTCATTTTTATTATTTTCTCCTTAATTATTCGAATATAGTATTTTTCAATTAATTTCTTTCCTTTTTGAGGAGATTTTTAATTTTAACCAACTATGTAGATTGCATGCAAGATCTTTAAGTTTGATTTTCTCATTTCTTGGTTTTTCAAATTTTTTTCCCCAAATCAAAGTATGATGAGGGAAAAGTATTTATTAATATCAAAATGAAATGAAATAGAATACAAATTTTAGAGGGGACATACAACCGTCATCTTTTTTTTTATTTGTTCCGGAATCACACAGGTACTTTTTGGACCCTCTCTCTCTCTCTTTGATTTGAATTAGTTGAACTTTGGAATAAAATGTATTTCAATAACTAAGAGTTATAGTCGATTGATATTCATACAAGGAAGAATGAGCTCATATTTATACAAGTGAAAAGAATGTTCTAGGCCTACAAATCTCAGCTGTACAGGTGCAGAGGAATAATCAATGATTTGCAGTGGGAACATACTTCACTTCCAATTCCTTTCCAAGGACCTTGTCTCTTATGAAGTGTATATCCAATTCTATATGTTTGGTTCTTGCATGAAATACAGGATTGGGTGCCAATGCTCCTGCACTTAGGTTATCACACCAAATGATTGGATTTGAAGTTTGTAATATCTTAAGTTCTTTAAATAGAGATTATATCCAGGCTATTTCTGATGTAGCAAAGGCTAAGGCTCTGTATTCTACCTCTGTACTAGATCTGGCAACAACATGTTGCTTTTTGGATGACCAAGACACCAAGCTGTCTCCTAAGTAAATACAATATGCTGCCACGGACCTTCTATCGTCTGGACAGGATGCCCAGTCTGCATCTAAGTACCCACTTATAATCAAATTTTCACTTATTTTGATCCATAGTCCTTGGTTGATTGTGCCTTTCAAGTATCTTAAAACTCTTTTCATTTCTTGCTAGTATACTGAGGTTGGTTCCTGCAAAAATTGACTAAGTTTGTTGACAGCAAAGATTATATCCGGTCTGGTATGTGACAAGTACTGCAGCCCTCCAACAGCACTCCTGTAAATGGATGGATTTGTAAGAGTTCACCTTCAGTTTAAGACATAGTTCTCCCAACTGCACTAGGAGTAGAACACAGGTTGAGGTTTTGAAACTCAAATTTCCTGAGCAACTCTTAAATATATATTGATTAAGTTAGATGAAGTCTTGTACTGTGTCTGTGAACTTCTATCCCTAAAAAGTGATGAAGTTCGCCCATATCCTTAAGTGCAAACTTTCTGAAGTTCATTTATGAAGTTCTGAAGCAAATCATTGTTGTTGTCAGTTTCCAATCTTTTGAGACTGCAAGAGTGAAAATAATTCTTAGTGTAGATGTCTTCAAGACAAGGCTGAAAGTTTCATAGAAGTCTACTTCAGGAGTTCGATGGAAACCCTTTGCTATCAGCCTTGCCTTGAATCTTTGGAAGGATCCATCAGAATTTTGTTTCAATCTGAATACCCATTTATTTCCTACTATATTGTAGGATGAAGATGGTGGCACTAATCTCCATGTTTTATTTTCAATCAATGCATTGTATTCTTCAATCATTGCCTTCTTCCAATTTTTATCTTCCCAGGCCTCTATAGCACTTTTAGGTTCTATCTTATTAAACTTGTTCTCTATTGCCTGACCAGAGAAGGCTTTGGGTTTGAATATCCCAACTTTTGGTCTTGTTATCATGGAGTACCCAGTTTTCAGCCTTTCATCATTGTTTCCTGATGAATCATGAGTTTCACCAATGCTTTGATCTCTTATCTTAGTGTTTCCATTGTCAGGAGATTCATCACTTTGCTCAGATTCAGTTTGATTATTGAAATTATCTCCTTCAATTGCAGTGTTGGCTCATCAGGAGGTGACTCTACTGAAGCTGCAGCTTCAGAAGGAGTTATATCAACTGAATTATTTTCAGTGAAGGAGTTGGAATGTTGAGAGGGCAGCTGGAAGTAGGAGACCACAGTTTGCTATTCAGTAGATTTTGATTTATTTCTTGCAAGAAAGATTGACTCGAATGGGAATTCAGACTCATTGAATATGACATGTCTAGATATGTATGTTTTTCCAGTAGGACTAAGGCACTTGTAGCCTTTGTGGGATAAACTATAGCCTAGGAAGACACATTTTACTGAGTGAAAACTGAATTTATGACTTTGGTAAGATCTTAGACAGGGATAACATGAGCATCTAAAGATTTTGAGAGAAGCATAGTCAGCTTCTTTATTGTACAAAACTTGGTAAGGAGATTTCATTTGAAGCACTTGTGTGGGCATTCTATTTATAAGATAGGCTGCAGTTTGGAAAGCTTCCCACTAGTATCTTAGTGGCATTTTGGCTTGAGCTAGTAAAGTTAGGCCAATTTCTGTGATGTGACGGTGTTTTGTTTCAACCTTTCCATTTTGTGCGGATGTGTGAGGACAAGAGTGTCTGAATTCGATTCCTGATTGTGAAAGATGGTTAGCAAAGCTTCTATATTCTCCTCCCTAATCAGACTGAAGAGTTTTAATTCTTTGTCAAACTTAGTTTCAATAAGTTTTTGGAATTGAGTGAAGATGTTTAAGGACTCTGACTTGTTTTTCATTGGATATATCCAGGTATATCTACTGAAATCATCTACAAATGCTGTGAAGTATTTAAAGCCAGAGGTTGAGAGGATAGGTGAGTGCCCTCAGACATCAGTGTAAATTAGTTCTAGTGGAGCTTTCGCATGCGAGATGGAAGTATTGAAGGGAAGTAAGTGGGATTTTCCATATTGACAGACATCGCCAAATGAATTGAATTTATTTATTCTCAAGTTCTGATTACATCCTTTGAGCACTTGGGACATCACCTGACTAGATGGGTGCCCAAGCCTGCTGTGCCAAACACTAACTAGAGAATTTAAAGACTCATGGTTCTTGACTTTACTGGACTCGACTGAACATACTGAATTGCAGAGGTTATTTGGGAGGCTCGACTGAGGTTTAAAGTTGGAGTTGGGAGGTTTCAACTGATACAATCCTTCTTTAAGCTTTCAATGCAACATCGTTCTCCTCGTTGACTTGTTCTTAACACAACAATAGTTAGAGTGAAATTCCATAAACACATGACTATTAGAGGTAAGTTGTGACATTTATAAGGTTTTTCTTAATTTCTGGCACATGCAATGGTTTATCCAAAAACAGATGTTTATCGGTCATTCTTGGCATTCTAGTTGTGCCTATGTGTGAAATATTAAGTTTGCTTCCATTGCCAACTATAATTCTTTCCTTACCAGAGTACTTACTGGCTTGACTGAAGTGTTCAGTATTTGAAGTGACATGGTTGCTAGCTCTTGTATCAGCAAACCGGGCTGGGTCATTGAGTGTGTCTGGTGAGGCAATAAAGGCTAATGGTGTTTGATTTCTAAAGTTGTTTTGATGCGGTGCAGTAGATCCATTATAGTTCTCATCATATGTATAGTTACAGACATTTGCCTTATGTCCAACTTTTCCACATACTTGACATGTAGGTAGATTGTTGGAATTGAATCTACCTCTGTTTCTGCCTCATCTTCTACCACCTCTATAGTTGTAATTGTATTATGATCTTCCACCATTGTAAGAACTATAGTTTCTGCCAGAGTAGTGATTATTTGAAGACCTTTGAGTAAAATTTGGAGAAGACTGATTCAAGTTGATTCCTGCCATTTCATTCTTGATGGCATTAACGTGATCAAGTCTACTCTCATAGGTCATGAGAGCAGATTGAAGTTTCTCCCAAGATATGGATTCCCTGTTATTAATTTGTTCAACAATAGGCGTGTATTCTTCATCTAAACTAGCCAAAATTTGAGTTACCAGATCAGAAAGTGGTATAGTTTTTCCAGCAACTTCTAGATTACTAGCAAGAAATTTCACCTTACTTAAGTATTGATCAATACTTAAGTTGTCTTTTCTGGTTTTCTGAAGTTCACCAATCAGAAATGTAATTCTGGATCTATTTTGAATGCCATAGCTCTCATTGATTGCAGTCCATAGTTAAAAGGAACTTGTAGATCCCATTACTCTCAGTGTAATTTCAGGAGTCATCGTGGCATAGAGCCATCCCATGAGTAGCTGATCAACAGAATTCCATTGGTTAAATTTCGAATTAGATGTCATCTCTACATTAATCCCTGATTCTCCAGTAACTTGAGTACTGATGAACTCTGATGGGTACACCTTGGTTCCCAGTAGATATCCTTCCAGGTTGTGACCTTGAATAATGGGTAGTATCATATTCTTCCATAGAAGATAGTTAACTCTATCAAGCTTGATAGAGGGTGTCTGGGTGAGATTTATACCAAACAGAGTGTGGTGTGTGCTGTCGGAGACACCCAAAAGTAATATCTTAACTTCTAAAACTAAGGTAGTAGTGGAAGTAAGGGCCGATCCCACAAAAAGTGTGTAATTCAATATTTTATGCTTCGTACAATGATTGGAGGGTTTTTGTATGCAAACAATTGTAAATAACGCAATCAATAACAATGAAAAATAAATTAATGAAAACAATCAAAAGACTAACATTGGTCTAAGTCTACATCCACCGTCAGAAATCCACAGTTGATCATAGATGCAAGGATAATTCAATTCATATTTTGAATATTCACCGTTTGAATCATTTTCTTTAGTGGTGGCAATGGGCCGAGCCGAGCCGGCTCGGCCCATTGACGAACGAGCTCGGCTCGTGTTCGCACGAGCCGAGCTCGTGGCTCGTCGGCAACGAGCCGAGCTCGAGCTCGGCTCGTTGCCGTTTGGGCGAGCTCGGCTCGCGCCCGAGCTCGCCCAAAGCGAGCGGCTCGGCGAGCCGAGCTTAAGCTCGGCTCGTCGGCTCGCCCTTTTTTTTTATTATTATAAATAAATAACGCTACTATTACAAGTCTATTTTTTCTATTTTTTTTAAATATATATTTTCCAAAACATTTATCGGGGCTCGTCAAAACATTTATAATTTTTAAAATAGTAAATATACATTTATTTAAAAAAAAAAAAGATAAACCCTCCTCCTTTATCCGGACTTGGGACCGGCTACTTCAATTTCGTGTAGGCGGAGTTAAAATTGTACACGAAAAACTTTTTACGTGTACAATTTTTTTAAAAAAATAATAAATGTATGAAAATAAAATTTTGTAATGAATGTATTGAAATTAAATATCACTTACTTGATTACATGCAATTTCGGCATATTTATGTTGAATTCGATAATTAGCGTCTTCCCAATCCTTCACGCACATTAACGCTTCCAAAATATCTTCTTTTAGTCGACTTCGAATTTCAGAGAGAACCCTCTTCCCTGCACTAAAAGCACTCAAGCTACGTTGCTAACCGGAGGTGTTAGTAGATCTTTTGCAATTGCGTAAACAATTGGCCATCGACGTTCATTATTTCGCCGTAATTCGATTACATCTTCTCGAATTTTTCTTAAGCGATTTGTTACTAGGCATAGTATAACGAAAGTAATCAATTAATTCAGATGGCAACGCATTTGACCGCTACTCGAAGTTTGAGTACATGCGAGTGGAAGACATACTACTACTACTAGAGGAACCATATGCATATGCGATTGAATCATATCTAATTGAATCTATGTTTTCTAATAAATTAATTACTTCGCGTCGTCATCATTTATATTAGTGGGAGGAGGAGTAGGTACACGAGTAACTTGTGTACCTATTCTTGAAGCATATAATTCATACATTTCAGTTAACGTTTGTTCCAAATTCCTATAAGTAATAGGCATATTAAAAGTTAAAGCATTTGAAATTTGGTCAATTATAAATTTAGTACCCGATAAATTGTATCGGGGTCCATGACGCATGCTAAAGGAAATAACATAGGTAATTCTTCCCAATATTTTCTAAATTTTAATTACAGAGCATATATAACAAAGATGAAAATCGTGGTCATTTTGATATCTATTAAAAGCCCTAGCAGTTATATAAAGACGTTCAAGAACCATGCAACTAGTTGGATAATAAACACCAGACAATATATTCGTAGACGTATAAAAACTTTCCAAAAATTTCTTAATTTTAAAAACCGTATTCCAATCGGATTCATTTAAGATATCATCGTCGTCGTCTCTAATATGCCTATTGTTATAAAATTCAGTGATAAACGGTTCAAAACCTTCACATGATTTTAATAATAAGTAAGTTGAATTCCACCTATGACCTACGTCAGTAATAAAAGTTTTTGTATTAGAGTTTCCGGCTTGTTCACAAAATTCTTCAAATGCTTGTTTTCTACTAGGTGTAATCGTGATATACGTAAGTGCATTCCTAATTCGACTAATTTCGTCCTTCACATGTTTTAAACCGTCTTGTACAATTAAATTAAAAATATGGCACACACATCGAATATGGAATAAATAACCACCAAAATCGGGTTGAAGTACTCTATGCAATTTATCGATAACTACTTTATTTACAGAAGTATTGTCAAAAGTAAAAGAACGAATTTTACTCTCGCATTTATCTTCTTTAATTATTAACATAATTGCATTAAATATAGTGTTAGCATTATGAGGATACTCAACTATTTTAAAAGCAATAATTTTTTTATGCATAACCCAAAGTGGGTCTATATAGTGTGCAGTTGCAGCTATATAACCTCTCTTATTAATCCCTTCCCATAAATCCGAAGTTAAAGATATGACACCCCCGTATTTTTCTAAATCCCCAATCAATAATCGCTTTGCATTAAGAAAATATTCAATTGTATTAGAACGAAGAGTATTTCGACTTACCCCAACGTATCTTGGTTGAAGATATTGTTTGACGTAGTTTACGAAATGTTTGTTGTCCACTATTGCTAGTGGCAGCTCCCACTTGTGACAACGAACTTCACCATTCCCTTTCGTGCTTCCTCCTCCGAATACATCCACGTAGAAAGTGGCGAAGTAGTAGCACCGTCTCTACTAGTACCAAACTGTAGTTGCGTTTGTCCACGTTCAAGAAGCCCATGTTTGGCCGCACATACTTTGTAATGACGGTTGAGGTGAGTGGTTCCAATTTTTTTTTGCCATGCCAGTCGTTGTTGACAGTATTTACATACTGCTTTATTTTCTGGAACTCCATCGATCACACGACCAATGTTAACCAATTTGAAATGGTCCCAACATTTTGCCTGCTTCTTCCCCTTTCTCTTCCCTCTTGCATCGGGAATATTTAGTGCAGGTTCTTCATCTTGTTCCAAATCAATAGGAACACTAGGATCAACATCAACGTCATCCAAATCAATCGGATCGGCATCGGCTTCACGAACGTCGAAATCGTCAATGTCTTCTGGAATTGGTAGTTGGTTGAGACCGGCAAATTCATTCCCAAATTGATTTTGGGCAGGTGTTTCACCTTCCATACCGAACAAGTTTTCAACAAATGCTCGTGGATCCATTTGTGAATTGTTGAAATAGAATGTAGAAATATAGAAATAACGATTATGTACTACTGGCTAATGTATAAAATGAGTTGTAAAATGAAGATAATAATGTAAAAAAATGTAGAAGAGAATTATAGAATTGTTGATAATGATTTGTAAATTGTAAATTGTAGAGTAGAGAGTATAGAATGAAAGTTTGGTGGGAAAAAATGTTGTAATGGGTTGGGTATTTATAGGAGAAGAATTGAAGAAAAGTAGAAAAAAAAAAAAATTTTTTTGGGAAAAAAGTGACCAAACGGTCACTGAACCAGTGACCGTTCTGGTCACCGGCCGCATTTGCGGCCAATTATTTTATTTTATTATTTTTTTTTTATTACTTGGGCACTGGGCTCGTCTAAGACGAGCCTGGCGGCTCGTCTCACGAGCGGCTCGACGAGCCGCTCATCGAGCCGCTCGTGAACAGTGACGAGCCGCCAGGCTCGTCTAGCCCATGAGCCCGCTCGGCTCGTGCTCGGGCTCGTTTTTTTACGAGCCCGAGCGGCTCGTGGGTGTGAACAGTACGAGCCGAGCGGGCGAGCCGACGAGCCGCTCGGCTCATTTGCCACCACTAATTTTCTTATCTCTCCTTAATTTTAGTTAGTTAGAAACCAGCGTTCTAATTAATCATAATTATTAAACAGCCCCTGACCAGGCCTCAAGATTCAATTTAACAACAGTTTTACACAATAGAGAAATCAATGAACTAGATAACACAAACATCAGCGGTTGCATTCAATCTATTTAAATATTCTTCTTAAGATTCAATAACCTCTATCGCAAAAAATCATCAAATTCTAGTGCTTCACAAGTTAAAGGAATCAAACAATTACGGATTTGATATTTAATTTAGCGGTAGATTGTAATGAATAACAAACTAGTAGGCCTCCTAGCAATTAAACATAAAAATCATGAAAATAAGTGCAGAAAAATATTCAATACGCAAAATAAGAATTAAACAATAAGAAAAACTATTTAGGTTTTCACAATATGTGGTTCCGAGGCTTCCGTTTCCTTTGACCAAGTATAAAAGTTTAGTTACAATTCATGAATCTAAAAGAGAAATAATGAAGAATGGAGTTTGGAAGCGTTCTCCCTTAGTTTTAGGTTAAATAGGTCGTCCAAATACCATACCATAAGAGATTGGTTTAAATATGGAAACCAGAAAATTCGCTCCCAGAATGGACCATGCGATTGCATAGTTATAAAAATTTTGCATTGTTCATCTCATGTTGATGCTTGTGAGACTGCATGAACTTTCTACCATGCGACTGCATGGTAGAAATTATTTTTCATTTGCTTCACTTTAGTCCCCAAACTTTATTTCATTTACCATTTGGCCTTACTTCCTTCTCCTTCTTCTTCTAACATTCAATGATATCACAATATTTTACTTTGCTCAATTCCATGCTTGATTCACCATTCGGGTCATCTTCTGAATAATTGCATTTTGGTCCCCGAAATTTCATTTTCTTTCAAATTATGTCATATCCATAGAATTGCCACCTAAATCAAAATATTAACGTAATGAGTACATTTTGGTACAAAATAAACATACGAGCGCATAAAATAAAAAGGGAAAATATGTATTTTACATTCCTATCAGAGTGAGATGATTTCCTCCCAGCATTGGAGGTACCATTGTGTTTGAAATTGAAGCTGATTGAGTTTGTGGGCTGTTAATTTCAGGATTGTTGGCGTTTGCCATTTCAATGCTCTGATACCAAGTTGAACTTTGGAATAAAATGTATTTCAATAACTAAGAGTTATAGTTGATTGATATTCATACAAGGAAGAATGAGCTCATATTTATACAAGTGAAAATAATGTTTTAGGCCTACAATCTCAGCTGTACAGGTGTAGAGGAATAATCAATGATAGACCACAAAATATGGAGCAACACAGTAGGTGGTCCTGCAGTAGAGAGGGGGAGCAGCCAACAGAAATTTGGTGCAACTGATTTGGTGAGGTGTGATCTGTTCATTGTTTGATGAAGCGTGATCTGTGGATGGCAATTTAGCTAAGAGTTCCAACAGCATTCAATAGCTATGTGCCAGTTTCAAGATTAAATTTATTTCCCATTCTTTACATGCATTTCTGAGATCTCCTTTTCTGGGGTTTTTATATTGATAGACCAGCAAAATATTATTTAATCAACCCCAAAAAATAACATGATTAATTAACATAAATGTAATCATAGGTTGAAATCTGTTGCACGCAAGAGTTCAAGAAACTCAATGCCTACCTACTATTTCATCGTTAGTGGAACCCACAATTAATATAGAAAAACAAATTAAAACACATCAGGGTTGTGGCTTCTAACACACAAAGAATCAATTCCTTTTTTAGTACATTCATTTTCTAGTGGTGTCAACTTTCTTGTTGCACTTTTATCATAAATTTCGCCATATTTTTCTAGTCTTTAGCTTGACTCGGATATTTCATTATTTTTTCTTCCAGGTTGTTCCTCATGGGTCTGAACAGGTATGGGAAAGGAGATTGGAAGAGCATCTCAAGGTATTATGTCATTAGCAAGACCCCAACCCAAGTGGCAAGCCATGCACAGAAATACTTTCGACGAAGAAACAGGTCGACCCCACTGGATAAGTGTCGACCCAGCATCCATTATGTTCGTGCAAAACCCGCAAGGGTACGGGACAGTTGACAAGTAATAGAATTGATGAGTTGAGAGTATCGTCGCATAGTGAATAAATTCAATTCAAGTTTACTAACTTTATATGGGATTCGAATTATGTGAACAAAAGAGAGTTTGATTTTATTTTATATTTAATTAATCTAAGAAAACAGTAAAAATGTGATTTTTATCAATTTATGGATGATTGTATTGGATCTCGAATCCGCCTATTGTTATCTATTTCAATTCTTGATTTGTAATCTAATTTTGTTCATGCATTTTTGAGAATCGATAAAACTATGATATATAATTTTCTTTTTCAAGATAAATTAAATATATTCTAACCACGACTCGAATCTAATCCTAGCTCGAATTCGAATGATTAGAATGCACTAAAGCTTAGATTATCTATATGATTGCACATGTAATAAATGTTATTCCTAATATCTATTGCACATATGTTAATTTTGTCGCGTTCTAAACTTAATGTGAGTCTCCCAACACTAAAATAAGCAACTAATTATCTAATTGGTGGCCAATCAATTAAATAATGCAATGGGTATGCAAAACTAATCAAGAAATGCAAGAAGTAAACTAAACTACTAGTTTTGAATTAAACCAAATAAATAATAGGGTTCATCTTCATTCAATAAAAAAATGGATCTAGCCTAGCATGTTGATATATAAATTACAAGAATAATAGAAAAAATCACCCGGATCATGAAATAAATCAAAAGATGTTGATCTTCACGCCCAAGGTTGAATTCTTCAAAATCTTGATGTAATTGACCTTCAATTCCTTGCTATGGCATGATCACCTCTCTGAAAATATAGAAATAGACATCTTGTTCTTGATGAATTTGATGAAACTATCCTATAAAGAGGCAAGAGAGAGTTTCTCAATATGTACCCCTCGTTCTCTATTTATAAGTATTGCATGTGCACGTACACCGGTATAAGTGTTGCATGTGCACCATAGAACCAAATGGATCTCAGGTTGGGGAAAATAGTGCTTTGCGCGCGTGCCATGGATTGTCCGAGCGCTCACAGGTCAGTCTCTGAGCAGCTTTTAGTATTTTGGTTGTAACTTTCTCCACATGTATCCAATTGATGTACAATTCTTCTAGAAATACAAGTTTTCCAATTCGAACATTTGCTATCTGAAAAATGGGTTTGAAGTTAAGGCTAAAAATTCGGAGCATAACTTTTTCGGCTGGAAATTAATTTGTGAAAAGACTTCCACCATATTTCACTCCTTTAACCTCCAATTGCATCCAATTGATTCTATATGATCTTCAAGCATCGTTTTGTGCTCCGAATCAACTATTGGATGTTACACTTTGGTCCCCAAACTTTGGATTTCTTTCGTTTTCGCACGTTTCTCGTTCATTTTTTCCAAATCCACCAAATTCCATTGAGTTCAACCTAATAAACATAATTAACACAAAATTAAGCTATAAATCATCTAAATCACTAACAAATACTCTAATTTCATGGTCTAGATAAGTGTACAAACTATAGTTATCACATGACATTCAGAGAGTCAATCCCACCATGTTGGTTTCAGTGCCTCCAACCAAAACCAACTATATTAATATCTCCCAACCATTGAAGGACCAAACTCTTTCTCCTCCGGTAACACTCTTTCCATGTTCAATAACAATTTTGAATCCAATTTCAATGGTCAGTTTGGTGATTTTTCAAGTGTCCAAAACCCTATGTTTCCACCAATTGACACCACATTCCAGGCAACTGATCATGTGCTCAATCAAGCTTCTATTTCTGATTCTCCATCATGCATGTTCCCATCCATGCAAAACCAACCTTAGGGTTGATAAGATAATTTGCCTTTTCTCTTAAGATTGGAATACATGTACTAAAACTATGAATTGCTATAAAAT
This sequence comes from Fraxinus americana, assembly GCA_035079005.1. Taxonomy (NCBI): domain Eukaryota; kingdom Viridiplantae; phylum Streptophyta; class Magnoliopsida; order Lamiales; family Oleaceae; genus Fraxinus; species Fraxinus americana. The sequence continues at coordinate 12,863,346 of CM068706.1, read as the reverse complement.
TACAATGCTAAAATTAATTTCAAAATCGACGTGTGTGTGAAAATTCATGTCAAGTATCATAAATTCATAAAGTAATTCAAATCCTGACCCTTTATGGTCAAATATTTCCTTTCTTTACTCGTAAGATACACACCCCCAAAATTCATTATTTTCACCATTTCCACAAAGTGTGATATAAGGTTGTATTTTCAATATAATACCAATCATTACTCCCTAGTTTGGTTCGATTTTACTAATTGCAATTCAACACATCAACAAATGTGGATTCTCCTTATTTTTAATTGTTTCAACCTCTAAGAATCATTTAGACTAATAATCTTTTATCAAAAGTCTAATTCTCTCAAATGAGTGTTCCAGGCTTAATCAAGACATATAGGATTTTTTTTTAACTATTGTGCAGACTCCTCTCCATTAAACTTTCTAAATGACCCTTGTAGTGAATTTTCAGCCGATAACTCCCAAGTCAAATGACCATAGGGCACCAAGTTTTTAGATACCATTGCTGACTTAATCACTTGAGTCATAAAGGCTACAAAGAGAAGTTTCACAATATAATAACACCACATATTTATTATTTTTCTCTATTTTTTCCTTTTTTTTCATCATCCGTGCAATCCCCATTTATAAACACTCATTTTCAAAAATCGACTCCCAACTTAAGATTTCAACCTAATTTTCATCTTATTAGCCTTAAACAATCCACAGAAAATTTAACACACATGGAATCAACATATAACTCAATGTCTCCCTACAACAGCTCAATCACCCCCAAACTATCTTAGAATTGGTTTAAGGATGTATAATTTAGTAGTTATTTGGATTTAGCATCTAAGGTCCACTATTTTTTTTTTACCTATTCAAATTTTGAATCAAACTATTTTTTCATGATACAAAACATAAATCTTATGCGCAAAAATATCAATGTTTACATGAATAAGCATAAATTAACCTTAACAAGTAACTTTTTCACAATTTATAATCTAATACATGATTCCAAATATATGCATGTAGGCAAAATTATCTAACCCACACAAACACAAGAAAAAAAAAAAAAAAAGAAGCTGAAAATAGATTTTTATTTTCTTTTTTGCACTCGAAAAAGCACACAAACTAATAAAAACTCAATATTTTTCCACCCCCAAACTTATAATAAACATTGACCTCAACGTATAAAAATATAACACGCAATATATAAAAATTAAGGGCAAAGAAGGGAACTAAGTACTCTCTCGATATATATTTGAAGGTAGTGGATGGACTGACATGAGAGTTCTGGCTCACTTGCTATGTCTTTTCCCTTATCCAGTGTGTTCAGGTGACATGTTCCTTCAAAATAGTAAAAAAAATAAAAATAATATGAAACCATTTGTAGTAAGCTTATACACCCTTAAAGGGAAATATGAGGATGAAGATACCCTATACTACTAAAAGTAATAAAAATTACTAATCCTATATCTAAAAAGGAAAATAAACAAAAAAAAGGGTAACCTCCCCATAAACGCTTATTTATAGTCATTAGCTTGACTTTATTGTTCTGTATCATGGAATTTTAAAGAAATCTTTTGATGTCTTATTTAGTTTGCTTATTTTGACTTTGATCCACTTTTCATTGATTCTCCAAATCTTAACCTTGCCTTGCTCAATGTGATATGACTTCCATATTCCATCCAATTCGAAATCAACTATGTAGATTTCTTCTTCCTCATACTTAATCACAAATTCAATTGTTGGACAATCGATGATGTCGAAAGAATGTGTGTTAAATTCATCATCATTAATTGCCACTTCTTCGCTTGGTTCCTTTATAATTAGTTTGTCATCCTCTTTATGTTCTTCTTTAATAATTGATATCTCCTCGAATTGAATAATCTGTTCACAATATAAATTCGTCGGCAATGGTAATTCTTTCCTTCCAACCTTTTCAAGTGGATTATATCCCCACCTTTTAAATTCATCCCAGAATTTCATGTGCGTATTTTGCTTTCATCCAATATAGCAAGTTCATTATAATATTTTGCAAGTGCCTCTTCGTTCAATAGGGGAGGTCCAATCCCTTTAAAAATGATGTCAGCCTTTGGATGTGTAGATACATATTTACCCTCGAGCATGTAGCTTTTATGAGATTTGTCAATTGCTTGTTTTCGACATCTTAAATATTGTTTAAACCACAGAAGCTTGGACATAAAGGGATTAGTGCATGTATACAAGCATTTCCCAATATAATGCATCCAATTACAAAGCTCACAATTTATGTCTTCTACAAACATATCCTCATCATCCATGTTGAGATTACTTGTTGCAAAAATTTTACTCCCTTGCCATTAATAGAATCCTGCATATACTGTTGAATATTATCTAAAAGAATACCAAACATAAAAGATATCAGGGTGGGTAGCCAAAATTAACAAAACAAAAATAAATAAATAAAAATTCAAATCCTATATAAACTAATAAACTCAAATTAAATAATTTATTCCCCGACGATGGCTCCAAAAACTTGTTCGTGCAAAACCCGCAAGCGTACGGGATCGTTAACAAGTAATAGAATTCATGAATTGAGAGTCTCGTCCCACAAGGAATAAATTCAATTCAAGTTTACTAACTTTATATGGGGATTAGAATTATGTAAATAAAAGAGATTTTGATTTTATTTTATATTTAATTAATCTAAGAAAGCAGTAAAAATGTGATTTTTACTAATTTATGGATGATTGTATTGGATCTTGAATCCGCCTATTGTTATTTATTTCAATTCTTGATTTGTAATCTAATTTCGTTCATGCATTCTTGAGAATCAATAAAACTATGATATATAATTTTCTTTTTCAAGATAAATTAAATCTATTCTAACCACGACCCGAATCTATTCCTAGCCCGAATTCGAATGATTAGAATGCATTAAAATTTATATTATCTATATGATTGCACATGTGATAAATATTATTCCTAACATCTATTGCACATATATTAATTTTACCACGTTCTAAACTTATTGTGAGTCTCTCATACTACAACAAGCAATTGATTATTTAATTGGTGGCCAATCAATTAAATAAAGCAACGTGTATGCAAAATTAATCAAGAAACGCAAGAAATAAACTAATATACTAGTATTGAATTAAAACAAATAAATAATAGGGTTCATCTTCATCTCATACAAAAATGAATCTAGTCTAGTATGTTAACAAATAAATTACAATAAGAATAATAGAAAAATATCACCCGAATTGTGAAGTAAATCAAAAGATGTTGATCTTCGCGCCCAAGGTTGAATTCTTCAAAATCTTGATATAATTGACCTTCAATTCCTTGCTATAACATGATCACCTCTCTCAAAATATTGAAATATACCTCTTGTTCTTGATGAATTTGATGAAACTATGGTGTATAAAGAGGCAAGAGAGAGTTTCTCAATGTGTATCCCTCGTTCTCTATTTATAAGAGCCAGAAAATAGGTCAAAATCGCGTCCAAATTGGTTTCCAAAAGAATTTGAAGCGTGAAAGAAAACTAAAAATTCGTCTGTGATAAAAGCCCATGCACACACACTAGTATAAGTTTTGTCCACGCACCATAGAACCAAATGACTCTCGGGTTGGGGAAAATAGTGCCGTGCGCGCGATAATTGCCCTCGAGCGTAGGTTAGTCTCTAAGCATCTTTCGGAATTTTGGTCGTAACTTTCTCCACGGGTATCCAATTGAGCTGATTAAAAATGCATTGTCAATTTAATTCAAAGATATAGAATTCTTCTAGAAATACAAGCTTTCTAATTCAAACGTCTGCTATCTGAAAAATGGGTTTGAAGTTAAGGCTAAAAATTTGGAGCATAATTTCTTTGGCTGGAAATTGATTTGTGAAAATACTTCCACTATATTTCACTCATTTGACCTCCAATTGCATCCAATTGATCCTACATGATATTTAATCATCATTTTGTGCTCCGAATCAACTATTGGATGTTACACTTTGGTTCCCAAACTTTGGATTTCTTTCGTTTTCGCACATTTTTCGTTCCTTTCTTCCAAATCCACCAAATTGCATTGAGTTCAACCTAATAAACATAATTAGCACAAAATTAAGCTATAACTCATTCAAATCACTAACAAATACTCTAATTTTATAGCTTAGATAAGTGTACAAAATACAGTTATCACATGACATTCAGAGAGTCAATCCCACCATGTTGGTTTCAGTGCCTCCAACCAATACCAACTATATTAATAGTCTCCCAACCATTGAAGGACCAAACTCTTTCCCCTCGGACAACACTCTTTCGATGTTCAATAACAATTTTGAATCCAATTTCAATTGACAGTTTGGTGATTCCAAAACCTTATGTTTCCACCAATTGACACCACATTAATCCTGGCAACTGATCATGTGCTCAATCAAGCTTCTACTTCTGATTCTCCATCATGCATGTTCCCATCCATGCAAAACCAACCTTGGGGTTGATCAGAAGGATGCTAGCACTTGTCTTCTATGATGCTATATTGTCATATGTTTCATGGAGAGTGCACACAACGTTTTTTCTTGGCACTTCATTTATTTAACTTTCCTGTCTAGTTAATTTTGCGCCTCAAATAATGTAGAAGTAATTTTAGCGATGTAAGACTTCTATGTTTTATAATTGAACTTTAGTTATAAAATATGTGTTTTCTTATGTTCTATCAGCAACAATTAGTGTGTATGGAAGTAAATCTAGCTATTTTCATTATTTTGTCAGCGACAAGTACTGCACAAGGAAGAAAATAGCTATTTTCATTATTTATCAACGACAAGCCGCATATAAGGAAGCAAATCTAGTTATTTTCATTTATATACCACACAAACAACTCGATGAAATAATTAATAATCTTAATGGATTAGCAGAGCCGGACCAACCTCCAATCAATTAAGGTGGTTGCCCGAGTTTCCGCGTGATCCCCTATCCGTGTAATTTTGTGCCCTTTTAATTCCTCATTGCTATGCAATGAAATCTCCGATGGAATGTAGTGTCAATAGATTTTTTCATCTGTAATAATTAAAAAATATTTTAATAAATTTAGCTTAAAGAAACTCTGTCAATAGACTAATAAAAATAAAAGAATATTGATAGAAAACATAAAAAAGATTGTCGATCCAAAACATTATCAAACCTAAAATTCACAAACCCTTTTCACATATACAAACCATCCACGTTGAAATCAATGAGAACAACGAAATAAAGGTGGAAGCATACCTTGATCCATAGAGTTCTGATTCTTTGTGTGAATGAGTTATGATCTTCCAATTTGATTTGTGATCTTCTTTTCAATTTGGATCTCTAGAAGAACACAACAAATTGGGGACCATGACCCCATATAACCATAAGACAATGAATGGTCATTGTCTTTCATTTGTTTCAAATCGGCCCCTCATCAATCTAAAACAAACATCCGGTCTCTACACTTTAATTCCATGAAACCTAATACCCATTAGTCAAAATTCATCTTTAGTGGATCACTTTAATTGACTAATATCCTGTAAATAATAGCACCACACATTTTAATATACAACGTGTGGCCCCATATATGTTGAAATTATCCAACAATCTCCCACTGGGCCATACGTGTAATCTTACAAATGTGCACAACCTTATGAGCTCAAAATTTTGTTATCATTATTATGGGTATTACCAAACAATCTCGTCCATTAGTCATATTGATGTAGGATCAAAGCGATTTTCGTCACATTTAACGTGACTAAATCCATCAATGGTCACATACACCTATACAACCAAATGACATAGATCAATCATGGGAGTGTAGCATGGAAATTACATGTTATGTGATCCAAACATGTCTATTTCCAACTAGTCCAACCTTATTTCTTAAGTGAGATCAACCATAAACTTTAATCAGAGTGGAACTGAACTAAATACCTTATTTTTGAAATTAACTGAATATCCATTGACAAAATATGTGTCTAAAACAGACAACATCCAAATACAAACTCCCACCAAACTGGCATATCATCAAAAGATGCAACATCCATGTAAGTATTATGCTCATGAAAGACTTTGGGTGGTAGCCATTTAGTAAATGGATCCATGATTATGGAGTTTGTCTTAATACGCTTTATAGAAATCTAACCACTCTAATTTCTTTCCTTATAGAAACTTAATGTCTTTAAACTTTGACATCATCATGTTCCCGTTAGAATACAAGACTGCTATTGTCAAAATGATCTTTCAAATCCATCCAAAATATGCAGCCTTATGACAATATTTTGCAGTCATATTCCATGATCAGAATCAGAATATCCAATGATCTCCAATTGGTCTGATTTTCCTGAATGTGATCATGTAATCCTTAGTTCTCTATAGGTACTGAATAACCTCATGGCTGCTTTCCAAATTTCCATCCCAAAGTTAGTTAAATATCTGTCTAGCATTTCAGCAATGAATGCTATATCCAAATGTGTGCAAACCTGAGTATACATTAAATTTTCAATTGCTAAAGCATAGAGAATTTTATGTATTTCCTTTTCTTTAAATTTATCCATATGACATTAATTGAGACCAAACTTGTTTCTTTAAATTTATCCATAGGGCATTAACCGAGACCAAACTTGTCTCCCTTAACAATAGGGGTATCACCTGAATTCCATATCTGCATTTCAAATTTTTTAAGAACTTTATTGATACAATTCTTTTGTGATAATCCAAAAATACACCAAGAACAATTCTTGTGTATCTATATCTTTAATATAAAAGAGGTATCACCAAGATTTTCTTACTCCCACTGAACTTGTTATACCCACAATCATCAACTGAATGCATCTCGAAACCAAATGAGATAATTATTTGACAAAATTGTGATACAATTTCGAGAAACCAGCTTAAGCCCATAGATGAATTTATTTAATTTATAAACCATCAAATGTAACTTCACAGATACCATAATTGTCCTAAAAGAGTTTTCATAGAAATCGGAGAAAAATCTCTTTATGCATGGCATCAATCCACTCTTTGGAATTATTCCTTTGCATGGCTTGATGAAAGTTGATTGATCAGTTCTTCTTTCGTCAATTCATGTCATCCTTATTTTCTTAGAGAAAGACTATAAAGTCATTCAGAATAATGGATTTCCTTAATGACATTTGTTCTTATTTTCTTGGAGAAAGACTATAAAGTCATTCAGAATAGTGGATTTCCTTAATGACATTTGTTCTTAAGGTTGTTGAGTTTATTTTTCTGGAACAATCTCTTGATTGTGTATGGGGAATTTTGTAATCTTGTCTTGATCCGAAATCTTGTATAAGTGGTGGGAATGAAACCATTACCGAAAATGTCAAGCAATGAATCACCATTCAGGACAGAAAAGATAGATGAATCAGAAGATAGGTGGCCACCAGGCTTTGATAAGGAAGAAAGAAATCTGGTATGGTGAAAAGGAAATATTTTCTCATAGAAAACCACATCTATAGAGACAAAAATGGTGTTGGTTAGCAGATTGTACAACTTAAAAGCCTTCATGCCACAGGGATGGCCAATGAAAATACAAGGAACGACTCTAGGATCAAATTTTCTTCGACTCCTCTCGAGGCTAGAAGCATAGCACAAACACCCAAAAACCTTGAGGTGAGAATAAGAAGGTGCAGTTAGATGGAGCATTTCATAAGGCATTTTGTTTTCAAAGGTCAAAGTTGGAGTTCTATTGATCAAATAAGTGGCAGCAAGTATGGTTTCTCCCCAAAATTTATGAGGCAGACTGGCTGGGAATTTTATGGGTCTAGCTACGTTCAGTAAGTGTTTATGATTTCTCTCTACTATCCCATTTTGCTGAGAGATTTCAACACAACTGAGCTGGTGAATAATTCATTTAGAGTGAAAAAATTCAGTCATGTGGAACTCAGATCCATTATCTGATCTGAGAACCTTTATTTTGCAATCAAATTAAGTTTGAATCATATGATAAAAGGAATGAATGACAGATCGAGTTTGAGATTTTTCTCTCATGAGATATGTCCAAGTCATCCTAGTGTGGTCATCAACAATGGTTAGGAAGTATCTAGAGCCATCAATCGAAGGGACTGAATAAGGCCCCCATGTATCACGGTGAATAATGTCAAATTTGTTGGAAGCTCTAGTTTCACTTCTTTGGAAAGATAATCGGTGTTTCTTGGTTGTAGGACAGATAGTACAATGCAAATGCTTGTTGAAAGTAATAGAGGGAATTAACTTGTGCAAAACAGACAATTTTAAAATAGGAAGGTGCCTCATTCTGCAGTGCCACAAATCAATATCAGTGTTTATATTGAGATCACTTATGGAATTACAAGAAAAACTTGCTTTATTACATTATGAACTGATATCAGAATTACTAATAGAACTATGAAAAGTAGGAAATTTGTTATCAGGATCAAAATTGATGGATTTGTTTAGAAATGGCTTGGTGGTTGAATGTTGGAAGGCATACAGTCCATCTTCAAGTTTACCCACTCCAATCGTCTTCCATGTTAAGAGGTCCTGAATAAAACAATATTGATGCAAAAATATCAGGAAACAATTATGTCTATGAACCAACTTGCTAGCTGAAATCAGATTGAATGTGAAACAAGGTACCACCAGTACATCCGTCAACATTAAGGTATCAGATAACCTGACTGTTCCAATATGAGTGGCTTCAGCAATATCACCATTAGGTAACTTAACATCTGCTTTAACTTTGCGAGAAATGGAAGTCAAATACCAAATAGAACATACCATATGTTCTGAGGTACCAGTATCCATTATCCATTTTGCTTCACCAATTTTAGTGTTAGAACAAGAATGATTACCTGAGAAAGCAAAAGTATCTGGCACTGAATAGCCAGTGCTTGGCACATTCTAGAACTGTGATTGTGCAGATGTTCGAGAATCATTAGACATATGTTCCTTCAACTGAGGTATGAGCATTGCCAGAACCTGCTTGCATTGTTCTGGAGTGATGGTGAGATTTGATAGAGATTCAATAACACCATAGTAGCTGCAAATAGGTTTGTCCTTTCTTTGATTTTGTATGAATCTAACATTCATTTGATTACCATTCGATCATTGCACAATATTGTTAGCGTATGCAGAAGCCTCAAAATTATTTTGCTTCTTATTGATGACATCATTTTGCCTTTCATCCTGAAGGATGAGGGCAAACACCTTGTTAAGAGAGGACAGAGGATCCATTAGTAAGATCTGGCTCCTTACTCCAGAATAATGTTCGTCTAGTCCCATTAAAAATCGCATGACCTGATGTTTGGCCTATAGTTGTCAAGCTCTTCCCACAATCCTTTAAATCTATTAAAGTAGGAATTAACTGAGCTATTTTCTTGTGAGATAGTGGAGATTTGCTTCTTCAACTCATAGATTCGAGGGCCGTTACCTTGGTTATAGCAATCCTTCAGCTCAATCCACACTTCTCTAGCTGAATCCTTGTGCATTACACTAGGATAAAGCTCCTTTGGAATCGAATTGATTATCCATGAAGATACCACATGGTTGCATCTCCTCCAGGCGTTGTACAACGGATCGTCATATTCTGGCTCAGTAATGGTACCATCGATAAATCCTTCCTTGTTCTTCATATTGAGAGCCATAATAACAGCGCGACTCCAAGTCGCATAGTTGTCCTCCGTAAGCACCACTGATACGAGCTGCATACCAGTGTTATCACCATAATGGAGATAGTAAGGGCTACCGGATCTGAAATCAGACAACTAGTAATGGAATTAGCTTCTTCTCCAATTAGATCTCCAACTTATGAACCTTGTGATGCCATCGCAGTGAGTCAGTGCTCTGATACCATATGAAATTATGGAGATAAAGGGAATTGGAGAAGAAAATGTAATTGGTAGGAGAGTTTGTTATTTTCCCAAATCCGTTCCAAACGTCCACAGCGTACAAAATATATAGAAAAGGAATTGAAATGAAAAGACTAAAATGACCTTCTAATATTTACAAATTCCTCAATAAAGTTATGTGCCATTAGTTTCAAGGATCTATTAACCGAAGAGCAAAGTTCAAGGCCGAAAACTCAAAGTTGAGCCTTGATTAAATTGTGTGCGCACTGGAAATAATTCGTGGCTTCGCCCCTACCTTTAGTAATAACAAATCAAATGATTAAGAAATAGAGAACATTAGGCACATTCATGTATTTATGTTTCAAAACTCAAAAACGAGTATTTCATAAAGTATTTCTTAAATCAAGTTTCAAAAAAATGTAATTTTTAAAATCGGGTATCTCAAAAAAAATCTAACCAAGCATATATATTCCCTCCCCCACATTCTCTATATTGATTACATGCTCCCCCCCCCCTCCCCCCCCCCCCCCCATTTTTCACCACCATCACCGCCACCATTAAACCCACATACCACCACATCGTCTGTCCCCCATGACGTTAGTTCGAGTTGGAGCATTTAAAGCTGGTGCGTGACATATTGTTGATCTCTTTGGTTAGTAAATGTATCTAAATGAATTATCTTTCGAACGGCTTTCTTTTACGAGATTTTAGATTCATTATTTCAAGCTTGTTATTTTCTCTCGATAATGCTGAGAAAATTGTCCAATCAAATTGACAATCAACAAAATATATTAGAAAGCATCACCCATTTGGGACAAAGGGTTCAAACTTCACATTTATTCTCAGCATTTTTTTACTTTTCATCTCAATGCAATGTGGTGTATTAATTGTACATATATTGCACTATCAAATAATTAGTTGAAGAAATCAGGCTATGACCATAAGCCAATTATAACATGGAGAACTTGATGTAGGTATGGTGCGTAATAGAATTCCCTAAATAGACATGGGAAGTGCTTGTTAATAAATTAATTGAAGAAACTTAACGAACAATAGTGTTCAACCACTTATTGTCATCACAACTAAAACTTATTAAAATGTTGAGATTTAGGCTCACTATCATTAACAAAACATTCCGTCTTGATTGTGTAATCTAGAAATTATGCTCATAAATTAAAATTTAAGCAATAATTTCGCAAACTTCAGGTTACGAATACCATGCAATTATTTAGTAGATGTATCAAATATATTATATACCAATAATATCTATATGGTTAATGCAGAGGATGATGGGACCTCATTATCACCCTAATCAATTTTCAAAAATATAGGAATTTCAATTTGTATATTAGCTAGTGTCGATCAATGACCAATTTTCAAAAACAAACAGCATATAGGAATTCCTTAAATTGAAGAATCTTCTGGTTCTTCGTTAAATGTACATTTGAATTTTTAATTTTGTATCATTATTGATTCAACAATGGTCTAACTGGCGATGCCAAACAATAATACATTCAATAATTGAACTTCTAGTTCAATACAATGTTTGACATTTGAATAAGTATTCAATCAAATAGAAAACATAATTAATTCTCGAAAATATAATTAACCATGATATAATTATATAAGAATCAATATCCATATGACAGTAGTTGTATGTTTTCCTTCAAAGATAAACAAGCATTCAAAATTATATATTTTTCGAAACATGCTCTACTTTGGAGTACGTTGTATTTACTATTGCTTCTTCAAGAGCGAGATATCAATATTCTTTTGAAATATTAAAATATTCATGTCTTCAAGAGAAGTAATGTATTATTATTTAAAGTATAAATTATGTAAAGATTTACTTTTCAAGAGCAAAAATGTAAGTTATATTAGATTTTACTTCATTATGCTCTTCGGGAGCAAGTAAATTCTGACTAGAATATCAATAATAATGTGCTACTTCAAGAGCAATAATATTTTATAATAGATAGATATACGAGTACTAAATTCATAAAATATACTCATATTAAAAAGAACATGAATGAGATAATTAATCGAACGAAGAGCAAAAAAATAGATAATTGACTAGCAGAAAAGATGAAACACACTTAAAATATTGCCTTGAATTTATTAACGCAAATTCCACTGAAAAAGTAGTTACATTAGCGCAAGTTTTTTTTCCTTTTTTTGTTAACGTCAATTGACTTGATTCATAATTCATTAATGCAAACAGATAGTCATACAGAATAAAAACATAATCACTATGTGTATAATAAAATAATCATTGATTCTTCAAGAGTAATGAATCAATATTGAAATTGTAATATCATGTCCTTCTGAGACAAGTAATATTTCGTTGGAATATTAGAATAATATAATTTTTTTTTTTTTTTTTTGAAAATCTACATAATATTCTTCATAAATATTAATGGAATTGTAAATCGTGTTTCTTCATGAAAGTGCAATTAGAAATAAATTCTATTCGAGAACATAATATTAAAAAAATTAAACTTTTTCAAGAGTAATAATATAATATTATTTTAAATATTGTATGTGTGAATTTATGCTTCTTCATGAGCACCAAGATTATACAAATATCATATTCTTTTCCAAGCAATGCTATAATATTCTTGTGGAATATTAATTTAGATTGTTTCATTTCAAGAATAGTAATATAACATTTTTTTTCTGAAATGTTGATTTAGATTGTTTCTTTCAAGAACAATAATACAATATTCTTCTGGAATATTGTATTGGAATATCGAACAAAAAAATTACATTCATGTGAATGTTTATTTATCATATATTGATATAGTCAAATCGATATAATCACATCAAATAACTGCACTTCTTTATTATACAATTTAAAGTTAAGATAATACTAACCTTTTATTGAGTAGATTAAAAGAGTTTCTTCGTAAACTCAATTAGCTAGAACTTCTTGTCTTTCTTTGATTGAAGGAAAAAAAATTCTACCTCAACTAACTAAAGATTTGAAAGTAGGAAGAGAAATAAATTTTGTTAACTCAATTGATTAGAACTTCGTGCTGATAGGTGTTATGAAATATAGAGAAAAGAGAAGAAACTAGAGAAGTCAATAGAATTGTTTGTTATAATGAGAACCAAAGCTCCATGTCTATATAGAGAAAGTAGGGATGCAATAGATTTGTATGTTATAATGAGAACCAAAGCTCCATGTTTATATGGAGAAAGTAGGGATGCAATTGTAATAATTATACTAGGTTATATGGGTATAATTGTCATTCGCTGATAATCATATTATTTACAACAAATTCTATGTTTTTATAATTGAACTTTAAATTGAAAAATATGTATTTTCTTGTATTCTGTCAGCAATATTGGCATGTAAGGAAGCAAATCTAGCTATTTTCATTATTTTTCAACGACATTCAGCGTATAAGAAAGCAAATCTAGTTACTTTCATTTATATACCACACAAACAACTTGAGGAATTAATTAATGATCTTAATGTATCAGCACAGCCAGACCAACCTCAAATCAAATAACGCGGTTGCCTAAGTCACCACATTTAGGTGAGCCCCTCATATTTTAGAAACTTCCCTACAATATTCTGCCTTTTTAATTCCCATTGCTTTTCTAATGAAATCTCCGATGGAATGTTCTGCCAATAGATTTATTCGTCTGTAATAATTAAAATTGTCAATTATCAGAGTCATATCTAACTTAACAAATATGTTTTTAAAGATCCATAAACAATTGGGATACACCTACATTTGTCCAATATTGTCAAATGCAACACCTATAGTTCAAAATGTTGGGTTCATCGAAAATTCTAGATAATCTAGATGTATAATCTCTTTGGTTTTTATTCTCTTTCATTCCATTAAATTCTTTTCAATCCAAGCAAATATTCTACTAGAGATTAGAGGTTTTTTATTCAGAGAATCTTTCTCTAGCTTAGTTGAATCATCGTGGTTTTAGTATAGTATTATTGCAAGACTATCGATTGGAGAACCACGTCTACTTACAAATGTGTAAAGCATACCTACCATTCTTAAAAATACCACTTTCATCATCTACCCTTTATAAAAGGAAAAATTGTATTCATCTACTCCACATAATTCATGTCGTTGTCTTAGTTCAAACTTAAGATAGCTCTCGTGTATTCACTAAAAAATTGTTTTGTGTCACATAACAGTGACTAAATAGGAAAAAGAAAGAAGAGAAGCTAGTAAATTTAAATTATTTTGTTTTTGAGCAGTAGTCGATGAGTAACTTATAATTTCAAATTATTATTTTCTTTGACCAAAATTCAAAGTGATAGGTAAAATGAATTTGGATTACATTTATAGCCCTATTTTGAGTCCCATTTTTCAGCAATAAATTTTTCTCCACTCATTTTTAATCATATATTCTCTTTAAAAAAATAATTTTACACATAAACCTAAAATTTTTTCCTACTTTTCAACCAAACTTTCTCCAAAAAAATCGCTATTTCAAAATCAATTTTTACCAAATAATGGAGCTCAAACAAGGGCATAGTTTGTTTTCATAGTGTTAAATTGATTTGGAACGAGTTTGGAATGATTCATGTTTTTCACATTTTTTTTACAAGTTTAATTGTGCCTCCTAACTTAAAATGTTTGCGCGTTCACTACTGATCACTGTCAATAAGTTAGGATACCAAATATATTATATTGTTATTGTTGCGTGTAAATGAAGTAGTGTGGCGGTCAAGCCAACTCAACCTCTATACAAGTGAGTTAGTTGCTTAAACCCTACATCTAGATTATTTGAAATCCATTGTCCAATTTTTGCAATCCAATTTGCTATCCACCTAATTAATTGTTCACATCATTTCAAATTAATATGTTATCAATTTGATGGATTAGTGGGGAAGTTGATGATGGTAAATTTGAGATGACGTGTTAATTTAAAAATGATGTATCAATAATTAATTGGAGGGACAGCAAATCAAAGAGCAAAAATTGGACTGCAGGTCTCAACTCCATTTACATCTTCTATATTCTGATATTTGATTGAAGCAAGAGATAATGGATTATATAATTGTTCTCTGAACGATATTCTCTTGTATGAAACAAAGGCTCAACCAATGGCAAAATAATGTTTGGGATGAATTTTGAAGAATTAATATTGTGACTGAATCAAGAGATCTTTGGAATATGTTTTGGATATGCAAGAATGTGATCTCTAATATGAAATAATAATTCAACACACTTTGGGATGGACTTATGGATGTATATTTATAATATGTAGTGTTTGAGGTGAAATAGGATTGGAAAATCAGCTTAAAATCGCAAACAAGAATTTTCCGAACGTAACACAGCCGCTTGAAAGCCATTGGGGTGCCTAGCAAGCGCTCAAGATCTGTTTTGGGCGCTCAAGTGCCTAGAGGACAGCCAACGACCTCTCTTTGAGCAAACGTCAGTATTTTCATCATATCTTTCTTTCCCTCTATCGGATTGAGGAGATTCAGAATGCGTTGGAAAACTAACTTAAAGTGATACAATTTTTCTAGAAATAGTGTGTTTCAAATTTGAATGTTTTTTATAAGTATTGTTGTGAAACAAATAAGATACCAGAATAGATCTGATACTATACTTGTTGAAACCCAACCACAGGATTGAGATGTTGAAGTTTTATAGCACAATAATGAAGAATTAGATCAAGAGCAAAAGAATAAAGAAGACAAGAATATGGCTGAGGAATTAAGAGATTTTATTGACTCAAAAATAATGGAGAAAAGAGAAAATTACAATGGATCATATAATTCTAGTAATCTATTTTTTCACATTACAAAATTGTATAAAAGAGCCTAGTATTTATAAAGAACGTGTAAGGGACGTTCAAACCCTCTTGATAGAGTTTTTAATGAAATAGAATGCCAAAAAACCAAGTCTAAAACAAAGTAAGAATGAAAAAGGGGAAAAACCCCGAACAGAATAGTACCCCGAGCGTCGGGACTGGCACCGGTCTTGGCCAATTTTATTTTTTTTTCAAATTGTTTTCTCCATCCCAAACTTTTCTTCAAGTCCAATACCAATTTTCAACTCCCAATGGGCTTCTAAAATAGAACTTTAACTTGACATAGGACTCCAATAGCATTCCAAACTGAATTCTTCTTGACGTGGACTTCAATTAGAATTTTCAATACTTCAAACACTTCCACAAAGGAATTCGGGTCACACTCAAATTGCAACAATCTCTACCTTGGCAAGAATTCCACCAACAAATGAACGGCTTCTTAAACAATAACCTAAAAAATTAATTTCTCCAAGAAAACACAATACTTCACATCTTCCAATGAATCCAAGCACTACTCTTGCAGAGTTATCTCGGATTCCCAAAAAAATAATGATTTTATAATTTACCAAAATAGGCAGTAACATACCCCAAATCAGAATCAAACCCCAAATGCATTTAAAGAATGCACATTGCTAGATTGTATATCTTCTACTCCACTTAAACATGCTCAACAAAATCAACATCCATATACCCTTTTTCACTGGGTCCAGTGGCAAAGCGGCATTATCCATATTTTCTGAACTCCACTGAGTTGTATTCTTCAAATCTGACCTTTTATGAGTTCCTAAAGGTATTATACCAAACTGAATTTTCACCACGATACTAATGTGTGCTGATTGACTATTCTAGACTCTACACGTCCCAACAAGATATATAACTGAGACATTTCCGTCCATCCATACAACTTGGACACCTTCACAAACCTTCAAAGCTCTACATCCACCAAAGAACTTATAACCTTTTGAATTAAGGATAGACAACGAGATGAGATTGTTCTTCAAATCAGGAACATGTCAAACATGGCCAAGTGTTCTAATTATTCCATCCAAAAGTTTCAATCTGACTGTACCAATTTCAACAACCCGACAAGGTGCGTTGTTTCCCATAATCATGACACCTTTGGAAACAGTTTCATATGTAGTAAACAAGTCCTTATTATGACACATATGAAACACACATGTTAAATCAAGAATCCAATCCTCCTCTGATTTAGACTCGATATCAAAAATAGCCAAGAGTTCTCCATCAAAGTTTTTCGCGAGGTCTGTTTCGCCTGATGTATCTGATTGCTTCCCATATCGACTTGCAGCCAACATTTCTTGAATTTTCAATTTGTAGCAATCTTTCTTTGTGTGTCATTTTTTCTTGCAATAGATACAAATCTAATTACTAAACTTAAACTTTGATCTACCCCTTCCAGAACTACCATGACCAACCAGGCCTTCTCTATCCCTGGCTTTAGAAACCAGATGCTCAATCTTCTCTTTTGAATACGAAACATCATTCACCCTCTTTATGGTGAGAGTATCACGACTATATAAAATCATATCTCTAAATGAAGAAAATGAAGTAGGCAACGAACACAATAGGATCAAGGCCAAATCTTTTTCGTCATACTCTACTTTCAAAGTTTCCAAATCAGTGACGATCTCTTTACATACAACCAGATGATCTTCCAATTATCTTCCTACCATTCGATGAGAGTATAAATGCTGCTTAAGGTTCAACTTGCTTGTCAGACTGTTATTCATGCACAATTGCTCCAACTTCAACAATGATGCAGCTGCTGAAACCTCTTTCAAAACGTCCTGAAAAATAGTATTTGATAGATGAAGATGAATGTGAGAAAATACCTTTTTATCCTCCCATAATTTCTCATCCACGGTCAAAGTTGCAGGCATCTTGTCAATTCTTAGCAACGCATCATCCAAATCCAACTGTGCGAGTACTGCACGCATATCTTAACCTGCCATTGCAAAAATCTAGAGCTCCGATCCAAAAGCGAAATGTTATAGTTCATGGAAACCATCACAAATAAAAACCTCAAACAAATCAAACTCTATACTCTTGCGGAACTGTTGAACTTGGGCTCTGATACCACTTGTTGTGAAATAAATAAGATACTAGAATAGATCTGATACCACATTTGTTGAAACCCAACCACCAGATTGAGATGTCGAAATTATAGGGTACATAATGAAAAATTAGATCAAGAACAAAAGAATAAAAGAAGACAAGAATATGGCAGATGAATTAAGAGATTTTATCGACTCAAGAATAATGGAGAAGATATAAGATTACAATGGATTCTATAATTCTAGTAATCTATTTTCACACATTACAAAATTGTATAGAAGAGTCTAGCATTTATAGGGAACATGTAGGGGACGTCCAAACACTCTTGGTAGAGTTGTTGATGAAATAGAATGTCAAAAAATCGAGTCCAAAACAAAGTATGAATGAAAAATGCGAAAAAAAACTCGAACAGAACAGGCGGTGCCTAGGCACTGTACCTCGGGCGCAAGCTTGCGCCAGGTCTCGGCCAAATTTTTTTTTTTTTCAAATTTTTTCTCCATCTCAAACTCTTCTTCAAGTCCAATACCAATTTTCAACTCTCCATGGGCTTCCAAAATAGAACATCAACTTGACATAGAACTCTAATAGCATTTCAAACTGAATTCTCCTTGACGTACGCTTCAATTAGAATTTTTCAATATTTCAAACACTTCAACAAAGGAATTCGGGTCACACCCAAATTCCAACAAGTATCGTAGCTTGTAACTGACTCACTACAACAAAAACAGTCTACGGCAACGTTCGAAAAATGTTGCCGTAGGCCTACGGCAACGTTTGAACGTGTGTTGCAAAATCAAGTGTTGTCGTAGAGTGGGAGGTCTACCGCAACGTTTGGCAAACGTTGGGTAGATGGATACCGCAACGTTTGCCAAACGTTGCCGTCTGTCATTTTACAATTTTTTTAAAAAATTTGCATAATTAATTTATTTGATTTCCAACAAACCTACTAAAACAAATGCTTACAAATTAGTCGTATGTAATCAAATGTTACGTAATTCTAATAAACAAAAATAAGGGATATGATTCAATACAATATGCTAACATCATTAGCATACTCAAAAGGTTAACATCATTACCCTATTCAAAAAAATTGCAATCACAGTTGACCAACAAAAAAAGATTACAAAACATTCGATTCATATCTGAATTTGCTTCTGTGACCGCAGGTTGTCCCTGCATATAACAAAAGTAATAAGGGTATAATTAGCATGTAAATCAACTACTAACAATATGCAATGTCAAAAATTATCAACTCTCAATCATAGCCTTATACAATATGCTAGCTAAAGAACATCAACATCCAACAACATGTTAGCTAAAAAAAACCAACAAGACAACTTTGACATGTCCTAACTGTGACTAACTTTTATGAAAATTTTGACAGAGTTCCCCTGTAATGTAGACTAAAACCACCTGAACAATAGGCAATACCATCAAACCAAAAACATATAATTTAAAATAGGGTACACCAGCCCCTCAAAAGTACATTCTAGCTAAAGAATATCAACATCCAACAAAAACTGGCTAGCTACGGAACATCAACAAATACCAAATCTCAGCCACAACTTCATCCAACAATATGCTAGCTAAATAACATTGACAAAGCAACTTTGACATTTCCTAACTGTGACTGACTTTTATGCAAATTTTGACAGAGTTCCCCTGTAATGCAGACTAAAACCACCTGAACAATAGGCAATACCATCAAACCAAAAACATATAATTTAAAATAGGGTACACCAGCCCCTCAAAAGTACATTCTAGTTAAAGAACATCAACATTCAACTAAAACATGCTAGCTAAAGAATATCAACAAATACCAAATCTCAAACACAACTTACTTCTACAATATGCTAGCTAAACATTAACATCCAACAATATGCTAGCTAAACATCAACATCCAACAATATGCTAGCTAAATAACATTGACAAAGCAACTTTGACATTTCCTAACTGTTTTGACAGAATTCCCCTGTAATGCAGACTAAAACCACCTGAACAATAGGCAATACCATCAAACCAAAAACATATAATTTAAAATAGGACACAACAGCCCCTCAAAAGTACATTCTAGCTAAAGAACATCAACATTCAACTAAAACATGCTAGCTAAAGAACATCAACAAATACCAAATCTTAGCCACAACTTACTTCTACAATATGCTAGCTAAAACTTGTACACTTCATATATATTGCTCATAAACATTAAAAATGAGAAAATGCAATTCCCCGAAATAGAAATAAATTCACATACCTTCATCAAAGAAGTCTAATACTGCTCTTTGGCCAAGCAACAGTACTTCCCACGGCTTCGCGAAGAGTTCGAATTTCATCCGTAGGTCTGTACAAGGTCAATTGATCCATATACACTTCTTCAACCCAAACCTTCCAACAGTCTCTTCCAAGTGGCAAGTGATGCACCTTCGAACTTGGGTCTGTTGTTGCAATTCTCCCTTCTGCTACAACTTCTTCGTCCTCAAACATGTACCAATGAAGTAGATGACACCTAGCATTTTCCACATGTGCAATACCTCCTTGGACACCACTTCCTTGGTGTGACTACAAATTTATAGTAAATAGAAAATATGTTTTTTATATTAGTATACTTCAGTCAAAATTTATAAAGGATATAACTTGTAATAATGTAAGATACAAAAACCTGAGGAGTAAACGCATTTGAATTCCTATCCTCCAGATTCTGAAAATGATACAAAGATTATAAAAGTTATTCTACATATATTTGGATGTATTACGTTATATTATCACAGTATAAATAATGGTCAAAAGTTCTAACCTGTTGACTTAACTTGAGAAGTGCTTCAACATTTTCTTCTAGTGCTCACATCCTTGCCGATTGAGTTTGTAATTGACTTTCAAGCTCTCTAACTCTCCCATTACTTTGAATTTGTCCATCCACTTTTGATGGTGCAACTCCACATCCAAGTCCTCGAACTCTTCCATGACGTTCAGGGCCCAACACTCGAGCAACAGTATCGTCGCGGATGGAATCTTCTACTGATATATTAGAAATTGATTGAGCACAATCTTCAATCTTTTTCTGCACACTCATGTAAGGAAGATTTTATACTAACATGTGATATAATACAACCATTTTTAATGTGATATAATATGAAATTTGAAATAATACACATACCAAAGTCTCAGCAACTGCTTCATTTATTGGTTTTTCATCCTTCCTAAGATGTCCATGAGTCCATACTTTAGTTCTTAATCCTTTGATATCTGGATTTTGTTTTTTCTGCAATGCAAATCTAGTAATTAGCATATACTAGTATGGTTGAATTTTCAAGTAAGAAGATTAAATGTGTTTGTAATTGTACCATTTCATGAGCCATACGTGGATAACCCTTTCGACCCATAGTGTGGAGAAACTTCTGATTACTTCTCAAAATGCTAAACTTGTTGCTTTTTTCCTATTAAGAAAATAAAAAAGTATACTATTAAATCGAATTATAAAGGTTTTAAGCTTCATATGCAAATATACTTACATGAAAGTCAGCAGAAAGAGTATCCTCAACAAATTTCTTCCACGCTTCTTCAGAATTAATATTCTTTGGTCTAAGAAGAGCAATAGTGCGTGCTCTATTCACAGATGATTCGACTTGAGTTCTGATTTGTGTTCTCAACCTTGATTTAAATGTCCTCCAATACTTTCCCATACATTGAAATGTCATTTTTTTATGACAATCACTCACATTGAACCTTTGCTGAATTCGTGCACAAAAATAAATTAAAAACGAATCAATGTGCTTCATAGAGTTCTAATTGTAAAAGGTAGCTAAGAAATATACCTGTATGAAACTCCAAAGTTCAATTTTTTTCTTTTCATCCACCGAAGGCCAATCTTTACTTACAACAGACACATGTTCCCGTACCATAGCTCCAACTATGCTAGCAAATTTATCTGAGTTGTAGCCAACTACTTGCCCATATTCATTAAACTCGAGCTCCATCTTCTGATAATTCTTTTCGGGAATCATCTTCGCTTGGGTTGGACCCCTTTTCTTTTTTCGGCACATTTATATTTGATGGTGGCGTGCTTTGCTCATCATTATTTGGAGTGGATATTGTATGTTCTGGTTCGATCCAAGGTCTTAATCGTTTATTAGTCTCTCGAATTGCAGCAGCAATTGCAAAGCTTCGTCGTTTCGAATTCTTAGTACTTTGTGTACTTGACTGTACGAGTGCTAGATCTTTTTCCCAAGTCAGAATGGTTGAAAATTGTTTATTGCAGCTGAAATTCAAAAATAAATAAATAAAGTGTTAAAGAGAATGAATAATGTCGAAAATTATTTTATTGCAGCTATTTGACAGATTCAGCAAGTGAGAGAATAAATAATTGGAGGGAGTGATTTGAATAGAATTTAAACAAAAAAAAAAATTGTCTAGAAGGGGGGAATAAGTGTATCTATAAAATATTTATGCATACGTTTAAATTTGAACCGAACCCATGCATTAGGCCTCACAATTTTCTAGATGGCCTGACCTGGCCGGGTTATATAATGCGTGCATGTTGTGTCACTTAGATATGACTTACTCTAGATATAATTATATTTTAAATGTCGAATTCACTTGAATTTTTGAGGGTTTCATCTTCCTTTTAGTATTTGGTTCATTGGTTAGAGATAGATTGTCTATATAAAAATTTGAACTAGAATTAATTTCCAATAGTTAGGAATTTATTAACAAGTAGCTTCTTAATTTTTTCTTGGTTTAGGAAGTAATAACAAAAGTTCAAAAATATTTTTCACGAGTGATATGTTAACTATCCAAAATAGTGTCAAAGATTAAATCTATTCTTATCTATAGATCGAGCTAATATTTATTTTCATTGTTTATTTTTGGACACAGAACTTCTAATATTTTATTACAGATATATGACATAAGTTGAAATTCAATGCGTAACAAAGAGGAGGAAAAGAATAGAATGTAAACAACATGTGGTCAAGGTGAAACAGGATAAGCTTTTTTTCTCCTATCTCTTGTTCACCGTTCATTTTCATTTATTTATAAGTTCAACCATTTATAAAATCCAAAAATGATTGGAGTTAAACTTTAAAGTTTACCAAAGAAAAAAATAGTGTTACGTTTTGGTAAAAGGTCTCATTTTAGTGCTATTTCTATCAGATTTCACACGGGAAAAAGGTTCATTCTCTTTGACAATCCAATATGTCCTAAATTTCATTGTGCACTTAAAGAGACTTTTTTGCTGATATAAACAAAGCACATAAATGAGCATATGATAGAAACTTTGATATATTTTACGTATACGTTTGTCGAGTCATCACCCTGTTATTGTTATTGTTATTGTCATTTTACGAAGGCTAATGATTTGCAGCTGTTTGACAGATTCATCCACTTGCGTTAATGATGGATTGGAGGGAGTGGTTTGAATAGAATTTAAATTCATAGCTTGTCTCGACTCCCACCAACTTCAACTCTCATAATTTTGTCTTACACATAGAAGAGAGGGAAAATATGATAATAACAATTTTTGTTAAATTGATCACAAAGTGGGGACATTCGAGACAAAGAAGGTGAATGGGTTGTCTAGCAACAATTTCAGCCAATTCAACAATACGTCAATACCCAAACATAGCCAATTCAACAATACGTCAATACCCAAACATCAGCAATACCATTCCAATTTCACAACTTGTCTGCTAGTGATTCTCTGTTTTTAAGAATTGATTTTGGAGCCATTAAAGTTAACCTTTTCTCACAAGCTACCAGCTCATTTCAGTGAAATGCTGACCGTTGAAGGACTCAACGGTCCAAAAATGGCTTTTCATCCACAATTTAATCCCTAGTAGACAAGCCTCAATTCCATAATAGACGACACAGAAATGGAGCAAGAACTGAAAATAGAAAAAGGACCAATTTCTTTCAAGACTCAAGCAACGTTTGCCGATAATCTAATTGCTAAAGAAATTAAGAAAATACCTAATCTGGGAGGAAGAGAGAACAGAGAGGTCACTGCAGACAGGGGCGGAGGTTCGCGACTTCGCGTTATGGTGGTGGAATGGGTTTTGTTTGTTGTCGCCTCTCTGCCCACTGCTGGCTTCACGGTGGCTTCGCACTCGTCAATCGTCACTGCAGGTCGCTGGAGGAGGAGTCAACTGCAGACGGAGGGCGAGGTTCGCGACTTCGCGTTGGTGGTGGAAAGGGTTTTGCTTGCTCTCGCGTTATGGTGGTGGAATGGATACCAGTTTCGGGCGTGGAATGGATACCAGTTTCGGCTGCCCTTGACGGATTGGGGAAGAAGATGGATTGTCTCCTCTGAACGTTCGGTAGGTATATGTTACGGGTTATGGATTGGGCCGGTAAATGGGTTATGGATTGGGTTTGAATTGAAATGGGTTTACGGGTCGATTAATTTTGTTTTAAAATATTGGATTGGGCCTTGTTTGTGGGTACGTTGTTGGGTTTGAATTGAAATGGCCCCTTGTTCAAACGTTGCGAAAAGTCTCACTTTTGGCAACACTCAGCAAACGTTGCGAAAAGGGCGACTTTTCGCAACACTCAGCAAACGTTGCGAAAAGGGCGACTTTTCGCAACACTCAGCAAACGTTGCGAAAAGGGGTCTACTGCAACATTTTTCTGAAAAACGTTGCTAAAACTCATTTATACTAATTAATGGCAACATTCACTTCCTAAAATGTTGCCAAAAGATCCTTTTGGCAACATTTATCAACAAATGTTGCCTTTTTAATGTTGTGAATGACTCTTTTTGTTGTAGTGAGTACTTGTGCGACACTTGGGCACTTCTTTAACTTTTAATTGATCTCATTGAACATATGTGATCTTCTTGGACATCTTTGAGCTCTTTGACTATTTCAAGACCTATACTATCAATCCATTGATTTTTTAATTTAATTATATCTCCATTACTTTAATTGTGTCTACGGAATGGCGAATTACAAATAGAGACCTAAAATATTAGAATCAGTTAAGATATATACTCTTCAAATCATTACATTTGGTAAAACTATTGCATTCATTTGAGTAC
This sequence comes from Fraxinus americana, assembly GCA_035079005.1. Classification (NCBI taxonomy): domain Eukaryota; kingdom Viridiplantae; phylum Streptophyta; class Magnoliopsida; order Lamiales; family Oleaceae; genus Fraxinus; species Fraxinus americana. The sequence continues at coordinate 12,838,647 of CM068706.1, read as the reverse complement.
GGAAACTCAACATTTAAGGTTAAAATCGGTTTCAGTTAAGATATATACTCTTCAAATCATTACATTTGGTAAAACTATTGCATTCATTTGAGTACGGAAACTCAAAATTTAAGGTTAAAATCGGTTTCTGTTGGTTTTGCATGGCTGTATTAAAATTAGATGTTCTCAATTCAACTAGTGCATGTGTATTAATTTGCCCTACAAATTTCATCATAATCAAAATCTATTTCAAGCAATTATGTTTACCATTTTTTTGTAAGAAATTTGCCTTTCTCCAATGTCATTAGATGTGGTTTCAGGTAGGAAATAATTGTTCCGGTCTTATATCACCCAAGAACCATGACATGATCTTTTGCCCTAGTGAGTAGTTACCACATTCATACCAAAACGATTTTCATTTATGACAAACTATTGAGAATAAGAATTGTGATAAGTGATTTTTCAACAAAAAAAAAATAGAGGAAGAGATAATAATAATAATAATAATAATAATAATAATAATAATAATAATAATATTTTAAGTAGAATATTTATTTAATGTAATTGGCAAATCTGTGAACAAAATGGACTTAAATTGATATCTTGTAAAAGTCAAGGAGTAATGCTCAAATAGTAAAAAGTTATGTTATACTAGGTCTAGGGTTCAAGAATGGAAAATAAGGAAAAACGGCGCCGGAATATCGCTATCTTATCGCCAAGGTTTGGCTCAAGCGTCAAAAACAAAAACTGTGTCGCCCACTTGTCACCTCGTCGTCGCTCGACTGTCCCTCGCCCTTCGCTCGAGCGACAGTGCTATCCAGGATTTTTTTAATTCGTTTTTTAAAGGCTTTTTGTTTGGCCCATCCATTCCTTAACCTAACCTATAAATACCAAACGAAACATAACGTTTTTTCCAAGGTTGATCATTAAGCAAACACTTAGCTTTATGTTTTTTCATCAATTACTCTTCAACCTTCGTTATCCACATAGTTATCTGTTCTTGGCGGTGAGAAAAACATCAGATTCATAATCCAAATACCAAATTACTGCTTCCTTCATATCTGTCAGAATTTCTAAAGATCAAAGGAAGGTGACTTGAGTACGTTGAAGAATGCGGTGTTCTTCGTGCATCCATAGGAGATAGACGATTTCACAAAGTTAAGAGTTACAGCAGGAGAGCGCAATCCAGGAGAGCTGTTGGGATTACAGTTAGGAGAGTAGATAGTACGTGTCATTGCCTAGCTTGTAGACCGTAAGTTAAAAATCATTTATAGTGGATTGTTGACTGCCAAAATGTCCGAATGTTTTACTCAGTTTGGTTTCTCCATGATCAATTCTGTGTTATTTATTGCTTTCATAATTACGGCAATTCAACATAGGAAAATATGAATTGCATGATTAACCATCTAGAAAATAATTAATAGTGACTTATTGCTATTTAATTATAAAGTAATTATAATTTCGCATATTCACATATTAACCCCCATCTAGGTGTTGTTAGGGTCGAACTACGTATTTTCAATTGATATCGGAGCCTTAATTCGATTCCCGGCCCTTAATAAATTCTAGATGGGTCAGTCATTGTATGTGCCTCCATTTTTCGATGGAAGCAACTATGCTTGTTGGAAAGTTTGAATGAGAGCTTTTCAGGGGGAGAAAAGAAATATATTTATGTAATTAAACTCGTTTTTAAGGTCCTAAAAATCATATGGGTTTGACTTTCATTAGTGAGGACAATCCTTAATTAATAGTGATGTTCACATATCTCTTCTCACAAATTTAAGGTTTGGAGTCATGTTCACAATAAAATAGTGCCACTTTACACGCGTGAGTTTCCTATACACTTTACTCCGTTTTGAACTTGATTGAATACGTGGGAAAGTTTTATTTATAATGTTTTACTTGTGAGCACATGCATATTTGAGTTCATCTAATTGTCAAGGGCTTAACTTAACTTTAAAAAAAATAGGGTGCTATTTTCTTAATTTTCAAAAATTCAGTACTATTTTTGTCAACTAGTTTGTAGCTTATCGTTGAGCCATGCTCGAGCGATAGAAGTAGAAGCTGACTCGCTCGCTTATCGCTCGACTTTCGCTCAAGCGACAAGCCATAATTTTTTACACATTTTTCCCACTTTTCCTCTTGATTTCTCCCAAAACTTCTCCAACCCACGTCCAATTTGTGTTTTACCCACACTTCAAATCATCGCATTGGTTCTGCATCGGATGATGAGCCCATGCGAAAACTTTCTCTTTTATTGGCGCCCGATAGGTAGGCTATTAGATTGAGTCGAAAGCCTACCAACGCATAATCCGATTCGTGTTATTTCATTGAATCCACTATTTTCAAAAGGTAAATCACTAAAACCCCTATTTTCTCAAGTTTTCTTCAATTTCTTTTGGGTTTATGGTTTTTGGTCATTCTTGTCTCAATTTTGGCATTTGTCTTCATCTGTTTAGTGATTATCATGCTACATTATCACGTATTGCACAAATTTGCACCAACATTTGGCTTGTTTGGCGGATTTTTGACTATAATTGTGGTATTTCTTTTGCATGTCTATCATTTTTAGCTTCTTTCTGATAGATTTGGATAGATGTTAGTGGTTACATTACATGTTGTTGATTTGAGAATTGGAGTTGTGGAGACGTTGGGCGCTTACTTTTCATTATCGGCATATTTTTGCTTGATTGTGAGTTTGTTTTGTTGATTTTTTTATTGTTTGAGTTGTGGGTCATTGATGGTTTGTAATGGTGGTGTTTTTGGGTTGGAGTGGTGATTGTGTTAGTTTCATTGTACCCACGTTTGATCGTGTTGCGGTTAGTAGTTTTAGATGTGTTGTTTTGGATTATCTGGTTATAAGTTGGAAGTGTGACGTTTGTTTTCCGTTATGCATGCGGGGCACACAGATTCACTGGTTTTAGTTATAGTCCCGGTTTCTTTTTGGTGTTGGCCCCATGTGGGGTTCTCACGTCATACATCATGTCTTCACGTCACCTACGTCTAGGTTTCACGACATCTTTTTGTGCATTCATTCACAAGTGCGTTGCATATGCATTTTGCCTTGTTTCGCGTGCTTTCATGCATTTCATGCATCTCTCTCATATCATATCGAGTTATTGATATATTGGTTTTACACATTTCAGATGCCGTCTAAGAGAGCTCGTACTGCTGCTTTGACACATTGTACATCCACTTCTTACAATAGCTCTAGGTTTGTCTCTACGATTACCCAAGATACTTTTGGGTCACAGTTTTCTTTACATCCCGTTTTATTTGAGCACGAGGTCATTCTGTCTAACTTGTCACCCGACATCGCTGCTATTTTCACTTCTCGGGGATGGGAGCCTTTACTGGTTAAGTTGACGCCTCCCCCTAGCCTTCTCGTTCAAGAGTTTTATGCTAACATTCATGATGTTAGTTGTTCGACTTTTAGGATTTTTCTTCGGGGTAGGACAGTTATGATTACACCCAATGTCTTATCCAGTCTAGTACATATCCCTAGGATCGTTCATCCTTTATTCCCTTACCTTTCTGTTGATAATCTTCCAGAGGACTCTCTTGTCCGTTCTACGGTGTTTAATACACCGTTGGTGGGTGGTCCTGGTATGATGCGCACTGGATCTCTTCCTAGTGATCGCTAGATTTTGTTGCGCATTGTGTGCATGAATATGTGGCCCGTGTCGCATACATCTTCTCTACCTATGGAGAGGGCTCGATTTGTATACGTCTTACTGCATAGCGAATCTATTGATCTTCCCACCTTTATTTACCAATATATTCTTCAGGTTTTTAGGGTTACGGGGACGCAATTGTGCTTGTTGTATGCTTGTTTGATTTATCGGTTGGTGACAGCCTTAGGAGTTAGTTTTCTGGAGGGGGTTCTTAGGAGGGTTTTTCGACAGATTTGCCACATTACTATTTCCTAGAGTCGATTCCATGGTTCATCTGAGCCAGCTAAGCCAATCGATATGACTGTGCCTGTTGATCTTATTGATGACCTTCTTTCTGTTGATCCATCTGATTTTCCTCCTCCTTTTTCTTCTGCTCATTCACCCGCTGATATTCCATCTTCTACCTCTGCTTCTCCTCCCGCTGAGTCTACTCCTCCACCTGTTGATATACCGTCTGTTCCCATTGACCTATCTGTTGCACTTATGGGACAGATGATCGTGCTGATCGAGCAACAGGCTCGGATGATGGCAGAGCTTATACAGCTACGAGCTACAGTTGATCGACACACTACCGAGTTTACTACGCTTCAGGGTGCTAATGGGTATCTTCAATGAGGGCTTCTGTGGATTCGTCGCCACTAGAATGATGGTGCAGCCTCTAAGGAGATGACTGATTCCGATGATGCGACAATGCAGCTTAGTTGATAGTTTGCCCTTTGTTATTTTGCGACAAAAATGAGGAGTAAATGTATATGATATTTTCGATGTATAGGATAATTTGATTTGACATGATGTATCTACAAACTTTTGATTAAATGATAATTTTCAGTATTGCTAAATTAAGTTTTGATGTTTTGTAGTATCAATGTTTTGTTTTGGTATAATGGGTTACATTGATATTATCTCTTAATTTAATTCATGAAATGACACTGAAAAATAAATTATGAGTTATTAGCTGCTTCATTCATTTTTACAATTAGTACTGCTTGATTAACTGCTTAAATTGGTTTTACATATAACACTGTTTCACATATATTTTACATTGGGTGCTTGAGTTATCTATTTCAAGAAATAGGTTTTGATATATGAAAAGCAGAGTTTGATCAAGATAGTTTTTGGTTGTGTCAGTTTTTGAGTATGTATTTTTTTACTACTGCCTTGACTTTAGATTGTAGTTTTGTCACATCATGCCAAAGGGGAAGCTCGTTAGATATTTAATGTAATTGACAAATCTGTGAACAAAAAGGACTTAAATTGATATATTGCAAAAGTCAATGAGCAATGTGCAAATAGTAGAAAGTTATGTTATATTAGGTCTAGGGTTCGAGAATGGAAAAGAAGGAAAAATGGCCTTGAAATATCGCTAGCTTATCGCTAAGATTTGGCTCAAGCGTCAGAAACAGAAACTACGTCGTCCACTGGTCGTCTCTTCTTCGCTCGAGTGAAGGGTGAGCGACGTCGCTCGACTGTCGCTCACCCTTCGCTCAAGCGATAGTGCTATCTAGGAATTTTTTAATTCATTTTTTCAAGGTTTTTGTCCGACCAATCCATTCCTTAACCTAACCTATAAATACCAAACGTCACAGAAAGTTTATTCCAAGGTTGATCATTAAGCAAACACTTAACTTTTCATGTTTTGTCAGAGTTTCTGAAGATCGGGGGAAGGTGACTGGAGTTCCAGTCATTGAAGAACGTGGTGTTCTTCGTGCATCCACATGAGATAGACGAATTCACAAAGTTAAGTGTTGTTGTAGGATAGTGAAATTCAGGAGAGCTTTGAAAACTGCAGCTGAGTGATAGTACGTGTCGTAGTCTAATTGATAGACTGTAAGTTATAAATCGTTTATAGTAGATTGTTGACTGGCAAAGTGCCCGAAATTTTTACCCAGTTGGGTTTCTTCGTGATTCTGTGTTATTTATTTCTTTCATAATTGTGGTAATTCAACATAGGAAAATATGAATTGCATGATTAACCATCTAGAAATTATAATTAATAATGACTTGTTGCTATGTAATTATAAAGTAATTATAATTCCGCATATTCACCCATGATCACCCCCCTCTAGGTATTGTTAGGGTCGAACTACTTATTTTCCATTATAAACGTAGATTATATGATAGACACTTTAACCGCTTAATAAAGAAATAAGATTCTTCCGTCACACGCGAGGTCCGCCTCAGCATGATTCACATGACTTTTTAAATTGTTATATTACGCGCGTCTCTTCTCAAATTGTTAAACTACACGCACGTTCTTGCGTGTCAAGTTAATTTCCTAGGCTTGCACCATTTGTAAATTATGTCTCTTGTAATCCAGCCAAATTAAATATCCAGAAGGATTCTCTCCGATTTTCCAGTAAAAGTTGGAGTAATAGCTCAATCAATTGAATTTATTTTCCCTTTTACAGGAGACCATTTTGGTCATTTAATCAAGTTTTCCTTCATATATATAAGAATCATTTCACCCTTAAATGTGCCCAAAGAGTAAAGCAGTGCCCTTCTTCAGTGTGGTAGTGAAAATTAACCAAAATCTCTCTAAGTTCAAACACACGCACACAATGGAATGGCCAAATTTTGAGCGTTCACCTTTCAATGATGACCTTTCTTGGTATGATCTGTTCTCCCCTAAATTTGAGGTTGAGAATCCGAAAAATTGGACCACTGAAGAGAGCAAGTTGTTTGAAAATGCTTTGGCTGAAGTTGAGCCAGACAATCCTGCCTTCTTTGAAAATGTTGCATCAAGGATTCCATGGAAGTCAATTGACGAAATCAAAATTCACTACCAAGCCTTGGTTGAAGATGTAGAGATGATTCAGTCTGGTGTTTACCCTATTCCCAAATATGAAACTGATGATCAGGACAACCGAGATGAATTACAAGTTAGCAATGAAAAGGAATCTCCATCACCAGCGACTAAAAAGACATGCAATTGCCTGCAACGCCGAAGGGGAGTTCCATGGACGGAAGATGAACATAAGTATTTTTCTTATGCTTTAACTTCATTTTTATTATTTTTACAGTAATTATTGGAGTATTTAACAATTAATTTCTTTCCTTTTTGAGGAGATTTTTAATTTTAAACAAGTATGTAGATTGCATGCTAGATCTTTAAGTTTGATTCTCATTTCTTGGTTTTTCAATTTTTTTTCTTTTCCCTAAATCAAAGTACGATGAGGGAAAAGTATTTATTAATATCAAAATGAAATGAAATAAAATACAAATTTTAGAAGAGACATACAACCGGACCTCCAAAATTTCTGCTACCTGGATCTCCATTTTATTATATTTTTTTCCCGAATCACACAGGTACTTTTTGGACCCTCTCTCTCTCTCTCTCTCTCATTTGAATTCAATAGCTATGTGCCAGTTTCAAGTTTAAATTTCTTTCCCATTTTTTACATGCATTTCTGAGGTCTCCTTCTCCGGGGTTTTTTATATTGATAGACCAGCAAAATATTATTTAATCAACCACAAAAATTTACACGATTAATTGACATAGATGTAATCACAGGTTGAAATCTGTTGCATGCAAAAGTTCAAGAAACTCAATGCCTACCTACCATTTCGTAGTCAGCGGAACCCAAAATTAATATTAAAAAACAAATTAAAGCACGTCAGGGTTATGGCTTCTAGCACACAAAAAATCAACTCTTTTTTCAGTACATTCATTTTCTAGTGATGTCAACTTTCTTGTTGCACTTTTATCAGAAAATTCGCCATATTTTTCTGGTCTTTAGCTTGACTCGGATATTTCATTATTTTTTCTTGCAGGTTGTTCCTCATGGGTCTGAACAGGTATGGGAAAGGAGATTGGAGGAGCATCTCAAGGTATTATGTCATTAGCAAGACCCCAACCCAAGTTGCAAGCCATGCACAGAAATACTTCCGACGACGAAACGGCTCGACCCCAGTGGATAAGCGTCGACCCAGCATCCATGACATTCAGAGGGTCAATCCCACCATGTTGGATTCAGTGCCTCCAACAAATACCAACTATATTAATAATCCCCCAATCATTGAAGGACCAAACTCTTTCCCCACGGGCAACACTCTTTCCATGTTCAATAACAATTTTGAATCCAATTTCAATGGGCAGCTTGGTGATTTTTCAAGTGTCCAAAACCCTATGTTTCCACCAATTCACACCACATTCCTAGCAACTAATCATATGCTCAATCAAGCTTCTACTTCCTATTCTGCACCCTGCATGTTCCCATCCATGCAAAACCAACCCTGCGGTTGATCAGGAGGAGGATGCTAGCACTTGTCTTCTATGGTGCTATATTGTCATCTGTTTCATGGAAAGTGCACACAACATTTTTGCTTGGCACTTCCTTTGTTTAGTTAACTTTGCTGTCTAGTTAATTTTGCGCCTCAAATAATGTAGAAGTAATTTTAGTGAAATATGACTTCTATGATTTTATAATTGAACTTTAGTTACAAAATGTGCGTTCTTATGTTCTATCGCAACAATTAGGGTTGGTTGGTTGTTTTCAATTTTGGAAAATAGCCAAAACTCATTTTCAGACATTTCTGAAAATTCATTTTCAGAAACACTGTTAAACTTATAACATAAAACTCAAAACACATTTTTAACGTTTTAAATATTTTAAGTGTGAACTCTAAGAATATTCAAGACCAGTATTCTAAAAAGTGACCCTAGGCGTCGCCAAGGCGTGATGTGATGCGTGGTGAAAACGCCAAGCTAGTGGCTTGGCGCGTTGACCACTAATGCGTGCCTAGGCGTGATTATCCGAGCATAGGCGAGCATTATTGCCTTTTTTATTTTTATTTTTTTACATCTATTTTAAGTTAAAACTTAAATATTGATTTACATTTGAAATTATCTTTTTGTTGGAAATTTTTGAAAAAATATATGAAGTTTCTATAAATCTGTTTTAGATATTTGATATGCATTATTTTTAATTATTAAATGATTTTTTGATTGATGAAAAATTAAAATAATATTAAATAAGATGTCATTTTACATTTTTTTACGTATATGCCTTGCCTAGCCCATGGCTTGGCCTTCACGCATTACGCCTTTTAGAATACTGCTCAAGACATGGGAAATAAACTTTTAAATAAAATTTAATTTACATAAAATTCTAAAAAATAAAAACATAAAATTCTAAAAATTTAAAATTTCAAAAAAAAAAACTAAAATATTTGATAAATTCTAAAAAAATTAAAAATTTGTAAAATAAAATCTAAAAAAAAAATTCTAAAAAAATTCTTGAAAAAAAAATTATTAAAAAAAAAAAAAAACAGTTCAAGCTCTATGTGATTATTAAAACGAATATTCTAATATTTAACTGAACAAAGATAAAATTCTCATTCCTTGTCATTAATTTTTATTTTCTATATTTTGCTAACTAAATTTATGATTTGTTTTTGTTTTACTTTTGTAGCGGAAAAAAACTGTAAGATTTACCAATTTTAAAATGTATATATTGCTTGATTATATATTAACATGAAATTATTCTATTCTATTGAATATTCAGTTTTATGGAATAAATGCCATGAAACAATTTTTCTCAAAATTTCAAACCAAACGTATTTCTAATTTTCTTTTTTCTAAAAATAGATTTTCAAATGACAAGCTAAACGCGATTTTAATAATCTTAAAATAGATCCTCAAAATAGAAAATTGAAAATAATTTCAAGACTCAATGTTGAAAACTAAAGTAAAAACCAAACGAGCCCTTAGTGTGCGTGGGAAGCAAATCCAGCTATATTCATTATTTTATCATAGACAAGTACCGCACAAGGAAGAAAATCTAGCTATTTTTCATTATTTATCAGCGACAAGTAGCATATAAGGAAGCAAATCTAATTATTTTCATTGATATACACCACAAACAACTCGATGAATTAATTAATAATCTTAATGGATTAGCGGAGCCGGACCAACCTCTAATCAATTAAGGGAGGTGCCCGAGTCTTCGTATTCGAGGTCTTAAATGATGATATTTTACCATTTTTTAGATAAAATACTGCATAACTTGTGTTATATTTCATTTTGTAGGTAAAACTCAATGTTTAATAAAGAATTGGAGAAAATAATGCAAAGATAGCGAAAAATGGCTCAATTGTATCAAATATAAAGTTCGGGGACTGAAATGCAAATATTCAGAAATTACATCGAAGCCCACGATAAAGATTTGAGAGTATTAGACATCAATTGGATGAGGAAAAAAAACCAAAGGGATGAAAGATAGTCCAAGTATTATCGCATATCAACTTCCAACCTAAAAAGTTACGCTTCGGATTTTCAGTTTGAATTTGAGACCCATTTTTTGCATAAGAAATATTCGAATTGGAAAAATTAATGGCAGAATTGTAGCCCTCCGAGTTAGCTTTCTAATACACTTTGAATCACCTCAATCGGATATCGAAAATAAAGTTAGGACAAAATTACTTAGTACTGCTCAGCTGCCACAAAATTAAACAAGACGCGGCCCTCACCTGCAGGAGAGGCGCGCACCCCAGACCAAGTCAGCCTCGATTGAGGCTGTCAAACCCCCCAAGGCGCAAGCCCTAGGTTGCACAGGCGCGCGCCTCAAGGCTAAACAGGAAAAAATCCCATTTTCTTTCTTTTGTTTTGATAATAATTTAGGGCAATCTTTTTGATATATTATACGGGAAAATTTCAGGATTTTGAGGGGAAAGCCGTATTTTTTAGCAGAAAAAGAGAGAGAATTTACATTGAAGAACGAAGAATTCATTGTTTTGGGTCCGGATTTGAAAGCTTGAAGTGAAATTTTCAGATTTTCTTTATAATACTATTATTCGGGTAATGACTTCCTTTTTATTTTCTATGTAATTCTTATATTAACATACTAGGCTAAATTCAATTGTATTGGATGGATGACAAAACTCTTTGATTTTAAGTTTCTAATTCAAGACTTGCTATTTTTAGTTTAATTCTAATGTTGTGATTCCATAAAATGCAATCATATTGTTTTAATGCTTGCGCACCATTGGGGCAATAAGTTGCTTATTTGTAATATTGAAAAACTCATGGTAGGTGTTTATAGAACACATGAATAATAAATATTAGAAATAGTATTTATGAAATGTGCAATTGTGTGTGATAATCCTAAATTCCAATGCATGTTTGTCATATAAATGCGGACTAGAAATATGATTGTCTCGTGATAGATATAAGGTTATCATATCTTTAAAAAGAATAGTAAATAAAAGTGAAATTATCAATCATCACAACTGAATGGATTAAATTAACTATCACAAGTTGAGGAATAAAATTAAGAATTGATTAGTGGAGTCAGAAATCCAATATATTCGTCACATTTAATCTAAACCAATATTCATTGCTTCCGTAGTTATAAAACATAGTTAGATATAAACCGAACATATTTTGCTATAATCACGAATTTAAATATATCGAATACACTAGAATTAAGCTTTATTCCATGTGGGACGATAACTCTATCATCACAATTATTACTTGTACAACGAATCCGTACACTTGCGAGATTTTAATGTAACACTTGGCATTTAGGAGATCCCCTATCCATGTAATTTTGTGCCCTTTTAATTCCTCGTTGCTATGCAATGAAATCTCCGATGGAATGTACTGTCAATAGATTTTTTTCATCTGTAATAATTTAAAAATATTTTAATAAATTAAACTCACTTAAAGAAACTCTATCGATATAGTAATAAAAATAAAAGAATATTACAAATAAAAAATTTCTTTAGTAATGAAATTGCAAAAGAAAACTTGTGATTATCTATGTTATTTTGCGTCGGTAATAATATCATAAAAGTATCTTATTTAATTTAATTTGTATAGGGAATATTTTTGGTAAATAAAGTAATAAAAAATTAAGCATTATCCATGCAAAATTCTATTGATCAATAAAATAATCATTTATTTTAACGAGCATGTTGTACATAATAGAGAATATTTTTAAATTTAAAAAATGTATTTTTACACTTCGACGACAAACTTTATTTTTAATCCTTCATATTATTTTTTTCCCATAAATATTCATTTTTTCCTCTCATTTTCTATCTAATATATTTTATGAACTAAATCTCATAGCATTAAATGGTTTGGAAATTAAAACGTTATTTTAAAAAGTTGAAGAATCAATTCCACATTAATTGAAAAGTACCTTTCTCTAATGGTGAGATCTTCATGAATTTGCAGTTTTTCCTTTCCTTTTCTTTTATTCCTAAATTAAAATTCTCCTTGATAGGATTAGATTGTAACATCCGAAGTTAAAATCTCACATTAAATATGTTAATATAAACATGAGAATTGGCAAACATCTAATAATCAATAAACTCACATGTGTACGAGAAACTACAACCAACATCACATAATGAAAAAGTAAAAATACGATATTAGTGACATTAACCTTAGCCTCCTTGTACATGGTTTAGATTATCGTCTTTTTTCTTGGGGCCTACCGTAAAATCGAGTACCTTTAGTAATAACAAATCAAATGGTTAAGAAATAGAAAAAATTAGGCACATTCATGTATTTATGTTTCGAAATTCAAAAATCAAGTATTTCTTAAATCAAGTTTCAAAAAATTGAATTTTTTAAATCGGGTATCGGAAAAAAAATCTAACCAAACATTTCTTCCCTCCCCCGCATACTCTCTATTGATTACATACTCCCCATCACCTCCAATCCTTCCTCTCCCCCAACTTCATCACTACTACCATTGAACCCCACATACCACAACACCGCCACCATCACCACTATTTGGCCACCAAAAAAAAAAAAGAAAAAAAAAAAAAGCCCATGCCACAACAAAAATCACCACCATCATCATCAAAACCGATCTACACCAACGCCATTGAATCTACATCGCCACTGTTCATAACATTTCGCAAGTGTACGGATCGTGACAGGTAATAAAGTGAATTTATCAAATCCGAATATCGTCCCACAGAGAATATTATCTAGTATAAAGTTTTAAACTAACATAGCTTTAATTTAAATTAAACGGGTAACTAATGATCAAATCAAGTTTTGTTTTTTAATCGAAATTCTAATAAATAAAATAACCAACTAAAATTAAAACTATAGATAAGATTATATGATTTGATAGTTAGAATTTCCGATTTCACTTAAATTGTTTATCATACATTTAATTCCAATTCATTCAATAAATTTGTATACGTGTCAACAATCGAATTAACCTATTGTAGTTAGTGATCTCTCTCGAACAACACTAATCATATTCATACGTCCGAACTTACTATATATCTATGTAAATTCACACACATATAAACGTATTTATATATAGGAATTCAACAAAGATCACATAACTTATAGTTATCTCTCGATTTCTTATAATATCTGTGTTAATTATTGCACGAGATAGAATTATATATCACCTCTCGATCTCAATATTATCCCTAAATCAATTAATTGTTGCGCAAACAATTAAAGTATTAAACACACAATAATTAATTAACAACTATTAAAATGGCATGAACATCTTGAAATTAAACATATAATAAAACCTTAAGTTACATCATCCATCCTAACAATAAAAGTATTTAGTCACTCATAATATTGAATTTAAACATGCAAAAGTGGAAGGACATCCCCGAAAGTTGACGAAGCATATTAATCAAATTCAACCTTGTTTTCTTCCTTGAAAGGCTGTCGGCAACTGCGTAAATTTATATAATTTCTGCCTCAGTTTTTCTCCAAGTTTCAGTCGCCTTTCTTTGCTTTTTCTCCTCAAAACTGCCGGCCTCCTTCAATGCGTGTTGTATCTCTAATATATATATTGCAAGCCCTGTTTAGTCCAATTTTAAAAGCTCAAGTTGAAGTCCAATAAATTTCAATGCCAAATTAAATTAATTCTTCTTTCAAGTCCTCAAACTATGACTTTTTCCATTTTTTTTTCACATTTTGCATTCTTCTCTTCAATTCTTTATTAAACATGAAGTTTTACCTACAAAATACAATTTAACATAAATTAGGTAGAATTTTATTTAAAAGACAATTAAATCTCATAATTTAGAGTCTCGAATAAGTATAAAAACTACACTTATCAGCCACCACTCCCGATTGCACCATTACCATTACCACCACCACCATCCACCTCCATCACCGCTAAAAATCAAACATTACCACTATAAAAATCAACACCCAAGCCCCGATCTCATTACCATTGTCATTACCACCACCTCTATCACTGGAATTTACTTGTATGACTTGCTTTTTGTTCTATGATTTGGGAGGTGCAGATGGTTGTCATCGTGGTGGGTTTGTAATAGTTCATATGGTGGTGATTGATGTTTTGGTGGTTTATGTTGGGTGTTAGTAGTGGTGCGTGGCGATGGTGCAGACTTTATTGGTTTTGTGTGGTCATTTATATTTTGGAGGTGGTGGTGACAGCGGTGGCGACAATAGTGACATAAATGATGGTAGGTAGTGGTGGTGGGTAGGGTAATAAGTTAAAATATAAAGAAATAATAAATCGTTTCTTGGGTTAAAGGGGTGCCTTTTTTAGGGCAATGGGTTAGTTACGATGATAAGATGGTGGTGTAATAGTTACAATTTATACAAAAAAAATTACATATATTGTAACAACAATAAAAAATATTGTGATGATAATGTATGTAAGTATTTTGTGTTGATGGAAGCAACTGTTCGTATTGATGGGACGACAAACTTTATTTTTAATCCTTCATATTATTTTTTTTCCCATAAATATTCATTTTTTCCTCTCATTTTCTATCTAATATATTTTATGAACTAAATCTCATAGCATTAAATGAGTTGGAAATTAAAACGTTATTTTAAAAAGTTGAAGAATCAATTCCACATTAATTGAAAAGTACCTTTCTCTAATGGTGAGATCTTAAGGAATTTGCAGTTTTTCCTTTCCTTTCCGTTTTTTCCTAAATTAAAATTCTCCTTGATAGGATTAGATTGTAACATCCGAAGTTAAAATCTCACATTAAATATCTTCTATATATTAAAAGTGGCTATGTCACGGAATTTCTTGTTTTTAACGGAAAAACTAACGGAATTTGTTGTTTTAACGGATTATGTAACGAAATTTCTTGTTTTAAACAGACAGCTGCACCTTCTTTCAGTGTTTTTATCATAACTTTGTATTCCGATATCCGATTGAGGCGATTCAAAATGAGTTGGAAAGCTAACTCATCTGGCTACAATTTTGATTCAGACATCATTCTCCAATTCAATCACTTTCCATGCCAAAAATAGGTCTTAATATGAGACTAAAATATCGAAGCATAATTTTTCGGTTGGAAATTGATTTGTGATCATCTTTTGACTAAATTTGATTCCATTGACGTCTTCCTTTATCCAATTGACTCCAAGCACTCTCAAATCTTCCTCATGAGGTTCGGCACAACTTTTAAGTATTTACATTTTAGTCCCCGAACTTTGGATCCCTTACAATTTAGTCATTTCTCCAAATTTGTCAACTTTTACTTATTTTCTTCGATCTCACTAACTTACATCACAACATCAAAATCACACATCTAATTATTTAACAATTACATAAACATTACATCATTAATTATTTAATTAACCAAAAAAATTACATCTTTATTAATAACAAATTAATTATTAAACAAAACTATTAAATATAAACTAGGCAAACGTGCATTGCACGTTGCTTGCACCTAGTGTTAATATAAACATGAGAATTGGCAAACATCTAATAATCAATAAACTCACATGTGTACGAGAAACTACAACCAACATCACATAATGAAAAAGTAAAAATACGATATTAGTGACATTAACCTTAGCCTCCTTGTACATGGTTTAGATTATCGTCTTTTTTCTTGGGGCCTACCGTAAAATCGAGTACCTTTAGTAATAACGAATCAAATGGTTAAGAAATAGAAAAAAAATAGGCAGATTCATGTATTTATGTTTCAAAATTCAAAAATCAAGTATTTCTTAAATCAAGTTTCAAAAAAAATGAATTTTTTAAATCGGGTATCGTAAAAAAAAACCAAACATATCTTCCCTCCCCCACATACTCTCTATTGATTACATACTCCCCATCACCTCCAATCCTTCCTCTCCCCCAACTTCATCACTACCACCATTGAACCCCACATACCACAACACCGCCACCATCACCACTATTTGGCCACCAAAAAAAATAAAAAGAAAAAGAAAAAGAAAAAAAAAAGCCCATGCCACAACAAAAATCACCACCATCACCATCAAAACCGATCTACACCACCGCCATTGAATCTACATCGCCACTGTTCGTAAAATTTTGCAAGTGTACGGATCATGACAGGTAATAAAGGGGATTTATCAAGTCTGAATATCGTCTCACGGAGACCATTATCTATATAAAGTTTTAAACTAACATAGCTTTAATTTAAATTAAACGGGTAACTAATGATCAAATCAAGTTTTGTTTTTTAAGCGAAATTCTAATAAATAAAATAAATAACTCAAATTAAAACTATAGATAAGACTATGTGATTTGATAGTTAGGATTTCCGATTTCACTTAAGTTATTTATCATACATTTAATTCCAATTCATTCAACAAATTTGCATATGTGTCAACGATCGAATTAACCTATTGTCGTTAGTGATCTCTCTCGAACAACACTAATCATATTCATACGCTCGAACTTACTATATATCTATGTATATTCAAACACATATAAACGCATTTATCTATAGAAATTCAACAAATATCGCATAACTTATAATAATCTCTCGATTTCTTATAATTTCTATGTTAATTATTGCACAAGATAGAATTATATATCACCTCTCAGTCTCAATATTATCTCTAAATCAATTAATTGTTGTGTAAACAATTAAAGTATTAAACACACAATAATTAATTAACAACTATTAAAATGGCATGAACATCTTGAAATTAAACATATAATAAAACCTTAAACTACATCATCAATTCTAACAATAAAAGTATTTAGTCACTCATAATATTGAATTTAAACACGCAAAAGTGGAAGGATATCACCAAAAATTGACGAAACGTGATTAATCAAATTCAACCCTGTTTTCTTCCTTGAAAGGCTCAGGCAACTGCGTAAAATTATATAATTTCTGCCTCAGTTTTTTTCCAAGTTTCAGTCTCCTTTCTTTGTTTTTCTCCTCAAAAATGCCGGCCTCCTTCAATGTGTGTTGTATCTCTAATATATATATGGGAACAATATATAAATAAGGTATTTAAGTATCACCATTTCAAAATTAAGGTTTGAGGTTTTAAATTTCAAAAATCAGGTTTTCATTAAAATTTATTTATAATTTAATTAATTAATTATATATTTAATTAATAAATATATAAAGGTCATAGATCTATGCAATTTGGTCACAATTCAAAAAATTTAAAGTCACAATTCAAAAATTTTATAGGTTTAGGGTCACAATCCAAAAATTTTAAGGTCACAATTCAAAAATTTTATAGGTCACGGTTCGTTCATCGGTTACAAATTAAAAATTTAAAAGTCACAATTGTTCATCAGTCACGAATCACAAAATTTATAAGTCACACAACTTGTTTTATGGTCACGGAAGATCAAATTATAGGTCACATATTACTTTTATTGGTCACAAATTAATAAATTTGTAGGTCACAAATTATTTCTAGATCACAGTTTATTATTTATTGGTACACACCAACCAATTTATTAAGGTCACAGATCTATACAATTTGGTCACAATTCAAAATTTTTTAGGCCACAATTCAAAATTTTCATAGGTCACAATTTGTTCATCGGTCACAACTTAAAAATTTAAAAATCACAATTTTTTCATCGGTCATAAAACTACAAAATTTGTAAGTCACAATACTTATGTACCAAACATCCCATTAATTGAATATAAATTATATTTAGGTCACAATTTATCAAATTATTGGCCATAAATTAATAATTTTTAGATCACAATTGGTCACATTTTATCTAATTCATTGGTCACATATCGTTTATGGATAGCCAACCAACCAAATTAGTGGTCACAAACAACCAAATTATTTGTGACCACTACCGAAATCATTTGTAACCACCACTTCACCACCGCCTCCACCAGTAGCACCATCAACATCTCAAAAATCAACACCACACCCTCCCCAACACGACTATCACCACCCCCCTAGACCTCCATCGCCACACCACAAATCGCCCGACCCAGCAGCAAACAACACTCACACACTAAAATCAACACCCAAAATCAACATACACTAAAATCAACACCCAAAATAAAACACAGCTGACAACACACTAAAATCAACACCCATGGATCTTGAACTGGGCTGTCCTCATGGATCTTGAAGGGAGGGGGTGGTGGAGGTTGTCACTTGTTTTCCTCTCCTTCTCCTGCTTCTTGTTGGCTGCGCGACTGCTCCTCTGTAATTTTCTTTTTTTTACAGCGCCATGGATCTTGAAAGGGAGGGAGAGGGGGCGGTAGAGGCGGCGAGCGGTGGAGGTTGTCACTTGTTTTCCTCTCCTTCTCCTGCTTCTTCAAGGCTGCGTAACTGCTCCTCTGTAATTTTTTTTTTACAGCGTCGAGCCAATTGGGGCTGTGGAATTAGGTGATGATGACGGTGGAAGGTGTTGCAGACGAGTGAAGAGTGAAGATGAGAGGGGGAGATTAGGGGAAGAAGAGCAATCGCCGCCGTAGAGCAGAGAGACGGGAGAAGAGGCGATGAGAGTTGAGAATTGATTTTAGGGTTTGATTGGGGTAGATAGGGTAGGGAGGTATATATAATTAAAAATAAAAATAAAAAAATGTTTTTAAATTTTTAATTAAAACCTGATTTTTGCATTATGAAACTTGATTCAAGATTTATGAAAATAGAATGTTAAAACCAGGTCTAGGTGTAACTTCCTCTATATATATTGCAAGCCCTGTTTAGTCCAATTTTAAAAGCCCAAGTTGAGGTCCAATAAATTTCAATACCAAATTAAATTAAGTCTTCTTTCCAAGTCCTCAAACTATGACTTTTTCCATTTTTTTCACATTTTGCATTCTTTTCTTCAATTCTTTATTAAACATGAAGTTTTACCTACAAAATACAATTTAACATAAATTAGGTAGAATTTTATTTAAAAGACAATTAAATCTCATAATTTAGAGTCTCGAATAAGTATAAAAACTACACTTATCAGCCACCACTCCCGATTGCACCATTACCACCACCACCACCACCATCCACCTCCATCACCGCTAAAAATCAAACATTACCACTATAAAAATCAACACCCCAAGCCCCGATCTCATTACCATTGTCATTACCACCACCTCTATCACTGGAATTTACTTGTATGGCTTGCTTTTTGTTCTATGATTTGGGAGGTGCAGATGGTTGTCATCGTGGTGGGTTTGTAATAGTTCATATGGTGGTGATTGATGTTTTGGTGGTTTATGTTGGGTGTTAGTAGTGGTGCGTGGCGATGGTGCAGACTTTATTGGTTTTGTGTGGTCATTTATATTTTGGAGGTGGTGGTGACAGCGGCGGCGACAATAGTGACATAAATGATGGTAGGTAGTGGTGGTGGGTAGGGTAATAAGTTAAAATATAAAGAAATTATAAATCGTTTCTTGGGTTAATGGGGTGCCTTTTTGAGGGCAATGGGTTAGCGATGATGATAAGATGGTGGTGTAATAGTTACAATTTATACAAAAAAAATTACATATATTGTAACAACAATAAAAAATATTGTAATGATAATGTATGTAAGTATTTTGTGTTGATGGAAGCAACTGTTGGTATCGATGGGGCGTGACCGTGATAGTGAGATGGTGGTAACAATTTTAAGTAAAACTTTCAAGGGAATCACCTTCATTGTAACAGAAATAATACATGGTGTAAGTTACAATTCTAAATAAATTACATATATTGTAACAACAATAGCACATAATATAAGTAATAATTTTAAATAAAGTACATAGAGTGTAAGTTACAATTGTTATAGCTTATTAAATGTATAGACTCTCAAAATTTGCTATAAAAAAATTACAAATGCGTTTAAAAATTATGTACACTAAAACAAAAAATCATAACTGATTTGAGACATGTCTGATTTTTGCAATACTTTTTATTTTTGAAATTGAGCCTCATATCTTCTATATATTAAAAGTGGCTATGTAACGGAATTTCTTATTTTTTAACGGAAAAACTAACGGAATTTGTTGTTTTAACGGACTATGTAACGAAATTTCTTGTTTTAAACAGTCAGCTGCACCTTCTTTCAGTATGTTTATCATAACTTTGTATTCCGATATCCGATTGAGACGATTCAAAATGCGTTGGAAAGCTAACTCATCTGACTACAACTTTGATTCAGACATCATTCTCCAATTCGATCACTTTCTATGCTAAAAATAGGTCTCAATATGAGACTAAAACATCGGAACATAACTTTTCGGTTGGAAATTGATTTGTGATCATCTTTTGACTAAATTTGATTCCATTGACGTCTTCCTTTATCCAATTGACTCTGAGCACTCTCAAATCTTCCTCATGAGGTTCGGCACAACTTTTAAGTATTTACATTTTAATCCATGAACTTTGGATCCCTTACAATTTAGCACTTTCTCCTAATTTGTCAACTTTTGCTTATTTTCTTCGATCTCACCAACTTACATCACAACATCAAAATCACACATCTAATTATTTAACAATTACATAAACATTACATCATTAATTATTTAATTAACCAAAAAAATTACATCTTTATTAATAACAAATTAATTATTAAACAAAACTATTAAATATAAACTAGGCAAATGTCCATTGCACGTTGCTTGCACTTAGTGTTTTAAAGTTGTGTAATTAACCCTAAAATATATTAAATGTGTTTCCTAAAAGAGGAAGGTAATATTTATTACTTAGCCTTGTAGCTGGGACTTTTTAAGAAATTGGGCCAGATTTTGAACTTGAGTCGGGCTGATTAATAACTCCTTAGAGCCCATCAGAGCTCTAAGCTTCCTGAAATATGGGAAAATTAGGCCCAATACCCTATTAAATTACGTGGAAATTACATCTCACCATACTTTTGGAGATCTCAATTCTAAAATCAGGTGGGATCTTTTTTCTTTCAAAAATCAGATATTTTATTTTAATTAATATTTTTATAAAATAAATATTTTTACTAAATATATATACTTCAAACCCTAATTAATTCCAAATCAACCCTACCTACCACCCCACCTCATTTCCCCCAAATCACTCTCTCTACCTCTCATCTCTCTCTATCGTCCTTCTCTCTCTGCCTTCCTTACCCACTAACAGCCACGAGGAGGAAGTTGTCACGGTTACTATATCGTCGTTGCTCTCCCAAATCATTTTCTCTTTACTGTCCTTCTCTCTCTGCCTTCCTTACTCATCGGCAGCCACGACGAGGAAGTTGTCACGACGACTATATTGTCATTGCTACAGCGGCATGACGTCAAGCCACATCGCCGCTCAGATCGCAGCGACGACAACATTCTTGGGTGTTGGTGGTGTCGATTTATGGGCGATCTAATTCTTGGGTGTTGGTGGTGTCGATTTCTGGGCGATCTGACAGCGATCATCGTCGTTTTTTGGGCGATCTAATTCTTGGGTGTTGGTGGTGTCGATTTATGGCTGCGAAGGTTTGTCGTCGCTCTATCATCGTCAACCAGTGGTAGGTACAGTTCGGTGATGATGGTGGGGTGCAATTCGGTGCGTTGGGTTTGAGTTTGATTTCTCCAATGGTTTGTGTGGCCGATGGTTGCTGTTGTGGTGTGTGTGGTTGTTGTGGTGTGGTGCCAATTTTTTGGTTTTTGTTTCCGATTGTGGTTTTCAGATTGTGAAGTGATGGCGTGTGGCAGCAAGGTGGTCCTGGATTTTTTTTTTTTGTTCCCATTTGTGGTTTTCAGATAGTGACATAATGGTGACGTGGCGGAGGCGACAGTGAGGTGATGGTGGTTGTGGGGTGTTGGCGGTTTTGTATCTATTTTTTTGGTATATCTAGCTATGGTCATGGTGGTTTCTAGCCGCGGTGGAGGTAGGTGATGGTGGTGGATCTGGTGGTTGCGTGGGTGCTGTTGGTGTAGTGGTGGTGGTGATACTGTTAGAGACAGCGTTGAACTGGTGGTCACAACTATTGACGGTGGTTATAGATTAGACTAGCTGTGACTGCATAATGGATTATCCGTAAACTTAAAATTAGACAATTTATGACTAAAAAATAATCTGTGACCTGTAATTTTTTGATCTGTAACCAATAAAATAATCTGTGACCTCCAAAAATTTTGATATGTGACCGATAAACAAATTGTGACCTATAAAATTTTTAAACTGTGACCTCGAAATAATTCGTGACGTATAAAATTTTTGATTTGTGATCTCGAAATAATTCATGACCTATAAATTTTTTGATTTGTGACCTCAAAAATAATCTGTGACCAATTAATTATGTACCCGTGACCATTAATTGTATAATTATGACATCATTATATTTAATTAATTAATTAATTAAATATAATAAATTTTAATAAAATTTTGATTTTTGAAATTCCAAACTTGTTTTCTTAATTTTTGAAATAGGGGATACTTATCCTCTTACTTATGAATTTTTCCCTTAAATTAACTAAATTAAAAAGTACCCTTTTAAAACTAATTAAACAATTCAACTTGTAAATAATACGTCCTAAACCTAAATCTCAATCTTTATTCAGCATAAACACTCTCCTCAACAAGGGTTTTAGTTTTCATCTTCTCCGGCACTTACACTCAGTCGCCCTTCTCAAAAGCAGCGGTCGAAAATGGTAAAGAGATGTTCCTAAGTTGGATACAATTCTCACTTCGATTCCAATTGAAGAAATTTTGAGGAAACGGAGATTACTCGCCAACCCTTCGATGAAACAAGCAATGTTATTCCCACAACCTGGTCAATCAAGGGACTCTGAATGGCCTTGCTCGTAAGTTTCCCTATGATAGGAATGTGTACTTGAAGCCAAGGCAATAAGGTCCTGTACTGGATAGTAGGTCCAGTGGGCGATCTCAAACCAGGGTAGTGGCACTTTTGGAAATGTTAGTAAACTGAAGTACAAAATTTTGTGCAATTTCATGTACTTTTGCAGTAGGCTCTGTCGTTTTTAGATGCCAAGAGACTAGTGAATCTTGAAATTTACTATTTCGAATCATGTGATAGACTATAGTGTATATCAAGGAGAAATGTTCTTCGTTGCAGACCGTGATTCTATCCTCTATATGATGTTCCAAAATGGCAAGCTCAGCTTCAAGTCAGTTAAAAGTTTTTGAGTGTTAAAGAATCATCTCCAAACCTGATTATCTTTGGCCATTAATTTTAAATAATACTGGCCAACCACAAAAGAAATAAAATATTTAGACTTGAATTCGTGGGGTTATTGATGGAGCAACAAGAGGGTCAAGAGGCCAAGGGTTTCAGGGCACCAAGTTTTTTAGTGTTGCAGTGATTTCTACAAGAACTGGGAAGGTAGCATCAGATTTATTTGTGTAAAAAGGGCTTTATATGTTGACTATGCACTCGATTTGATTGCTGTGAATGATTTAATTTCAACACAGCCTGGATCAAAGATTCTCATCTTCTGTCTCCTTAGAATTTTTTTCCCCGAAATTTTTATTTCTTTACGGTAATCTTCCTTAGCAACGATTTTGTCTAGAATTTTAATGAGGCTGTTTACGGGTTCCACTTGCCTTTAGAACCGGCAGCCCCGTTAAGTGTAATTGGTGGAATACCTAATACCAAAATCCAGTGGGAGCAACTGCCTGACTAGACCCCAGGTGGCTACACCCATGGGTTAGGGGCACATGTTGAGTGTGTTGCATTGAAAACTAAAATCCTAGGACTGAAGGGAATGGAAGGGGAAGAGAATAAGAAGATGGGTTCAAAGAGAAAGTTGAAGTCGGTTGAAATGGCATTTGATTCGGATGATCAATGTTTTAAGGACCATGCTACAAGTACATAATCAATTACATAATATATTACATAATTGACATGTGGCGCGTATCTATCGGTAGTCTACAATTTTTGACTTTTCCACACTTTACATTCACAGCCGGATTTCTTTCACATTGGCCTATGTAATCCATTATGTACAATAATTATGTACATATAGATTTATCCATGTTTTAATTAGTGTTGTCACTTTTTTAAAATTTTTGTCACTTTTTTAAGTGTTTGAAACTCTTTTGAACTTTGTCACTTTTTTTATTATCTGTCAATTTTTTAATCTGTATAACTTCTTTTAATTTTTGCCGCTTTTTTGAATTTTGTCACTTTTTTTAATTTTTTGTCACCTTTTAAATTTTTGTCACTTTTTAAGAAGATAAAAAAATGAAATAATATGTTATATTTTCCTAACATAATCAACGTGTGGATTAGCCTGAACGTGGTAATTATTTTAAGAACATGCTTACTGGTGCTGTCCAAATGGATGGTGCTACTTTGATATTTATCATTTTTTTTAGTTTTGTCACCTTTTTTGAGTTTGTAACTTTTTTGAAAAAAAGTAAAAAAATGACAATTTTTATTAATTAAAAAAAAAAGTGACATTGTGTTACTTTTTCATTTTATACAGTATTTTTTTACTTCTTAAAAATTTTTTATATAATTTTTCAAAACATCCCTAATTTTAAGAGTATTTTTGTAAGTACTCCTTGAAATATTGAGTGAGCTATGGCCTGGGGCAACCCATATTCATGTAAAGGGGATAGTTACAAGCCCAAACTCTCTAAAGAAACGGACTGTACACTCGACCTCGGGCTTAATTTGACAAGGCTAGGTTTAATAAGGCGAATGACAAAAGGAAGTGTGGAATTAAATGGGCTTATATTTAAGTAGAAAATGTACTAAAGACACTCTAATGGGAGGGGGGGATTAATGAAAAGTACAGTAAAATCTCAATAAATAAATATTTGATAAATTAAAAATCTCACTTAAATAATAAAATTCTTCATTCCCGACTTGAGTCAGTGCACTAAATTAATAACTCCGTTGAATGCATATAATAATAAATTTTTGAGATCTTTTAAGACACAACGAATATATAAAATAATAAATGTTTAAATTCATAAAAGTTCATACTGATACAAATTAATAAACTTAATTTGACAATATTTCCTTCCATTCATCTCTTTTTCAAAATAAGCATCTAAAGACTTGCTTTTTCTTTTTTTTTTTTTTTTTTTGTACACAAACCAAACTCAACTTCATCTTAATTTTTTGCGATGTACATAGCATATTTTTTCGTTTTGTACAAATTAATTATTTAGGCCCTATTTGGTACACATTAAAATTTTCATTTTCATTCTTCTA
The DNA here is from genome assembly GCA_035079005.1 of Fraxinus americana. Classification (NCBI taxonomy): domain Eukaryota; kingdom Viridiplantae; phylum Streptophyta; class Magnoliopsida; order Lamiales; family Oleaceae; genus Fraxinus; species Fraxinus americana. The sequence continues at coordinate 12,813,686 of CM068706.1, read as the reverse complement.
CTCATTTTCAACCACACATTCTTCAATAAAATAATATTTTCCATCACATCAATAATTTTTTCTTCTTTTTTAACCACACATTCTCAGTCAATCTACTATTCCAAAATACATTTTTCCAAAATAATATCCATCAAACACACCCTTACTATTACGACTGCTTAAAATGTCTCTTTTGAAGAAACAGTTTGTAAAATGAAACTTGAAATGACTGGGGTCTTAAGTTAAAACTAATTATTGTAAAAAATTTATTTAAAATGTCTCTTTTGAAGAAACAGTTTGTAAAATGAAACTTGAAATGACTGGGGTCTTAAGTTAAAACTAATTATTGTAAAAAATTTATTTCATTTGTAAATGAAATAACTTGAATGATTAATATTTCAATAAATTAAATTTTAAAGCCATATACATTATTGTTTCCTCTTTAATGTATGTATGTTTATGCCTTTTTGTGTGCTTACATGTATTATAGGAAAAACTAATACAAATTATAAAAGTATAAAATACTCTATAAATTAATCAATAATTATTTATCAATAACCCCATATTATTATTTTATAGAGGTTTTACTGTATTACAAACGTAAAGGTGAGTGTGGTTCCATTTGGTTCAAATTTAAAGAGAATCAAATTGAATCGAGAATCAATAATTTTCTTAAAATAGAATCCTTAGTTCCATTGGTAATTATGGAATCGAACTCAAACTGAGCCGAATGGTTCCAGTTTGGTTTGATTCAATTCCATAACTAAAATTTTTAAATTGTTCATACTAATTATTTGTACGAAGTTCTATCACAAAAAGTCAATGCACTCATCTGAAATCAAAAATATTGTTTGATAAAAACCATTCACTAAATTTATAAATAAAAATATAATTAATTAGAAAATGGGATACAACTAGTTCTTGAATCTGACTATTAGAATCGGAACCGACCTATTCTTGATTCTGAAAACTAGAATCTTCTCACCGATTTGGTTGGTTCGGATTCTCGTTTAGTACTCGAAAACTGCTTTTAAATTTTTATTTCTATTTTTGTCATTTCGTTTATTTCGAATTCTTTTTAATTTTAGTTTTCTTAAACTATGTTCTCATGTAAACTCTTATAAATAGAGAGTTAATTTTTCATTTTTTATCATCTTACAATTAATAAAATTTCGTGATTTTATCTTTCATAATTTGGTGGATTCTAAATTTGTATTTTTAAGGTTTTCGCTTAAATTCATTGTTTTGCTCTGCGTCATGTAGTGTGAACTCTCAGTTTGTCACGGGATTCAAGTCATATACATATATTTTAAAGATATATTAGTACCTTGACAAGTAGCTTTATCAACAGAAAACACATTTTAAAGATATATTAGTACCTAATTTCAGGTTTTTCGAGTGTAGTATTGTTTCCGTAAGTACAACTACTGTAGTATTTTTTCCGTAACAATGGATTCTTCATGACCAAGTGTTGGTCTCGGAATCGTATTATTCAAGGATTACAATAACAACGATTTGTAGACAGTATAAATTTTGCAAAAAAATTAAAAGAAGACGAAGGATTTTTTGCCACTAAATGCCCGAATGTTCAGTTTTAGACCTATTCATCTGTTGAGCATCTAAAAGTAGATTACGCTAGATTTCACTATCAATTCACCAAGAAATAATACAAATATAAAAAGAAATCAGAGATTTCTTCAAATTTTCTCGACTCTCTTTAACACACAAAGCTCAAATAATCTATACAAATTCCTCTCAAACAATTGTTTATCAAAAACAATAATAACCAAAACCTCAACAATTTACAGAGAGAACACCAAAGATTACGGAGAAAGAATTGGACGAGAAAACCCAAAGAATACAAATCACTCAAAAAATGCATCCAACCGCGTGAAGGAGAGGGAGAGGCATTTATATACTTAGGTAAAAAAAAACCACAAATCAAACGGTCACATTTTCACCAAATAAAGGGTCCAGATCAAATTAATGAGGATATTAGGCCAAAGTCGTAAAAAACACGATTTTGGTAAAATGGATATCTAAATGGCCCAAGTAAAACCAGCCCAACAACAAAGGATCAGGACCAAAAGAAGAGGAAATTACACTCAGCCCTACTTTTAAATTATCATTTTCATAAATTCCGATTCAAATTTCATATTGCAAAATTCAGGTTTTAATTATTAATTTTAAAATATTTTTTTATTTTTATATCTATTTACAATAAATTAATTTATATATACTCCCCTACCCTATATACCCCCAACCAAACCCTAAATAAATTGAACACATCTCCTCTCCTCTCAACCCATTTCTTCTCCCGTCTCTATAATCAACGTCGTCGTCGCCGCCGCCGCTTCTTCCCTTCCTCTCCGGCTCTCCCTCACTCGTCTTCACTCTCCCTCTCGTCTCTTCTGTCTGAGCTCCATCATCGGTCGACGCTATTGTGTGATGGCGATTTTTCAGGCTGCTCCCTTCTCCTTCCAGGCCATTCCCATCGTCGCCTCCACTCCCCTCTCTCTCTCTCTCACCCTTCCCTTGAAAGAAATGGCCATCCCAGCCGCTTCCTTCTCCGCCGATTTTAATTGCAGCCTGTAGATGACTTGGTAACGACGATTTTGTTGTTGGTCGTGTACAATGGCTATGGCTGTGGCTGTGGGGGCGGTCATGGCTGCGGTCAGGGATGGGGATGAGATGAGTTGAGGGTGGGTGTCTATGGCCTAGAAATTGTGACTGTGACTCACTGTAACAGAGTTGTGACCAACAAAAATTTTGATTTTTTCAATCTGTGACCTAAAAAAAAATTTAATTCGTGGAGGAGAAATAATCTGTAGCCATAAAATTCGGTGGTCACAATATAAATTTTGTAACCTGTGATTGATGAACAAATTGTGACTTTTAATTTTTTAAGTTGTGACCGATAAACAAATTGTGACCTATGAAAATTTTGAATTGTGACCTAAAAGATTTCGTCGGAGTTGGAACAATTGCAGGAATCGGAGAAGTCCCCGGAATAAAGCGACGGCGGAATGGTCATCGGAATAGTCGTCGAAATCAGAACAGTCACCGGAGTAGAGTGGTGATCGGAAAGGTCGTCGGAATAATCACTAGAGCTGTAGGGGTTGTGGAGGTGGAGGTGAATTAATTATATTATATTAGAATTAAATATTCATAATAAATTGATTTAATAATTATTATTTCATAAATAAAAATTTAAAGAAACCTGATTTTTGAAATTTGAAACTTGTTTCTGTATTTTTGAAATAGGTGAAAGCAAATACCTGATTTATGTATTGTTTCCCCAAAAGAATGGTAAAGCACCAGACCCAAATCCAACACCAATACTAAATTTTAGTTATCAAACAGAGAGAATTTCACCATTGATTCAAAGACCTAAAGCAATGAATAAAATAAAGAGGAATAATGAAGGCTGCTCCTTTTCCTGTCCCACATTGAATTCCAATATTTTCTCTATCGCTCTATGTATGCTGAAACTACTGCATTGGCTGGCGCACTCCAATTCTAGTCCAATATTTTCTCTCTGTATGGCCCCAGTTTCTCTGTCAGTTTATGCCTTGGCAACCGTTAAAGGCACTGTATCAAGAATGGCATAATCTCTTAGGACGCTCATCGTTTAAACTATTAATTTTCTTTGTTCGTTATTTTCATGTGTTTTTGTTTACTTATGTGAGAATCGTCAATTCTTTTATAACTTGTGTTCCTCTCTTAGGAGTACTTCTCTTAAATTTATTTGATAAGCTTGTCTAATGCTCATTGTGTGTCTTGGATACAACTACGACTTACTTTTTGCAGATCGACAAGTGTGTGAAGAACACAAGTAATCTTTCTTTTGAGAGTAACTATTCTCAACATTGTTACATCTTATACCACGTGACATTGACATCACTGCATCTTTTCTTCTTTTTTATATCACTTCTTACTATTCTTCATATAGCCTTCATACTCATTGATCTTGAATTCACATATTAAGAAGGTATTTCTTGGGAAAATGGGGAATTTAATGTACTATATTTAATGAACTATGCTACCTGTACAATGAATTTGGCAATAAATTAACAATATGTGAGTTGGCAGGCATTATGTGCATTGATTTGAAAGATTGTTTTTGAATTCATGACAATGATCTATACACCTCACACATTGTCAAAATCATTGTGCAGATTCATTGTACAAGTAGTTTAATTCATATTTAATTTTGTGCCAAATTCAACTTGCTCAATGGTAATCATTACCAGACCCCAGGAATCCACAAAAAATAATAATAATAATAATCTCCACTGCTACAGTGCTACTCACATACAAAAATCTAAATTTGAGCTCTTAATTTCAACTGAAACGAAAAGTAAATAAGCAATCAACGACAGCTTAAATTAATCTATATGTATCCTCGCAAATAAAAATGGCAAAACAGGATAGACTCTTGATTTCAACTGAAACGTAAATCAAGTGAGTCTTGATAATGAAAGACATAGCTGGCCACCATCAACTAATAAGACAGCAGCAGTTGATAATTGCCACATCCGAGCATCCTATGAAACTTTTCACGGAAATTTAGGATGAATCTGGTATAGAATATAGATATAATAATATGATGAAACAAATAAATTAATTTCTTTATTTCTTCTTTTATATTATGTGGTCCACGTTATCAAACATATCATCATACTATGAGTTTCCTTGACAATTAGCTTGAGTTAGGGATAAGGGGCTCACATCGACAGGAAGGCTTGTCACTTCGATATTGGCTCTTCGTCACTTGGGACTGTAGTACGTTCCAAAGTTCAACATCTAATTCTAGTTTGAGTTGTCATCTTCAAGCTTGAAATTTGGGCTGTCAATAAATTGGATTTTGATTTGAATTCGATGAAATTAATGGGAGATGAATTTAGGGTCTCAATCCGATAACTCGATCAAGATTCGAATCCGATAATCTTTATTAAATGGATCAAATATGGATATAAGTCAATTCGATCTGATAACAATCCGATACGATTTGTTATAAATAATTGAGTCGGTAAAATATTTTTATGGTATGTTATTTGTCACTAAAATAAATAAATTTAGAATTAAAAAAATCATCAAATTCAAAATATAAAAAGTTGAGAAATTTATAATTATTAAATCCATTTAAGAATTGGAAAAATAAAAAATAAAGTTGATTCTAATATTGATTTTTTTCCCTAATTTCTTTAATTTTGGATCGAATATCCGATAACATAGTAAATCGAATATGAATTTTACAATAAAATATTCGTTGAATTATCGGATCGGATCGGATCGGATAATTATTCTTACCGGATCGAATATAGACAGATCCGGTCAATATTTAGCACATTTACAGCCCCCCTAGTTGAAATAGCAATCATTAAAACTCACTCATCCGTTTTAAACCTTAAATATCCCTTAAAGACCAAGGTGAATTATTTCATAGAGATAATAGAATATAATGCACATATTTTAAACAATTAAAATCATAAACTCCATCTTTAAACAGAGAAATTATTTTATATATTGATATTATGAAAAAACTGATTAAAAGAAGAACGTTGAATCTAAAAGATAGTTAATTTTTTTTTTTTTTCTTGGCACTATCCTACAAAATTTCGTCATAGAAATTCTCGTAGTCATCACATCCTTTTTTTTAGTGCCAAACTCACACGGTAAAGGGCATGTTTTGGTGGCACTATGGTAGTCATCAATTACCCTGAAGATTTCAAAAAGAAGTTGCATTGCTGGTTACAGGCAAATATCTAGATTTCAGCTCTATGCTGAGCATTAAAGGAGAAAATGACAGATACCCGAAAAATGAAAACAATTAACGAGGTACATGGGCCAGTTGAACAGCTAGAAATGGCAAGTGTATGTATTTTGATAAATATAATTGGCAAAATAGGATAGGTTTAGGGATCGGGACGAGTATGGGACGGGTGAGTCATTCTCACCCCATTCCATCGGGTATTTTTGTTACATTGCCACATCCTCATACCATTTTAAAGCGGGACGGGGGAGAGACAAGTCTCATGCCCCATTTATCGTCTCATTTACTTTTTCTTTTTATTATTTATTTATTTTATTTTATTTTTCGTCTTTACTTAGTAAATATTATTACTTGTTTATCAATTTGTTCGAAATAACTTATGTTCTCTTTAAAAATATGATAAATCTATTATTTTTATTTGATAAAAAACTTAAATTTAAAATTAACTTTAAACAGAACGGGTAGAGGGATGAGGACTATGATTCTCGTACCCGCCTCATACCCGCTTCGGGGCAATAACCTTCACCCCGTCTACCCGATTAGGCGGGTAATCCTCACCTCTTTCGGGGCGGACCCCACGAGTTTCGAATTGAACGGATTTTTTTATAATCCCTAGATAGGCTGTTAATATCAACTATAACACGAATCACAAGCGTTCAATAGAAATAATCGAACTTACCTAGCTACAGATCCATCATCTAGCAAGACACGGTTGGTAACTGCCTCGTGCCAGCGTCCTGAAGAATCGACATGTAGGCCAGAGTGCCTCGTGTTTCACAAAAGAATCAAGTCACTTTTGGGGAATTTTCCTCTTTTTCTTCATGGGGTTGGGGGATCAGATGTAAGAATTTCAAGGGTATATTCGGTATCAAGTATGAATCAGTGAAATATAAAATGGATAAAATTTTAGTTCACGATTGCCCAGCCCGCCTGTACCAAACATGACATCATAATATAGAGTTCTTGCCTCTCTAAACGGATAATATCAAGGGTGCCCAGCTTAGCAACTTGATGCATCTAAAACTTTCAAAAAAAGGGCTGCTATCAACAAGTTAAAACCCATGACAACAGAAAGGAAAGTCAACTTGCTTCCCAAGAATATGACTCACGTTTACAGTCTACGTCAAGATTCTTTCTGAAATTTTAACAAGATTCCCTATTAAATATTTGTACAAAATACCAAATAAAATATGTGGTTTGACTAAATTAATGAATAACAAGATATACTAGGTTCCTTCCTGTCGAAGGAATTGAATCAAATAAACTTATACTTCATTATCAGCAAGGAGAGGTATTACAAATTTTCTTCAAAATTTAACAAGGTTGAAGTTAACCGTACAGCTCAATTTAGATCAAGAATGGAAAAATAAAGGTGAAGTTATCAGCAGAGAAAAAAAAAACTACAATTACACGAGGCAAAGATCAGAGTCATATCTGAACAGATCATTTTTCTGTAAAGACGAATGAATTTGGCCATACAAGTGCTCTTCCAACCCAATCACAGCTCAGTTTCCTGTATAATAAAATATAAATAGCATGTGAGGCTTTCCCCTCAAAACCCAACAGTCAGTTATTGTTATCAAAACAGCTAAATATGATCACTTATAAATGGGGAAATTTAACAGGATGTTAAATCATTCGTAATGATGAAATGCCACTAATAATCTACTTCAGGAGTCGATAACTATCTCCGCAGAGAACTTATAAATCACACCACAGATTTAAAGTCTGCAAACCACTAATGTTTATAATTCATATGAAAATGAATAAATAAGGGCCACAATGAGGAGAATAACTTGCCCAAAGAAATTCATTGTCGATATTTTCACCAAGCTGCACTATATTAAGCTTTTGCAGAGTCCATGCCGTTGCGTTTGCGTTTATTAGATCTTGAAAAGAAGCATATCCGAGCCCAAAATTTTTTTTGCTTCACTGGTTGTGATTTCGCATCCCTCTGAGCAACAAGATTGGCCATGTATTGGACAACAGCCTGAATGGATATAAAATCAGTTAAGTCTTAACAAAAAAAAAAAAAAAGCATAAAGGAGAAGCTGCAGATGCACTGTAATAACACAAGTGTCAAACACAGATTACCTGTGCTCCATTGTCAATGATATTTCTAGGTGGCACTGCCAGAGGATTTCCCTCAACATTTAAGACATGAAGTCGAGTTAGCATTCTGAAAGAGTCCGGAAGGGATCTTATTTGATTGTTGCTCATATTCAACTCCTCTAGCATCTCAAGGTTCCCAATAGACCTTGGCAGAGATTGCAGGTCCGCGAAATTGTTGCTTATGTTCATCTTTACAAGCGTTGTAGCAAAGCACAAACTCTCTGGGACTGACTCGAGCTCGTTGAAACTAACATTAAGCTCCCTCAAGCTTGATAAGGATGCCACTGTGGTGGGCAATTGTTTGATGTTATTGTAACGCACTGTAAGTACTTCCAAGGATCCAATTTTTCCTACTGCTTCAGGTAGAGCTTTAAGCCGGTTATAGTCTGCGTGAAGCTCTTTCAGTGAAGTACATCGACCAATAGTATGAGGGATTTCCTCAATATCATTAGTTTCAACATTCAATTTCTCGAGACTGACGAGTGATCCAATTGTCTCTGGGAGGACCTTGATCCCGTTAGAGCTTAAATCAAGATCTTGAAGTCGATTTAACTTACCAATAGTGGGAGGCAATGTTTTTATTTGGTTTCCACTCAAGTCAAGACGGACTAAATTAAGTAAATCCCCAATGGATTCTGGCAATTCGCTGATTTTGTTTCCATGTAAATCCAACATTTCCAGCGATGAAAGTCGTCCTACGGTGTCAGGTAATACCAGAATTCGATTCTGTGATAAATCTAAATTTATCAAACCAAATAGCTTCCCTATCGAATCAGGAATCCATTCAATTTGATCAGCCAATTTAGCTTGAAGATTGAGCTCCCGAGTTCCTTTCTTTGCTGATACTTCAATCAAACTAGCAAGCTTAATTAAACTCATTTTATCAGAGTCTTGACCTACAAACCATACCAATTGATGCAACTTTAAATCCAAAATCCAATAAATGAAAATAAATATACATCAGAATTGCCAATTCAAAAAACATATACTAGTCCCCGTGCAGCAAATGAAGTCGAACTTACCCGAAGTAATAGCCGGCTTCAGAGTGGAATCAACAATCTGGGGCCCTGTTAGAACACCCACAGATCGAATTCCAATACCAATTCCATCAACTTGAAAATCAGTCTTTGTCTTCTTCAAATAACTATCGTCCTTGCTAAACCACTCTGACGCCTTAACTCTCTCCTTCTCAATATAAGACAGGGAAGATGATGTGGTTGTATCCATCGCTGGAGAATTGGAACTGTTGCCGGAGAAGGAAGCCGAGGTTGCCAAGGATAAACTGCTCGAATCCCTCGAAGAACTATCGGAAACATCATTCGACTGTGAATTATTCGAACCTGGTTTAGAAGGCAAGCATTTGGAAGCTCTCTGAATCGAATCATCGAACAGTAGGTGGACACCTTCAAGATCCAACAGTTTCAGAGCTTCCCCCTTTTGCTCCGCGCTTTGAAAATGGATCAAAATCCTCTGAATCTCTTGAAACACCTTGAATAATTCTTCTGGCACATCTTTGGCTTTGCTTTGCCTTGCAACCGCTTCGAGTCTCAACTGATCTTCCCTCTCCACGTTTCGGATTAACGTTTTGGCTGCTTCAACTTCATCGATTCCGGGTCGGCCCGGTAAGGATCTATGGATTCTCATTATCTCTTCTACAACCTCGTCTACTTTCATCAACGAGGACTCCATTATAATTTTCTTCTTATCTCCTGGAATTTCTCAAAGACAATAGTATTAACATAAACCCAGAGTATATTAAGCACAAGTAAATCAAATATTATACTACTTCATACGTGGGAATTGCCCACAGAATCAAAAGGTTGTTTTTCCTTGATTCGTATTTTAAGATATTTCAAAAGTAAAATTTAGCTTTCTCAGAGCAAAATCAGAGGAAGCAAACATCAACAAGCAAGAATCAAAAATGAATTTCCCCTGTTCTTGTACAACTTTCTAGAACATCACTTTTAAAGTAGAAAATTCAACAACGACTTCTTCATTCAACCATAACAATGTGTCATTACAACATTATCACAATATCTTCACTGAAAATATATTATTAAACTGTTTTCAGACAAGAAAGTATTTGAGAATGTGCAAAATAGTAGAATAAAATCATACTCACGGCGCTTCTCTAATATGAATCAGAAATGTCTGTATCAATTGCTGATGTTTTTGAAATCTGAGAAACAAAGGGTGGAAACCTTAAGACATTCGACGGTAGGATTATAATTTATAAAACTTTTGCTACCATATAAAGAATTATCCAATGGGTTCTGGTAACTTTTGAATCTGGATAAACGCCTTCATATTATTGAGCAAAATATGTGGAAATTTGGTGGATTATTCGATATTTTTATCTAAGACACAGACGTGAATGTTATTTCTACAAACAAGATATATACGCAGCATTTCTTGTCATATTGCATTTTTTGGTTACCATGAATGCCCTTCCATTTCAAGGATAAAATGGCAAATAAAAGTTAGGAGTGAGAAAAAAAATAAATAAATAAATAAAAATAACCCATCAAGTCCGAACCGAAATGCTGTTTTAGAACTACTGGTTTGGATCTATGTATGTCGTTTGGAAATGGTTCGATATAAATTTCAATATTTGGTTTGAAGCAAAATTAAACCGTTCCCCAAATTTAAATAAAAAAAAAACCTTATTTTGCCGGATGTATACTTTTTATTAGCTCAATTTATATTTTAACGAAGTTACTAGTTAATCGGCCCCGCCCCTATTGGCCGCTTAGGAAATTCATGATTTCGGATAATATTTTTCTTATCAATTTCAGAAACAATTAATTTGCAAGCTTATATTTTATGATGGAGCCTCGTATTTAGAGGTTGCAATGGGCCGAGGCGTCTATTTCCCGCAAGTTCGGCACGTGTTCACGAGCTCGTGGCTCGCCAAGCTCGGCCTGTTCTTTGAGGGCCAAGCTCGGCTATTTTTTTAGATAAAACATTCATCCTTTATTCGAGTTTAGGACCAACTACTTAAATTTTTTGAGCATATAGAGTTAAAAATTGTACATAAACAACTTGTTATGTGTACAATATTTTTTAAAAAAAATTAAAAAAAGAATTATAAAAGAATTTTATTAATATGGTTAAATTAAATATCACTTACCTGATAACGTTCAATTTCCACATATTTATCTTGTAGTTGAAAATGAGCGTCTTGTCAATTTTTCACGCACATTAATGCTTCCAAAATATTTTCTTTTAATCGACTTCTGACCTCAGATAGTACCATTTTACCTGCATTAAAAGTAGATTTGAAACTACAGTGATAATCGAGATGTGTTATTAGGTCTTTTGTAATCGCAGAAACTACTAGTTATCGTCGTTCGCACTTTCGTTAGAATTCAATTACTTCTTCTGATCTTTTTTAAATGATTTATTATTAAGCATATTGTAATTAACGTAATCAAATAATTCAGCAAGCAATGCATTTGGACTTATGTCTGATGTTTGATTACATGCAGTAGACATACTACTAGTAGAAGAATCTATTACATCAAATCTATACATATTAATTCTTTCAAGTAAATTTAATATTTCAACGTCGTCGTCTTCTTCAATATCAACAGAAGAAGTAGGTGTAGAGAGTGCCCCGACTAATATTTGCATTTATTCGTTCTGCATATAATTCATACATTTCATATGAAACTTGTTCTAAATTTCTATAAGTAATAAGTGTATTAAAAGTTAAAAGTTTTGAAATTTGATCAGTTATATATTTAGCACCTAATAAATTGTATCAGGATTCATGATGTATGCTAAAGGAAATAACATAAGCAAGTCTTCCCAATATTTTCTAAATTTTAATTCCATAAAATATATAATTTCACTAAAGTCGATGTCGTTTTTGTATTTATAAAAAGCCGGTGTAATTATATAAATACATTCAAATACAATACCGTTAGTGGGAATTACACTCGAGATAAAATATTTGTAAAGTCATAAAAATTTGTCAAATTTTTTTAAAAAATTTTAAAAGCTAAAAGCCAATTAAATTTGTTCATAATAGTATTATCATCGTTTATAATATGTCTTTTGTTATAAAATTCAGTTATTATTCAAATCATTTGTATAATTTTAATAATAAGTAAGTGGAATTTCATCTATATCTTACGTCACTAACAAATGTTTTCATATTCGTCAACCCAAATTCGACACAAAATTTCTCAATGGCTTAATTTCTAATAGGTGAAAATCGTGATATATATATTAGTGTATCCGTAATTCTTTGAATTTCATTCTTAATATGTTTCAAACCATCCTACACAATTAAATTAAAAATATGATATACACAACGAATATGAAATAAATAACCATCGATATCGGGTTGCAGTACCCTACACAATTTATCAATAACTGGCTTGTTAACATTAGCGTCGTCAAATGTAAAAGAATGAATTTTACTTTCACAATAATATTTTCTAATAATGCTCATAATAACAGTAAATATATCGTTAGTGTTGTGAGGTAACTCAATAATTTTAAAAGCTATATTTTCTTATGTATACACCAAAATGGGTCTATTGTAGTGTGCATGTGCAGTTATATAACTTTTTTTATTAATCAATTTCCATAAATCCGAAATTAAAGATATAATACCCCCATATTTTTTTCAAAACAATAATCAATTGTTTCTTTATATTAAGGAAATATTATATTGTATCGAAATGAAAAGTGTTTCTCTTACCTCAACGTACCTCGGTTAAAGATATTTTTTCACATAGGAGACGAAATATTGGTTGTCCACTATTGGTAAAGGCAACTCAACACCGATAACAAATTTCACCATTCGCGTTCGAGTTTTCTTCTCTGAATACATCCATGTGCAAAGTGTCATAGACGCGGAATTGGCGATTAGACTCCCAAATTACAGTTGCGTTTGAGAGGTACCAAGAAGCCCATGTTTGACAGTACACGTTTTGCAATAGCGGTTGAGGTGAGTGGTACCAATGACCTTTTGCCTACCAATCGTTGTTGACAGTATTTACATACTGCTTTAAACTATATGACTCCATCGACCACAGACTCATTAGAATCAATTTAAAGTAATCCCAACATTTTGCTTTTTTTTCCCCTTTCTCTTCCCTCTTACATTGAGAATATTTAATTCCGTATGTTTCACTTCGGGAACATCAATGTTATTCAAATTAATTGGATTACTACTCCCGTGAACATCAAAATTTGGAATATTTTTGGGAAAAGGGTACTTCATTGAGATCGACAAATTCATTCTGAAATTGAATTTGCGGCATTATAAGTAATTCACCTTTGATACCGAACAAACCTTCAGAAAATGAGGGTAGATCCATTTGTGAATTGTGATTAAATGTATATAATATGTATTGTAATTTGTATAGTGTAGACTATATATTAACTAGTAAGTAAATAAAGCGTATGAAAGGAAATCAAAAATTCAAAAAAAGTTTATGTATAATGTTAGGTTATAACTGATTTTGTAATTGGCAAATTCTGTGGATAAAAGGACTTAATTTGATAGAATGTAAAAATTCAAGGAGTAATGTGCAATTTGTTTAAATGTTAGTTAAATAGGTTTAGGGTTTCGAGTTTGCAACAATGAGGAAAACGACTCGAATTTTCGCTAGACTGTTGTCAAGGGTTGGCTCAAGCTACAAAAGCAGAAACATCGTCTCTGGACTGTCGCCCTTACTTTGCTCGAGTGACAGCCTGTTGCTCGATTATCACTGGCTCCTCGCTTGAGGGACAGCTTTATATGGAAAATTTTTCTTTCGCGTTTTAAAGGCTTTTTCCTGGCTCATATGTTTTCTACCGTACCTATAAATTTCAGAAGTCATTCTGTACGAAATTCAAGAAGGTTGAACATTGAGCAAACACTGTCCTTTCATATTCTTAAATCTTTGGAGCTTTCAACCTTTCATGTTTCTTTAAGAATTGTTCTTGGTTGTGAGAAAAACATCATATTCTTAATCCAAATACCAAAACCAAACTTCCTACATATCTGTCAGAGGTGCTGAAGATCGAGGAAAGTGACTGGAGTTTCAGTCTGTGAAGAATGGATTGTTCTTCGTGATCCACATGAGATAGGCGTATCTACCAAGCTAGGGGCTGCTGTAGGATAGTGGAGTTCCAGGAGAGCGTTGGTTATTGCAGCTGGAATTGGTGCAGGGAGCACAAAATTTAGGAAAGCTGTCAGAATTGCAGTCAAGAGATCAGATAGTACGTGTCGTCGTCTAGTTTGGTAGACTGTAAGTCTTGAATTGTTTAAAGTGGATTGACGGCAAAGCGCCCAGAGTTTTTCCTAGTTGGGTTTTTTGTGATCATACCGTTGTTCGTTTACTGCTTTATATTATGAATGTATGATATGTGGTATTTAAATTTAGGATTCAATTGACTGCATGATTAACCATCTAGAGATAATTAATTGGTGACTTGTTGCTAATTAGTTAATAAAATTTTAATTCTGCATATTACACTTATTCACCCTCTCTAGGTGTTGTTAGGGTTGAACTTGCATTTTTCAATTGGTATCAGAGCTTAATTTCAATTCTTGACCCTTATTTGATTTAGTCTAGATGAGTAGTTCTTTGTTTGTTCTGCCATATTTTGATGGCAGTAATTATGCCTATTGGAAAGTTCGAATGAGAACTTTTCTTAAGGCCTTGGATGAACGTGTATGGATTTGTGTGCAAAATGGGTGAACTCCGTCTACAACAATGGTTGCAGGTGTAGTAACACTCATTGATATTTCTTTGTGGACCAAAACAAACTTGGATGAATGTAGTTGGAATAGTAAAGGTGTGCATGCTTTGTTTTTTATTGTGTCTCCTGAGAAATTTAGAAGAGTGTCTATGTGTGAGACAGTTAAAGAAGTTTGGGATATTTTGGAGACAACCTATGAGGGTACTAAAATTGTGAAAAACTCCAAATTGCAAATGTTGACGTCTAGATTTGAAGAACTTAGGATGAATGCTGATGAGAGATTTGATGAGTTCTATGCTAAATTGAACGATATCGTGAACTCTGGTTTTAATATAGGTGAAATGATCCTCGAGTCGAAAATAGTTCGTAAGGTTCTTAGATATTTACCTAAAAAGTTTAGACCTAAGGTAACTGCAATTGAAGAAAATAAGGACCTAGACAACGTTAAGGTAGAAGAACTCGTAGGATCCCTCCAAACTTATGAATTGACCTTAGCACAACCTAAGAAACAGAAATCCATAGCCATGAACACTGTTAGAGAAGTTGAGAGCGAGTCCACTGACAGTGAGACACTTAGGGATGACGAAATTGCCTATTTCATTAAAAAGTTCTAGAAGGTGATGAGGAATAGAAGAAGCCTCAAGTGATGAATAGTGAAGTTCCTAATAAACTCTCGAAAGGTAGACGTGAGAAGAATACCTCTAGGACTCCCATTAGGAAATCTCAATATATCAAATGCCATGAGTGCAAGAGATTTGGTCACTTTAGGAATGAATGTCCTAATTTGAATAGGAGCTCGAATAAAGAAAGGTGTAAGGCTTTAGTCGTGACCATGAGTGACGATGAGTCAGATTCTAGTTCTCGTGATGAGACACCTGATGGTAAGGATGAACAAAAATTCATGGCCTTCACCTTGCGTTTTTCATATAAGATTGTAATTGTAAATTTGTAGTATGATAATTGATATTGAATGATTGAATAATTGAAATTGAAGGTAGAAATGAATGTAGTAGATTATAGAATGTGTAAAAGAGTGAGAATTGTTGTTGGTGTGTGAAAAAAATTGATAATGGGTAACGGTATTTATAGAGGGGTATTAGTCTATCAAATAATCTTTCAAACTTTCTTGTGTTTGCCCCTGCACAAACCATTGTAATTTCCTGCTTTCAAGCAATCAATGATCAATTTACTTTCAATACATTTCAATTTCATGTTGCAAGCTTTCTACAAATTGTAATAAAATTTTCTTTCATCCTGAAACAATCGAGAGAAGACGGAAGGTAGTCTAGCGAAGCAGATTACTACCGAACGGTGTCCGTTTCTGTGCCAAGAAGAATGACATCCCATTAAAGTTGGTATCAGCTTTTGTAAGGTTAGTGACCATTACAGTGACTAAAACGGTTGGGCAGGCTCGTGAGCTCGCCTCACGACAAGCCAGCCCGCTCGACTCGGGCTCTTCCAAGTACGAGCCCGACCGCCCACAAGTCGGTTTTTTAATGGCCAAGTCGACGAGCCGTTTGGCTCATTTGACATCTCTACTTGTATTGATATTGTAAGTTTATGTTTAAAACATTTCAATTTAAGAGTAATACTGAGATTTCAAATCAATATATTTATTATTTCTTTTGTTTGAAAAATGTTATTTTTATTCGTTAAAATCGTGATTTGAAATCGATCTCAACTGTAAAAATGTTTGGTTTTGTTTGGAATTTTTCGAAGTCATTTCAAATGGTTTTGTTTGAAAACAGTTCAAAAATGGTCACAATCGAAGCGTGTTCGCCCCTAATAAAACTGGTGCAATAGTTTTTTTTTTTTTTTTTTTCACTCTATAATTTAGGCCTCATTGGCATGAATCTTTCATTAAGTTCGTATCTTAAACTCTACTCTGTGGATTCGTATGCATCTTTCATTTGGTTTGGATCTGAGCATAGAGTTTAACATTAAAATGACCAATAGCAATCACTTTAATACAATTCGTTATTAATTATTAATTATTCCAAAAATGCATTAGCACCCAACATGATAAAAGAAAATCAAATTAAGTTTGGTATTGTGCATACTTTAAATTTTTTTAAAATAAGTGCTCCATTTTATATTTATTATAAAATTTATTAATAATTTATAAATAAATTTACTTGTATCTGTACATTTGGCTATGAGGAATTAAATTAATCCAATCAACTCCTATTATATTATATTAATTGCATGAAATAATTCGAGATAAAGTAATTCAATGTGGGGTTATTGGTTAAGAAAGGATTATAATCAGGTTTTTTTTTTTTTTATTATTATAAGTGGATTTCGATTTATGCATTGAGCAATAATAGTGTTTTTAGCACACATGAATATTTATAGGGTAGTTATATTCACAACATATTTTTTTAGATAATCTCATACATAATGTATGGACATCTGGTCGCACAAATTGCATAGTATCGTAAATAGCTACTCCATGTATTACCCATCCACCAGAAGAGTTTATAAACAAATACAAATCTTTGGTATTATCCTCGATATCGAGATATACCTTAAGGTTAATAAGTTGATTCGAGATCTCGCTATCAATTTCTTGGCCTTAAAAAAGTAATTGTGAAAAAAAAAAAAAAAGAACTAATGTATAGATTAGGGTAAAATTGTATCATTTAGGAACCGTACATGCGTTTTGACGCATACGGTACAAAAAATAATTGTGAAAAAAGCAAGCATTAATGTATAGATTCAAGTCATCTTTCTTTGTTCTTATTCTTTTTTCGTAGAAAGTGTTTTCGGATTTCTAACGAAATGACTTTTCTTTGATTTTTCAATAAAGACGAATTTGAACTTCTTTCTTCTTTATAAAAGAAAAAAGGTCATTAAGCTAATCGGATTAACTCTTCTTTTTAGTATATTTTCTCATTTCCAAGCCAGCGAGTCTTATTTTCCGCATCGATCTATTTGTTACAATAATGCAACTTTTTTTTTTTTCTCTATCTATCTATGGAAGAGCAAATAGAAAATCTTGGTTCTTAGGTTAATGTTTACTTATTATCACACTTATATCCTTTATTTTTTCTTCATTACATTTTATTTTTAAAATTTCATTGATAAAAAAAAATCATGTCCTTAATCATGAATTCGGTCCAAAAATATAGTTAACGTGCTTTTAAATCAGGGTCAAATATTTAATAGTATTTTTACATATTTATTTATTTTGCTTATCTAAGAATACAATGGGCAAATGAGTTGTTTTATTCTATCTTAAATAATATTTATAGAGAAATCATAATTGGGAAGGATTTTTGTTGATTTGAGAATAAGATGTGATGGGAAATGATATGTGTAAAGATTATGAATATTTCATGCAATTTAAATATAGTCTAATTATTAAAAATTGTAGCGCGAATACATTTAGCGACCCCCGAAACTAATCATCATATTGTCAGAGAAAAAGGGCATAGATGTCATTTCACGGGCAGGTAAAGGAGGCAGTGGGATGAAGATTAATTAAAAATGGTAGATATTGCGTGAAGACCATGTTTAATAGCAAGATGATCTGTAATGTTAAAATATAAATTTGACTATTTATATGATAATATCAATAGTTATCTTGTTACGTTGTAATTGTCATAAAATCAATGAATCTTGTCCATAAATTTAAGTTTCTTCATGCGACTTTTTGTCATTGAAACTATTCCGAAGAACTTAATTCTCGTTAAATAAGTCACGATGATTGAAAGATTCAACTCGATATAAAATAAGTCAACATTCAATCTGCTTGAGCCAAATTATTGTAGAATGAGAATGAAAAATATAATCGTTATTGGGGCCCACATAAGAGATAGAAAATTTGAATTTAAATGCTGATGTGATGGATAACGGTCATATTTTTCATTTTATTGAAATAATAATGTAGATCAAATGGGGGCTCAATATAAAATATTTATTAGCTTTTGATCTAATTATAAAATAAATATCTTCACATAGTTAGCTCCCATTTGGGCTCCATTCTTTAAAAAAAAAAAATGCATCTCTCTCTTATATTTCCCACTACGTATTCTCCAATAAAATAATATTACTAGAGATGGCAATTTTTCCCGTCCCGCCCCATCCCCGTGGGGCCCCGTCCCGAATGGGGCAAAAAAAACCCGCCCCGAATGGGTTGGTGGGGCGGGGCCAACCCGTTCTGGACGGGCCGGCGCCGAACCCGCCCCGTGAAGAATTAAAAAAAAAAAAAATTGTTTTGAATATTATTTGTTTTGTACATTTTTTTTTGTTTCAGTGCTTGCTTTGAATATTAAAATTTTGAATTTGTATTTTAAATTAAAAAAAAAACAAATGGAGCAGGAAACAGGACAAGTCCTCACCCCGAGGCCCGCCCCGTTTAAGGCGGGGTGGGGCGCGGGGCGGGGTGGGGTGAGGGTGCCCCGCCCCGAACCCGCGCCATTGCCATCATTAAATATTACAAGTAAATTTAATATTTTTCTTTATTTTTCAATCATACATTCTCAAAAAAATTATTATTTTAGAATACATTTTTTTTCTCAATGGAACCCAAACAAGCGCTTAATATAGCGAAAGTCGTAAATGCATTCACGAAAATTTATATGCCTCTTCGTATACACAGCAAGTAATACAAATTATGTGACTGTAAATTTACTGTGATATTATCCAGTAAAATTGAGATATATTTTTATTCATTAGATAACGTGATGGAAATCGTATTATAATATATATTATCGATGAACCTTTATAAATAGTATTAGTCATCCATGACATACTTTAGGTCGAGATGGATCCCACATAATAACTTAAAATATAAAAAATGCAAAAAAAAAAATTTATTTATTTTTTATTTACTAACATGGTCCATCAATTATTTTCAGAATTGGTAAAATTTAAAAAAAGAAAGTTGTATTGATCCAACTAATAAATGAAGGGCACGTGGTGTGATCCTGTAGTCCAACCTGAACCAGCTGGCAAGTCACACCATAACCGTTTCTTGGAGCCTCGCTTTTTGGCAGTTGGATTGTGCACTGGACATGAAAATGAAGTGTGTTTTACTTCAATGTGTGTGTCCTCACCTGTTCCCGGACCAACCTCTCTAAAACTTATTCATTAGGCCCATTTGGGTTTGTTGCCTTGACAATTTGGCCCACTTATGCCAACCCCTTTCGTCCTTATTTTCTTCTATTTTACCATAAATGATAAGATGTTTAGCTCGTTTGTCTCCATTTGGGGGGGGGGGGGGGGGGGATATGTTTTAAAAAAATGATTTTTTGGAAAAATATGTGGTTAAAAAATAAGAACTTTTTTTTTGAGAAAGTTGTTTTCCAAAAAATGGAGTCAAGTTTTTTGACGACAAGATTTAGAGATATCAAAAATGAGAATACTAACATGAGTAACGAGAAATCCCTTAAAAACACGATAGCCTATAAGTGGAAGGTTTTCTACGTTCAGTGCGCAGAGTGAATTGGCCACTAAGGAACCCCCAAAAGGATTGTCGTTCGATGGATACACGTAAGTGACTAAGTTGCTTTGATTATAGTTTACGAATTTACCAATTATGAGTTGAGCGATTTATTCATTCAACCATGAATGTTTAGTGGGATACTCGAACATGGTTTTGACGTCGTAGACTATTATGCCTTTAATAGGCTATAAGTATGATCATTTTGCTTATGTTGATATTTTCTCCAAATAGCAGTAAACCTTTGACTTTTTAAAGTTTAGAGCATGTTTAGATAAGCTTAAACCCTTGTTTGATTTAGCTAAAATTTAAACTTTTAGTAAATTTTGATAAAAGTTGATTAAATGTATGATTGAAAACTTGTGATCGCATAAAATATGTGATTGAAAATGAGTTTGATAAAAAATAATTTTTTGAAAAAATGAAGGCAAATAGGGACTAAGGGTGTGTTTGAGTCACATTATTTTGGAAGAATGTATTTTGGAATAGTAGATTGATGGAGAATGTGTGGTTAAAAAAAAAGAGAAAAGTTATTGATGTGATGAAAATTATTATTTTATTGAAAAATGTGTGGTTGAAAATAAGTAGAAGAATGAGAATGTGAATTTTAATGTAGCTCAAACAGGAATAACTATTTGAGGTGTGAAAGAAGTAGTTGGTAAGATATAATTATATTAAATTAAAAAAGTTAGAAATTATTTCCCAAAGACATTGGAAAATAGTAAAGAATAATTGAAATTAATATTATTCAATATTTTTCCCTAGCTCTCGTCTTCCGGATTTTACTTATCCATTTTAATCATCTGAGATACTATTCTCAGAAGGGATCTCGTCTATCAATTATGTCAAATCAAAAACTTACTCCAAAGGCTTGGGACAACTAGCTAAGCATTGAAATTAAAATTGTTCAATGTTTTGCCATAACTCTCGAGTTTTCTTTTCTTGATTTTACTTGTTCCCATTATTTAGGAATTAAAGAGTACAACATTTTTCCAATGCTATTTGACTCCCTAAACAATTCAAAAGCTTCTATGATAGCCTCGTTTTCATTTTTCATTTTTTTTAAAGAAGCTAAATTTATTAGGAATCCTCACTTATGGCGGAGGAAAACCATGGATACAATTAATGAAAGCGAAAAGCAGGAATTCCTCTAGCGTCTAAGACAATACAACCAATAGTAGCTTTAGGCAAATTGGATTAATTCAAACTGTCAAATAAGTCATCGTTGAGCTCAGTAAGTGGCCTTGAAACGAATGATTATTTACTACTTTTACTCTCACTATGAAAGGGAAAGAAAATACACTTATTTAAGGGGTTTGAAAAAATTTTATTCCATAATTTCCTTTATCAAAGTCACTAACTTAAGCATAGGATTTCATAGGCGGTCGACCTCCTAGCTCGACCATATTGCAAAGTTATTGGAGTTATTTATTTTGCTGATTTAGAGAATTACAGTGTTAACGGACGTTGATTGGAAGCAACATTTTCTAGCGTCAACCTCTATGTCTATGTACGTAAGGCCATTGGCCAAACCTCCTCTTTCAACCTTAATTTAATAGGCTAATCCTTACTCTATAAAGACATGAAATGACTCTTAGTACTCAAGAAGAAGAAAAAAAGGTTAATCATCATCAAATTTTATTAAAGAGGAAGATGCCCTGAACTATAGAAGAAGCCAACATTTCTTTGTTTAGGACTCAACGAAAATGCATCTTGAAATCCCAAAAAAGAAGATAAAGAAAGATGGATAGTGCTAAAAACACATGGTCAAAAAACAGGGAATTGGATACAGACACACTGGCATCAAAACATTGGGGGATGGAAAAATTTAAAGAAAAAGCAGCAAGGTGGCGCCACATGGATTTGTTTTTTATCCCTGTCTAAATTCTCTATTTGAGTGGTTTTATCCAAGAAAGATTCATCTACATGTCAGAGTTGTTACAAGAAAAATGATGATGTAGTCATATGTTGGTACGTGTATGACTTTGCTAAAGATGAAACTGTTGGAGCTTTAGCATTAACATCCATGAATATCAAATATGTTGGGAAAATAGGATTTAATTAAATTGTGTATTTACACGAATATAATAATTGTGTTCGAATAATAAAAATATATCTTAGGAATTACCTTTCTAGAATGTTTAAAAAAAAAAAAAAATTCCTTTCGCTTTGTTCTTGATTCTACCTTCAACCCTTTGATCTTCTCGAGTGTTTTTCAACAACTCAAAATCGTAGAGATTTTATGTGTGGGAAAAACAATAAACAAATCTTAATTGAACCTCATTATATGTGTATAATGTCATATGACACTCTATAATTTGTCAATTTAAAACGCAATCAACATTTTCATATAGGACTTGGATTTAAAAATATTCATATACTAAAAGGACTCCTCCTTTCGGTTGTAATTCAAATCAAACTATTTCTATATATGAATGACAATTAATTATTTCCACTATAGTTAATAATAAATTATAAATCTTATAATTTATTCGATTCTTCTTCTTCTTTTTTTTTTTTTTTTTTGAAGCCACGAAGGAATCAAATCAAACCTTTGATCTGTTGAGATAATTTATTAATCCCGTTATATTTTACTAAAAGAACGAGATTGTACTTTCAGTCAAATTAAAATTACCAAAGCTATATATAAATAATAATTATATCCTCTTATGGTTTTTAGTATTACCTGTACACCATATAGAATATTTGGAATAAGGTAAAATGATGAAAATGCTATATTCCAAATCTACATAAATCCTCAAAATCATTTTCTATCCAACATTTCCATTTGATCACATCACAATATTAATTCAACAATTAGTGTAGAATTATTGATCTTGGATTTAATTATCCTCTAGAAAATCCTTTTTGATATCTTGATCGTGCCTATCAAATAGTAATATATATTCCTTTGTTATTTCACATTAATTTTCAAGGCACCAAGACATATACAAGTGATATATCATGTTTCATGTAAATAAATTAGAGTATGTATTGATTCTTGTAACGTTGTTTACAACAATATTTATAGAGAAGTTGATACAACAATATGATAACTACAAATTATAACAAAATAAATCAAGCTCTTGTTTGATAATCGTTATTTGAAAAATTTTTATTCTACGTACTTATTTTCAACCACACATTTACACAATAAAATATTCTGCATGCAAACCCAATTTTTTCTTACTACTTTCTAATCACACATTCTCCTAAAAATTACTATGCAAAATATTTTTTTTTTCAAATAATGGTTGTCAAACATGGGCTAACTCTAACTAAAATAAAATAGTAATTATCTTTATCTCTAACACATACGAGCTAGCCTATGTCGGAGAAGCCTTTAAACATAGTAATGGATGAATTTGATGATAACTACGTGTAGGCAAACGCTTGGTAAATATGTCAAGACACTTGGTCATGAATAAATATAAATCGAACCTGGAAATCTTTACTCGCTACACCTTCACGAATAAAATAAATGATAATCAAATTCTATATATTTAGCACATGCATGAATGACAATGCTAGGCACATCCGGGACCGGTCCTCCGGTCCTCTTCCAATTAAGTATTTCCACTATAGTTAATAAATTATAAATCTTATAATTTATTCGATTCTTCTTTTTCTTTTTTGTCACACCAAAAGTTGTCGGTGATTTGGTTATGTCAATTGGTGATAGGGTTGACTCATTTCGTGAAAGGTCAGAAGAATCATGAGATAGAGGTTGAATGGGATTGGTATTAGTGGGATAAGAAGATAGTGAAAGTAATCAAATATGATAAGGATGTAGAGATAATTGTTGTCGTGGTGAGCTGTTTGTTGATAATGGAACAACAAGTGTTTGAATTGGGAAAAAAAAGTCTTAACCGACGTAGAAAGAACACGGTCCATATTTGTCAGGCCACATAGGGATTTTGTTGGTTGACATATCATAGCAACGATAGCCAAAATGATGCAATGAGAATTGACATAAATTGCAGTCCTAAACAAAACTTTAATTTTATTGTTTACACGTAACAAAGGATATTCGATAAATCCAAGGACTTTGATGTGATCATAGTTTTGATTTTTATTAAATAAACAAAAGAGTGGAGTTTTATTATTTAAAACAGGCGTGAGTAGGGAGTTACAAATAATGTTGCATCATCAAATGCATGGGTCCAAAATTTTAATGGTACGTGACTACGAGCTAGCATGACTAAGCCAGTATCCACTACGTCTAATTTTCTCTCTGCAACCCCATTTTGCTTATGGGTATGAGAACATGCTAATCGATAATCTACCAATTTCTCCTAAAAATTTGTTTAACTTTCTATACTCCCCACCCAATCAGATTAAACAGCTTTTATTTTCTTATCAAATTGATTTTCAACAAAATTTTTAAACAAAGAAACACATCACTTCTTTGCTTTAATGGATAAAATCAAGGGAACATAGTAAAGTCATCAATGAACAATACAAAGTATTTGTGACCTTCACTAGATATATTAGGAGATGGACCTCATATATCTGAGTGAATAAGTTCTAGTGGACTAGTGCTAGAATGCTCAATAGATGCAAGAGAAAATGAAATGATATCCACTTTGTGTTGACCTATGGTTGATCATGACCTTAATGTTTTGATTATAACAAACAAGTCCATCTTGTTTACTAACAAATTGAATTGAGTGTTTAAGCCTTCAAAATTATGAAAATTATTATTCACACTCAAATGAAGTACAAGTGAAGGTTAAACGAGCATTCAAGACAAATCATTCGAGACAATAGTGATTTTCATATGACAATCAAATTGAAACTTAACATAATTGCAAATCAAGATACAAGTCAAAGAGAAGCTCGAAGAGATCAAAAACATTGAAGATAGAGTTATTTATCGAACCTCATTTTTATATGTAAAGGTATAACTCGTCAATATTTAGCAAGTACATAAAGCTCAAATATTTCTCATAAATTCATCACTTGCATAAATTGTTTGACATGAAAATGATTTTGAAAAATGAACATTTGTAATATATCAAAAACCTTGAAAAATCATTTTCAAACGTCCCTTAAAAGATCACACTTCAACTTTCAATCAAAAAGTTATACTCCGATTTTCAATCTCATATTGGGACAGATTTTTGACATGGAAGATGATCTAATTTGAAGATGATTTCTGAAGCAAAGTTGTAGCCTTTTGAGTTAGCTTTCCAACCCATTTTGAATCACCTTAATCGGATATTGGGAGAGAAATATATGATCAAAATATTGAAAATTGTCCGACATAAGACTGTCGTACCGGACGTCCGGTAAGGCAGATTTTTGGCCAACGATCATATTTTAAACGATCCAATTTTCTGACCAAAAATAACGGCTATCTGACCGTCCGATATTTTACCGGACGTCCGGTACGGGTCGTCCGACACGTTAGTTTTAATGATTTTCATCTATAAATACCCAACTCTCTTCTATTCAATTTTAACACTTATTAGAGATATTTTGAGAGGGTTTTTGGTTGAAAATCTGTTGAGCTTACATTGATTTATCTTTCACTTCATCTATTACAAGAATTTCTTGATTGATCCAAAACTTGATTTATCTATTTCATCAAGAAATCAACTTTACAAGAAAACTTTAGAACTCATCTATTTTTTATCTTGATAAAGGTTTTCTTTGCCAACACTTATTGAAGTGTAAATCTCTCTTTATACTTAACTTGTTATTATTTGTTAAGAGAGATTAATTAGTTGAAAATTTTGATATATTGACCTAAACTATTTCATTATCATTCATTCATCAAAATTTTCCAACATAACACTCGAGCTTTATCATTTGCTATCTATTGAAGTGTTTGCCTTCTTCTCTTCTTGTTCTCAACTTTAAATTTATTATTCATTAATAAGAGAAGATTTCAATTGTAAAATTCATTTTGAATTGTGGGTCGTGTTGAAATCCCTTAAAGATCAACATTGTATAAGGATTGGTGCGCCTTATTATAAGTCACCGTGTGGATCATATTGAGGTCCTTTAAAGCTCAATAGTGTGGGTCGTGTTGAGGTCCCGGAAATCTCAACATTGTATAGGATCGGTACTCCTTGTTGTAAGTTACCATTATAGTAAAATTGGCCTTGCTCGTGACGGAGAGCTTGGTAATGGTGGACGTAGATCATTGCATTGGATCGAACCTCCATAACATATCGTTTGCATTTTCTATCCCTTTTACTTATCACTTTTATATTTGTGCTTATTATTTGAATTAATCTATTTAGTCTTTACTTGGTTGAATTTAGATTAATTTTTCGAAAAAGTTTCAAAAACCAATTCACCCCCCTCTTGGTTAGTTATTCTTGGGCTAACACTTTGTACTGAGTCCAGAAAATCTCTTGAGCCTTCTGGAAAACACCGCAAGTTTAAATCAGATCTGACCTTCGTGCCCAAACCGTTAACTTATGTAATGTTCGCTCTGGAAGAGCCTGAGCTAATCTTACCCCTTATGGATTTCTGTAGAATCCTTAAGATTCAAACCCATGACATTTTCCTTAAGAGAGACTTAAGTTGAATCTTCATATCAATTGGGTAAGTTATTTAAGAGAGATTTAAGTTGAATCTTGATACCAATTGGTACCAAAATTCAACTTAAGCATCTCTTAATGGAATGTCATGTGTTTGACTCCTGGGACCGCGATAAAAATTTGTGAGGGGTAAGTGGAAGACACCTTCCTAGAGCGTAGAATACACAAGTTAACGACTTGGACACAAATGTTGGGTCATTACAGAAAATTTACCAAGTTTTCCTTGATAACACAAAGAGCATTTGGAGTTCAAGACATTTGTACGAAAAGAACAAGGTAAATGAAATTGATTAACAACTTTATTTATAGTTTGCATATTAGAATGCCCTAATCTTGCATACCAATCTTTCAAAGAAGCTTGTGCAATATAAGCTTGAAGATATGATGGAGATGGTAACTTGTAGAGACCATCTTCTCTCGGTCCTTAGAGTAGTACTTCATGTGTTTCCTGATCCTTAACAACAAAATAAGATGGAAGAAATTCAAAGAAACATTTAGTATCTCTAGTAAATTTATGAACCCATAGTAATTATTTGGCATTTAAGAACATGCAAAACATTATTAAAGTAAAGAGTTTAGAATGTGAGAGAATCGTAGTAGAATTAACGTGATGAATATTCAAACCTTGACCATCACCAACTCGAAGTTGATTACCACCTCGATAATCAACATTGATGTTGAGATTTGAAATGTCAGGAAGAACATGATGTGTTGCACCAGTATCCGGGAATCATGGGAAAGTCGAGTATGTGGTGCCAAATTGAGCTGAATACGGTTGTATTGACTTGATTTGAGAATTGAAGAGCAGCAGGGTGTGAATAATTCTGATATTGATTATAGTTGCCTGATCTTGGAGTGTATCATTTTCTACATCTATCGGCAGTATGGTTATGAAGACTGCATATCTTGCATGGCATTTAATTCTAATAATTTTGTCGATTATTGACGTTATCATTCATGTTGGATGCATGGTCATTGCTAGGTCTCGGCTTGGGAAAGAGTGGTATCATGTTGGCAAGATTGACTACTTTTCAAGATTGCTCTTGAACAAACTTTCATGAGCAACTAGCTGACCATATAGTTCATAGAAAGGAACAAGTTTTGGCCTAATGTTTAAGGCTGTGATAATATGGTGAAATTCGCTTCCAATCTTTCTATATATGATTGCATTGAGCTCAGCAGTGGATAGAGATCTTCTGAAGGCACCTAATTCAACAGCAAGTGCTTTAATTTTTTGTAAATACCGTGAAATATAGAGATCATTTCTCTTAAACTCTTGGAGGTCCATATGAAACTGAAGTTGTCTATTTTGTGAAATAGACCCAAAAGCATTCCTTAGAGCATCCCAAACTTAAGTCGAAGAAGTCAGACTATCAACATGAGAGAATTCCTTTGGATATAGATAAGAGAAGCCAGGACATTAACATTTGATCCTTCTTAAACCAGTCATGATACTCTGCACTTTAAATATAGATGGGTGGATTAGTCTCAGTTAAGATCTCCTTCAGTGGAGGTTTAGTAGAACCATCAACAAAATGCATCAAACTTTTATACTTGAGAAGATGAATAAATTGAGTTTTCCAAGCAAGATAATTGGAGAAGTTGAGTTTGATAGAAAAAGTATGAGCAGCGGTGTTGGAGGTAAAGGCAGGTGTAGCAGAAGCAGAATTTTGAGAGACTAAAGATCAGGAGGGTGATGAACTTGAGGAGGATAAGGAAAAGGGAGAAAAGTTGTTTTAAGTGGCCATATTGGGCTCTGATACCATGTCAATAATTATAGTTTGTACTGATTTTTGTAATGTAGTTTACAGCAACATCTATAGAGAACTTGATACAACAATATGATAGCTACAAATCATAACAAAAGAAACTAACTATAGCTAAAAATAAAACAATAATTATCTTTAACTCCTAACATTCGAGTTAAAATTTGATTAATTGTATTGTTATTTGTGAGTATTAAATCAATTGATGGGTTGCTTAATGTTAAATGATTGGGCTACCTCACTATTTACTTGGCATGTTGGGCTATCTTAATTCTTTGAGGCCCATTTCTTTAAAACGTGTTTCAAGTTACACGCTTTTGCCTCTTTTAAGTGGGGTGCGATCTATCGTACACGTGGCTTAATCTTGACCCTGGATTTGAACCGATTGATATAGATAGATATTATACTTGGCCCTTACTTTCGTCTTCTGCATTGGTTGGATAGTTCTTTTCTTTGTGTGGGTTAGGGTTTCTCTGAAGATTTGTAACTTTGATCTTTGTATTGTAATCTCTGATCTTTTAGTAAAAATGAAGGTTGTTATGTACGATCTTTGAGAAATTTCTGAGTGTTGGTTACTGATTTGTAATAGAGAGGCCAAAAAGAACTTCTTGAAGAAATCTATATTTCTGTACTATTTCTTGGTTGAGATTAGTGAGCTGGAGCAATATTTTTTGGTAGATGCTCAATGGGTGATTAGATTGTTTGACTGAACATCCTGGCCTTTTTAGGGCAAAACAAGTCTTTAGTTCTTGTGTTCTTTAAGTTTTCTACAATTTTGAGTTTTTACGATTTTTCGATCAACTCGTTTGTCTCGTTTTGGGAATAACAAGTGGTATCAGAGCTTCATTTTTCAAGAATTTGGCTTTAGAACTTTTTACTTTGAATATCCTAGTTTTAAAATTTTTGATAAAATTGCAGATCTAGTTCATTCTTGAAGGTTTGCGTAAGAAATCGGTTTCTAAAAGTTTTTGTTTGTTGATCTAATCTCGAGTCAACTTCTGGTTGGATCACATATCTTATAAACAGAAAAAGCCATGAAACTACCACATATCTTATAAACAGAAGTCCATCTAGTACAATTGATTTTCAAGTCTTTGAAAAACGGTGATCAGGAAAGATGCCAGACCATAGTAAACTTAAAGTTTTTGGCTACACAACCAATTCACATTAAAGTGAAGGTAAATTTGAACTCAGATCCTTAAAATGTGTTTTTCTAGGATATGAGGAAACTAAAGGTTAAAGACTCTGGGTTAAATGACAAAATGGTTTTAAGGTGATTATTAGCAGAAATGTCATTTTTAATGAAAATGACAGCCCTACAATAACTCACCAAACTTGAAATCTAATGAATCTGCACATGTTAAAAAGACTTTTGGAAAATCAAATTGGAAATGATGCTAATCAAGATGATTTGTATGAAGTGGAGACCACTCAATCTGAAATAAATCATGATCAAAGTGAATCAGAAATTGAAATTGAATTTATTAACCCATCTCTTGCTGATTATCAACTAACAAGATAAAGAAAAAGAAGGAACATAATACCTTCAACTAGATTCAATAATGATGATCTTGTAACTCTATTATCTGCATTAGACTCCTTAAATTCTGAGCCTACTATTTTTGACGAAGCTATTAACTGCTCAGATTCTAAGACCAGGAAAGAAGCCATGAATGAAGAAATTGACTCTTTAATTAAGAATAAAACCTGGGTTTTAGTTAACAGGCCTAAAGATAAAAGGTATTAGATTGTAAGTGGATTTTCAAAATCAAACAATGAGATTCTAATACAGAAAATGAGAGATATAAAGCCTGATTACTTGTCAAAGGCTTCATTCAAAGAGAAAGAGTGGACTACAATGAAATATTTTCTTCAGTTGCAAAGTATAATTCTATTAGAATTCTGTTAGCTTTAACTTCACACTATGATTGGGAACTGGATCAACTTGATGTTAAAACAACACTTCTTAATGGTGATCTTGATAAGGTGATATATATGAATCAGTCAATGGCTAGTCAATCCTATTTTCGATAGGGAAAATTAACAATTTAATCTTATTTTGACCATTATTTTCATATCCGCAATAGTGCGAAAAGAAGGCTCGGCTTATGAAGTTCAATAGAAAATCGAGAAGGTTTACTTAAGTGTCTTTATAGGCTAAAACAAGCCTGTGGGCAAAGGTATATAAAATTTAACTCTTATGTGCAGAATTTGGATTTTGTTAAAAGCAATTATGACTCATGTTTCTTCTATAAAGGGTCGGTGGACCTGAATCCATTTACTTGTTATTATATGTTAATGACATGTTACTTGGTTGTCATGAAAGATCTGAAATAGATTTTATTAAATCAAAACTGGAATCTAAATTTGAAATGAAAGATTTGGGTCAAACTAAAAGGATTCTTGAAATGGAAATAAAAATAGATAGAAATAATTGCATCTTAGTTTTGAAACAATGCTCCTATGTGAAGAAAATACTTGAGAAATTTTCTACACTTGAGTATAAACATGATTCCTTACCTATTGCTAATAATTTTAAACTGCCTAGTGACCAGACCTAAAACTGATGATAAATTGACAATAATGGAAAATTTCATTTATGCCAATGTTGTAGATATGTACCTTATGGTGTGTACCATACGTGACTTAGCTCATGGCATTAGCATTTTAAATAGATTTATGGAAAATCCAAGTGAAACACACTGGTTATCTATAAAATGGATGTTAAAATACTTAAAAGATTCTTCTAACTTAGGGTTAATGTTTAAAAGAATAAATGAAGGAATAATTTTTAAAGGATACACTGATTTTGATTTTGCTGGTGACTTAGATAGAAAAAGATCCACATCCTCTTATATTTTTACTTTGTTTGATGGATACATCAGTTGAAAATCTCAACTGCAAAATTTGGTTGCTTTGTCTTCTACTGAAACTGAATATATTGCTGCTTGTAATGCTATTAAAGAAAGTATTTGGTTAAGTGGGCTGTTAAATGAAATTAGTTTTATAAATGATTCTGTTAGGATTTATAGTTATAATCAAAAGTGCTATTCATCTTAGTAAAATCCTGTATACGTGATAAAACAAAGCATGTGGATATAAAGTTTCATTTTTTGAGAAATATGGTCGAAAAAGGTTTGGTCTATTTAGTTAAAATAACTACAAAATACAATCCCTCTGATTTAGGAACCAAAATTCTGACTCTTAATAAATTTAGGAACTACTTGAGATTCTAAACATCATTTGAAGATAGTGATCTAGTGATATTTAGAATATTAAGCTTTATTTGTTGAAAATTGAACTAACTTCAAAAAAAATTCTTTACAGCTACTTAGAGCAAATGAAGTTGAGTGTTGTCTAGATCCATTAGTTGATACCAAGTAATATATCAGGAAGGTAGAGATTGTTAAATGATTGGGTTGCCTCACCATTTACTTGGCATGTTGGGCTGTCTTAATTCTTAAACTGGGTTTGAAGCCTGTTCGTAAAATTTCGCAAGTGTACGAATCGTGACAAGTAATAAAATGGATTTATTAAGTCTAAATATCGTCCCACAAAGACTACTATAAATTTTTAAATTAATCTAACTTCAATTTAAATTAAAATGGTAACTAATGATCAAATCAAGTTTTATTTTCTAAACCAAATTCTAATAAATAAAATAACAAACTATTAATTAAAATAGCAAACTCAAATTAAAATTGTAGAGAAGATTATGTGACTGGATAGTTGGGATTTTCGATTTTACTTAGGTCATTTATCATACATTTAATTTTAATTTATTCGGCCATTTTTCATACACGTCAATGATCAAATTAACATATTGTATTTAGTAATCTCTCTCGAGCAACACTAATCATATTCATACGTCAGAACTTACTATATCTCTATGTAAATTCACACACATACGAACGCATTTATCTATAAAAATTCAATAAAGATCGCATAGCTTATAATTATCTCTCGATTTCTTTTAATGTCCATGTTAATTATTGCACGAGTTATAATTATACATCACATCTCGGTCTCAGTATTATCCCTAAATCAATTAACTGTTATGCAAACAAATAAAAGCATTAAACACACAATAATTAATTAACAAGTATTAAAATAACATGAAAATCTTGAAATTAAACATATAATAAAAATTTTAAGATACATCACCAATCCTAACAATAAAAGTATTTAACTACTCATAAGATTGAATTAAACACACAAAAGTGGAAAGACTTCACCAAAAATTGATGAAACGTAAAGCTTCTCGCATACAGTCTCCTTGATAATTAATTTCAGCCTCAATTTTCTCAAGTTTCAGCCTCTGTTTGCGTGTTTATATATAATATACTGCTGCCCAATTCCCTTCACTTTGCTGTCGGCTGTGTGTGTAATAATGATAAGTTGTTGCCTTCCAGCCTATGTGTACGTGTATGTATAATGGAAAACCACAGCCCCTGTTTTTGTCCCATAAACAAGCTGTAATTTTTGACCTTTCCTTACCTCTTTCTTTTCTTTTTCTTTTACTCTTTGTTTTTCTTGTTTGTACAACTCTCTCCCTCAAAACTTTCTGCCCATGTTTTTCCTCCTGTGGCTGCCTCAACTTTCTTCTTTTTTCTTTCAATTGGCTATTGCCCCCCTTTGTGCGTGAGTGTGGGTATATATATATATATATATATATATATATATATATATATATATATATATATATATATACATACTTCCTTTCAAGTCCTCGATATTTTTATTTTGCCATTTTCCCGCTATTTTGCATTCTTTTCTTGAATTCTTCATTAAACATAAATTTTTACCTACAAAATACAATTTAACACAAATTAGGTAGAATTTTATTCAAAAGACAATAAAATATCATAATTTAGAGTCTCGAATAAGTATAAAAATTACACTTTTCACACCCTCAAACTTGACTTTTTGTAAATATCATAATTTAGAGTCTCGAATAAGTATAAAAACTAAACTTACCACACCTCCAAACTTAACTTTTTGTTTGTCCTCAAACAAAACTAACACCTAATAAAAAAAATGCAAACACGCAATGTTAATTATCTAATTGGTGGCCAATCTATCAAGTAAAGCAAAAGATTTAGCTAGCTAACTTGATTTTTTATCTCAGAATTGAAATCATAATATTAAACATAATCACAGCTTCAAAATCACAATACATAAATTAAAATCTACTTTTCCAATGTAAAATCGACGTGTGTGTAAAGAATTAAGGATAGCATTATGAATTTATAAGTTGTTTCAATTCCTGACCCTCAATGGTCAAATATATTCTTTCATCACTCGTAAGATTCACACACCTTCAAACTTATTCTTTTCATTATTTTAACGTGTGTGAGCTTAGGTTGAATTTTATTCCATTATCACCTCTCTAATTTAAGTAAATCTCAGTAATTGCTAGTCAATATATCAATAAATAAGGATTCTCCATACTTTGATTGCTTCAATCTTTCGGACTTAACTAGGCTAAAAAGCCCTTATCAAAAATCAAATTTCCCCAAATAAGTGTTTGAGACATAATCAAGGCATTTGATGCGTCTTCTATTTCATACACCTGTTTTTTCTGATTTTCTCATTAAATATTTTTTCTTTAAATTTTTTTTCTTTATTTGAAATATTCTCACCCTTAACTTTTTTAAATGACCCATGTAACAAGATTTCGGTTGATGAATCCCAAGTAAGATGACCATAGGGTACCAAGTTTTAAAGACCCTTACAAACTTAATTGCTCGAGTTATAAAGGCTAAGAAAAGAAATTTTCAAATAAAATAATAAATTTTTATATGTTTTTTTATGTCTTGATTAGTGCAATATCTCTCATTAAACACCAATTTAAGAAAAACAACCTCTAACTTGAAATTTTCACTCATTTTCATCATATTGACCTTAGACAATCCACACAAGAATTTTTTTTTTTTTAACACATGAAATCCCCATTTATCTCAATATCTTTCCACAACAGTGAAGTCCCCTAAACTATTCTAAATTTGGTTCAAGAATGTAAAATTTTGTGGTTTTGGGTTTAGCACCTATGGTTCACTATTTCAACTTGTCCAATTATGGATTCAACTCATCTATACACAAAGCTTAACTTAATTCTTGTATTCAATATATATCAAATTTCACATGAAAAAAATTTAATCTAAGTATGCAACTTATTCACCATTCATAGTAATTTATGATTCAATACAT
Organism: Fraxinus americana; assembly: GCA_035079005.1. Lineage (NCBI taxonomy): Eukaryota > Viridiplantae > Streptophyta > Magnoliopsida > Lamiales > Oleaceae > Fraxinus > Fraxinus americana. The sequence continues at coordinate 12,779,141 of CM068706.1, read as the reverse complement.
TCCTCATTGTCGCCAGACCAACTAGCTTACAAGCACACAAAAAGAAAATATTTTTGACGTTTTTGAAATTTTGCAAATTTTCAATTCAATTTTTTTAAAGCACACAAAAATACATAAAAATAAAAAATAAAAACTCATATTTTCCACCCCCAAACTTAAACTAAATATTGTCTTCAATATCTGAAATAATAAATCCGCATATACAAGGGTGGGGAAGAAAATGAAGAAAAGACTCCCCTAATATGGCGTGTAATTCAACGACTAGCTTTCCTACTACTTCCGTTGGCTCCTTGATCAAAATTGATTTAAATGTTCCGTGATGTCATGTTCCTAAAAAATCAAATAAAGCATGAAGATCAAAGAATTAGAACAAGTGTTACTTAACTCTAACATCTAATAAACCAACAAAACGAAGAACGAAGTAGAAACGGGGTATGGATGATGAATCCTAAATAAAATTAAAATAAATTAGACTACTTAAAATGCAAAAACAGAATAAATAAAAAATGAAAAACGATTGTGTTACCTCCTAAGAAGCGCATCTTTAACGTCATTAGCTTGATAGTAGTGATGATTATTCTGGCTCATCTAAAAGTATGGAGGATTTTTCTTTCGAAAATTTTCCTTCCAAATACCACTTCAACATTTGACCGTTCATTTTGAAATTCCCATTTTCTGGATGTTGTAGCTCAATTGTGCCATAAGGATATACTTTCACCATCGTAAAAGGTCCAGCTTATCGAGATTTTAATTTTCCAGGGAAGAGCCTTAATCGAGAATTATTGGTAGCACTTTCTCTCCCACTCGAAGTTTTTTTCCTTGAATGAATTTGCCATGCCATTGCTTTGTTCGTTCCTTGTAGATACGAGAATTTTCATAAGCATCATTCCTAAACTCATCCATCTTATTAAGCTGTAGAAGTCTTTTTCCTCCAGCTTGTTGCATATCAAAGTTAAGTTTCTTCACTGCCCAATATGCTTTATACTCCAACTCCACAGGTAAGTGACAAGCTTTTCCATATACCAATCGATATGGGGACATTCCAATAGGTGTTTGAAACACTGTTCTGTATGCCCAGATAGCGTTATCTAGTTTCTTTGCTCAATCCTTTCTTGATGCATTAACTGTGGTTTCTAAGATCCGTTTGATCTCCCAGTTGGAGATTTCCACTTGACCACTTGTTTGTGGGTGATATGCTGTAGCAATGCGATGCTTCACTCCATATTTTGATAAAATCGAGCCCAACATCCTATTGCAAAAGTGTTTGCCACCATCACTAATGAGTGCCCTTGGTGTTCAAAATCGACTGAAAATATTGTTCTTCAAAAAATTTATGACTACATGAAAATCATTGGTTGGTGTAGCAATTGCTTCAACCTATTTAGAGACATAATCTACTGCCACCAAGATGTCCTGACATGAATAAGAGGATGGGAATGGACCCATGAAATCTATACCCCAAACATCAAAAAGTTCTACTTCAAGAATGGAGTTCAGAGGCATCTCATTTCTCCTAGAGATGTTTCCAGTTCTTTGACATCGATCACATGCCTTAACTATGCTATATACATCTTTAAAAAGAGTTGGCTAATAGAAACTAGACTGGAGTACCTTAGCAGCTATTTTCGTTCCTCCAAAATGCCCTCCGTATGGTGACGAGTGACATCGTCCTAAGATTTCAACCATTTCTGTTTCAGGTACACTCTTTTTATGATTTGATCTGGACCACGCCTATATAGATATGGATCTTTCCAAAAGTAATATTTCAAATCTGAAAAGAATTTCTTCCTTTGTTGGTGGGTGATGTCAGGAGTTAAAATGTTTCTAGTGAGGTAGTTGACTATATCTTCATACCATGAGACCTTAAGTAGAGCGAGCAACTATTCATCTGGAAAGAATTTGTTGATTTGATCATCCCCTGCTGGTGTGATCTTCTCCAATCTAGATAGGTGATCTGCCACTACATTGTATGTTCCTTTCTTGTCCTGAATTTTCAAGTCAAACTCTTATAAAAGTAATACCCATCTGGCAAGTCTAGGCTTAGTGTATTTCTTGGCTAGGAGATGTCTAAGGGCTGTATGATCAGTGTAGACTATGACTTTCGATCCAATAAGATATGATCGACATTTGTCAAATGCAAACACAACTATTAACAGCTCTTTTTCAGTAGTAACATATTTGATTTGAGCATCGTTGAGGGTTCGACTGGCATCGTAGATCACATGAAGTTTCTTATTTATTCTCTGTCCCAGTACTGCTCCAACTACAAACTCACTTGCATCACACATGAGTTCGAAAGGTAAATCCCAATCTAGTGCTACAATGATAGGTGCAGTTACCAACTTTTCCTTGAGTGTGTTGAATGTTGTCAAACATTCCTCGATAAACTGAAATTTGACATCCTTCTCAAGTAGATTACATAAAGGTTTAGTAATTTTTGAGAAATCCTTAATAAACCTTCTGTAGAATCCCGCATGACCTAGGAAACTTCTGATTCCCTTTACTGAAGTAGGAGGATGCAGTTTTTCAATTACCTGAGTTTTTGTCTTGTCAACCTCAGTACCTTTACCTCATACTCGATGACCTAATACAATACCCTCCTGAACCATGAAGTGACACTTCTCCCAATTCAGTAAGAGATTGCTTTCTTCACACCTTTGTAGAACTATTGTTAGAGTCTTGAGACATGTATCAAATGAAAACCCATAAATACTTCAACAAATTTTTCAATCATGTCCGAGAAGATTGCCATTATACACATCTAAAATGTGGGATGTGCATTACATACACCAAAAAGTATCCTTCTAAAAGCAAAGGTTCTGTATGGACATGTAAATGTTGTTTTCTCTTGATCTTCAGGAGCAACTGGGATCAGGTTGTATTCTGAGTATCCATCCAAAAAGTAATAATGAGAATGCCATGCTAGTCTTTCAAGTATCTGGTCGATGAATGGTAGAGAAAGGTGATCTTTTCTTGTGGCAGTGTTTAACTTTCGATAATCAATACAGACCTTCCATCATGTTACTGTTTTAGTAGGTATGAGTTCGGTGTTCTCATTCTTTACCACTATGATGCCCCATTTCTTTCGTACTACTTGCACTAGACTCACCCACTTACTACTAGAAATTAGATATATAATACCTGCATCCAAAAGTTTAAGTACTTAAACCAGAACCACCTCTTTTATATTGGGATTCAATCTCCTTTGATGCTCAACTGATGGTTTGAAATCATCTTCCATAAGAATCTTGTGCATGCATAATGATGGACTGATACCCTTTATGTCAGGGATGGACCATCCAATTGTATTTTTGTGTTCTCTGAGCACCCTAAGTAATTTCTTTTCTTCCTCATCCATTATAGAGCTTGTAATGATGGCTGGCAATGTAGAAGCTTCCCCCAGATAGGCATACTTCAAATGCGCTGGTAGAGGTTTCAACTCAAGAGTTGGTCGATGTTGAATAGATGGCAATGGTTTAATAGGGCCTTTACCAAGTTCTTTAAATTGATGCCTCCTTGAGAATGCAACAGGTAGCGATGATTCTAAATAATTGTTGTACTCCTCAATTTCAAGATTTTCTACTATTTTGGATCCAGAATGAACTAGGCATGCTTCCACTGGTTCCGTAAGATGTTTATGTGCAACTGACTTTACCACCAAGTTATCCATAATATCGATCTGAAAACAAGAGTTGGACTCAGATGGATACTTCATTGATTTGAAAACGTTGAAAGTCACTTGCTCATCCTCCAATCTCAAAATTAATTGTCCTTTGTGTACATCAATCAAAACTTTTCCCGTAGTAAGGAATGGCCTGCCCAAAATGATTGGAATATCACAGTCTTCTTCCATATCTAGTACAATGAAATCTAGGAGTAGATGAATTTGTCTACCTTTACTAAAACACCTTCAATAATCCCCCTTAGATGTTTTATGGAGCGATCACCTAGTTGCAATGATATTGTGATTGTTTTGGCCTCTCCAATTCCTAGTTTCTTGTTCAAAGATAATGACATTAAGTTTATACTTACTCCACGATCGCATAAAACATGCTCAAAATATTTGTCTCTTATGGAACAAGGTTTGCTAAAACTTCCTGGATCCTTGAGCTTATGGGGTAATTTATTCTGTAGAAGTGAGCTGTACTCTTCAGCTAACATCACGGTTTCACAGTCCTCCAGCTTCCTCTTGTTAGTGAGAACTTCATTCATGAATTTTACGTAGTTGGGCATTTGTGCTAGAGCATCCACGAATAGAATGTTGATGTACAGCTTTTTAAATACTTCAATGAACTTAGAGAACTGTTTGTCCAGTTTGTGTTTATGCAGTCGTTGAGGAAATGGAATGCGGGATACATATTCTTTGATAGGAATGGCTGCTTTAGCTTGTGGTGTGTTTGAATTCTCCTTCAATTATTTTCTCAACTAACTTTTCGGATCCTTCCACTTGCTCCTCATCTGAAGTAGGTACTTTATTTGTCTCTGCTACTGATCTTTTTACTGTAATTTCAGGAAGTTGGACCCCATTTCTTATTGTAATTACTTGCACCTATCCTTTTGGATTAGTTTCTGTGTTACTAGGTAGGTCTCCTTGTGGTCTTTCTGAGATAGTAAGGGCCAACTGACCTATTTGAGTTTCCAACTCCTTTATGGCTGCTGAATGATTCTGCAAGGTTGTTTCGATCTTTGCCATACTAGTCGGTCTTCTGTATAAATTTACCCAAGTTATCTTCCAGAGATGATTTTTTCTCTTGCTGTTGAAAACTAGGAGGAGGTTGCTGTTGATTATTTTGGTTGTTACTCCAAGAGAAGTTAGGGTGATTACACCAACCTCGGTTGTATGTATTGCTGAATGCATTGTTTTGTTGGCGTTGATAATTTTGTGCATAGTTAACTTCCTCCATCTCTTGAGATGACATGTGGTACTCCCCACTATTGTGAACTCCACCACATATACCGCAAACAAAAAATTTTGTTTGCACTGCTTTTGCTGAACCACTCATAGTCAAGTGATCTATAACATTCTTTTCCAATCCTTACATATGTGCTGATAATGTCGAGAAAGCATCCACCTCATGTAGACATGTGTGCTTCTTATGTGTGGATCTTTCGGAAGGCCATAGGGCATTGTTGGCTACCATCGTCTAATATAATTCATCAATTTCATTCGGTGACTTTAATGTGATAGATCCATTTGTGGCTACATCCACCGATATACAACATTCTGGGTTTAAGCCAGTGTAGAAGTAATGAACTTGTAAATTTTTCTTAATACCATGGTTAGAAAACTTCCTGATCAAGTCCTTAAACCTTTCCCATATTTCGTAAAAACTTTCTAATTCATCCTACTGAAAAGTGGATATCTCATGTCTTATTTTAGTAATTTTCGACAGTAGAAAGTATTTTGTGAAGAATTTTTGTACGAGATCATTCCAGATCCTAATGCTTCCAGCGGGTAAGGCATACAACCATTCTCTTGCTCCATCTCTGAGTGTATGTGGGAAGAGTCTCAACTTGATTGCTTCATCAGATACTCCATGAAAATTGTAATTTTGGTAGATGTCCAAAAAGCGTGAGATGTGATTGTGTGGATTCTCATGAGATTTTCCATAAAAGGATACTCCATTCTGGAACAATAAATTGATATACATCCTCATTTGAAAGTTTGGTTGCCCAAATGGATTATAAGCGATGCTTGATTGATTTAGTGCAACAAGTGGTGTGATGAATTGTCCAAGTAGCAAATCATCTTCATTAATCTCGACTAGTTGTTCAACTTGTGTCGATTGCACATCCATGTTGTGTTCTGCCATGATGTTCTCTCATTGTTGCCTAATTCTATGGTTAAAAGTGCGTTTGATCTCTGGATCAAATGGTACTTGATTACATAATCTCGAACTTCACATGCAAGGATACTTGCAACGAAAATCAAAACAAAAACAAAAACAAAAACACACAAAAACAAAGAGAAAAATAAATCTAAATTAAAATAGAATTAATTAAAATTTGAAAGTAAATAAATTAGTCCCCGAAAACGACACCAAAAACTTGTTCGTAAAATCCGTAAGTGTAAGGATCGTGGCAAGTAATAAAGTGGATTTATTATGTCCGAATATCGTCCCACATATACTACTATCTACTATAAATTTTAAAACTAACCTAACTTCAATCTAAATTAAAATGGTAACTAATTATCAAATCAAGTTTTGTTTTCTAAACCAAATTCTAATAAATAAAATAACAAATTATTAATTAAAATAGCAAACTCAAAATTAAAACTGTAGATAAGATTATGTGATTGGATAGTTAGAATTTTCGATTTCACTTAGGTTATTTATCAAACATTTAATTCCAATTTATTCAGTCATTTTTCATACACGCCAGCGATCGAATTAATATATTATATTTAATGATCTCTCTTGAGCAACACTAATTCTATTCATATGCCCGAACTTACTATATTTCTATGTAAATTCACACATATATGAACTCATTTATCTATAGGAATTCAACAAAAATCGCATAACTTATAATTACATCTCGATCTCTTATAATCTCTATTTTAATTATTGCACGAACTAGAATTATACATCACCTCTTGGTCTCAGTGTTATCCTCCAATTTGCTGCCGGCTGTGTGTGTAATAATGATAAGTTGCTACATTTATTTTCTCTACTTTCAATCTATGTGTACGTGTATATATAATGGAAAACTACAGCCCCTGTTTTTGTCCCATAAACAAGCCGTAATTTTTGACTTTTCTTTGCCTCTCTCTCTTCTTTTTCTTTTACTCTTTGTTTTTCCTGTGTGCATAACTCTCTCCCTCAAAACTTTCTGCCCATGTTTTTCCTCCTGTGGCTGCCTCAACTTTCTTCTTTTTTCTTTCAATTGGCTGCCGCCCCCCTTTGTGCGTGAGCGTGGGTGTATGTGTGTGTATATATATATATATATATATATATATAATTCACAACCATTTTTTTTATTCTTTTCAACCAAAGAGTCCAAGCTCATTGACATTTCAAATAAAAACCCAATTTATTTAATGTTTCCTTTCAATTCTTCATTAAACATAAGTTTTTATCTACAAAATACAATTTAACATAAATTAGGTAGAATTTTATTCAAAAGATAATAAAATATCATAATTTAGAGTCTCGAATAAGTATAAAAGCTAGACTTATCAAAGCCCATTTCTTTAAAACGTGTTTCAAGTTACACACTTTTACATCTTTTAAGTGTGTTGCCATATGTTGTACACATGGCTTAATCTTGACCCTGGATTTGAACCGTTTGATATGGATAGATATTATACTTGGCCCTTACTTTTGTCTTCTACGTTGGTTGAATTGTTCTTTTCTATATGTGGGTTATGGTTTCTTTGAAAATCTGTAACTTTGATCTTTATGCTGTAATCTCTGTTCTTTAAGTAAGAATGAGAGTTGTTATGTACAATCTTTGAGATATTTTTGAGTATTGGTTATTGATTTGTAATAGGGAGGCTATAAAGAACTTGTTGAATAAATCTTTGATTTTTTTTATACATTTATGTACTATTTATTGGTAGATATTAGTTGATCTAGAGCAATATCTCTTGGAAGATGCTCAACGGGTGATTATGTTGTTTGATTGAATATTCAAGCCCTTTTAGAGCAAAACAAGTCTTGAGTCTTGTGTTCTTTAAGTTTTCTACAATTTTGAGTTTTTACGATTTTTCGATCAGCTGGTTTGTATCGTTTTGGGGCCAACAATTAATATGGCTTTCTGAATGGTTGTTGCATGTTATTTAAGGGTATAAATGTGTATGTATATTTGTAGTTAATTAGCTAGTAATACAATAAGAAAATCTATACAACTCACTTCACATGCTCGCTCGATCGGTGGTCGGCTGCTCCAACCCCAACAACATGGGAGGTATACATGTATGTATATTGTGTTGGGTTATTTCCTCTTATGATGAGGAAAACCCATATTTGGAGTTTTATATTATAGTCCAAAGCCCATTAGATTGTTAACCCTCTTAATGAATATAAATACAAGAAAATAGGAGTCCAAGCCATTTTTGAAAAGAAAGGAAAATAGTTTTTTTTCTCTGCGCCCAGATTTCATCAAAACTCCGATCCTGAGTCATCTGTAGTCCGATCGATGTGAAATTTAACGGAGAGGTTCACAAGACACATAACTACAATTTAATTGATGGAGATCGGATTTTGAGTTCGAAACATTGGTTAATGTGCGTGAATACTAACCGAAATTATTGGTATATTTTTCCTATTTCATATTGCATTGCCAAGATCATTGTTCTGTTGAAGAAATATATGTTGTGGCCTCTAGTTGTTCTTTGAGAAGACTTTGTATACCCATTATTTGATTGATAGTGGAGGTTTTGACTAGACTGGGTCCCGTGATGTTTATTCCTTATGTCGGGAAAGTTTTTTCACGTAAAATAATTGCATGTATTCTTGTGATTTGATGTGATTAATTTTTTAGAATATTTTCAGCATATAGAATTATCAGGAAATGTGTTTTACTTATTTACTTTTGGAAGAAGAATTATTTCACTGTGCGTTTATTTGTTTGTATCTCTCTCGACGAGTGGTATCAGAGTCATATTCTAAGATTTGAATTTTCGATTATGGAAGCGAATTTTAGTAAAATGATTAATTTGAATGTTTTAAATTATCACATATGGAAATAAAAAAATGGAGGATCTTCTTTATTTGAAAGATTATTACGTATCGACGTTTGCAAATGAAGAATAGAGTTTGATGCCCAGGCAGTGGATAGATGATAATATTTTGAACCATGTTAGTGGAGAGACACATGCTCGTACTCTTTGGAGTAAACTTGAACAGTTATATGATAGAAAGACTGGAAATAATAGGATGTCTCTGATTAAGCAGATGATGACGTTAAGATACCAGGATGGAACTCCTTTAACCGATCATCTTAATACATTCCAAGGAATTGTTAATCAATTGGCTGGAATGAGTTCTAAGTTTGACAATGAGATTCAGGGGTTATCGTTGCTTGGTTCATTGCCAAACTCATGGGAGATGCTCAGAATTTCATTATCTAACTCTACTCTAGATGGTGTCATCACAATGGATCTGGCCAAGATTAGTATATTAAATGAAGAGATGAGAAGAAAATCACAGGGACATTCAGAGGTCTTGGTTATAGACAAGACGGGAATGAGTAAAAGTAAAAGTCTGAAGAACAGAGACGAAAGCAAAGCAAGTCGAACAAGTTTACGAATGTCAAGCGTTGTCATTGTGGAAAAAATGGGACACATCAAGAAACATTATAGGCAATGGAAGAAAGAAAATAAGACTAAGAAAAAGACTAATGCGAAGAACGAAGATGACAAAGATAGTGATGATAGAGTTGCTACCACCACTCCGGCAGACTTCCTCGTTATTTACGATGATGAGACGATCAATTTTGCAAGTCATGAGACCAGTTGAGTGATTGACAGTGGTCTTTCATTCATGCTACATTGTAGAAGTATTTCTCCACATCTTATAAATATGATGATTTTGGAACTGTAAAAATGGTAATGATGGCTTGGTAAAAGTCGCTGGTATTGGAGATGTACATTTGGAGATGAATAATGGTTCGAGGTTGATTCTTATAAATGTGAAGCAAATTCCAAACATCAATTTAAACTTGATTTCTGCAGGAAACTTGATGATGATGGGTATGGAAGTACCTTTATTAATGGCCAGTGGAGGCTCACTCGGGGCGTTATGGTTGTAGTTCGACGTAAAAATGTCTCTATGTTGTATGTTTTATAGGCAAAGCTCTCCAGTAACATTGTTAATGCAATGGAAGATGACGGTATAGTAGAGTTGTGATGTAAAAGACTTGCACACATGAATGAGAAAGGATTAGCTATATTGAGAAAGAAAAATGTACTAAGTGGACTGAAAAGTACACATCTGAAAAGGTATATTCAACGTTTGTCTGGGAAGGAACAAAGTCTCTTTCAAGAATTTTCCTCCTTCAAGAAAATCAGAAATACTGGATTTGGTACATTCAGATTCATGTGGTCCTATAAATACGAGAACACTTGTAGGCTCCAATTACTTTATAACATTTATAGATGATCATTTAAGAAAATTATGGATTTATAACTTGAAGACAAAAGACCAAGTGTTGTCTATGTTTAAGTAATTTCAGACCCTGGTTGAGAGATAGACTGTGAAGAAGTTGAGGTGCATCCAAAAAAATAATGGGAGAGAGTATTTTGGTCCTTTTGATGATTATTACAGACAACAGGGAATTCAGCATCAAAAGACAACTGCAAAAACTCCTCAGTTGAATGGCATAGCTGAAAAGATGGACATAATATTGGTTGAGAGTGTGATATGTTTATTTTCTCAAGCCCAATTTCCAAGATTCTTTTGGGATGAGGCATTGAGCACGATGCCACGGTCGTACATGTGTTGAATCTTACACCTTGTGTTCCTTTATACTATGATATACCAGATAGAGTTTTGAATGGTAAGGATGTTTCCTATGCTCATTTGCAAGTGTTTGGATGTAAAGTATTTTGCATATTCCTAAAAATGAGGGGTCCAAGCTTGATGTAAAAACCCGACAATGTGTATTTTTTGGTTATGGTCAAGATGAGTTTGGATACAAGCTTTATGATCTAGTTGAGAAAAAAATTGTAAGAAGCAGAGATGTCGTATTTGTTGAAGATCAAAGGATTCAGGTATTGAGAAAGCATAGAAATCTATACCTAAAAAGGGTCATAGTTTGATTGATTAGGATCTGGTTCCTATAAATAATTTGCCTGCTCGAGCTGAGAATGATGTTCAAGATGGCCACCAGGGTATGGATGGTAAGATCCTTGACATAAAAATCAGTCGTGACATGAGTGCCAAGAAATTATATTTAACATGAAGAGTACATTAAGAAATTGCTTGAGAGGTTTAGTATCGACAGGACTAAAGTGGTTAACTGTCTTCTTGCTATTCACTTCAGATTGAGTATTGAGCAATGTCCATCTACAGATAAGGAAAAGGAAGACATGGAAAGAGTTCCTTACACCTCAACAGTAGAAAGTTTGATGTATACGATGGTCTACACAAGACGAGATATAGCCCGCATAACTGGTGTAGTTAGTTGTTTCCTATCAAATCCAGGAAGAAAGCATCAGAATGCACTTAGGTGGATCATGAGGTATCTTTGAGGCACTTCTAGTTTGAGACTTGGTTTTGCAAATGGACTACCATTGTTAGTTGGCTATACAGATGTAGATATGGTAGGAAATGTGGATACTCTTAAGTCTACATTGATTTGCAGGAAAGGTTGTAGCTTGGCAATCAAAAACTTCAAAAGTGTATTGCCCTTTTTACGATAGACGTAAAATTCATTGCAACAATAGAAGCAACTAAGGAGTTGCTATGGGCAAAGAAATTCACGAGAGAACTTGGTTTCAAGCAGCAGAGGTATGTGTTACCTTTTGATAGCCAAAGTGCTATTCATCTTGTTAGAAATTTTAGTTTTCATGTAAGATCAAAACATATTGATATACGATACCATTGGATTAGGGGTTTATTGAATGAGAAATTGTTGGACCTTGAAAAAGTCATATCGGTCATAACAGTTATGATATATTGACGAAGACGCTACCAAAGAAAAAGCTTGAAAATTGTTGTTCAATTGCTGGAATGTCGAATTCCTCCCCATAGTCGGAAGTGAGAGATTTGTTAGGTTATTTTTTCTTATGAGGAGAAAAGCCCATATTTGGAGTTTTATATTATATCGCAAATTCCATTAGGTTGTTAACCCTAATGATGAATATAAATACAAGAAAATTGGAGAAAATAGGAGTCCAACCCCTTTTTAAAAAAAAAGGAAAACAGTTTTTTTTCTCTGCGCCCATATTCGTCAAAGCTCCGATACCAAGTCGTACATGGTTCAATCGAGTTGAAATTTGGAGATGAGGTTCACAAGACACAGAACTACAATCTAATTGGTGGAGATTGGATTTGGAGTTTGGGAACACTGAGTAATGTTCGTGAACAGTTACTGGATTTGTTGGTATATTTTTCCTATTTCATATTGTTTTACCAAGATCTTTGTTATTTTGAAGAAATATATGTTGTAACCTCTAATTGTGATTAAATAAGACTTTGTGTATCCATTATTTGATCGATAGTGAAGGTTTTCACTGGACTAGGTCCCGTGGTTTTTATTCCTCATGTTAGGGAAGTTTTTCTACTTAAAATAATTGTGTGTGTTCTTGTGGTTTGATGTGATTTTTTTTTTTAGAATATTTTCAGCATATAGAATTGTCAATAAAAACGTTTTACTTATTTACTTTTGGGAGAAGAATTATTCCGCTGTGTGTTTATTTGTTTGCATCTCTCCATACATATTGTGCTAAAGTATAGCAAATAAAGTAAGAAAATAAGGAGAAAAATTAGAGTAGATACAGGAGAACTGAAAGGAGATATTTATTCTTCTATTGCTACTATCAAATTGAGTTTATTAACAAATAAAGACAATTTCATAAGCTAAAGAGTGTCTTGTTTGCATCAGGGCTGGTCCTAGCTCAAGGCAAACTAGGTCATTGCCTTGAGCCTCATAATTTTGAGGGCCTCAAGGGAAAAAATAGAAAAAGGCCCCAGATGCTGCCTCTAATTTTAGATTTTTTTTTTTTTTTTTTTTTTTTTTGTGACCATTCCAAATAATATCTTCCAAACAAAGCCGTAACCCAATAGAAGATCCAAATCAGAAGTAATTCTACATTACTTTTTTGACTTGATACTAATATAGAAACTTTTTCGAAACACAAATTTGATCTAAGAAAAGTAGACCTGTCATTATTAAATTATTTTACTTTTGCATTTTTGTTAATTAAGAAATATATCACTTTGACAGAGGAAGTCGAAAACAAGAACAATTTCCTTTCAACCATAAAATTGCACATATTATATTATTTCACAGTACACAAAATTGGAAGAGATAAAAATTATTATATATTCATGTTAGTAAGAAATATTTAATTTTATTTGTGAATTTTACATTTGCATTCTTATATTTAATTCATCAACGTACAATTCAAACGCGTGTACCTACTCCTTTTGCATCTCAAAATGTGAGAATCTTAAATATAATACTAATCTAGTTTCTCGAGTTGTAAGAGGTATTTTATTTTGCTACTGTCTCTTGAATGCATGAAATATTCGTTTTAATATATAGATGTTATTTGTTGAAATATTTAAGTGGTGTTACGATTGTAAAAAAAATTATGATTGAGGCCTCAAATAAATTAATCGCCTGGAGCCTCCAAATTCTTAGGGCTGGCCTCGGTTAGCATAACACGTTAGCTCTAACGAGAACGTAAAATAATGACATTAGGTTTAGATTTGGAGCAATCTATTGTGTAAAAAATTAAAATGAGCGATCTAATTGCTACTCTTGAGGTTGAGTGATATTGATGAAATTTTACTAGAAGCTGAGTGCTAAAAAATTCATTATCTATCCATTTTGTATCATTATTCTTGATTTGCATGAACAATTTTTGTATTTTTCATATAAAGAGATTCTCATATATAGATATTTAAATTAATACTGATTGGCTCTACTTCTTCACTTACAAAGTGCTTGTTTAGCTAAATTCCCAAAATTATTTACAAGTTCATAACCCAAAAGTCAATGTCAAAATACTCGGATTAGGCTCATTAAAGGCCCAGTCTTCTACTGGTTTAAGGTTGCCAAGACCCGATTAAAAGCAGTGACAATCGAGGCTATCAGAACTATTGTAATGATAATCACATTAAAGAGCCAAGGAAGCAACCTAAGTAGAAGCTGTGGTCTGTACGATCCTTAAAGGAAGTAGAAGTCTAATAAAAACTAAAGACTCCAAAAACATTGTCAGAGCTAAAAAGCTGGTATGATCTATTATTGATTCTTATCAACTTCGAGTGGTTTCTCTTGTATTTTTTAAATACTGATTTAAGCATCAGACGACCACTAAAATTATTTAACCTTTGTGTGAATGTGCGAGTCGGAACTGTGAAGAGGGCCTCGTAGGAAGTCTAGAAGTGGAGCAGAGCATTTTTTGGTCATAATATTACCTTTTTGGCTTGCTTAAAGTGAATTAGTGACATGTTTCGTAAGGTGTGTTCGATAATATTTGATAGTATTAATAATAAAAAATATAAAAAAAATTTGATTGTATCATTCAAGGCTATTGAGTTGTACAGAACACGCGGTAAATATTGAACTGTATTTAAAAAATTAAAATCTTATCTACCGTTACATTAACTATTCATTATTATATCCTTTACGTTTTCGAACTATAAATTCCTCTTTGTTGGAAATTTGACTTCGTCTAGTTCAATTAGAATATGATTTTATATGTGTATCTCAATTAGAATAGAATATTTGATTTTTTTTTTTTTTAATTATAATGGGACCGCTTAGAATCCCACGTTGCTTAAAAACTAAAAACCTCTGTGTGTCCCTATAAATATAGGTTTTCCCCTAGTGTTTTTTTTAGGGACAATTGCAGCAGCGATCCCTAATCTTTTGAATTTTTGCATACTTTATCCTAAAATTCAGTTTGTACCGGTAGAAATCCCAAACTTTTGAAAAATTAGCAGATCTATTTGACCGTTAATTGATCAGAAAAATCGATTTTATCCAAATATAAGAAGGATAAAATGGTAAGTTTGCAAATTTAACCTAAAATAATAAAAAGAAAAAGAAAATAAATAAAAGGGCTACTAATTTTCACTTCAAAAACCCCACCCCCTTTCCTGCCCTCACTGAAAATTGCTACCACTTGACAGCTCCCCCTCCTCCAGTTCCATTCTCTGTCGCGGGTCCGAACAACGTGAGGTGTCCGACTCATCTAGTGACTCGTTACAAGACCCATTCAAGAATTTGTAGAACTGGACTAAGGTGACCTTCGCTAACCCTTGCCAAGGATTTACCTCCTACCTATAGGGTGCTATATGCAACAATGGCTGAATCTACACGTTCTCACTCTCCAATATGGCCCTCAAAGGCACAATCTCGCCTTATTTGTCGAATTGTACAAATTTACAAGCTCTAGACCTTTTGTCCAAAGCATTGATCGGTCCTATTCCGCTGAAGCTTCAGTATTTGGTCAATTTGGCAGTTCTAAATCTCCCATCAAACCATCTATATGTCCCAACAACAAGAAGAAAATGACTATTGATTGTTCCTAAACCAAAACTGCTTCCATCACCACTGCTAAATTATGCATATTGGCTTCAATGTGATTTATTGTGGATAACATATATTTGTGCCAACCCCAATTTTTTAAAATCATTTTAAGGGGTAAATGAGGATAAATGCAAACTTACCATTTTACCATTTGTATATTTGGATAAAATCAATTTTTCTGGTCAACTAATAGTCAAATAGATGTTTTTCATGCATTCGGACCGCAGCTGCTAATTTTTCAAAGGTGTGAGATCCCTGCTTAAACAAACTGAAGATTATGGTAAAGTCTGCAAAAATTCAAAAGATTAGGAACCGCTACTACAATTTTTCCTTTTATTTATCACAAAGTTGGAGACAGTCATGGAGTATCTTGCAGTGAGATTTGGGGTCCTTTGTAGTTTCTACCGATCTAATATTAATAATTTGGGGGTGTATAAGACAATCTATGTGATTCTACGACAATTTATTGAGAAATGTGTCTGTCTTTGATAGCTCGCGACTTTTCTTGATTTAAAAGTTTTCACGTAAATCTCTTGTGCCTCTATTGATTTTATATATTTAGATTTCTAAATAAATTATCTGAACAAGGATCACGTGGACAAATAGAGAAGTTTCTCTCAATTCCCAACAATGGATATCAGAGCACTGGTTGTTCGAAGCTGCAAAGCAAAGAAAATATGTGTGTGAAGGGAAGAAGTTTGATAGGAGAATCAATTTTGCCTTGTGACATGTTAAAGTCAATGTTTTATTGATTCATTTTGGATTGTACAAGGATTTGGAATAAAAATAAATCCCTATTGTTGTCAAACGTGGACAATCTGGATACCTAAAAAAAATTGTTCAAAGGTGAAGCAAGTTCGACTAATTGTTGAAAATCAATATTGGTTTGTCTCTTTCCTCCATGATATAATTTGAGAAGAATATGTTCTTACGGATGGTTATATTGTCATCGCGATTTTTGTTCATTAAACTATATTTTTATACTTTTTTTCTATTTATTAAAATGACTGTAAATAAATTGACTTAAATCACCACTTCATTGTACACACATAAATATATACTTTTACGATATTTCATTATTAAGTATACAACAAATACTATGTATAAGATATATAGATAGAGAGTCTTGAAATTATTCGAAGTCTAAAACTTCAAGAAAAAGATTGATTTCTTAGTTATGTTGTTGACATACAAAAATGAGGCCCAATTAAAATGGTCCAAGAAATGGAGCCCAGTTAAGGAATTGTAGGAATAGGCCCAAATGAGACCATTGTGAAATATAGTGGAGGCCCATAAATGGAGGATTATCATCGCTCAAGCCTACATGACGCCCAAGATCTGAGCGAATGAAATGACTTATTGTCGCTCAAAACTACGGTCTTATTCTCGCCCAAGCCTTCCAAAACGCCCAAGGTCTGGGCGAATACAGCAATCTATTTAAGCGGCGGTTATTCAAGCAATTTTTGAGCAGTCCTATCACATTCCACGATCCAAGAATCTCGGTTGCAAACAGTTAAGGAGTACAGTGGCAGCAGTTTAAAAAGGTAGTTCCTTGACACGTCAGCCATTATGAAGCAAGTTGGTAGTTATAGAGGGAAACGCAATTTCCAAACGGTTTCACAAGGAAAACTTGTGAAGGACTATAAAAGAAAAGGAAGACAGAGAAAGAAAAGACACCAAATCAATCACTCTCAAACGAATGTGTGCTTGTACTCTTTGGAGGTGTTCTGTTTCGTTTTTCATTGTAATCTTCACAAATAAAGCACCTCTAGTTGAGACTTTATCTCAAGAGATTTGTTCCTTACACAATCGTCTGAATCATCTTTTAATTGTTAGCAATGCTCGATAAATCGGCGAGAAACAGATGTATCAGGGACTAGTTGATTCGAGGACGTGAATTCTTAAAAAAGAATCAATCGTTGATTGAGAAAAAAAATCCTTATAGCCTCCGTTTGGGAAGAATGTATAATGATTTAATTTATAAATAGATAGAAATGAATAATGAATAAGTGCATAGTCTTGAATTTGATTGAAAATGAAGTGCTGCCATTTATAAATTATTTATAAATTTTGTCAAACGAATACATAAATGTTGAAAACAACTTTAATCCAAAAAATTAAGAACCCAACAAACGAAAAATGATTTCACTATCTTCCTTGATTTTCGCTCAAAATTATTCTATATTTATAACAACTATCTCTTGCTCCCCTATCTCTTTGGTAAATGTATTCAATTGATGGAGTTGCAGAAAAATGTAAATATGTTTGATGGAGAGGGAGATGTGTACCATATATTTTGTTTTTAATGAACTAAGAGCTCATTTGGATAAACTTTTGAAAAGTCAGAAGGAGTTTTTGAGACGTCCCAAAATTCGTTTGACTAATTTTATTAAAGTGCTTCTTTTAGTTGAAGAGTTTTTAGAAAAAGTTAGTTCTATGTGACCTTTTCTAAAACCATTCGAAATAGAAAGTTCGTTTAAGAATTAGTTTTCAAACAAAAATCAGTGTAACTTTTTTAAAAAAATTTCTATAGAAAGCAAAAGTAAAAGTCATCTCTAACGAACCCTAAGTTTACATTTGTAACGTGGTTGGTTTATTTATCAAAAATATTTTCAATTATAGTGTGTATTTATAAAGCGATGGACAAATAAAATTGTGGTACATTATAATTACCCTTCTCTAAATGACATGAACATGGTATTGAAGTTTGAGAAATACAATTTCGACATTGAAAAATATACTAATTTCATAGTCCGTTCCCATCTTGTGTCACTATCTCTATCGATAACTCTCTCATATAATGTCAAGAAACAACTAACGCCTAATTAAAACTTACATCATATATTCGGTGAGATTGGACTTATCATGTTACACTCAAAATCTAAATTAATAGTCGTACTATTTGAGCTAGCCAGCACTTGCCATAGCGCAAATTTTTTCAAAATATTCAATATTAAAATTAAGAAACCATTGATAATAACTCTTCCATAAATGACGAGTTGCGGTTTTAAAAATGGTATGCAAAAGTCCATGAAAAGGTGTAAACATAGCAAAAATGGAGGGACTAATGTAATATCAGCAATTAATAAAATGGACGCATCCTTCATTTTCACTTGGTCTTTCATGGCGTGCTGGACAATGTCTTCTACCCACCAAAGCTTACATCGTCATTGTCATATCCCCAGCAGTCAACATTAATCTTCTATTCTAGAGAGCGATCGTTATTATAATCTTCATTTAAAACGTTTGTGTTTAATTCCTTCTTTCTTTTTTTTTAATCATAGGCATTTTATTTTTTTAATATCATAGTGCATCGTTCACATATTTCGCAGAATCTTTAGTAGTAGAATTAAGATTACAATTTTTTTTTTTTTTTTAATGTTGTTGGCTCATTTAAAGAAAAGAAAACAAGAATGAAAATTTCGAATTGATCTTGAAATTGGCTGGATCAAATTCAATATTAATTTGGGTTGTTAAATTTAGTTATTTTTGTAAATAATAACATTGACTTCAAGAAACTTTAATTAAAATAGTTGAGAGAGGCAAATGTGAAAATAAGATTTAAACAACCACCACGACGTACACTTGCGGGGAAGGTATTGATTGAGGTGAGGAGAGTCAAGACATGGACAGGAAAAGCACGAGATTCATGCAATTGACAAATTCGGGAGAGAATGTACCAATCCGACGTCGAAATTTCATTTGCATGCATGTTTGAGTATTTGCTTTATGGATTTAGTCCTTATTTTTTAAAAAAATTCATGTTTTAATCATACATTATTTCAATAAAATAATTTTGCACGTAAATCTAAACTTTATTTCTATTTTTAACAAAAGAATTCCACAAAAAAATATTTCTTTATAAAAATTTAGTCTCAATAAATATCCACCAAATAGGACTTAATTGAGAACCAGCTGCCATCACAAGCCCTCAATCTTGAAACTTTATATACGTTTCATACTCGTAAACACACATTTGACGACTAAAACCTGGAAAAGCAATAGTTTAGAAATGCATTATCAGTTTGACTGTGGATGAAGTCAACAAAAGAGACAACCCACTTTATTCATTTTTCAATATAATGGCGTCCTATAATTTTATTATTTTTATTTTTTAGAGAAAAAATCTGTGTAGACAACCCAGTATTGGGAAAGAACTTCACAAATTGATTTGCAATAGCTTGGAATTTTACAATAAAGATCCTAAAAGTAGGATTGGCCCAAATCATTTGATTGGACTTAATTATTTGATGTCGATTAGGTATAGATTTTTCAGATTATAAGTTGCGACTCCGGTAAAATAGAGTTTTGAATAATGATTTTTTGGAGATTGTGTAGTTAAAAAGTAGGAAAAGATTTTTAGCTCATGTGCAAAATATTTTATTGTGTAAATGTATGATTGAAAATGAGTATGCGAATTAAATGATTTTGAAATAATGGCTGTGAAACACGGTTTAAGATGTTTAGAATGGAATGCTAACCACGTGCAACAAATGAGAAAACGATAAAGAATATACTGTGTTTGATGCACATTTTTTAGGAGAAAATGCATTTTTTTTTTATTGTGATGGAGAATATATGGTTGAAAAATGAGGAAAAATTATTGATGTGATGAAAAATATTATTTTATTGAAGAATGTACGGTTGAAAATGAGTAGAAAAATGAGAATGTAGCTCAAACATGGGCTAAGATTGGTCAATAATTATCATTTTATATACTGCAGTCGTCACAATATTAGAATTTTCAAATTAATGGTTAATTAATTTCTTTCCCATATGACCACACTTATTTCACTAATTTTTAACCTTTTTTAAAAGTAACTTACTACTTAGGAACTCAATCCTCATTTCTTATTAAAATACTTTCTAAAATATACTAAGTCTGGATAGATACGAAACTCACCTATGTGTGTTTGATAGGTTCGAAATTGGATGTGTCAATTAGTAGCTAAGACTAGTTGCTCTATTTGTAAAGGTTTGACGATGTCCAATGTATGTCCTTGTCTGCGAGTTTTTACCAAGTAATTTTGTAAACTTTGTGATGAAGTTGTATATGTTGTGATATTTACAAATGTTCATTGTCGCAAATTGCCGCAAATTTATTTATTTAATTTGAATAAGTTATTGGGGTTTCAAATTTTGCAAATGGATCCTTTTAAGAATATGAGAAAATGACACGATTCCTCTTTTTAGGATTTTTAAGACTTTCTATAGGAAAAAATGTTTACTTTTCAAAATGTTTTTGTCTTAAAATGCTCCCAAGAAGAAAGAAATATCAATGTTACATGTAGTCTCTTCAATTATTAAAATAGGACAAAGTGTCACGCTAATAGGTTGTCATTGTAATTACATAATATAAATCGATAGAGTCTTCTACTCTTAAAGAGTTCAAAATTTTTACCTGGATTAATGTCCATGAATAGGAATATATATACTATATTGGATTAATTACGTGAACAGTACATAAGTTTACATTTGTTTCAAAATCATACATAAACTAAATTTTATTTAAAAGTCATACGTGCATTCACAAATTGTTTCTCGTCCAGAAAAATTATTTTCGTCAATCAAAATGAACAAAACAATTCACATGGTAAACAGTGCATCTACGTGTCTATGGCATAGCGGACTGTTGAATAGAAAGTTATGAATTTTCACTCTGTTTCTTAAATTATTCAAATTATATTTGAATTTATTGATCGTTGAAATATAAAAAAAAATGTTTAATAAAAGTTGAGGAGAAATCGATAATTGAAAAAAAAAAAAAAAAGTTAAATAAAGGGCCAAATTAGAAAGCATTATTGAAAAAAAAATTGTTCTCTAAATTTAGAGCCCATTTGATGTATTTTTTGAGAATATATTTTGTGAAAAGTGAATTTTTGAAAAAATGTCTAATTACAAAGTGAAAAGAAAATTATAAGTCTACGTGCAAAATTATTTTGTCAAGATAATATATTGTTGAAAATAAGTTTTAAGAATAAATTTTAATGAATCTCTATCGGACATGGATTTATAGAGATATTCTCTATTATACATAAGATGTTATATATATATATATATATACATACTCTAACAATGTCATTGTTTGAAAAGAAATGTGTGTTTTTCTTCTATATTTTGTTCATTGGTGCACTTTATCTATGAATATGCCATTAGAATAATGTTAAGTATACATTGTGGAGTTGACATCATTGTGTACATTCTATTGGCATTCAAAATTTTGTGAAAGGGAAAGTTTGTTTTTTTTAAAACTGATCAATTATGTGTTGCTACGTGACACAATATCAAAAAAAAATGTAAAAAATGATATACGTGTAGCATAATTGATGCCATTATGCACTTGGTTTCATCTGCCTACTGTAGGCATACGATTGAGAATTAGAATAATCAAATAAAAGAACTCTAAAGAATACATTTTTAACTTGCTACAAATGAATTTTAAGATAGATGCATGGACGCCATAAATTTAGAGGATAAATCCAACATCTTTTAGTACTATTCTCGATAGAGTCATAGTTTTGTAAGACATGTTAAAGGATAAATCTGGCATCAATTAAATATAAAAATATTAACATATAATTTTTTTCTAAAAACATATGAAGAATTTGAATTACTTATCTTAACAAGGTTAACCTTTTAAAATTGATGGAACCTAGGTTCTTACTATGATATCAAATTTCATAATGCTCAAACAAACCATTTGATCAATCTAGAAACTTAAACGAGCTATCTAATTTCAAAATTGCTGCGCTCAAACATGTGAAATATATTAAAGGATAAATTCAACATCGGTTAATTATAAAAAAAATATTAATATCTCCTGACAAAGTTGACCTTGTAATATGGAACCCTATATCTTAGCCCCTGTTTTGGTCCCGTTAAAATTTTAATTCATTTTTCTTTCTCTTCTTATCAACTACACATTCTCTAATAAAATAATAATACACGTAAATCCAAATTTTTCCTTCTTTTTTAACCACACATTCTTAAAAAAAATAAAAATAACAAAAATTATTATTCCAAAATACATTTTTCCCAACGATCTCATTATAATGGAACCCAAAAATTATTATTCCAAAAATTATTATCATGTTTTCTATCCTTTATACTTTTCAAATAATGTATAATAAGTGTTGCACATGAAATTTGAATTGTTAAATCAACCATTACCATCTAATAAAGACTCAGGGACCAAAAGTTGTACACTCCACGGTATGATTATCCTTTACTTTGAAATGAAATTATAACCATAACTAGTAGAAAAAGTACACACAGAGCAAATGCCAATCATACACGAAAAGCAAATACATTAAAGATTTGATATTTTGAGGCCTCACAATAAAAATAAAGATTCTATATACAGTTTTGACCTGTCTAAATTAATTTATCAATAATTAATAAAATTTCATAAAATCAATCAAGCTCTAATAATTAGTAGAATTACATTGCTTGGAGAACCATCTATCTAGAGTATTGTGTTTCTTTCTGGTTGTCTTGATCTCAACAGTATACCTGGAAATCTTGGAAATCCTTATGAATTAGGGTGGGATTTGAAAGGTCGAGAAGAGATATACATGAATGTAGGACGCCTAATTTATCTTTTATAGACAAAGGAGGTTATCATCCATATATTCTTCGATTTTCTATACACGATATTCTTGTGAAGGTGTAATTGCTATGATATCTTCATCCGATATTTTATCGTGGTCAATTTCTTGCCCCGTCTCTAAATTTAAGAGGCTATTAATATACATTGAGTGATGGATTGAAAGTTGATTGATGGCAGGTGCAAGGTCTTATTCTATTGTTTGTTGATACACCTATTTGGACCTAAACATATGGACATTTAATACTTCTTTTGAACAACTATAACCTAATTTATTGTACATTTCGTTTATTAGGTGAACTCGATGAAAGGAAATTGAATTGAAAGAAAGAAGTGAACATTGCGAAAAATGGCAAGATCCAAAGTTCGGAGATTAAAGTGTCAGATCTCACAATGAAGATTTGAGAATGCTACAGGTCAATTGGATGCAATTAAAAGTCAAAAGGAGTAAATATGATCAAAATATTGAAATAAATCAATTTTCAACCGCACAAGTATATTCCAAATTTTTAGCCCGAGAATGAGACCCAATTTTTACCTAGTAAAAGTTCGAATTGCAAAAAAGCTATTTATTGTAAAATTGTAGCCATTTGAGTTATCTTTACAACCCAATTTGATTCGCCTCAAGTTGTACAATACAGGGTAGCGGCACCTCGACGCCGCCTAGATGTATCTAGGGCACGTTTTGAAGTCCATAAAAACCTTAGATTCGACGCAAACATGGGAAAGAATATAAATACAAGTTTTTGACACTTTTGAGGGAGTTCCACACAATATAGGGGAGAGAAAAACACATAATCATCAAAATCAAAGAGAAAAAGCTAGCTATTGAAGACTATTGAGGTTGAAAAAGATTCTTGGTGTAAGATTCAATTATTTGCATAATCAAGATTTCAAAACCCGGTTATGAACTCTATACTTTTTGTTTTTATTTCATTATTATGAGTAGCTAAATTCATAGTTATGACGAACTATGTAATTTATATATGTGTGGCCATTTATTTCTTTTATTCAAGATTTTACTTTTTTAAATGCATATATGTTGATTATATTCATGAATTTAATGCTTTGAATTCTTTAGCCAATTATTCAAGTATTTTGTGAATATATTGCGAATCAAGAAGTGAGTTTTAGATTTAGACCACACATTAAAAATTCAGTAATTTAATATAACGTGTAGAGATACCTATATTAATTCATTATATGATTTTTTAGAACTAATATTTCGTTTAACTAATGTTGATTCGCATAGAGATGTGTGATTGAATTAGTTAAATAGATTCAATGAAAACTCGAAACGAGTAAATTGAATACAATAGAAGAATATGATCGAACACTATATAAGGTTATGAATTTTGAATTAAAATTTAAAAGTTATCAATAGATGAAATCGTTATGCCCTAATATCCATTCATTATTTGAATTCTAATTCAATCATTGTGTAATTTGCTAATTTCAATTAGTTAGATAAAAAAAATCATAATTCTTTGTTTGTTTTCGATTAAATTAAAGTTGGAAATAATTTAACCAATTGTTAGATAGTAGTACTCGTGGGAACGATATCCAAACTTATTGGTCAACTATATTACTTGTCACGATCTATACACTTGCGGGATATAAAAATCGACAACACTTGTAACTTACAAACAATAATATATAAAACTATATTAACAAGATGGAGATTTTCTGACTACATAAAAGTATGATATCTTCATCCGATATTTTCTCATGGTCAATTTCTTGCTCCTTCTCTGAATTTAAGAGGCTATTAATATACATTGAGTGATGGATTGAAAGTTGATCGATCGGAGTTGCAAGGTCTTATTCTATTGCTTGTTGATACACTTATTTGGACCTAAACGTATGGACATTTAATACTTCTTTTGAACAATCATAACCTAATTTATTGTATATTTCGTTTATTATGTGAAACTTGATGAAAGGAAATTGAATTGAAAGAAAGAAGTGAACATTGGCGAAAAATGGCAAGATCCAAAGTTTGGGGATTAAAGTGTCAGATCTCACGATGAAGATTTGAGAATGCTACGGGTCAATTGGATACAATTAAAAGTCAAAAAAGGAGTAAACATGATCCATACACTTACATGATAGTAGTACTCGTGAGAAAGATATCCAGACTTATTGGTCAATGATATTATTTGTCACGATCCATATACTTGCGGGATATAAAAATCGACAACACTTGTAACTTACAAACAATAATATATAAAACTATATTAACACGATGGAGATTTTCTGACTACCTAAAAGTATGATATTTTCATGCGATATTTTCTCATGGTCAATTTCTTGCTCCTCTAAATTTAAGAGGCTATTAATATACATTGAGTGATGGATTGAAAGTTGATCGATCGCAGTTGCAAGGTCTTAGTCTATTGCTTGTTGATACACTTATTTGGACCTAAACATATGGACATTTAATACTTCTTTTGAACAATTATAACCCAATTTACTGTTTATTTCGTTTATTAGGTGAAACTCGATGAAAGGAAATTAAATTGAAAGAAAGAAGTGAACATTGGCGAAAAATGGCAAGATCCAAAGTTTGGAGATTAAAGTGTCGGATCTCATGACGAAGATTTGAGAATGCTACGGGTCAATTGGATGTAATTAAAAGTCAAAAAAGGAGTAAACATGATCCATACACTTACAGGATAGTAGTACACGTGAGAAAGATATCTAGACTTATTGGTCAACTGTATTATTTGTCATGATCCATACACTTGCGGGATATAAAAATCGACAACACTTGTAACTTACAAGCAATAATATATAAAACTATATTAACACGATGGAGATTTTCTGACTACCTAAAAGTATGGAGAGATATAAGCAAATATAAAGGCTACAATTTTTTTATGTAAATGTTTTATATATTAATAACCTCCGATAATCAATAAATTATTGTGTAATGGATCGTATTAATTTAAAGAGGCGCATTTGAACCTCGGTACCACAGTCACTCAACGAGATTCAAAGTGCTAGGTCGGAAAGGCTTGTTATTACGAATCTTGTTCAAATGCAACCGTTGAATTTCTTATCTCATGTCGTTTTCGTGCTTTCTTTCATTTTTTTAAAAATTCAATTTGTGCATGGGAATCCGATGTCTGGAAGTGCCGCTGCATATACTGTATTCATTGAATTATTGTTTCAATAATGCTAAGAGTACATTCTTTGATCTGTACTTAGTTTGACATAACCCATGTTTTCAAAAAATGTATCCAATGATGTGCTGCCACGTGACACGATGTAAACAATGATGTAAAAGATTATACACATGTGGCATGATTGTTATTTTTTTTTATTATAAGTGGTTTGGTTGAGCCCTTCAAGCAACGGCATTTAAGAGCCGTCTGATTTAGTTCACTACTGAATGCAACATCCAACTTTTAGGTAAGACAAGAATAATAATTGTAGGATCACACTACGAATAGTTGATTACATTTTCTGAGAAACCATGTTTTTTAGTTTACAAATGATTTTATTAAACAGTTTCGGGTTGAAAATGAACTAAAACAAACATTTACATGCTCATTTTTCATCAATACTGAGAATCATAACAGTTTCTTTCGACTCTTTAAATCACTCGACTATCTGCAAACTATGGTCGAGACTTTTTTCGTCAAGAATAAAATTTCAACTAGTTACTTAACCCGAACAACAGCTCCATCTAATTTATTACACTTTTCTAAAGAAATCGCAAACCATATCAAGCACTGGCGGACCCAGGGTGGGCCTAGAGGGGCAGGTGCCCCCCCTCCCCCCCCCCCAACTTTGCTTTTTTTTTTTTTTTTTTTAATTTTCTATGTTTTGTTTCAATTTTCGAAATCATTATAAGATGTGAAACGAAATTGAAATATTGAATTCTTAATACCATTTCGAAATACTCAGAATCTAGTTTTTTATGTCTTTAACGGCGTGTGAAACGACCAGTCGTAGCAAATGTTACGACTTGTCAAAGTAGACGGTTTAAAATTAGTATTTCGAGAATTTCGATAACATGTTAACTTTAAACATTCTCTGACGATTGTACAGTAGTCGAATCTGCAAATCGCTTATATCATCTCAAAACTCGTTTCGAGAACTACATTATAAGCATATCGAATAGTTCAAACGGTTATCGAAAATAGTTAAAAATGCGTCAAACGCACATTTTAAAAAGAGGCGTCTAACTCGCATTTTTTTAAAAAAATTAATTATTTCATTAATATTTATTATTTTTGTGATACAAATTTTTCAATCTAATTTGCATTATTTTATTAGAACATGTATGTGGGATATGACATCAAAAAATTTCGAAATTTTACATCCGAAAAAGTCATATTCTATATAAATTTTCAGATGTAAAATTATATGGGGTATGATTTTTTTGAATGTAAATTTTCGTTTGTAAAATTTCTCCCAACTTTTTTGCAAGTTGAATTGTGTCCCCCTAACTTTAATTGTCTGCGTCCACCCCCGATATGAAGGACCATCACATTTTGACAATTCTGTATAGAATATGCTGCATGCAACACACGCTTCTTTTGAACAACCCAAAACCCCATCAGTAATCAATTTCGAAAAATATCTGACTTGCTTTGTTGTATTTTTATATGTGACACGTATGGTGTTGCAAACACGCCTTTATGGCACCAACCATAAATTATGACTTTTAGTTGTCATCAAATGGATTTGTTAAGACGTAGCTGATATATGCAGTCACATTCTTGAATTAACAATGTTTTATTTGTTGAAATTTAATGAAGAGGGTATTAGTTAATATGGAAATGGGCCAAATGACTCATATCTAGATATTAAAATTTATATACTAGGCCAATTATGGTATTTATCGCGAAGCGGAATAAAGGAAATTCAAAATTGTTTATTTCTTATACTAAGTCATCGTTTGGCCCGCATTTTGGAGAATTTATAAATTTTGGAATAGTGATTGATGGAATAGTCAAAGAATTATCAAAACATAATTTCTTAATCTCAAAATCAACTTTTGACTTCTCTAAAGTCCAACCAAACGAACCCTTAGAATTGTATCTCTATTACTCATTCAGTTTAGATGGCAAAATTCAATTGCCACCATCTTCTCAATATATATTTGAGTAGTAGACAAGATAATTAGTAAAACACTAAACTAGAAAATAGGAGTATTATAATTTTCCTATAAAGGATGAAACCATGAAATTTGTATTACTCTTTAATAGTTTTCATAGTAAGAATCTCACAAGAAAAATTTGTTCTCTTCTCTTCTCCTCTCATAAATAAATAAATTTATCGTACATGCAGCTTAATCTCGTAAAATATCAAGATCGTTTTTACTACTTACATGTAACTATTTAGAAGACACATTGTAGTCTTGTAATTATCCAACCCAATCTTTGTCATTGTTTAGCTATTTGAGTTCAATCCATTGACCTTACAAACACTCCATTAAAGGTTTAATATATAATATTTCACCCTCAAATTATAAGAATAATTTTAGATGCTCAATATTAAAAATTATAACGACATCATCAATAATAATTTTAGATCGTTAATTTGATGTTTCACTCTCATTGAATCTCAATAATTGGAGTTAGGCGCAAAATGATTGTTTTGTCCCTCGAATTATATCATCTTATGGCGTTATAACCTTCTTTTCTACGATATATAATCGATTCCTATCTAATCACAAATATAATAATTAGATAAAAATGATAATTTAATTATTGATTACTTTAAATAATTTGAATACAAAAAATATCTATATGAAGGAGATATTCCTCTCTCTATATCCCATTTCCTGTACTCTGAAAGCAATATGCTATTGATCACTTTGTAATTGTCAGTCATTAACCAAAATTCATTACTCTTCAGATTAATATAGATTGTCCGTTGAAATCTTATTAATTGAATCTTAGCTAGCTTTATGATAAAGCATTCAACACCTTCATCATTTCGAAAATTGAAATGTTACAAATGATATACTCAAGGATCTATGAGACTTTAGAAGTCAATTGTCCTCCAATTCGCGAAGGATGATATAACGTGAATTCGCTGCAAGACTTCAGTTTTAATTACACTATATTGAACTTGAGGTCCTCAATCTTTGTTCGTTATAGCTCTTATGACCCCTAACGTTTTTTAGATGCATTATTATCCTCATCCTTTCATTATTTAGCGCATCTCAGCTCTAATAATGGCTGTCTAAAAATTCCTTTCACCATATTGCATTTAAGGTCATCAATATTTGCTCGTTATGGCCCTCATAACCCTAACTTTTTTTAGATGCATTATCATCTTCGAGCTTTCATTAGTTAGCACACCTTACCTCTAATAATGATTGTCTAAAAAGTCAGTTGGCTGACGTAAAAACTCATTTGCCTATCATATTTAAAAGAAAACAATAATTGTATACAACAAAGTACTTTTTTTTTTTTTTCCTCATTTCCAAACATGTAAACAAAATATTTTGACAGAAATCATCTTCAGGCAAATTGTGCTAATTAATTAAAGGTTGAAGATAATAATTCAATAAAAAATTTAAGGATACATGTGTTGTAATAAGAAAAGATTGAAAAACTTAAGTACAATCAAAATGTGGTGCAACAAATAAAAAATACATAATGAATGATGTTACCTTAAGTTTTTCTTTGAGATTTTACTATTTAAACCTTCATTATAACTTTTTCTTAGTTGATATCAAACAAAATTTATAAATGTTGGAGATTTATCATTCTTTGATCTAACATATTATTCAATCTCGAATCAACGAATTTTTCAATCTTCTTAATATTTGTATAAAATCAACAATCTTTGATTTTATGTTCGTCGTTCTCCGCTTCTCATTGCATCACATGCTAAAACTTCGTACTTTTATTTAAATTTTTTAATTATATATTATATACTTCAAGGGATGGCAACAAAACTTGGGGGTAATTATCATCCATGTCCCTTTCGAGAATTTTTTGAGTCTGGGGTAAGGATCAAAACGTCATTATTTACTATCATATTTAATTATTTATTTTTTAAATACGACTTAAATTTAAAAAAAAACATTAAATATAATAAAATGAAAAGAACTAGTCGGTTCGGAGAATTCCAGGGACAATGTTCCTCGTACCCGACTAATTTTCTATTCGGGGCACGGAATTTCGAACGGTGCAATCCGGGTGAGATGGGATAGAAAATTTTGCCATCCTAAATTTCACAGTATTTGGTCTACTAGTATCATATGAAAGGTGGGTATATTGGCACCATATTTTTTTACTCATTGCACCACATTTTAATCACACTCAAGGTCTCAAGTATTTTTTATTCTAGCATTTATGTCCTTAACTTTTTTCGTCCAATTATATTGTCAAACTTGCATTAATTAGTATATATATATATATATCATTGTTGATTACGATTTCTATAAAAATAATTTTTTTTCATATTTTGAAATTAGAGAAAAATATTTTGTTGCACTTTGTATCACTTATTATTTTAAATATGATGGGCAAATAAGTATATTATGCTTTTCCAATGTACTTGTTGAATGAAGATACGAGATGCGTTAGTTAATGAAAGTTTGATGACAAAAGTTCTTTGAAAGAAGTTAAGAATATAAATACTATAATTAGTAAATCTTGAGGACTTTGAATGCATAAATATGGTGCAACTAGTTGTCACACCCTCCTAATATAGACAACTATATACACATCTTAAAATAGAAATTGACTGCTCGACCTAGATATGTGAGTGCACATTTTTTTGTTGAAATAGTAACATGGGATAAACATCCTTGCAGTAAAATCTATGCATGTTCATATGATCACCTAAGATGTTCATATAATATATCAAGACAAAAGACTGTATAACCCTATTCAAATATGTTTGCTTTGAGGTTATAAAAGTATTATCATACTATTTAACAAGTCAAATATATACAACATAGGTTTCCAAAATATAGTAAAAAGACTATAAGACCAAAAGAGCATCTTCCAAAATAACCCTACGGGTCGTTATCCATGTACATCGATCATTGGAATCCTATAAAAGCTTTACAGTTGTCATATCTTCTATGCAGTTCTATACTCACCTATATAAGCTAACTCTCAATAAGTAAAAATCATGCATGTCGTGAATATGAATGCGTGTTCATGCCATTTCCTTCAAAAAATTTATACCAAGAATGCATCATATTCAAATATTCATCAAAGTAAGCTCAAAGTAATTTTATTTGAAAAATTTTCTTTTCATTGGGCTCTTGACCCACATACTATATACTGAATGGAGATTTGTACAATATCAACATCAATAATTAATAATCAAATAGATAATATGATATTGATACAGTAGAGTGGACCATCTTCTCGTGACCATTAGAGGTACATTCACTAACTGCTCCTATGATCACCCAAAAAGTATTTTACACATAGCGCCAATAATCACAATATCACAAACGTACAGTCAAGTGGTTCCTCCTCCTATGATCACCAAAGGTACATTCTGTATCTTCCTTTGCGATCACTGGAAAATCTTACTTGTGATGCCAACAAATATTACATGAACATGCCTCGCATACCTCAGTGCCATAGTTGTGATCAATAATATATTTTATAATGTAAATTCATTTTCAAAATCATGTTGTGCATGTTAAATTTTCAACTATAGATATATGCCGTGCATGTACGTCCACATGTTCATGAATAACATACTCAACCAAAAGAAATTCCAACATGTTCTCGAAACACATAATCAATCATCGTGACCAATATAGGATATACAATAAGTTCATTATCAAAGTTATATAAAAGTCACGACAATGATCAATAAAAATATTTCAACGTATACTATGTTCTTATATCGTAGTTGCAAATGAATTTTTACTTACTTTTCGCTTCCCCCTGTGTGTGTTCTCTACAGGGTGCAATTCAATTATCGTTTTCAGTTAAAGTCAACAACCAACATGTATTAACCATCTAATATCAAATATGATCTCAATTTAATAATCTTAACTCACACACAATCTCATACTACGACCACAAATGTTTAAATAATCTAGATAGCATTTGTACTTCAAGTAACCAGCCCTATGACTCCCACTATTTTCACGATCAATGAATGTAAACACCTTCTAATTGGATCATTAACGGCCAAACACTCATTCAAATCAATCTCCAAGATTTAGATGTGATTAGTGATCATGTAAAGGTGAAACTACGTGAATTTTGAAAATAGACAGTTTCTATCACTATCTGGTTAATTTTCTTACATTTTTTCGCACCGTTAACCATATCCATTCATTTCCAACTTTTTTCACACTTATATAACATGTATATGAATGTAACAATGTAACATATCAAACGCATTGTAAATCATATTTCGCGACAAAATGACTTGTTATTAAAGATATATCACTACAAGCATGTGTTAATCCAAAATATAACAGATAACAATATCTTTAACATAATATTTGCAACAAACATTTTTCTCGCAAAACTTTAATGGAATAATCGTTGCAACAAACTAACTTGTCGCCTTTTCGATTTTTCTTGACTTATATGCTTTACGACGACATTATGATGACAAATATCTTGTTACTATTTCGTACTTTTTACGTCAAACAAATAATATTGCGAGTTTGTTCATGTGATGAATAAACGAACGATGTCGCAGAATACATTCCGTAACTCATATAGTGCGATAACCCCTTCAACAAACATATTGTCGTCGCGAAATTATTTATACAACAAAATCTCTATATATGTGACAACATTTTTTTGTCGCTACTTTGATAACTCTTATATAAAAACATGCATATTGATAAATACATTTTATACTCAAGGTATCATCCAAAATCAAAGGTTAAAGGTAGAATCCAGCAACAATACAATTTATGTCCTAGGTGATTTCACTCAATTTACTTCAACCAACTTTTTGTAATAACAACACCCCAACATAATATCAAACAATTTCAAAATTCGGCCCCAAATCGGAAATCGCCAAACCTAAACACCAAATTGTTTACCTGAAAATTCCAAAATGGCAACCCCAAAATCACTAGAATCCCCAAATTGTGCCAAAATGGTGACTATCTCCACCCCGCTCTAAGGGACAAGTGCTGATTGTTATCCCATGGCTAACATTGAGCATCAATCTACATGTATTTGTCCTTTCTTTGATTCACAAATCTTCAAATGCATATTTGGGGTTTTTTTTTCTTTTATATTCAAAATGGAGGCAAGCACTTGGTTAGAGGCACGAACTGGCCCCGAACTGAGGCCCAAACAAGTCATAAACTAAGCCACAAACCAATTGTGAAATCAAGCGCGACCTGGGTAAGGGATTTGATTTTTGGGAGTAGGCAATTTTCGTTTGGGTTGCGATTTACAAGCAATTTGGTGTTTGGGGTAGGAGATTTCCAATTTGGGACCGAATTACATGCAACTTACCGGCGAGGGGGGCTTGGAGATTTCTCAATTATTAAGATTTGAGGGTCCATCTTAAAGGTCAACCTTATTAAGAGGAGTAGCCCAAAATCTTTATTAATTGGTCTGTGTCAACATCTTTATTCGATGTGGGATTATATCCCTTAACACGCCCCCGCAAGATGGTGGCTCATTTGAGCAGACCAATCTTGAAATTCACGTGCTCATTTTAGAGTCTTAAAGGGATCAAATCACTCGTTGGAGTATAATGGGCTCTGATACCATATTAAGATTTGAGGGTCCATCTTAAAAGGTCAACCTTGTTAAGAGGAGTAGCCCAAGATCTTTATTAATTGGTCTGTGTCAACATCTTTATTCGATGTGGGATTATATCCCTTAACATCAATTTGTGAGAAAAATAAGGGGTTGTTATCTTCGTATTTCAGTTTTGTATTTTTAGTTTTGAATTCGTTTTGGGTTTTGTGTTTTGAGTATCCATTTTGAGATTGTTGAAAATGTATTCTTTTTGCCATTTTTAAAAATTTTTTTGAAAAATAAAAAATCTCAAAATGCATTTACTTTCTCCCCTGAATTTTCTTACTCGTCTATCTCTCTCTCTTCTTCCCTCCTCTCTGTAACTTGCGAGAACCTCATCCTCCGGCCACCATCTTCATCGTTAAGGTGATGTTGTGGTTGTAGCTGTGGTGGTGGTTCCGGCGATGGTGGTGGTTGGGGTGATGTTGCGGCGACGGCGACGATTGGTGGTGTTTTGCAAGCGGCAATGGTCGTGGCGACGGCGGTAGTTGGTGGTGTTTTGCAGGCGGCAATGGTGGTTGTTGGGGGTGATAGTAACTGAAAACAATGAAAACGCGTTTTTAAAATTTTGGCCAAGTTATAACTGAAAACACCAAAAACGACAATAAAACGACAATTGTTTTGGGTTTTTTCTTTGTAAATTTTAAACCTGTCTTCAAAAACGCGTTTTCACTATTTTGAAAAATCGAAAAAAGAAAACGACTTGAAAACGGCAACAAGAACAAGCCCTAAGGGTTTGGACTCCTTGTTTTGCACGATTTCAGACTTTAAATTCTTTTTTTTTTATTGTTAAAAACTTGTTTTAGCAAAGCCAACTTAAGAAAAATAATCCACCTCATCAGCAACTTTTTTACTTGGCAATAAACTTGTAGACAATCGTGTCACGTCACATGTTCCATTAGACATGTCATAAAAACAGTCAAATTTTGCAAGCTGATTTTAGTCGGTGATGGATGGGATCCCAATTTGCAAAGTTCAGTGACTAACGAGAAAAATTTTAAGTTCAATGACTCCGTGAAAACGTTTGACAAAGTTCAATAACTATTTAGGGAATTAACCCACCTGACATGACTAACCCTTGTACACATTTGATAATATGCATGCATGTACAAGTCACTGGTCATATGTAGTCGGCAGTCAATATTCGGAAAAGTCAAAAATTATATTTTTTTATACAAATACGATTAGTATTTTAACTTATTAACTGTGTGATGGTTATCCTATTAATGTAGTGAATCGTATTAGGTTTAACAATATAAAATTTACACTAAAAAGTTGTAATTAAAAATAAATAAAGGCTACTCTTTCAAACTTGATAATTGACAAATAGTCATTGTAATTTCAAAATTGAACAAAGTGGGATTACCGACAAGTTCTTATTATATTAGGTCCATGATTGGCTAAATCTTAAAAAATTTCTTGGAATTAAATTTACTTAAATAAATAAATAAATTTCTATTGGTAAATTATAATTAATAAATTATTCGTTTTAAGCGTAACTCAAATCTTACATTTACTATCAAAATAAACAAATTTTGCTTATAAGTAAAGAAAAGTAATTTATCGATACGTAACTTTCTTAAAAACAAAAGTTGTTTATTTAATGTTAACCAAACATGGTATAGGTCAGGCTCCAAAAGTCCAAAAACCTGCGCTCGACTCTTTTTAAAATATCTATATAATATTTGAAAAAATTTACTCATGCTAATACTCCAAAGATGTTGTCAAATCTGGGTTCTATATTCTTGTGGAAATTAATTAAATTATGATCTTTCAAGTGAACTTATTCCAATTAACCAACGCAATTGTTGATAGAAAGTTGAAGATTCGGGCGTCCACCAACCCATCACATATGGAATGGAGTTTTGAGTTGAAAATATATTATTGAAATTATAAAAGTTACTAGAATTGTCATTTAGAGTTTTTGACGGAAATCGTACCAATGATATTTAAAAAAACAATTAAGTTATTTGTACAACTCTAGTTGACAATCGTTGTTGACGACCTTTGTTATCAAAATTCGAGCCGTTGATTTAAAAACTATTTTTTAGTAGATGAATATAATGATGTCAAGTTGTCAATCAAAGTTATCAGCTAAGGTTGTACAAATAACTCAATTCTTTAAAAAAATTTATGTGCTTTATTGTTCTCTTGAAGTTTCAATATTTTTTTTTTCAAAATTAGGTATTATGTTATCATAGATGACTAGTTTAGTAACACTAACGGTGTTGGTATATTGTGAACTTTAAACAAGAAAAGTAAACTAAAATGATATTTCGAAAATAAGTGCTTAGCTTTAAACGTCTCCATGTTTCAATTTTATGCCAAATAGTCCCCACTAACAGTGTGCACTAAAAGTAAGTGTTTAAATTAAATGAAACGATCAAATCATCTTCTTTCTCTGATTCTCTCCTACCCCCAACTCTAACGGGCACATAACATTGCAATCATCACTCATCCATAGTTTAAAATCTCACCATTGATCGAGTTAAGATTCGAGTTCAACATAGCAAATAGCATAACGTTATTTTAAAAGAGATATCACTTGTAATGTACTGTAACCTATTATATCTAGCTGTGAAGACAAAAAATAAAATAATTGGAGACTCAAGGACTTAATTTATCAAATGTTGAGGACCGCTACCGTAATTTCCAAAAGTTTAAAGATTAATTTAAAGAAACTTTGATTAATAAAATTAAACAAATTAAGGGGAAAAGAGATATAAGAAAAAGGCCATTAAGGCGAATAACACGCGGTAAGTGTGGCCCCAATGCCCAGCGCGACTAGCTCTACCCGTCTATAAATATGCTTCCTAAACCTTCGCTTCAACGCTCATCCCCATCCATCATAAACACAACAACCACAACCACCGTTAACGCCGTCGCCTCCACCACCCCACGGAGCCAACTCCACTCTCCCTCGCCCTTGTCGCCTGGGAGTTTAAAACTAGATTCATTAATATCAATGGATGTTCGTCGGAGACAAACCAAGATGGGTCAGTCTGTCAAAACTGCCGCCGGCGAACCACCCATGAAACCCCAGAACCACCCTCCCACAGCCTCCGATGCCCTTCCTCTCCCTCTTTATCTCACCAATGGACTCTTCTTTACCATGTTTTTCTCCGTCATGTACTTCCTTCTCACAAGGTGGCGTGAAAAGATCCGTAACTCCACTCCTCTCCACGTTGTTACGCTATCCGAGTTAGCCGCCTTGATTTCTCTGTTGGCCTCTATCATTTACCTCATAGGATTTTTCGGCATAGACTTTGTTCAGTCTGTCATTTACAGGTCAAACGAGGATGCATGGGACGTAGAAGATGAAGAAGATGAGAAATTCATTATCGAGGAAGACAGTCGCATGGGGACATCCCCGGCCACCACTCTCGGTTGTGCCGTTCCGGTTGTCCCTATTGTCCCAGCGCAACCCACCAAGGTGTCGGTGACTGAAAAGCCTGCACCTATAATTACTCCACAATCATCGGAGGAGGATGAACAGATTGTAAAATCTGTAGTGGAAGGGAAGACTCCATCATACTCTTTGGAATCAAAGCTTGGAGACTGCAAAAGGGCAGCTTCCATTCGTAGAGAGGCATTGCAGAGAATTACAGGGAAGTCACTAGAGGGTTTGCCTCTTGAGGGTTTCGACTACGAGTCGATTCTCGGGCAGTGCTGCGAGATGCCAGTGGGGTACGTTCAGATTCCGGTGGGGATAGTTGGGCCTTTATTCCTTAACGGTACGGAGTACATGGTGCCAATGGCCACGACGGAGGGGTGTTTGGTGGCCAGTACCAATAGGGGCTGCAAGGCCATCTATGCATCAGGCGGCGCCACCGGCACTTTGTTCAAAGATGGGATGACTAGAGCTCCGGTGGTGAGGTTCGAAACAGCCAAGAGGGCCGCGGAGTTGAAGTTTTACTTGGAGAATCCATTGAATCATGAGACTCTCTCTGTTGTCTTCAACAAGTGAGTATTTTCTTCCACTCCATCATCTTGTTTATTTGTTATTTACAGTAAATTCTTCAAATAAATACTATTGATTATGCGTTTTATCTGTATAGATATCCTTCCATTATTAATTTTGCCTAGGTCGCCACGCAACAATTGCATGCACTCTGATTCGATCAGAATAACCAATCCATTGACATGATACTCATGTTCGACAATTTTTATGTTGTCGGATACTATGACGGAATCATATTTGAACTATGTCAGGCTCATAACATATTCTTTTCTTGTTTATACCACAGAAATCTTCTTTTTCTTGTCATTTTCCCTATTAATTTATTCTCTTGGTTAGAGAATTTTGATGATTGGTAACGTTGTGATTGATGAGAGTTTAATGTTCAAAAGTCCAAAAAGAACGAATAATTCTATTGGGGTTATAACTTCGATTTAGGTGGTGCTATATGATAAGTTAAATGAAGTGACATATCATTTAATGTCACGTTAACGCTATTTAAATTATGGTTGTATATCAAATAGCATTAGTCAAAAAGATAAGTTAAATGAAGTGACATATCATTTAATGTCACGTTAACGCTATTTAAATTATGGTTGTATCTCAAATAGCATTAGTCAAAAAGACCAGTGATAATTTGCTTTGCATTCTTACTTTCTGGCTTTGACTTGTATTTAATGCTTACATGAATGTAACCATTATTTCGGTGGGGTTGGTGAGATCACTTCGAAATAATGTTCAAAGGGACAGTTATGACAATTTGCTTTCCTTTTCACTTGAGACTTTGACTTATTTTTTTAGCTGTTCATACACGGGTCAATGTAAGTACTTTTCAAAATATGTTCACACGACAATTTCTTTTCTTGATCTTAATATTGTCGAGTGCGTATCATATATTTTTTAGGCACCTGTATTTCTTTTGTATTTAGTACATAAGTAGCATGTCGTTAAAATTAATGTTTATTTTAATTGTGGCACGTGCAGATCAAGCAGATTTGGCAGGCTACAAGGTATTCAATGTGCAATAGCAGGGAAGAATCTGTACATTAGATTCACCTGCAGCACTGGTGATGCAATGGGGATGAACATGGTTTCCAAGGGAGTGCAAAATGTTCTTGATTATCTTGGGAATGATTTTCCTGATATGGATGTTATTGGCATATCTGGTATAAACCACATCTCACCTTCACTCATTTATTTCCTGTAATTTTTAATTATCTAATACCCGTTGGATGAACGAGTAGAGCCTCTTTTTTACTGTACAATTCATTTTTTCCAGTATTGAGATGTGCATTAAACGAATACTTAAATTTTCACAGGAAACTTTTGCTCTGACAAAAAGCCAGCAGCAGTGAACTGGATCGAAGGGCGTGGCAAGTCAGTTGTTTGCGAGGCAATTATCAAGGAAGATATTGTAACAAAGGTTTTGAAGACCAATGTTGCTGCATTAGTAGAGCTCAATATGCTTAAAAACCTTACTGGTTCAGCCATTGCTGGAGCTCTTGGTGGGTTCAACGCACATGCTAGCAACATTGTATCTGCAGTATTCTTAGCAACCGGGCAGGATCCGGCACAAAATATCGAGAGCTCTCACTGCATCACTATGATGGAGGCGGTAAACGGTGGAAAAGACCTTCATGTTTCTGTTACCATGCCCTCCATTGAGGTAACTAAATTTCATCATATTAATTAGACCATAAAGTTAGAAATCAGATACAATACAGTCTGGATTTTGGGTCCCCACTAAATTTTGCGATATAAATCAGGTGGGCACAGTCGGAGGTGGAACTCAACTTGCATCTCAATCAGCTTGCTTGAACTTGCTAGGAGTAAAGGGTGCAAGCAAAGAGTCAGCAGGGGCAAACGCAAGGCTGTTGGCGACAATTGTAGCT
This sequence comes from Fraxinus americana, assembly GCA_035079005.1. Classification (NCBI taxonomy): domain Eukaryota; kingdom Viridiplantae; phylum Streptophyta; class Magnoliopsida; order Lamiales; family Oleaceae; genus Fraxinus; species Fraxinus americana. The sequence continues at coordinate 12,739,751 of CM068706.1, read as the reverse complement.
GGTTCTGTTCTTGCTGGGGAACTATCTTTAATGTCTGCTATTGCAGCTGGACAACTTGTAAAGAGTCACATGAAATACAATAGATCCAGCAAGGATGTTACCAAAATTTCCTCGTAAGGGAAGGCCCACAATTAGATCAATGCAAAACAATGTATTCCCAAAAATCAAACATAAATTGTGTAAAACAATGCAAGTCGAATAAGTTCTAGATAGTGAGTGTCGAAATTAAGGAATAAAAAAGAAGGTAAAGGGGGGGCAGAACGGAGGAGAAGCAAGGACAAGTAACAAGCCAAGAAAATAAAAAGATACTAAAAATTTAGTTTCTCGTGCTCCATGGATCATTGCCAACCATCACCATAAACAATGGCTACATTTGGGTGCCCTTTGTTTTCTGCAACTCTTTACATTTGTTATGTGTTATTAGTTTGTACCCTTTGTATCTACAATATATATGTATAATATCTTTACTCAGAATAATAAATGTATCGATTTGTTCAAGAAACACTGAATTTGTAATCCAAACTCAAATTATTGTCTGAAAGTCTGATTTTACGGTATCAAAGTTTCCTTAACTGACTACTTTGAATAGTTACTGTTGACCCCGAAAAACGTAAAGCTTACGTGGACAACAGATGTCGGGCCCATTCACACCAACTCAAGCAAATTCCGGCACGTTTTGACCGAAGTACCGATAAGAAGTGGGATAAACTTGAAAGCAAGAGCTACTTCACGGCGTGAGACAAAAGTGTTCAAGCACTGATGGGTGGAGCAAAGATGATTGCGCTAACAACAATCACCAATTGAATACCAAAGTAAACCAATAAAAAGACCAAACTCATGCGTATGGAATAGGCTAGATGATATGTTTAGAATTTGCAAGATCACTTGTATTATTAAGGATCAAGGATTCAAGAGTCTAAAGTTCAAGAATCCAACCCTTTACATTTACAAGGATGGCCTACTTATAGTGCTTCGGCCGACTTAGTGTCCGTTGATCAAAACCATGTGGCCTTATCTCCTTGACCGAGGCTTCACATCATTGTCTATCAAACAATAAATACACTAACAATGGATCAGCCGCCATATACAATAGGCTGACACACCTGGCATTCTTATTACAAACGTTACATAGATCATTTCTAAAGATTATCTAAGGATCTTGGAAGAGACAGTTTCAGCTTCAGGTGAATTAAGGGTCTCGGAGGAATGTTCTCCATGTGAAGAACTTCGGCTTCTTCCATCTTTTAAACAGCGTTTCGAATTAGCGCACTTCAGGCAGTGCTTCAGCTTAAGAGTTTCACTCTCATATGATTTCTTCACTTTTGACCATTGGGTCTTTGTTGATTTTTTTGCCCATGTGGTTTGCTACGTGGCAATTTGACTTGAGCTTCGGTGGCGAAGCGTAACAATAGTCCCCCAAGTCTAGGCGTGATTACTTATATGATGCATGGACTTGTATATAGATATATAAAAATTTGTTAGGGGATAGTTTTTACCATATCACAATAGTCCCCCAAGTCTAAGCAGAAACATTTACATTATAGTTAGAATTTACATGCACATGACTTGTGCAAAATGCCTGCTGGTGTTGTTCGAAATTACATACTTTGAGATATTTCTCTTTCCGGAAAAATTCTAAAGAGTGTCGGCGAAGGGAATTAAGTTCAAGGTTGTATCGTCCGAAGTGCCTTTGCACATTCGAAGCCTTATCCGAACTGGTTGATGAGAAGTGGCTCTGACCCTTGTTAGGTCATCACTTTGCTAATTACAAGGAGCCTAATTTTAAAACAGTTGGGGGACACGAGGAGTCCTGAATTATTGTGCCCAAATGATTTGCTATCTTTGCACGTTTTCAAGAAAAAAACAGTTGAAGTGGTTCAACTTTCCATGCACGCAACTGTCGCATTAAATGTGCAATGATAGATGTCGTGCACATGTCTAGCGAAGTTCAGGTGCATGAGAGCTCATGAGGCAGGCTGTAACGGACCTCCCGTTCGGCCCTTGAGGTTCCAAGGACCCCCAAGGCAACCTACCCCACACATGCGACCGGCAAGCTTAGATATGCAACATAAGCACAACATAGGGATAGAAAGCATGCCATTCAAGAAATATAGCAATAAACCCGCAATAAGCTATCTTGCCATGCCACATGGGTAGGGGAGTTCTCTAGGTCCGTGACAAGGGGCTCTGATCTAGACCATAGAAGACGAAACAGCTGACGTATTGAGTGGTTCAGATTAAAACTTCAAATGAATAGTAAGATGTTCCTTATTGACATCCAACGGCTGGGATTGCAAGCCTTTGCCTATAAAAGGCGTATCCATGACAGAAAATCATTGTCTTTCATGCATTCATCACTCATATTCCTCAAAACTCCAAGTTTTTTTCTTCTTTCTTCTTTGTTAGGCTTATATTTTATATTGGTGATTCTGTGAACAAATTGACCAACTTGAACAATTATATAAGTTTAGGGACTAAATTATAAAGTTTCATAGTTGGTTGGTTAATTTAGGGTTTGGGGTTTCATGTTTAGAACGACATCCAACGGCTGGGATTGCAAGCCTTTGCCTATAAAAGGCGTAGCCATGACAGAAAATCACTGCCTTTCATGCATTCATCACTGATATTTCTCAAAACTCCAAGTTTTTTTCTTCTTTCTTCTTTGTTAGGTTTATATTTTGTATTCGTGATTCTGTAAATAAATTGACCAACTTGAACAATTATATAAGTTTAGAGACTAGATTGTAAAGTTTTATAGTTGGTAGGTTAGCTTAGGGTTTTGGGTTTCATGTTTAGAACAAGAATGATTCAAGCCGATTTTTCGCTAGCTGCTCGCCGGAGTGATGCTCGAGCGACTAAAACAGAGACTATCTCACTCGACCTTCGCCCTAGTGTCACTCGAGCGACAGACCGTTTGCTCAAGCGAAACAGCCTTATCGCTCAAGCGACGTATTATTCGGCCATACCTAATTTTCTATTTTCGAGACTTTTACTTGGCTCATACAACCTATTTCTTCCAACCTATATATTGAGGCGCCGCACTTCCTACGAAAAAGAAGTTGAACACCATATTATTCAGAGAGAATACATGTTTTACAAGAATTAAAGTTCAATCCTTCCATTATTCATGTGTCAATCATTGTGAAAACAACAACGAGCCAAATCAAACGCTGGATTACATTCTTTGCTTGGGTCTGCAGCAAGATTGTGTCGTCAACTGTGCTGCCTTAAATATTAAGGGAGAATCTGAAGAATGGAGAGTTCTTTGGGAAGATCTGCAGGAGATAAACTGCGTAAAGAGTCAGGATTGGAGTTCGTGCACTCATTCCAGGAGGACTGCTTTACAAAGAAGAGCCGGGTTTGGTGTTCATGTGCACATTCCAGAAGGGCTACTTCTTACTTTAGACAGGAGATTAGAAAGCTTGTATTGTCAACTTTGTTGGTGGTCTGTAAGTGTATTATCAGTTTATAGTGGCTTTGACTGGCAAAGCGCCCGAAGTTTTTCCACGTTTGGTTTCTCCACGAACAATTCTGATATTGTTTACTGCTTTATTTATTGTTGTGATATAACAGTGGTATTCAAAGATAGGCTAAATTGGATTGTTTGACTAATCACCTAGACATAATTAATGTTTGACATGTTGCTAATTAATTATATTGATAATTTCACATTTACACCTAATCACCCCACATCTAGGTGTAGTTGGGTCTAATCCTGCGTTTTTAATTCTTGTATTTGTAACTTTTGGTGGTTTTTCCTTCAATGTTCTTCAGTTAAACTCGTGTCTTTTTCTTTTTTAACTTAAGAATCTAAACCAGTGGCACTTTCCAATTCTGCTGTGGGGGACGTAGATATTAGTGAAGTAGCTATTGAAATGGAGGTTGAAATCACTAGCACGACAGACCTGGTCCGAGCTATTCAGGCTGGACGAAGTGTTCTGCCTTCTGGGATGGATAGGAAGGTCCTACTTCACTTCTAGCCCATTCTCACCTTTCATGCCTGTTTTTAGGCAGAGAGATCTGAGGCGCTTCATCGTCAATAGGTTCGTCTCATCTTTCGAACTGAAGAGGCTCATGTTACTTATTTCTAGGCACAGGAAAAGGTCGATCCTTCCTATTTCTAAGCACCCCTAGCCTCAGCCTATCGAAGACGCGTACATGAATGGAAAATTGAATGGAGCCTCATTAGGTCATTCGGAGGCGTAATTGGTAGATGTATCAACTTCAATCTCCCTTTCCTGGGGGGCTTCCATCCTTGTGTGATGTTGGTATCCAGCCATTTGGTTTTGAACTTCCTCTTCTTCGTGGTAGCGCCTTTGTGAAAGGGAATAGAATACACTCCCGAGGGCTGCATGCTCAAGAACTAGGTGTCCTCCTTAGCCCCGCATGCTCATCAGCAGTTCATGCATGGCCATGTTATGCTGAGTTGTGTTCCTCATATTGGCAGCCATTGTGGCCACTTCCCTAGTAAGTCTTGCTACTACCCTACCCCCGTCCCTTGACCTGGCGTGAGTGGGCCCGACATCTGTTGTCCATGTAAGTGTCACATTTTTCTAGGTCAACATATTGACGCCGTCTGTAGGAAACCATACATTTTAACCACGAAAGTCTCGTGGGAAGAAGCCAGTTGTAAGCAAATTAAAAGGAATTTTCTAACTCTTGTCGATGGCGAGCGGCTAGGACGGCATGCGAGGGGTCCCTTTCAGGGCGTTCCCTCGTCCTCTGAGATGCATTCTCTTCACTCTCCGAACTCACGTCAACAAGCTTTTTTTTAGCTAGATGTTCCCTTTTTCAAGAATCGAACTGATCTTGAACCAACGATTTTTCTTTTCGATTTTTCAAATTTCTTTCTTCAAGAATACCCTATTTTCAAGAGTTAGAAAATTCCTTTTAATTTGCTTACAACTGGCTTCTTCCCAGGAGACTTTTGTGGTTAAAATGTATGGTTTCCTACAGACGACGTCAATATGTTGACCCAGAAAAATGTAACACTTACATGGACAACAGATGTCGGGCCCACTCACACCAAGTCAAGCAAATTTCGGAGTGTTTTGACCGAAGTAACGGTAAGAAGCGAGATGAACTTGAATGCTGGAGATGCTTCACGGCGTGAGACAAAAGTGTTCAAGCACCGACGGGTGGAACAAAGATGATTGCGCTAACAATAATCACCAATTGAATACCAAAGTAAACTAATAAAATGACCAAACTCATGCGTATGGGAAAAGCTAGATGATATGTATAGAATTTGCAAGATCACTTGTATTATTAAGGATCAAGGATTCAAGAGTCTAAAGTTCAAGAATCCAACCCTTTCCAGTTACAATGATAGACTATTTATAGTGCTTCGGCCGACTTGGTGTCCGTTGGATCAAAATCACGTGACCTCATCTCCTTGACCGAGGCTTCACATCACTATCTATTATACAATAAATGCATTAACAATGGGCCAGCCGACACACCTGACATTCTTATTACAAACGTTACATAGATAATTTCTAAAGATTATCTAAGGATCTTGCAAGAGACAGTTCCAGCTTCATGAGCTTCAGGTGAATTAAGGGTCTCGAAGGAAGGTTCTCTACGTGAAGAGCTTCGGCTTCTTCCATATTTTATACAACACTTCGGTTTAGCGCACTTCAGGCAGTGCTTCAGCTTAAAAGCTTCGACCATTCATGTGATTTCTTCACTTTCGACCATTGGATCTTTGTTGATTTTTATGCCCATGTAGTTTGCTAAGTGGAACTTTGACTTGAGCCTCGGTGGCGAGGCGTAACAATTACCATGATATTTGTGTTCCAAACCCAACAGTTTCTTCACTCTCATGCTTGTCTATCTACTAACTGCCAAGCCTCAAGTCTCTTGAAGTGTACCTAAGGCAACATAGGAAAAATCGTTCTAACCCTCGTCCCCTAAGTTGGGTAATATGTTCTCAACCATTCTTGCTCCAATCTAATCTAGCTGGCAGGACCATATGAGAAGATACTGATAAAGACATTAACAAGACATAACCTCCTTTTACATACTACAAGTTTTTGTCCGTGCGATGCACGGGTTGGGTGATTTTGAAGGTTATGTTAGTGTGTTAAAAATATTAATTATCGTGAATTATATCTTGAATGTTAGATATGAGCAATTAATATTAATTATCGTGAATTATATCTTGAATGTTAGATATGAGCAATTTAAATTATCCCAGTAAATGTAATTGGTCAACTGATTATATACAACTACGAAAAATTGAATGACGGGGCAATAGGATAATACAGAATATAGGAAAATAAATATTACAAGGATAAACAAAGTTAAAGATACAGTATTTATGACATTTTATTTGCTAAAATGCATGGCGAGCATCCTGAAAGCATTAACATTCATTGATTTGCAATTTTAAATATAAGTTAAGACAAAAACCAAATTCAATTTGAACATGTCTTGCATGCAAAATACGTTGCCCAAGTCTAAATTTTAATTTAATTAATCTTACTAATAAAAGTTTTGGACCCCGGATGTAGTAGGAACTTGTACATTTGTCTTTTGAGCTAACCAAAGGAACTCTCGACAGTCCTTCGCGTCAATTTGAGAAAATGCATTTACTAATGTAGTGATGAACCGTGCCAAATTGGCCTTAAAATCCTGTAAGAAGATCTTATTACATTCGTCAACATCTTGAGCACCTCCTTTGACAATACAACTCACTTGAGCGCCTTCTATGTAGGCTTTACATGTTACCAGAATATCACGAGAACGATTGTAAAAATGTTCTACCACAAAATTCTCGAAGTGCTACGAGCAACATAATACAAAACTTAAATCAACATATAATGAAGTTGTTACTCAAAAGGAAAGAATAAATTGAAATTAACCATGAAAACATGCAATGATCGAAAGGCCTAATAATAACAGTATTACATAGAGATTATCTCAATGTTATGTTACCTTTGGTGGCTGCCTCATACTGTACACCATCGTTTAGAGAGAATGGATAAAAGTATTCTTATTGTATGGAAGAGAACAATTTTCTCCACTTGTTGAACCATTCATATTTGTATGTCCGGGCTCATTAAAATAGGGCTTCGATTTCAAAATTAGGCATTGTATAGAGACCAAAACTTGTAGCATAGTTGACACACCAGGGATCCACTTCTACTTCTGACCACCACTCTAAGTGTTGAGAAGGCTTAGGCATACTTCGCCACAATTGTACAAGTTTGGATTGTTGCCATAAATCCAAGTATGTGCGAAAAATATATACAAAGATCATAAAGCCTGAAATATTCCAAAGGTAAATTATTTATGGAAAAAAGAAATAACAGAAATCGACAATATAATTATGACAATGAGCGACTAAGATATGTGATAAATACTTACAAAGAAGTTATACTTCTACAAATGAATGAATGACAGAATTTCTCTGTACACAACATTCTTCGTACATGTACTGTGTAAATTGTCAGTGCTTGATGGTTTTAGTAAAACCTTTAAAGATTTGCTCGTTTTAGCTCTTGATAATGCTACATAAAGCTGATCATGACAGAAAATTGGTTCAGGAAGATACAAACCAACGTAATCAAGTGTCTGACCTTGTACTTTATTTATCGTCATTGCAAAACATGGTCTAATTGGGAATTGAGTTCTTTTAAAATGAATTGAAGTTTGATCATTTTTCAGAAGCACAAAAGGAATTCTTGGTAAGAAAACATGTTTCCCACAATATTCACCAGTTGTAATTTCAGCAAGAATTACATTCTTATCAAATTTTCTACAAGTAAGGCGTGTTCCATTGCATAACCCTTCAGAAGGATTGATGTTCCGTAATAACATTACAGGACAGTTTATCTTAAGCTTCAATTCATGCGGTGGAATACCATTTGGAGTCAAAGTATTTAAGAAATCTTTCTGTAGGCCCTGTTCTGATTTGTCAATTGCTTCATCAAAGTTATAATATGTGGAAATTTCACCAGGAATTTGATCAAGTAAAATTCTGTTAATATGATCAACACATCCATTTCTTGGCGTAAGAATTACTCGATTTCCCATCGTATGTAAATTATCAACATATGCTTCTATATTTGGAAAAACATGATTTATTAAAGTTTTCAGAGATGTAATTTCATCATCAAATGGTACAATTATATTGCTTGGAAGCTGAATGTTGTTACAACTGTGTTGTTCCTCTATTCCATTTCCAACTCTAAGCAAATAATCACAAAATGTGGGATCCAATTTTGCTCGCATGTTCCCAACCAACGGTATATGTGAATACAAAGGCCATAAGTCAGAGAAGACTAAGGTAGCTTTCATTATGTCTTCTTTTTTTCCTCTTGGTATCACCGGTAAAATTTGTCTGAAATCTCCTCCTAAAACGACTACTTTTCCACCGAAAGGCAAATTACAGTCAGTAATATCTCTGAGCATTTTATCAACGGCTTCAACGGCACAACGATTCACCATAGGTACTTCATCCCAAAGTATTAATGTAGACATTTTTAACAAAGCCGTTAGAGCCGATTGTTTACTAACAGAACAAATAACTTCACCAATTGTTTCTAGAGGAATTTTAAATCTTGAATGAGCTGTTCGACCTCCAGGCAAAAGAGATGCAGATACTCCAGAAGATGCTGTAGCTAAAGCAATTAAATTTTGAGATCTTACACCTGTTAGGAGAGCTTTATATAAAAATGTTTTGCCCATTCCTCCTAGACCATCGATGAAATAGATCACACTCGATTTGGAATTAACTTTTTCCATAATTGTATCGTATGCAAATTGTTGCTCATTATTTAAGCTTGATGTACAAGCATAGCCTTCTTCTATATCCAAATTTGTTGTCTCCTCTGCCACCATTCTTCTCAACCTTTCATTTTCATCTATATTTACACTGAATGATACTATTTCATAGTCATTTATGTTTTTACCCGATGATTCTAAAATAGAATTGATGTCTTCTAAAGCTCGTAGTTCAGCAGCCCTTGAAGGTATATTTTTATATACATAATCATCGATCATATAAACTTTAAATTTATCCCAAAGTAATTTTGGATTATCAGGATTGCAAAGTGTGAGAAGCGTAGCAAAAAGGCGTCTTAAAGAAGTAGGCATTTTATAAATAATAGCTTCAGATAGACATTCTTCACAATGATTGTCTCCGCCTAACAAACCATGTAAAAGTGCTGCTTCTCGATGTCTAATGTAACAAGCATTCCGTTCAAAGTTCGTAAATCATGAAATGATGTTGGACCTCGAATATGATTAAGAAGAACGCGTAGGAAATATCGTTCTCCTTCAGATGGATTCGCTGTGACAATTCAGCATATAACAACGTGTTTTCTTCTGGGGATCCAAATCTTTTTAGTTGAGTTCCAAACAAAATGTGTTGGAAAATCTTGATACAACAATGTACAAGCAAATTCATTTGCTTTATTTACCTCAAAAAATTCTGTCAACATTGTTCTTTTTGTATTTTCGTTGTCAATAATAGCACATAAATCATCTTCGTTGTTATATCTTACTTGTTGATGATTTTCGATGTGAAGTTGTAAAGAATAAACAGTTGGATAAATTTCCGCCAAATTAAACGAGAAAATCCTCCACATAACTTCAGGTGGAGATATCCACCTAGCAGATTGATAAGCTGAGATTTCGTCGGTTTCTTTTCCTGTTTCATTTGTGGAAACTGAAAAATGAATACGATCATATCCTTTATACACATATTTGTACAAATATTTTACAGCTTTAATAGAAGAACATACTTCAACATTAATGTGACAGTCATATTTTGCGCTCAAGTAAGGATTATACGGTACAACCCATCGATTGTCTAACATTTGACCTCTAACTTTAATAGAAATACCGTTATTACAACGTTTATACAAAGGATATGAGTTATCACCGAATATAGTAGTATCACAATAATCTCTAGGATATTTATTTTTGCAACTTTTGTTCGCTTCCATACATACGTTTTTTGGATTAAGGTGTCCACAAGGGCCATGCATATTGTGTTTAACAATAACGGAATGAAGATAAGGATTTTTGTTTTCATTAGGAATTTCACAGCAAACTATCTTATCAACATCTAGAGCAGAACAGATTTTGTGGCCATAGTTGAAAATTAACAATAGATGTGCATGAGGGAGTCCCCTTTTTTGAAATTCAATAACGTATATATGCGCAACAACTGGGCCTAAGATATTTTTTTTGTATAAATCGTTTTTCAACTCTTCTAATTTTGCTCTAAATATACGCACAATTAGATCAGGTCGATTTTGAATCTCATCATTGTGTTTTAGTTCTTGCTTAATCTCTGGCCAATTTGGATTGCATGTTATAGTCAAGAAGATATCAGGTTTTCCATAACGCTGTACAATAGCCATTGCATCCATATATCTCCTTAACATATCTCTAGGCCCACATGTAAAAGATTGAGATAAAACAATTTTTCTTCCAATTTTGCACCCTCTTGTCTCTCCATTTTGAACACTATCTACAATACCTGTGTAAAGTTCACTTCGAATTTGATTCTCGGTTGTTGCGAAATAGTCTAACCGTGCAGTTTCAATCTTAACATACATATCTACAACATATTGCTGGAGCAATCTACCACTGTGAAGTAAAATAGACTTACCGGAAGGCCTAATTTGCAATTTATATGAATAATATTCTCGACAAGAAACTTGTGATCGTTTCTTCATTCCCCGTAAGCACCGCAAAAAGGAATTCGTCATTAGATTACAATGTTGACACTTTGGAAAAATTAGGTGAATGTACAATAACATAGATTTGCAAACCTTGATTTTCTCTTTCAATAAATTCAAATTGCAGAGGTAATTGTATTAGGAAATTGAACAAATTCAGACAAATGTTCAGCCGTTCTGCACCTCCCGATGCCTTCATGCCAACCAGGTTCTCCGTATGGAAAAAGTAAAGGATATTGCAAAGGATCATAGCAACCTTAGTAATAATGGACTCTATGTGAATCACCAGAGTGGCCATATATAGTAATGTCACGAAAGCGAATATTAGCATTTTCATCGTTTTCGACCCATACAGCAGCTACTTCAGATGAGGTAGGAGTATTAAATACTCTTTGATCAAGTCATGGATCGCATCTTATATGTATTTGATGATCTTGTAAGTTAGTCATATTACTTAAAGTCCGAAAGAATCTACTGTATGGATTTACCTTCAGGATTTCAATTAGAATAACTAAAGTATATTCATCAAAGTTTTTTGAAATTTTCATACGATTTTGAATTTCATTATCTGTATCATAAAAATATAACTGCATATAAGAAAGCTTATTGTTCTGTGGGATAAGTTCGTTTACATAATGATATACTTGTCCTTGAACTTTAAATGTGTAAATACCTCGGTATGCTTTAAAGAGATCTTTGTCGTATTTGACACCAAATGAAGTGAAAGCAAAGTGGTTATTATATCCCCGTGCAATTTTTTTAAATTCTATACATTTAGATTCTTTTGAAGTAAACAAGTTGTACAATTCAGTTGGTGAATTAGGCATAGAGATATGAACTTTTCCATCAGAACAACAGAAACCTTTACTTTCTCTATAAATTTTTCTTGCGCCACAATATTTGCAGCTATTGCATGTCGGTAATACGTATGCAATCGTTGGTATGTTCGACACATCAAAACCACTTGGTAATGTACAACTGAAAAAACGAGGTGTCTCTTGGTTTGAAGTAGAAGTCTCAAAATCATGATGCATTATAGATTGGTGCATTTGTACATCATTCGAAATATCATGTCCAGATGATATAGGATTATCTATCCTTCTACGACGATCATTGCAGCCACTTCGAAGTCATTTTCGTCGATACCTATTCCTTTGATTTTCTTGTTGGCGATGTGACATTGTTTCAAAATTAAGACAATCACTCGAAGTATCCATATCGAATAGTTGGAGTCCAAGGTAACCAACAGGAACTAAAAGAATTAAAGGATGTTATCAACATATTTATACTTCAACTAAAATAAAATTGTAGAATAGTTGAATCAACTTCTCCATCATCAGATGATACAAAAATATCCATCACAACACTAACAATTTGTTTAGAATAGTTGAACTTTAACAGTAATTGTAAAAAGCAATAGTTTTAGAAAGAAGTAATTGTATATATATTAAAAATAAAACTAAAATTTAAAATATCAAAATTTGTGAACAGTGACTGAAAATATATTCTTGAAGGAAAAAAAGTAGTATGCACAAAGAAAAGATTGGGAACCGGCAATTTATTACAAAGTTACAAATTATTATAAATAAATAACTAAAATACTACATAACCCTATAAAAAAAACCTAAATAGTTCAGTTGAGAAAACTTACCCAAGATAGAGTGCACTATTGTAGTCAAGTACAACCACTGGGAAAAATAATTGGACATTGTATACAAGAGAACAGTAAATACAAATTAGAAGCTACAATTTGTCAGTAATAGTTGAATGATAAATACTATAATATAAATTTTAGGGAAAAAAATACAAAGACTAACTAAAATTTAAACTCTACAAAATCTAAAAAAAGAAGAAAAAAATATCATACCTGAAGATAGCACAATTGAATTGATGTTGAAACTTTTAATATTTTATTTTGAGAAGGATATCTTGCAACCTAAAAAAAAATTGAAAACAAATTCAATATTGTCAGAATCAGGAATGACAAAAATTATGACAAACTAAAGAAAATCATAAGAAAAATAAAAAATCAAAATATGTGAAGTAAATAAAGAATAATTAAAACTTCTACATGTGAATGGTTAAAAAATTCGTAAATTTAGCGTGCGATGATCACAAATAATCAAGAATTCGTAACCTCGTGGGAGTTCGGGGACAACTCCCCCGACGGGGATCGACCTGCCCGGTTAGGTCGCGGGGGTCGAGGGGGCAGCGCCCCTCGTGGGGGCTCGAGGGCTCGGGGCCAAAGACGATGACAGTAGGAAATAAATAACATTTTTAATGGCCTTTAAAAAAAAAAAAAAAAAACCTCGGAGCATTTGCTCCCAGAGTACGGAGCAAAATTAAAATGTATTTTTTTTTTATTATAAACTTATTGCTCCGCACTCTGCAGAGCAAAATTCAATTTTTTTTTTTTTTTTTTTTATAAACTTACAAATTTCTTTTTTTTAAACCAAAACAATTCCAATATGTAATTCTAAGAGCAAAGACAAATTATTCTAATCTTCAAAATTCTTAGTAACAGTTCAACTAACATGCATTTATCATAGAAAACACTCCTGTCAAAACTTTCAATTTCAAATACATAAAAATTCGAAAATTATGAAATAAACAGAGTAACAGTTAAATAAAAAATACAAAAAATAACTTTCATGGAAGAATAAACTACAATAATATAGCGAAACATAAAACTCAACCATAACATGCATTTATCAAAGAAAACAATTCTGTCAAAACTTTCAATTTCAAATACATAAAAATTCAAAAATTATGAAATAACCAGAGTAACAGTTAAATAAAAAATACAAAAAATAACTTCCATGGAAGAATAAACTACAATAATATAGCAAAACATAAAACTCAACGAGACGAATAATTTATTCGTTTTTTGAAATCAAACTAACAGATTAATTTGCATGTAATAAAATAAGAAATAGATACTCACCACCTACTGATTAATTTCAGGCTTGTCAACTGAAGAATGAAAAGATGAAGTCGGTACTGGATGCATGGAACAAACATGATATTTTATAGTTGGTTGATAATCACTATAGTATCTTAGCATGGAAGAAACATAGTATTTTCCACCGCCTTTGACCGTCCACTTTTTTGCACCGCCATTCACTGCCTACATTTTTTTACTCTCAGTTTTTTTCCCTGAATGAACAGTGGATGGATAAAATATTAAACATAATAACTACGTTTTTATTTTTATTTTTTAGATTCAAAATATTGTAAAGTTGAAAACATATTGGATATGATTAATTTTATTGTGCTCTCAATGAGGATAATAAATTACTTTGTAAATAAGCGAATACATATTCGATAGTAAGAAATGCAAGTAATTGAATAATATTCTATATAAAATTAAACATAATAAATGCTCTTATTATTCAACATACAGTTGCCCTTTTTTTTTTTATACCTATATAAAGTTAAACATAATAACGACGTTTTAAAGTTGTCTTCATTTTTTTTTTAATTATTAATTCAATTGAAATATAGAAAATGGCGAGAAAAAAAACCAAGGAAATATAGATAATGTTGTTAGTATCGTGTTTTTTTTAATTATTAGTTAACTTGAAATATAGAAAATGGAGGAAAAAAAAAAGCAATACAAGTAAAAGATTATAAAAAAAAAAAAAAACTGCTCCGTAGAGTGCGGAGAAAATGCTCCAAAGACTTTGGAGCAAATTTGCTCCAAAGTCTTTGGAGCTTTTGGAGCTTAAGCTCCAAAGACTTTGGAGCAAAAAAGCTCCAAAGTCTTTGGAGCAAATGCTCCGCACTGTGCGGAGCTATGTTCCTCTTTTTTTTTTTTTCCCCCTCAATGTAACTAATAATAAATATAAATATATATATATATATATATATATTACATGTTTAATATTAAAAAAAAAAACACTTAACAATGATATGTTTAATTTTGTATTATTAAACAAAATTTAAATTGTAAATAAAAAAGAATCCATATATTTATTTTTAATAATAGGTGTGGAACCTTTAATTTCTTGCCCTCTTGCAAACAGCTTAAACATACAAAGAAGAATCTTCACTTGCATCATCAGTCTTTAAATCCTCCGTTTTGCATTTCCAAATTTGATTTTAGTTGTTGAATGAAGTAGCTGCTGTTGAATTTCTTGAACATTCCAGATTTTCAATGAGCATACCGGTATTGCACTCAACTTACCAGATTGTCTTCTTACCTACCAGATTTAGAATTGTTCAATTTTAATTGAACTTACCGAATTTATATTTTTCATACCGTATATGCAAGGGTCTTACCGAATTGGTAATTGTTTTACTGGTTATGGAAGAAAATATTGAAATTATCGTATTTGCAGTCATCTTACTGGATTTGCAGTAATCTCACCGTATTTGCACTCAACTTTCCGGATTTGACATTGTTGCTCTGTTTTTCTTCAGCCTTTTCAGCTTGTTTTCAGCCATTTGTTTCAGCATTTTTCTTCCAATTTTTTGAAGCTTAGAATCAGTTTTCCAACTCTAATCATCAAGGATTAGTTTTTAAGCTTTGAATCGTATCATTTACACCAGATTTTAACACATTCTCGTCATCATTCTTTTCTTTTTTTTCTCAAAGCATTTTCTTTTCCCATTTTATCCTTCATTCTTCCCTCCCACAATAAAAGAGTCAGTCCACCTTGTACTGTTCATTTGTGAAGAGTTTTTATTCCCTATTTTCCCCTTCCCACAATTGTTGACTGACACAACTTACCGGATTTTCCTTATGCTTATCGTATTTGATTTCGAATTGATTCAAAGAGAGTGAAAGAAATCGATTCTAACTGGTTATGGACAAGTTACCGGATGTGTAAGAGGCTTACCGGGTCTGCATATTCTTACCGGAGAAGGTTCTTACCAGTTTTGAGGTGATTACCGTATTTGCAAGGAACTTACCGGTTTTGTAAAGGCTTACCGAATTTCCTCTTTGCTTACCAGATTTCCTCAGTCCTATATATATATAGGAAATATATATAGGTTAAATATTAACTCAGGAAATATAGTAATTAGGGAAACACAAATTTTATCCTCGTTGAAACTACAATTAAATTAATCATATCCACTAAGTTTTCAATTTCACAATATTTTGAACCTAAAAATTAATGATATCCACTACGTTTTCAACTCTACAATATTTTGAACCTAAAAAATAAATATAAAACACTTAACAAGGATTTATTAAGTACTATAAATTCAGGTTAATTCATTCATCACACTTATTTTTAACTTTAGTACTATTTTATAAATCAATTCTTTTTCCTTCTTAGTTTATACATAATTTCAGTATAAAACTTTATTATTTTTTTTCTTGCGTTCTTTTTTCCACACCTATTATTAAAAATAAATATATGAATTCTTTTTATTTACAATTTAAATTTTGTTTAATAATACAAAATTAAACATATCATTGTTAAGTGTTTTTTTTTTTTAATATTAAACATGTAATATATATATATATATATATATATATATATATATATATATATATATATATATATATATATATATATATTTTGTATTATTAGGTCTATTGAGGGAAAAAAAAAATAGAACATAGCTCCGCACAGTGCGGAGCATTTGATCCAAAGACTTTGGAGCAAATTTGCTCCACAGTCTTTGGAGCATTTGCTCCGCACTCTGCGGAGCTATGTTCCTTTTTTTTTTTTTTTTTTTTTTTTTGTATTAATTGCATTGCCTTTTTTTTTTTTTCCCTCCATTTTCTATATTTCAATTTAACTAATAATTTAAAAAAAAACACGATACTAATAACATTATCCTTGTTCAAAGCACAATAAAATTAATCATATCCACTACGTTTTCAACTTCACAATATTTTGAACCTAAAAAATAAATATAAAACACTTAACAATGATTTATTAAGTACTATAAATTCAGGTTAATTCATTCATCACACTTATTTTTAACTTTAGTATTATTTTATAAATCAATTCTTTTTCGTTCTTAGTTTATATATAATTTCAGTATAAAACTTTATTTTTTTTTCTTGCGTTCTTTTTTTAACACCTATTATTAAAAATAAATATATGGATTCTTTTTATTTACAATTTGAATTTTGTTTAATAATACAAAATTAAACATATCATTGTTAAGTGTTTTTTTTTTTTTTTTTTGTAAGTTCAAAATATTGTGAAAGTGAAAACGTAGTGGATATGATTAATTTTATTGTATTTTCAGCGAGGATAATGTATTAGGATCGTGTTTTTTTTAATAATTTTGTTTTAATATATTATTTGTAGTAACCAAAAGAAGGAAAGAAAAAAAAATTTACATAGAGTGCGCACAGCTCCGTAGAGTCCGACTTCACTGCCAATTGGATTTTTTTTTTTTTAAATATTAAAGTGAACAAGGCTTACCGGTTTCGTGAGTACCTACCGAATATGGCAAGGAGCATACCGTATATGACAAGGAGGCTTACTGGTTTTGACATAAAAACTGAACCCACCGGATTCACATTGGCCTTACCGTATATGCAAGAGCTTACAGGATTTGCTGCAACTTATGGTTTTTTATCTATCATTTTGGGAACGGTCTTTGAGTTCTGTTTTGCATTTTTTTTTTCTCGATGTAACTAATAATAAAAATAAAATATATATATATATATATATATATATATATATATATATATATATATATATATATATATATATATTACATGTTTAATATAAAATAAAAAAAACACTTAACAATGATATGTTTAATTTTGTGTAAATATAAAGAATCCATATATTTATTTTTAATAATGGGTGTGTAAAAAAGAACACAAGAAAAAAAATAAAGTTTTATAATGAAGTTATATATAAATTAAGAAGGAAAAATAATTGATTTATAAAATAGTACTAAAGTTAAAAATAAGTGTGATGAATGAATTAACTTGAATTTATAGTACCTAATAAATCATTGTTAAGTGTTTTATTTTTATTTTTTAGGTTCAAAATATTGTGAAATTGAAAACGTAGTGGATATCATTAGTTTTATTGTGCTTTCAACAAGGATAATGTTATTAGTATTGTGTTTTTTTTTAATTATTAGTTAAATTGAAATATAGAAAATTGGGGGGGGAGCAAATGCTCCAAAGTCTTTGGAGCATTTATTTCAATTTATATTAAATGTATATAATCTAAAATAAAAAACAGTTCATTTTTTAATTTTAAGTTAAAACTCGCCATTAGCTAGTTTACTACAAAATTAAACATATCATTGTTAAGTGTTTTTTTTTTTAATATTAAACATGTAATATATATATATATATATATATATATATTATTTTTTTTTTTTTTTTTTTTTTGTATTATTAGTTATATTGAGGAAAAAAAATGGAACATAGCTCCGCACAGTTGGAGCAAATTTGCTCCAAAGTGTTTGGAGCAAATGCTCCGCACTCTGCGGAGCTATGTTCCTTTTTTTTTTTTTTCTTTTACTTGCATTGCTTTTTTTTTTTTCCCCTCCATTTTCTATATTTCAATTTAACTAATAATTTAAAAAAAAAAAAACACGATACTAATAACATTATCCTTGTTCAAAGTACAATAAAATTAATCATATCCACTACGTTTTCAACTTCACAATATTTTGAACCTAAAAAATAAATATAAAACACTTAACAATGATTTATTAAGTACTATAAATTCAGGTTAATTCATTCATCACACTTATTTTTAACTTTAGTATTATTTTAAAAACCAATTCTTTTTCCTTTTTAGTTTATATATAACTTCAGTATAAAACTTTATTTTTTTTTCTTGCGTTCTTTTTTTAACACCTATTATTAAAAATAAATATATGGATTCTTTTTATTTACAATTTGAATTTTGTTTAATAATACAAAATTAAACATATCATTGTTAAGTGTTTTTTTTTTTTTTTTGTAGGTTCAAAATATTGTGAAAGTGAAAACGTAGTGGATATGATTAATTTTATTGTATTTTCAGCGAGGATAATATATTAGGATCGTGTTTTTTTTTAATAATTTTGTTTTAATATATTATTTGTAGTAACCAAAAGAAAGAAAGAAAAAAAAAAATTTACATAGAGTGCGCACAGCTCCGTAGAGTGCGTAGCAAATGCTCCGCACTCTACGGACTTCGTAGAGTCCAACTTCACTGCCAATTGGATTTTTTTTTTTTTTAATATTAAAGTGAACAAGTGTAGGCATGTTATTGATTGGAAAATGATCTTTTTTTTTTTTTTTTTGTCTGAGCAACTGCCGTTATTTTCAATTGATTTTTTTTTTTTTTTTCATATTACTTTTTTGAAGAAAGTCAACAATTGTGGGCAAGGAAGAAGTCGATATTACCCTTTTGTTTTGATTAAATGTGGATGAAAAATATTTCAAAATGATGAGGATAAAGTGGGGAAATGGGGATGAAAAAAGTGGGGATAAAATGGGAAATGAAAATACGTCCTAAATGAATAGTAACCAACAGATTCCCTCTTTTAATAGAAGAGGGATTAAGGGCTATGCATGGATCTTACAGCATATTTGGTGCGATATTACTCTATATGACAAAACACAAAATTTGAACTAAGTTTTCTTGCTTAAACATGTTTAGTGCTATTCATTCCAATTTAATTTTAAAGATATGGTAAGTTATTCATTCTAAATAAGGTATATTATATTCATATAATGGCACATGTGCATTTTCAATATTCATACATTTATGACATTTTACACGTCACCATGCACAACTAACTTGGTTGCAATTATTTATGGGCATTGTTGCTTAGAATCCGTATTTTATTATAGCCCAATTTTTATTGGTACATGGTCTGAAGGCTCGGTCTCACCAAAATGTACATTAAATATATAGGACTCTGATTTTTATGTACACTTTCAACTCATAAATATTTCAGGCAGCTACATACTTTCATCTACCAAAATCTACAGTAAGAAAACCAAGTAATAATTCTATTAAGGTGTTGAGCTTAGATACGAGGCCGAACTTACCGTTATGGAGTAAGCTTGGACCACATTCAGCCCCTGTTTGTCTACCATTATTGTGATGAAAATGGTGTAATGAATAGTATTTTTTAGAGAATGTGTGGTTAAAATTGAAAGAAATTTTATCGGTTTATGTGTAGAGTATTTTATTATTTGAATGTGTGGTGGAAATTGATTACTGTAGAAAACAATGTTTTGAAAAATGGTAGACAAACAGGGGCTCAATTTATCACAAACGGTAATAAGCTATGATGAAGGTATCAAAATGTGTTAGACCGTCCACGTCTCATGAGAACTCAGCAAAAGCGTGCAACCACGTCCCACGCATTACACTGCCAAAAACTTGCACAAGCAGCCGGATTATGCACCTAAGAATGTGCAAGGAGTTCACACAGGGAGCCAAAGGTTAGGTAACAAAATAGCTGCAAACAGGGGGCCGAAGGTTAGACATTGCATTATTAAGGCAAGGAGCCGAAGTGCAAACAGAAGCTAGATGCACCACTGCATGCAGGACACAGAGGGGACAAAGGCCACTAGCAGCCCAAGTCTAATCCCGATAGGGATGGCAATTCGAACAGTTAAAACTGAAAATCGCAGTTAATCGAGGGGTGAAAAAAACTAAACCGATGGTGCAATGGGACGGTTATGGTTTTGATTGTACTGAACCGCTTCATTTAGGGGCAGGTATGGTATTTAGCGATGGTGCCTCGTCACGAACCGATTACCCGTTAAAAAAAAATTAATTGGACAATTGGGATTTCCATTATTCTTTCTCAAAATTAATTTGACAATTTTGACAATTGAGCTTCCCAAAATTCTGGTCCAATTAACATTAAGTAAATCTTAACCCAATAACCCAGCCCACTACCCAGTAGCCCAATTTCAATATTCTCTACACGTTAAATTAAAATCCAGGTTTACAGTCTCCAGACTACACTTCTCCTCCACTCAAATCCGTCGCCGCCCTCACCAATTCCGCCCTCTCCAGTTCCGAGTATGGTATAGTTTCAAGTTTCTTGAGTGTTTGTATTGTACCTTAAGTTTGGTAAATAATTTTGTGCATCGAATTCTTATTTCAGGAACTCAGTGCAATTGTCCCTTCTCGCAAAAAATAGACCATTGTAAAAACGAAATCGTGCAGAATCAAGCGACTTAATTGACACTATTATTTATGCAATTGAGTTGTCTCCAGCAATTCCAGATCCGAAATTTTTCTTGAATTCAAATCAAATCATTCAATTCTTAAATCAAATCAATGTTACTTTTTGTTTATAAATTGTATTTTCTGTTCATCAAATCAATGATTAGTTTATCAGAATTCTGTTTGTTTCAATATTTATATATTGAAATGTTCGATATTTAAACAACAGTGGAAGTTTAGTCCTAATCTTGTTCTTTCATTCTGTCAGGACCTCAAAGTTAAATCCTTAATTGGGATTAATAGAAGGGTAAGGTGCCGTTCTCTTTGTGTTTCAGTTTTGTGTTTTGAGTTTTGAATTCATTTTGTATTTTGTGTTTTGAGTGTCTGTTTTGAAGTTTCTGAAAACGCGTTCTTTTTGTTATTCTGAGAAACTGTTTCTGAAAACATGAAAATGGAAAACGCGTTTGCTTTGAAATTTTGAGAATATATTTTTTTATAATATTTGATTCAAAAAATCTGATTATTCAATAAATTTTAATAGTTTGATTTTAATATAGTATTAAATAACATATTCTTTTTTAAGTTGGTGAAACTTGAAATATTTGTTTCCAAGTATAAAAAATACAAATTAAATTAAATTTGACAAATTTTTATTTTTGTCCTTGTACATAACTTATGACAAGAATTAGATAACCAACACACACAACACACACAGATTTAGATAACCAACATGGAGAATGGCCATATCCTTCTTGTGAGTACTCCAGGTCAGGACCATATAAACCCATCAACAAAGATGATTTCTAAACATAATTTTATTCAAAGAAATAAGAGTAGCTCAAACATCAAACAGACAACTTCAGACAACCACAGTAGAGAAAATCCTAAACAATTTCTTATCATAAGCAATCCTGGTGGCCATATACAATACAATGAAGCTCGTGATGAGATGAATCTAGGAACTCATATCTTTCACAAGCCAATTTATAACCTTATTGAGCAAAACATAAACCATGGATGCCTCATTAAGCTTGGGATATTCCACAGCATTAACCTTGTTCAGGATCCACAGCATTAACCTTGGTCCCTCACCTGGTGGGATTGGCATCATCACCTCCTCTTCCTAGTGACATCACAAGCCTTCTTCGACATCCTCCTTATTGGCAATGGTGGCTTCCAACCAGTCAACAATTATGGTATAATTTTTCTTATTTCAAATTTTTCATTGCCTCAATCGAGAGCAAATGGTCCCGCAAGACCAACACGAAGCAAGATGTGCAACTCGTCCCAAAGATAGTACATGCACTCTTATCATATTCCACCACACCTCTTATCAGCAACTCGTCCCAGAATAATTCATTTCTTTAAACTTTTCATAAATCGACATTATAGAACAATAAAATAGCAAGATGTATTGAACAAATTATCTTATCATATTCCACTACACTCGTCAAAACTGTGAAAATTGAAATTCCATACGCCTCCAAGATAGAAAATTACATCAATTAAAAGACTGCTATAACAAAAAACCAATATTCACACCTGCACTTGTGAAGGGGACACCTCTCCTTGTACTTCATTCTCACCACCTTCGGAGGAATTCACGTTGCTTTCCATGGGTATCAATTCAGCTAACAAATCTTTTGGTGCTACTGATTACTGAAACACTGCCACCTATCAATATAACAATCACCTCCCTCATTGTAGGTCGACGGAGACAGTTTCAATACCGCCTCCATCTCCTCCACTTCATACTGTCCCTTAATCCTATCATCTGCTGCCTCCAACAACCAGCCCTCTATATACTTCTGCCTCACCCAGTCAATCAACACTTTCTCCTCCTCCCTCTCATCGCCGTTCGTATTGGCCTTCGTCCACATGCCACTTCCAACACCACAACCCCAAATTCAACACAATTAATACAATTCAGCTGGGGATTAATAACCCAAGTTGTATACTTGATTGATTGAACTGAATTACAATGGAACTACAAAATATAAATAGCAAGGAAACTGTAATACAGTAAAATGTGAATAAAGGAAGAACAGACAGAGAATTGGAGAACAGATTAAGAGCAGAAGAAGAGGAGAAGAAGGCCGAAGAAGGAGGAGGAGATAGTGAGGAGGAAGAAACCAGAGAAGAGCTATAGAAGAAGAAGAAACCCAGAAGAAGAGGGCAGGGCCGGAGAAGAAGAGACAGAGAAGAAGGGCTGCAAGAAGAGGCAGCAAGGAGGAGATGGGGAGGAAGAGGCTGCAAGCCAATTCGTTCATCAATCTACGACCAATTCATCTCCAACTTCAACCTATACTGCATCTCCCCCGAAACCTCACACTTTATGCACAAAATTAACTGAACCAAAAATTCAAAAATTTGGAAACAAAATCAAATCCATATCATCAAATAGATGCAAAACAAAATAACAAAAAACCAAAAAAATTTCAAACTGCTCGGAAATCACTTACTGGACTGCTCCAACAAGCTCAGTCGATTCCGGACGAAATTGAGGCTGACCCATGGTAGAAATAGATGCGCCTGGTTGTAAGAAATGTTGTGGTGGTGCTCCACGATCGAGAGGGTGGCCAGATGTGGAAGTTACTGGCGAAAAATCGTGACTGCACTCGCGGTTTTGGATGGGAATTGGGGTTATCATCTGCGGTCGATGGGAAGGATATGGTCGGAGGTTGTAGAGGGAGGTGAGGGAGTGCCGGTGTTGTGGGGGTTTGGTGGCTTCGGTGGCGGTTGTGGAAGTCGTTGATGGAGGGAGGAGTGGAACCATAGCTGAGGAAGAGAAGCAGCCAGCAGGGAAAATGAAGACACCCGTTTTCCGCGTTTTTGAATTTTGGGCATTTCACCGTGTTTTGGACTGAAAAATCACAAAACGTGGAAAACCACGTTTTGTGTTTTGTGTGTAAAAAATTATACCATTTTCAAAAACGTGTTTTCAGAAATAGCAAAAAGAACGCGTTTTCACCGTTTTGGAAAATCGAAAACAGAAAATGGCCCGAAAACGGCAAAGAGAACAGGGCCTAAATTGCTAGTTTCTGTCTTGTGGGCCTTTCATCAATTTGCAAGTGGATGGATAAACACTGGTCAATGATCCATAGCTACTTTGCTCTCAAGAACTGGATGCTTATTGTTTACATTAATAAATCATGTTCAATAATGATGCAGTGTTAATTTATATAGTTTTTTAATTTATTCTGCTTCTAGGATTATGATAATGTTGAATAAACCAATTTAATAAAATACATTGATTGGTAGCCCAAATGTCTTGCCATGGGTTGGCATCTTCTGTTCCGACTCCTCCCGCTTCAGTTGGAAGTGTTTAAATTGAAGTTGGAGATACTGCTACTAGCATTCAAGATGATACATCAAGCATACCGGGGACTTCACAAAATCCAAGTGAGGTAAATGCAAATTCTACTCATATAGATTTAGGTGATGATGAGGAGCCGACTGAGAAAATTAGAAAAAGAAAAATTGACATCTACTACATTCTTGATTATGTAGTATGGTTATATTATTATTCTAATTACATTTCTTATTTACTATATAGGAATCAACTTTGAACATCGACTCTTGACCATGCTAATAAGAGTTGTAGGAAAGAATGAAGATTGACATATACTAGTAAGAGTCTTGACCTATGTTGATAATGTTGTTTGTTAAATTGGAATTTTGCACTTGAAAGTTGGGATGTTTGCATTTTCATTTGAGATATTATTTACTAAATTGACTTAGTATTGTTTTTTTTTTTTTTTCTTTTCTTCACAATTTTTTTTTTTTTCACTTTGACGTTTGAAGTTTGGACTTATAAAAAATAATTTATTTTCGTGGTTATTTATTAACCGAACCAAACCGAACCGACTTACATGGTTATGGTGCGATTATGGTATGGCCAAGAATTTGATGGTACAGTTATGATTTTGATCGAACCGACCCCGAACCGAACCATTGTCATCCCTATACATCCCAATGAAATATTCTTCTCGCACATTGTTCAAATTCCAGAAACAAATCTGTCAGAAACTGCAATATCAATGAGTTTTGCTCCAAGAATCGTTCAGCTTAGTTGTACCAATATACCAGGATGTAGATGGCCGTATCAGCATTAAAAGAAGAATGTAGAAACAAAATTGATAGAGAATAGTGCCCTTCCAAAATTTAACACGAAAACGGTATAACATTTATGGAAAAAGAAGGAAACAACATAAGCATTACATTTTAATAAGATCAAACTCGAAAGAATATGTAACGAGTCGAGACGTAACATCAATTCACAAATCAATATTGGAAGATAGACCCAAAGAATGTCATAAACAATTCCCTGTCTTCATCAGTCATGGGTATCAATAAAGATGAAAATTGACCACTAGATAAAACTAAAATAAAACCATTTATAATTTATAAACTTTAGAGGGGCTGACAATAATTCAAAGTTATTTCACTTGAAGAGCTTCATTGTTCAAGCACTCTTGCCCTCCTGAGCACCAATTTCCTGCAGATAATGTTCTGCATCTAGGGCTGCCATGCATCCTGCATAACAAGAGTCAAAAACCCAAGTTAGGTCCAGGGAGAATGACAACAAATAAGTACTAAGGTGAGACTATTTCAATCCATTCAGTCTAGGCATGCGGTGATTCTATTTCTTATTACAGAAGTTGCTGCTAGGGATACATAAAATCCAAGGACGGAGTGAGGGGAGGGCAAGATTTTTTTTTTCTACTGGGCTCCCTCTCCATCTGCCCCTAATAAAATTAGCACAAGCAATAAAGAAGAGTAAAAAAACAAGTAAGATCCAGCGAGAATGACAACATATAAGCACTACGCTGAGAATTTTTCAATCCATTCAGTCTGTGAAGAGGTGATTCTATTTCTTGTTACAGAAGTTGCCGCAAGGGATGCATAAAATCAACACAAGCAATGATAGAAGGTTTATTTACACACATTTTGGTCTAACGAAATATCCTTCACTATTTCACGAAAATGGAACGAAATGATCTTGTTTCGCTCCCTAGTTGAAAAACAATGACAAAAAATCTCTGAAGTATTCAAAACAAAAAGAATAAAATAATGGATGTGATTTTCCACAACAAAGCTCTTGAATCTTTCTAAATTTTCAGAGAATATCTTATTTTATGTTTCTTGGATATACCGTCCCCTCAACATTACAGGCCACAGAATTTTCTGCCCAATTTTGGCTTCTAATTTTCATTCAGACTGATGAACTCTATGTTATTTGAGGTTAAATAAATTTACAACTAAAAACTAGGAATATAATGGTGGATTAACTAAGTAGTAGTGGAATATAGATTGCAGGAGAACAAGCTAAAGTGCTTTGGACTTTGAACACAATCAAAGAATGCTGTTCAGTCAACCGGCTAGGAAAGTGATGATGAAATTATTATAGAAGATTTATTGTGATGTTGAGGTTGAGGTTGACTGAGTCTGAGAATCACATATAAACGTTTTAATCAGAAATGATTTGAGCTTTTGTGCCTTGACTATGAACTCAGCCCTCAATAGAAATAGGGAAAGAAGATGAGATACTGCAGATATACCTGAAGTAAATATTATAATACCCCACACACGAGTACTAGCCGTTGATTTCAAATTTAGGGGCAGATTATACGTACCCAAAAGTTCAGGGACATAAGTGAAAGACTGGCCAAAGTTTAAGGACCAAACTGCGAAATTTCAAAACTTACAGATTTTTTTTGGTCTGTGAACAGTATCCGAAAATCTGGTAAATTGGAACATTTATTTAGTCCTTATATGGAAGAAAATTAGGACGATTGACAATTTGGTCTTGAATAGGAATATAATTATATTTGTTAGTAAAGTATATACAATTGTGATTATGTATTAGCATAAATTAATTTATAATTATACATGTATGTTAAAGTAAGAATATACGAATATGGGGACGATTTCAGGGTGGATTCACTTACCGAATTTGAGTGGCTCCATGTCTCAGCCATATTGCTTGTCACAACTCAACTCAAAAGCAAACAAAATAAAGGCAAGCCAGGCCAAGGATCACTTCCTCAGATGTTCTCATTTTACGTTTTATTTGTGTAAGAGAAACTATATTTGGTCTTGGTTGATTGTATAAATTTATTAAAAAATGCAAGCCTGAAAAGAAAAAATAAGTTCTAATTGAGACTATTTGACCAGGGCATGATTAGTAATTCCAAAACTTTTAACCATTGGTCAAACCTAAAATTAGTGCATTATATATGGGTACTTACAGACACGCCACCCCACACTTCTGCTCCCTCTTTTCTCTCTCTCTCTCTCTCTCTCTCTTTTTCTTTTCCTCTCTTCTTCTCTCCTTTTTCTCTCTGCCACTTATGTAAAAAAACAGACACTTTGCAAAGCCATTTAGTATATCATATTAGAGTTGGAAAAGGACAAAAACTTGTTCCCTTTTGCTTTAAAAAAGTTCCAAGCTTTCAACTCATCTCCAATAAGCCAATATAATTTTTTTGGGATTGGTTTGAAGAGTACACATTGTGGTCCAATAAGTTAAGTTATGAAGACTTGGAGTTTAGCAGCATTGCGCACGAGGATTGAAGCCACCTAAGTTTGGTCTAAGTTCTTTGCCTCCTTGAGCTATGAATTTTGAATTCCAAAATTTTATATGATGAATAATGATTCCCTGCACTAGTTTACAGGTTTTGTAATCTCACCCCTTTATGATTCTCCCATTTCAGCTAATTAAGGTTCGAGGAAACAGAGTTTGGAAGTAGCTGCCAGTAATGGAAACCTCTATTAGTCAATTATTTTTTAAAAAAAAAATGTCAAGGATTTTATTTTTATTTAAGTGTTGTTTAGACGATTAATTTTAAAGTTTAGACATGAGTTAAAATTATTAAATACAACCTTTGTGAGATCTAAAAGTAGGTGGAAGACCTCCCCTTCCAAGATGTTTTCACCGATAGAGGGGCTGAGTGACGAAGAAAGAAGTGGCATAAGCATGGCAAAATTATGAGATTTAATGTCTTACGTGATAATGTGTTGGTGACACTCAGGTCTTTTAGGATTCGGGTCGTCACATGTTGATATGAGAGCAAAACTTACATACTATAGACTGAAAAAAATATCTATTTTGAGAAAATATTATTTTTAAAGGGTACCGGTCACGGCAAGACGGTGGGAAGATTCTTTTCAAATAAATAAATAACAATACATACAGGCACTATTCACGAGTGTGTTAAAAAAAATGTTAAGTGATGTTAGCAACGATTTTATCTAAACTTGAAACCTTTCATTTTGCATCATTTTCACCAAGATAATCCAAGAGGTAATATACATTCATTATATCACGGTAACCCAAATTATTATCTCGAGTTAATGAACGCCTTTTTCATGAAAGGATTCATTTAAGTTTTTTTAGGCCTTTTTTTCCACAAGAATTTTGCAATGCCAATAACAACTTGCTATTTTCTTTGAATGAATATTTATTGTCCAAGCTTATTGCAAGATTGATTGCATCCCATTTTCTGGATTGGTTTGAATCAATTCTTAGCCCTCCAAAATTCTACAGTAAAATTTTCTACATTAATGCATCTTAAAAGCTCTATTATCCCCGCAATACATGGTTGGATTTTTTATATCATGCTGGGTGACAAAAAAATCGCTCATCATTTTGTAATCATTCAATATATTTAGAAAGGGTTAATAATTATCTATCACCAAGAGAATTTTTATCCCGTGCAATTTTTTGTCAAGCCTTCGAATATATTCCCCAAAAAGCACCTCAATGACTCAATCATCCACAATCTTTTATTGGCACGGTATTGACAATTCAAGTTGTTCATGTTGGTTTTGCATACTTTCTGACAATCCAGAGCGAAATTTTTTCTAAGCCATGCTCGATACAATAAACAACAATTAAGATTTTCTTTGTCTTGCTTTTTTTCTTTCAAGTTTTGCTTAATTGCAAGAGTGATCAGGTTGTAATCTATAAAACAATCATGTTTCATCCATATTAAAAACATCTTTAATGGCGAACTCATCTATTTTTCTCCTTATGAACTCAAATTTCTTCTTCATGGCTTGTGTATCACCTGGTCCAATTTCCCCAAAACTACTAAATGACTTAATACCATGTCTTAACTTGAATTTCTCAAGCCAACCTTAAGAAAAGTTGAATTCTGAATGTCACTTCATTTAGTATCTTCATAGTCTCTCTTGCATTTTCCATTATTAACTCTCTTGATATATCCACACGATCTTAGTATTGTTGCAATTTTTATTTTTTTTAGTGCATGTGGGGAGATCTTTACTGTAGTCGCTTAATACTTTACGCATCTCATCTGTCATTATTGATTTTGAACATTGTAACTATGAAATATAATAAACTTTGTGTTTGTTTATATAAAGATTAATTTTAATAACTCGTTGAATACAATTAATTAAATTAATTTTATATATATTTAATAGATTAATTCATATTCAATTAATTAGATAGGTAAGAAACAATGAATTTTTAGTTGATTAAATGTATGTTCTTTAAATTGTAAATACACTTTATAAATTAATAAATTATTAATTTATTATTTAATTAATAAATATTTTTTTTTTTTTTTTTTTTTTTGGAGAAATATCCTAGCTTGAAAATCCAAGCCGTAGGATATGAATTTATTAATAGAAAGAACAAAAACACTACAATGAGGGGGATGAATGTACCTTACCTCCTAAAGACTTACAAAATGCACTCTACAACTTCTATAAATGGTTACAACATATGCAAACTAAGCCAAAGGTAGACCATTTACTAAGACTGATTAGTGAACTAATCTAATAGTACCCAGACCAATTTTATCAAGTTTCACAATGCCTGTAATTCTACCATTAAATTCACCAGCTTTGACAAATTTAAACTTTCTTTCAATATAACCTTTGTTAGCTAGCCAGTCCGCAGCCTGGTTCCCTTCTCTCCAAGTATGTGTGACTTTACTCTCCATCTTCTCCAGTAGCCAATGGATGGATTGCAAGTGTATATTGAATTCCCCAAGGACCAATATTTTGTTCAATCAAAGTCAGGGCAGCCTTAGAATCTGTCTCTACCCACACCTTCCTAATACTATTGTTCCAGCACAGTTGCAGCCCTGTTTCAATCGCTCTTTATTCAGCTTCCATGATCGAGCATTCTCCAAAAAAATCATAGAATCCCCATATTACATTTCCCATATTGTTTCTCAAAAGACCCCCACCTGCAGCCAAAGAATTTTTCATGGCCCCGTCTGTATTGAGTTTATACCATCCACTATCAGGTTTATTCCACTTGACAGCAATAGGGATATTGCTGTTGATATTTCCATTCCGTTTGATCCTCCCTGCTCTTTGAAGTGCATTGATCAGCACATAGGTTTGCTTGATAATCTTATCTGCCTTCATTAGGTGATGTTTGTGTTTAGCATTATTCCTAGCCAACCAAATAAACCAGATAATGATCAGAGGAACAATTGATCTGATCTCACCTGTATTATCCTTCTTCTGCAAAAACCTAGCTCTAGGGTGCCCACATCTAATATCTTGAACGTCCATATCCCTGCAGAAGTTAGACCAGACCTCCTTGGCAATAGGACCTTCCAAAAATACATGATTAATACTTTCCAAATTGCAGCAGCACTGGCATTTGGAGGCTAATTGGATGCCATATTTTTTCTGGATAATTTCCTCAACGGGTAGCCAATTATTCCAAAGTCTCCATACTAAAAAAGCAATTTTTTGAGGAATAACCTTATTCCAAATGAGTTTGTACGCCAATTGTCTGGTCTTGCTTTGCCGGAAGAGATTAATACAAGAGGAAATGGTGAATTGTCCACATGCATTGGGTTTCCAAAACATTTTATCCGAATGGTTTGTAACTGGGATCTTTAAAATTTCATTAACCACATCACCAGGAAGAATGTTATTCAATGTGGTAATATCCCATTCATTGTTCTTCCTGAAATCCATAACAAGTTTATCTTGATGTATATCCTGTTTCAGCCTCCCTTGAATAGCACCAGATTTAAGCCAGATATCATGCTTAAAATTAGCTTTTCCTTCACCTATTCTCCAAGCGATTTGAGGTTCCACTAAGTATCTAACCTTGATCATTCTTTTCCAAAGTAGATTCTTGGGAGCTGTGATTAACAACACAAGCATGGTTGAGCCTGCAATATTTAACTTTCATAACCTAGCTCCAAAGGGATTTTTGTTCCCTAAACTTCCACCATAGTTTGCAGTCATAGGCAATGGTCAAATCAGCAAGGAAATTACAACCAATGCCCCCTTCTTCAACAGGATAGCAAATATTGTCCCAGGATGTCCAGTGAATTTTCTTGTTCTGGCTAGTTTCTCCCCAAATGAAGCTATTAAACATTCTGGCAATTTCATTGATAACGCATTTAGGCGGGTCCAGTATTTGTAATAGATGCATTGGCATAGATCCCAGCACGTGTTTTATTAGAATAATTCTGCCGCCTGCAGATAACCATCTGTTTTCCCAACCCAGAAGTCTTCTTTTCATTTTGTTAATCAAATCCTCAAATAGAGCAGCCTTCTTATGCCCTTTGTAGAGAGGAACTCCAAGGTATAGCATAGGTAGTGGTTGGTATTGAAATCAAGTATTTTCTTCAACCACTTTTCTGTGGATCTCCTTCTTAGTGGAAAATGGACTTTTATTGCAGTTGATGTCCTGTCCAGAAGTTGCAGTATAAAGTTCAATAAACCTCATAATTTTATTCAAGGAAGATTTTTGGCCATTAGTAAATATAACAATGTCATCAGCAAAGGCAAGGTGAGAAACTGCAATAACACCTCCATATCTGAATTGCAGTTCATCATTTATAGCAAAAAGGTTGTCCAGTCCCCTTGATAAACATTCAGCCATGATGATGAACAGTGAGGGTGATATGGGGTCACCTTGTCTCAACCCTCTAGTAGATTTGAAGTACCCCTTAAGCTCTCCATTAATCAACATCGAAAATCCTTAGTTATTGATACTTCTTTTGATTTTACCAATCCATTGCTGATCGAAGCCAAATTTCTCCATTACCTTGTAAAGGAAATCCCAGTCAACCCTATCATAGGCCTTAGCCATGTCAAGTTTCAACACCACATTTCCTCCTCTAGTCTTCCTGTCAATGTTCTGTATAAACTCCTGAGCCAGAAGAATATTATCTCCAATATCCCTCCCTGGAGTGAAACTGCTTTGAGATGTAGAGATAATATTAGGTAGGACTTTGTTGAGTCTAGAGGAGAGTAACTTTGTAATGATTTTATTGACCACATTACACAAGCTAATAGGTCTAAAGTCTTTCCATTCCACAGCCTCTGCTTTTTTTGGAATAAGAGTGATAGTGGTGGAGGTGATACCACACAGAATATTCCTGCCTTTGAAGAAGTCAAGTACAGCGTCAAGGAGGTCGTGCCTGATAATTTCCCAGCAATGTTGAAAGAATAAGCTAGAGAAACCGTCTGGACCAGTAGCACTATCTTTGTTAATACTGTAAACCGCCTCCTTTATTTCATCCAACTCAGGTGGCCTGTTGAGTAGATCATTATCAGATTGGGAAATCAACTGCGGGATGTTATCCAGCAAACTGTCACAAACTTCAGTAGGTTCTCTGGTAAGGATTTTTCCAAAGTAATCCACAGCTGATTTTTGGATGTCCCTAGGATCCTTCAATTCAACTCCATCACTAGAAATCAGGTTAATACTATTTTTTGCCCATTTCTTTCTGACACATGTATGAAAAAATTTAGAATTGTTGTCTCCTTCATTAAGCCATTTTATTCCAGCCTTTTGTTTCCAAAAGGTTTCCTCCTTAGAGAGCAAACTGTTGAGCTTAGCATAAGCCTCGTTAACTTCCATTCTATCATTGGGTGATTTAGTTCTGTCATAAGTAATTTCCTTGGTAAGAGCCTCTTCTTCTGCCTTAGCAATATCATTAAAGATGTTGCCAAACTTGTCTCTATTCCATTTTTTAAGCGTGATCTTGAGTCTTTTCATTTTGAAATAGAATCCAAATAAACCTCTAGAATAAGGGCTAAGAGGAGTTTCCCAGCACTTTTTTACAGTTTCCCAGAGATTATCATCTTGACACCACATGGATTGAAATCTGAAAGATGTCTTCACATAAGTTTGTTGACCCTTGCACTTCAACAAGAGGGGGCAATGATCTGATGTGTCCCTGTTTAGCATTTCCGCCTCGAATCCATTATATTCATTAACCCAATGAGCATTAACAAGGATTATATCTAATTTTTCCCATATCCTGCCATCAGTCCAGGTGTACTTGCTCCCTCTGATAATGTGTTCATCCACTCCACAGTTAATCAACATGTTACTGAAATCTTTCATGGACCTTCTATTAGGGGAGTTACCTCCATCTTTTTCTCCTCTATATAATATGGAGTTAAAATCTCCTCCAATGAGCCAAGGAGATTCCAAGTTCTCAGAGAAAACAATAAGATCATTCCATAAGTTTCTCCTAAGTAGGACAGAACATTTAGCATAAACTAGATAAATGAAAATATCTTTATTTTGCCTTTTGATCTTGAGAGTAATATATTGTTCCTTATCTTCAATAACCTGACCTTCAATCTCACCTTTCCACATTCCCCAAATTTTACCATTCGAGTTAGCATAGCAATTTTCAAATCCCAGTCTTTTGCAATAATCGTGAACTTGCTCTTTCTCTACAATGGGTTCTAAAATGAGTAAAATAGAAATGTGATGACTATGAATCAGATTTCTAAGTCTCTTCATTGAATTAGAAATTCCTCTCAAATTCCAAATTAATATGTTAAACTGCATAATTAACGTTTGGATGGTCTCCCCCTTTTCTTCCTGTTGCTCTTGTGTTTCTTGTTGCTACCCTTAATGTCTTTTCCATCTATGGCACTTTGGGTCTCAACTGAAGATAACCCATCCTCCACTTCTACCTCTTCCTTCTCCCTTTGTGTGATTACAAATGAGTTCTGTTTTTTCAGTAAGCAACAGTTGGGATCATATACGACTTTGTTACTATTCACTACACCTGGCTCAATGAAGTTCTGATCCAGATTGCTCTTTTTATTCAGCTCATTAACATCCTCCAGTGGAAATTCTTTGATTATTTCCACACCAGTCTGTTCCACCTCTTCACATGTTTGTAAGCAATCAAAATACCCTGATTTTATCTGCAAAATCTGATCCTCATTTGTTATACTGGGTAACTCTTCAGCCTTGTTCCTAACTTCACTAGCTTTCTCAATATTTTCCTTCTGAGTACTGTCTTTACATTTCAGGACCTCAGTGATAATTTCTCCTTCCTCATAGTCATTTATTTTAGAACATTCACCTTTCAGCAATTCAACTTGCTTATTAACTGTCCCCCCTTTTTTATCATAATCCATTCCTCCTTCCCTTTATCCTTATTTTGATCTTCATTATTGACAGGTTTTTGCTGCTTATCTTGAGCTTTGGTCCCTGTAGTCTTCTTCCAATAACATTTCTCAATTTCATGACCCACATGTTTACAGAAGGAACAATAGCGAGGCTGATCTTCATATACAATTTTTTGCCAAACTCCAAAAGTTTCATTTCCAATTCTAATTCTATCCAGTTTCGGACCATTGACATTCATTTCTACATATATTCTAGCCAAATTAGTTCTGGTTTTCTTAGCAGTCTGTTCATCAATCTTTAAAGGAGTACCCAAAACAGATGCAATTGAATACAAAATCACTTTAATAGTGGTTATACTATATTTTCATTAAATTTTAGCTTCTTATTGAGAATAAAAGATGCATATTCAATAATAAAACCTAAAATTAGTATCAAAATTAAAAAAATAAAAGCTTGTGAGTTGGCTCATGAGCTTATGAGCAACCATGGATTGAGTATTTGAGGAAGCTTGAGCTCAACTCAAGCTAAACAAGATGGGGCCAAGTTCAAGCTTCCCTCGAAACTACCACAAACTATTCTTTCAGAATGATGCACAACCAATAGGTTATATATGTATTGATCGATTTCAAATCTACAAGTTCAACCTGAACATTTTGAGGCACATTTACTCGTACATTTTTTTTCCTAATGAAAAGATGAAGAGTATACTGCACCAACTTACACAAATTCAATAACAAAAAAAATTATGCAGCAAAATGATCCCCCTAAAATCTAAAATCACCAGGGCATCCTTTTTTAAAATATCACGATTCATTGTATTCCCCGTTCTCATGACTTCTATGAATCCAGTAAATAAAAGTACACTAGATTGTCCTGAACTCTTCAACATCATCCAATTTTAAGATAATATAGAAAATTTTACCATCCAAATAGTGAGACAAAATTGGAGGCATGTAGGAAAATAAAGTCCCATTGCAAGCATGATCTTCTATTGTTGAAACTTATACAGTAGGTAGTGCACATTTACGAGTACTCGGTAGTTCTTGCGTAGAAATTTTGTAATAGCGAATAATTTGGTAAACCAAGTTCGAGCCTCTTTTTGAGCCATAAATATGTTTCCTTAGACTTCAGGATCCACTAGTTCTAGTAAGATTAGTGCTTCTTTGGGAAAGCTTAAAAAGTTGGGTCAAAGTCAATAATTAATTTTAGACACGAATTTCTTGAAATCCACAACTTTTATCAACTTCTCAACCACATATTTCATCTACTTTTATCAAAATATACTAAAATTTTTATCAAAAGCATTGTCAAACAACCCCTCAACGTTTTCACAGTGAAGTCCTAGACTTGGTAGATCTCTTGGAACTCTCAACTCAACTACACATGAATTCTTAACGGATAAATGAATACTAGGTAATTAGGTATCTTCTCCAAAGCTTTCTTGAGTTTTATGGTGCAATCCAACTTAAATCCTGATGCCTAAGAACTATTCTATTCTCTAATATTCAGGAAGTTACTTGAGGCCCAGGCCTTCGAAGGTAGACCGACATTCCAAGCATTCAGAAAGATCCTATTCTTTCCTTGAGAAACCTAATAACTGAAAAGGAGCATATGTTTTCATAGCTAACCAACTGCTCATGGGGTTATGTTTATAGTAGTAAACAGCCCCTCATCAAGTTCCCTTTTTTCCCCTTCAGG
Source organism: Fraxinus americana (assembly GCA_035079005.1). NCBI lineage: Eukaryota > Viridiplantae > Streptophyta > Magnoliopsida > Lamiales > Oleaceae > Fraxinus > Fraxinus americana. The sequence continues at coordinate 12,703,848 of CM068706.1, read as the reverse complement.
TATGCTTGCAAACTTCAAGAAATCTTGATCCTCATCCCTAATTTTTACCACTTCTACCCGTTCTATACACCAAAGTCTAATCTGTGAGAGTTACTATTGGTCCGACTGCAGTTGGAGCTGCATCTAATAGGCAAATTTTGCCACTCGTCTTTACGCAAATTGGTTATATCTCAACAAAATTGTGCCCAGTTTCATGAGTGACAATTTTGATAACATCTGTTAATTAGCTGAGGTAAGAAAGTATCACTATAGATGATGCCTAATGACAGAAGGTTAAACTTAACATCACAAATAATTCAAGACCATATAATCAATCAGATTGGCGGCGCAACGAGCGTATTAAATGTTCATATTTAACTAACCTGAGCCAGCAGCTGTAATAGCCTGCCTGTACTTCTTATCCTGAACATCACCAGCAGCAAATACGCCCTTGACGCTAGTATGAGTGGTGCCAGGCTTCGTGATCACATACCCATCAGAATCCACGTCCAGCTGCCCGTCCAAAAACTTGGTTGCCGGCTCATGTCCAATCGCAAAAAACAACCCAGAAACGTTCAAATCAGTAACCGACCCACTCACCACATTCTTTACCTTCAAACCCCCCAAAGATCTCTCCCCGTACGCCTCTGTCACCGTGGAATTCCACAAGACTTCAATCTTTGGGTTTGAGAAAGCTCTGCTCTGCATAATCTTCGAAGCCCTAAATTCTTCTCTTCGATGGATAATGTAAACCTTAGAACCATATTTAGTTAAAAAGGTGGCTTCTTCCATGGCAGAGTCCCCGCCACCAATGACAGCAAGAGGTTTGTTACGGAAGATAGGAGCGGCACCGTCACAGACCGCGCAGGCAGAGATGCCACGGTTCCAGAACTTGTCAGAACCAGGGAAGTGGAGGCGTTTGGCGACTGCCCCAGTAGCAATTATGACAGAATCAGCAAGAACAGTCCTAGAGTCACTAAAGATTTTATAAGGAGAGGTCGAAAAGTCGACTTTAGAGACAGTTTCAGTGAAGATTTCGGTTTTGAACCGGACCGATTGAGCGCGAAACTGATCCATGAGCTCTATCCCGCCGATCCCATCAGGGAAACCCGGAAAATTTTCAACTTCAGAGGTAGTAGTGAGCTGCCCACCGGGGGCGATGTCATTCGCCATCCAGCCCTCAAAGAGAATGGGTTGGAGCTCCGCACGTGCCGCATAGATGGCAGCTGTATGGGCAGCTGGGCCGCTGCCGACGATACACAGGCGGGTTTTTAGAGTCTGTAGGTCGGTTTCCATGCTGGAGATTTTGGGAGCAAGGGCGGAGGCTGACGTGGTGGTAGTGGTGGCCAGAGTGGCGATGCCAATTAGGTAGCGGGCTTTTCTGAGTACGTTTAAAAGCTTTGGGATTATTTGACCCTGTCAATATTTGATGTTTATATTATGGGTTGTGTGTGGGGAGAGTGGCGAAATTGGAATTGAATTGAGCGGGCAACTTGGGCGGGCGGGTCTATTTTCACACCAATTCCCCGTTGGCTTCTCGAATAGTAGTCGGTATTCTAGGTTAATATCCTAAATAGTCACTAAATTTTGCTAAAGGTTCTCAAGAGGTCACTGAACTTCAAAATTTTTCTAATTAATCACTGAACTTCGCAAAAAGTTCCTAGGAGGTCATTAAATTTCGAAACTACCCTAAATAATCACTGAATTTTTTCAAAACTACCCCAATTAGTCACTCAACTTTGCAAAAAAATTCTAGGGGGTCACTAAATCATTAATGTATGGAGTCACAATTTGCAAAGTTTGGTAACCTCCTAGGAAGTTTTAGCAAAGTTCGGTGACTATTTAGGATAGTTTTGAGGTTCATTAACCTCCTAGGAACTTTTTGCAAAGTTCAATGACTAATTAGGGAAGTTTTGAAATTCGATGACCTCCTGGAAACTTTTGACAAAGTTCGGTGACTATTTCGGGTATTAACTTTCGGTATTCTATATGAACTATTAATTTAGCCCCATTTGATACAAATTCTTTCAAAACTCATTTTCAATCACATATTATTCAATAAAATAATATTTTTCATCACATCAATAATTTTTTCTTATTTTTCAACCACATATTTCCCATCATATCACTATTTAAAATATATTCTTTTCTCAATAATATCTATGAAACACACCCTTCGTATCTGTCTATCTCTTATTCTTTTAAAACATTTTTTAATATATATTCATTTTCAATCATAAATTCACATAATAAAAAATTTAACGCATAAATTTAAATTTTTTTCTACTTTTTAATCACTCGTTCTCTAAAAATTCACTGTTCAAAACAATATTTTTTCAAAAAAATGGCTACCAAACATGGACTTAGTTCATATGAAATGGTTAAATCATATTGTTTATCCCTAAGAGTTTTGGCATTTGATTGCTAAGCCCATGTTTGGTTTGGATTAAACTTTGATTTTAATCCAAGTCAAAGTTAAACAATCAATATTAACCAAATCTTTCATTTCAACTACACATTTCAAAAAACTTCTATCACAATTTATTAAAAATCTAATTTTAATCATCATCAAACGCCCTCTAAGTATGTCGGTGGGTTAAACGTGGTGATTTATGTACATCGTTATATTTATGTACATTTGTATTACATGTGATCAATAATTTTTCATTAATGAATCATAATTATTTATTTAAATTTATTAATGAGTTCAATATTTACATTAACGAAACGTTTACTTATTTAGTGATCTATAATTTTTCAGATAAATAAATTTTTAAGGATGAAAAAATGAAGAAAATGATTAAATAATGTTCATTTGGTGCAATTTTTGATGTAATGGGTTGGAGAAGATTTTTAGTTTGGTACAAAATGTTGACCTATGGTCAATCTTTTGTTTTAATTATAACAAACAAAGTATTTTTATCTCTAACATTTGTATTCGAGTCTTCATTATTACATGCTGCGAACTTGATGAAATTGGATACAAAACAATGGCTACCAAAGGACGTGAAGGTGACGATCAAGAAAGCTCAAGATGGAAATAGAGTATTCACAGTCGAGCTTGAAAATCGAGCACTTACGCCAAATTCAAAATCGAGCAACAAATCGTACACTCACGCCAAATCAATCGAGGATATTAGAACTATATATTTGAACTCACTTGTAAAGGTAAAATATTTTAATCCTTAACCATGACTCATTGAAAGCTCAAATGGAGAATTTTTATGCACGATAAAAACTTACTTCGTAAAATATTTGCACAAAAATTATTTTTCAATCCTACTATCATTACATACCTTGAAAATCAAGTAAAAACGTCACGCAAAAGCCTACCTTATGTCAGAAAATCAAACGGACAAACCGGGACTTTTCTGTCCATCCAAATGTTCAGATGGTGAACCGGAGGTCCGATTCACCTCCAAAGGTCAAATTTTCGACCGTTCTGATTTCTGAAGAAGTAACAATTGTTCAGTCATCCAGTACTTGTCACGTGTTTTTTATAACGTGAATTTATGCCGCAAGTGTACGGTGTCAAGTTTTGTAATATAGTATGAAAGTTAGGATGTCGAACCCACATGGATTGTAATTTAATTCTACTAAGTACTATAATTATACAACTTCTATTTTATCTAGACAATTGATGAATGATTTGTTGATTGTTTTAAACTAAAGTAATGAAATTGGTTGAGACAAAATTGAGGAATATAAATTATCAAAATGAAGAAGCCTGGGGAATGATTTCACCAATTTTTAATTATGATTCAATGATATCAAATTATCCAATTAATTTTCCAATATTTAAAAGCAAGAATCCAATTGTATTTCTCTCCCCTCTCTCGAGTGCCGACTAGAAATTAATCCTATAATTCAATCCCAATATCTCTATTCCGAATTAAAGCCTAGAATTTATCAAAGTTCCGATTCTTTTGTGAAGTAAGCTTCATAGATTTTACACTTTCTCTCGAAACCCATAAAGCCTACGTTACGTCAATCCTATGATCACGCCTAAATTTCCCTCTCTCGAGTGTCGGAATTGACTAGCATTTATTCATTCAATTATTGATCAGGTAATTGAAAGCATTAAATTCATGACACAATTAAATACACGTGGAAAATCCAAAAGAAGTAATTATAAATTCATCAAATCATAATCTCAAGTGGCTACATCAAACCCTAGCTAAATTATTCAGTTCATGAAGAAATTCATAAAATCTAAACAATCTACAATGAAAAACATAAAGGAGGAGGTAAGAAAAACTCTTTTTGGAGTGTTGATCGAAGTTCCCTTTGATGTTTCCACCCTTTCTTCACTTGATTTCTTCAAATCCTTCTTCTTATTGTCCTTGAAGATTTAGCCGTTTTGTATCTTTTTCCTCCTTCTCCAACCTTTAAAATTAGGTCTTTATGATGGTATTTATAGTGTCCACAAGTTGCAAGACGGAATAGGGTTGGATCGGGCCGAAAATCTTTTAAAATTTCCAAGTTTCTTCTTTCTCGGGTCTGGGCGCCGCGTATTCTGCTGAGTGGTGCCCGGTTCGGTGAAATTCAGTTTACGCTTTTTTCAATATTTTTAACATAGCTCTTTCTCCTGATATCCGATTGAGATGATTTAAGTTGCGTTGGAAAGCTAACTCAAAGGCCTACAACTTTCCTTCAGATATCATTCTCTAATTCAGTCGCTTACTATGTCAAAAATGAGTCTCAATATGAGACTAAAAATCTGGAGCAAAACTTTTCGGTTGTAAATTGATTTGTGATCATATTTTGACTAAATTTGATCCCTTTTGACATCTTTTCTCATCCAATTGGCTCCAATCACTCTCAAATCTTCATCGTGAGGTTCGGTATAACTTTTCAATATTTGTACTTTAGTCCCCGAACTTTAGATCTCTTACAATTTAGCCCTTTCCTTTCCAATTTTTGTTTATTTTCTTCAATCTTATCAACCTACATCACAACATCAAAACACACATAAAAACACTCTAAAACTCTCTCAAGGATGACAAAATAACGAATTAAGTGACATAAATATCATGAGTGTAGAACACTCATTAAATACCCCCAAATTTAATATTTTGCTTCTTTCGCCTTTGCTAAACTCTTCGTTGATTTTCCAAATTTTAACATTGCCTCCTCCAATGTGATATGACTTGTCTATTCTATCTTATTCGAATTCAACTATGTAGACTTCTTGTTCCTCCTCAAGCTTAATCACAAATTCAATTGTTGGACAATCAATGAAGTCGAATGAACGTGTGTTCAATTCATCTTCATTAATTGCCACTTCTTCGTTTGGTTCCTTTGTGATTAGTTTGTCCTCATCTTTATGTCGTTATTCAATAGTTGATATTTCTTCAGGTTGAATAGTCAGTTCATAGTGTAAGTCCATGGGCAATAAGAAGTCTCTGTTTTCAACCCCTTCGAGTGGATTGTATTTCCACCTTTTCAATTCATTCCAATAACTCAAATCTCCAATACATATGTTGTACTCTTCCAACTTGGCAAGTTTGTTATAGTACTTTGCAATTACTCTCTCGTTAAGTAAAGGAGGACCATTTCCCTCAAGTGTGATATCTTCATCCCAATCGTCAGGTACATAATTTCCCAAAGGCATATAGTCTTCATCAGATTTGTTAATTGCTTCTTTTCGACATCTTAAATATTCTATGAACCCTAGAAGCTTTACCGTACGGGTATCCGTGCGTCTATGCAAACATTGCTCAGTGTAATGTATCCCATAACAAAGCTGGCAAAATATTTCTTCTACAAACATGTAATTTGTATCCGCGTCGAGATTACTTATTTCCATTGTTCTGCTCTCTTGCCAACGTTAGAATCATGCACATACTATTGAATAGTACCTGAGAAAAAATATTAAAGAGATCAAGGTGGGTGGCTAAAATTAACAACATAAAAAAAATCTAAATTACAATAAAAGTTACTTGATAATAATATTAGTAAAAATCAAATTAAGCAATCCCCGACAACGGCACCAAAAACTTGTCATGTGTTTTATACAACGTAAAAATGCCGCAAGTGTACAGTGTCAAGTTTGTAATATAGTGATGAAATAGAGATTGTCGAACCCACAGGGATTGATGTATGATTTCTAATGAGTACTATAATTATGTAGTTTCTACTTTATTTGGACAAGCAAATTGGAATGATGTTATTTTTATCTAATAATGACAAACTAAAATTGGTAATTAAACAAATGGAAAAGTCAACGAAGTTATCAGATTATAAAATTCTAGGGAATGATTTCATCGCACTATCGACAATGTTTTTCAACCTAAATTTGCTAACTAAATCAGATTTCTCTTAATTTATAGGCAAGAACCTTAATTTAATTCTATCCCCTCTCTCGAGTGCCGGTTAGAATTTATTTCTACAATTTAATTCCAATATCTCTATTCCGAATTTAATATATAGAAATCAAAATGCACGTGGTTCTTAATTCAAAACAAGCCTCAAAGATCCGTACTTTCTCTCGAAATCTACGAAACCTAGGTTATGTTGTTCTATGATCACGCCTAAATTTCTCTCTTTCGAGTGCCGAAATTCACGCATCCAACTATTGGCCAAGTAATTGAATGCATTCAACAAAAACAACATAAATAAATAACCAGAAAAATCCAAAAGAGTTTAAATATTAAGGAATCAAAACACGTTTCAAGAGGATTACATCAAACCCTAGATCTAAAGTATTAGTTTATAGTAAAAACAATTGACAACATGGAATTTATCATAGAAAACGTGGAAAAGAAAATAAGGGTGTAGAAAAACTCTTCGTGGCCGCTTGATTTCTTCCCCAAAGTGTGTTAATCGTCCCTTCTTCGAATGAATTCTTCAAGAATTTTGCTTCACTATTCTTGCTCTCTCAAGCCGTCCAAGAAGCCCTAATTAGGTCTTCAACCGTATATTTGTATCCTCAATAGAAAATAACAAGGTTTGGAATTGGTTTAGGCTGGATTTCCTTGAGAAAATCTATTTTTTAATAAACCCGGCAAGAGGCGCCTTGGCGCCCACCTTTGGCGCCTTGACGCCCGGCATTCTGCTGATTTTTTCTTTCTTCGGCGCCTTGGCGCCCAGATTCGGCGCCTTAGTGTTCTGCTGATTTTCTGGGACATCTCTTTGCTCTTCTTTTTTGCTCTTTTCCACTTCATTCCTATCTCCCTTCACTTCCATGCCATATCTCCTTCCATGATAATCATCGTATCTCCATTTCAAGCTCCAAATCACCCCGTTTTCATCCAAAATGTCTAACTATAAAACAACAAGAACACACGCATCAAAACGCTCAAAAGTGCTCAAAAACAAACTAAAAACTATGATTTAAAGGAACTTGTTTAATGAGTTCATTTCACTCATCAGCACTATTCCGGACGTCCGGATGATTGTCCGATTCGACAGAGAATTTCACGTTTTCAACTGCTATAAATATCAACTCACTTGTCATTCATTATAACAACTTAAGAGCATTCAAGTGAAATTCTTTTGAGCAAAATTGTATTGATTTCTCATATCATTTATTATTATCAAATCATTTTAGTTTTGAAATTTTTTGATCAAATTAACTTTCGAAAATCATTCTACACATCAAAGGTTTTCGTACATAACACTTGAGCTTCATTCATTATTATTTATTAAAGTGTTAGCATATTTTTCTCTTGGTACTTAATTGTGATCATATCATTTATTAAGAAAGAAATTTCAATTTGTAAAATCAATTTTCTTTAAACTTGTGGGTCGTGTTGAAGTCCCTTAAAGATGAACGTTGTATAAGGATCAGCGCTCCTTGTTTGTAGGTCACCAGAAACTTTGTAAATGGTTAGATTGCACCACAAGTCAATCAACATAGTGAAATTGGTCTTGCTCCCACTGGAGAATTTGGTAACAGATGACGTATATCATTGCATTGGATCGAACCTCCATAATTATATCATTTGCATTATATATCCCTCTTTACTTATTGCTTTCATATTCGTGCTTATTGTTTGAAGTAAAATATCTAGTTATTACGTGCCTGATTTTAGATTAATTTTTTGAAAAAGTTTTAAAATCAAATTCATCCTCCCCCCCTCTTGGTTAGCTATTCTTGGGCTATCAATTGGTATTAGAGCAAGATGCTCATTTTAAAATTAAGATTTTACAATCTCAAGCAATGGTTAACCACACCAATTTTCAAAATCTTGAGGGACATTCCACAAATCGACATCCCTTCTTTGATGGCAACATTATAATTATTGGAAAACTAGAATAATGATTTACATTCAATCAATAGATTATAATATTTGGGAATTCGTTGAATATGGTCCTTATGTGCCTACCAAGATTATTAAAATTGATGAAAAACCCCGATCAATCTATTCCTAAACGTAGAGAGGAATGTGATGAAGATGATAAAAGAAAATTGTTATTAAATACTAAAGCCAAAAACCTACTTTATTGTGCCTTGAATAGAAATGAGTTTAATCGTATTAGCCCATACGACTCCACATATGATAGATGACATGTTTTAGAAGTCGCTCATATTGGCACTAGTAAGATAAAAGAAACCAAGATTAATCTCTTGATCAAAGAATTTGAAAATTTCTTCATGAAATAAGACGAACATATTGTTAACATGATTACTGGCTTCACCGATAATGTTAATGGCCTCAAGGGCTTTGATCGTAAATTTACTAACGGTGAGCTTGTAAGTAAAATACTTAAGTCACTTTCGAAAGATTGGAACTCATTAAGTATGTTGATAGAGAGCACCAGATATATCAGCTCTTATCATTTGGAGAAACTCTATGGAACTTTGACAACATACAAGCTCAGCAATGTCGAAACCAAGGAGAAGAAGAGGAAAGGCAAGAAAGAATCAAAAGAGTCTCCTAGGCGTCAAATTACTCTCAAATCGACAATTGAAGAAGGAACTATAAGTGAACATATGAGTGATGAAGAGTTTGATGATCTTATGCTTCTTGTCAAAAAATGGAAAGGCTTTCGAAATAATCAAAAGTTTCAAAAAAAAAAAAAAGAAATGAGTGAAAAAAGAAGCAAGAAAATTGTTTGTTATCATTGTGACAAACCTGATCACAAGAGAACCGAGTGTCCAAACAAAAAAAAAATTCAAGAAAAATGTACTCCAAGCAACATGGGATGAAAGCGACGATAATGATCGCGATGAAAATGAAAGTCAAGAAGAGATCGTCAACATGTGCTTCATGACAATCGATGATGAGGTAAATTCTATTGAAAAATTCTCATACCATATTTATCTTCTTCTTATGATGAAAGTTTAGAAGAATTTGAAAAACTCGTTTTTAGTCATTCTATTTTTAAAAAGAAGCATAAATTATTAAAATGTGAAATTGAGAAAATTTTAGAAACTAAAAAAGAAAATGTTGATTATAATTCATTGTATAAAGAAAATTGTCCTTTGAAAGAAAATGTTGAAAATTTGGCAAAAAATATTTTTAAATTCACTTAAAAGAAGAAGAATTTTAATTTAATGCCCGGTGATAAAAAATGTGCTTTTGATAAAAGAGGCATTAGATATAAACCATTTTTGAAACAAAAATCTCTCAAAAATTTATTTGTCAAAACCTTAAATACAATTCCCTAAAAAAAAAACTACTTGTAACTTTTGCAACAATGATTGACATATTGCCTACAATTGTCTAACCAAAAAGAAGCTCCATTTTGAAAGTAAAAATGAGTGGACTCGGGGATCCACTAAAACTAACTACCAAGGACCCAAGCTTTTGTGGTTACCAAAAATTAAAAGTTGAATTATTACTGTAGGTACCGAAAAAGATGACAAACAAATGGTTCTTGGATAGCGAGTGTTCAAAGCGTATGACCAGAGATAGAACTTTAATATCGAATTTCAAAAAGAACGATGGAGATCATGTCACATTTGGAGACAATGCAAAGGGGAAATCATCGAAATTGGAAATATTGGTAACCATCTCTCCCCTTTCGTTGAGAATGTAGTATTGGTAGATAATCTCACACATAATTTACTTAATATTAATCAATTATGTGATAAAAGCTATCATATTAAATTCAGAGCTTGTTTGTAATGGATTTTAATCAATTAAAATTGAAAATATAACTGTTATTGGGTCTCACTCGTCTAATAAAATTCAACAATAACGGCTAGTTTTTCAATTTTAATCCGATTTTAATCTCTACCAAACAAGCTCTCAATTCTTATAAATGTCTCATTAAGAATGCTACATCTAAAGAGGTATTGTTTATAGGAAGCCAAAGTAAAGATGTTTAATCATAAATATGATTTTGAAAATGATGAAAAATGATTAGTGAGTTTGAAAGATCTTCAAAAATGGTTTTGTTAAAGATTTGCCAAATTTCATTACAACAAAAAAAGGATACGGCAACGTTCAAAAAACGTTGCCAAAGACCTTTCGCAACGTTTGGCGAATGTTGTAAATCTCAGTGTTGCCGTAGAGTGACAGGATACGGCAAAGTTTAAAAAATGTTGCCAAAAACCTTTTTGGCAACGTTTAAAAAAAGTTGCCAAAAAGGTTTTTGGCGACGTTTTTTAAACGTTGCCAAAAACACTTTTTTGCAGCGTTTTTTAAACGTTGCTAAAACCGGGTTTTTTTCTTTCTTTCCAAATTGATTGGCAAAATTGAAAATGACTCCTTATGAACAAATTTTGGAATTGCATAAAAATTAATAATTTCATTATAAATTTTTGAATCCATACACTTAAACATTACAAATTTTTTAATCCGTACACTTCAGCCTATGTTTGAACCCGGACTCTATTAGTATAAACTAGTAATATGCCACCAACATATAACTTTCCTTCAAATCCAGAAAGCTGTTCTTCAGCCTCCCTATTCAATTCCTTAGCGAACTCTTCTTTCACCTTCCAGTTCTTCAATAGTGGTAGGAAATTTAATCAGTTCAACCGGCTGATCTTCATCAGCGACATCATAAAAACCCAGGGGAGGCTTCTTTTCAAATGGGATTTCAGCATTATAGTCAATTCCCCTTCTCTTCCTCTTCCTGTGCCGATTGTCAATACCAGCAGCCTTTAGTTCTATTCTTTTCTGTAATAAGGCTAGCCTCCTTGCCTCTTCGAGTTGCTTTTCCCTAGTTTTCCTTTTTGCCTTCTTGCCCCTGGTATTGGCTAACTGTGCCCGTGCTTCAGAAAGCATCTCTTTCTCATGTTCATCCATATCCACAGGGTCAGGACGAGCAGGTTTGGATTCTGGATTGGGATCTATCTCTCTAGGATGTAATTTATGTAGGTCATCGCTAGGTTCATAATTCTCATCCTTGGCACATGTTGCATCAAGGAGCTTCTCATACCGTTCAAGGCACTGAGATGGAGTACGACCAACAATTGGGGCAAGTGTTCTCCACTGTGTGGGCCTGAGCTTGGCAAGATGCAGAAGTTTCTCATCTTCTTCCCTTGTCCACTCAGTCTGCAGGGGATACAAAAATCACAAATCAGACAGGTATAAAAACAAAATAAAATTAATTCCATTAAATTTAAATTGTGGAAAAGGAAAGTGAGGAAGCGACAATTTAAAAAATTTGTTATTTTGCCTCCCTATTCAATAATAAGAACATGCCATTTTCACCTAAAAAAAATCTTTCTATTACAGGTAAGAGTTACATATGAACTTGGAAAAAAAAAAGGATAATAAAGAATTTTATTTCTGAAAATGAATTATAGAATAGTTGGATGCTCTACACCACAACAGACATTTCTTAAATACAAGAACAACCCATAAAAGCTCCTTAATTCTAGTAACTCAATCCTAAATCTAATCCCATGAATACATCAGCACTTTAAATCTGACAATTATTTCTACTTAATTCTCAATATTCCCCCATAATTTCGAGCATTCTATAACTTCCATAGGTTTCTATCAATTCTCCTTGCACACTATTGATAACTAATGACAAATAAATCAAAATAGCACTAAAGACACATAATTATTCATTGCAAACTAAATACTGCAAATCAAACAGTCCCCTGTCAACACATTTAAACAACTAAGAAACACCCCAACATCAATCAGACAATGTTAAATCTTAGAAAATGATTCTAAATAAAAATTCTCAAAAAATTAAATAGAATGTAAACATAATTACTTATAGTTGCATTAGTACAGCTGAAACTACACAATTTGCCCTCTGCACCTCTATAGAATCTGAAAAGGGCAGGACATGAATGTGCAGACTATGGCACATGGTCTTAAGTTCTTCATAATTAACCTTAAGAAAAATTGCATCCGGGTTTGCTTCAGCTAGTTAATAGATCTGTTGAATTAATAATCAAAATCAAGTAAATCAAAGGTAAAAATAATCAATTAAGAGTATAAAAAAATGAATATTCGCAACCTTAGGATGCAATGCTTTGCAGCTTCCACAACTAAGAGAATAAAAGTCTATTATAAACAATCTATCACCAGCATTTAACAAAGAATCAACAAGTTCTTGTGTAGTCGGCGCAATTGTAGAGGCAAAGCTCTGGCAAAGAGGGGCGAATCAGGAAATTGAGGGAGGAATCATCAAGGCGTGTGCAATCCACCTTTAGGCTCCTCAAGTATGGGTTTGAAGGTAATAAAGGTCTCAACAAATCCATCAACGGCACTATATCCTGAAAATAAAACCAAAATTGAAACATATAAACCGAAAACTAGGGTAAAAGGAAAAAAACTCATACCAAGTATATGATTATATCTTACAAAAATGTGAAAGGTGGGGACGAAAGACATGATGTGGGCGGCGCAGGAGTGAAGGTCTTACACGTGGATGCGAGTGACTGGATGGAGCGGATGTCGAGCTTGATCATGATGGTGGCTATGAAAGCGGAGGGGAGGAGCTTCATACCCGGTAAGAGGGGACTTTAGTCGGAAGAAGACGCCATTTTCATTTCAGGAGGAAGGTAGAGTTGAGGAAGAAGAGAAGAGAGGAGAGGCCAAGCGATATAAGGAAAAGCTAGGGCTTGATTTAAAGGGATGGAGGGAGTTTTTGCAATTTTTTAAAAAATAGACGATGCGAAATCATCAGAAAAATATAAAAAAAATTACGAAAATCGTCTTCCGCAACGTTTTTTAAACGCTGCGAAAAGCTGGGTCTTCCGCAACGTTTAAAAACGCTGCAAAAGGGTCAGTTTTTTGCAACGTCTAATAAATGTTGCGAAAACAACTTTTTTGCAACGTTTAATAAACGCTGCAAAAAGTTGACCATTTTGCAGCGTTTAATAAACGTTGCAAAAAGTTGATCTTTTACCAACGTCCAATAAACGCTGCGAAAGGTACTTTTTTGCAACATTTATTTAAAAAATGTTGCTAAAACTCAATTATACTAATCAATTGCAACATTCACTTATCAAAATGTTGCGATAGACTCATTTAGCAACACTTAACTATCGAATGTTGCTTTTTATGTGTTGCGAAAGCTCATTTGTGGCGTAGTGTTTGAAGTTGGAAAAAGACAAAATTTGCGATGTATGTCAATTTGGTAAATAAATAAAAAGTTCATTCAAACTCAAATTACAATATTTTAAGCGATCTTAGTAGGCCATGTGGGATGTCCACCCTATCACATAAAGATACGTGTACAATTTTAAGCAAATTTTGATAACTGTATATTTTTAAATTAAAAAATATATTAGACCTATATCTCTTTTTCTCTTTCTAATGTCGACTATGTCTCTATTTTATCAGAGCCTTTGACTCTTTGAAATAGGTTGGTAAATTACATTTGTTTACCTACTTTTTTCTGTTTTTAAGTATTCTTCCTTTTTTATTTTATTTTTTGAAAAGGGGCTAGAAACTCCTTTTTAAAGTGGAGACGTAGAGAAATTGTCTTGAATACAATTTCAAGCCAAATTAACATATATATGGTGAGAAATCTTGACAAATAACAAAATAGCAATAACACCTTTGATATGCAGTAATGTCAAAGCAAAAACAATTTCATTAAAGAAGATGATATATATTGTCCAAAAATATCATAGTACCTTAGTTTATATGTTGAAATGTAGCAAAATAATTACACCATAGGTCCCTTTTTATTTTCTACAATAATTTCAGCTACAAAATATCATACTTCAATCACATGAAAAATGTAAACAAACTGATAAATAAAATTTACAAAACCAAATTCATAGGTACAGAACTTAAAACTTCATCAAGTGGAGTTTATTTAATAAAGCTCATACGAGTGTTATATCAAAACTTCCACTGTGCAGTCATTAATCTTTTCTATTAATATTTTCTCTATTGATCATCAAAAGTATAATAACGTGGATCCTACTTAAAAATAATTCACTGACTAATAATAATAATTGTTAGGTTTAAAATATTGTATTGGCGATTTTGTGAATACAATGATCAACCTGGACAATTATAAAAGTTTAGAGACTCAATTGCAAAGTTTAATAGTTGGTAGGTTAGCATAGGATTCAGGGTTTCATGTTTGGACCAAGAAGGATTCATGCCAATTTTTTGCTAGCTGCTCGCCAGAGTTGTGTTCGAGCAGATGATGCAACAACACCATCGTTCGACCTTCGTCCCACCGTAGCTCGAGCGACGATCCCTTCGCTCGAGCAAAAAAGCTCCTCGCTCGAGCGACATTATTTTCTGGGCAAACCTAATTTTCACTTTCCGAGACTTTTACTTGGTCTGTACTATCTAAACTGTCCAACTTACAAATAAAGGCGCCGCCTATTCTTCAAAGGTCAGATTGAACACATACTTTCTTGAGAGAACACATCCTACACCAAATTGATATTGCTCAATCCATCACTTGTTTATGTGTCAATCCTTGTGAAAACATCAAATAGACAATCCAAATATCAAACTAATTTCCTCTACATCTGATCAGAGTTTTGAAGATCGAGGAAAGTTGATTGAAGGTCCAGTCTGTAAAGAACGCGGTGTTCTTCATGGATCCACAGGAGATAAACGATTTCACAAAATTAGGAATTACTGTAGGACTGCAGAATCCAGGATAACTTTGAAAACTGTAGCTGGGAGTGATGCAAGAGCATAGAATCCAGGAAAGCTATTAGAATTGCAGTCGGGAGATCAGATAGTACATGTTGTCGTCTAGGCTGGTAGACTGTAAGTTACATATCGTTTATAGTGGATTGCCTGCAAAGTGCTCGAAGTTTTTCCCAGTTGGATTTCTCCGTGAACATCCCGATGTTTGATTTACTACTTTACTATTCATTGTTTATTATACAACTGTGGTAATTGAACTTAGGACAAATTGATTTTAATGTTTAATCATCTAGAAAAGAATTAAAAAGTGACTTGTTGCTATTTAATTCGTAAAATATTTTTAATTCCGCATTACATACCTATTCACCCCCATCTAGGTAATGTTAGGGTCGAACTGCGTAACTTTCAATTGGTATCAGAGCCTTAATTCGATTCCTGACCCTTAATAACATCTAGATTAGTCAGTCTTTATCTATGCCTCTATTCTTCGATGGTCAACTATGCTTACTGGAAAGTTCGAATGAGAGTCTTCCTTAAATCTTTGGACCAGAGTATTTAGATTAGCATTCAAAATGGGTGGGCTCCACCTTCAACATCTATTGCTAGTGTAGTCACACCCACTGACATATCTCTGTGGACTAAAACTAATATTGATGAATGCAGCTGGAACAGTAAAACATTACATGTCATGTTTATGGTTGTATCTTCTGAAGAGTTTAGGCGAGTGTCGATGTGTGAAACTGCGAAAGAAGTTTGGGATATTCTAGAAACCACACACGAGGGTACCAAAACTGTTAAAAATTCTAAACTGCAGATGCTAACCACTAAGTTTGAAGAGATTAGAATGAAGGACGATGAATCGTTTGATGAATTCTATGCGAAGTTGAATGATATAGTTAACTCTAGCTTTAATTTAGGTGAAAGGATCCCCTAGACCAAAATCGTTAGAAAAGTTCTTAGATCCCCGCCCGCGAGGTTTAGACCTAAGGTGACTGCGATAAAAGAAAGTAAGGATTTAGGTGCTGTTAAGATTGAAGAACTCGTAGGATCACTTCAAACTTACAAACTCACTATTTCACAGCTCAAAAAGGTTAAATACATTGCCATGAACACCATTAGTCCACTGACAGTGAGACTCTTAGGGACGACGAACTTGCATATTTCATTAAAAAAATTCCAAAAAGTGACGAGGAATATGAGAATGCCTCAGAAGCGAAATAGTGAAGTCCCTAGTAAATTTTCTAGAGGTAGGCGTGAGAAAAACACATCTATGTTAAGAAATTTCAATCTGTCTAGTGCCATTAGTGCAAGGGGTATGGTCATATTAGGAGTGAATGTCCTAATTTGAAGAGGAGTTCGGGTTTGGAACGCTGTAAGGCTTTAGTTGTGACCATGAGTGATGAGGAGTTAGAGACTAGTTCTCGGAACGAGACATCTGGTGGTGAATAAGCCCGTTGAAAATAGGCATGGTCTGGGTTATGTTCATAATGGTAACACTACTGTCAGTACATCTAAGACCACGTTTGTTCCAACCACTAACAAAGCTCGAAACATTGTTTACCCCGAACTAAAGGGTAAGCATGACGTAGGATCGAGACCTACTAGACAACATAGGGTAAATCGTCCTACTCATCAGCAACAACCACTGAATAGGGTTGAGTCTAAATTTAATCTCAGATGTCACCATTGTGGTGCATTGGGACATACAAGACCTAAGTCTCGTAAACTCGTGACTAGGAGTAAAAGTCAGGATGTTTCGAGCACAGTTAACTTCCTCTCAAATCAGGTTAGCCACTTAACTGAGATGATAACTCGGTTAACTAAAATTACTTCTACTTCTAAGCAAGCTTGGGTTAAGAAATGTGATCTGCAAGGTCGTGAGTTTGGTCGTGCTATTAAAGGTAAGGGCATTCATGGTTCTTCGTGATTTGGTCCTTAGAGGCATACATATGCAGTCCATTGAGTCAATTCATTTGTCCATGCAACCCATTTATTTTGTGTTGATTTTATTTTTATCTTTGTGCATTTATTTACTTCATATATTATTTTCAAAAAAAAATTGAAAAATAGGAAAAACACAAAAATATTTTCTTTTTGGCAAACGACACGTCGTTATGATTTTAAAACTTGTTATGTATGACCAAGTAAGTAATTATATGTTTTATACTGTTATTTTCATCGCTTGGTTTTGTTTAATGTGGAGTATTGAGTATATGTGTCGTCTTGTAATATTCTGCACTGTATATACTATGATCTTGTGAATGAGTCTTAACTGCATGTGTGAGACTTGGAATGGCACTCACGTGTTAGTAGGGTGACCTCGAACATGAATTGACCTATATTTAGATGATCTTAGCTCGTGATAGTCTCCCTACATTGATGCATTTATGATAAAGAATATTAATTTAAATTAAATTTGATGAAAAATAAAAAATATGAGTGCTTATTTGGTTCATCTTATACTCTGTTCGAAGCCTATTTGACTCTAATAATTAAGTCCGATGGGTTTCTCATAACCTGGTGCTCATGGTCATTTGATTTGGGTTAACGAGCTTAAAGCTTGTTACATGAGTCAATTTTGTCGCTTAATGGACATGGTCTGCACATAAGATATTATTTACAAGAAAAATAAATTTATGCTCATACTCAGGGGGAGAAAAGAAAATTTATCATTTAATTGAGCTCATTTTTAGGTCCTAAAATTTATTCGGGTTTGATTTTCATTTGTAGGGATCATACTTATTTAACAAGTGATGTTTGCTTATTCTTTCTCACAAATTTAAGGTTTGGAGTCAGTTTTACGAGAACGTAGTGGCACATTACACACATGAGCCATTTATACACCTTAATCCATCTTGAACTTAACTCTGTACGTGGAAAAGTCTTTTTGATAATGCTTGACTTGTGATTGCATACTTGATTTGAATTATCGAAGTGTCGAGAGCATGGTTTGATTGATTTTCGTATTATTAAAAAAAAAAAAAGGATGCTATTTTTCTGAATTTTTAG
This sequence comes from Fraxinus americana, assembly GCA_035079005.1. Classification (NCBI taxonomy): domain Eukaryota; kingdom Viridiplantae; phylum Streptophyta; class Magnoliopsida; order Lamiales; family Oleaceae; genus Fraxinus; species Fraxinus americana. The sequence continues at coordinate 12,685,870 of CM068706.1, read as the reverse complement.
TGCTATTTCTGACATTTGAAACCTCGCTCGATATTCGCTTTAATTTCGCTCGAGCGACACTTACAGATTGATTTCTCTCGAGCTTCGCTCCAATATCGCTCGAGTGACACCTGTTTTTAAAACGCTAATGAACCTTCATTTTTGCGTACTTTTCTCTAATTTTTCTGCCAATTCTCGATGCCCTTTCACCAAATTCGTGTATTTTCTTCCATCTAGTCGTGTGGGGGTTCAAGTTGGACTTCATTTACATTAATTTCTTCATCCAATTCGATGAATTTTGAAGGTAACTCATTCAAACCCTAAATTTCGCCTTTTACTTAATTTTTGGGATTTCGACATTTGCTTGCTCTTTAACTCAATTTCTCACTTGTATTTATATGTTGTGGCTACCACATTGTGTTATGAATGCGTTTGCATCATTAATCACACATTTTAGTTCGAATTTGAAGTTTTCATGTGAGTACTAGGGCTCTTGAGTTATTTCTTGCCTTTGATGCTTATTTTGGTCGTTTTGAAGGAGAACGGGATACAATTAGATGCTGGATGAACTGTTTGTGGTACTAGGATGATGGGTTGGATTTGGATGTGTTGAATTTTGCTTTAAATGTCAAGTTCTTTAGTTGCACACGATGTGTTTGATAAAATGTCTCATACACTCACATGTGCACTTGTTTGCCACACTTTTGCACACACGGGTTTTGTTCGTTGTCATGATCATGTCTATACATTAGTGATTCGTTAGGGACTTCACTTTAATTGTAGATTGTTGAGTGACATGACATACATATAAGGACTAGGTCTTGACATCACTGCACTTCAGTCTTGTAGTCATTGCACTACGTCCATGCACTGCACGTGATTGGTATCCATTCATAGCATATTTGACACTTTTGCATCGCTTTGTGTGCTTGTTTATCTTATGCATTGTTTTATGCACTCTCATGCCTTTCATTACATTGATGCTCTTTATGGTCTATATTCTCTTTCGTAGCATCTCTTGACATGTTTGTTCTGCAATCATGTCCCAGATGCCGCCAAAGAAAGCAAGGACCACTGTTCAGTAGCTCCACTTCTTACAGTCAAGCCCCGTTTCGTATCTTCTACTGCTCATGAGATTTTCACTTCTCAATTCTCCCTTCGTCCCGTCATAGTGCATCGTGAGATTATTCTATCTGATTTACGCCCCGATATCTCAGCTATCTTCATTTCTCGGTGTTGGGATCCCATTCTTACAGGTTTGACTCCTCTATTTGATCTTCTTATTCGTCAGTTCTATGCGAACATTCATGAGGTTAGTAGTGATTCTGCATTTTGGGTATATCTTAGAGGTCGTACCCTTAGGATTAACCCTGATGTCTTGGCCGAGACTCTTCATATCCCACAGACTGTTCGCCCGATCTATCCATATATTTCGGCTGAGTCCATCCCGTCCGATACCGTGGTTTATTCTACCCTATTTAACACTCCATTGGGAGGGGGTTCCACAACTGTTCGCATGGGATCGCTTCCGACTGACCAACAGGTATTATTGCGCATTGTGTGCACAAATCTATGGTCGATCAATCATACTTCTTCTTTACCTTCTAATTGGGCTAGATTTCTATTCGCCTAGGTTCACGGTGACTCTATTGACCTTCCTACTTTTCTGTGCCAGCATATTCTGCGCACGTTTCGTGTTCCTGGTCGTAGGATAAGTCTTCCTTATGCTTGCCTTATTCACCGTTTGGTCACCGCTCTCGGGGTACTCTTCCCGATGGAGCTTCATGTAGGATTGGTAGACCCATAGGTCATACCACCATATCACTGAGCATGTTGATCCTATAGCTGATCTTCTCTCTAGTGGTCCTTTCCTGTTCCTACTACTGAGCCTACATCCACTTCTGATATTCCATCTGCTGCATCAGTTCATGTCCCTCATGCATCTGCTTCGATTGATCCCATTGCCACTTTGATGGCTAGATGTCAGCGATGATCAGCCGTAGGCTCGGCTGATGGTCGAGGTGACTCAAATGAGAGCGAAGGTCACTGCTCTGCGTGGCCATGTTGTAGATGTTCAGCGATGTTTACGTTGGATGCTCCAGCACTGTAGCTCAGGGATAGTGATGTAGTAGTAGAATTATTATTTTCTTTGTTTAGCTAGAGTTCAGGTAGGCTTTTGATGTCTTCTCAAATTATTGTAGCCTTTCTCTAGTTGTTGGAATTGTCTTTGCCGTTATCTGCATTATTACTTATGATGTATGTTTTATTTCCCATTATATTTGATACTCTTCGATATTTGTGACAAAAAGGGGGAGAGACATAGATACATTTACCCACTGCTCTAACACTTTGAGAGTTTGCAGTAAGAGGGGCTTGTGCATTACATTGGCATTGCATATCATGCTCTGAAGGGGAGCATGCACATTGCATTTGAGTTACATTTCATACATAGTTGTTTGAGTTTTGATGTTTTGTGATATTAATATGGTCATGGTCTTTTGGTTAGCATTAATATTGTATCTCAAACTGGCTTGCTTATTTATTTGATTATGCTTCTAAGTACTTTATTATTTATTTTCTGTATCATGTGCTTTTACACTGGGTATGTTAGTCTTTGATTTCAGGATACAGGTTTGACAAAGTGGAAGCTACACTCAGTTGGACTTTGGTAGTTTTCATAGTATATTTTTTGTATTGTATTTGGTTTTATCACATAATGTCAAAGGGAGAGTTTGTTAGATTTAAAATATTGTATTGACGATTCTGTGAATAAAATGATCAACTTGAACAATTACAAAAGTTCAGAGACTCAATTGTAAAGTTTCATAGTTGGTAAGTTAGCATATGATTCGGGGTTTCATGTTTGGAACAAGAAGGATTCACGCAGATTTTTTGCTAGCTGCTCGCCAGAGTTGTGCTCGAGCGGATGATGCAACAACACCATCGTTCGACCTTCGGCCCACCATAGCTCGAGCGACGGTCCCTTGGCTCGAGCGAAAAAGCTCCTCGCTCGAGCGACATTATTTTCTAGCCAAACCTAATTTTTGCTTTCTGAGGCTTTTACTTGGCCTATACTACCTAAACTGTCCAACTTATAAATAGAGGCACCGCATATTTTTCAAAGGTCAGATTGAACACATACTTTCTTAAGAGAACACATCCTACACCAAATTGATATTGCTCAATCCATCACTTGTTTATGTGTCAATCCTTGTGAAAGCATCAAATAGCCAATTCAATTATCAAACTACTTTTCCTCTATATCTGATCAGAGTTCTGAAGATCGAGGGAAGTTGACTGGAGGTCAGTTTGTAAATAAAGCGGTGTTCTTCGTGGATCCACAGGAGATAAACGATTTTGCAAAGTCAGGAGTTGCTGTAGGAGAGCAGAATCCATGAGAGTTTTGGAAACTGTAGCTAGGAGTGGTGCAGGAGCACAGAATTCAAGAAAACTGTTAGAATTGCAGTCAGGAGATCAGATAGTACGTATTTTTGTCTAGGCTGGTAGACTGTAAGTTACATATCGTTTATAGTGGATTGCCTGGCAAAGTACCCGGAGTTTTTCTCAGTTGGGTTTCTCCATGAACATCCTGGTGTTTGATTTACTGCTTTACTATTCAATGTTTATTATACAACCGTGGTAATTCAATTTAGGACAAATTGATTTGAATATTTAAACATCTAGAAAAGAATTAAAAAGTGACTTGTTGCTATTTAATTCGTAAAATATTTTTAATTCCGCCCCTATTCACCCCCCTCTAGGTATTGTTAGGGTCGAATTGCATAACTTTCAACAATAATAATATTTGCAATGAAAAAAACTACCTTAGTACGTTCAGGAGCTCAGTGATAAATAAATGGAGTAAAGGCAGTTAATGTAGGCGGAAATATTGGGTAAGGTGCATCATAATTATTTCGGGATCCTCTCTTCAAATATGCCCTCTGTGGATGTTAAAACATTTTCTTAGAGCATATGAATTACATATATTATAAGCTTCTTCATCATAACATACTTCCATTCCCACATTGAGTTCTTCATAAAAAATTTCTCTACTATTTTAGTGCTCCATTGGATAGAAAACCTGATTAAAAAATACTAAACTATTAAAAACTCACAGTAAAACCCATTCAACCAACATTGATATGAACAAAATAAATACAATAAAAGATGATTTCACTTTACCATTGATATAATATAAACACTTACGAAATCTAGAGAAATGAAATTAATAAATTAAAACGTACCTATGATTTTGCTCTGTTGCAAATGTACGAAAGCCTAGCAACAAGACTTTTGAGTAAGGGTTTCTTTAGAAGATGGTCCAGTTTTTAAGGAAAGAGAACGAAAAAGGCTCGAACGTAAAATCAGGAGGGAGCCCATTGTATTTTTTTAATTTAAAAATATACAGTTGTCAAAGTTTGCTTAAAATTGTACGCGTATCATTTTGTGATAGGCTGATACGACTTCCCCACCCAAGATTTTCTCCTTATTTTGGTTGTGGTGGGGTTGTGGTAGGGTGTATGATTGGAAGAAGGTAACAAATTTTCCTCTCTTTTTTTTTTTCTTTTACTCTCTTTATTTTACTTTTTGTTATTTTTGTAGGGAAAAAAATATAAGAGAATCAAAGATATTAATCAAACCGAAGGCTCGTGTTTACACGATTTTTTTAAATCGAATTCGCCGCCTCACCGGAGTGCACAAGGTTTTGATCGGTGTTCGATTCCCAAGATATAATCGGTTGTCGGTTCCCGCTGCACTACGTTAACCGCCTACGAACTAACTGTGTCAATCTCTCAAAGAACTTAGCAAAGGAAGAAAAGAAATAAGAACAGAAACTGCTGGAGAGGAGGAAATTTACAGAGGCTGCTTTTATTCCTTTGTTGTGTTTCCTGTTTGTTGAGTATTCTTCCAACCAAGAGCTCTCCTATTTATACTCGTAGAGGATGAGCCAACTCTTTAATGCATTGAATTGGGAGTTATAGCATTGAAGAGAAAAAATGATGAAACTGAAGAGAAACCAGGTGAAACTGAAAGGATGAAACTGATGTTCTGATATTTCATTCAATATTCCAACAATTTTAACTATTTTTTTTTAAAATTTCATTTTTAGTTTCTTTAATATTTTAATTAAGAATAATATTTTGGGACATGCTAGTTTACTAGATGACTAACGAAAAAATGGATTGGATCAATAAAAATTGAATTGATACCATTTAATCAACTAATAAGAATTTACTGAAAAAATGATTTTCTTAAAATAAACGAAATCGTAGTATATTTAGCTCTGTCCAGTGTAGTTAAAAATCAGATTTTTTTATAGATTTTGAACAAAATTGATGAGACGTTTTGTTGAAAAGTTGATAAAACTTGTTGATCCTATAAAATGTGTAGGTAAAACCAATTATTGACATAGACTTAAATTTTTATCATTTTTTTAGCTAAACCAAACAGCGAATTAAGTTAAGAGTTGGATGCATAATATGTATTTAAGGCAGCGATAGGGAGGTCAATGTGATTGGTGAAAATGGGCGACACTTGCAGTTCAATGATGGCCTAAGGTTAATCCCTAACGTTCATTTTTTTTTTTTTTTGGTCAAAGGTTGAGCTTGGTCCTTTGGGTCCGAAGTGTTTTTTACTAATCTTTGCAGGGTTCAGTTTAGTTCCGTCGTCTCCTTCTGAGATCGGAAAGTCGACTTCTTCCACGCCACTTGCACACTTGAGAGTGAGTGATCCACGTAGTATTCGAAGTACACGGCACTATTCTAGAGAGCAACGGACGCACTTCAAGGCTCGAATCATATTTTGTTCAGGTCCATAAACATTGGGAGAGGTTCAATCTTTTTCACCTAAACACTTGCATCATAGTCGTCCCTTCCTACCATGGGCGTCTTACATGTTTCACGGGATTTGAGGGTTCGTGCATGAGACAAAAGACATTTATAGCCAAATTAGGCTTTCGGCACTAAATATAGGGATCTAGATTACTAGTAGTTTTGACTTGGTGGAAATTTGAAGGACGAGACATTAGGGAGAATTTTCACATTTCTAATTAGTTACTTTATTGATTCGATCCAGTCGAATTTGAGTGGCTAAGTAAAGAGTGAATTGAGGTTAATTTTTATAAATAACACAGTTGGGAGAGAGAATAACCATCAAATTTGAGGGTGTAAAGGAATAAATTTGACCATTAAAAGTCAAGATTGAACCAACTTGAAAATTTTATCTTTTGTGCAATATTGACTAGACCTCGGTGATTACTAGATTTGGCTATTTGCACACTCTGGTTAAGTAGTAGATAAGTTAAAAATTTTCTTGATCTTCTTATGAATTGACTGTATAATTATAAATCGGATGCAAATACGAAAAGTTACTTAACCAGGTGAATATTGAAGTTTCGCGTTCTTGTGTGTTAGAATTTTTAAGTAGATAATTTTTTCTCGGGACTAGCAAAAGTGTAATGAGTAAACTTACTTTATAAATTTTACTTAATTTGTTGAACATGTTGCTTTTATAGGTAAAAAATCCCGACTTCCAGGTGAATGAAGCATAAAGGAAGAGAATCATAGCATAATTGGAGCTAAAATGGTGAAATTTAAGAGATATCGGGAAGTTTGGACTTGATTGAAAGCTTTGAAGTGTTAATTGAATGAATTCACAAGTTTTGGGAACAAAAATTCGACATTCAAAGAGCTTGGAGACCAACTGGAACATTTTGGAACTTTAGAGGACCAAATTTGAAGAAAATAAAAGTTAAAAGATCGATGTAAATGAGTTTGGAAGCTAAAGGATCAATCCGGACTGAAATTGGAAGTGGAATTATCTAAATAGGCGATCTTGGAAGTTAAAGGACTAAAACGTTCAAGAGACAAAAATGAACAAAATAAGAAACTTGGGGACTGGTCGTAGCCAAGCTTGCTGGTTGATGCAATTTTTGACCAATGAAGGACTTCTTTGCAACATTTGCACCACAACAATGCATGCTGCGTTCGCAATTGCTTTTCAGGCCAGAAACAGGACTCCAAATTTGTTGTTAAATAATGTTTTTATCGTGCAATAATTTATTTTTAAAATAATCTCTTGCGATAAATAAATAGTTGGGTAGAATATCGACTTGCAAAAATAAACGAAATAAAATGATAATAGTCGTGGCAAAAGTTCGATTCTTTCTCTTTAATAGATGTCTCGCACTAATGCTGACGGTCTTCTGACACTCGTCTCCCAAAATACATCTATTTCGACTTGTAATAATAGCACGCTAAATTACAAGACTCACAAACCTACTATTGTTTCTGATCTCTCTAAAATGGAGAACTAAAATGTACGAAAATAATATTCGAGATCGAAATGCAAAATATGAAATAATGCAGGAAAGAAGGAATATAATTTGCAAGAGAGAACTATCATAATTGATTTGGAATGAATAAAATTTGGGATATGGGAACATTTATATAGAAGTTGAAAAGTTGTGTTTAAAAGACACAACAGCCGAAAAGTTGTGTCTTAAACAAACACAACCTATTTAGATAGGCAGTTCGACTGTTCAATCGCCAGTTTCTAGAAGATGCTATGTGTCGCGTACAGAAAATTTAGGAAATAAATAATATAAATAAATAATTTATTTAAAATAATATAATTCAAATATTATTTTATTAAAAAATATATACCAATTTGGCCCAAGACTCGTGACTTGTGCCGTGTTGGTCGGACGGCAATGACGGTGCGTGAGTGGGCTTTGACTCAACCTACTAGCATATATGTCATCTCTCCTTCAAAAACTATTCGTACCCTTTGTGGTCCAAACCCAAATCCCAAATTTGAACAATATAAAGTAGTATCTATTCTTATAATTTTTCTATGTGGGATTGTCATTTTTCACCAATTTTTATTCACAATTTATTACAACTTCAAGTTGTCATCGTTTGACCTTAATTTCTTATTCACCCTAAATTGATTTTAAGAAAATAAATATATTATCTTGATCTACTCATGAAGTAGAATACACTCGGACAAAGAAATCTTTTATCCACTAACGAGACCCACTAAAATAATTGATCAAAGATCGATCAAGCCAACTAATTAAAATCAATTTTCCAACGAAATTTTTAGCCCAATTCCAAGGGCATTTAGAGTAGTATTTCTTGGGGACGACTTTCAAAGAACTTCAGGACTATATAAATATCAAATATAGGACAAGAAAAATGGCCGCACAATAGAGATTAATAGAGATCAAAGCAAGAAATCTTCGTCAATTTAAGATTTTTCTTGATGGAGAAGAATGTACAAATTCAAGATCTTGAAGAAATTCACCATGAAGGGTTGTAACCATCTTTTCTTCTAGAATATTCGGGTTTTGAATCATTCAACTTTTTGTATTTACTTTATGCCGGGACATAATCCTGTTCGATCCGATTTTCTTGTTAGATTCGATTTTTAAGAGAACTGAATCGAATTCGAATTTCTGGACATTTAGTAAATGTAATCGTTGGGTCCAAATTTCGATTCGATTCGATTCGATTTCGATTCCATACCATAATTAATTTTTATAATATTTACAGTAATACTACATCAATTCAATCAATAATATGTTCAATCTTAACTCTTACAAAATAATATAATCCTGTTTAAAAATATACACATAACAAGTTGTCCAATATGGACAACAATCATTCACCAATATATAATAAAAATTACCAGAAGTATTGATAGTACTTACTAACCATTTAAATTGATCATCAATTGTTTGACTTGTCACCTTAAAAAACTCTACAAGAAATAATTGAAAAACAAGCACAACAGATAAGCCTAAATGACATAATGATTGAATGTTAATTGAATCGTGAAATGAATTTGGGCTTGAGTTGAAATTTGTAAGAAAAAATATTTTGGACTCAAGTTGTGCTTGGCCCTTGAGATTTGGAGCCTTGGGCACTTATATTTAATCTCTAGTCAGTCAATTGACAAATTTATTCAGGAGAATTTTTTAAAATTTTTGGCTTATTCAAGATAAAATTAGGGAAATTCGAGTATAAAATCAAGAATTGAACTAAACATATTGGTTCTTGATTCTAGTATACATTTGAATATTTAACCTAAAAAGAATCGAACTGAACCGCTCAATTCGGCTCAGAAGCTTGGTCTATCCCTAATTTACGTAGTCAACCACATTCAACTAAAACTTTGTGGTTGGGATTAACTATTAAGCTTTACGATTTAACTCGTCAATTTAAGATTTTTCTTGACGGAGACGAATGTGCAATTCCAAGATCTTGAAGAAATTCACCTCTGAGGTTATAACCATCTAGGGAGGGCAACGGGGCGAGCATGGGACGAGTCGATCATTCCCACCCTCGTCCTGTCAGATATTTTTGTTACCTTATCTCATCCACATACTCGGTTAAAGCATGACGGGACGGGACATGTCCCCTACCCCCATTTATTTTTTATTTATTTTATTTTTTGCTTTTATTTTTTTATGTCTTTAGTTAATAAATGTTATTACTTTTTACTAATTTGTTAAAAAAACTTATGTTCTCTTTAATAATGATGATAAATCTATTTTTTTTGTTTGATGAAAAATTTAAATTTAAAATTAACTTTAAATGAGACTCAGGGCGGGGCGGGAACTATGTTTCCCGTATCCGTCCTATACCCATTTCGGGGTAATGACCCTCGTCTTGTTTACCCGATTAGGCAGGTAATTCCCACCCTGAGCGGGACCCCACAGGTATCGAGTTGAACGAATTTTTTTGCCATCCCTATAACCATCTTCTTTTTTTGTTTTTCTAGAATATTTGGGTTTTGAATCATTCAACTTTTTTGTATTTACTTAGTCAACCACGTTCAACTAAATTTTTTGTGGTATCTTATTATTTAATATAATTCAAAGTTACTCATTTTTTTTAAGGTGCGTTTGATTGTAAGGGTGGAAAATGGGTGGAAAGAAAATATTTTATAGAGAAAAGATTTGTCTAGAAAATGTTTGGCAGGGAAAATGATTTCAAGGGTTTTTGATTGGTATAATTTTCCACCTGAAAAATTTTTAAATTTTGTGTTCGTTTGACCTTCGTTTGTATCAAAATTGTCCATTAAAGTGAGAATTTTTTCCATACTTGGTTATGAAATTTGTTTCCATTGCCAAAAAAGTAAAAAAAAAAAAAAAAAAGTTTCCTAAAAAATCTTTTTTTTATCAAAGTTTAGTGTTCATTTGGCCTTCGTTTGTATCAAAATTGTCCATGAAAGTGAAATTTTTTCTTACACTTGATCATGAAATTTGGTGTCATTGCAGGAAAAAAAGGAAAAAAAAAAAAAAAACCGGAAATCAATTTCCCACAAATCAATTTCCCACCTAAAAGGTGGGAAAATGATTTCAAGATTTTCATGGAAATTGTGAGCGTGTGGCCTACTTGAGGAATTCAAATTGCCAAGAAAGTAAAAGTAATCAAACAAGCATAAAGCTAGAAAATGGAAAACCAATTCCATTTACCACCTTATTTCCACCTTATCAAACACACCCTTAATTCTTATTTTCGGGTTAATTTTTTATTATTTCTTATTCAATTGGGATGTTTGATCACTATAAGAACGTGTTTTTGATTTATATAATGTTCGGAATGTTTAGTATAAATTAGCACATGATAATAAATAATATAAGATCATATAATAGATAGGATATTATTATGCTATATGAAATCATTATATGATGATCTTTGTGAATTAATGTATGCTTACATATTCACAGTTTAATAAGAGATAATTCAGTTCATATACAAGTATAGAATTGATTGAACCCGAGAAAAAGTCTATTGATTATTATTTGATCACTAATGGTTTTCAACATACGCAAGAATTGACAAACATGAAAATTGATAATTCAATTAATTCATGTACATGTCAATTATGAAGTTTTATGTGCTTGTTGAATGCTAGAGATTTCATATTCAAACTGAAATAATAAAAAAATTAACGTGAAAATAAGAATTAATTTAAAGTTGGGTCCTTTTTCGTTGGTGTAAATTAAATTTAAATTTAAATTATTGACGAACATTGATATCTATCAAAATCACTAACGATTAAGTTGACGATTTCTCATTGGCGACTTGAAGGCACCATAAATGATCCCAGCTACATAACCGATGATTACAATCATAATAATCAAAGAACGCGTGTCTCTATTTGTGTCTACATCGCCAAAACATATTGATTTCAACTAGAATTACTAATTGTCATATTGTCGGTGATCTGACGAAATTACATGAGTTGCTTTATTAATTTTTGATTGTTGTTCTCGAGAAGGCCCCTTGACGATTTTGCTTAAGGCCTTCACAAGTAAAAATTTCACATATTTTGTTTTACGCGTTCAAATAGAAGGTGAAATGATCTTGAAACCGTTTTAACAATCTACGAATAAAAGAACTCCTACAATAGAGGAGCATTAAGAATTTTGATTCACACCAATATGACTTATTGTCTAATTTCTATGATTTTTCTATTGTGCAAACGTGCTCAAACCGAAAAATGACCCAACTTTAAATTAATTTTGGGAAAAATTGTGAACATTTTTGGACAAACTTCCAATGGGATATTATTAAGATATCTGTTAAAGAAGATCATAAACCTTCATCTACTGCAGATTTCTCCCTAGATTTTGCTGCTACGTTAACCGCTTGAATTATTTGAATTATGAATCTTTGTAATTGATTTAGTATATGTTTAGCATGTACCGCCGTGAGCTAAGTTAGCTCCAACTTTTTCTCTTGTTTTAGTTATTTTGTTACAATGTAATCCTATAAATTCAAATTAATAGACGATGTTTTGGTAAGTTATCAAAAGCCATATATCTGAATAATTGTCTAATTGATATTGCAGTCCTAGATATTCCTTAGATATCTTAAGAATTAGGTTCATTCAATCTTGACTTATTTACAATTTTTTATAGGTTTTCTATCGAGGCTACACAAACGAGTGACAAAATTTTGATGTTCAACTTGAGTCCATTGTATTTTGCACTTTTCCAAATCTAAAAAATTAAAACTTGGAAATTATCTCGAATAATGTTATTTTTCTTTAATGAGATGATTATTAGTATATATGACAGTGGGTCACTGTCATATTGTTTAATGAATATAAAATGATCCCAACAAGTAAAGTGACAACCACCCCAATGTCATACAAACTGATGATCATTTTTATTAGAGATGAATAACATTACTCAATTATTTCTATTCAGGACTCTTCTAAATATTGTAACATTATGAAGTCGTTTCGTCGTTCTCATTCGGAGTCCAACAAGTTAAATTCCAAGAATTGATATAATCTATTCAGTTCAATAAAATCCTAGTTTAGAAAGCGTTTTGTGATTGTATACATCATGCGTAAAGGGGCTCGAGTACTCGATGTATACACCAAGTTCTATGGAGTGTTAAAGAGCGGAGTGTCATACTTTTTAAATAATTATGAATTTTTCTAAAAGGTCTAACTCTCAATAATGTGATCAAAGTTAATTTATTCCACTAAGAGTTTGTTTGGGAGAGATTTTTTGGAGAAAAATTGATTTTGAATAGTGATATGATGCGAAATGTGTGGTTGAAAAAGAAGAAAAAATTATTGAAGTGATGGAAACTATTATTTTATTGAAAAATGTTTGATTGAAAATGAGAATTGATTTACTGTAGAAAAATCTAAATCCCTCCCAAGCGGAGCCTAAATGTGAACCGAAATACCAACTAACCCAAATATTCAACAAGTAATCACGAAATAATCAATTACATCGTGATTAGTGAACTTCTACCAAATAGAAAACAAAAGAACTGATTATTTTCAAGATTAGACCAGGGAACTTTCCCAAAGTTTGAAATTTGAAAAAATGATGGGGGGCCAAGCTTATACTTTTCCCCAAAAATACAATATTTCTGGTCACTAGCCTCACCGTCCCTTTCTTGATTTAAACTAATTTGTATTTTAGTCAAATGACAGCGCTGGGTTAGGTGCTTAGCACACAATCTTTTGAATCTTTCTTTATACCTACTAAGAACCTCCTTAACATTTGCCTTCACACTTCATCCTATAATTATAACTAACTAATTAATTAATTGAAAATACTTTTCAAATCATCGAATGCAACACAGTGTAAAAGTTTAATATTCTCTTGATTTATTTTTTTCTTTTACAAAAAAAGTGATAGTGTGTTTCGTACACATTCTTTTGAAAGAATGTATTATTGAATAGTAGATTGATGGAGAATGTGTGGTTAAAAATGAAGGAAAAGTTATTGATGTGATTGAAAATATTATTTTATTGAAAAATGTGTGGTTGAAAATGAGTAGAAGAATGAGAATGAAAAAAATAATGTGTACCAAACAGAGCCTCGAATATTGCCATCTTCAGGCGTGAAGAAGCAGCAGCAGAAAGACATAACAGAACTCTGTCCAAGAAAATGGATAACACAATCAAATTTGTTCCTTGATAATTTCAACCAAAACCTTAAATAGAATACAATCCAAACAAGATTAAAAAAAAGATTTGCTGTCTAGTAAGTATTTACAAAACTTTGTTGGACACGTATATAATTTCTATATTCATCCATTGATTTATACTCGTCCATTGAAATAGAATTCCTCTTGATAAAATCCAAGCAATCTGCAATAGCTTCAGAACAAAACGAATTTGAGTGTGTAAGTGTTCTGAACCTGTACTGATGATGATCACTGCTATAACCGTAAGAGTAGGGCAATTCCATATGAATATTATCCTTTCCGTTTCTTCCTCTTCCTCTTCTTCTTGTAATTATATTTCTCTTCAACGAGCGCAAAGCATTCGAATATGAACATTTCCATCTCCCCAAAAGTCTGAACAAATACAGAAACTTTCTGCGTATCCTCCCGACTGAAAATCTTCTCGAGTTCATTCGAAAACCCTTCGCTCCGTAGCATCTCTTGATCCTCCCTCTGTCGTAATCCATTTTAAAAACGACCACTCTTTCCTAAAGAAGCGAAGACAGTACTGCGAGGTGGGTAGTTTATCTAGGGAAACGACAGCAGCAGATGACAAGTTTGTTTATGAATTCTTCTGTAGAGAGGAGGCAATGATTTTTAAGGTGGCGGTGCAAGAAAATACGTGGAAGGCGATGGATATTAAGAGGTTTTGCGGGTCTCACGCGGCATATATATACTTATATAGTAGTGTTTTCAACGTGGATGAGTCCATAGTTACAGCTTGAAATATTTTATAGGAGGAGAATCAATAATCTAAAGCACAGTGTCAAGGGTTGGAATAATCAGCGCAATCGTGGGAGACAAAGAAAGAGAGAATGGAGAAACTATTTTATACAAAAACCGAAGTGACTGGAGTTGTTGTAAGATTAGATGGGCATAATTTTGAGGAGGAATCGGCTGTCGCGCAGTACGCAATGTAAATTAATTAAGAATTATTTGTGTGGCTAAGTATGAGGAAATTTATTCAATGGAATATTAATGTTGGGTTTTTAATTTCAAATTTGTAATATAGAATAAGATCTTAAATATTTATGCTAAAGATATGATATATATTTGGGCTGAGAATGATATGATTTAATTTAATTTAATTTTAGTCGAATTGAATTAAAATCGTAATTATTAGCGTTCAAAAATTGATGGATTATTAATTTAGCTTTCAATCGTTAAAAAGTTTGCTTGAAATTGGACATAGATTTTGCTCGTTAATGCGTATGATCTATAGTCCGATGAGTATATTCTTTAAATGTAAAACTAAGTTGTTTTGAAATTGAGAAATGTTGAGGGCTCGTTGTCAATATATGTCATCCCGATGCTTACTTGATTATGTAAAACAAATTAATCGTGTTTGACTGATTATAAAAAGTTGAGGTGGACGATTTATTTTTTGATACGTGGGTCATAATTTACTACGGAAGATTATAAGTTTTGTCGAGTTTTAGCATGCTTTTGAATATCAAAGATAAATGAGCATTATTAGTATAGACTAGAACATACAAATCATGTAACAAATAAATAATGATTTTGAAATTTAGAGCGCCTCAACAACGTCTATTGGAGACACGGGCAGAGGTAGGGGTGGGCTACAGCCCACCATTGTCCATGCCCACCTCCTTTAAAAAAACAAAAATTGGTTACATCCATTGTTTTTCCACCGTTCAAGTCCAGTAGTTCACTGTTGAAATTTTTTGCCTTCCCGTACCATTAAATCCTAGCTCCGCCCCTGGTTGGAGAAGAGAGAGATTTAGTGATTTGAAGAATATTTGGTAATATGGAAGAAAATATTATGACATGATTTGAAGAATATTGGTTGATGATAATTGGAATGTTTCCATAATTTGTTATATTCTTTTCGTGATTGTCTCATCTTTAGACTTTAATAAGGCAATGTTATTGTAATATGACTATATATGTGTGTCATTGTAAACACTTCTGATATAAGTTAATATAGTTTTCTCTCTTCTCCCGTGAATGTAAGTTTGCCACACAGCGTCGAACCACGTATTCTTTTGTGTTCTTTCTTATATATTGAATTCTTCAACATCCATTTCTAGTTCTAAATTTCAGCATTTCCAATAACTTTTTTCTCAAGATCAAAGATGCTCTTATAAAGCTCAAGTTCAAAAGCTTGACTAAGAATTTAAACAAATTAGGACTTAATTTGTGAGAAAATCATCTTCAACGAGAATGTTCTCTTGCCCGCGACGGACAATCTTATCATGTCCACCTACTGATGTGGCAAGAGAACCCTACGTGGGGTTCTCTCCAAATGTGAGAATCCCACGTTGGGTTCTCTCCGAGTGAACAGAATAAGATTGTCCGTCGCGAGCAGGAGAACGGGACTGTCATCTTCAAACTTGGAGTGTGAATGAAAATTATTAAACTACCTTTCGCCTACAGTGTTCATGTCTCCTTTATTTGGGACACTTCTTCTCTATGAGTTCGACCATACTTGAGAAAGACAACATAAATAATTTTTTGAAAATCCAAAATGATTGTTCTTTACGTCATTAGAGGACAGAAGCACCCATGGAGTTGCTTTCTCACTGCTTTTCAACCCGGTACAAAGAAAAACATGTTCTTTGCGTATGTTTAATTTGTCGTACTTGACGGACAATAGAATATAATAAATAAAATTATACTTTTTTAAATATTGCTCAGTTCAATTTATTAAGCTCCGTTAAGTCCTTATTTATTTTATTTTTTTTTTACAAATTCATTTTCAACCACACTTTTTTTAATAAAATAATTTTACACACAAACCAATAATTTTGTTCCTACTTTTAAACCAAATTTGATGGCCATTATTAAAAATTGAATAGTGATTTTTTGGAGAATGTACAATTAAAAATGTTAATGAGCCGAGCAGCAATCCGAAACTCCAAGTTCGGGCTCGGCTCGAGTAAAATTGATTTGAACTTTTTTTGTTTGGCTCGAGCCGAGCTTTTTCTTGGCCAAAAAATTTAGGCTCGACCTGAGCTTTCGGCCGACTCGACTTTTTTTTTTTTTTTTTAATTCGTGACAAATTTAATCTTTTTTAAAGAATATAAAATTTGTGCAATTTATACGAATTATAAATTAAATATTAGAGCAAATAAATTGAAAATTGAAATTGAAACTAGAATACTGTAAATTAAAACTGATTAAAGTAAATTGATATGAAATTCAAAATTTTACCTCATATTTATAGCCAAAAATATATATATGCTTTAGCGAAATTTGAATTCAAATTCAAATTTCATTAAAATTTGAATTTTGACATAATTTAACACCGTATAAAAAATACACATAGCTGCATTGTAGCAGCGTTGACAAGATAGACTGCATTTAACTTTTCATTTAATTTTTTTTTTATGGCTCGGCTAGTCACGAGCCGAAAATAGCCTGTGTAGCTCGTCGAGCCATACAGATTGGCTTGAGCTCGAGTTGACTCCCCAAAATGGTGCTCAGTCTGAACCACGAGCTGGTTGTCTCGAATTTTTTTTTGGGCCGAGCCACGGGCCTCCCGAGCCAAGTTGTCACCCCTATGCGCGATTAAAAAGTAGGAAAAAATTTAGATTTATGTGGAAAATAGTTTGCCACTGTTTGATGGTCATTATTTGAAAACTTTTTTCTACATTTATTTTCAACACACATTCACAAAATAAAATATTCTGTACGTAAATTCAAAATTTTTCTTTACTTTTTAATTACATATTCTTCTAAAACATCACTATTTAAATATTATTTTTCCCAAATAATAACCATCAAATATGAACTTTATTGTGTGAATGTGTGATTTAAAATGACTATGACAAATAAAAAATTTAGTTTTAAGAAAGTCAACAAGGGCAAAATAAATTTGCATAATATTTATTCTAAAAAATCTCTACCAAATCAGGTTTAACGATCTGTTTGGTGCACATTATGAAATCCATAATGCATTTTTTTAATGATGTGATGGTGGATATATGATTGAAAAAGAAAGAAAATTTATTGATGTGATGAAAAATATTATTTTATTGAAAAATATGTGGTTGAAAATGAGTAGAAGAATAAGAATGAAAAAAATAATGTGGACCAAACAGAGGCTAAATATGTTATTAATATATCGAGTGATTAGCATCTTGTTGAATTCCTTTATTTTTAAAATATATTTTTCTCTTTCTTATTTTTAATCTTACATTCTTAAATAATATTACACTTTAAGTACAAATTTTTTTCTCATTTTTTAACATACATTTTTCATCAAATTACTGTTCCAAAATATATTTTTGTCAAAAACAATGGGGGACTCAAAGAGGCTCTAAGTGTGTATTTGTGTGCACACGTCTATATTTACACGTGTATATACATCCACCACAAATATTGTTCACAAATGTGGTAGGCGACTATAGCTCCTTTTCTTATGATGGAGACTTTTTTGAGTAAAAAAGTTGTTAGCCCGAAATCATGGCACTTATTTACACTATTCGTGTTGGACCTATTAAATTATAATTTATTTTTTTCTATCTTTTTATGAATCACGTTTTTTAATAAAATAATATTACAAGTAAACACAAAAGTTTTAACTTCTTTTTAACCAAAAACTTTTTTAACCACACATTTTCCAAAAAATAAAAATACTGTTTCTCTTATTATAATGCGAAATTAGAGGTGGACAAAATAACTAAATCAAATCAAACCAAACCAGAACCAAACCAAATTGAGTGATTCGGTTTTATTATTTTTATATAATATATATTTTTATGAATTAGTGAATCACAATTCACACACAAAAAAAATTCAAAATTCAATTGAAAATTAGGACAAAAAGGTCACAAACCGTCGATTTCTCATTTTCAATGTGAAGACGGGACTCGAGAGACCCCAAATCATTTTGGAGACCCATATCCTAGTTCATTTCTCATTTTCTCTCCATTTCAATTTATATATCGAATCTCACATGGAAACCAACAATTACCGCATGTCGTTTATGATAACGCTCAACCATGACCGTCACATAGATTTTTGAAATTAAAGCCTCAACCTATTGTTCTTCTTCCTCAAATATTTTTTCTCTTTTTTTTTCTCAATTACTGATGAAACTAGAACCAAACCAGAACCGAATGGTTCGGTTCCATATCTTAAAAAACAAAATCATTTGATTCTATTATAAAAAAATAAAAATCATTGGTTCCTACTTTGATTCGATTCTCGTGAAATCAAAACCAAATAAAAGTATGTGGACCTCTATGTTCAATAGTGGAGGCTAAAGGGCTCTAAGTAAACAATAGACTGCAACGTGCATTGTACACGTTTCTATACTTGGTTCTAATTCTACAAGCGTAAATAGTTGAATGTACAAGTGGAAAAGGTAGGAATTGGCATAGATTTCTGCGGCACATCATCAATTAATACTTTTGACCTTTTTAAAATAGTTTTTTTTTTCTCGACCATCATGTTCTTCAAGAGTTCAAGTAGTTAAGAGATAGACTTTATGGTACAAAATCGTTTTAATAATAAATTAATATTAATATTGTGTTATAAATCCTAAACTTCGGCTTTATTATTTTTTAACAGTAGTTTCTGCATAATTTTAAAGAATTTCTAGTCGATATTTTTTGTCCTTAAATAAAATAAGAATGCCACTTCTATAAAAAAATTGTAGAGTTTCTTGAAATAACTAATGCATAATGTGATTTGGCTTTTGGGTGCATCGAGGCTCCTTGCTAGCTTGACAAAAACGTCTATATTTAAGTTAAGAGGTCTAAAATTGGATTGGAGTGACATGAAATGCCCGTTTGACATGATTTCTACTTTTGTTTTTTGTCGAAAAGTTTTTTAAGAAAGTTATCTTAATTTTTGTTTGAAAATTAATTAATTTTTTAAAACATTTTCTTATTTTAGAAGTACTTTTAAAGGAAATCATATTGAACCAATTTCCTCTAAAAACACTTTTAACAATCAAAAGAACTTTTTTAAAATTAGTCAAACGGATCCAAAAAACAACTTTTGGATCTCAAAAACTCCTTCTAACTTTTCAAAAGTCATACGAAACGGGCCTAACCCCATCAAATGCTAAGGCAAGAAAAAGGAAAAAAATTGTAAAGCCTTGTGGGGTGTCGTAGGCAAGGCCTAACATTTTTTATGAACAAAACACGCCAATTCCATATACTGACCTATCTAATGATTTAGGGGCTGTGTGTTTCTAATTTTCCTCAAGATTTTAATCATTTTTTAAACCATTGGAGCCGCAATTGTTGACTCCCTCCTCACATTGGTGGGACCCGTGTTGAATTTAACGGTTGAAAAATCAATGTTTTGGCCCAAAAAATTGCTCCCAGACAGAGCCTTAAAACATCTCCAAGAGACTCTATTTTCAAAGAGCATATTCTATTATTTGGAAATCATCTATAAATTTAGAAAGTTAAAATTTTGAAGTACTCCAACAAACTCTTTATATTTAACACTTAATTTTACTACTCCCAAAAAATATTTATTATTTTTCTTTATCTTTTATTTTAATTAGTTTTTTTTAGATTATTTTATTATTTTTCTACATTGAAAATTGAAACATTTTAAAAGCATTTAATTTAGAGATTGAGTTTGACTCTCCAAATTAAACTCACTCTCTAAATTAAAATGTTAATTTAAAGAGTCTTTTAGAGCATGATTTTAAATGTTGACTCTTTAAAATAGAGAGCATCTCATTTTTAAAGAATCTCTTGAAAATGCTCTTATTATAGGAATAATTGTATTTACGATCTCAAATCTTTTTTCTGTAGACGTTATTCAAATATTTCATCTGTGCCACCAACAATTCCAAATCTTTTATTTTGTTGCAATAGAAGACAAATGACGAATTGTCCGTTAGTTGACCAAAAGTCGACGGATTCATCAAATTTCGATCAATTTAGAAGGTTAAAAGGGTTTATTTATATTTTTAAAATAAAATAATTTTAAAAAATGCGAATTACATATTCAAAAGATGATACCTAAAAGTTTGCAATCAAGGAGGTAAGTTCCCGACAACTAATTACGGCATTAATTCTATTAAAATTTTATTGACGCATGCCTCGGAAACCTCAAAGCTGATTTCCAATTTTTGGTGGGTTTTAGGTGTTGAATATTAATTTGTTCCAGAAGAAATTGGACACAATGTAATTTTTTTCTTTTTTGGATTTTAATTTAATTATTTTATTTTTGTTATGGAAAATGTAAATTTATCATTTTAACCCTTTAAAATTGGTCAAAATTGAGTCATTTCGTTGACTATCGATAAGTTAACTGAGTAATGGAAATTATTCGTTCATTTGTCCTTCAACTGCAATAAATGAAAGGTTTGTGACTACGATTAGCACAAATGAAAAGTTTGAATAAAGCCGGTTAAAAAAGAAAGAATAATCTTCTGCGATCACGCCAACGCAATGGCCGCTATATGTAATGCATCAAATACACACTCGACATGGGTGTCACGTAGAGCGATCATTGCAATGGTAATTCTGTAGCATTACTCAAAAAAGAAAGGTATTGACTCTTTATTATATGCTCAATGTTTTTTGATTGTACTTCCTGAATGTGAACTCTCTGCAAATTGCCCACGAGTAGTTGAAGGCTAAATCCTAGATTCGGAATTTTCTAAAAGTTCAAGCTACTGATTGCCAGTATTTTATGAGTTGTTATAACTATTATCTATGTTTGGTTGTTATGTCAATACAGTTCATATATGATTGGGCGATGATGAAATTGGGATTAGCCCAGCTACTTAAATCCTTTGCCTGATAATCCAAAATTAGATAAAGCACCCAATATATCACAAAGTCGCATTTTTTGGAAGAAAAACTTTAGTTGTTACTTAATTATAAAGCCGTCAGTTGTTCTCGACCGTTGATCACGTGAATGGAGTTTAAATAGGGTCTTATGTTGTTGCCCCAGTTCACTGGTGTTGTCTGATTTTTTAATTCTCTCCAAGTCTGTTTTCTCTGGAAGGAAGATTTCTTCTAGTTTTCTAAGTAATACTATTAGGGTCCGTTTTATTGTAAGAGTGGAATTTGTGTGAAAAGAAAATGAATTTTAGGGAATTGAATTGCTTATAATTGTTTTCTTGGGAATTGTCAATTAATTGTGCTTGATTAGTATAATTTTCCACGTGGAAAATATTGAAATTTTGGATTTTTTTTATATTCGTTTGATTTTGTTTTACATGAAAATTGTCAACTAAAGAGATAAAATTTGTTACAATTGAATTGGGGATATAATTGTTTCTATTGCTAAAAAAAAAAGGTGGAAAACCATTTTCCCGCCAAAGTCGTGTAAAAACAAATTCATTGAAAATCAAGAAAATGAGGTCACATGGGGGTTGGGAGGAAAACCAATTCCAAGGCAAATTTTGCCTATCAAACATTGTAAAAGATGGAAAATGGAAAATGATTTCCAAGTTCCATGGAAAATGAAAGATATTAAACAGAACTTTAGCACCTGTTTGGTGCAGCTACTTTTTCAATTAATAGCGAAATTCTATCCGTTGCAATTGGTCAACGGGTCCCACAGGTGAAAGATTAAGTAAAAAATGTCAGGCCATAACGTTCCAAAAATGAATTTTTGACCTCCAAAAATGGGGCCCAGACAAGGCCTTAGTCTTTATGATTCTAAAGGAGAGAGGAGTGTTTGTTGTTTCAAGTTCTTGTCTTTTGGTCCATAGAAGCAACGTCGATTGAGCCATTAAGGGTCTTGGTTAGGTTATTTGTTTTATACAGAAGGGAATAGTAATAAAAGCCATAGATTGATAATATGTAAGATGACTTTGGTAAAATATTGAGTTGTGAAAGTTTGAACTTTGCACAGTTCTACTATTGGTGTTCAATTTTTCTTTTTATAGTGGTATCAAAGCTTTTTGTGGCTGACCTTGGTCTTTTGATCGATTTCTGATTGTGGAAAATCAATTTTCATAGTCAGATTTGTTTCGATTTGAAATTTCTTGGAAACTTAGGTTTTATTTTTGAATAGATCTTGCCTTTTGTGGTTGTTCATGGTAAGAGGTCGACACTTAGGCACCGTTTGGTAACCATTATTCTAGAAAAAAATGCATTCTTTGTGTCAAATCACACCTTTTTTGTGATTGAAAATGAAGGAAAAGTTATTGATGTAATGGAAAATATTATTTTATTGATGAATGTGTGGTTGAAAATTAGTAGAAGAATGAGAATGAAAAAAAGAATGGATACCAAACAGAGGCTTATTTGTGAAATCAGGGATCTTTCCTTTTATATCTACTGTTAGCCCTTAGATCTGAAAGGATCCATAATTACGGGAGATTTCTAGCTTTTTCTTATCACTGGTGGCTGTCAAACCTGTTAAGGTGGTCAAATATTCGGACCACCATTATGGTTTGGTTTGCTCTAGACCATAACTAGAAGATTGTGGATATTTTATGTTTTTTCATATATTCTGTTGTATACTTATGTTTTTGCATGTTTTAATTTTAGTTATTGCTTTTAATTTCACCTCATGTGTTTTGCAACCTCTGTATTTCGATAATTTTGGGTAATCTTGACCTTTTTCATCCTGTGTGCAAATTGAGCTTGACTTGAGGACCCGATCTTCACAAAATTCTTGTGAATTTGGACATTTGGGAGTCAAAGATTGTTCGTTAATTTACTATTGTTATTCTACTTATATTTAAACTGTCGTGGTTAACCTTTCTCTTTAAAAAATGGATTATGGGAGAGTGTGATTTGAATTATTGATTGGTCTGTGTAGATATATGTCTGTCACAATGGAATCTACACCCAAATATTTAAAATTAACTTCGCGTTTCTCTTTGGAAAAAATAGAATGACAACCACCAATTTTAAACTTGGAGTTTTAATGGAAAATGGGATTTTAAAATTTGGTAATAGAAAATGAAACGTGTTCTCGTTCGACAAAACATTTCAAAAGCTATTAATCAAAGACTAACCCAACCCTATGACTACATATTAGAGAACTAAAGCAGATAAAGTTGTCTATACTTCTATTATCTTACATTTGTCTGATCAAGTACTGAGAAAAGTAACAAAATTAGATTATGCTAAGCTCCTGTGAAATGATTAAAATTCTTAGGATTGATAATAGGTTGGAATTTCACAATGCTAATTTGATCGATTTTGCAAGATTAATAGAATCCTTGGAAACAAGCCTGTTCCTGTATCGCTAAGCAAAATGGAGTTGTTGACAGGATGAAAATGACTCTTTCAGATAAGGTGAGGTTTATGATGGTTAGATTTGAAGTCCTTAAGGTTTTATAGGGTGAAGGTTTAACGACAACTTATATGGTTAATAGAACTCATTCTAGTACTCTACAAGGCAAACTACTTGAGGAGGCGTGGTCTGATAAGTCGCCGGCTTACTGTCATTTGAATTTTTTTAGTCGTGTCGCTTACCTCATCAAAGTATTGGCAAGTCAGAGCTAAGGTCAGAAAAATATATTCTAGAGGTTCTAAGATAATTACTAGTAGGGATGTGACCTTTGACGAGTCGACATGCCTTGTTTAAGTAGTAGAAGCTTTGAGGGGTTTCTGAGGAAGGGGGAGTGGACCAAGCTACCGGTGGAGCTTAAGTCCACCCCTGACTTAACTAATGACGTTCAACTAGAAAACGAAGTAGATATGCTTTTGATTCTGAAGAAGCTATAGAAAGCAATTTTCAAAGGGTCAAAAAGAGCAACATAATACTATAGATGACTATCAACTGACTAGAAATAGGACCATGAGAGAAATAAGAGAACCATCTAAGTGTAGAGACTCATATCAAGTTCTAGTCTTTAAAGAGCCAAAATCTTATGATGAAACTGTAAGCTGCTAGTTATCTAAGAATGACAATCTTCTATGGTGAAGGAAACGAATTCCCTGATTAAGAATAAGACTTGAAAATTAGATCCTAGGCTTGGAGATAAATTCTTAGTTGATTGTAAGTGGATTTATGGTGTAAAAGAGAGAAATACTGATAAGCAACCTCTTAGATTTAAGGTCAGACTTGTTGTAAATGATTTTACCCAAAAACAAGGTATTGATTGTGATGAGGTTTTTTTTTTTTTTTTAATACACTGCTAGGTGCAAGCAACGTGCAATGCACGTTTGCCTAGTTTATATTTAAGAGCTTGTTTGGTAGGAATTTTTTGGGGGAAGAATTGATTTTGAATAGTGATATGATGGGAAATGTGTGGTTGAAAAAGAAGATAAGATTATTGATGTGACGGAAAATATTATTTTATTGAAGAATGTGTGGTTGAAAGTGAGAATTGATTTACTGTAGAATTTGAGAATCCGTACCAAACCGGGCGTTAATAGTTTTGTTTAAGAATTAATTTGTTATTAATAAAGATGTAATTTTTTTGGTTAATTAAATAATTAATGATGTAATGTTTATGTAATTGATAAATAATTAGATGTGTGATTTTGATGTTGTGATATAAGTTGGTGAGATAGAAGAAAATAAGCAAAAGTTGACAAATTTGGAGAAAATGGCTAAATTGTAAGGGATCCAAAGTTCGGGGACTAAAATATAAATACTTAAAAGTTGTGCTGAACCCCACGATGAAGATTTGAGAGTGCTCGGAGTCAATTTGATAAAGGAAGACGTCAATGGAATCAAATTTAGTCAAAAGATGATCACAAATCAATTTCCAACCAAAAAGTTATGCTCCGATATTTTAGTCTCATATTGAGACCAATTTTGGCATAGAAAGTGATCGAATTGGAGAATGATGTCTGAATCAAAGTTGTAGCCAGATGAGTTAGCTTTCCAACGTATTTTGAATCGCTTCAATCGGATATCGGAATACAAAGTTATGATAAAAACACTGAAAGAAGATGCAACTGCCTGTTTAAAACAAGAAATTCCGTTACATAGTCCGTTAAAACAACAAATTCCGTTAGTTTTTCCGTTAAAAATAAGAAATTCCGTTACATAGCCACTTTTAATATATAGATATTAAGGATAATACTCGCATTAATTACTCATTTTAATTTTGAACTTCAACAAATGAATGTTGAAACTTCTTTCGCACGTGGTGTATTAGAAGAAACTATTTATATGAGTCAACCATAAGGCTTTGTAGATAAAGGAAAACTTGATAAATGTGTTTATTAAAAAAAATAAAAAATCTTTGTATGGACTATAACAATTACCTATATAATGGTAGAAAAGATTTGATAATTTGTTTAAATCTGTTGATTTTATTAGAAGTGCTTTTGATTATTGTTTATATTTTAAAAGAGTAATAAGAATGACGTGATTGTTTATTTTCTTCTTTAAGTAGTTGATAAATTGTTAATAGGTCATGACAAGAGTGACACTAATGACATTAAAAGATCCTTAAATACTGAATTTGAAATGAAAAACTTAAGGCATTCTAAAAAAATATTTAGTATGTGTATTGTAAGAAATAGGTCAAAACAAGTTTTAAATTAATACACGTGTAAAGCATTAAATTGCAGTAACTTAATCATGATTACATAAGTTACAAAAGTATCTATCAATCTCTTATCAAAATCTATTTTACTTATTACTCAAGTAAGACAAGTGCGTCTCCTTTCCGTCTCAATATTATTCCTAAACCAAGCAATAAATATTAATTAAAATACAATAAGCAATTATTACATAATCAAGGTTGCATTAAATCTTTGAATTATATAAACAATACCTAAGCTACCTTGTTCATACTAATAATAAAGTATTTAGCCAATCATAATTGTGGAATCAAATACTTAAAAGATAAATAAATATCATCGAATTCATTACAAAGAGTAAGAAAAATAATCATAACAATTGTTGTTTTTTGACACCCAAATTCCAACAATTGAATATTCTTCAATGAATATAGATCTCTCGATCCTTTAATATTCTTCAATCTTCAAATCCCAAATTGAAGTCACAAATCTTGAGAATTTATGTAAACGGATGTGTAAATTAGCCTCAAGAATGCATCTCTAGTTTCTCTCTCTTGATTGAATCTGAATAATGGTATTTATAGGCCCCAATTCTGATCATGAATCGTGCCCAAACTTGATGAGATTCCGCATTTGACTTAAATTAGGGTTTCTGGATTTTGCCTTTTGGAAAAGCAATGTGGTTGCATTGTATTACTTCAAGCGATCACATGGTTACAATGTTTTGAGCACTGGAACTATAATTGGCTCATGTTTGATCACATGTAAATAAGCTGTTGCAATCACAGCAGCCAGCTACTTTGCAGGTCTATACATTTAAATCCTCCAATCCATTAGATTGTTCGCGTAAGTCGTCAATTTATTACATATAAATCCTTCAACTTCATAATTCAATATCTTGATTCTAAATTTCGTCCAACTATCGCACCTTTAGGGCGAGTATGGGATGGGCCGACCATTTCTGTCCTTCATCTTGTCGTGTATTCTTGTTACATTATCCCGCCTCCATACTCGGTTAAAGCGGCACGGGGAGGGATCGAATTGGATCGCGGTAGGTCTGGGCTGGGCTGGGCTTGGCAGGGCCCCTATTTAGTTTATTGCCCCATTTTATTTTTATTTTTACTTTTTTAATCTATTAAGTTAGTAAATATTATTACTATTTTTTTTTTCAATTTGCTAAGAGCAACTCACGTTCTCTTTAAAAATGATGATAAATCTTCTATTTTATTTAATAAAAAACTTAAATTTGAAATTAACTTTAAATAAAACGGGTAGCTGAGTAGGGATCATGTTTCATGTTCCTGTCCCAAACACTCTTCGGGGGCAACTACCCCTATCCCGCCCCACTCTTCAGCAGGTAATTTCGGCCCCATTCGGGGCGAGGTTTGCAAGTATCGGGTTGAACGAATTTTTTGCTATCCCTACACACCTTTTTATCAATTCATATTCCTTTTGGTCTGTTCTTGTACAATACCAAATTAAGTACCCAGCTTATACAATTACTCACAAACGTCTTTTTTTTTGTGGTCAAGATAAGTGCAATATTTACACTTATTAAACATTCTAGACTTGAACATTTTTTTATCCTCGAACAGATCAAAATACAAACTTAATTAGAGTGTAAATAAATTAACTCAACTTGATCTCTTTTGCAAGTTAGCTAACTCGAATCACGAGCCAACTTGTACGAGTCGATAACAACTCACATGATTATTTTGCTACTCGATTCACTCAAGTGACTAGCCCCACGTAACAGTCCTAGTGTCAATGACCGCATCTTTAACTATCCCCTTGACCCAATGCAGCCACAGTTTGCCCAACTTTTACCGCCATTGTAAATTTAGTTCAGTTAAAGTTGTAATTTTCCTTCCATTGTAATAGTTTGTTTCAGTTGTAAAATAGCTCTGATATTGGTAAACGTTTAGTATGATTTTTCATCATTTAAACGTCTACTCCTATCACATAGGTTTTTCTTCCGCAAGCTATTATAGATGGTATTAGTTATTCAAAAATCGTTCAAACTTACTGGTGTTCGCCCCTTTGCACCAACCATTGTAATTTTCTACTTCATCAATTGTAATTTTCACTTTCATCAACTAATAATCAATTTACTTTCAATGTGAGCTTTCTACAAATTGTAATCAATTTTTCTTTCGTCCCGAAACGATCGAGAAAAGGTGAAAGGTAGTCTAGTGGAGCAGATTACTGTTTGTCCATTTCTGTGCCAAGAACAAAGGCACCTCGTGAAAGTTGGTATCAGAGCTGTGACTTGCGACCCTCAATAAGAAAGCTATAGATCCAATTATATCAAATACTACAGAAGTCGTAGATCCTCAAAAAAGGAGTACGAAACAATGCGTGGATGCGCTTGATGAGACAACTACTAGGTTGTGTTATGTCGTGGAGGGCCTCGAGGAAAAAGTCGAGTGGTAGAGACGAAAATTCGTGAATTACACATCCAACTGGATGAAAGCGGAAAGACTTGCACAACATTGACTGAAGCTGTTGCAATCATGCCTGATCTGTAGGATGAAATGGAAGCATTGAGAGCTCAATTACAAGTACTTCAACATGCGATTGGCAATGAGCAAGCCCCTGGACAAGAGTATGTTCCCAGGCTATGAATTCTGAAATCGGGTACCTACGGAGGGGCACACGATGCAAAAGAAGTCGAGAACTTTTTGTTTGATATGGAATAATACTTTCTTGCGCCTTTGATCGAAGACAAAGCAAAAAAGGTTACAACAGTTACCGTGTATCTTGGTAGATATGTAAAACTATGGTGGCGACAAAGTATGCTGATATTCAGGCTAAAAGGGTTCGAATAGATTCTTGGGATCTCTTTAAAGAAGCGATCGGATCTCTTTTTTCCCAAAAAATGTGGATTATCAGGCACGATGGGCACTACAAGAACTGAAACATACAAGGTCCACCAGAGAGTATGTGAAAGCCTTATTAGAACATATGCTGAATATTCGAGATATGTCGAAAAATGATAAGCTATTCACCTTCATGGAAGGGTTGAAACCATGGACATGCACGAAACTTTAGAGACAAAAGGTTACTGATTTGAGTGCGGTCATGGGAGCCGCCAAATGTTTAAGTGACTATCAATCGGAGTAGAGAAAAGATCGACCTCCAAGGAATAGTCAATCTATTGGAGGTAGAAGCAGAACTTATAGACCCAGCTCGAACTCAAATGGGAGAGAGGGTTACCCTTGTAATAAGGGAGAAGTATATCAAGCCACTCGTCAGAGTAACTTTCAAGTAAATATTCAAAACAGCCGTCAAGTAAACTATAACGGTAGCAGCAGTAACAACTGAAATAAAGGAAAAGCAATGGAGTGCAGATCTGATGCCACTCCTAAATTGATGTTCTTTTATGTGAAGGACCTAATCGAGTGGCGGAATGCCCTCAGAAAAAAGATGGAGAATGCATATTGTCAACTAGCGAGTGGTAGAATGAGTTCAAAGTAAGATGTCCCACAAGCTAGCTGTTACGGTGAGATCGACTCCGAAGATGATGACGATGTAGTTGGCGCATTCTCACATCAGTGTAATATACTATTGTACCGAGCTACTAAAAAATGATGATGTTTCCTCGAAGGAGGTAAAGATAGAAAAATTGAAAGCTCGTATTTGTAAGGCTAAAGGTCTAATGTACATTGATGTAAAGATCAATGGAAAGCCAATCAGGGCTATGGTAGATACTGGTGCTATCCAGAACTACCTCGCAAGTATCGAAGTGGAGCGACTCGGACTTGTTCTGGAGAAAGGTAGTGGAAAAGTCAAAGCAATCATTCCACTGCTTAACTTATAGCTGGAGTAGCAAAATCTGTGTTGCTCAAAGCTGGTCCTTTTGAGATAAGGATAAACTTGTCTGCAGTTCAGATGGATGACTTCAAGCTTATTCTGGGATTGGAATTTCTTCGGCATAGTAAGACAGTAATGTTGCCATATTTCGATTCATTAATGATGATAGGTAGAAAATCGTGCTTTATCCTTACACATGCTGGGAAGATCAAGAAGAGTATCTCGACTGGGTTTCAAAAGAAATGAACCCTCATTTTTGTGTACTCTTCGATTAGAGGAGATCGAAGAGGCGATTGGCCTATCCCAAAAATAGCCAGAAGGCTTATTAAGGAATTTGAGGACATCATGCGGATGAGTTATCAAAGAAAACGCCACCAAGGAGGGCGATTGATCATGAGATTGAACTTATTTCAGGTGCCAAACCTCTCACCAGGGCACACTACCGTATGTCTCAGTCGGAGCTTGAAGAGTTTCGAAAATAATTAGGAGAAATGTTGGACAGTAGGATTATCGTGCCTACGAAGTCACCATATGGAGCTCCAGTGTTGTTTCAGTAAAAGGCCGATTGATCTTTTAGAATGTGTTGTGACTATCAAGCCTTGAACAAGATAACTGTGAAGAATAGCTATCCTATTCCGCTGGTTGCGGATTGGTTCGACTGACTAAGTCGGGCGAGATATTATACAAAGATTGATCTAAATTCCGAACAGGGAGGGATATGAAGTAAAGACTACGGTTATAACAAGATATGGAGCCTTTGAATTTAAAGTGATGCATTTTGGCTTAACAAACGCTCCAACAACGTTTTGTATGATGATGAATCAGGTACTTCATGGGTTCTTGGATGATTTTGTGGTGGTGTGCCTGGATGACATAGTAATCTATAGCGAGACATTGGAGGAACATGTGCAACATGTGAGTAGGTTTTCAATCGGCTACGAGAGAATGAACTCTATGCCAAATCTTCTAAATACTCATTCGCTCAAACTTCTATTAGTTTGTTGAGTCACATCATCAAACAATGCAAAATATAAATGGATTCGAAGAAAGTACCAGCCATCAAATATTGGTAACCACCAAAGAATGTCCACGATGTACATTCATTTATTGGGTTATACAATTACTATCGAAGATTTGTGAAATGGTACTCAGAAATTACACTGCCACTTACCGAATTGACAAAGAAGGATAAGGATTGGGACAGGTCATCCCAATGCCAAAATGCTTTTGAGAAGTTGAAGAAATCTATGTGGACGAACTCGGTGTTAGCCTTACCATATATGACTAAACGATTTGAAATTCATACCGATACTTCAGATTTTGCACTTGGTGGAATCCTTATGCAAGAATGACATCCAGTTGCTTATGAGAGCCGAAAGCCGAACCAAGTAGAACGTCGTTACTCGGCGTATGAAAATGAGTTGTTGGCGGTAGTCCATTGCCTTACAGGATGGCGTCACTATTTGCTTGAGTCTTCATTTATTGTGAAGACAAATAATACTGTGGTTAGTCACTTCATGTTCTAACCGAAATTATCAAGCAAGCAAGCTCGTTGGCAGGAACTTCTTTCAGAGTTCAATTTTATGCTAGAATATCGTCTCGAATCTAGTAATCATGTTACTGATGTTCTTATTTATCGAGCCAACTTGGGCACCATTTGCTCTATGACTGCTTTTTCAGGGAGCACGGTTACCACAAATACAATGGGCCAAATTCAGGCACTTTTGGATAAGGACTCGACTACTCAATATTTGGTCGACCTCATCAAGCAGGGCAAAACTCGTTAGTTTTGGCTCAATGGGGTCCTAGTGAAGTCTAGGGGAGACCGCCTATATGTTCCTAAGGTCGAAGATTTGAGGAAATCACTAATAATGAAATGCCTCGACACGATTTAGGCAGTGTATCTTGGAGAGGAACGCACTTTTGCACTACTACAACATGCATATTACTGGCCTCAAATGCAGGACAACATTGCAACTTATGTGAAAAACTATCTTATTTGTCAGCAAGATAAGACAGATCATTAGAAAAAGGCAGACTTGCTTAAGCCCCTTTCAGTCCCAACTAGGCCATTCAAGAGTGTATCGATGGACTACATTGTTGGATTGCTAAAAGTTGGATATTTTGGCACTATCATCGTCGTGGTAGACCCAAGTATGTATCAGCTGAAGAAATGACTCAACTTTTCTTCAAACATATTGTCAAATACTGGGGACTGCCTAAAGACATCATCAGTTGTTCAAACTTCTTGGTTCAACTTTGAGTATGAGTTCTATTTTCACCCACAATCTGATGGATAGACGGAGCACTTCAATTCTATGTTGGAAGAATATTTTCGATACTTTATCTCTATTTCGCAGAAAAATTGGGTGAAACTTTTGGATGCGGCTCAGATTTGCTCCAATGCCCAAAAGAGCTTTTCCACCAATAAGAGTCCTTTTGAGATTGTGACTGGTCAGCAACCGTTACTCCCTCATACTGTGGATATCGATCAAAGTACCAAGTTCTCTCAAGCGAAAAACTTCTCTTAAGAGTGGAAACAAAATATTGAAATTGCTCGGAGTTATCTTGTGAAAGCTTAAAAATGGTATAAGTTTGCAGATTTAGAGTGCCTTTCTTTGAAATTAATGTTGAAGATCTGGTAATGGTCAAATTTCCCCGACAGAAACTGTTATAAACCGACAACAGGGAAAGATTCAAAATTGATACAAAAATATATTGGACCATTACCCATCGTGAAGAGGATTGGAGGAGTCGGATACAGAGTTGCACTCCTTCATGGTGCAAAATCCACAAGATCCTTAATGTGGTGTACTGAAGCCATACTTTGCAAACAAGGAGGATGCATCTAGAAATGAACCGAAGTGAACTGAGAAAAGCCGAAAAGAAGGTTTCTGACGCTATACTGGACCATCGTATTACTCGAGCTTCTAGAAAATATCATCAAGAGTACTTGGTCAAATGGAGTGGATGCAACAACGAGGAGAATACTTGGGAAAGAGAAAAAGACATTGGAGCCTTCAATACATTAATTGAAGCATATTATGCACCGATGGCACCGATGACATCGCCAAAACAAATGGGGGAGAATGTTAAGAACCACAACTTTAACTAGCCCCTTGACCCAATCACAGTCGGAGTCTGCCCAACTTCGACTGCACATTATAAATATTAGTTCAGTTGAGTTGTAATTTCCTTTCCATTGTAATAGTTTATTTCGGTTGTAAAATATCTCTGATATTGGTAAACGTTTAGTATGATTTTTCGTTATTTAAATGTCTACTTCTATCACTTAGGTTTTTCTTTCGCAAGCTATTATAGGGAGTATTAGTCATTCAAAAATCTTTCAAGCTTATTGGTGTTCGCTCCCTGTACCAGCCATTGCAATTTTCTGCTTTCATCAATCAATGATCAATTTACTTTCAATGCGAGCTTTCTACAAATTGTAATCAAATTTTCTTTTATCCCGAAATGATTGAGAAAAGACAGAAGGTAATCTAGTGGAGCAGACTACTGCCGCACAATGTCCCTTTCTGTGACAAGAAGAAAGACACCCCTCGATCTCTTTTGCAAGTTAGCTAACTCGACTCACGAGCCAACTCATACGAGTCGATATCAGCTCACATGATTATTTTGCTACTCGATTCACTCAAGTGACTAGCCCCACTTAGCAGTCCTAGTCTTAGTATGCATAGAGTAGGCTCAACTAAGGCAGTTGCATAAGACTCTAAATTTAGGTAATGCCCCTAAATTTTATAAACATTTTCATTTTAAATAGTATTTCCAATTTCTTACACTTATTTTTTTTTTTTTTCATGAATTTGGAACTATCTCGTCAAACTAAAATACGTTGATGAGAATGTCGATTGCATTTAAACAACTCTATTAAATTTTGCACCTTACACTATGTTTGATATAGATTAAAATTAGTTTTTTTACTATATTTTTATAAAAATTGAGGAAATGCGTGGTTGAAAAGTTATAGGTTCCATAAAATGTGTGATTAAATTTAATTGTTGATTTCAAATTTTAATCTGAATCAAACATGGGGCTTAATGTGAGTTTTTCTAGTACATTCGGACTCTAGTCTTCTTTACCAACCTGCTTGATTGACGTGGATAACATTTTAATAAAAGGGCACTATACTCATAAATGAATTAATCTACTTGTACATTCTTTGTGTACATCTTGGATGACATTTCAATATGTCAAAATCGATATCATTGATTGTTTTAAGTGTTAGACAAATTAATAATAAATTTGTATGCCACGTGATGGAATGTAAACTAGCATGTCAATCAGAATGTAAGTATATAAAAATTACTCATAAATTTCCATTTCATAAAATTTGTGGTGAAAAGTAAATTTTATTTTTGCTATAAAATAGACTAGTTAAGCCTCTGTTTGAGAATAATATATAAACAATTTAATTTATAAATAGCTAAAAATGAATGAATAAAGGTATAACTCTAAAGGTCTCTTTAAATATAACGTGTGTGTGTGTGTGTATATATATATATATATATATATATATATATATATATATATATATATATATATATATTAATTTTAGAGAGTCGATACTTAAAAATAAGTTAGAAGATACTCTATTTTAATTTTATAAAATAGACAATGAGTTTGATTCTCCAAATTTCAAATTCACTCATTATTCTTAATTTACAATGATTGCATTTAATAAATCACATATTTCAATACTCTACTTTTTAAACTATTATTCAAACCACATTTAAATTAATTGGTCAATTAACATATAAAAAATTATGTTGAATAAAATATGAAAAAAAAATATTTCTTGAGAAAACAAAATGAAGAGCCAAAATAGAAATCTTATTAGAGTGTATAAAAAATGGGGAGAATTGCAGCCATAATATCAAACTTTTCATTTAGTAATAGAGTGACTCTAATCTTTTATTTAACCTTTCAGAAATTCTCACTTAGAGTCCAAATTGATAGTTTCTGTTAGTTCCTCAGTTCATTGACTAAAAATCAACGTCCTGACCAAATGTCGACTGATTTTATAAAGGTCAAAAAGGCCAATTTATATTTGACTTTTAAATTTAAGGGTAATTATATTAACGCCACAATTTTTATTTTTTGCACTACATTTCAATTGCATTTATAATTTTTAATATTTTTTTATTATAACACTTATAACTCTAACGATTTTTCATGTCATTCTTATCCTCAAACTATTATTCAAACTACATTTTTAAAGCATGAAAATAAAATATTTTGACATAAATCATCATCAAAGACAAGACATACTGATTAATAGAAGATTAAAGATAAAAATTCGACGAAAAAAATTAAAGCAAAGATTGAGAAGTTGCAATTAAAATGCGGGTATCAAATAAAAATTATGATGACAATATAATCACCCTAAATTTAAAGATATTCTCTGTAATATATAATACGCCAATGCTCTAATATTTATAACTTTATTGAGACAATCGGATATGAAGTTTGATCATTAACAAATGATTTATAAATTTTGTCAAACGGAATAATTTAATTAAAATGTTTTTTTACCAATTAAACTTTGGCTGTGCATGCAAGACTGTGAGTGCTTAGCTGTAATAGCACCTTCGTACTGCGCGACCTTCGAAATTATTAGGCCGGTAAAGTCCTCATGCTCAGCCGCAGCAAAAATTATCCTCCGCCCCCGCGAAGTTCTTCCCTCAATTAAACGGATCAAATTATTGTCGTATTTTAACAAATATGAATTCTTATTGAGAACAAAATTAAATCATTCGATTATGCTCCCACAATCTGATTCCCCAAATCCCAATAATTCCGCTCCCCTTCTCTCCTCGCCGCCGGCTGCACCATTTTCCGATGAAGATTTCTTCTCCACCACTACCTCCGTGGCCTCGGGTTCCACCTCATCCGACTCCAAGCCGCCTTCCCCGACACAGTCCCTACCCTCTCAGATCCCCATCAAATGGCCTCCGGACGGAGAGCTAACCTTATCTTGGGTCACTGACCTGATGCAGGCCTTCGAATGGGCCTCCAGAGCGCTACCGCCCTCGGAGTTTGCCTCTTTGCTTCCGGTCGAGGTCTTTGATAAACTTGTGCTTACGGCGTCCAAGATTTTGCATAAAGAGCCCAATTGTGTTCAAATTGATTCGGAATCGGGTTTGGGTTCAGATTCCCGAGTAGTGGTGGTTGGTGATGTGCACGGCCAGTTGCATGATGTTCTGTTTTTGCTTAAGAACGCGGGATTCCCGGGCGAGGACCGGTTTTTTGTGTTCAATGGAGATTATGTGGACAGAGGTGCTTGGGGTCTTGAGATTTTTCTACTGTTACTGGCGTGGAAGGTAAAAGTTATAATCTTGATTACTAGTTTTGATCTCAATGACTGTTTGTAGTGTAAGATAGTGACCCAAGTTTGATCTTTTCTGGTTCTATAAGAACCAAAAAACTTTGAAAAAAATCTGAAAACCTAAAAAATATGGACAAAAAGAACTAAAAAAATCTGAAAATCTGAAGATCGGAAAATCTGAAAATTGAGTGGGGGCGTGCGGCCCCCACTGGGCCTCATGTAGGTCCGCCCCTGGCTGTATCAACTATGTGCATTACACCAAATACTTAAGGTTTGCATTACCTCAAAGACTTGCGTTTGTGTTATATGGTAAAATGAAAATCAAGAAGATTAATCAACATCCATCTCTTCTCCCTGTTGAGGAAACCATGCTACTTCTGCACTGTTCTGGGAAGCAAATTTGCTGCAAATGCCAACTTCTACTTTTAGTTTTTTTGGACACTTATTGCTATGCCTGAGCCTGACCCTGGTTGGAGCTGTGGTTGTGTTTGACCCCAGTTGGAAAACATAACAAACAACAACAAAGAGAACAACAAGCTAAGCCTTGCTCCAATGAACTTGGGGTTGGCTCTATGAATCCTTTATTGTCATTTGGTTCCATCTACAACTACTTCAATCTTTTGCATTCATTTCAGGGCATGTTAAATCTAGTATACGTCTTGTTCTTCTAGAATGTTATGCCAAGATAACATAGCATTTGTGAAGGAGATCTTGTCAATGTTTAAAGATGTACAGATATAGTAGGACTAAATGGAAAGTGAAATGGTCCCATTGCCACTGCATTTCATTCCTTCTTCTAGACTTCTAGTCATTCTTTAGCGTTTTAGATGTCCCTGATTTTTATATTTCCATTCATTATGAGTTAGGGGTATCTCTTTAATTTCCATTTTTTTAAACTCTGCAATCTGCGCAGTCTTCCAGAATTATTCTGAGTTCAGTTCTACCTGCATTTTCGATTTTTCCTGATAGTATAAAATTATGTTATATTCGATCTAGTTACTGGTAGCCGGGAAAAGGTCCCGTGTCCTAATTGGATAAAAAGATCTTTTGGAGTCAATGAATATGATCATAATCTTCTTTAGTTAATACATGTCTGAATATGGAGTAGATACAAAGCTTTGAGCTTCTCACGAAAATTTCTGATGATGTTTCTTCTTCTTTTGTCTTTCACTAATTTCAAACCTCAAAAGTCATAAAGCTTATTTACAGTACTGCCCAGTGAATTAACCATAAGTTTGCTACTTTGGAATCCCAGAATTTGAACTGCTATTTCTGGGACCACAAGTTGTAACGATCCAAATTTTTACCTTTGAAATTATTATAGATGTACCGTAAATAATACTTTCATAAACAAAAGAAAGACATAATATTTTCTTAAAATGTAAAGATTTAAAATTAGTTTAAAGAGAAATACGATTAAGATTACTAAAAATCCTAAAACGACATAATTTATTCTTCCTTTTCACCAATGCAAGCACTATCCACTTCCGACCACCTCGAACCCGCCTTTTTTAGTTACCTATAAAAGAATTTAACATATACACGTGAGACATAAATTTCAATAAATGAATAATAACGAATTGCATTTCGTATTTAAATACGGAAAATCATAACATACATATTTTTTTTTTTTGAAAGGTAATCAAAATTTTATTAATCAATGCATAATACACGGGGAATGTATAATCATTTCAAGTCAGAAAAGAATGACATGAAATTAGGCAGCCCATCTATATGCCTAATAGCCGCTACATTAAACCAAGTAAATAATGTCAAATAAAACAATTCCCTAATCTGCGCTTTTGTCCGTGATTGGTCTTCAAAACAGCGGTTGTTTCTTTCTCTCCACAAGCACCAAACGATGCAACCCGGAATAAGGTCCCAAACAAGTTTACTATCCTTATCTCGAAACTTTCTCCTCCAAGCCTTTAACATGTCCTCCATGCGCCTGGGCAAAACCCAATATTACTATGAATTACCAAATGTTTTCGAAATCTTTCCGTCCGATACAGTGCAAATGTTTCCATGTGTTGTGACGCCAAAATATCATTCCAAAGTAAGCGAGCGGCATCACAATGAAGAAACAAATGGTCTATCGTCTCCCCGTCCCTCCTACACATGTAGCACCACTCTGTAACATAGAAACCCCTTGTTCGAAGATTGTCCACCGTCAACACCTGTCCTCTGACCACTGTCCAAAGTAAAAATGCCACTCGAGGGGGCAGTTTACATTTCCAAACCATCTTCTAGGGGAATGAACTCTCTTCAATACTCAATAAAGATCTAAAATAAGTGCGAACTGAGAAGATACCATCACTTGTCAATTTCCACCTGCTACAATCACCCTCTCCAACCCTGATAGGAACCTCATATAAAGATGTCAAAAACAACGCATAATCATCCAATTCCCAGTCCTGCAAACCCCGACCAAAAACAATGTTCGAACTGGAGCTCCCATTATGGAAGTCTAAGACATCATCCACCATGGCAGACGGTTCCAAAGCAATTCGGTACAAAGAAGGAAATCCCAATTTAAGCGGTTGATGTCCACACCAACAATCATCCCAAAAACTGATGGAGTTGCCATTCCCCACTATAAAAGTCAATCTGTCCCGAAAGTCACTCCACCCTCGTCGAATATACCGCCACAAACTCACCCGTAAGAGCCACGTCTCTCACCCGAGCACCAACCCCCCTCCATGACGCCATATTTAGCCCCTATAATTTCTCTCCAAAAACTCTCCCTCTCAACTACAAATCGCCAAAGCCATTTACCCAACAAGGCCTTATTAAACAGAACAAGGCTTCTCAAACCGAGACCACCGGATCTAATAGGAGAACAAACAACACGCCAGTTAACCAAATGTAGTTTCCTCTCCTCCCCTAAACCTCCCTAAAGAAACTCTCTTTGGATCCTTTCTAACCTTTTTGCCACTGCGCCAGGAATAGGAAACAATGACATGAAATAAGTAGGGAGATTCGACAAAGTGAACTTTATGAGAGTAAGACGACCTCCCTTTGAAAGGTACATACGCTTCCAACCCGCAAGCCTTCTCTCCATAGCGTTACTAAACTCCGATCCTTTGAACTTACACATATAGAACTCTTATCATAATCATAACTTGAATTTCCATATCATCATATTCATAACATAAATTTTCGTAATTCCAATATTGAAAAAACAATTCGTATTACTACACGTACAATTGTATGGAAGAAGATAAGGGTAAATCGAAGAAATTGCCTTATTAGACTTTCACTCCAAAATTTCTTGGACACCATGCATGCTAAACTTTGTTATGTGAAGATGTGTACGTGGAAGATGAGTTGAGAAGAAGAGAGATATAAAGTACAATATAAGTTGTGTATGAGTTTAAGTGATGTGAGGGGGTATAAATAGGGGTTTATAAGGTTTGACCTCTTTACATATTTTTCGCACTAGAATCAATTAAAGCATAAACAGAAGTGCGAGATATAATCATGTTACCCACTACGACGTTGCGATCCCGGTCCTCTTCTTGCTCTGTGAGTGCATACACCTTAATTTGGCCTCTAGGGGGATTCCCAGGCTTCTGTTGCTGCTGCGGCCTATGATGCTCGGACTCTTCGAAATAGTTGGAGTACCCGTGTCGGATACGACACGATCTGGGTATGAGTATGGAATATGTGTCGGATCCTCCAAGTTTCATCCGGACACTTCATTGTTTTTGCTTCTTCTTCATTCTTTTTCTTCTTTCTTCTTTTTTTTCTTTCCCACTTTTGCTCTCTCTAAGCCTAGCGTCGTCACCGAGAGGGTGAAGAAAGACGGCGACGCTAGATTTTCCCTTCTTTTTCTTCTTCTTTCTTTCCATTTGCTTCTTTTTTTTTTCCTTCTCTCTCTTTATAGGTGGTGTAGGGTTTTATTTGTATAAAATGAAAATGGGTTCTATATAGTGCTACTTAGTACTCCACTAAGTTCAAATTACAATCTAATTCCTCATTTTTTATTTTATATAAAATTTAGTAATTCTCATTATTGAAAACTAAACCTCAAAATTCTATTTTATTTGTCTTAATCCTTTATTAAATACTCATTTTCTTCATTGTGAATAATTAATTTTGATCTATTCAAAATGACATCTTGGATTAGTAAAAAATTGAAATTTGAAAGACGTATCCACGTACCCGTGTCCAAAATTTGGACTCTTTTTAGCCATGTCCCCATATCCTACATTTTAAAAAATAAAAGATCCGACACTTAGATACGTACCCGTACCCGATATCCGTTCCCAAGTCCTAGCATCATAGGCTGCGGCTTCTGTCCCTTAGGGCATGTCTTTGCCATATGGCCAGTTTAATCATAATTGAAGCATATACCAGTCCCATGAGGCATGCTCTAGCATGACACTTTTGGCACTTGCCGCAAGTTGGATACTATTGATAATTATTCACACTTGGGTCTCCTTTATACTTCTTTACGAAGTTCTGTTT
Organism: Fraxinus americana; assembly: GCA_035079005.1. Lineage (NCBI taxonomy): Eukaryota > Viridiplantae > Streptophyta > Magnoliopsida > Lamiales > Oleaceae > Fraxinus > Fraxinus americana. The sequence goes on along the minus strand of CM068706.1, from coordinate 12,645,389 downwards.
CCCTTTTCCTTTGTAATCCTCCCACTATGCGCTTTTCTGGCTGTACATGCTATTGGTTCTCCCCACTTGTTTGATGCTTGAAATCTGCCAACTGCGCCTTTGCTAACACTTCATGGTAGGTTCTCAGTTGAAGTATTACCAAAGCTTGCCTTAGGTTATCTCTCAGCCCCTCTTCAAAACGTATCGCCTTTTTCTCTTCCGTGTCCACAAGTTTAGGGACATAATGTGATAATTCCTCAAATTTCCTCTCATACTCAATTAAGGACATCGAGCCCTAAACTAAATTGAGGAACTCTTTCCTTCTGATTGTGGACTCCCATGGGGTAATAATTCTTCAGGGAATGTTCCTCAAATTCGTTCATGTCAGATTTGTCCGTGAGCTCTCAATCTTGAGGTTGAGTCCCGCCAGCACATGACACCTTTCTTAAGCATAAATGTTGCGCAGGTAACCTTCCTACTATCTGGACGGTCAATGCAAACCAAAAATCCTTTCTTTTCCGACCAACCTATCCTTGGCTTCCAATGGGTCGATGCCACCCTCGAAGGTTGGGGGGTTCTGTTTCTTGAAAAGTTTCACGATAATAGCATCAGTATTGCTGTTGTCCTCTCTCGCCGCTGGTGCATGCGACTGAGGTGGCAGTGATTATGGTAGCGGTGTCAGTTGTTGTGGTGGTGTTTGCTACGGCATCGTTGCTTGGACGAATGTGCTCATCATAACTAGAAATTAATGAGCAAACGGTGGGCCAATGCTACTAGGTTGGGATTGTTGGGGCTGTTCACCATTGTTGTTTGCTCTTGTTCCTCGGGGTGCTATAGCCTTAATAAACAATATTACAATAAGTAAAGATTAAATGAGGAAACATTTTCATATTTTCTTCTTAGAATCTTAATGATTTCATAAAGGTGCGAAGGGCATTCCCTCCATCCAAGAAAGAAAAGGAAAATCTACTAGATAAAAGGATTGCAAGGTATAACAAGCGTCCAAGCAAACATAGGAAATCATATAGTAAACAAGAATCGAAACATAAAACTATAATCTAGTAGTTTCTCCTAGTGCTCTTGTCCTGTTTCAATTCTAGGTCCTCTAAAGGGTAGCGGTTTGGTTCGTACCCCTTGAGCCTTTCAATTACTCTATAGTCTTTGCATTGATCCTCCACTTCTCTCTAAGGCAGCAAATAAGGTGTTCGGCAGATATCTGCCGGTCATACATCAAATCCAGTTCAACGAAGTTTCTCCAATATTCGGTAAGGGTTTCGAGGAGGGGGAAAACGACTTATCCCTGTTAAACTCGTGTCCATTAAGTACGAAAGTTATAAAAAGCTTAATCAGTATCACTATTCATAGTTAGGATTTCAGAAGGATGGAAGCCTCTCAACTTAAAAGTTTCCTACAATTGAAATTTTCACGAAATGAGAGTTTCTGAAAATGGAAAATATACGAAAGGTATCTATTTTTTTTAAATAAAAATTTTATGAAATAGGAATTGAAATAGATTTTTCTTAAAATAGAGATAGAAGCTCCTAAGATAGGGATTTTTAAAATAAAGTTTCTAAAGTCGAATATTCTTAAAAGTTTCTAAAAATGAAGTTTGGAAATCTTATTAAATTTGGAGTGAGTTTGTAATATTACTTTCGTTTTATTAACATGAATAATGCTCGATTGAGTGGCTCCCAGGTGGGGGAGGGAGGAGGGGGGGGGGGGGGGTTCAAAAGTGAACTACTTAAATCCCAAACTTTCCTTAGATAGTTTAGGTCTTTTAGACAAAACCCTTTTGTTTTTTTTTTTTGATAAGTAAGCATGTAAATTTTCTAAATCAAAAATAAAAGATAATGCACAAAAAGTGCATTATCATGTTAAACAAGATAGAAACGATAAAAAATTCGGCTACCCTTCTATCGGACTAACGGTTGCAGCCTTAAACCAACTTACAAAGTCGAGTAAAACATTTCTCTGTTGTCCGTATTTGGTCTTCAAAGCATCTACCATTTCTTTCTCTCCACACACACCAAACGATGCATCCTGGAATGAGATCCCAAACAAGTTTGCTATTCTTATCTCGAAACTTTCTGTTCCATGTCCACACCACTTCCTTGATATGCCTTGGGAACACCCAACTCATGTGTTGCGGAGCCAGAATATCATTTCACATCCAACGACCACCATCACAATGAATGAACAAATGATCGACCGTTTCTCCATCCTTCTTACACAAATAGCACCACTCCGTTATACAATAGCCTTTTCTTCGAAGATTATCCGCCGTTAACACCTGTCCCCTTACAACCGTCCACAGTAAGAAAGCCACCCTTGGAGGTAATTTACTTTGCCAAACCCTTTGCCAAGGAAATGAACTCTCAATCGGTTCCAATAAGGATCTGAAATAAGTACGAACAGAAAAGCCAAGAAAACTCGAACAATAAGGAAAGGAAAACTCGAACAATAAGGAAAGGAAGTACTTAGTATAATTTTTTTAAGGCTATTATTTGATCGAGAAATTTTCTAAGGTCGACTATTCTCATATGTTGATATCTTTCCTAACATATTCAATAGTCTAAAGTTACATAATATCGTAGAATTATCATTTTCATAACTAGATTTTTTTTGAAGTTTAAACTTTCGTAAATCTACACTTTCAAAAATTAGGAAGTTTCCATAATTAGGCACATATAAAGAGAAACTTGTATGTAAATAAGCACATTTTCATAAGTAAACAAAATTCGAACATATTTATTCACATAATCGTGCACAAACATGGTTAAATTTTTATAAACTAGCACGTTCTAAACATGGGTAAATATAGTGAACATGGTTAAATATAATCGCCATTATATAATAATAACATTAATGGTCTGTTTGATTGCAATAATGAAATTTGGTTGGAAAGAAAATGAATTTTAGGGAATTATATTGCCTAAAACTTGTTTTACTGGGAATTGTCAATTAATTGTGTTTGATTGGTATAATTTGTCACCTGAAAAATATTGAAATTTTAGATCTTTTAGTATTCGTTTGACTTTGTTTTTCATGAAAATTGTCCATTAAAGGGATATAATTTGTTACAATTGGGGATAAAATTTGTTTCCATTGCAAAAAAAAAAAAAAGTTGCCTAGAAAAGATTTTCCCACCAAAAGTGGTGGGAAAATCTTTTCCTTAAAAATCAAGAAAATGTGAGCATGTGGGTGAAAGATGGAAAACTAATTCCATGGAAAATTTGGGTAATCAAACATGCAAAAAGGTGGAAAAAGGAATTTAATTTTCATCTTCCAGGGAATTGAAGTGCAATCAAATAGGGCAATAATGTAATTACATGTCTTTCTACTTGATTCGAGAGCATTGGAGTTTGAAAATTGGCATCGCGTGGTGGTGATGTAATAAACTTTAAATCTGATTTTTTTGTTACTGTTCACAGAAGTGAACAATTTTTTAACCGTTCATTGCGTGAATAGTAACTACATAGTTTCTATTGTAAGAAAACATTTCTTTTTTATAAAAATCTGTTTCTGTGAACAGTGACTTTTCATTGTTCACAAATAGTGAACAGTGTTTTCTAAAAAAACTTTTTTTTGAAAAAAATTTAGTCTACAGAAATATGAACTTGCTCTGATATCATGTTGTAACGATCCAAATTTTTACGTTTGGACTCATTATACATGTACCATATAGAATACTTTCATAAACAAAAGAAAGATAATATTTTCTTAAATTTAGTTTAGAGAGAAATACGATGAACATCACTAAAAATCATTAAACTACAAATTTATTCTTCCTTTTCACCAATGCAAGAACAATCCACCTCGGACCACCTCGAACCCGCCTTTTAGTAACCTATAAAAGGTTTTAACATACATGTGAGACGTAAATGTTAGTAAGCCCCTGTTTGGCCCCCATTATTTTGCATTTTTGGGGGTTGAAAATTTTTAGAATAGTGATTGATGGGAGAATGTGTGGTTGAAATTTTTTTGATTTGTGTGTAATATTATTTTATTTGATGAATGTGTGGTTGAAATGAAGAGAGAAAAATTTAATGTAATGTAATTTAATGGGGGTTAAACAAGGGCTAAATGAGTACATCTCATATTTAAATACGGAAAATTATTAATATGGAGACACGGGAATTAAAATCTGAACTTCATGGCTATAATTCCCGTGCGTGGCGCTACTAAACTCCGGTCCTTTGAACTTGCAAATATAGGACCCTTATCGTAATTATAAATTAGATTTTCGTATCATGAAATAAGTTACAGTTGTATGAAAGAAGATAAACGTAAATCGAAGAAATTGCTTTGTGAGATTTTCACTCCAAAATTCCTTGGACACCGTGTGCGCTAAATTTTGTAATGTGAAAATGTGTGCGGAAGATGAGTTGAGATGAAGAGAGATATAAAGTACAACATAAGTTGTGTGTGAGTGCAAGTGATGTGAGGGGGTATAAATAAGGATTACTAAGGTTTAACCCCTTTACGTATTTTTGGTACTAACGTTCATTTTTTTATTAATGCCACACATTTTTCCATATAAAATTTAATCAATCACTCAACTAATTATCCAATTAAATATATTAATAAATATATAATTGCTACTAATAAAATATTGCCATGTAATTACACATTTGATTTAATTTTGTCAAATTAAATATTTTATCATACCATATAAAAATGTGAGATTGTTAATTGTACATGCATAAATAATGTTTCTAATTTTTAATAGATGAAAGTTTCTCTAATTATAATAATTAACAAATCGAGTAGGTTAATTTGCATGCAATATTTATATCAAATCATGCAATCACATTTAATCAAAGTAGAAATTAAGTTACTTTCCATAATCTCAATACGGCAACCCCATAATCTTTTCCTTGACTAAACATGACAATTCCATGATAATTTCTTTACCAAAATTTAAAATTCAAAAAGTGCACATCCCATCCTTCAACTATGGAAAGTTATCAATTTGGTCCTTCAGTTTTAATCGAGTATAAAGAAACTTTTAGGATATTTTACAAGTAATTTTTATGTGGATTCTATCTATATATGTATATTTTGACGATTTTTTAACTTAATGATCTTCACTTGAGGGATTTCTTGCATTATATATGAAGAGTATTACCTTATACAACTATGGTATCAATCTAAATATGGTAGATGTAATCAACCTAATATGGTAAATACAATTATATACATAATTATGTTAAGTTATAATCTTCGCCAATATTTGTGATTTTCGTCAATATCTATGATCTCTATCGATCTCATTGACACTCCCTCAAATTGATGCTAGATGATCAAGAAGTATCAATTTGTTGACAAGAAACTGATGTACAAAAGAACTAAAAGGCCAAACTCCAATGAGCAACCCAAAAATAACAACACTTGTAGGCAACAATCCACCCTTCCAACATAAGCTTCAATGAACTGCATACAAAAGAACTCAAAAACCCATAAAAGAAAATTATGTAGCAAGAGATCTCTATTTTTTTAATTTATTTTTTTGTTTTTTTTAACGAGAGGGAACTGTAAAATAGAGATAGATATTAGGTAGATCAAAATAGGTTTGGGATGTCGGGAATTGCACCGCACTCAACACACCGAAAAGTCACGTTGACAAAAATTGTTATCCGTTGACCACCACAAGAAAACCACATTTGAGAGGCCGAGTTATGCCCAAAGAAAATCGAGGATTCAGTATAAAGTCTACGAGGTAGTCTTTGATATTAGACAAACTTTTGACTAAATGATCTTTCCTTGAGGGATTCATTGCATTATATAGGAAGAGTATTATCTTATACAACTATTGTATAAATCTAAATATGATAGTTGTAATCAACCTAAATATGGTAAATACAATTATATACATAATTAAAGTCATAATGTTTGTTAATCTCCTTGATCACAGTCGATCTCATTGACATATTCTAGTACATTTTCAATATAATCTTTATATCTAGTAGAATCCATTAAGATTTATGTTCCTCCGCTCTTATCACGAGATTGTTTCCATATTCTTAGATAATGAACTTTATTTATACAATTTAACTACATATTCAGAAATACATGTTCGGAATGTAACTGTACTTCGAAATTGTAATGGACTTCATATTCTGTAGGTTCTTATGCCTCACAGGGTATATTTGCTTCGGGGAAATCATGAGTCAAAATATTGTACATCTGTTTATGGATTTGAGAAAGAAGTCTTGATCAAGTACGGAGATAGCGGAAAACATGTCTACAGGAAGTGTTTAGGCTGTTTTGAAGGACTTCCTCTTGCTTCCATTATAGCTGGGCGTGTTTATACAGCACATGGAGGGCTTTTTCGCGGTACAGTTGTCACCCCATCAAAAAGGGCTAAAAAGAAGAATCGTAAAGTAGTTCATAATCCTGAAGGCAATGCTTTAACTCTTGGTTCCTTGGAAGAGTTGGCCAAGGCTAGGAGATCTGTCCTTGATCCTCCTTGGGAAGGTTCAAATTTGATTCCTGGTGATGTTCTTTGGTCAGATCCATCAATGATCCCTGGTCTTTCCCCAAATAAAGAGAGAGGCATTGGTCTCTTGTGGGGTCCAGATTGTACTGAAGAATTTTTGAAGAAGTTCAATTTAAAGGTGACTGCATTCTATCCAAGAAACATTTTTCTCATTTCCTGTTCCATATCATATTGCTTATGATAGGCATTTCTGCCATTCTTTTCTCCTTCTCTCTTTGAACTTAATCGAGAAAGTGTGATATGAACTAGCTTAAGTTGGGAGAAAAATGCAACTCGATATCTACTTATGTTATTGCAGTATATTGATGCGCACAACTGTTAGATTACACTGATGGTTTCTTTCTTTCTGCTGCTGTTCACATCATCATCTAGGATGATATAGAAAGTGAAGACTTGAAGTTTCAGTTTCCATTTTTCAATATTCTTGTATCCTCTTTCATGGTTCATCTAGTTTATGTGAGACATTTGAAAAGTCAAAATGAGCTTTTAGTATTCTTGTATCCCATTTGGTATGACTTTTGAAAAGTCAAAAGGTGCTTTTGAGACCACCTAAAAGCTGCTTTTGGACTCGTTTGGCTAATTTTATGAAAGCGCTTTTGATAGTTAAAAGAGCTTTTAGAGGAAGTTAGTGCAATGTGATTTCCTCTAAAACTATTTCTGGAATATGAAGTTTTTTAAAAATTAGTTTCCAAATAAAAAATAAGGTAACTTCCTTTAAAATCTCTTCTACGGGCAGCAAAAGTAAAAGCAAAAGTCATGTCAAACGGGCCCTTCAAATTGTTTCCTTGCAAACAACTCTTGTAAAAATCCTTATCCTCCCTTCTTTTCCTAATTCTTATCCTTCCTCCCTCTGGTAATTGGTGGTGGGATAGAAGAGAAAAGCAAGGAGAGAGATATGTAGGGTGCCTTTGGAATGCCTTTTCCCCCTTCCACCTCAATTATTTTAATGAGCATGTAGAACTTGACTAAATATGTCCTTACAATTTTTTCCCCTCAAGGGATGAAAATGAAATCCAGCTCATTAGTTTAGCTCGTCCACGGATACTGTTAGAGCTTGAATTGTAATTTTAAGTAATAAAAGGCCTAGCTAAGGTCGTAATAAATCTTGACAGCCTAGCTAAGGGCATAATAAATCTTAACTACTGCCTTTGGTAGAAACAGTAATTTTTTCCCATCGGCTGTTATATGAAATTCATTAAATTTAATCTGTTTGGCACACAAGTGCTGGAATTGATTTGATAAACTTTTATTTCTGGTTACCTCAGTTGATCATTAGGTCACATGAAGGTCCTGATGCAAGGGATAAGCGGCCTGATCTTGGAGGAATGGATGTAGGATATACTATAGATCATATTGTAGAGTCTGGGAAACTCATCACACTATTTAGTGCCCCAGATTATCCACAGTTTCAGGTAGCTTCAAACTCTGTGCATTAAATTCCTTCTGTCACCAATCTCCATAAGTAGTTCTACTGTTGTCTAATTTTATTTTGGGCTTCTGTAATGGCACATGCGTCTCTGCGTTGCTATTCGAAAATCTAAAAAGTGGAAGCAACACACCATGGATTTTCTTGTCTATATTTTTAAATTGACATGTAGTTGAAACAAAGTTGACATTGTAATTTGAATGGAGTGGAATATTAAACAATGTCCAGTGACGGTGTTGTTGTGGCCTCTGTTTACTTGTTTTCTTTTTGTTTCTGCCTTCCAAATGAAAATAAGCCCATGTTTGGTAGAGATTCTTTAAAAATCGTTTTTCCTCAAACTCAGTTTTAACCACACATTCTTCTAATAAAATAATTTTGCATGTGGACTCGTAACTTTTAGTATCTTTTAACCGCAAATTCTCCAAAAAAAATCAATTTTCGAAAATCTTTTCTCAAAAAATCTATGTCAAACAGGCTATAAATTTATTTTGGAGGAATAATAGCTTTCTTAATGTAGCTTGGAACCCATATTTTTAGGTAACAGATAATATTTAACTGGGTTACTGCCACAGACTAACCCTTAGATCAGAATTCATCATAAGTCAGGACCCTGGAAAATGCAAGGCTTGGTCTGCATAATACAAGAAACTATGGAGTTGTCCTAACTTAATAATTTACAATGTCTTTGCACTTCTCTGCCATATGCATAGTATTAAAATTATACCTCTTTGCAAAAATGTGCTGTTTTAAGTGCTATTTCCCAGAGATATAACAAAAAATTGATAATTATTGGACATTGTGCACGTTGCAGGCAACAGAAGAGAGGTACAGAAACAAAGGAGCATATATTGTCTTGGAACCCCCAGATTTTGATTCCCCAATTTTCCATAGCTTTGAGGCTGTTACTCCAAGACCAAAGGTGATCTTATTTGACCAAACAATATGTGAAACAGAAAATTGAAATCTTATGTATTAAATTACACATCATGTGGAAATATAAATAGTTGGAGGCTTTTTGGCTTTCTTTGGAGAGAGCAAACATATTCGATATCAGTGTCATTCCCTCATCTTTCTGGTAGAAGATTTACAGGTTACTGAATTCGTGTATTGTAGTTCTGAAAGGAATAAGAGTTACCTGTTCAAGTTAAATTTATCTTTCTAGATCAATGGAAACAATTGTGTCTGAATAAAACGATGATGTTTAACATTTGTGGCAGGCAAATCCTTATTATGATTTTGAAGATGTGATTGATTCCGATGAAGAATTGGACTTGGTGTTGATGGTGCCAGATTCATGATGGAAGTTGCAATGCCGTTTGAAGCAGGCATTTTACGCTATTTAAACTGAAGTCTTGTATCTGTTTCCATTATAATTTTATTATGTGTGTTATTCTATAAAATATCGCCAAGGGCTTCTTATATCCACTGCCGTTTCCATTTGTAGATTTTCACATGGGATGTTCTGTGCATGGCAGTTGTCATGTTTCTTTAATTAATTGTACATCTTATTGCAAGATATTGATTACGCAAAACTGCTTGAAGTTATTTGTTTTCATTGGGTTGTGGTAGGTTTTTTTAGGTGTATTCCGTGGTTTATGTTGGTCTCGTCGATTGTTGCATAATATATGTTTTAAGGGAATTTTTTGTGTGAAAGTATTTTTGGTTCTAAAGCTCCAAGGTGAAATAATTATTGTTACATGTATTCTCATGGTATTGGCGCATGCTATTCTTTCATGCTAGTTTGAGCTTCATTTTTTGGAAGAACAAATTTTGTAAAAGGGATTTTTTTGATAATGTGTGGTTAAAAAGTATATATAAGTTTTGAATTTATGTATAAAATTATTTTATTAGGTGAATGTGCAGTTGTAAATGAATTTTGAAAAAAAAAAAAATTTTTTTTTTAAAGAGAGATCAAACATGGACTAAATAGAAGTAATTTTCGGCCCTTGTTTGAGCCCCATATTTTGAAAAAAAAAATGCGTCTTGACCCCATTTCAACTAAACATTTTTCCATAAAATAATATTACAATTAAATTCAAAACTTTTTTCTTATTTTTAACCACACATTTTCAATCAATACGCTATTTAATAATGTATTATTATTTTTGACAAAAATGAGATTCAAACAGACTCTTAAATGTGAAAATTACACCTAAGGCTGTTTTTAAAGTTGGTATTTCATAAATCACATTTTAAGTTTCATATTTGAAAATTCAAGTTATAATTACTAATAATCCCACCAACAATCACTACCACTACTCTCTCTCTCTCTCTCCTGCATCCCATTTTCGATCTCTTTATCGAAAATGTTACAACCCATCGTGTTGGCACTTTGAGAGCTGCTACAATGATGATGCTGCGATCAAATGAACGTCACTGCATAGTGGTGAATTTAGCGTCGTTGTAGTAGCAACGTTCACACAATGTGCACTGCGTACAACGATGATGATGCAACCGTTGCAACAACAGCAAATGACGTTGCGCAATCTGGGGAAAATTTGGCTTTGGTAGTGGTTTTGGGGTTTGACTATGGAGTTGTGGTTATTGTTGTGGTGACCGATGGTTTTTAATGCTTTTTGCTGAGGTTTGGATGGTTTGCGCAACGACGATGGATGGTGGCAGTGAGGGGCGTTGCTAGCAGTTGTCAGTGTGCAAAGTAGGCAGTGACGATGGTGCAATGGTGGTGTGCTGTGTGTGTCGGGTGGTTTTTGTTGGTGGTGGTGGTTTTGCAATTGAAAATGGTAGTAATTAGCAGTGCTGGTGCTGGTGCTGGTGGAAGAGGAGGAATGGTTTGTTGGAAAATGAATGGAAATTCAGTTTCAACAGGTTGTAAGCCAACAGCCAACCCTTCAGCTTCAGATTCTTCAGTTTCGGTCGCCACATTATTTTTTCAGTTTTATCAGTTTAATGGAAATCAATTCAGCCATTCATCTCTTCATTCCTCAACTCCTCATTCAATGCATTAATTTGATGGCTCTTTCTCCACTAGTATAAATAGAGGAGCTGATAGTTGGAGGAAACACAACAACAAAACAACAACCACAACATAGAGAGAAAATTCCCGTTTCCTCCTCCGTTCCATCCTCATTTTCTTGTCTTTTTCCCTTTTGCTGAAATCCTTTAAGAGAAAAGTCACGGCTAGTTCGTAGGTCGGTAACGTAGTGCAACGTGGACCGATAACCGATTGTATCCCGGGAATCGAACGCCGATAAAAACCTCGTGCACCCCGGTGAGGCGGCGAATTCGATTTAAGGAAACCGTGTGAACACGGGCCTTCGGTTGATTGATATACTTTGATTCACCTCTATTTTTATCCAACAAGCTTAAATCGAATTCCGTTTTGGAGGGTCAAATTCTTTTAGTTTGTTTCTGTCTTCTTGGTTTAAGTTTCTGTAAAGTTTTTTTTTTTTGATCGTGTTATTTTTTTTTTCCAGTTCATATGTTTTCTAAATTATGTTTCCTATTTACATAAATGCATTAAGGTAGATTTTGAGTTGATCAAAGATTTGGAAGAAGACTGGAATAGGGAAAAAAAAAAAAACGTTCACTGCATAAGTTTTCAAAATATGGTTTTTGCATGATTTGTAATGGTTTTGCATGGTTTTAGATGGTTTCCAATGATTGGTAATAATTGTCCAATTATTTTATATGATGATTATGTGATTATTTTAAAATATGACTAGATAATGATTATTTAACTTTTGACTAATTATTAGTATGATTGCTCATTATTTGGTTATAATTGTTTGATAATAATGGTCTCATCATTATAATATGATTGTTTTTCTAATGATTGGTTTAATAATTGGTTAATAATTTCTAATACATGTTTTAAATAACTGTTAAGTTGTTAAAATTTGACTAAATTATTTGTTCTCATTTCAATTCCGAAGTTTTCCGAATTGATAACATAGATTTTAAATCTATTTCTATTTTACAAACTCACTATTTTTTTGTTGTTCTCTAGTTAAATGGCGTCACATGGAAATGATGATGTGAACAACAACACTATTGGTACCGGTGTACCAAATCCCGCGATGACCGTTGTCAACCCTGTGGGGACCTCGACTGGCATTCCTTCTGTTGATGAGACTATTGGTGGCAGAATTCCTCATGGTGGAGTGAACCCCACTGTGCCTACGGCTGCGGCCTCGGCAATCCAATTTGGCACAATACCTTTGCCAGTACCTAGGGCTGCGGCCTCGGTACCTTTGCCACCGTTTCCGGCTCAATTTCCGGTGAATCATGCAATTCGACCGGATAAATTTAGCACCGATTTTAAGACATGGCAGAATAAGATGATTTTTTATCTTACTACTTTGGGCCTTGCACGTTTCCTAACCGAGGATGCCCCTGTCGTGGCTGAAAACGACACTGATATGCATAGGCGTGCGGCTTGGGATGCATGGAAAAGTGCTGATTTTTTGTGTCGCAACTATGTCTTGGATGGCCTACAGAATTCTCTGTACCACGTGTATGTGGTAAAGAAGTCTGCTAAGGAGCTTTGGGAATCCTTAGAAAAGAAGTACAAGTCCGAGGATGTTGGGTCTAAGAAGTTCTTGGCCGGTCGGTGTATGGACTTCGAAATGGTTGATTCACGTTCGGTGGTGAGCCAAGTTCGGGAGTATCAAGTGCTCTTGCAAGAAATGCATCTTTGAGGGTACGATTATGTCGAATCTCTACAGGTGGCTACCGCTATTCATAAGCTACCTCCTCGGTGGAAGGCTTTCAAAAGCTATTTGCGACATAAGAGGAAAGAGATGTCTTTCGAGGATTTAATTATCAAGTCGCGCATTGAGGAGGATAACAAAAGGCTGAACGTAAGTCGTGAATTCTTACTACGAGAAAGCTAATGTATTGGAACACGGTCAAAGTTACGAGTACGAAGAAAGGTCTATCCTTTAAAGCCAAACATGGTAATGGGAATTGGAAAGACAAAAAGCGAGACCATGAAAGGGTCTCGGTTGAAGCCTACCGGTGCGATAGGGAAGAAGCCTAAGTTCAGTTCAATGGAAAGTGCTTCAATTGTGATAAAGTTGGGCATCGATCGTGAGTGCCGTCGGCCGCGAAGGGATAACAAACGGCGCCCTCGGGCTAATATGGTTGGAAATGAGAGAGATCATCTCTCGGATGACATGTCGACCTAAATCTCACGAAATTTGTGATTAGTGAGGTTAACCTGGTAGGGTCTAACCCTAAGGAGTGGTGGCTAGACAGGGCCACTTGCCATGTCTGCTCCAACGGGGAGTATGTTCACTACTTTTACACCGATTACAAATGGTGAAAAGTTGTTTATGGGAAATGCAACTTCTGAAGTGATTGGTAAAGGCAAGGTGATCCCGAAGATGACCTACGCAGAGAGCTTACTACGACTAATGTGTTGTACGTGCCGAGAGATTCGCAAGAATGCGGTTTCGGGTCTCTTACGAGCAAGAATGGTTTCCGCATGGTAATTGAAGCGGATAAGCTAGTGATCACAAAAATAGGAGTCTATGTTGGGAAAGGCTATATGACTGATGGCTTGTTTAAATTGAATGTAATTGCTGTAACCCCAACTATTATGATTAATGAGAAAACTCCTTCTGTTTACTTGCTTGAGTCCTCTAATCTATGGCATGGTAGATTAGGTCACGTAAATTACAATGCATTACGTAGACTAAGCAAATTAAACTACTTGCCTAGGTTTCAAATTGATTCAAATCATAAATGTGAAACCTGTGTTGAGGCTAAGCTTACTAGGTCTTCGTTTCATAGTATTGAAAGAAGTACCGAGCCTTTGGGACTAGTCCACAGTGATGTGTGTGACTTGAAATTTGTCCAAACACGAGGCGGCAATAAGTACTTTATTACTTTTGTCGACGATAGCACGAGATATTGTTATGTGTACTTGTTGAAAAGTAAAGACGAAGCTATCGATAAATTCATTCTTTATAAGAATGAAGTTGAAAATCAACTTAGCAAGAAAATAAAGGTGCTACGAAGTGATCGTGGTGGTGAATATGAATCACCATTTGGTGAATTTTGTGCTAAACATGGAATAATTCACCAAACTACCGCACCTTATTCACCTCGTGAACGGAATTGCCGAGCGTAAGAATCGAACGTTAAAAGAAATGATGAATGCCATGTTGATTAGTTACGGATTGTCATGAGAACATGTGGGGAGAAGCTATTCTTTCGGCGAATTACATTTTGAATAAAGTATTAAGAAAGAATATGGATAAGACTCCGTATGAACTTTGGACAGGTCGAACACCATCGTATAAATACTTACGAATGTGGGGGTGTCTTGCCAAAGTTGTGGTGCCTCCTCCTAAGAAGGTCAAGATTGGACCCAAGACAGTTGACTGTGTGTTCATTGGTTATGCACAAAATAGTAGTGCATATAGATTCCTAGTACATCATTCGAATGTACACGATATTCATCAGAACACGATTATGGAGTCTAGGAATGCACAATTCTTTGAGAATATATTTCCTTGTAAATCTCCTAAACAGTTAACTCCTGTTAAACGTACTATGGAATCTTCTGCTACTGGTAGCAGCAAAGATCCAGTTGAAGAAGGAGAGGATGAGCCTAGACGGAGTAAAAGGACCAAAACTACTAAGACGTTTGGCCTCGATTTCCTCACATATTTGATGGAGAATGATCCTCAAAGCTATAAAGAAGCTATATCTTCTCCAGACGGTCATTTGTGGAAAGAAGCCATCAAGAGTGAAATCGATTCTATCCTACGAGAATCATACACGGGAATTAGTAGATCTTCCACCGGTGTAAGCCTTTGGGCTACAAGTGGATCTTCAAGAAGAAGATGAAAGTGATGGCTCTATTGATAAATATAAAGCTCGGTTAGTAATCAAAGGTTATAAGCAAAAAGAAGGCTTAGATTACTTTGATACTTATTCTCTGTGTCGAGAATAACTTCTATCCGGATGATAATTGCTATTGCGGCCTTGCGAAACTGGAAATACATCGGATGGATGTAAAAACGACTTTCTGAATGGAGATTTGAATGAAGAAATCTACATGGAGCAACCAGAGGGGTTTTCGGCTCCAGGTCAAGAAAGGAAAGTCTCAGAACCGGTTAAATCGCTTTATGGTTTAAAGCAAGCAGAAGCAATGGCATGAGAAGTTCGATAATGCTATGATTTCTAGTGGTTTTAGAATCAATGAGTGCGACAAGTGTGTATATGTGAAGGACACTAATGATGGATATGTCATATTGTGTACGTATGTCGATGACATGCTCATTGTCGGCGGCTACGATAAGATTATCAAAGCCACTAAGAATATGTTAAACTCAAAATTTGACATGAAAGACATGGGTCTTGCGGATGTCATTTTGGGAGTAAAAATCACTCGAACACCAAATGGACTTGCGTTATCTCAATCTCATTACATTGATAAGATACTAGACAAGTTCAACAAGTCAGATACGGCTGTGGCCAGGACTCCAGTTGATTTGAGTCTCCACTTATCCAAGAACACTGGTGATGGTGTGTCACAGTTGGAGTATTCTCGGATAATTGGGAGTTTAATGTATCTAATGACTTGTACGAGACCGGATATAGCATACTCAGTTAGCAGATTGAGTCGCTGAGATCCATTTTCAGGGTGTTACATTATTTGAGGTACACTCGTGATTTTGGGTTACATTATTCTAAATACCCTGCAGTAATCGAAGGGTATGCTGATGCAAATTGGATATCTGATATGTCAGATTCAAAATCTACTAGTAGATATGTCTTCACTCTTGGTGGTGCGGCTATTTCTTGGAAATCGTCCAAACAAACTTGTATCGCAAGATCTACAATGGAATCAGAATTCATTGCTTTGGACAAAGCAACTGAAGAAGCAGAGTGGCTTCGCCAGTTTGTTGAAGATATTCCAAGATGGTCAAAGCTTTGTGCTGCAATTTGTGTTTATTGCGATAATCAATCGGCAATTGGCGGGCACGAGAGTAATATGTATAATGGTAAGTCTCGACATATTCGAAGACGACATAATACCATTCGACAACTGCTCTCACAAGGTAGAGTCACTCAGGACTACGTGAAGTCAAAGGATAATATTGAGGATACATTAACCAACTGGATAACTCGAGAGCGAGTTGAAAGAGCATCGAGGGGAATGGGCTTGCGACCTATGACGTTGAAAGGTATCATGGTGGGAACCCAACCTAGCTGAATGGAGATCCCAGGATCTAGGTTCAAAGGGACAACTAAACCATGTATATCTGTGTAAATCACTGAGAAGGTTTTCCTTCTACTCATTCCTATGGTGCCCACAGTGATTGGAAGATGCAGGTTAAGCTATGCTTTTAATGACCCTTAAGCGTTGTTGGGAAACGCTGAGTTAAGAGGTCACCTATGTGAGTGTGAAGTGGGGCCGCTTCTATAAGGATTGGGAAGGCTACATCCTTGAACAAACACTTGCAGAACCAGGCGACGTGTTCATGGCCAAAACGAACACAACATTGAGAACTACGTTGTGTCTAGAATGGTCCTGTGTGAGGTCTATTGTCTTGGTTTACACAAATGGCGAAACAGTTCAAGGCATCAGATCCACTGGTTTGCTAGTAATACTCGATAGATTTTCACAAGGGAAGGTTCAAAGCTAAATGCTACCTATCCTATGCAGGATTGATTCGTTTTACTCTCATCTTGTTTTCGAATTTTCATTCATGTGGGGGATTGTTGGAAAATGAATGGAAATTCAGTTTCAACAGGTTGTAAGCCAACAGCCAACCCTTCAGCTTCAGATTCTTCAGTTTCGGTCGCCACATTATTTTTTCAGTTTTATCAGTTTAATGGAAATCAATTCAGCCATTCATCTCTTCATTCCTCAACTCCTCATTCAATGCATTAATTTGATGGCTCTTTCTCCACTAGTATAAATAGAGGAGCTGATAGTTGGAGGAAACACAACAACAAAACAACAACCACAACATAGAGAGAAAATTCCCGTTTCCTCCTCCGTTCCATCCTCATTTTCTTGTCTTTTTCCCTTTTGCTGAAATCCTTTAAGAGAAAAGTCACGGCTAGTTCGTAGGTCGGTAACGTAGTGCAACGTGGACCGATAACCGATTGTATCCCGGGAATCGAACGCCGATAAAAACCTCGTGCACCCCGGTGAGGCGGCGAATTCGATTTAAGGAAACCGTGTGAACACGGGCCTTCGGTTGATTGATATACTTTGATTCACCTCTATTTTTATCCAACATGGTTGTGGTTTGGCCAGTAGTAGAATTTGGTGCCCACTCCCTTGATAGAAGCAGCG
Source organism: Fraxinus americana (assembly GCA_035079005.1). Taxonomy (NCBI): domain Eukaryota; kingdom Viridiplantae; phylum Streptophyta; class Magnoliopsida; order Lamiales; family Oleaceae; genus Fraxinus; species Fraxinus americana. The sequence continues at coordinate 12,628,205 of CM068706.1, read as the reverse complement.
TTGGTATGTTTTCATAGGTGCACAAACTGTTGTGTTTTTCAAATAGGTGAATGACAGAATGCCATGTGGTATTCCGTTAAAGAATGTGTCAAAACTGGCTGACAATGTAGCAAAACTGATCTTGCAAGAATTAAGTTATTTTGCTAGAATTTGGTGCCCACCCCCTTGACAGAAGCAGTTTTGATGGGTTTTCATTGGTGCAAAAGCTGTTGTGTTTTTCGAACAGGCGATTAACAATGCCATGTGGCATAATGTCAAAAAATGTGTCAAAATTCTCTGACAATGTAGCAAAACTGATTTTGCGATGCGGCTTGGCATATTCTGTTGTCTCGTGCTTTTACCTTCTGATAATATACAAAAGCAGAGTCTTCAGTTACCTGATTGCTTATTTTACTATTATTTCAAGGTTGACGTACAGCCATGTAGGAAGAAGCTGACATGCTTTGAGGTCTTTGCTGTTCTCCACAATAGCGAAATTTCGTTACACTTTTTACACAAATCTGAACAGTGAAATTTATAGAGATGTTCTTTTTAAAGTTTGGCCATTTTTATTTGTTCAATATATGAGAATACATGTGCTGTTCTTAACGAATTCGATTTCCTTGCTTTGAAGTTTAAGGACTATAAGAGGGAGCACTAATATTCTTGAAATGTTCTTGCTGGTTTAATGAAAAGTGATTAGGCTAATGTGGAGGAACAGGCGATTGCATATTTTGAGCGCTTGGATTGTCGGCGCTCAAAGAAAGTGGCATAACTTTTGCATACGGTGTTCATTTTGGGCCCATAACCCCATTTCGGAAAGCTCGCGACGATTCGGATTGAACTCATCGCTTCGCTGTGACCGATGATGGATTTTGGGCGTTTGACGTCGTTCTCCTAATCAAAATAGAGTTTTAAGTTTCGTAGTTCGTTAATTTTAATATTTATTTGTTTTGCTTTGTAGCCCAACCCATTTAGGGACTGTTGGCCCAGTAGGTTAACTGTTTTCTTTCATATTTAAAGCTCTCCAAACGTTTGTAATTTTTCGATTGTTCAAGAAATAAGAAAAGGGCGTGAGTTTCTTAGAGAGCAATCCGTTTTCACCTTATTATTGTTTGATTTGTAGTTTCGAACTACATCAGTCGGTATCAGAGCATGGTTCGTGGAAGAGGACGTGCTGGTCGTGGTGGCCGTGGTGGCCAGATTGATGAAAAGTTATGTATCATGTGTTTAAATGTACCAAGTTATACCTGTTCAGACCACATTTACCTCCATCTTCTGCTGAGTAAGATTCGATAGTGGGTTTGGGGCAGTCGTTAGAAAATTTCCTTTTCTCGATCTTGATTAGCGCAGGAATTTCGAACCTATTGGCCTACTACTACCTCTTTTTCCCTCTGAAAACTTTGCTCCCTGCTCAACAATTACCAAAATAAACAACCTATTGCAGCACCACATCCTAATAGCCTTCAACTGTTTCAATTTTTGTGGTAAATTTTGCAAAAAGTTTCAAATTTATGCCCCTGGCAAGAAAGATAAACATCCAGGACGTAATGCTGAATGCTAACTTGAAATGAATTTAACAGGTCACGGAACTGCTATTTTTAATGAAAATTCTAATGAAAAGCAGTGTAGTTTCTGTTCCATAGTAATTATAATGCTGTATACTGTCATTTCAATGCATTTCTAATATCAAATTTGTACACATTTAAGACAACTAAAATTGTATTTATTTTTGGAAAGAAAGAATTCTAAAATATTGCCATGGATCATGTTATCTCTTATGAACTTGTTTCAGAAGATTACAGCAAAGCAAAATACGATGCTGTGTCACATTCCAGAGAGGGTGGTCGATTTCACTTTGATGGTTAAGACAAAATTCAAGAGCTTGCTACGAGAAAGTATGTACCAAGTTGTTTTTGGTGTTACATGTGATGATTTTACCACAAATTCTAGCTTGTGTACCTTGGAACTTTTGAAGTGAAATTACTTGGGATGTTTTCATAGGTTGAGAGTGGATGAGGAAATGAATGAATTGGGATAGAAATCTACATTGGCATCCCTCTCGCACATCCACTTATGTCAATCCCGATTTAGGCCACTCCCTTTCGCTCTTCATTACTATGTGAATCACTTTTGCTTTCTTTTTCTCAGACTTTTAAAATTTTTCAGTTCGTCAAATTGCCTCTTGCCTCCTTATGAATTCAGCAACAGTTCAAAAAATTACCCCATTCAAGAATCTCTGACGAACTTACTTTAAGGACATCTAGGATAGGATGCACCTATATTTTAACCGATAGGTCTTCCAGCGTTGTTTCTCTCTTGTATTATGGCACATTAAGTCTCTTAATGAACTAGAGCTCGAGTCAACCATCCAGACATTAGACCTCGTCGTATTGCACTGGTGTTGAATCGTTAATGATCTTTGAAGACCACATTGAGAATGTTGAAGTGCATTATTACAAAGAATTGTGAGGTGGTGCAGCTGAGGCATACCTACCAAGCTGTTCCGAGCTGCTAGATTGGACTGCAAAAAGCTAACTAAATATTGACAGTAATACAGGATTAGTTTTTGCCACTAATATACCTAATGGAGATTAAAATAAGTGTGTGGACAAACGACACACTAATATGCGAATATCACCAACACCACATTAAGCTCTTAATGTGAGCCACATGTGTATGAAATTTGCTTGGAAGAAAAAAAAATCATAAATATGTGCATGTACACGTACAAATGTGAAATGTTTAGCACATCATGTACACCTATGCGTTGGTTATCTGCAGCTATGCTTAGCTTTTTTTTTTTTTCCCTCCTTCACTGGGAATTTATTTTAGCAGTACGAGAAAGTATAAAAAGAAGCCAAACAAGGAACAGGGATAATTTTACAAGTCCAGACTGATTTGATTATAGAACTTTCAGCTGCATATCAGCGTAACCAACCCTTGCCTTGTGCCTATCAAAAAGATCTTGAAGTGCTTCGACAAACTGCCCATGAACTTCAGCAACCTAAAATGAAAACCAGAAATAGAATAAAAACTTGTCGATTAAAATCAACTGTCACTCGAGCAGTTGTAAGTAAAACACATATCCATCAGAAGAAAAAATGCTAACCATAAATAATATCCATTTCAGTGTACTTGAGAGAGAAGAATATATCTGTAGTATTACACCACATAGATTTCTAATTCCATAAAGAGAAGAATAACCGAAAACTACAACCGAAAACTACAACCAACTTTAATACCAAGGATCTTTCATAGAATTACAGAAACAATCAACTTTAACTACTAAAAAAGAGGACAATATATCTTCATATTCTTTAAACAGAAATCTCCGTGAGAAAAGGTAATTTGCATATTGAATTGTGAGGTTCCTCTTTTTAACATTCTGCCTATACTGCATTCATCCAGATAAAGTTTGCAGACAAAGTTCTTGCCAAGGATTACCTCTTCAACAGTAGGTTGTGGGTTTCTCTTTGGCACAATGGGACGACCAACCACCACGTGCATCGGATGCCTAAGCGGTAGAGGAGAACTGCAACAAATAAACATTGAAAAGAAGTTCACAATAGATGAGTTCATCTCCTATGACTACATTCATTTCTGCTTTTATGTGAATATAGAAATTCTATTACTAGATGGCAAAGTGGCAAAATTATTGAGGGAAGATATCATAAATTGCAGTAGTTAACAAAGAAATAAAACAAGACTATAAAAACAAAAAAAGGCCTTGCCAATGCATCACATCAACCAAACCTTGAAAACTAACACATAACGCACCCTTTCCCACAGGCAGTAAAGAAACAATCAGTGTATGATCCTGAAATATTCCCACATTCCTTTCTATCTAGATAAACCAAGTAATTGCCATCATGCTAGGCTCAAAAGCATGAGGCCTTTGTAAAGAATCTTGAAGCTTATGCTTTGAGTGTCTTTATGAGGAGCATGCCAAGGGTCATCAGCCCGCAGCTGTTGTGTGTTGTAGACTGCTCATTACCGGCATCAGCATTTTGAGCAGCATTCTATAGCCTAAAACGTTTTAAGGGTTTCTTGGGCTATCTTAAGCATATAGATTTGCACATTAACCTAATATTGAGGGATAGGCTAAGGAAAAAGAACTTGAGAATGGAGAAAACAACAAGGTGATATAGGCTTGTGGCAGCACCTACAACTAAAGTGCCTAAATGAGGTTGCAACTCTTTAATGGCAAACAATCACGTATAAATGATGTATGATTTCATTCTTTTTCTTTTATATTTTTCTCGTCATTGAGTTTGCACTTTTCTTTATTTTTCTTTTTAAGTCAAAGCAAACACTTTTTTAAATAACTAGTCAGTTGTTTCATTTGTTTTAGACTTTAGTCTGAGTTATGAATTAATGGACTTGTCATGTGATTTTAGAATTTGCTACTTAGTCGATCCTTTATAAGTTTTCATTAGAAAATAAGACTTTCAATCTGTTGAATGTTTTATTATGAATTTTTAGATGATTCATGGTTTCTTGTCCAAAATTTAATTTAGATGGTGCACTGCAAAGAATATTCGATCAAAGTCCACAAAGTACTTATGAGGTATCGTAGTAATTTCCCAAATGAGCCAAATGACAAATTGTCACTGGAGACTACAAACAACAAGCTGTCAACATATGAAAAACAAGGAGAATGCAAAGTTGTACAGCACTTCAAAACTAACCACGAAGAGAAATTAGCAAAAATCCTCAATTAAAGGGAAATCAAGGCTAATGACTATCCATGTATTTTTTGGATAAATTATCAAAAGAAGAAAAATAAAAAAAGAATAGATCTGTATTGTAAGAAAAAGAGGAGAGGAAACAAAATTAAATTCTCAGTATTCCCAAATCCTTCTGCCTCCTTTTCCTTTCTTTTCTTTAGACATATCTGATCACATGTGTAACAGATTCTACCATTCCTCTCCTACTGCCCTTCCCTTATACTCGTTAGAAAGAAGAGTAACAAATCAACACTACAGCATATTCTACATCATTTTATCAGATAGAGATTAGTATCTTGAGATCAAGCATGTTATTTCTCAATGTGTTTGACGCAATCATAAAGGAAGAAAGTACTGCAGCAAAACATAAAAGCCAGTAGGAAATTTTTTTGGACCTGAACATACCCTAGTACACCCCAGAAAAAAATTGGTGTGAACTTTAATGCTCTAGAGAATTCCAAGTACAGCTTCCCACTAGGCTTCCACCACTTGTAGACATCAGTCTGCAAAATTATTAACAAATAAAACCTTGCTAATAAACCAAATGTAATTATAACATAAACGTACAAGTTCACTTTTAGAGAAATAACATAAGCTTTGATCTTATGCACATGTTGCACCAAATTTCACAAGAATCAATTAGTGTACAAGCTAAAAGATTAGGGCAAGTATCATGAAGAGTAGAAATGCAAGACAGTATACCAGGATAGGACAGTCTGGTGATTTAGTCTGCTCTTACCGAACCACTGAATTTCTTGGAAAGAAATGATGAAATGGAGTGATCATATCAGAGATTAATTTTCATTCTATTGATTGAAAACTAAGAGATGAAAGATTCATGTCATGGATATTACAAAGTTATAAGCTGGCACTAAACCTACCGCAACTCTCCTCCTCCATTCAGGCTTGGGACCAACTATGGCGGTTGCCAGAGAAAACCAATTATATATAATGAAGCGGTGATGAATGTAAGGTGTACTAGAGGTAATAGTACAGAAATATATTTTATATAGCCTTGCATTGAAATTCTATCCTAAGTTACATTTTATATCGAGGATGAGCTTACAAGGCAAACCTGATAAGTTCATTTGTGCATATTATTAATAGATAACACAATTTTTAATTGATGAGAGTAGGAGGGAAGTAAATCTTATGTTGACTTTGGAAAAGCATTCTGAAATGCCAAGTTTTTAAGTTAAAGCAACTAAGATAGAATACATAGATATCCTTTCAGGCATAATAGAACCAAGGATGATAATGGACCACAATGGAAGATTGATCCAAAAGAGTGATTGTTTTTAGATTCAGTTATTAATAAGCAATGCCAACTTGAAGAGATTAATACGTATAGATGACAATAATACTGACAAAACCGAGAATGACATAGATTCTATGCCATATAGAGAATGATGTTAGATCATTTATGCTTTACAAAACTCAGTATTCTTCAATACTACGTATAGATGACAATAGCACTGACAAAACATAGAATGGCATATGATTCTACACCATCTAGAGAACGATTTTAGATCATTTATGATTTATCCCGTTACGGAGCTCAGTTGTTGGTAAAGAATAAAAACTTGATTAGATAAACGTGGCAAAAAAGAGTTTTTTTTTTCAGATGGAGCTACCATGCTAAACTGATAAAATAAGAAATGAAAGATTTATGCCAACAAGTAGATGTGGCTAACTTAGGATAGATAAAGAAAAACTTAAGGTCCCTACACACCTTACGCAAACCTCAAGAAGCTCTCATTCACAAGAGAGATGAAATCCCAACAGAACCAATTGGAAAAGAAGAAAGTAGAACAAAATTAACATGGCCTTGTGTGGTAGTAAAAAATACATTGATTCAGGACCTTCATAAGATGGGTACTAGAATTAACATAATTGGTGAAAATAAATTCATGGGAGTTGATCCTACTTCTGTTGAGAGTAAAGGCCTTGCTTCTTGTTTTGTTATTTAATTGAAAGCCACAATGATGCACTGATGCTTCTCAGATTGAAAATAGTACATTCTGGGGAGACTAAGACAACTAGTTGTCCAACAAAAATTGTACTTCACCTTCTATAAGGAACCCTTCTTCACTTTTCAATTGCTTGATACATTATGAAAACATCTAAATATAATCCAGGCTAGTTTATATGAAGAGGCAGGTAACTGGTCATAGACTAGTCCTTCCGATATCCAAATATTCAATTACCAGAACACATAGAAAAAGAATAAAAAATTCTACACCTGGCCAAAGCAGAAAACTGGAACCAGAGGTTTGCCCATCTCCATAGCAATTCGTACAAACCCTCTTCTTGTTTTAAGATAGGCAATCTGTAGCAGCAACATTAAAATTAGCCATGCCACCAGATAGTATGTAAACCAAAGGAATAAAAGGAATGACATGAAACAAATGATCTGTACAATCTTGGATCAGTGCGTCAAAAAGCATAATCAGCCCCCACCTCCCCTCCCCAAAGCAGAATAAATAATAATTAATAATTATATATAACTAGTATTTCCCCCACTCTACAGCTAGTGTGATCTGGTCAAATCTGTGCATCTGAAAAAAGTAGGTAAAACTATCAATTCCCAAATTTAAGAACCAAGAGTACTACTGGTTCACTCAAACTTCCTGCAGGTTCTTTTCTTTAATATCTTTGCTGCAATTTCTTTTCCAAGGTATTTATGCAAAGAAGTCCTGGGAACATACTAAGGAGACTGCCAGAAGTCTGATCTCAAGTGATAAGAAAATCATGAAAGGTGTGATATTCGCTCCAGATGTTATTACGTTTAAGGCAGCCAACTATAGATGCTCAAAGACTGGATATGCACAGAAAAATGGTCGAAGGAAATTGATGATGACAATATCTGTACATGGCACACGTTAAAGAAAAGCTGAAAAAGAAGCTAGTGAAATAAGGCACGAGTTCATTATATCTTAGTGATGTACAAGCAGAAGAAACATGCTATGCAGAGAAGGAAAGATAGGGCTATAAAGATTAACCTCAGAACCATGCTCCATATAAAATGCCTCCTTAACTCCCCCTGGCACTATAATACAGCTATAACCTGATGCCAAAAGAGAAGTAAAATTCTTCCTCGTTGCTGGTGTTAAGCCCAACCACGACCATATATGCCTCAGGAAAGGTGTGTAGAACACCTGAGCACAGTTAATTCATTATTATGGCAAATGGGGGATTTGAAGATTTTATATAGTATTGTATGTATAAGCCAGCGATTCTTACAGCAGTACTAGCGAGAACCTTGATTTTTTGGAGAGGCAAGAAACCTGTTAGGTCAGCCAGAGAAACAACTCCAATTGGCCAAACTGAATGTGGCTCATAGCCAAAAACTGCAAGTAGTAAGGTCCAAAGTTCTTAACTGAAGCAAGAGATTCATTTGTTCAACTTTTTTGCTCCAACAAAATTAGAAAGAAGCCTGGGAAACTACAGACGGACAGAGCACTCCTGACTCTCGTGATTCCTAGTTTTTATTAACATAATAAAAATCTAATACTATAACCTTAAAACTAGTGTGCATAGATCCGAAGTACTCTAAGCAAACGAAAAAGGAATTCAAGGAGAGGATCATATAAAACATAAAGGAGTGAAAACCTTAGAACAAGCAACACGAGTAGATTCACATTCGATGACTAAAATACAAAAAGGTGGAAAATAATAGCCTGATAATGCAAAAAACTAATGGATGATGAAAAAAAAAACTGACTGTTACAAGCATGGCATGCTCAGATCTTATACATGCTTAATTCTGCTTTTAGAGAAAGCCTGGGACTAGCCAAGAACTTCTAGAGACTATGCAGTTGGAAATCAGCTGCAATGCTTTCCATTCAAGAAAATCTTTTCTACTTGAAACCTGGAATAATCTTTCTTGCTAATATCCACACTTACGAATCAATTTGACCTGATATAATCTTAGAAAAAGGGAGATTTTCTGACAACAGTACAAGTCGGGACCATTCTGCGGTCATCATCTGAGCATACCTTCCTTTGAGATGCACCAACGGTGGTGCATCACATCGATTATACAGCCCCGTCTCACCCTAGAGGGAACTTTACACAATGGGGATTTTAATGACTAGAGGTAACTTATTTAGCAAAAGAGTTCCATTCACCAGCAACACAAATTTATGATTGCTTCTTTCGAACTCATACCACCATCAGAACCACTAAATCAAGCTTATACTGCCATGAGCACTATTATATCTGAAATATTATCATTTTGCAACTATCTATTATAATTATGGTAACAGCAATGTAGCTGAGGAACATGACCCTAACTAAGTTCGATAATTGAATCTACCGTCGATTGCTGCACTTACAAAATCAACCGTGTTAAAGGTACCAAGAGAAGTTAGATATACAAAATAAACAAACTTTATTTTACTGCATTACTCACTCTTATTTCATGTTAAGATTAGAATGAATCTAGCAACAGGCAAAATTATTATAATTTATAAGACAATTCTGCATGCTCCTTATTCTGAACTGATCGATAGAATCCATTCTAATAGAGCCTAGCTTGTTACAAACCTCATCGCAGTATTCCATTCAAGAATATATGGGAAGCATATTTCTCAGAATGCAGCAAAAGTAACTAACTCGTGCATTTATTGTGAGAATTTGGCAAAAAGCACTTTTTCTTTCCCCTCCCCTTATCAAAGTGAATGACATTTTTTTCCTCGTGTTGCAGGTAAGGGATATAAATATTTTAACTCGAAAGACCCTTGGAGTTTCAGAATTATCTAATTGCTCTCTTAGATTACATTTCACTGCACAACCTTTTGAAGTTTTTCACAAGAAGACATTCTGCAGGGGGGCTTGCAAGATAATGTTTTCTTAATCTGTGTTGCTACCATACTGTTCCTAGGGTAAGCAGTAAGCCCTCTTAACGTTGTTTTAAATCTTTAATTGGATATAATAAATTACTATGTACTTGCATTATAAAATATAACTTAAAGACTTAAAATTCAAATAGTATTATTGCAAGTACATAGTTATATTTTAGATTCTCCTGCAAATTCAAATAAAACAAGATACATAGTAATTCTCCTGCAAATTCAAATATTTTAGATTATAAGCAGTATTTTAGATTCTCCTGCAAATTCAAATAAAACAAGATATTAACCAAGCAAAAGCCAGAACCAAATCTGAAGTGCAAAGATTTTATCAGTTCAATCAAGTGGGAGCTAGGGCCCTCATTAATAGAGTTTGATCAATCTAAGCTCAAGTAAATCAACAAACTCGGTTGCCTTGCAAATCAAAAACTTTATTATATCCATAAAAACTGATTCACTATTAAGTAGCATTTAATAATATGGCCTTAAAAATTAAATTAGAACTTAGGCTTGTAGAATCCTGGGACAAAATCCCAACAAGATATCAAGCTTTGGCTTTGATTGAGGTGGATAACTCGTGACCATAGTGCGAGAAGGTACAGAGAGAAAAAAAAAAAAAACATTTGAACAAACAAAATAACTAGAATGGTAGTTTTACCATAGGCCTCATTAGGATCGAAGGCTTTGATGTCCTCTACATACAAATTCACTGGAAAATAACCAACCGCATGCTTACATATATACCTGAAAAATCACTTACTAATATTTTAACCACATCAATGCAAACAAAAATTCGAAGAATGCTAGAATATCGAAAGCTAACCTCGCTAATTTTCGTCCCCATTTGCTCCTACCATCAATTGGAACTACCATTAATATCACAAGCAATCCTATGACCCTGAAATGAATAGCACAAAATCCAAACTTGAGTAAATTAAAGTATTCAAACACACGCTAGATGAACAGAAAAAAAAAATGGATGACGAACATGAGAGCCTTAGTAAAAGAGAGGAAGATGAAGGAAGCCAAGACAACGATGATGTTGAAGTGAACGGACCCCAACCACAATACAAGTGCCAGTATTGTGTGGATTATCGATCCCGGCGTCCCCTTGAACTCCGCCGGAGTAGGCTGTTGCGACGACTCAGCCACCAGCAGCTGTCGCCGCGGCATATCACCATTCCTCTCCAACGTCATAAATTATATCGAATCGAAATTATTCAGGGATCGAATCCTGAAACTGTATGTACAAGAACAATAGAAAGGGTGTGAAATTTGTAGACGGGAACTAAGTTTTAGCTTCTGGGTTTCAAATTCATGATTATTTAATTAAAAAATTCAGCCAATTGGAGAGTTTGGAGTACCTCTGGAATCACCGACCTTTTTTATGGCTGATTTTGAGCAACAACTGCATAACAGGTGCAACTAACTTCAACTTGCATCAAAACAAATTATTAAAATATAAAGATATATCGAGAACATTCATCAGTGCCTTTCCCAAGAACAGAAAATTGAAAAAATAATATAAAACAGAAAATTACCTTTTCGATGCAGAAAACGAAAAACTAAAAGGGCTCTTTTATGCAAAGATTTTACGGTAAAAGTTAGAAATGAGTCGGACGAATCTCAGTTTGTTAGAGTGTGTTTGGTAGAGATTAAAATCGGATTAAATTTGAAAAATTAGCGAGTTTTATTAGACGAGTGAGACCCAATAACGATTATATTTTCAATTTTAATTGGATTTTTAGTGTTACCAAATAAGTCCTTAGTTTTATTTTTTATTTTTCAAATAAAATAATATAAAATTCTAATGTCGGGATCATATTCCCAGGCTTCAACTTTTTATTTGGTCGTTATTTCTTTTTTTTTTTTTTTATTTATTTAAGGTGAATTCACGTCCTGAATGTAAATTTTTATCGACAATTTTTAATAGTTATTGCATGGGCTATTATGAGAATGGGATTCGACAAACAAACGACAAAATGAACTTTAAAATTTTGAAGGAAAAATTCAAGCACCAACCATTCTTGAACAAAAGTTGTTATAGCCTTGGACGTTTTAGATAACATAAGATGGTAAAGTACGAGTAAAGTTGCCAATTAGAAAAATGTGCTAACGATAGATACCGAAAGAGGAATGGAACGAATTGTACAAAGAGAGAGATGCGAAAGAAGAAGCGAAAGTTATAGAAAAGTGCTCATGATACGTACTAAAAGAGGAAGGAAGTGAACAACAAGAGCGACAAAAGTTATTGACAAGAATTCCTCAGTTTCACTCTTACTAGTGTTCATGTTCTTTCGAGCAATACAATTGCTATCATAATGCAACATCAACATGGGACTAAGGGTTTATTTGGCATGACTTTTAAAAAATCTAAAGGAGTTTTTGAGATCGAAAAGAGCAGTTTTTGAGATCGAAAAGAGCTGTTTTTCGTTCCGTTTGATTAATTTTATGAAAGTGCTTCTGATAGTTAGAAGAGATTTTAAAGAAAGATGGTGCAATATGACTTTACTCTAAAAGTATATTGGAATAAGAAATGTTTTTAAAAATTAGTTTTCAAGCAAAAATTAAGGTAACTTTCTCTAAAAGTTAGAAAGCAAAAACAAAAGCAAAAATAAAGTCAAATACGCCCTAAATTGATCTTATGTAATTAATTTCTTAGGAATCAAAATTTATGATTCTGTTTGAGCCCCCTTTTTTGTGTAGAATGAATTTTGAAATAATAGATTGATGGAGAATGTGTGGTTAAAAATAAAAAAAAAATGTTTTTGGGTTGTGTGTGATATTATTTTATTGAAAAATGTATGGTTCAAAAAATAGAGAAAAATATAATTTGAAACAAATAGGGATCAAACAAGGATATGTGAAAATTAATTACGAGATGCAAATTAAAAAGAAAAGTTAGTAGGAAAAAAACTTCCCCAACAGATGCCAAATATGGGTAATTATATTATCACCACAAAATTTATGAAATACACCACAATTTTTAATTTTTTTCTTATTTACTTAAATAACCTTAAATAAAATTACATAATTAGGGTTAATATATTCTTAATTATTCACACCACAAAAAATGAACCTAGTTTCTTCTTCTTTTGTACAATTGCAAGTCTGTAGCCATCAAACACAAGTAAGAATTCATCATGAAAAGTAATTTTCCTTTCACATCAGACAAATCATGAAGTATTGAAGTCGTTTATAATTCTTCATGCAATCCATCATTAAACAAATCATTCTTTACATTGGTATATGTTATTATTTTTTTAATCATTCTTTTGCATATAGAACATAGTTTCCTACTGTGTTTAATATCTTCTTTACTTATTGCAAATGGTGAGAACAATGACGAAACTTCTTTCCTGTTATCATTCTTTTTATAATATACCTGCAACATGATTCTTGTAAAGCATCGTTTATCTATTGACATTCAAACTTATTTTATCTGTGGAAACTGGAAAAGGGTCATTCTTTACTTAGTTTATCTAATGCTCAGAATAGTGGTGACTCGATCTTCATCTTATATTTATATACTTCTACTAATCTTTGTTCTGCATGTAACATTTTTCACTTTAATCATCTCTAGCTTAAATTAATGGAAGGAGAATAACTCATGACTTGCTTGTTTGAAAGAAAAAAGCAGATAATCTACTTCCTAATGGTGGATTTGAATCCAGACTAGGATTCTTCTGGGGAGGGAGTTTACTGGTTTTGGAACCAAGTCTTGTAGAATCCGCTATATGACAATGGACCACAATTGGAAATGTGAAATACATAAACTCTAAAAATTACTACATCCTAGAAGACAAAGCTGCTATTGAGATTGTTTTAGGAGTCTCTGGAATACAAACAGCAAAACCACTTTTCGAGGGTTTTAATTATAACTCGGAATTCATGCTAGGAGACGCCAATGAAGAGATAGATATCCGAATGAAGGAAAAAATATGAAGTTTAGTTATGGTGTATTTATGAAAAGGATGTTTTCTACTTTTTTATTATTTTTATTACGTTAGGTGTATAATTGTAAATTTATTGTGGTGTATTTATTAATACTATGTTTTAATTGTGGCGTGGATATAATGTGGTGTGGATATAACATTTTGTGGTGGTAATATAATTACCCGCCAAATATTTAGGAACTTAAAAGAACGATAGAAGCTATCCACAAGAATTTTTAACTTTCACTTTCTGTCATGTGAATAATACCATTCAAGACACGTTAGCATTAGCCTATGCTCCCGTAATGCAATATCTACATGCGCATATTGGATTTTACGTGAAGAAAAATGCTAAGTGCACATAATTATTGTATATAAAAGTGTACATAACCCTCACATGGGGTGTGGTTCACACCCCATGTGAGGGTTATGGACACCCCTATGTACAATAATTATGTACACCAATCAGTCCTTACGTGAAAATGAATTGCTAAAGAATAAAATTTTTTTCACACCCCATGTGAGGGTTATGGACACCCCTATGTACAATAATTATGTGCACCAATCAGTCCTTACGTGAAAATGAATTGCTAAAGAATAAAATTTTTGATTAAACCATTGGTATCGTGTGTGAAAAATGAACATGAAATGGAAAATAAAAAAGATTCTTAATAGAAAAATGTGTCCCCCAAACAGATATCGGAAGGAAATTTAACAACGAAGTCCACAAGGTGACACGTGATTGTACTAGTCAATTTTGGGCTAGAGATTAACGATTGACTGAGTGTGCTTTAACTGCTCGTGATGGAGTACTCTTTGATGAATTCGCTTAAAGAGCAACACAATTATTCAAAGAATCTCTAACGTCTACTTTAAAATACGTGAACAATTAATATGATATGAGACACATTCTAACCTTTACAATTGCTATCATAATGCAGGTGATGGGACCTTAAACATCAATTGGCGCTATGGAGTTTTCATACGAGTAATGGTGCAGTCATATCACCAACATGAGAAAAGTAATAGGACATGGGACAAGTGACAATGTTATTTATTCGTAATTGTATTTAACACCTGTCTAAATGACAATAGAGTATACTAATCACCAATTGTGATATTATGGGGTTAATTGCTATCTAGAATGTTCTTGAACACCATTGCTAATGGATATCCATTACCCAGAGTTTGAGGACACTTAAAACTCGTATATATACAAGATAGATAATGTGTAAAATTGGAATCAATTTGTTTAACTTTCTCGTACTTAATTATGTTTGATCCTATTTAATTCCATCCCAAATGGACTTTAAAAACATTATTTAGCCCCTGTTTAGTAGGATTAAAATCAAGATTAGTTTCAACCACATATTTCATGGAATCCATAACTTTTTAATTACACATTTCATCAACTTTTATTAAAATCTATCAAGATTGTAATGCCTATCAAACAAGGGCTTAATATATAAAATTGGAATTGGTAAGTCCAAAATTTAAACAACGATGTTAACGAAGTGACCAACCAATGCGTACATTTATTTTTGGAATCTTGTTAAATTTGGACCGGAGATATAATCTTAAATTGTGGTTGGCACGTGTAAGGATAAATGTTGATGGTTCACACGATCTTCTAAATATATAAAGCAAATTACAATTACACCTCCTCACGTATTGTTTAGTTTGAGGAATTCTATTGTATTATTAAATTTTTCTTACTTTCAAGTTTCATTAATTTCAGGTAAATTTAGTCACTTGAGTGACCGCTAACAAATCTCCTTGTAAGTCGAATTACGAAATAAATTTTAATTTTAACTGCACATTTACAAATATTAACTCATATATCATGCTTCATTATAATTTCATTATCATAAAATCCAAACAAGCACTTAAAACACATTAATTTCAATGACACAAGATTATTCGATAACCAAAACATGCAACTAGCTAGTTATGAAATGTCATCTCTTATCTAAAGGCTTGAGCAATCCATAAGTGATAGCCATTGAAATCCACCCTCCGACAACAACTCTCAAGACAGATACCCTAACCGGTGTACCACCAAGACGTGCTCCTGCTCCACCAAATATAGCCAGTGCTATAGACGATGCAACCACTATAGCCGCCACTCTCAATTTATCGTTAGCAACTGCCATGGCTGAAAGAAGAGGAACAAGTGAACCACACAGAAATGCCAATCCTGACGCTCCTGCAGCCTTGTTCGGGTTTGGTAGCGCTTCTCCCCTGTTATTTTCTTGCCTCACCGCGTCCAAAGGGGATGATGACTGCAGTATGTTGTCCCTTGCTATGACTTTCATTAAAGGAGACCTGGGAGGGGACAAAAAATGGGACAATGGCTGCCTCCCTGCAGTTGCCTGAGAGATTTTACACGGTGATGGCTCATTATCCCCGGTGGTTTTTACATGGGGGATCCCACTTGAATTCTTGGTTTCACTAGATATGTGATTGGTGGCCTGCAGTTCAATATCTCTTTGGGTAGACACAGATACAAACTCCCCAACAGCCATGCTACATGCCCCAGCAACCGCTCCAGCCAGTCCGGAAATGATCATAAGCCATTTATCCTCTTTAGCAGCGCCCACCCCAAGCATCAGGGACGTAGTTGAAAGCAGCCCATCATTTGCCCCAAGAATTGCTGCTCTCAGCCATTGACCCCGTTCTATCAGATCAATCTTCTTTTCTTCCTCATTTTCGACAGAAATCTTGATTTCTGAAAAAGCCTCCGCAGCCATGTTAATTTGAAGGATGGGGAGTGTGGCATTGAACTGGAAACACGTTCATTGCGCGTGGAGATTATATATAATAAATCAAATCCATTGCGAAAACCTTGGAATAGCCTTCTAGTTGGTGTCGTCAAGGGTAGAAATCGCCAAAACGTTAAAGCCTAAGAAAAGTATTTTTTTTTTTATTAGAAGTTAATGTCTGTAGTTTTTTCTCCTTTTTTTTTCTTGCTTGGTTGAAGTCGAAACAACAATGGATAGATACATAATTTTGTACGAGTATCCGAATCATCTTGTCTTGTTTGGACGGTTATATGATAAAGACATCAAAACTTTCACCTAGGAGATTCCATTATTTATGCCCGTTTGGTTTGGATTAAAATCAAATTAAAATTTTAAGACAAAATCAACAATTAATTTCAACCACATATTTCATTGGATACACAACTTTTCAATCACACATTTCATCAACTTTTATCAAAATTTACATTTGATTTTAATATCTACCAAATAGGGGAATATAGATAAATATCTCCTCATAGAGATTCCTATTTTGCAGGCTTGGCATACATATATACACAACTATAGCCTATAGGGCCAAAGTATATGACTCTAGATGTGATAGGGAGAGATGCAAACAAATAAACGCAGCACAATAATTCTTCTTCCTAAAAACAAATAACTAAAGCACACTTTCTAACAATTGTATATGCAGAAAATAATCTAAAGAAGATCAATCCCACCAAACCACAAGAACACAAGTAATTAATTTATGTGAAAAACTTTTCCAGTGTGAGGAATAAAAATCACGGGACCTAATCCAGTCAAAACCTCCAATAATGAGTACCCAAATTTTTCTCTAGCCACAACTAGAGGCTACAACGTATATTTCTTCAAGATAACGAATATCTCGACAATACAATACTAAGGCCCCGTTCGGGAGGGATTAAAAGCCAATTAAAATTGAAAATATGGCCGTTATTGGACCCCACTCGTCTAATAAAAGTCAACAATAACGGCTATATTTTCAATTTTAATCTGATTTTAATCCCTCCCACACAGGCCCTAAATAGAAAGAATATACCTACACACCCGTGGTTACTGTTCATGCACACGAGTCAATGTTCTCGAGCTCAAAATCCGATCTCCACTGATCAGATTGTACCTCCCTGTCTTGTGAACATTTTCTCTAAATTTCAGCTCGATCGGACCACGAACAACTCAGGATCGGAGTTTTGATGAAATCTAGGCGCATGAAAAATTTGTTTTTTCTCTTTTCTGGGAAAACGACTTGGGCTCTTTTTTCTCTTATCTTCTTGTATTTAAACATGAGAACAATACATATATCATGTGTTTACTATACACCATTTCAATTTTAAAAGACTACATATAACTCTTCGGAGCAAATAATCTCGATTCCCACTATTGGAATTTGGATCATTGAAAATCGTTACATTATTGAGGTCACAAATTGAAAATTATCGACATTGTAGAGCACATTTTTTGAAAAGTAGTGATCTGAGCCTAATGATCATCCCGAAATAGGTTTGAACTGTTTCGAAGTCACAATTGGTGGAGAATAACATTATATTGTTGCTGGATCTTCCTATTTTTAAATTGATGAATAGTGTTAGAGCTTCAATCGTGAGTTGCTGTAATGGAAATTGAAAAGATCCATTGACATTTAAACCGTGAATTGTTGAGATGAAAAGCACAAATATCCATTGTTACTTGTGATATTGACTAATAGTATGTGACCGGTTCTCTTTGATATGTGACCTACTGATATGGATTTGTGATCTATGCACTGTGACCTGTGATATTGATCCAATGACCTGTGATCACTTCTCTTAGATATGTGACCAGTAAAATATTACACGTGACCCGTATACTACTACCTGTTATATTGATCCAATGGTCTATGATCAGTTCTCTTGGATTTGTAACATGTGAACATTGATCTGTTACCTATGCAATTTGACCTGTGACTTATGAAATGTTATTTGTAACCTATAACATATGAATTGTTATATATGAACTTGAATTTGTGGCCTGTTTGTAATATCCCAAAAATAAAAAAAACGATTATTCCATATTTATACGTTTTATTGTGATTAACATTTCATGTAATTTAGTAAAAAGTTATGCTAATAATACTATAATTAATTGGGTAATTACCATGTGGAAAAGTAATGATTAAGGAAAAATAAATAAATTATTAAATAAATTTCTAATTACCACTATAAATATGGGAGAAAGGGAGAAAAGAAATACACAACAAATTAAAAACCAAAGTAACTTACTAAGGAAATCATTGCAACTTGAAGGTGAGTGATCTATGTCGATTTCTATTTCCAAGCATATATTATAATTATGTTTATTGAATAACTATTTTTTTAAAGTTGATTATAGATTGAAGGTTCTACCCATTGACTTTGCATTGGATATTTACATTGTATTGGATATCCCTTGATATGATCATTGATTATACACCAAATTGGTGTAATTGATTAAAGAGCTCATATATTGTTATTCTAAATTTGTGTGCACGAGTAGAATTGAGCATCTATAATTGGGCCCATAGTTTTCCTTACTCTATTTCAAAAATAGAAATAAAATGGTATGGCTTACTCGCTGAATAAGTGTATTCACATTATATGTTTATTAATTTTTTTGTAGATGGTCATTACTGAATATATTGACCTTACTTTGTACGAATGGATTACCTTGGAAGACGACTAGTATTGCATGTATGTTAAGGAAGTCCACACATGGATAACATATCCAGAATTTCCAGGGTTCCATCGTTTCATGGGCTCTCACTATTACATGGACTACTTCGAAGCGGCTACTATGATGTACCTACCTATTTACAGTTAGTTTTATTGCGGAATAAACATATCTTTGTAACCTTTATGTAATATAATGGTACAAATAGTTTAGTTATGTACGATACGTAACGCAACTTTTGTAATGGAACTTTTGCCTAGTCGCTAACATGTTTTGTTGTAACAAAGTATATAATAAAGCTTTTTTTAACTACCTTATAATTGGTGTTACTATATATATATATATATATATATATATATATATATATGTACCTTTCAAAGGTAAATGTTTAAGAAAACAATAAAATAAATATATATATTGATGTTGAAATCCCTAGACTAGAACTGCCAAAAAGTTTTCTCTCAAATCACAAAATTTCAAAATTTCTGAAATTTCTATACATAAATTCTAAGTAAGAGACGAGACTAGGATATTACAATTATGGAAGATTTGGGGGATTACAATTATTGTATCATAGCCCAAGGTTTTAAATTCGATCTTTGGACGTGACATACATGCAAAATTCCGTCTTTTGGCATCCATTCACAAGGTAGTACTAGTTTTAGGCACTGGAAGTTGAAGGAAGATCTATCTTTAGATAAGGTCGACCCTAAATAAAACCATCCGATAGTTGATTTTTCAATTTTTGAGAAACTTTTATAGATTATTAAAGGATATTGTTATACAATAGACCAGGAAATGTCTCAAAATAGTCAAGGTGATAGTAACACCGTAGCAATTGAGCATTTGACTCGAAGTGCCTGTGTACGGGCTGTACCTGAAGTGGAGCCAACTTTATCCTTGCCTCTGTAAGTACATTTTGGAGGTATCCTGCAACATCGAGGAAGGAAACTGTAAGTTTGTGTGAAACAGGACAATCATGGTGATGAAGAGAAGTCAAGCAAATAACCACCATATCAAATAAACACAATTAAATGATGCCACGTACTACAAAATATAGCATGAATGTAGAGAATAATGAAAACATGGCAAAATTGGTGTAAAAAAAATCAATAAGTATGGAAGGGTCGGGAAATGTTATGTAAACGTAATTCAACCAAGCAACTTCGGAGAGTGACACCACCGGGAAAATTACTAATTTTCTCGGACACCCTCAGGGCATAGGCTAGTAGGTACAGTAATCTAACTCATATTAAAAATTGAGAGGAAACGGGTACCAAATGAAATAAAAAATGAAGGGCCGAAGTGAGTGCCGTGAAAGGCTTTGTGCCTAGCAAAATTGTGGGGCAAATGTGACCATATTGGATATGGTGTTATCAACAAACATTTCAAAGACCTAGCACACCCACAAAAATTCTAAAATGCATATCAACAAGGTTATAGATCAAGAGAAAACAAATGTGCAAAACTTGTTTGTTTAGGAATTTCATCAAACACCTTGCAAGCATTGTGCGAATGTAATGAGTTCTACTACTCTTTATCATTGTCCAAGCCCAAAATTTTCGCAAGAGAACTCGACCACATCTAAACCATCATCTAAATCCTAAACCCCACTCCTCAAATAAGCAATCAAAGCAAAGCAAATTGAAATTTGAAACAAAAGAGAATAGGTTTTACCTTGAAGTCTTGAGAAGATAGGCATTAGTTGATAGAATTAAATTGAAATTCAAGATTTGGTGATGTGTGTATGGGTATGGTCGTGTGAAGGTGTTGCGGTGGTCCTGGTCGTGTATGGGTGTGTGCGTAGGGGTAGATATATAAAAAAGGGAGGGTTTTAAAATCTCCATGCAGCTGCATGGACAAATTCCATGTGGCCGCATAGAGGCTCGAGTCAGGGCCAAAATTGGCCCTTACTTGTTGCAGCCGCATGGCTGGTAGTGCCATGCGGTCGCATGGACTACCAGCATGCTAAATTTTTTTTTTTAAACCAATGCCTCAAGTCTCATGCCAAATGATGTCAAATGAGTGATTGGAGGTATGTGAACATGAAAGTACCGTAAAATCCATTCAATCTCGAAAAATTCAAGTTTGCTTTATTTTTCATTAGAAATCCGATGCTTAACCACCCATCAATTGCACAAAACACATTCTACATCATTGTGTATGCATTTAAAACATGAATCTCATTCCAAAATCAAATTGAACCCAAAAACATATGTGAATTCCTAAAAAACACAATTGTTTACCATTTTGCCCCGAAACAAGTGAATTTTGCATGGAATGGAACACTGACCAATGTAACACCTCTAAACTTTATCCAACCACATTATAAACTACATGAGATACTTATGAACTGTAATAACACATCTAAAATCATTTTCAACCATGAAAGCACGTGTTGGTCCGAAAAACTCAAAAAATCGTCATTTTGTGCCTCGATATGTGTGAGTTTTCTTCTAAAGTGCCCAAATAAGATTTGTATACCACATAAGACATATATACTGCATTCAAAACTCATATGGCACATGCATGGGTTCTTCGTGAACTAAATAGGCAACGATGACCTAAAACTACCAAAAAGGCATTAAAAACTGAAAAGTGTGAAAACACAAGAATAAAGCGGAATAAGTAAAATGCTAGAAATGATGGGTTTCCTCCCATCTAGCGCTAGTTTATAGTCGATAGCTCGACTGTACCGTGTGGAGATTACTCTGGTGTCTGAAGAAGAACGGTGGATTTGTCTTTTGAGAAGTCCCCGCTCCAATAGTGCTTTAAGCATTGTCCGTTGACCTTGAATTTTCCTTTGCTCTCATGGCTGATTTCCATAGCTTCATGTGGAAATACCTGTGAAATAGTCTATGGACTAGACCATCGTGACCTCAATTTTCCCGGGAAAAGCTTCAGGTGATAATTGAACAATAACACTTGCTGCCCCACAAGAAACTCCCTTATCTGAATATGCATGTCATGAAATTTCTTGGTTCCCTCTTTGTAGATTTTTCCATTCTCATAAACTTCTCGACGGAACTCATCCATCTCATTTATCTAAAGTAACCGCTGTTCACCCGCTGCTTGCAAATCCAGATTCAGCCTTCGAAGTGCCCCATATACTCGATGTTCTAACTCAACTGGCAGCTGACATGCTTTCCCAAATACTAGATGGTATGGTGACATTCCTATCAGTGTTTTGAATGCTGTTCTGTAGGCCCACAATACATCATCCAGCTTATTGGACCAGTCTTTCCTCGAAGAATTCACTGTGACCTCAAGCATTCTCTTCAATTCCCTGTTAGAGACTTCAACCTGCCTACTGGTTTGATGATGGTATAGGGTTGCTATGCGGTGTTTTACCCCATACTTACTCAGTAGCTGCTCAAATTGGAGATTACAGAAGTGTTTGCCCTTGTTACTGATGATAGCCCTAGGTGTGCAATAACGAGTGAAAATGTGTTTCTTGAGGAATCTAATCACCACTTTTGAGTCGTTAGCAGGCAATGCCACTGCTTCTACCCGCTTAGAGACATAGTCAATTGCCACACAAGTATGTATTGATTAGTGAATAACGATAGGAATGGTCCCATGAAGTCAATCCCCCAAACGTCAAAAACCTCAACTTCTAGAATACTTGTCAGGGGCATTTCATGCTTCCTCGAGATATTCTTTGTGCGTTGACACCGATCACATCTCTTCACAAATTCAAAGACGTCCCTGAATAATGTAGGCCAACAAAACCTTGATTGTAAGATCTTTGCCGTTGTCTTGGATGCCCCAACGTGTCCCGCATAAGCCGACGAATGAAAATGCTCCAAAATCTGAGTTGCCTCTTCTTCTATAACACATCGTCAGATGATCTGATAAGCCCCGCGCCTATAGAGAACTGGATATTCCCAAAAATAATATTTCAGCTCCGCAAAGAACTTCTTCCTCTAATGAGCTGAATAATCTGGTGGGGAAATGGACTTGGCCAAGTAGTTGACAACATTAGCATACCATGGTGCTGTCTCCACACTGAGAAGTTGTTCATTCGAAAAAATCTCATTTATTTCCACTGACTCATCTGGTTGACTAAGCTCCAACCGGGAGAGATGATCTGCAACCATATTTTCACTACCCTTTTTATCCCTGATTTTTATATCGAATTCTTGCAGCAGTAAGACCTAAAGGATCAATCTCGATTTTGCGTCCTTCTTCGTCATCAGATATTTCAGTCCTGCATGATCTGTGTAGACAATTACTCTTGACCCAACCAAATAAAGACGAAATTTGTCAAATGCATACATGACCGCCAATAACTCCTTCTCTGTGGTTGCATAATTCATCTGTGGATCATTCAAATTTTTACCGGCGTAGTATATCACATGAAAAATTTTATTTCTTCGCTGTCCTAATACCATCTCCACGGCGTAGTCACTGCCATCACACATTAATTTAAACGTTATTCCCAATCCGGTGCTACTACTACTGGAGTTGAAGTGAGCTTCTCCTTTAGGGTGTGAAAAGCTATCAAACACTCATCATCGAAATTAAATAGGTTGTCCTTCATTAACAAGTTGCATAGTGGCTTAGTTATCTTCGAGAAGTCCTTGATGCACCGTCTGTAAAATCTAGCATGACCTAAGAAGCTACGAACCCCCTTGATAGAAGTTGGCGGTGGTAATTTCTTGATAACTTGTATTTTTGCCCAATCCACTTCAATTCCCTTAGCTGAAATCTGATGTCCCAGTACAATGCCCTCATGTACCATAAAATGACATTTTTCCCAGTTCAGTACCAGATTTGTCTCTTTGCACCTCTATAGGATTAAACTTAAGTGTTCTAAGCATTCATCAAACGAAGACCCGAAAATCGAGAAATCATTTATAAACACTTCAATGAATTTTTTAACCATATCAGAGAAGATCGCCATCATACAACGCCGAAATGTAGCAGGTGCATTACAAAGGCCAAATGGCATCCTACGGTAAGCAAAAGTGTCATACGAACATGTGAAAGTTGTTTTCTCTTGATCATCCGATGCCACTGGTATCTGATTGTATCCGTCGTTCAGAAAATAGTAATATGTATAACCTACCAGTCTCTCCAACATTTGATCAATGAACGAGGAAAGGGAAATGATCATTCCTAATGGCTGTGTTGAGTTTACGATAATCAATGCAAACCCTCCATCCGATAACTGTTCTGGTAGGAATGAGCTCGTTCTTTTCATTCAGCACGACTGTTATTCCCCCTTTTCGGCACAACTTGAACTGGGCCGATCCATGCACTATCTGAAATAGGGTAGATGATCCCTGCATCCAATAGCTTCATTACATCGGCTCGAACTACTTTCTTCATGTTGGGATTTAACCTCATTTGGCTCTCCACACTGGGTCGAAAATTCTCCTCCATGAGAATCTTGTGCATGTATAACAAAGGGCTGATCCCTTTAATATCTGCAATGGTCCAACCTATTGCTATTTTGTGCTCTCTGAGTACCCGCAGTAGTTTTTCTTCATCTATATCACTTATTGTACTTGAGATAATAACTGGTAGTGTACATGACTTGCCCAAGTAAGCATATCGGAGATGCGGTGGTAGTGCCTTCAATTCCAATTTAGGAGGTTTTTGTATAGATGGTGGAGGTTTTGCTGGACCCGTTCCAAGTTCTTCAAAGGTGCTGTTGCGTGCATATGGTCGATTCGTTTCCAAGAATCTTGCGTAGGTTTCAATCTAACTAGATTCAGATTGTGTTGAGTGAGAATATACAATAAACACCTCATAAGCATCCGATGGGTTGAGAAGCAGAAAAGTGTCCTGGACTACCTTATCAATCACGTAAATCTTGAAACAACTGTCTGCCTCGGAGGGAAATTGTATAGCCTTGAACACATTGAATGAAACCTGTTCATCACCCAATCTCAAAATTAGTTGTCCCCTCTGAACATCAAGTACTCCCCTCCTAGTAGCTAGGAATGGTCTGCCTAAAATGAGAGGAATATCTGATAAGTGTGTTTTTATACACTTATTAGACACTTTTTGGAGTTAATTATTGTTGAAATTGAGTAAATTTCTATTCATAATTGTGTAATTTTCACTTTTGTAGGCAAAAAACCCCCGATAGGAAAGAGAACGAGGCGAAAAGGAAGAAAATTGGACTTAAAGCGTAAAAAATGGTGAAGGACCAAATTGCACAAGATATAAAGTTGAAGGACTTGAAGTGCAATTTACGGAGGGCTTAAATGTAATGAATACAAAATATTGTTAGATATTTTAAGATATTTAGCTTGTGTCATAAAATATCATAAAATATCTATTTTATAGTATAAATAATCCAAAATATCTAGATATTATATAATATATATATATACATACTACTTTGTAGAGTTAAAAAATATAGAAAGAAATTCTCACCTTTTTCTCTCTTCACTTCACACGTTTTTTTCCTCCTTTTTTCTTTCTTTTATTTTGTTGGTTTTGTTTGTTAAAACTTGGCTCAATTTGGATGCAAAAATCAATAGCAATTAGGAGATAGCATTAAAGAAAGGTGGTGAAAGAGTTGGAAGGATTCAAAGCTACATAAAAAGGGTTGTATCTATACCTTTGCATTTCTTCCATTTATTTTATCATGTTTGTAATATTTTGTAACAAAAATCTCCTTTGTTATTGTATTAATATGATGATGAGCTAAATTGTTTTTTGTTGGAATTTATAGAGTAGCTTAACCTAATATTTCATTAATGTCAATGATATGTTTATTTTGATTTTGTTATGTATTGGTTATCAAAATAATAGTGTATTAATCATCATGTTAAAAATTGCTTCATTTATTAGACGTCAATAGATGTGGTAATTAGGTGTTTATGTGATTGTTGAAAAATAATTACATTTGCTAGACCGAAATGATTAATACCCTGGATTTGCATTAGTATATTTTTTGCGCGTTTAGGTGATATAGAGATATACACCTACTCTAGGTGACCCGTTGAGTATTTTCATAAAAATTCATGATGTTGGTTATATTTGTAACGACATAGAGATATGCGGTATGGATACGCTGATTAGAGTTAATATGACCTCGAGAGGGGGTATTAACTAAAATAGGAAAATCGGGTCTGACTACTTATTTTGATAATTTGCATCTGTGCGTGATTGAATTGACATTAATGAAGTATAGGTTAAGCGAAAACATAAATTCAAACATCTTTTCAAAATCCAAATCTCTTTATTTTTTATTTGTCATTTTATCAGTTTTAATCTAAATTGCAATTTTTAGGATTTTAAAAATCATTTTTAAATCTGTGTGTGTGTCTTTAGTTAAAATTAAGACTGATAAACGTCGAATTGAATTCTACACTCTCTGAGGGATCGACTTGGACTCTTTAGGTCCACTTTTACTACTTGTTCTCGACCCGTGCACTTGCGGCATAGATTTTCAGCGAACAATATCCCTGTCTTCTTCCATATCCAGAATGAGAAAGTCAGCAGGAATATAAACTTCTCCACCTTGATGAGCACATCTTCAATTATTCTCCGTGGATACGTGAGAGATCGGTCAACTAACTGTAGTGTTATTGTAGTTGATTTAGCTTTCCCCAAACCCAATTTCCTGAAAACAAATAATGGCATTAAGTTAATAATGGCACCCAGATCATATAAAGCTTTTTCAAAATAAATATCACCAATTGTACAAGGGATAGTAAAATTCCCTGAATCCTTAAGTTTTGGTAGAAGCTTTTTCTGGATTCTTGCACAGACTTCTTCAGTTAGCATTACTATTTCATGTTCTTCCAGCTTGCATTTGTTTGATAGGATATCCTTCAGAAATTTAGCATAGCTCGGCATCTGGAATAGTGCATTAGCAAGTGGGATGTTTATGTGAAGTTTTTTGAAGATTTCGAGAAATTTTTTATATTGCTGCTCCATTTTATGTTTCTTCAGCTTTTGAGGAAACGGAATGGGGGCTCATAAGGATTTACCAGATTTGTTGTTTTACCCACTGGTATCTTCGAATTCTCTTGCGATGTAGTTTTCATTGTTTGCTCATCTTTTTCCACAGATTCTTCTTCTACCAAAAGTGTTGTTGTGTCCTGAACTCTGCCTGGCCTCTTGACATGTATTTTTGGTAATTGCACCCCACTTCTGGTTGTGATGGCCTCGGCATATTCCCTTGGGTTGATTTCGGTGTTACTGGGTAAACTACCTGGTGGTCTGCTAGTTAAAGCAATGGCCATCTGTCCCATTTGAGCTTCCAAGTTCTTTATAGCAGCATTCTGATCTTGAAGTATTGTTTCAGTTTTCTTCATAAACTGGTTGTTGGCTTCCATATACTTTGTGAACATCTCTTCTAGTTGAAGCTTCTTCTCTTGGGGTTGAAATTGATTTTATGGCCTCTGCAGATTTTGATTGCTCCATGAAAAATTAAGGTGCTTATTCTAACTCGAATTGTAAGTATCTCCAAACTGATTTTTCTGTTGGCGTTGTCCCCATTGTCCAAAATCTGCATGCTCCACTCCTTGTGCTAGAATTGGACACTCCGTTATGATATGATCAGCTCCACACTGTTCACAACTCATTCTCTTAGTCTGCGCTACATTAGCGATGTGTGACATGTTTTCCACCTTGTGAAATAATGAATCAATCTTCGCAGATAGAGCTGAAATAGTATCCACCTCATACACACCTGCTGTCTTCTTTTGAACTCCCCGTTCTGATGACCACATAGCGGAAGTGGTGGCAACTGTCTAAAACAACTGCAATGCATCATCAACTATTCTTGTATACACTGACCCGCTGGATGAGGAGTCAATCATGCTTTTGAAGAATGGAAGTAGTCCCGTGTAGAAGTATTGGACCTGGAGTCCTTTGTTGATCCCATGATGTGGGCACTTCCGAAGTATGTTCTTAAACCTGTTCCAAGCTTCATCAAACGATTCAGAGTCCCCTTGACGGAAAATAGAGATGTCATGTTTCAGCTTCTCAATCTTGGCGGGTGAAAAGAACTTGGTGCAAAATTTTTGTCCTAAGTCATTCCATGTCGTGATGCTAGCGATAGGTTGAAAATCCAGCCACTCAATTCCTTTATCTCTCAAAGTATGTGGAAATAGTCTCAACCTGATGGCATCATCTGAAATACTCTGGTATTTGAAGTTTTGGTACTTCTCCAAAAATCGAGAAATGTGCGTATGTGTGTTCTCTTCAACTCTCCCATAGAATTGGTGCCCATTTTGAAGCAGATGTATCACGTTGGTCTTTAGTTGGAAATTCGGCTGCCCAAATAGTGGATAGACGATATTGGACTGACTTTGAATGATTTGAGGAATCATGAAATCCCCCACAAGCATGCGTCTTTCGTCCACAACCTCGTCTTCAATTGCTGGATTGATAGGGTTGTTCTGTTCGTTAGCCATCTGGTGTTGTTATGCTTCTCAAGTTTCTCGTTGTAATCGATGGAAAGTGCATTCAATTTCAGGATTAGCTGCAATTAATTCACCTCCAGACGATCTTAGCATACAAACCTACGAGCTGAAAAGACCAATAACACTCAGTCACTAAATATAATAGAAATAATAGAAATAAAGGTGAACAGGATAACTGAAATGTCGAATTAGTGTCAAGATAACTAATACTAAACTAAATCTCAATCCCCGGCAACGACGGCAAAAACTTGACACGTCAAAAATGTATTCGACTTTGATTATCACAAGTGTACGGATCGTTCAAGTAATAAAAATGGGTTTTGAAGTCCAAGTATCGTTCCCACAGAGATTGAGTTAGTTCAAGTTTTGATTATCTCGACCTTAATCAAAATTAAGTAGATTCAATGAGATGATTCACGTATGAAATTATCTAAATTATACTACGAAAGCAAATTTATAAGAAAGTAGACAAACTAAATGCAAAAATAACGTTTGAATGCAAATGCTTGAAGTAATTTATGTATAAAAAGTGTACTAAGATCGCGAATCGCCAAGTAAGTTCACTTTTAACCTTTATTTCACAATTTGATAGCACGGTAAATTGATTGAAGAATCAATATTCCTAAAATATTCAACATTCTCTTTCGAGTGGAGTTAAACCTATTCTCGTATACCATTTGACTATATTTCTATGACAAATGTCAATATACAAGAACGTATAACGTTTTATGAACACTTAAAGATTCATGTAAAGCATAAGGGGTATATTTATATCCCCTATCGAACCCTACGATGATTTATACCCTACAGAATCTATTCCCCTTCTTTCGAATGCCAGAAATAGACCACCCAAACTCACATAATCACATGCATTTAATTATGGAGACAAATAAAGTGTACATAAATCATTCAACATTCATCATTCGTATTTAAAATCAAATTGCAATACAAAGAATTAAAAGTTCACATTACGAGGCTCATCGTTCACCTAGTACAATAAAAACCTAGCCTAGCATGGATAAAATAAAACATCAAAGAAAATATTTAGGAGAAGACATCACCCAATTCTTCAATATAAAGCTCGAAATCTTAGATCTTGGAATAAAATTCTTCGTCTTAGCCTTCGTTCTTGCTCTTCAAGGTCGTTTTTCTCTATAAGAAGGCGTAGCCTCCTTTTTTGAATGAGTTTAGGGTTAAATAGGTGCCCAAAATACTTTCCATAAGAGTTTTAACGAGAGAAGGAAACCAGAAAATTTCGCACTGGAAACCTTCCATGCGGCCGCATGGTTAATTTTCATGCAGCCGCATGGAACAAATTATTTGCCCAAATTTTTCCCTAAAATAATGCTTGCGGCTGTAAGGAAATTGCACCATGAGCTGCATGATACAACTTACTTTCAAAGTCTTCATTTTGGTCCTCCATCTTCAGTTTTCCCCTGTCTTGACCTCTTTTGTTCATTCTTTTCCTCAAATCGTCCCATTACTCCCTCAATTTATGATTAAACTCGTGCCCGCTCTTGAGTTGGCCTCGGGCCATCTTTTGGTTATTTACATTTTGATCCATGAACTTTCATTTTCCTCTTTTTTAACCCATTTTCTCCATTTGTTTCTCAAGTTTCCACCACAATCTTCATTATTGTCCTACAAACACAAATTACACAAATTAAGCTCTATTCCAACTATTTATCAACAATTATTCATGCTTGTGACCCGAAATAAATCTATAAAAATGCCCATATCAGTCACCTCTATTGCTGCAAACTTTGCATCTATTGTAGAAAGGGCAATACACTTCTGAAGTCTCGATTTCCAAGCTACAACTCCCATGCAAAAGTAATCAAATAACCTGATGTAAACTTACGAGTATCCATAACTCTTACCATATCTGTATCGTGTAGCCAACTAACAAAGATAGTCCATTTCCAAAATCAATTCCCAAACTGGATGTGCCTTGAAGACACCTCATGATCCACTTAACTGCATTCCAATGCTCTCTTCTTGTATTGACAGAAAATGTCTAATTATACCATCTGCATAGTGTATATCTAATTTTGTACATACCATCGCATACATCAAACTTCCTACTACTGAGGTGTAAAGAACCCTTTCCATGTCTTCATTTCCCTTATATATAGAATGACATTGCTCAATGCTCATTCTGAAGTGGGTAGCAAGATGAGAGCTAACCACTTTAGCCTTGTCCATACTGAACCTCTCAAGCATTTTCTTAATATATTTCTCCTATGACAAATACAACTTTTTCACATCCATCTACTCAACTTCTAAATCAAGATTAGCTGCTAGGCCCAGAACAATACTAATAGATGACATCTTTACAACTGGAGAGAAGTTAAAATCAACACATTTTCTCTGACTAAACCTTTTACAACCAATCTAGCTTTATACCGTGAATATGATTTGAACTCATTTTGCTTCACCATGTAGATCCACATGTTCTTCAAAGCTCTTTTACCCTCATGTAGCTTTACTAACTCAGAGTTTGGTTATCATGTAATGACCATGTTTCATCTTGTATGGCCTCAACCCATTCCATCTTGTGTTCATCTTTTATGGCTTCGGCATAACTCTTGGGCTCTCACTGACCATCAATAACATATATTGCTATGTTGAATATAGTGTAGAAGGATTTCGATCTCTGGTAGACCTCTTGAGTAGAACTACTAGTATTGGCAATTGCCCATCAATATCATCATGTGCTTGAGCCTGCAAGGGAACATCGACATCATCTATACCCTGGTGGCCATCTTAAACATTATCCTCAACCTGAGTTGGCAATTTCTTCAAATGAACCAGATCCAAATCAATCAAACTATAACCCTTATAAGGTACAAATTTCTCTATTTTCTCAATCTCCTGAATCGTCTAATCTTAAACAAACACAACATCTCTGATTCTTATAATTTTCTTCTTAACTGGATCATAAAGCCTATATCCAAACTCATCTTGGCCATATCCAAGAAATACACATTTTCATGTTTTTGCATCAAACTTGGACAAATGTTTTATTCCCAAACACATGCAAGTGATCATAGAAACTATCCTTACCCGTCCAAACTCTATCGATACATCATATTGTAAGGAAACACAATGGGTAATATTCAACACATGTACGATCGTGATCAATGCCTTACTCCAAACTAATTTTTACAACTGGGTTTGAGAAAGTAAACCTTTCACTCTCTCAACCTGTGTTTTATTCATCATTTCAGCTGTCATTCAAGTGAAGAGTTTTCAAAGTTGTCTTTTGATGTCAAATTTCGTGATGTCTACAATACTCATCAGAAGGACCAAAATACTCTCCTCATTATCTGTCCGAATATACCTCAACTTCTTCCTAGTATATCTCTCAACTAGGGAATAAAATTGCTTGAATACAATCAACACTTGATCTTTTATCTTCAAGGTATATACCCATAAACTTCCTTGAATGATCATCTATGAATGTTACATAGTAACTGGAGCCGCCAAGTGTTCTCTTCTTTATTGGACCACAAAAATATGAATGTATCAAATTGAGTATTTCAGACTTTCTCGAAGGAAGGAAATACTTGAACAGACTCTATTTTACTTTCCAGACAAACAGTGAGTACACCTTTTTAGATGTGTACTTTTCAATCCATTTAGCACACTTTTCTTCCCCAATATGGTTAATCCTTTCCCACTCATGTGAGAAAGTCTTTTATACCACAACTCTACCAAATCACCCTCCATTGTATTAACAATGTGACTAGAGAACTTTGCCTATAAAGAATACGACATAGAGACCTTTTTACCTTGATCCATAACCATAACACCTCGAGTGAGCTTTCACTGGCTATTACTAAAGGTATTGCCATACCAATTATCATCAAGTTTTCCTGTAGAAATCATGTTTAAACGGGCGTCTGGAATATGCTTTACATATTTAAGAACCAATCTCGAACCATTATTCATCTCTAGATACATATCTCCAGTAGTAATAACTTAAACCAAGACACCATTACCCATATTTACAATTCTGAAATCACTAGATTTATAGGAAGTAAAGAAGTCATTCCACAATGTAGCATGAATGGAGGCATCATAGTCAATCACCCAACTAGTCCCATAACTAACAAAATTGATCATATTAGCATCACAAATAACGAAAAAGTTTGCAAGAGGGGTAGTAGCAACTCTATCATGACCATATTTATCATCATCATTCTTCGTTCTTGATGTGTCCCCTTTTTTTCCACAATGATAACATTCAACATTCGCAAAGTCATTGTCTCTGTTCTTCGGGACCTTTGCTCTTACTTCTCAACTTCTTTTCTGTAACCAAGACCTTAGACTATGAAGAGGATCCCTTTGATTTTCTTATCATCTCTTCATTTAACAAACTACTCTTGGCCAAATCCATTGTGATGATTCCATTTGGAGCAAAGTTAGACAATGAAGTTTTGAGCATCTTCCACTAGTTCAGTAGGGAGCCAAGTAACCATAATCTCTGAATCTGATAATAAAACTTAATACTCATTCCAACAAATTGATTAATAATTCCTTGGAATGTATTCAGTTGATCAGTTAATTGAGTCTCATCTTGGTATCTTAACTCTATCATGTGCTAATCAGAAACACATTTTTTTCTATCTTTCTAGCATACAACTTTTCTAGCTTACTCCATAGAGTATGAGCATGTATCTCCTCATTAATATGGTCCAAAATAATGTCATCAACCTACTACCTTATATACCCGCAAACTTGTCGATGCAATAAAGTCCATTTTTATCAGACTTGTTATTTGGTTTTTCAACAGTAAACACTGGTAGGTAATAATCTTTCACATAAAAAAGATCTTCCATGATGTTTAAATCATTCAAATTAATCATTTTTTCTCAAATTTTCTTCCATAATCCAAAACCTAAATCTGCGAACTTGGAAGAGATGCAAACAAAAAAACACAATAGAATAAATTTTCTCCCAAAAGAAAATAGGTATAGCACACTTTCTAACAATTGTATATGTTGTATATATTCTAAATAAGATTAATTACACCAAGCCACAAGAACATAAGCAATTATTTTACGTGAAAAATTTCTCCGATGTGAGGAATAAAAAGCACGGGATAGTTGAAGAGAACCCATATACGCACATTTCTCGATTTTTGGAGATGTGCCAAAACTTCAAATACCAGAGTATTTCAGATGATGCCATTAGGTTGAGACTATTTCCACATACTTTGAGAGATAAAGCAATTGAGTGGCTGGATTCTCAACCTATCGCTAGCATCACGATATGGAATGACTTAGGACAAAAATTTTGCACCAAGTTCTTTTCACCCGCCAAGATTGAGAAGCTAAAACATGACATCTCTATTTTCCGTCAAGGGGACTCTGAATCGTTTGATGAAGCTTGGAACAGGTTTAAGAACATGCTTCGGAAGTGCCCACATCATGGGATCAACAAAGGACTCCAGGTCCAATACTTCTACAAGGGACTACTTCCATCCTTCAAAAGCATGATTGACTCCTCATCCAGCGGGTCAGTGTATACAAGAATAGTTGATGATGCATTGCAGTTGTTTTAGACAGTTGCCACCACTTCTGCTATGTGGTCATCAGAACGGGGAGTACAAAAGAAGACAGCAGGTGTGTATGAGGTGAATGCTATTTCAGCTCTATCTGCGAAGATTGATTCATTATTTCACAAGGTGGAAAACATGTCGCACATTGCTAATGTAGCGCAGACTAAGAAAATGAGTTGTGAAGAGTGTGGAGCTGATCATATCATAACGGAGTGTCCAATTCTAGCACAAGGAGTGGAGCATGCAGATTTTGCACAATGGGGACAACGCTAACAGAAAAATCAGTTTGGAGATACTTACAATTCGAGTTAGAATAA
Source organism: Fraxinus americana (assembly GCA_035079005.1). Lineage (NCBI taxonomy): Eukaryota > Viridiplantae > Streptophyta > Magnoliopsida > Lamiales > Oleaceae > Fraxinus > Fraxinus americana. The sequence goes on along the minus strand of CM068706.1, from coordinate 12,593,962 downwards.
GTACCTTAATTTTTCATGGAGCAATCAAAATCAGCAGAGGCCATAAAATCAATTTCAACCCCAAGAGAAGAAGCTTCAATTAGAAGAGATGTTCACAAAGTATATGGAAGCCAACAACCAGTTTGTGAAGAAAACTGAAACAACACTTCAAGATCAAAATGCTGCTATAAAGAACTTGGAAGCTCAAATGGGACAGATGGCCATTGCTTTAACTAGCAGACCACTAGGTAGTTTACCAGTAACACCGAAATCAACCCAAGGGAATATGCCGAGGCCATCACAACCAGAAGTGGGGTACAATTACCGGAAATACATGTCAAGAGGCCAGGCAGAGTTTAGGACACAACAACACTTTTGGTAGAAGAAGAATCTATGGAAAAAGATGAGCAAACAACGAAAACTACACCGTAAGAGAATTCGAAGATACCAGTGGGTAAAACAACAAATCTGGTAAATCCTTATGAGCCCCCCATTCTATTTCCTCAAAGGCTGAAGAAACATAAAATGGAGCAACAATATAAAAAATTTCTCGAAATCTTCAAAAAGCTTCACATAAACATCCCACTTGCTGATGCACTATTCCAGATGCCGAGCTATGCTACAACTAGAGGCTACAATGTATATTCCATCAAGATAACAAAAATATCGACAGTATAATATGAAATAGAAAGAATATACCTACACATTGTGGTTCTTGTTCAAGCACACGAACCAATGTTTTCGAGCTCAAAATCAAAATTTCACCATTTGGATTGTAGCTCCCTGTCTTGTGAACTTATTCTCCAAATTTCAACCCGATTGAAACACAGAAGACTTGGGATTGGAGTTTTGCTGAAATCTAGGTGCTATAAAAATCTTGTCTTTCTTTTTTGGGATAACATTTTAAGCTATCTTTGCTCATATCTTCTTGTATTTAAACTCAATTTTAGGATTGAAACCCTAATGGGCTTTGGGCTACAATAAAAGTTCCCAATTGGGGCTTTTTTCCATATAAAAGAAAATAACACAACAATTTTGAATGTTATGTTAACGAACTAACAAAAATTAGATTCCGTGCTAAATGTAGAAAAACTACTTGGTTGAGGCATGCCCTCGTCTCCTCATTAGCAGAGAATATGTGACATTTGAAAGGACAACAAAATTTTAGGTTTAGTTCATTAATTAAAGGGTAATTGAAAATTTCGTCCATAACCTTTGCCTAAAGTTGCAATCCTATGCCTAATCTTTTTCATGTCTAGTTTTTATCCCAGATATTTGGTAAATTAGCAGACTAGGTTAAATTAGACAATTTTTCATCCAAAAATCTTTAAATTTGTGCAACACAGTGATCGTGCCCTTTAACTTAAATAATTTAAAAAACAAAAAAAAAAAAAAAGAAAAAAAAACCTATATATATATATATATATATATATATATATATATATATATATATATATATATATAAAGTGAGCAAAAGAACAAAATGAAAACAATTGTACCCCACCCTACAAACCCACGAACATCCCCCATCCGTATCAGAAGAAACCATGGATTTTCAATCACCGCCCACTGCAAAACCCTATCCCCACCAAGTTTTTTTTTGCACCATTTTTTCCTTTTTTTTCACTATTAGCTATCCATTTTATCCAAACATCAATTGCTTCTTTAACAAGGTGGGCTGAAACATACCTCTTGAATAAAATACAAAACATGGAGTGGAAAAATCCCATGCAATATCAAACTCGAAAAACTTTCTAAGCCTTCGTTTGATTCCAATTTTTTTCAAAATATATTTTTGTCTCTCTTCTTTTCAACCACACATTCTTCAATAAAATAATATTACGCATAAACTCAAAACTTTTCTTTATTTTTTAATTACACATTCTCCATCAATCTACTATTACAAAATGTATTTTATATAAAAAAAATGGGGTTCAAACATGCACTAAATGTATTGATGGCTTGGTTGTAACTTTGGGCAGTATGCCAGAACCTATAATGTGTTTTGACCCAATTGAAGAATCCAATACAAGTTTCCAATCATTGGTGGAACAATAAATGGTTTTGAGAACTGTTAAGGGGTTAAAATTGATGGAATTTAAGTGGGAAATAGGTTTAATATATGATAAAAAATGAGGAAATAGCGGTAAATGGCTGTGTGACCAAGCCAACTTATTCAAAAGACCTTTTACTCGAAAAAGCCCAATAAAATATGTAAAAAATAAAAAGCCAATTTTCCTTAATACCTTAAATGTAACATTTCGTTTTCTAAGACTTCAAAAGTGATTCTCCTCATCGAATCTAAGGGACCACGAGACCAAAGAAGTCTACAACCAAAATTAACAAATTAATCTCAAACAAGTGTAAGAGGATCCATTTTCATAGTGAGAATCTCGACCAATTAAGTTTTTTCAAATTTATGGTTATTTTTCTTCCTCTAGTTCATTTAGGTTAAAAATCGCTGAGCTATAATATAAAATGTTGTTGGTCGTTGTGCATTATAATTTAAATTTGTGCATATATGGTTTAAACTAGTACATTGTGGGAATTTTGAATTTAAATGATTGTGGGGTTAATTTCTAGAATATTGTTCTTCATCGAAACTATTTTCTTCGCCTGCTGGAGTCAATGAAGATTTTCAATACTCACCTACTAGAAGGGGTCGATGGCTATAGTGATCGGTGGGAACAATCATCATAGACCCCTTGCAGTCTGTAAATTGAAGTCATACATCACATCATTGCATATATTCTCTCCACATAGGGGTAAATGTAATTGAGGATGTATACTAAAGTGTACATTTAGTATAATTCAATTTTTATATGTAATACTTATAAGTTTTGCAGGTACATGCTCAAAGTTATTTCATCATTGACACATAAATTGGCAATAAAAAATGATCGGTCAAATATCCCGAGGATGCAAAATTGGCAATCAATGGATATCCCTAATGCAAATATATTATAGCTATCATTTATGATCTTCGAGTATATCTTTACACTCTATAATTATGTTCGTTTATCAATTTAATGCATGGCGTTTGATGTGTTGAAATGTTGATATGTCAACTTGAAGTTCATACAATATTGATAGCTATGGTTGAAGAGATGGAACATGGAGAAAGTACGAAGATTGTATCTTTCGCCTACAGAAGACGATTTAAACCTCTATACCTATCTTAGAAGTATACGGATTTACAGTTATATTTTGTATCATTACACATGACAAAATTGTACTATCTCTGAACTTCCTTATTTATTTATGATGCTACAAAAAATCGTACATTTCGACTTCCGAGCTTGACGACTGAGAATGAGCAAGATCGAGGTTTTTCGGTACCTGAAACAAAGGCATCGAGGTGTGTCCTCATCGTCCCTCCGATATTTAAATTAGAGAGAGAATATGAGAAAAGTATATGCTGTAAATTGTGTGTAAAACATACCTTAGTAATGAATGAGAATAATGTATTTATAAAGGTAGGTAGTGGACTCCTAGTATGACTACAATATTGAGATACCTAGGAGTTCTAGTGTAATGGGGAGTTGTTGCTTAGTTGATCTTGTGTTTCCCAGGTGATTGGGTTAGAATGGGACTCTGGCGTGAGAGTCATCCCAGAATGAGGAAACTTATCGAAGGAAGGATTCTCTCTCTCCTAGGTTAGATAGGCCCATAAATGAGAGGTAGTTACAAGAAATCAAACAGAACTCGAGGAAGACTATTGACAAAGGAAGCCCGACGTAACGGAACCCGAGGAGGTGACCTCTCCTTGAGGCCAACCAAGGGAAGCTGTCCTCGAGATGAGAGCTGTATTCGGGCTCAACCAATATTGGTATCATCACTAGCCCCCGTGCATCTATGCCAGAGCTTTGCCTTCGAGATTTTGGGATGGATGCATATGAAGGGTGACCGATCTCGAGAATTGCGGCTGTGTTATTTCAATCGGGCTGTGTAGTCATGACAAAGGGCTGCACAGCCTTTGGGCATGGGCTGTGCAGCCTTGGAGAAGAAGAGCAAAGACTTCTAACTTGGATAGAATAGCCATGGATAAGGGTGCCCAGCTTGTCAGGTTGGACTGCACAGACATGCAAATGGACTGCTCAGCCTGTGAACTTGGGCTGTGCAGCCATGCAAATGGGCTGTTCAACCTTTTAATGAGGACTGAATAGCCATGAAGAAGGGCTGCTCAGTTTTGAATTTGGGCTCAGCCTTTTAATGTGGACTGAATAGCCATAAAGAAAGGCTGTTCAGCCTTTGAATTTGGGTTGAACAGCCATGAAGAAGGGCTGCTTAGCCTTTGAATTTGGGCTATGCAGCCATGCAAATGGGCTGCTCAACCTTTGAAATTGGGCTATGCAGCCATGAAGAAGGGCTGCTTAGCCTTTGAACTTAGGCTGTGCAGCCATACAAATGGGCTACTCAACCTTTGAAATTGGGCTGTGCAGCCATGAAGAAGGGTTGCTCAGCCTTTGAATGTGGACTGAACAGTCATGAAGAAGGGTTGCTCAGCTTTTGAATTTGGGCTGTGCAGCCATGCAAATAGGCTGGTCAACCTTTGAAATTGGGTTGTGCAGCCATGAAGAAGGGCTGTTCAACCTTTGAATTTGGGCTGCACAGCCTAGGGTTTATATAAGTGTGACGTGTGGCCTCGATGTTCGAGCCAAAGATTTCCCTGGCATCAACGTGGCATGGTGGAGGGCCAGGATTGGAAGACCTTTGATCTTCCTCAGAGTCCTATAAATATCTCTTTTCTCCACTTCATTTGGTACTTTTCAATTCTCTAACTCTCCTTAGACCACTTCAGGTTTAGGCTTAAGGTAAGACCTCGTGCTCTGTAGACAATTTAAGGTTTTATTTTCTGAAAATGTCTGGTAGCATTAGTTCATCGGGGTCAGGCTCAACACCCGAGGATGCTGGGCATTCTATAATTCCCTTAGCAGTTCTTTTAGACACTAGGCCTATTCTGAATTATCCTCACCTTAGAGGTCGGTGCAAAGAGCATAAAGTAATAACTATAGCTAGGGAGTTCGAGCTTATGCAGGGGTGTGATATTAGAATTCCCAGGCCCAAGGACAGTATAGTTAGTGTTCAGGATGGGGAGTTGGTGGTTTTCAGGGACTCATTGAAGGTCGGGTTTAGATGGCCTCTTCATCCTTTCTTTATAGAGTTCTTGATCGAGCACTTTATGTGTCTAGGACAACTCATCCCTAACGCATGGAGGATGATTATGTATTTTTTCATAGCTTGTAGGTTCCTGTCCATCACCCCTAGGCTTGACCTCCTTAGGATGGTGTTCGAGTTGAAATCATTACCAGGCTATAATTACTTTGTCTATGTGTCAACTCGAGGTAGATTTAAGATTCCCAAAATGCCGAGCTCCTTCAAGGGGTGGAAGCAAAGATATTTTTTATTCATCCTCAAGACCCCGATCATCTTTTTGGTCCTCGGTGGACTATCCCGGACGCTCCTCGATTTAACGAAAGGTAGGCTTATTTTGAAATTTTAGAAAGAGATAGGCAGAGTTTAGAAGATCTCGAGCCTCTATGTTATGATCTTGATGACATGCTCAGGGATGACATCCTTGACCTCGCGAATGTGAAAGGTTTGGAGGGTAGGGTCAAAATGTCTCGATCTTTATTTGATTATTGTATCTCGACCAATCCTCAAGCTAATGCCTTGTTTGTTCTTTCTCTTATTTTTTGAGATGATATAACTTTCGATCCTTAAGCTCTTCGATGGTGGCGAGCCAGAAATCAAAAAATCTCCAGTCTCGGGCTCCTGAATAGAAGATGGGGAAAAAGAAACCTCGAGTAGCTAAGGCAAGGAGTGTGCCTGGGGAGTCTTCTTGCCAGCAGCCTCGGGCTCCCGTCGTCAGCCTACCCTCTATACCCCGATTACCGTCGCTAAGGTACCAGCCATAGTGGTCGACCTCGACGATGATGTCGTTGAGGACATGCCTAGAGGTAAGGAGGAGAGCTTCACCCTGTTGCTTGATGTCGTGGAGAAGTTCAAAAGCTCAGAGCTCTGGGACGGGGTCAAGACACTGTAGTCTTTGGCGTTGAAAGTAAGCATTGTAATTCTGCTTGATCTGTAGTGTTAAATTTTTATAGCTTTTCATGATCCTCATACCTGTAAGTTTTGAGCATTACTCGAGGTATGTCCCTAAAGGACGAGGTGACGGTAGGGAGTTGGTCTAGCTTCGAAGAGATCTCGAGATTCGTACCCGCAAAGTTGCAGAGCTCGAGGTTGAACGTGGGCAAAACATAAAAAGGATTGTCAAGCTCAATGATGGGGTGTGTCAGGCAAGGGAATGTGTGGCTAGTGATGAAGCAGAGGAGGCCAAACTCGAACTCGAGCAACAGACAAGGGAGTTTGAATCAAAGCTTACTAGCACTCGAGCATAAGTGATCAAGGACTTTAAGAAGTCCGACGAACTCTCTACAATAAAGGGAGAATATGTTCTGGGCTCCTACAACTATGCGTTCAAACAAGCCCAAGCTTATATTATGGCCGAGGTTACTGATCCGCTTTTGAGCATGCCCGAGGTTACTGATCCGCTCTAGTTGTCAGCATCCGAAGAGATTCTGATCAAGGAAGAAGTTGACGCCGGGGACGAGGATGCAGTTGATATGCCCTCGAGCCATGATATAGAATAGGATCCCTCTCCCACCCAAACATTAAATTTTGAACATTGCCGTTGTTGCATGTACATTGCCCGATCATGGGCTTAAATGTTTGTTTTGTTTTTGTTGAAGTATATTGCTCGATCGTATCTGATGTTGCTTAGTCACTTTTATGCTTCGAATGTTTTAGTGTCCATTTTTTAGACTCGAATAGTTAAGCAATGGTCTAAGAAACTTCGAGCACTCTATCTCGAGGATGAGAACTTTGAACAATCGAATTATTACATGTTGGGAAATCGAGGACACCTAAGTATCAGATCTCGAGGATTTAGATAAATAATCGAGTAATTAGTTAACATGTTAAGAACTCGAGGATAACTACGTATTCGAGCTCGAGGATTAGGAACTCGAACAATAGAATAATCAATTAAAATTTTGAGAACCTGAGGATAACTATGTATCCAAGCTCGAGGATTTAAAAACTCGAACATTCGAATAATTAGTATCCAAGGGTAACTATGTATCCGAGCTCGAAGATTAAATTTCGAACAATCAAATAATTAGTAAACTTGAACTTGTTCAGAACTCGAGGGTAACTATGTATTCGAGCTTGTGGATTAAAACTCGAACAGTTGAATAATCGCTTAACATGTTGAAAACTCGAGGATAACTATGTATCTGAGCTCGAGGATTTAAAAACTCGAACACTCGAATAATTAGTGAACATGTTCAGAACTCAAGCTCGAGGACTTGTAACCCACAATATTTTTGATATGGTCGAAGTCCAAGCTCGAGTTTTTACGAAACAGAGCTTGGTGGCAAGACTTTGAAGTACTTGCACTGGGCAAGGCTTATAGTTGCTTGCGCTGGGCAAGGCTTTCAGGTGTTTGCTCGGGGCAAGGCTTTGATGTGCTTGCACACATAAGGCTTTGAGGTGCTTGCTCAGGGCAAGACTTTGAGGTGCTTGCACTATGGCAAAGCTTTCGGGTGCTTGCTCGTGGCAAGGCTTTGAGGTGCTTGGACTGTGGCAATGCTTTGTGGTGCTTGCACAAGTAAGGCTTTGAGATGCTTGCACCGTGGCAAGGCTTAGAGGTGCTTGTTCGGGGCAAAGCTTTGAGGTACTTGCACATTCAAGGCTTTAAGGTGCTTGCATTATGGCAAGGCTTAGAGATGTTTGCTTGGGGCAAGGCTTTGAGGTGTTTGCACAAGCAAGGCATTGAGGTGCTTAAACTGTTGCAAGGCTTAGAGGTGCTTGCTCGGGGCAAGGTTTTGAGGTGCTTACACTGTGGCAAGACTTTCAAGTCTAAGAATGTATTACTGGGATAAAATCCAGTCCTTATTTATTTGAACAAGCTTATCTTTCCTAAATGCCAGACGTGGGCACTACTCATGTAAGCCCGACCGACTGAAAAGTAAACTGACACTGGGCATGCAAGTCCCGACCAACTGAAAAGTAAATTGACACTGGGAATGCAAGCCCGACCAACTGAAATGTAAACCAACAATGGGCATGCAAGCCCGACCAACTGAAAAGTAAAAAGCGAAAACAATACATTGCTAAGCGAAAGTAAAATAAACTACTTGTAATAAATCTTCAGATTATCAGTATTCCAAGGCCTGGGGAGTGGTCTTCCCGAGGTATCTCTCAAGCTGTATGCTCCTTTGCGAACCTGTCTTATAAATTCAAAGGGTCCTTCCCAAACGGCTCCTAGCTTGCCTGTGGCATGGCCTGCTACCTCGTCTTTCCTCAAGACAAGATCTCCAGCTTTAAACTGCCTAGAGCTTACGCTACAGTTGAAGTTCTTCAAAGTTCTGCTCTGGTAAGATGCCATTTTGATGGAGGCTTGTTTCCTTACTTCTTCGAGGAGGTTGATGTTCTCTATTGAGTACTCTTCGGACCTAAGCTCTAGTCTCTCGAGGCTCCAGTCTGATCTCAACAGGAAGTGTTGCTTCCATCCTAAATGCCAACATGAAAGGGGTATCTCCTGTTGCGGTCTTGTGGTACGTTCTATAAGTCCAGAGAATAGAAGGTAGCTCTTCCAACCAAGCTCCCCTTGCTTCTCCAAGCCTCGTTTTGAGATCTTGCAAGATAATTCGATTCGTAACCTTAATTAGGCCGTTGGTTTGAGGATGTGCAACAGACGTCAGGTGGTGATCAATCCCCAAGTTGGTGCAAAAGCTCTTGAACTGCTGGTTATGAAATTGTCTTCAGTTGTCAGTTATGAGAACCTTGGGTATTCCGAACCTGCAAATGATGGATTTCCAAACGAACGACCTTAGCGTCAGCCCATGCCCATTTAGTAAAGTATTCCACAGCTACATCAATGAACTTCAATTGTCCTCGAGCTAGTGGGAAAGGGCCGAGGATGTCCACACCCTATTTCTTGAATGGGGCCACACAATGAATAGAGGTTAAGTCATCGGCCAAAGAACAGATGACGTTGCCGAACCTCTGACATTTGTCACATTTTTTTACGTAATTCACAGCATTCATCTTCATGGTAGGCCAGTAATATCCATATCTTATAAGTTTAAAGGTTAGGGCCCAAGCACCTTCATGATTTTCGCACACTCCTTCGTAAACTTCAACTAGGGCTTGGACAGCCTCTGAAGGCCTAAGGCAACAAAGATATGGAAGAGTGAAACTTCAGCGAAATAGAACTCCCCTGATCATGCAATACCTTGTTGCCTAAGCTCGAATGCTCCTTGCCGTACGCAGATCATCTGGTAAATTCCCATTAGTTATGAAATCAATTATTGGGTCCATCCAACATGGCTCATGCTCAATACTCATGACAGAGGGTGATTAACTTATGCTCAGCTCTATTACAAATTTGATGTGAACAGTTCTGTCAAGACCATCAATCCCCATGAACACAAGCTTGGAAAAGGCGTCGGCCTTATAATTTTCGGCTTGGGAGATCGTCACAATTTCACAACTTTTGAATCGTCTTTGAAGATCATGAACTCTCAAGCAGTACAATTTCATCTTCTCATCCTTTCTTTCAAATGTCCCTTCACTCTGTCCAACCGCTAGTTTCAAATCGCTAAAAAATTTTATCTGCTCAAGCTCAAGATTAATGGTAAGCTCTTGTGTAATTACAATTGCTTCGTACTCTACCTTATTATTTGTAGGATTAAATCCAAATTGGAGTGCACATTGCACTCTTGTATGTCTGTTCGGCCTGATGATTATGATACCTATACCCGAGCTCGAGCTGTTCGATGTTCCATCCACAAATATTTCCCATATGTCCATGACCTCCATGGTCGGGCTATCTGCTGGCCCCCGAGGCCTTGGGGTGAGTTCTGCTATGAAGTCAGCCAAGGCTTGTGCTTTAATCGAGGGTCGAGGCTTGAATTCGATGTCAATTCGCCAAGTTCAATAGCCCACTTTAATAACTCCCAGACACGTCGGGCTGTTGGAGTATATGCTTGAGTGGTTGGTTTGTGAGCACGATAATTGGATGAGATTGAAAATATTGTCTTAATTTTCGTGCAGACACCACCAGGGCAAGAGCTAGCTATTCGACCACAGTATACCTGGTCTCTGCATTAAGCAATAATTTGCTCACATAGTAGATTGGTTGTTGAACTCTACCGACCTCTTTCACCAACATGCCACTGACCGCATTTTGAGAAACTGCTAAGTATAGAAATAAAATATCTCTAGGCTCTAGCCTCATCAGAATTGGTGGGGTTACCAACGTTCGCTTGAGAATACTATCTCACAATTCTCGTTTCATTCAAAGTCATGATTTCCCCTTAGAGCCTTGAAAAATGGGAAGCATCTGTCAGCCGCACGAGACATCAACCTATTCAGGGCGGCGATGCAGTTGGTCAGTTTCTCGACCTCTTTCTTGTTCCTAGGGGACTCCATGGATGCCAGTGCATTTATTTGTCTGTTTGGCTTCAATCCACTTGTGCGTGATCATGAAGCCCAAGAATTTGCTCGAGGCTACTCCAAAGGCGCACTTTGCTGGATTCAACTTCATTTTATACTTCTATAGAGTGGAGAAGACCTCCTTAAGATCCGCTATGTGTTGCTTCTCTTGTTTGCTCTTGACTACCTTGTCATCTACGTACACTTCAACATTTTTCCTAATCATTTTTGCAAAGATTCTGTTGATGAGTCTCTAATAAGTTGTTCCTGCATTCTTCAATCCGAATTGCATGACCCTATAACAATATATGGCTGAATCAACTATGATTGACGTCTTCTCTTGGTTTTCCTCAGCCATGAAGATCTATGATAACCGAAAAATACATCGAGGAAGCTGTACAACTTATATCCCGACGTGCTGTCCACGAAGTTGCCGATCCAAAGCAGGGGATAGTTGTTTTTTGGGAATGCCTTGTTAAAATCTGTGAAGTCGATACAGACTCTCCATTTTCCATTGGCCTTCTTGATGAGCTTGACGTTGGAGACCCAGTCGGGGTATTGAACTTCTCGAATAAATCGAGCATTGATCAACTTATCAATCTCCTTCCGAATGACCTCATGTCGTTCTGGTGTGAATTATCTCTTCCCTTATTTGATCAATTTTGCTCCTGGATTGATATTGAGTTTGTAGACCGGAATGCTCGGGTCTATCTTGGGCATATCCTCGACACTCCAGGTGAAGACATCTATATTGTGGGATAGACAACTTACCAGTATCTCCATGAGATTGTGTCAAGATCACGACCAATCGTCGCCTTTTTGCTGGGCTCGACCTCTAACCTCCTTCCACTATTGCCAGTCAACATCCGTAGTCGGGCTAGGGTCTGGATGACGAGATATGCATGACGTTGGTGCTTATTCCCCGAACACTTGTTACATAGCACTGTCTAGCAGCTGACTAGTCTCTGCGCACTACCCTGACACCATTATTGGTAGGTAAATTCATAGCAAGGTGGAAAGTAGAAACAATAGCCATGATCTTGTTCAGCAATGGCCTTCCCAGAATGGCATTGTAGGCTATTGAAGTTCGAACTACCTGGAATGATATAATTTCTGTTACCTACTTCTGATTTGACCCCAGCGTGAGTGGAAGATTGACGATTCCCTCCAGAATGATTGTACCACCTCTAAATCCCTAAAGTGGGGTTTTAACAGCTTTGTGCTGTTCGGCCAAAATACCCATCCTAGAGTATGCATCATGGGAGAACACGTTGGCCGCGCTCCTAGTGTCAACCAGTATCCTCTTTACCTCAAAATTGGCTATGATTGCTAATATGACCAGTGCATCGTCATGTAGATGTGACAGACCTTCCAAGTCCTGTAACCCGAACGTGATTTTTTCCATATCATCAGGCGTCACCCTCAAGCTCGAGCTATATTGCATGGCATACTGCTTGCATCCACTGTTTGAGTTTCCTCCTGATGCTATCTCCCAACAATAATGTTAATCGTTCTTACAGTAGGCTTGTCATTCCTCCCTCTCCGGGACCCTTGACTGACATATGAACTTAAATATCACTTTTTTATTAAAGCCTCAATTTCTTACTGGACGGCTTTGCAGTTCTCTATTGTATGCCCATGTTCCCGATGATAGTCGCAATACTTGCCCTCGTCTCGAGTGTTAGAAGGGGATTGCATCCTCGATGGCCATTTAAACTCCTTCATATCCTTGATCTCCATCAGAATGTTAGACCTGGAAGTGTTCAATCAGGTTAATGACGTCGATTGTATCTCATGCTTCTGCTTATTCTTGTTAGCTTCTGGACGAGGATTAAAATCGTGCTGCCTTTTGTGTTTGGGTTTCTCAGAGGTCAGGTGAACATTTCTCCTCGGGTTCAATGTTTCTTCCATATTAATGTATTTTTTTGCTCGGGTGAGTAGCTCAGTCATGGACTTCGGTGATTTTTTTGAGATGGACATCTTGAAGGCATTTCGCCCCTTATAGTATACGTGAGGGCGGAGATTACTGTTGTTATGTGAAGGTCGGGTATCTGAAGCCTTTCCTTATTGAACCTGGTCATGAAGTTACGCTGGGACTCATTCGATCCTTACCTGAGCTGCATGAAGGATGCAGCAGTCTTCTTGATGCGCTTGCTACTAGCAAAGAAAGTGGAGAACTTGTCAGCCAAGTCAGAGAATGAAGCAATGGAATTGGGCTCCAGGGTACAAAACCAATTCCTAGCAGCGTTGGTCAGTGTTTGCAAAAAAGCTTTTCACATTACGGGATCTGGTGCCACCTGTAAATTCATGACGTCCGTATACACTTTGAGATGGTTGATAGGGTCAGTGGTTCCATCATACTCCTTCATTCGAGGAAGTTTAAACCTGTCTGGGAGCGGATAGGAGAGCACCTCCATTGCAAAGGGAGTGTTAGGGGTAAACCCAGTCATGCCTTGGGTGCTCTTTTGAAGCCCAATGGTGATTCCATCCTGTATGATCTTAGCTAGTTCGCTTAAGTCCATGGTGACCAACCTCGAAGTCGAGGCTACTGGTGGCACACCTGAGGCCCCGGATCCACCATTGTCATGAGCTTCTCGAGTATCTCGAGCTTGAGTATCGGCCATGAACCCTCCTTATTGTCCTACTGTCGGTGCCGACGGTTGTTCCGACGTCGGATGAATATCCCTTTGGCTTAGTAATTGGGTCAGAATTGTCACTTACAAGAAATCAAACAGAGCTCAAGAAAGACTATTGATAAAGGAAGCCTGACGTGATGGAACCCAAGGAGGTTGACCTCTCCTTGAAGCCAACCAAGGAAAGCTGTCCTCGAGATGAGAGTTGTCCTCGGGCTCAACCAATATTGGTATCATCAATTTAGAAGAACTCTCATATTGTACGAAGATCTTTGTCCTCATATCCACGACATCAGGAATCTAGAAATTTGTCTATGCTCATTTGACCAAACATATGTCGGTAATGGAGCACAAAATTACGAGCTACATGACAGATATTGTAAGATCAGAAATAAAACTTTTAGACAAGAATGATGATGCAATTATTGATTATACACAACCTTACTATTAGACGATAGGACGACATGAGAGTATGGATGTGAGTAGGGGCAGAGGGAGGGGGGACCCCAGACCCCCTTCCCAAAATTTTTTGACAATTTTTTTAATTTTAAAATTTATTTTTTTGTCTCAATTTTTTTCTTTTTAGTTATATGCTAAGTTCCAGCCCAAGAAGGAAGGCTAAAATCACGACCAATTATACTATACCCAGCCTGTCCCAATCCAAAAAATGAAAACCCCACTTCGTACCCGTCTATTCCATTTCAATTCATCGCACTCGTCTGCTCCTCTTCACAGCCTCCACCTAGCTCCGTCCCTCCGTCTCTGCTCTCCTGCATACAATATCAGATCATATAATGCTAGTGAAACAATTAGTAGAAAGATTAGTTCCTTCAAACTGAGAAAGAATCAAACCCATTCTCGAGTCGAGCCTTACTAGATATTCCTCAATATCCCAGGCCCAGCTATTCTCGGAGCTTAGAAATGCATTGTGTTTTCCCTTTCCTAGTTTTGAATTGATTGATTGACTCAGTTCATGAAAGAGTAAATCGTGAGGAGACTTCGAACTTCAAAGGTTAGGCACCAAATTATATTCTTCGTTCCTCATGCTTCTGCTACATCATTAACCTTCAAATTTTGTGTTTTTCCTCCTTACAGTTTACAGAGGCAAAAATTGATTTGGCTGTGCAATGACTTCTAGGCTATTACAGGCTCTAGTGAGTTTTTTGGATGGCATGGTTTTTTACTTATGCGTTCTGGTTCCTCCTTACTTGTTTGTATAGTTGTATTGTTAAGTTTTCGTACATTAATTTATGTTCTTCTGTTTCCTTTCTCCCTCACAAAGTACCAACTTCCCTCATTTTGACAGATAATGTTTCAAAAAAAAAAATTCGAGGGCTGGCCCTTCAACTCTGGGACCCCCCTACTTTAATAAGCTAGCTCCGCCCCTGAATGTTGGGATGGGGACGAAGAGGCATTATCTTATTCCACGTAGAGTATATCTAACTTTTTTTAGGCTTATATATTGCTCACATTGAAGACAATATTTACTTTAAGTTTAGGGTTGTAATTTCATTGTTTTACTATATTTGTTAGTTTGTATATGATTAATCTATTTTTTTCAAATATATACAAAACAAATAAATATGCCATAAAAATAAAAATAAAAAAATTAGGAAACGTAAAAATTATTTACTTGTTATATATGTTTGTGTGACAATTAGATAGCATTATCGACTATGATAATGTTATTTGAAGAATTGAGCGATGATAAAGAAAGTGGTACAAAGAAGAAAAGAATTAAGGGCAAGAAATAAATATTCTCATTTATATAATCAATGATTGAATATTACAATGAATAAAGCAAATAAACGGAAATAATCTAAAATCAAACGAACTTCTAACAAACTAAAACTTTATCGAAATGCTTGAACTAATTTAATCTAATCGAAATAATTGTACTTTAAATAAAATACTATTTTAGAATCCCGATTATAATTTAGTTTTATCTCCATCAGGTGCATTTTGAGAAGATTGTACATTACTGTATGATAAGTTTAGATGGTTTCTCCAACCTCTATTGTATGTATTGGAGTGGGAATTATTCGGTCGCCTCTGCTAATTTTGCATATAATTCACCTCCTTAACTAATTTAGCAAACTGACTTCCCACATTGTAATCCTCACTTTCATGGGTTACATCAGCTGCGGACCCAGCACTCAACGAGGGGGTGCGACAGCGCGTTCTGGGCTCCATCGAAACAATGTCGATCCAGGGGAAGAGGGAGATCAAAGCCGACATGGGAGAGGCTTGGGTTTTGCTTCGCCTGGTTGCTGGTTGTCTTCTTCCTCCCCTTTTATTGGTTTTGTTTTGTTTTGTTTTTGGGCCCTTTGTTGGGCGGCCCGTTTCTCTTTTTCTTTTTTTTTTGTAATTGGGCCTTTTGTTGGGTGGCCCATTTTCCCTTTTTTTTTTTTTTTTTGGGTAATTGGACCTTTTGTTCATTTGTTGGAGGTATAGATAGATAGATAGATAGATATTTCACTTTTGAGGACGAAAAAATTTACTAAGGCTGTTGATGAATTTTTTTAAGATAAAAAGTTTTAATCCTT
Organism: Fraxinus americana; assembly: GCA_035079005.1. Lineage (NCBI taxonomy): Eukaryota > Viridiplantae > Streptophyta > Magnoliopsida > Lamiales > Oleaceae > Fraxinus > Fraxinus americana. The sequence continues at coordinate 12,578,301 of CM068706.1, read as the reverse complement.
GCAAGTGAAATTTCTTGTAGTGTATAAAATGTACCAGTGATTGAGTTTAACATGGTTGCGGAATTAGGGAAACGATTGCTTCATTTGGTGAAGGATATGCAACGAGGTTTGATGAAGAAGGATTTGGAGGAATCTATGGAGGAAACCAGCCTATTTCTAGGGAGGACGATGAGAAAATTGTTCATGGCAATGTCCCATGCATGTTCTCCTTTCTTTCTTCAATCACCAACCTCTAGACATGCCTTATCAGATTCATGTTCGATTACCGTCCGTGTCAGATTAAAATCTAAATTTGAAATAATTAATTTTAATTACATATCTAATGAATGCACATTTTTTCAACCATCACATATCTAATATTATTTATTAAATATTAATAAACAACCTCGTTTTTACGATCGCTGATTGTCGACAGTTATTTGTCAACGTCCGTTCGGGCTGAACTTCAATGCTGAGTCCGCCACTGGGTTACATCATAAAAAATAAAAGATAAAATGAAGAAAAATAATTCAAGAACTAGGTTTTGAAGATTTTGCTTGGAAGAAGGAGATTCTTAGTGCAAAATAGTCATTTTTTTCCCTCATTTTTCTTATTTTAAGTGATATACTCCAATCATTTCTTGTATTTTTCTTTCCGCGTCATGCGTAACTCATTCGAATATTGGGATGATGAACAATGTAACCTAATTGTGAACCTTTAATTTCAATTCTCAAGATTTGACAAACCCAAAGTAAAGTTATACCCGATCATTAGATAAAAGGCAGAGATGTATTTTTATTATTGATGCGATGATTAATTGAATTTCTAAGTGATTAATACGTTTAATTAAGATTTGTCTAATTCACGTAAAGATATAGTGAGTTAGCTCAACTAAATAGAATTGAATTGAATTCGAGATCGAGATCGAGAGAGAGAGAGAGAGAGAGAGAGAGAGAGAGAGAGAGAGAGAGAGAGAGAGAGAGAGAGAGAGAGAGGTGAATTGTATCAATACAACATTGGAATTAGATCTTGAGAGGCAAAATTAAAAGGGAGAAAGCAAAATTGTAAAACTAAAAACAATAATAGAAATTACCAGTTATAGAATATAGCAGGATTAAAAAAATTAAAAAATATATATTTCTAGTGATCCATGTGATACCCTTTCTTCTTCACAGTCATACAAGATATTATATGAATCAACCTATTACTGAATTTAATGAATTAAACTTAATTAAGGTAAAAGAAAAATGTTTTATAAAGGTCACTGTTCAATCTAAAATAGAAGATCAATTCAATACAATTCAAAAATCGAAGAAATGATATGTGAAATCGAGAGTCAAAACACTTTTTCTTACATAATTTAAAATCCCAAATTGTTTATTGCACACTTTTAATTATTTTCTATGATTTAAATATTTAGGATAATCATTAAAATCGATCTTAATTATTTTTATTCAAATAGAATATAGTTTAACCAATATTTATTTTCTTTATTACTTGTTAACAATAATAGAAATCACGCAACATCGGGTCCCTTAAGATTGGGTTCAAATTGAATAATATCATAACAATATGATTGAAATGTCACAAATGATATCAAAGTCTAAGCCCACTCGAAAGTGTGGCCAACGAGGACGTTGGACCCATAAGGTGGTGTAATTGTAGCAATGAAAATGACGACTCCCAATTAATGTGAGGCATTTTGGGTGAAAGTCCAAGAACAAATCGACAATATTATACTAAGTGGATTGGGAAATTACAAAGCTCGCCCTATGAATAGCTTATATTCTATTTTGAAAACCCATCGTGGCTCATTTCAAGGCTAGCACGGCAATACATTTCAAGTGTCAGCCTCGAGAATTTTCCAAGACCGATCCAACATCTTTTAGTGCCATCACATTATTTCACATCTTTTAAGAATTTCCTCAAAGATGGTTTCTTTCTTACATCATATCGATATCGGACTACCCGGCATGTTTGATATAAATAACTAGAACATGAAGTGTCTAATCAACATCCAACGTAGAATCCAGTCCACTTTACCAAAGAAATTACTATAGTTCCATTACATTATGATCAAAAGCTTAACATGTCTTCCTCAGATCAGAACCCAAATGCAGCATTCCACCTCTTTAAAAACTCACTTTGTTACCGCATAGAATACAACGTATCATAGCACTACACTAGATTATTGCCTAAATACTCAAATTGCAACTTTCTACAGCAAAAGATTAGCACATGTAAAAAGCAACTACGGTGTAACCACTTCTTAAACTTGATACTTTTAATTGATCAATTACAAAATTGATGCATTATATGGAAGGATGATTTTCATTTACATTGCAGCATCTATATCCCTTGCTTACACATTAAAAATAAATGCAGAGAAGAAACAATCAGGTCTACATGTATAGTTAGGAAACCATGGAATTTATCCTTAGGAATAACAATAAAAGTACAAAGAAAACGCCACAATGAAGATAATACTCTACAGGTAACCATCCCTTCGGTCTTGCTCTTCTGCCTCCTTATTTGCAACTTGAACTGATTTGAACCAAAGGAATGCCTGGGATTAAACACGTTAGTTAGACAAAGCATTTGATTTAGCAAGTCTATAGTCTCATAATTATCATTTTATGTCAGCTTTGAAAATGTATTACAGAATAATAAGATCTAGACCGTACCAATTAAATAAAACACCTATGTTTCACCCTTTGCATGAACAAAGATGGGCAAATAGAAGAAATAATGTAGCAAGCCAAGGAGAGAAAATTTACGGGGTCGACAATACAAGTTCCAAGAAAATCTCCACTATGCTAATACCAGGGTTACGAAAACAAATTTAACTAGAACAGGGGCTCATAAAAATATTAGCTCTACACTTAAAAGGGGTGATCTGGGAAAATCAAAAGAGGAATTTACTTCAAAACCCTAAGTGAAGGAATATTATGGAAAAATGCTTCACAATTACAAAGTTCTTAGACCTATGTTGTACTTCTTATATGCCAAAATACCTTTGTATGTCATGTTCTTTCTCACCCCTACCCTCCAACCATTGCTGTCCCCCAACTCCTCCTCCCCCACCCCTTGGTTTCTGCACCCAGACCCTTCCGCCGCTTTTCAGCCTCCCACACTCCATTCCCCCCTCATCCCCAGTCCTGATTTCATTCACATATTGGTTTAGCAAGATTTCGGGAAAATAAAATTGGGGTTGATTATGACCAGTTGAGGTCTACTTGACCAGTTTATAGAAAGGTGTTTAACATTAAGGATATCTATGACATTTTACATAAAAAAAATAATGCCTTTTAAACTAAAATTAGTAAATCTATTTTTCACTTATGTACATTGCAACTTTTTAAAAAGGCTATTTTGAAAAATTTGTCAAAACAAAATAGGAAAAAGATTTGGTCTCTCCTATTACTTCTCCATCATTTATTTTGTGGCTTGCACTTCTCTTTTTGTTTGTTTTCTTCTAATTTCTATTACTAGGTTCATCATATGGAGAGCTTGTTTCCTTCTCCATTTTATTTTTTACTTCTCGTGGTACTTTACCATTTGAAAATAGATACCAGAATAAATCTCGCTTCGACTAATGCATGGAACTCAAAGTAGCTTCTCCATATGCAAAGACTTTGTCAACACATCTGATTTTTCCTCATGGCGTAAACTTATCTAATTTTAGTTGTTTGATTTCAGGTACAATGCAAATTTAATGTTTGTCATCAATTGCTTGGATCTAGAATGGAATTAAGAATTTTTGTACAAGTGGATAGCACTTGGTTATCACATTAGATATATTTTTGTTGTTGCAAGACAATACTGCAAGAAACTTTCTAATCCACAGTTTCCTACTTTCCTTGTAATTTATGGTTATTACAATGTATTCAGCTTCTATGATTGATTAAAGAAACACAGTTCCACAGTGTGAAACTACTCCCACTGCACAAATCACCATTAATCCCGAATTAGATATAAAATAAATGAGGTTTATGGACTTCCACAAATCAATATTGTCAGTCATGTCTACATCTTTGTACCCGTCCAATACAGGTTCCCATTGCAAAATACGACCACAGCCTAAAATGTTTCTCAAATATCTACTTATTCATTTTATTATTGCCCAACATTTCACACATGTAGGACTTGACAGATTGTAGAATATATGTTCTGTAATTTTTGTACATATCATTATAAAGAGATGGAGGAATACATATAGTAGGCAGGTAAGGTCTAAATTTGGCTACTTCCAGCTAATTATATTACAGACTATAATTAGAAAAATTACAACTCTAATTAGAAGATTACAGCCACAATTAACTCTAATTGTAAAGCTCACGTCAACACTCCCCCTCAAGTTGGTGCATATAGTTCTCTAATGTCCAACTTGTCAAGTGAGTTGTGAAAGTTCTTGTATACACGGCTTTGGCAAGAATATCTGCCAATTGATCTTAACAGGAATCAGATTATCTTGGCTTCAAGGTTCTCTTTGATAAAATGTTGATCTACCTCCACATATTTAGTTCGATCATGTTGGATAGGATTATGAGAAGGGTAATTAGCACATAACGTCCTTACTTTTCACTATTATTGTGGAAACGTCGTTACCTTTCATTTTTAGACATTTTCACTCTAATTTCAACCTTTCATTGCGCAAAAGGTAATTTTCATTAACGTTCTAAATTAAAAGCTGCGAAATGACGGCCGAGGAAGGTCACCATCGCATTATTAGTTCGCCATCGCCTGAATCTGGAATCCTTCTGAGACGGCTGAGGAAGGTCACCGTTAATATATCCCAATTTATCCTTGGTTGCAATATACATCTCAACCACTTGGGACCATAGGCATAATTGGATCCATCCAATTTGATGCCAATAGGTGCAGCGCCCATGTCTGCTGGCAGTGTCGAGGTTGAGACTTTATTCAAAGCTTCAGTCATCTTCGTGGTTAGTTCTCTCAAGATAGTAGGTGGTGGAGAATCACTAGAATTGGAACTAGTGTCCGCCATGGAAGTAGTGGGGTGGAAGGACTTTGGTTTAGGAGGCTACAGATATCAAAGGGCAGGGAATTGTCTGCTCTAATACCATGACAGATTCTAGAATATAGGTTTTGTAAGTTGTCATTATACAGAGATGGAGGAATACATTTAGTAGCCAGTTAAGGTCTAGATTTGGCTACTCCAGCTAATTATATTACAGACTATAATTAGAAAAATTACAATTCTAATTAGAAGATTACAGCCACAATCAACTCTAATTGTACAGCTCACGCCAACAGGATTTCGGAACTTGAAATAATGTGCAATCGAAGTAGAAATTCTTTGGCCTTACTCGTGTTGAATCTTTCAAGAATCTTTTCAATTTAGATAACTGGAACTTAAAATTTTTTCATGTCACGAGGTATGTTCATATTGTGGATTTGCACTGTTTATCCTTCTTCATTGCAAAAGACTTGGTTAACTCCATTTTAAATTTGTAAAATAACTTTTTTCTTCTCCAACGTTTTCCCCACCCCATGGAGAAAGTAGAACACTACCAAGTCACCAAACCCACTCTCCAGCACTCCAAATCATCAACTCTCCACTAACTGCCAGAGGTAACTTGCTCGCCTCCATCATGCCAACTCAACCCTAAACTCAATCACCAGTGGGAATCACCAATGGGACGACACACCTCCCTCCTTTAACCTAGTGACAGCTGACTTTCTGTCACATGGAAGATTAACTCCAGATTATTTGAAAGCTAGTAAAAGGGCGGGAAGAGTTTAAGTTAGTTAGAAGTCTGTTGTTAGTTGTTAATGGTTGTTAGTAAGCTGTCACTAATTGTCTATAAAGTCAGCTAACGCACTCTGTAATTGAAGCATTCAGATTGTGAAATAAAACAGAATTCTACTTTTCTCTCAAGTGGCATTATCCCCTTTCCCCCCATTTTCCATTTCCAGTTTTGCTTTGTGCGACTTACCTTTCTTCAACGAACTGCCACCTCCTCCCTTCCTTCTCTGCCCCAACCTTCAACATCATCTTCATCTACAAGGGCTTGTAGTAAATCCTTTGCTTCTATTTTTGAATATTCTTCTTCCTCCACTAACATTAAACCTATCTCTTTATTCAAAGGTTAACAGGAAGTTTATTTCTCCCAAAAAGATTTTCAGAAATATTAAACCCCTTATAAAACTGTCCTCATTGGAATATTTTTAAAAAAACAAATGTCCTATTGAACAAGTTCTAAAATCCATTTTTACCTTTAATATAACGTGTCCTTTTAGTTTAGGGTTAATGGATTATATGCATATTTTCATTAGAGAAATTAGATACTCAGTGGAAGAGGATGCTCTCAAGATTATTCTCCAAACCTCTTTGCAAATGGCACAAGCACCTATGAGAGTACTGAAATTCTCGTATATTTTTTCCCTTCCCCTTTTGTTTCTATTCACCTGGAACTTTACAACCTGAGATGGGATAGCACAAAGTAATTCAAGTTTTTAGGATAGCCTTAACAGCCATTAAACAATCATTGGATTCCTTGTCCTTTTCTTTCTGTGGCTACAATGAAATGAATCTCTCAGTTTCAAAATCTTCAGGAAACTAATAGACCAGAAAATAACATAATGGATATATCTTGGTACCATAAATTATTTTCTAGAACTTACACTTCAGATGATTTGAGAAAAGGGAAAAGCTTATAATCCCTTGAGTTGCAAGTGGGAACTCTAGTTACTGATTGATATCCAATACTAAAATTGCATTGCCTTGATTCATCTAGTTAAAATTAATAAACCAATAGAGAAGTATGGAAAATGACAAAATGATTCAAAAAAAAACCCAACAACAACTTACAGAAGAGGGGATGCCGGTGAATGCAAAGAACCCAAGCAATGGAGCATAAAATATACTGTCTGAGTTCAGAACTCCAAAAACAGGTTTTTGATTCACGTACTCGAATGCCGAACCAATCTGCGTTCAACACAATCAAAACCAACTACATCGGTGGATATTCTATGCAATTGGTAATGCAAAAGAATTTTACAGGAACTGGACTTAAATTGTTCTATAAAATCATCCACTATACTCGGACGGATTGCAATTAGAGACCGGGCAATTTCCTGAAAATTACTATCCTTTTCCCGGGATTATATAATAGTAAATCCTTAAACACCAAGACTCAATCTGTTTCAAGCCATCAACGTAATTGAAACTATAAAAAGGAAAATAGCCGTTACAAAATATGTATTTACCGCGGCAATGGCAGTGATAGCTGATGCAAGCAAGTAGACATAGAAGGGAACCTCAAACCCAGAAGACCCTTTCTTGGCCTCTTGGCGTGCCCAAGGCGGAGTTTCATCCGAACCGGGTTTCGCCCACGAAGGGACTGATGGGTCATCATTACCGTCTTCCTCTCCTTTCGAGTTGCTTGTGTTTTTCGAAGATTCTCCAGGGGCAGCCAACACTCTCAGCCTACAACCAAATATTGACTGCTCATGCCCAGTTGGAGGAACAATTTTTCCTTTCAATTGCAGCCCAGAACAATAGTATGAATTTGGGTGCCATGGAATGGAAGGTTTTGATAAATAGAAAGTTGAATTCGTGTTGCACGAAGATAAGGAGGCTAAAGCCATCATCATTTTGGAAGCACGTAAAGATAATTCTATCGTAGAAGTTCAACAATGCATTTTCAGTTCAACTAAGCTGGGTGGGGACGAGGAGAGAGGATATTGGATTATTTGGCCTGATACGGGCACAACTGAACTGAGGGTCGAGATTTCCCCAAGAAATGACGTCGTTTTGTTCTACCCTTTGTTGAAACTAGCAGAAAATGAAACAATGGTTGTATAGGTTAGAATACGGACCAGCTTGTCTCGAGCAGCCCGAAGCTTGCTCGACTCGCGGCTTGATGGAATCGATCCTCATTTTCAGGTGACGGCCCGTTACAGGCAGCTGCTAGCTACTACTGCTTTTGTAGCGACACCAAATAAAAAAAATAAAAAAAAAAAGGCTAGCTCGATTCGGTAAGGCCCGAGCCAAGTTTCGATTTTTCGGCCGAGCTTCGGCTCGACTTGACTCAAGCCAACAAAACACAAGCAATATTTTGCTCGTGTCATGTCCGAGTTGCTAACCTCTGCTCGAACTGACTCGTTTACATCAATTAGAAATAGCGACATAACCTAGGTTGCATGGTTTGATGTGTTAGAGGAACAAAATTTTGTCATATTTTGATACACATTCTTTCAAAATACATTATTTCATAACTTATTTTCAATCACATATTTTTCAATAAAATAATATTTTACACCACATTAATAACTTTTCCTTTCTTTTTAACCACATATTTCTCATCATATCACTATTTAAAATATATTATTTTCTCAATAATATTCATCAAACACTAAGTATTTTTAGAGTTTTTTATACAAATGAAAAAATCGTCAATTTTATAAAAATAAGAAAAAAAATTACAAATTACTAACATTTTCAAAAATATTTCGAAAACTTACTTCAATAACTAAATTAATATTTTTGTATTAATGTGGGGAATTGGGATGAGGAACATGCTCCATCGCAAACTTATTTCTACTCTTATTTTTTTGTTTTATTTTATATTTTAAACTGCAATCGTATTTAGAAAACAAAAAATTATATTAAAAATAAAAAATAAGTCCGACTAAAATGAAAATATTTTAAGGGAACAATACATATCTAAGGTAGTACAAGATATACTTTCTAAATTAAGGAACTTGTTTTAAATTTTAAAATATCATGTCATAATTCATTTTTTATTAATTAAATACATAATTAAAAATATTTTACTATTTGAATATATTAAGGTCACAATATTAGACAATTTATGGTCACAATTACGTACTAATCACAATCACAAAATATCAAACTCGCAAATCATAAATTTTATGAGTCAATAGTTATTTATCAGTCACAAATCATTAATCTTATAAGTCACGACTTATTTTTTGATAAAAAAATTATAAATTTTATAGGTCACAACTTATTTATCGATCATAAATTATCAAATTAAATAGTTGCAATTACCTAATATATGGATCACAAATTACAATTAGGGGTGGGCGCGGGTCGGTTCGGTTCGGTTCGGTTCGGTTTTTTTCGGTTCCAGAAATTTTCGGGTATTTAGTAAATGGAACCGTCGGTTCCAAATATAATTTTGGAACCATTCGGTTTCGGTTCGGTTCGATTCGGTTCTATTAGGTTCCGTTCGGTTCCGTACTATAATTAAATTTTTTAACATTTAAAATAATACTACATAAATATACCTTAAAATGGATACCAATATTAATAACAAAAAGTAGATACAAATACCAAGTTCAATCTTAACTTTTACAAATTAACGTAATCTAATTTAATAACATATAAATAATAAGTTGTCAAATACAAATACCAAAAAATAAATATTACTAATAAAACTTCGATATTCATATCAATAATTCATTTGCTTCAAACCTTCAAATCTACATAAAAGTGAAATATAAATTAGAAGTCACAAATATAAAATATTTTAAAGTATTGATAATACTTACCAACTATTTAATGTAATTATTAGTTGGTTGACTTTCCATACTAACTATTAAGAAACTATATAAGAAAAAATTGAAAAAAACACAACTAACAAGCATAAATAAACTCTAAATTGTTCAACTAATAAGATTTAATAAGAAAAAAGTTATTAATTTGTTTAGAAAAAATAAAAGAAATTAATTTATCCAATATAAAAAAAAAAGTTCGGTTCTTATTCGGTTCTTCGGTTCTTGGTCGAGAACCGAGAACCGAACCAAACCATTCGGTTCTCGATTCGGATACCCGTTCGGGTATTTCATTTTAAAAAACCCGCTCGGTTCGGTTCGGTTCAGTTCGGTTCGGACATTTTGCCCAGCCCTAATTACAATTCGTCTTTCCCACCATATCACTACCCTACTCTACCACTATCGAAACCACCCATACCTCCTCAAATCTACCACCACCACATCTAGCTCCACCTCCACCAACCACACTTGCATTGCCACCACACAACAAGCAACTCAACGTCACCACTATTAGAGATGTCTGTAAGTCGGTTCGGTTCGGTTTTGAAGAGAATCGAACCGACTCAAAACTTTCGGATATTTAATAAATGGAATCGTCGGGTCCAAATATAATTATGGAACCGTTCGAGTTCGGTTCCTTACCATAATTAATTTTTTTAATATTTACAGCAACACTACGTAAATACAACTAATGACATTTCATTCGTAACTTTTACAAATTAACGTAGCCCAATTCAAAAACATATAAATAACTAGCCGTCCAATAAGATTAATTCAATGCATACAAATACCAAAAAGTAGATATTAATATTACAGCAACACTACATAAAGTAAATTCATTTATTTCAAACAGTCTGCCTGCATAAAGAAAATGAAATATAAATTAAAAATTATATAAATAAAATATTTTTAAATATTGGTAATACTTACCTATTATTTGATTTAATCATCAATTTCTTGACTTGTCATGGTAAGAATGATTTGGGCTAATGGGCTTTAAAAATGATTTGGACTTTATAATTAAAATTATGAAATAATCTGATTTGTTTAATTAATTTGCTAATTTGTTTAGAAAAACAATAAAATAATTTAATTAATTCAATAAAAAAAAATTATTTAGTTTCGATTCTTCGGTTCTTGGTCTATGCCCAAGACCTGACCTAAACCCATTGGTTCTCGATTCGGGTACCTGTTCGGGTATTTAACTTATGAAGAACTGTTCGATTCGGTTCGGGTTCAGTCCGGTTCGATTTGATTCGGGACTTTTGGACACCCCTAACCACTATCACCATTGCACCACCACCTCTTCAAATCTACCATCTCATCTACCTCTGCCACACCACACCCATCAAAAAAATCTATAAACTTGTCGCCACCACCATATCACCTCACCACTACCATTATCTGTATCAACAATCACTAATGCCACTTCCTCAAATCCATCATCTCTTCCATCTCTACCCACCACAACCATCGAAATCACACCTAACAGATGAAGAGAAAATAGATTGTACGAATGTAAACAGAGAAACACAGATGCCCAAGACAAAGAAAACAAATTGTGCCAACGCAAGGAGCAGTGACACTACTGCTGATTATCGTCGCGCACACGGGCATCGCTGCTGGGTCGTAAAGAGTCGTTGGAGAGATGCGAAGGAGAAGTTCGCTTTAAGAGGCTTTGTGTGTGAAATGAAGCATCAACGACGATGGATTGTGTTTTGAAAATGAATCAGGGTTTGTAGGATGGTTGGAGTGAAGGTGGTAGATTAATTTAATTTAATAATAATTTTGTTGTTATTATTATAAAAAGTTGAATTATAACCTGATTTTTAAATAAATAAGTTGTAAATTTGATTTTTGAGGTGAGAAGTTAAAAATCACATGTGGATATATGGCGCCACTGCTACGTCGCCAAAAGTTATCGAAAGGGGTAGGAAGGAGTAGATTGGATGAAGAGGCGCTAGGAGTGAAATAAAGCAACAACATCGATGGATAGTTTTTGAAACTGAATTAAAACTTGTGGGTGGATGGAGTGGAGGTGGCGGGATAATTTAATTTAATAATATTACAATATTAAAAAGTTGAATTATGAACTGATTTTTTAATAAATAAGTTGTAAATCTGCTTTTTAAAGTGAGAAATTAAAAATCATGGAGGTAATTTTCACTTTAATTTATTATTGTTGAAAATCCGACCAAATAATTAAAGACGAGAATAATATGAGTAATATGAAAATAATTAATAAAAAAGAAAACAAGATTTATGTGAAAATCCAAATTCGGGAAAGTCATGCGGAAAATTCATTATAATCAATAGTAAAAAATTACAAATGATCTTTTTGGACCAATAACTAATTGGACAATTAGTCAATTTCAATATGTGTTGTACACCACATATTTATAATGAAAAAATTCATAACATATTAGGAGAATTAATACATGAAGAGTTTAATATAAGGTAAAATCTAAATACAATAGGTAAAATCAATAATTGAAAATTTGAAATGAAATAGGGGTTTCACCTTTGACTCCTTCAAGACATTTTCAAATTTGCTACAATTCTCAATACTCATCCAGCATTATTTTTATTCAAATACTTAACAATAATTCTGGTCATAACTAAATTCTAACAAATTCCACCTTGACATGAATTTCATTACAAGGAATAAAACTTAACTCTTTAACTCCAACAAAATTCTCCAAACAAAACATTCTACCAAATGACTCTACATCTTCCATCATACTCCTCCAGGTGTACTCAGCAACTGTGAGCAAATTCCAAGCCCTATTTATCATCCCGTTTATCTCCAACTCCAGCCGAATCACCAAACCTGCATTATTTTCACGAGCAACACCAACTTTACCTGAGTTGCCAACCTGCTCGAATTGCCACTAGTAACATGATTAGCAAGATTACAACTAGTTACACCTAAGCTACATGAAGATTTCCCAATATTATTGTTCGAATAACCATGAACAACCCGACCACAATTAACTCTACCCTAGTTACTGCTTATTAAATCATAAGCTGCAGTTGCATCTACAGTGGTCGTCGAACCTTCAAACACATATAATCGGGACTTTCTCTGTCCCTTTAACACAACCCGGGCACCCTTTCTAACTTTCAGAACTCCACCTCCATCGGTATAATAGTTCCTTTTTGAATCAATAGTACTCAAAGAGATTAAATTCCTATTCATACTTGGAGCATGTCAAACCTGACCAAGTGCTCTAATCATCCCATCAAACATCTTGATTTTGACATTACCAATCCCAACTATTTTACAAAGCTTGTTATTCCCCATCATCATGGAACCCCCTTGTAACTGTTTCATGCGAAGAAAATCTATCCTGGTTTGAACACATATGAAATGTGCAAGCCGAATCAATAATCCAATTATCGTCATGTTTGGAGTCACCTTCAATAATTGTCAAAAAATCTCCATTACTGTCTTCTTCTGCAAGATTGACATTACCAGAATTGTCTAGTTGTTCCTACTTATATGTAGGAGCAAACCTATTCCTCCACTCATAGCAATCTATCTTCATGTGTCATTTGTTGTTACTATACCAACAGACTATATTATCGTTGCTACCCTTGACTCGGCCCTTTCTATGACCACTTGTCTTCCTTTCATGAATAACAACACCCTCTGCTTGGGGCTGGGAACTGACGACAAGATGCTTCATCTTCTCTTCAGAATAAAGTGTATCATATACCTTGTCAGTAGTAAGAGCATTCCGATTATAGAGAATGATATCTCTAAAAGTCATATATGAATGCGACAATGAACATAACAATATCAACCCTAAATTCTCTTCATCATATTTGACTCCCATGGCTTCCAAATTAGCGACGATTTCCTTGAACACCGATAGATAATATTCCAAAGATCCACCTTCCGTTAAGCGATGAGAATACAAACAATGTCTCAAGTGTAACTTATTTGTCATGCTCTTTATCATACTAAACTGCTCTAATTTTAACCACAACCCAGCAACGTTTTTCCTTTATCACGTCCTGAAAAATTTGATTAGAAAAATGAAGATGTATCTGTGATAGAGCTTTCCGATTCTTGCATTACTTTTCCTCCGCAGTCATTGTTGCGGGGATTCTATCCACCCCCAATAAAGTATCATCAAGATCAAATCACGCAAGAACAACTAGCATCTTAATCTGCCACAAAGATAATCTACTATTGCGATTTAAAGCAGAATCTCAAATTTCATTGTTGCCATCCCAGAAAACAATCGAAATTATTCAAATCTCGCTTTAATAATCAATTTGGACCTCCCAAGAGCTGGAAAAAAAAAAAACCTACATCTCTGATACCACTTTGTTGCGAATCTGGTTAAATAATTAAGTAATATGAAAATAATGAATCACAAAGAAAACAAAATTTACTTGAAAACCTGAATCCAAAAAAACTACATGAAGATACGAAGAATTCATTACAATCAATAGTAAGGAGTTGTAAAAAATCTCTTTGAACTAACAATTAATTGAACAATTGATAAATTCTAATATGTGTTGTACACTATATATATAACCAAAAATTGGTAACATATTACGAACATTAATACATGAAAAGTTTAATATAAAGTGAAGTCTCAATATAATAAGTAAAATCAATAATTGAGAATTTGGGATGAATCACTTTGACTCCTTCAAGAATTTTCAAGTCTACAATCAACTCCCAATACTTTTTTCAATAATATTTTCAATCAAATAATCAACAATAGGATCATAACTCAATTCTAACAATTACTTATGAGGTCCATACGAAAAAAAATTGATTAGTGGGAAAAAAACCTCGTAAGTCCAATTAAAAGGCACGGATATATATAAGCATTCGTAATATGCCTATGTTATTGTTTTTCATAGACCAAAGATTTTCTTCCTCGGTATTGCGATAAAAATTGGGGGAGAGTCAAAAAGGGTGATATTCATCAATTGGCGCCTAGTTATCTTGTGGTGCAGTGATTTCTACCCAGGTTCTTCATCGACAAAATTGGAAGGTAGTATCAGATTTTATTAGTGTAGAAAAGGGTTTTATATGTTGAAATCTCACTCTCCGATTTTAATGATTTAATTTCAACTCAACTCCTTATAATCTATTTGTTTTCCCAAATTTTTGGTTTCTTGATGGTAATCTTCCACCTGTAGCAACAACGATTTTTTTGACAACATTTTTCTCCAATTGTTGATGCGGTTGTTTATGATTTTCTCCTTGCCTTAAAAACTGGCCGCCCTTAAGTGTAATTGGTGAAATACCCAGGGCCAAAATCCAGTGGGTGCAGTTGCCTCACTAGAACCCAGGTGGCTCCGCTAATATTATGTATCTTTCTGGACTACTAGTAATTGCCTTGCATCTTCGGTTGATAGAATAACAGAGTAGGTGGAATATTAGGAGATACCACGTCTAGGTTTCAATCTCCTTGTACAGGTGGATGTAGAATGATATTCATTAATTTCTTTCACTCACATGCCTTTGGAGCTTAGAGTATTATTTCTTGTTTAACTTGAAATTCAGTTCTTTTTGGAGATTCTGTGTGCAATTATTATTTTTTGCATTGGGCGATTTTCAATTTCCCTCTTAAGGGATTGTATCGAGTTACATGGCTATGATAATATCCTTTTTTAATTTTGAGATATATTAGAGAGAAGAACATCGTTAGGATAAAATAATCTAGTTGATGTTTACGAAAAAAAATTATCTTGATGAATTTACGGACCTTTTTTTGTATGACTTGTGTCGCAATTGCGTAAGATGCCTGAATTGAGCACGAGAAACTGAATGGTTCTCTCCACAGTGATGTACCCAATCAAATGAGATTGAGCTGCAATAATCAAGAGTCAAGTTCATTTTTACATTTAATAAGTTGGATGGGTGCTGGATGGACTTCTTTCATTTTTAGGAAGATTATTTTTTATCTCTTGACTTTGGTTGTATTTGCATGTATGATGTATCTTTCTAGAGTTCTAGTAACTGGCGTGCATCTTCGATTGATAGAATAACAGAGTAGGTGGATATATTAGCAGATACCATGTCCAGTTTCCAATCTCCTTGTAAAGGTGGATGATGATGTCTTCAGAATGATATTCATTAACATCACTGCCATTTCTTTTGTTGACAAGCCTTTGGAGCTTGGACTCTTGTCTCTTTAGATGATAGCAATAACTGAAGGCGCTATACCTTTATTTCATTAATCCAGTAGCATATTGCATACAAATCACTTCTAAAATTAATGGAATTGAGGTATACAGCTGGCCTCTTGCTCTGTTCTGAGAACATGTAGAAAATGGAAGCATGGCAATATTGAGGAGGTGTGTAGGGTGAAACGAAGAAATGCTATAGGAATGTCAGATATCCCTGTTGCATAAATGTTATAGTTGACGGATATCAAACTTACCATCAGTTATATTTAGTATGTATTTTGGTTAAGTGGGGAGTTGTCTGCTCTCATATGAGGATGGGGGGTCTCGGATTAAGGAGACTTAATTTGTTTAATAAGGCATTATTAGACAAATGGTTGTGGTGGTTTGGTGTGGAGAGGGAGAGTTTCTGGAGAGAAATCATTGGGGCAAAGTATGGTGTGATGGAGAGGGATGGTGTTTGGGTGAGGGTCGTGGGTCTTACGGGGTGAGTCTATGGAGGTATATTCGACGAGAATGAAACGACTTTCGGAATAGCTTGATTTTGTGGCGGGGAATAGCAATAATATCAGATTTTGGGATGATTGTTGGTGTGGGGATATACCGCTAAAGTTGGAGTTTCCTTCCTTGCATCGCATTACTATGATGCCTTTTGCTATGGTGAATGACGTTTTAGCCATCTACAATGGGAGATACAGTTGGAATATCACTTTTCAAAGGGGTTTGCAGGATTGGGAATTGGATGACTATGCATTGTTTCTAACGGATTTGAATGAGGTGCAAATTCGGGTAGGAGATGATGATTATAGCTGATGGAGGTTGGCACGGAATGGTATTTTCTTAGTTCGCTATTATTTTAGATCTCTCTTAGGACCTGTGGAGAGTTCATTCCCTTGAAAGATGGTGTGGCATTACAATTTGACCCCATGGGTGGCATTTTTACTGTGGACGGTTGCGAGGGGACATGCATTAACGATGGATATTCTCCAAAAAAAGGGATTTTATGTTACTGAATGGTGCTCTATGTGTAGGAGAGATGGGGAGACACATGACCATATGTTCATTCACTGAGACGGTGTTCGTTGGCTGTGGAATAGTATTCTGGCTTTTCAACATATAGATTGGATGTTACCTAGACGTATGGAGGATGTGTTGCGGGCATGGAAGAAGAAACTTCGTGATAAGGATAGCAAGCTAGTATGAAATCTTATCTCGGGATGCATTGTATGTTGTGTGTGGAGGGAAAGAAACAATCGATGCTTTGAAGATCAAATACGGACCACAGAACAATTTAGATACTTGGTTTAATGCAGCAACTAGTAATCCTATAGAGGGGCTGTCTAACTTCATATCTTTTCTTTCTTGTTTAAACTGATGATACACTTTCTGTGTATTTTTTTATTAATATAATTTTCTGATTATTTATACAAATATATATATATATATATATATATTTAGTATGTATCAGTGTAGGTGCTTGTTTCAGAAAATCTGTTGCCATGTCAAGCAGGATCTTCTTCTTACTTTTTTTGTATCTTATTGGGTATATCATATCTATTCACATGTTTATATTTTTGTTCTTCTTAGGTATTCTGTCAGTAGAGTGCCATCCACGAATTGATTGAGAAATGGAAGATCAGAAAATGCTGCCAACAAATGATGCCTTGGTTAGTAAGCCAAGAAAAAAGAAACCTTCAACAAAAGAGACTGAAATGCTTAATGCACCTGGGGATAATAGGAAAAGATTTCAAGACGCACGACCCCCTTCTAGCCAGAAAGGGCAGAAGGCCTCCAGAAAAGTACTGATGAATAATGTTTCCCCATTGTTCCAACAACAAGAGCGTTCTGCCTCAGATTCGTTGCCAGACTCTTCTAATTCTGGAAATGAATATCGGGCATTGAGGCGCAAATATTTGCTACTGGAAGAGGAAAGCTTTGGATTGGGATCAGAGTTGAAAGAGGTTGAAGATGATATTATGGCCCTTGAAAAGGAGAAGCTATCTTTGCTAGATGAGCTTGTTGTCTTGGAAGGCCTAATTGATCCTTCAGATATTCAGCCTCAGGGCCAAAGATAGCCATGACTTATTATTATATTCTATATAAGCAAGTGTGCTAAGCATTACTCGACCAGACTGGAAGTATAAAGTACAAGATCTTTAACTTATTTATCTTTCTGTTTAGTACTATGCAATGTCTGATCAAGCAAGCTACGTGAGTTTCCTACTGTAAACACCTGTAAGCATGAAAATATGGGAGTTTTATGTTGATAATCTAAGTTATGCAGTGTGTATCTTTGCTATAGATTTTTTCAAAGCTTTTTTCGGCAATGTTATTTCAGTTTACCATTCAACTATTTATAGTCATCCTTATTTCAGATTATCTAAAGTCCGTTTGAAATTGCAACTATATACGTCTGTGCGGTTGCCGTAAGATCCATTGAATGTTGAGCTCTTCTAACCCATTGGACAATGAACATACCATCTAGATGGCAGTTATTCGTCGAGTTTTCTGTTATTTCAAATTTGTAGGAATTTATATCGTGTTGGCATGAAGAAAACTCCCAACACCAACCAATGAATAAAGTAAAGGAATGGTTGAAAAATATGTATTCAATACTTTAATGTAGGTTTATCTATCAATCTATACGGGGACATGAAATTTGCACATTCGTTCTTGTGTTTTATCTCTATCCCCATTTTATAACTGCTTATATCATTAACCCGGACCTGGACCTGGACCTGGACCTGGCAACCCGTACAACCAGTGGGGTGGTTACCCAAGACTTGTTACTTCTCCATGACAAGGATCCGAAAACATAATTTTGTGATGGGGCAGCCACCTTGAAATTTATGGTGAAGTTAATCTTCTGCCCATACCTATTAAAGATCAGTCGTCTGGGTATTACAGTGACATTGATCCCTGTTGGAGGAAACACGACTGATTTGTAGATGCTCCTTGGCCTCCCGACATTTGTCACTGTACGAGTGATTGAAAAAGACTTCCTCAGATTAGGTACTGTGATGGATGGATAATTAAGGTCGGATGCCGTTGCAAAAGATTGATAACAAGTGCTGTTGTCTCCGGTGATCAAATGCACTGAGTTCTCATCATAACCAATTGAACAAAGAAAGGCTTTATAATCTGTGGGTGCTGCATCATATATGAGACCAGGATCAAGAACTTTCCTGGGGTTCAGAAAGCCAGAACCTAAATCAAAAGCATTCGCTCTTCGTCCATCTGGGCCTGCTGTAATAGGTTTCCGATGCTTGTCTAATACGGTAGCTGCATCAAACTTCACATTTAGCTATGATGTAAATATACATGAGAGAAGTTATGTTGATTTTAAAATTGTTAGTTTACCAGTAGTCATAATGGCTGATTTAATTGCAGATGGAGACCAAGATGGATGCACGGCTTTTATCAAGGCTACAATTCCTGTTACGTGTGGACAAGCCACGGAAGTTCCAGAGAGTATGTTGAAATTCATTTTATTAGTTACCGGAGACCACGCTGCCAGGATATTCAATCCAGGTGCTGTGACGTCTGGCTACAAACATACTCAAACAGCAAGAATAATGCACTTCAGGAATCTTAATTGGTTTGAGAAGATAAAACTTGGCAGTGGAAAAAAGTTCAACAAGAAAAATACAAAAGAAATTCCAGTAAATCTATGACCTGCAGATATTAAGATTACAGTTTCAGGTTCACTAAGGAGCAGACAAAGCAGAAAGGAAACGTTACAGAGAAGTTCAAGAAATATATAGAAAGTGTAATATGTAATAAAGAGAGAACCTCATTTTTTATACTAAATTACCTTGAGAATTTCTGGGGTTAAGATATTGGGACCTTTGGAAGAAAATGAGGTAACTCGAGGAGCAGCCTGGAATCCTAATACAGTCCTGGCAGATAAAATCCTTGACTTAGGATTGCTGTCCATGTGAAAGAGTCAGTGACAAAGGAGAGAATAGAATCTAAGCAAATGCAAAGAAAAATTCTTGGCAACAACTGAGGTGACAAACCTTGTATTATTTATGTAAGTCAGGATCCTATGTCCTATTTTTCTGCCAACAATTGCTGCTGGGATTATAAAAGGAATGGCGACATCTCTATCTGTCTCGTCTATAAGAACCATCCCAACTCCTCCAGCTTCTTTTACTACCACACTTTTTGCCAGCTTCGACTCTGCTGAGCTCTCAGCATGTAGGCATACTAGAACATTACCTCTCACCTTTGTGCTATTCAAAGAACTATCCAAGCAGTAACTAAAGGGACAAACATGAGATAGGAAAGTGACATAAGATTTCAGTGTAGAATACATATATTCAGATTATACACAAGTTAACTACCTTCTGCTTCACCTGGATTGATAAGGAGTGAAGTACCCACCATAAGCTTCAGAAGCAGAGATGATCTTTGTCGAGGTGTTCACCTTAAGTAGACTCAGACTTTCACCCTGTCCAATAATAGGAACCTGAGTAAGGATCAACAATTTACTTTATTATAAATGCAGACATGAACTGATTACCGAAAAGTGAGCTCTGTTTCCAAGTATAATCTCCGACATGAACTCCCTATCAGTTGAACTAGCAGCAACAGTGATCATCCAAGGAGCAAGATTTGTTGCAGTCCCTGGACTTCCTTCATTTCCAACTGAAGCAACAACCACTATTCCACGGCTAACAGCATGGAATGATCCCACGGAAATGGCATCACTGAAATAATCTCCCTGGGGAGCATCGGGACCCAAAGACAGAGACACGATATGCACTCCATCTCTAATGGCATCATCAAATGCGGCCAATAAGTCAGCATCATAGCAACCAGAGCTCCAGCAAGTCTTATATACTGCAATCCTAGCCATTGGTGCCCCTCCTCTAGCTCCGCCAGATGCCAACCCCTTATAATTCATATTATTCACATAACGACCAGCAGCAGTTGAAGCAGTGTGACTGCCATGACCAGAGCTGTCCCTTGGAGATTTGAATGATGCAGTATTCCCCAATTCTTCCTCAGCTGCATAGCCATTGAGATAATATCTTGCACCAATCACTTTCCTAGAGAAGGATAACTTTAGCTGATATTGGTCCAATCAACAGAAATTGAAAAAATTGTAATTGAAGTAGAATCATAATGTTTTTGACCTGTTGCAAGTCGAAGAGTTGAATGCTTCCCCTGATTGGCAATGTCCCTTCCATCCAGCTGGCACCGGAGGCATGTTGACATCACTAAAACTTGGGGACTCTGGCCAAATTCCTGCCATACATTTGTCTTATGTGAAGACTAAGTTCTAATTATTTGGGAGAGGAAAAAAGTTAGCAAGTAAAGAGGGATAGTGTTTTGTAGTACAATCATGGTCCCCAAAATTAACACGTTTTATGTTACCTTTCTTGTTTTTGTTTTTAGAGGGAACATTGGAATTCTATTATACATAGCAGTAGCACGGAGAAGAAGAAGTTCTGGGGAAAATTGGATAGCAATATTACAAGAAAAGGAGACAGTGGAATCATTTATAAACTGAGGTAACTTCTGAGTTATACTCAATTGGGTAAGTATGCTTTCATTGCATTGCATGTGATTTTTGCAAGCTGCAAGTCTCTATCTACGAAACTTTCAATAACACCACTTTAGAACCATTCAATTCCAATGTTATTATTAACCTCAATGTCATGGATAATGATGGATGGACTATTGATTGAAAGAAGTTGCTAAACTTCGAAAACTAGTAAGGATTAATTGCCATTGTCAAGCCATAAAAGAGAACAAAAAATTTTAAAAGAAGGGCTGATTATATGGACTCGTAAGATTCACCCTACTACGGAATGTTTACAACAAAGAGAAACAGAGAAGTAAAGGAATGTCTTCAATAATTCAATTTTTCCTTAACCACTTGCAATCAATGTCAAGAGCTAGATGTATCAGCCATCAAATGATACTTCGTTAATAGTTCAATTATGACATGACCTTTCGCTGAACTAATAATAAAAAGTAACAAAGTAGAGAAGGTTTCAAAGAAATCACCTGTATCAATGAAACCCATAATGACATTAACTTGATTCTTGGTGGAATAACCTGGGATTTCCATAGTTTCTTCACCAATTAAGCCCACGAAATCCCATGAATGAGTAGTGTGGAGTGTCCTCCTTTTGTTGGGAAAAACTGATATCACTCCTGGCATTTCTGGTTTGAATTTATCCAAGCATAGTATGATTATTATCCTTATATATTTAGAGTAATCTTATTTTTCTTCTATGAATACAGAATCCAGGAATCATTCAATTTCTAAACATGGGTGAAGTACAAGTTGCATTTATTAGCAAAAGGGAGGGACTTACTAGCCACTTCAGAGGCTTGTTCTTCAGACAACTTGGCTGCAAATCCTCTGAAACCATGTCTATAACTGTAAACATGAGAAGCCCTGGCTTCTTCATCACTGCGCATTTATAGCAAATCATTAATTGACAAGAAGTAAAAGCAAAAACGGAAGAAAAATAAAATGAACCCTTTTGAAAAAGAATGACACAGTTGAATAAGGATCAAGAAAGAGACCTTCCCTTATGGATAGCAGTGAGAATTTGGTGGTTTGCCCTCGAAATCTCATCTGGATCATCACTACCTTTGCCACCCATATACACCACGTACAACTGGAACAAAAGACATTTCAACCAGACGTCATATTTTTACATAAAACACATCATAATCCATTCACACACATGTATATCTTACTGTTAGGTAAAGGAAGCAATACCTTAGATGAAACAGATGGGCTAATCACTTCAAGAAAAACAAGAAGAAAAAGGCATAGCAGAACTCTATTTCTGGTATTTCTATATGAACCCATTTCTTATTTCTTTGTCCAAAATCACTAGATTGCAGATAAGAAGATAAAAAGAATGATATGAAATAAAGAGGAGAGAGAAAACTCAAAGCCTACTCCCCTATCACTGGAATATGGCAAGGAATTAGACTCTCTATATATATACACAAAAAGATTGAATAGTGAGACCAAATTTTAATGGACGGTAAGGTTTGAACTTGAAATCCACTAAAAAAGGGTAAAAAACTGAAACGTGAAGAGTGGTGATGACGTGATGTTAGGAAGAAGAAGGTGATCTTTGCTTTATACTGAACCAACCCACCTCCGCCCCCATTCCCGTTTCCCACCGGGGTTATGATACGGGTACATAGCCAATAAGATAAGGGTGTCCAATGTCCATTAGTCCCTACCCACCCAACACAATACATCAGTTAAAACATACTATAATACTAATTGTACATTGAGGTCTACATTTGATGACAACCAACACGGCCCAGGTATCATTCAATGTGTCAAGTTGTATTATGATTGAAAAAAATATTCCATTTGGTACAATATCTGTGAGTATGCCATCATTTCCGATTTTGATGAAACAAAGGAATATAGGCAGAGGCCTACGGGTTGATAGAAATCTCAGCATCATTATCAAAGGTGCCGCTCCACCGCAATGAATTTTATAATCAAATTCTTAGTTAAAAATATCTGAGGCGTGTTCTGATGGTCCGGGATGTCTGATCTGGTCTATCGTTGGATACTTGGATTAGAAATTTCCTTTCGTACAGAAGAAAAAAATTACAAAAGCCCTACACCTAGTGGTGGACGCATACAATCAAAGTGCATAATTGAACTTGCAAAAAAGTTGGGAGAAATTTTACATCCAAAAAATTCATACCCCTTGTAATTTTGCATTCGAAAATTTACATGAAATATGAATTTATTGGACGTAAAATTTCAAATTTTTTTGATGTCATATCCTATATAAATTTTCTAATAAAATAATGCAAATTACATTGAGAAATTTGTATTAAATAATTAAATTTTTTTAAAAAAATGCGAGTTCGACGCCTTTTTTTAAGAAGTACGTCTGACGCATCTTTAACTATTTTTTATTTCTGTTTGAACTATTCTATATATCTATAATGTAGTTCTCGAAACGAGTTTTGAGATGATATAAGCGATTTGTAGATTCGACTACCGTACGATCATCGAAGAATTTTTAAAGTTAGCATGTTATCGAAATTCTCGAAATACTAATTTTAAACCGCATACTTTGACAAATGGTAACATTTGCTACGATTGATCGTTTCACACGCCGTCAACGACATAAAATACTAGACTGTGAGCACTTTGAAATGATATTAAGAATGAAATATTTCGATTTCTTTTCACATTTTATAATAATTTCGAAAATTGAAACAAAACATAGAAAATTAAAAAAAAAAAAAAGCAAAGCAAAGTTCGTGCCACCCAGCCCCCCGTGTCCGCTAGTGCTTACACCCTCTCACGTGAGGGTGGGTCTCGCGCAATAAAAAAGTAAAAAGATTATTCCCACCCACCCCCTTTTGTGAGTGTTTGTACGACTTCTGTATCTGTATATATAGCCTGCTTCGGATTGGATTTTCTGTGGGGAAATTTTCACTTTTTTTTTTCCTGCGCTTTTCCTGTTTGGCATCATTATGATTTATGAGCAATTTCAACGATGTAATTCAAAGAATTGCGTGCAAGCAAGGATGACAAAATCAGACATTTTACTCTTCGAAACTAACTTTAATACTAAAAGTCTCAAAACACATTTCATCAAAATAATGAACTTTCACACCATATTTCATTTAGTCATTTCCAATTCATTACATCAAATATTACACAAAAAAATATTTTTTTCTTTAATTATTTTTAGTTCTCGACAATTAATTTATTTTAAATTTAATTTAATTACATATTCTATTATACTAAAATTACTAAATTAAAATTTATATTTAATTAACTAAAATATACATTTATAATAAATTTTAAAAAAATATTTACTAAAAGATTTGAATTCCATAATGGATCCAAATTTATGTGAGTTTTTTTTTGGAAAAGAACAAAAAAGAATTATGCAAAAGAGATCTTAACAACAAGGTCAAGAATCTCAAAGTATCTCTAATTCTTTTGGTCAATTATGATGATCTTGAAGGATCTAAAAATGATCTACCATGATATTAAATAATCAAAAATGCTTAATGTACAGTCAAAATTGTACAGCAATTTTGACAGCCCTCTCCAAATATATGTGAGAGGGCTGTCAAAATTGATGTAATTCTAGCATTGTTCTTAAATAATTGTCTTAGTTTATTTATATTTTACTTTAAATTTAATTTCCAATATTTACATTGTTGTATTTCTAATTTCTTTTTAATTGGTAATTATCAAATTTGTAATTTTTGAATTTTAGTTTGCAATTTTTTTAATGTATTGATTAATTATTAGTTTGGATTTAGACTGCTTGAAAACGAAAATTTTATGCATCATTTTTTTTTTCAAAAACTGCATCGTATCATTTAAGTAAAAATTTTATACTTAAATCGTTGAGTTCCATTAATAATGATATAACCAAACAATTGGTCACCTTTCAATTTGACTCTAATTCGATTCTGGCTCTGCAATAGCAAAACAACAATAAAAAAAAATAGTAAAGTGACAAAAATTTACATTCAACATGTTTCTAATAAAGCATTACTCAACGACATACAAGAATGCATTTTTGGATAATAATGCATTCTTGAATATTAGATTGATGAAAAATGTATGATTAAAAAATAAGAAAAAATCTTGAGGGTCTTCATGTTATATTATTTTGTTGAAAAATGTGTGGTTGAAAAGAATAGAGAAAAAATATTTTTTGAAAATAATAGGGATCAAACAAGTGCTAAATATTTAAATACAATAAATTTCACCTCATTTTGAAAAACAAACTTTATAGACAACATATTTCACCTCGTTTTTAGGAAAACGGTACAGAGAACTCTCCTTAAAGAGTGTTGCTATGGGTACGGAAAATTATTCACAGAAAATTGACAGAATACACACAACAGGTGGGCCCTAATTTTTTTAACAATATTTAATTCATGTGGGCCCCGCCACTCCATATGAGTGGAATTCAAATTTCAGTGGAAAATATATATTTTTTCCTGTACTTGCAGCCTTTTTCCTCCTTAAAAAGAAAAAGAAGAAATCAAACTGCTTTATATGAATAGGAAAGTTATATGGTAGTCCTTGCCTAAGAAGATGTATTATTAATTTTTAACATCACTCAACGAGTGGTGTACGTTAAAATCCCTTCTTGAAATACCAAAAGTAAATAAAGCAGTATATATAACATCAAAAAGAAAAATTGGTAATCTTTCAAAAAGCACAATCTCGTGTTCAATCTACAATTTCAAACCTTTAAGCCTTTCTAAGGTAAACTATATAAGGATGTAGACACTTATCTAAACTGAGTTTAGATTGAATCTAAAGTGTAGACGTTAAAGAAGAAACGACGTGCACTAAATAATTGTGTGTGGGTGTGACTATCTTGAGATTTGTGGTTTATATAGCAAGCTCGAGCCTCTTAACCTTAACATTTTTGAGTAAATAAACTTTTCCAACTGCTACATCATCCAAACTCTACAATCTAAACTTAAGCCCAACCAACTTTAAGCCAATTTAAATCATTATTTCAATCACTCTACAAATGCTCGAAATTACACTCATAATTACTGAAACTCGTGACCTTAGATCTAGTAGACTGATTAAGCTAAGTCTTAAAATTAATGGACCGGACATATTATCTTGATAAAACATTCATAATTATTTGGGTTTTACCCTTAAAATTATACGTTTCCCCTTTTTCGTGTAATGGATTCTTGTGACTATATCACAATTATAATATAGCTTACACTAACCCTAATACTGAAAAATGATTGAAGAGTGTCCACCTCTCAGAAGAGAGTAAGGAATTTCTATTAGGGGACAAAAATCTTACATCAAATAAAAATAAAAACATAGATGAATTTATAAGGGATTTGGTCACTCCACTTAACAAGGTTGATCTTTTAAGATGGAACCCCAAATCTTAACATGGTATCAGAGCCTATTAATCTCCAACGAGTAATTTAATCTGATTAAGCCTAAAAAATGAGCATCGAATTTCAAGATTCGTATGCTCAAATAAGCCACCATCATGCGAGAGCATGATATAAACGTTAGATTAAATTGTTACCAACAACCAAGTCCAAAGACTCGACCCGAAAACAATGTGGGCGGTTGGAAGTAGCTTAAAGAATTAATATTGCTCACGGTCCATATATATTACCTCTTGGATGATTTTGAATTTTGTTTCATTTAACAATTTATTGGTCCGACTATAGCCTAACATAGCCTATATATATGTTGTATTTGCCCTATCTGTTTAGCGTGTGATTTGTGTATGAAAAAGAGAGAAAAACGTGGCCTTTGAGAGAGAGAAACTGGCAGCGTACTAGAGAAGGAAAAACGTGTGGCTTTCCTTTGATTTTGCTCCTCTTTTACCTTCTTTTGTTGTTTTTCCTCTTACCTTTGTGGCTACAAATCATCATCGTTATCTTTTCCTTCGTGGGTGAGATTGATGAGCAATCGAGGTGAATATATTAGTTGTGGATTGAAATTGTTTGGATTGATTGTTTGGTAGAGAAATGTATCGTGAAATTGAGCTCCAAAAACACCGTTTTGACGATCCTTGAAGCGAGCTTTCCGTAACAATTGGTATTAGAGCTTCAAGGTGGAGGATTTAGCTTGAAAACTGACCAAAAATTGTCCAGAAAATAGGCTGAAACGAAGCAAAAAATAGGTTGCAAAACTATCTAAAACACTGCCCAAAACCTGAGGTTGTTTTCGTGATTTTCAACCAATCTAGAAGGAGTTTGGTGCAACGAAGATCATCGACGTGACTGTAGGTGGAGGCGCACCAAGTTGGCTAGTACGTGAGGTTGTCCGACTACGAGTAGCGACGGCACATGGGACCACATGCAGAGAACTCTTGCTGTGCCAAGGGCGCTTGCGAAGGTTTTCGGCGAAGATGTCTTCAAGAAGTTTGTCTCTAACATCATTTATGCCATTTTGGTGTTATTAATTTTCTATTTGAGGTTATACGTGGAATCTGGACATATTTGTTCTTCGACCATTTGGGATTCGATCGTGGTTGATTGATTTTTGCGATTACTGGAGATTTTAGGGCGAATAGAAGTGGCCCTAAAGTGGTAAATTTGCATCTCACGTTATTTATGGACTCAGATTGGTCCACTCTACATTGACTATCCCAATTTAAATTTCAGCATTAGCGCCTCGTCGTGTGGAATAATTTTAGGATTGGGATTACTGTGTGGAGTAATCATTGCTTGCACTATAAATTTAGGAATCATTTGTCAAATTTGAAGTGTTGAATTTAATTGTAAGTTGGTAATTAATTTCATGCTTTAATTGTCGTTTAGTCATTGTGTGAGACTACATTGCGTGAAATTTTGAATTTTTTTGATATACCTTCGTCTTAAAATAATTATTCTGTTAGAATACCTGGACTTGATCCGTTTGAACATTTTCTTGATACTGAGATCTCGAATGTGACGAAGCCCTATGAATCTAGAACGGTGTATACTACGACTTTAGGATTACTTTTTGTGACATTTTTGTGCACTTTGGTTATTTGTTTTCAAAATGCCTTTACATTTCGAAATTGAAATTTTCAATGAAAAATAGGATTTTCAATCTGGAAACAAAAGATGAGATGGTTCAACAAAAAGTTTCGAAAGTCGAATTTTCTACAAAATTGACAAAAGTATAAAAAGAAAAATATGATGAACTTGTTTATATTTTAATTAGTTTACACCTATCTGACACTGTTTTAAAAAAATTGGAAAGCTTGATTCTACAAAAGAACTTTGGAAAAAAGTTGAAGGACTTATATTTGCTTAAGTCTAATCCTAATAAGTGGAGGTTGCTTGAACAAATTTTCAGTTTTAAAATGGATCATTCAAATGGAATCTTGTGTAGGAACTACGAATGTAACATGAAAGGAAGTTCCATAAAATCTCCCAAGAAGAATGTAATTGATGTAGTTGAAATGAGTAATCCTGGGAAGAAAATTGAAATCGATGACTTAATCGATCTTAGCATAACTGACCATATGTCAGAAGTGGCCATGGTCAAGGAACTGGAAAGTTTTTCCATTAGTTCAGAAGATACATGCAAGGTCCTGAAAATTAGTAAGGAATTGAGCGAACCTATGAAAGGATTGTTGAAAAGCTTCCTGACGACGAACCTAGATGTATTCGCCTAGAAGCATGCGGACACCTTCACATCTGAAATTGTCATAAATTCTTTTAGGAGTAAGGAGATGGAGATTAAGGCTGAAAAAGATAATAAGAGGAGTGGTGAGTTATACATGATGAGGAGTAGAATAAAGTTTAAGCAACTAAATTTGGGTAGAGCTCAAGACAGCACTGATTCAAGTAGCGACTCGAGTGTTAAAGGTGGGAAGAAGAAGGGCAAGGGATGAGACAAGTCTGGTGGTAAGCGGTGTCACAGTTGTGGTAAGTCTAAACACTTTGTAAGGGATTGTCCCAAGAAAAATGATAAGTAGAAGGGTAAGATGAGAAGCAAAACGAATGTGATTATATGGTCGAGTGATGACCTAATGAGGTTTATTGAAAATAAATCTAGTTACTGCATGTGCATTCGTGTGTAATCATTTCTACATGTGTGTGATTGCTTAATTCAGTTGCATGATTATATGTTGCATTTCAATGTGTTTGATATGTACATTTGCATGAATTTGAGAAGTATCTGATTACTTGGGTGTAATTGTTTGCATGCATAGTAGGTTAGGATGCATTAGCAGTAAGTGTATTGAATGTCTATTGGTAATGTAAATTATAGATGTCTAAGGGTACATTGGTGGTATGTACTAGGAATGTGAAGTGTGACATTGGATCATGAGTGGAGATGTAATTAAATGTTGGAATAATTTATGATTAGGGGAAGTGTGAAAGATGCATTTCTATCATTTTTGTTAGGTGGAGACCCATTATCCACTTAGGTAGGGAGACGTGATGTGGTGATAGAGGATTATTCCGTAGACTTAGGATCTATTGAGGTTTACTAGTTAGATATGAGTTGTGTGATCAATCTAATGAGCATGGTGGGCGATTAAAGGAGATATGTGTTCTCGAGGTGTGAGCAACATGGAATGAGATATGATATGTGTGGTGAGATCCATTCGTAGGGTCATTTATGCAATTGTTGCTTGTGTTCTGACTATTTATTGATTAATTTGGTGTCAATCTGTTGTTCTGAGTGAACGTATTTTTTGAAAAGATTTGTAGGTTATCTTATTTTATATTTTCATCGCATGATTATTTGCTCTTGATTGTTTACCATTATTATCTAATCCCGTTTGAGCCTTATTTGAACTTAGCCTTAGTGAGTACATGGGGCAGGTATGATATGTTTTTGTGCCCGAAACACGAAGTAAGGTCTATGATTTCAATTTTATTGGTTGCCTTGATTATGCAAACTTTAATTTTATGTTTTGATTGCTTACATGTTGATTGTGTATCAAGGTAGAGATTTGTTGGGTTTTGATACCCAATGAATCTCGGGTTATGATGTAAACATTTGATTAAATTGTTACTAACAACCAAGTCCAAATGCTCGACCAGAAAACAACGTGGACCGTTGGAAGTAACTTGAAGAATTAATATTGCTCATGACCCATATATATTACCTCTGAATGGCTTTGAATTTTGGCTCATTTAACCATTTATTGGTCCAACTGAAATCTAACCTAGCCTTTATGTATGTTGTCTTTGTCCTAGTCGTTTAGTGTGTGATTTGTGTAATAGAAAGAAAGAAAAATGTGGCCTTTGAGAGAGAAATCGGCAGCTTACTGGAGAAGGAAAAACATATGGCTTCCCTTTGATTTTGCTCTTTTCTTTTGTCTTCTTTTTTTCGCCTTTGTAGCTACAAATCATCACTGTTATCTTGTTATTTGTGCGTGATATTGATGAGAAATCGAGGTAAATATATTGATTGTGGATTGGAGCCGTTTGGAATGGTTATTTAGAAGAGAAATGTAACATGAAATTGAGCTCGAAAAACACTGTTTGACAAATTTTGGAGCGAGCTTCAGCGACAGAGGTATTTTTTTTATCGCATTTACCTTTAAGATTCACTATGATAATTTTTCATGTTTGTTTGATCTGGATTAAAATCAATTTTTTAGCATATTGTGATATTTTGAATTTGTATGTATTATACAATAAGGCAACCCCAAAAAATTTCCTCGGCACGCTCCAAGATAATTCACTCTTTTGAGTTTTGCCATTGACTTGAAAGAGGATTTATCATTTTACCCATGAGTGCTTTTACCATAACCATATGAAAGTTATCAACAGAGAGGTCTTTATAATTTACTCCCCCCGTCCCATAAATATAGCCATGTTTTCCTTTTTCGTCTATCCCAAATTATAGTCATATTTTTTATTTGAGAGTGTAGTTGATATATTAGTTTTCTAATATGCCTATATTTAACGTGTTTTGTTATCACAAATATAAATCACTCAATTATTCAATTGTAGTTGGAACAATAAATTAAATAATAAAAAAAAGATTTCATCTTCGATGACATTTATTCATTTGTATTTTTATTGGATGACGTTTGAATGTTAATTAGCTTGATTCTTGCATTAAATAATAATTAGTACAAAAAATAGTTTAATTACCTTGAATATTGTATGCATAATTTAATTACCTTGAATATCGATTATATTAACATAGGGGTATATAAGGAAAAATGATAGTAAAATTTATTATTTCAACTAAATTAACTAAATTTTCTTAATTTGTATGAAAAAGAAATAAGACTATCTTTATGGGACGGAGGAACTCCAATTTTGTCATGGACTTGTCCTTGTTTCTTTGCCGAATAAATGTAACTGACATTGACGTTTCATTGACCCACAAATTTGAACCAAAAAATCGCTTTTCCTCAAATAATCGGGATCGAACAGAAAGTCTGAGATCATGTAGTCTTTTGTACTCTCTCTCTCTCTCTCTCTCTCTCTCTCTCTCTCTCTCTCTCTCTCTCTCTCTCTGAGTGTGAATGCAAATCAAGTGTCAATAAGCAACTAGCAGTAACTCGAAGCTTCTTATGCTAAAGAAGATGAGTGGAGTGGAGGCTAAATATCATTAATTATCGTCATTATTGGGCATAATAAATTCATAATGTCAAGTCTCATTTTGTTGCTTAAAATTTCTGTTGCTTTTATCATATGAAATGATTAACAATTTGATTCATTGTTTACAATAATTAATAGAATAATTTGTGGGGTTTGGTGTAAATTCAGGGTGAGAGGTTCCATCCTCATCTTCTCCTTCAATTGAGAAAATACAATTTCTTAACTTGTCATCAATAGGTAATATATTGCACATAATTATCAAATCCTATAAAGGATTTATACATTGATAAGAAAACGTAGTTTTAGCGACAAATATGAGTGAATCGTATCAATGACCTCAAACTTTTGTTAATTATTAACTTATAAATGTGTTCTCTTTTATAGCAATGTTTGATTTGTGTTTCGATTTTTAGTTTTGAGTTTTGAATGCAAATTTTAAGATTTCTAAAAATGCGTTTGATTTGTCATTTTGAAAAATTAAAAAATGTGTTTGATTTGAAATTTGTTTTATGACATTTTATTCCATTAAATTTGATTATTCAGTAAAAATAAAATAATTTTATATTAATATATTATCAAGTAATATATATATTTTAAAGTGGTTGAATCTTATAATTTTTTGGATTATAATGGTTGTGCATGGCCCATGTGGTCCTGTACACCTAGCATGAGTAAATTTTTTTTTTTTTTTTGGCTACAAAAAAATAGTTTTCAAAATATAGAAATAAAACTAAAATTAATTACATGAATTGAAAACAATTTTGTCTGTGCTCGTTTACATTTTTTTTAAAAAAAAATTATGTAAATAATCATTAAAACTTGAGCTAAATTTAATTTTATAATTTTTATTTTTCTAGAAATTTTATAATTTTTATTTTAATTTTTTAAAATTTTTACGTAAATAATTATTAAGAGCTTGAACTATTTTGATTTTTATAATTTTTATTTTTCTAGATATTTTTATAATTTTATTTTTTTTTCAAAATTTTAATTTTAATTTTTAAAATATTTTATTTTATTTTATTTTATTTGAAATTTAATTAAACCGCATGACCCCTTTTTTTTTTCAGGTCACGGAACTTAAAGTTATTGCTTTTCAAATTATAAATTGATCCTGAATACATGCAAAATCAAATATCACAAAGAAGAATAAACTCACATTAAAATGCTTGTTCCCCGAGCTAGTAATTATTGAGATAAGTATCCTTTGGTCAATTATTAATTTGAATATAAAATTAATTGTAAATCAATTTTATTTTTATTTTTCTTTCCCATTTTTTGTTGCTATCTAATTAGCTGGACGAACCTCACAATAGTGGGTACCATTGTGGACCCCACACCATTGTTCTAAAAAAGGGGAAAATGCGTCGCCTAGGCGCGACGCGCGACCAAAACGCGCCGAATTCGGGAAATGCGGGAAAAATGCATTTTCCAACTAAAAGGCGGGCCTAATGCGTGCCTAAGCGCACATTAGTCCGTCTAATCCCCCCCCTCCCCCCTTTTTTTTAAATCTGTTTTTTTTTATATATTAAAAAATCTATTTTTTTATATAAAAATATATTTAATGCCTTAAAAATACAAAACGCATTATGACGCTTATTCTTCGCATTGACACGCCTAAACTTGTGATTCTTGATTCTCGGTCTCGACGCTTCGCTACGCATTACGCATTTTAGAACACTGCCCCACACACATGTGAGAGGGTTGTGTACCAAGTGTGTACAAGTAGCATTTTTGTTAGCTGGATTGATGGACTACTTGACATGTTTCCCAAATTTCTGTTTTAGACTATGATCATGCACACATATTTGTCATCATTCAATATAGCCCCTGTGAAACTCTAAAATAAATTAGACATACAGGAAAAAAAAATACCTATAAGAACAAGACAACCTTTAAAACCAAACGACAAAAAGTTTATTGTTCACGAGTTAGGAGTGTCAACGAATTGGGACCGATCTTGAAGGGTTGTTTTTATTTTTTCGATTTTTCCAGAAAGTAACAAAAACACAGCAAGTTTAGGCATTTCGGGAATGTCGGGTCCATAGAAATTTAATATGGACCCTTACTTTTATTTAGTGTACCACATTAAACATTTTGTCAATCGTAATGATGTTATAAGAATATCATCATACTAAAAAATAGTGCTAAATATCAGTGTTCTAAAATGCGTAATGTGTTGCGAAGCGTTGAGGCCGAGAATCAAGAATCACAAGTTTAGGCGTGTCAATGCGAAGAATAAGCGCCATAATGCGTTTCGTATTTTTAAGGCATTAAATATATTTTTATATAAAAAAATAGATTTTTTAATATATCATTAAAAAAAATAGATTTAAAAAAAAAAAAGGGGGATTAGGCGGGATAATGCGTGCCTAATGCGCGCATTAGTCGCGCCTAGGCGCGCATAGACGCGCATTAGGCGCACCTTTTAGATGGAAAAGGCGTTTTTCCCACATTTCCCGAATTCGACTCGGTTTGGACGCGCGTCGCGCCTAGGCAGCGCGTTTTCACGTTTTTTAGAACATGGCTAAATATTGGTTAAAACTAGGTAGTTATTAAAATTACTTATTCTTTATTGTTTTTACTAAAAAATTACAGTGCTAATTATTGTTTATTATCTTAAAAGTTAAAGAGAAAAGAAAAGAGAATAGAGAGAGTTAACAGAATTTCATGTATTTTATTGAGAATCAAAATTCTATTAAAACAAGTGTATTTCATTAAAACCTTGCAAAGAAAATTTAGTAGGACAAACCTTTAGCAAATGAAAAAGAGTATAACTACACCCCCTCGATGTTGATCACCATAAATCTTTGAATTAACACATTCATATCTCATGCACATATTTTTTGAAGACAAACGTCGATAATGCTTTTATAAAAATGTTAGGCACATTGTTACTTGAGTGAATTTCTTAGACATCGATGATGTCAATCTTTTGAATCTTGTGTGTATAGAAGTATTTTGGAGAAACACGTTTTTTCATGTCCCTTTGATACATTCTCCTTTGAGTTGTGCAATGCAAGCTTCAATGTATTCATGCAATATTGTTGTACTATATTTTGTTGAAGCTAATCTGCACGGTACTTGGATATGATGGATCTTGTTCTTCCACATGTAAAAACATTTTCCTATCTTTTTAGGGTTTAGTTTTATGTGGATTAGATAGAACTTGTATCTACAAATTTCACCATAGAAGATCCTAAATTTTGTATATAGAATAATCTCATGTCAATAGTACCTCGTATGTAAGCAAAAAATGTGTTTAATACCACTCAAATGTCTTTAGGCTGGGGTAAATTATATCTTGAAAGGATATTTTCAAAAAAAACTATGTCTGGTTAAGTACAATTTGTAAAATAATGCTCCAATTGCACCGGGATATAGTACTTCAAGATCAAAAATATTTTCTCCATTCAACTAGATGAAATAGATCTTTTTTTTTTTTTTTACATAAAGTGATCAAACAACCATAAGTAATGTTAATTGATGTCCTTTACTCATATAAAAATGTTGTAATATTTTTTCTATATATGAAAATTGATGAACAAATAATTCTTTTTGAAAATGTTCAATCTGAAATTCAAGTCAAATTTTGATTATTTTTTTTAAATCTTTCACCTTGAATTCATTTTTCAAATAATTTACAATTTTGTTGAACTCTTCACGGGTTTTAATAAAATTTAAATCATCAACATAAACTGTCACAATTGTAAATTTAATATTTATTTTATTTATAAAAACACATGAACATACATCATTTTTATAATCCTTACCCAACAAATATCTGTTAAGACAAATATATCACATGCATTCGAATTATTTTAATCCATAAAATGATTTTTACAATTTAATTGA
Organism: Fraxinus americana; assembly: GCA_035079005.1. NCBI lineage: Eukaryota > Viridiplantae > Streptophyta > Magnoliopsida > Lamiales > Oleaceae > Fraxinus > Fraxinus americana. The sequence continues at coordinate 12,542,718 of CM068706.1, read as the reverse complement.
GAATATAGTTTTAGATAATTCGATTATGGCATTTTAAGTCCTTGTGGGATTTTAATATATATGTCACTATCAAATGTATCATACAAATAGACAGTTGTAAAGGCGACTATTGATACTAAGCAATTGATCTTATACGGACTAATGATGCATCACATATTATAGCATGACCCCACATGAAGTTAGAGTTTATTTTCATAATGAATTATTTAACAATGACTTGTAGACATTTGATAAACGACTTCGCTAAGTCATTTGATAATCAAATGTTCAATGACCGTCCTAATTGACATACAATATTCATTGAATAAAAACTCGTAATTTTATGATTTGAGCAAGTAGTCTAATAAAAACTTCATTCCTAATAAAAAATAATCATACATGTGATCATCGATCCACATGTATCTCCATAAATTCTTTTTAAGAAGTTGAAGATTCAACAATAACCACTGTAATGAAGGTTTGATGTCTAAGTTGCCTAATGAACAAGCAACATGGATAATCATTAGATATTCTGGTTCTTTAGATTACGTGCATGTGAGTTGTTAATTATTGACACATCACTATTTCTCTTGGGTATCTAAGTCGAAATATAAAATTTTTGGACCAAGGAACTTAGGGTTCTTAATGATGGTTGATTCAATAATTTATTTATTAATGTATAACTGATGGTTAAGGAGTAATAGAACATTTTTTCTTCTACAATACTGACACGTATAATTTTTGTGCTTTTTCGAAAACAATGACACAATAATATATTCTTCTAAAATATTGATATTTATAATTGACGCTTGTTTAAAAGCAATATCTCAATATTCTTCTAGAATGGCGATAAAAAGTAATATGAAAGAAATAAAGATAACTTGTATATTTGCAATAAATGGGTATTAGTTGACATTATAATTTCATCGACGTTTCTTCAATATCAACATCATACTATATTAAAGAATACAATATATACTAAAACATGTTCTTCAAGAGCAAAAGTTTAATATTTTTATGAACAACCTTATGAAATTATGCTCTATCGGGAGCAAGTAATATTCCATTCGAATATTATAAATTTGTGCTTTATTCAAGAAAAAAGGTATATCTTAAACCATGTAGCACAACATGTAATTGGAATCATTATAATTAGTCGATCAAGTGCATTACCGTGAATAAGTGGATGGTGTAATGATTTCACGTTATCAATTAAGAAGTAAGCAAGCTCATAAATTGGAATTAGGGACACAATGAAATTGTGCCATTCGATTACGATTTAACACAAGACCCACCTAGGAAGACAATTTTGGATATTTACTGTAAGCAATTTTTGTTACCAAGGTTAGAAAACAATGTTATATTGTAGATGCTTGGAATTTACTGTCTATCTATTTTATTGGCGTGTCTTCTCCCCTGTTTGGCAATGATTAAAATTTAGATTTTAATCTAAATCAGAATCAACAATTAATTTCAATCGCATATTTTATGGGGTCTACAATTTTTTAACCATACATTCTATCAACTTTTATCAAAGTCTATTAAAAAAAAAATATGATTTTAATCTCCACCAAACAGGAGTTCATGAATTCTCTCTTTCACTTGCAAGCACCAAATATGAATGCAGCGTCGTTTTATTATATCTTGATAGGTTAATAATTAGAAAAATACTGGAAAAAGGAAATTTTTTACTGAAAGGTAATACAACAATAAAGGTTAATGTTTTTGACATATGAATAAGAAAAATCCTGTTTAGAAGACAGCTGAAAGAAAAGAGTCGTCGGGAACAACATATTTGAACTTTATTTAGTCCTTGTTTTGTGGGAATTAAAATTAGATTTTAATAAAATTTGATGAATTGTATGATTAAAAAGTTGTGGATCCCACAAATACGTGATTAAAATTAATTATTAATTTTGACTTAAATTAAAATTTCGATTTTAATTCTATCGAACATGGGTTTAGAAAAGGCTATAAATTATGATACAAGTGAGTTGCTATGCATAGCATGGTATTAATTGAAGACCTCTTTTCCCGGTAATGAATGGGCTTGAAGCCCTTGTCCAAACCACCATGGGTCGAAAACCCAACACGAATTGTATGGAGGCAGATATGCTTTGATTTTTTGACCTCTCTGAATAAAAGGTGGAATACTTTCAGAAACACACTAAAAAAAAAAATAACTATTTTTAAAATACTATTTAACTTTTTTATTACACTATTTGCTAGCTTGTTAAGGAAAAATTGTAGTAAACAGAAGAAAATGGTTCATTAAATATGTGGATAATAAGTGGTACGAATTGTGACAGAAATTATATAATGCCTACGGTGGACATGTGTTGTAATGTCCATCTTGGGCGTTGCAACACCAAATGCACATGGCAACAATGGATGTTGCCACGATAACGAAGGGCATTATAATCCATGTCCATCGTGGGCATTAGATCAAAATAGTTAATTGTGAATATGTGATAAAACTAAATATTAGTTCTGATTTTTAATTTATAAGTAGATTATAATAAATCAATACAACGTTATAACCACCATTACCATCATCCCACTACCACCAATCCGCATTCTTACACTATTGCATTACCATAAAAAAACCATCACAAAATATGTCACCACCAACATCGTCACCATCACAAACCACCACAAAAGCCACAATCATTGCCCAATGCACCATCGCCGCCAACCAATTTCACAACCATCACAATCATCACCATTTTACTGCAACCAATTTCATCATCACTACCACTAACAGAAAAAATCAGTCACTATGAACAATAAAAATCATTAAAAACATTCACCAAATGTGAAAAAAAAAAAAATTCAAAAAACACAGTCTTAAATTTCAAATCGTGATGATGTGGTGATGACGTGAGGTGGATCAATGACACAATTCAAATGGAGATTAAAGAGCTTACTCCCACTCACATCCCGGGGAGCCACCACCTTGAGCAACGGTAAAGAACCGCCACATGTAAGGCAGTTCAACGGTGAATTTTCGTTGTGAAATAGTACTTTTAAAGTTATTTATGTCTAATAATATTTTACTTATTTTTTATTTATTTTGTTTCCTATACATATAATTCGTAAATAATGAAACATAATAGAATTGAATACAAGTATTTTCTGACCCAACATCGAATTTTCTTAGAACTGGATCAGGTGAATCAGTTCCAGTATATCAATTGTCCTAATCAATCATTACACTTCAAATATTGTGAGAATGGAATCATTCGAGTCCATGTAGTTATTGGAATTGAACCCGAACTATCGATTTCGATTCTAATTCGATTTTACCCATAATTTTTTTTTTTTTTTTTTTTTTTTTTTTTTGTGTGTAAGAAAATCGTCAGCTGACAATAGGAATTATCTACCCAATTTCTAGTATACAAAGAAGAAATAAAATATATCACAAAATTTCTTAATCCACTACAAATATATCATCAAGTAGCATTCAATTCCAGTTGTGGCTATGCTATGCATACGGCTCCACAAGAAGTGTTTGTGGGGGGGCATCGTGTGGAGTACAACCAGGGTGGCTATGAACTAGAGGCATGATTTAATTATTTAAATAATTGGATCAGATTGATTAGGTTACTTACTACGTGGGCCCTATTGCATCTTGCAAACTTGCTACTTATTGGGTCGGAGTCATTGGATATGGATGAATAAATTGTAAAAAATAAAAAAACTTATCCCTTTTTTGAACCCCACTCTAAAAAAATATTTTTGTACAAAACTCGATTTCAACCACATATTTTTTCAATAAGATAATTTTGCACTTAAATTCAAAAATATTTCCTACTTTTTAACTACACATTCTCAAAAAAAAAAAATCATTATTACAAAACTCATTTTGTCCAAAGATGGATTTATAAAAAGGATAAATTTGGTTCCAAAGTGGAGAACTCATGGTTCCTTTCAGATTTAATCAATCTGGGAATAGAAAAGATAAAAGGAATGAAGAAGGCTTTGAATGAGTTGCTCTGATAATTAATTTATTTCTTAGATTTACAATGTATATAGCTGCATACTTATAGCATTTACACGTATGAAATGAGATCTGATTCTTTAACAAATTCAACAGAAAATCCCTAACAGAAATCCAGCTCATGTGTTCTAGAATTATCCTTTTTGTTGCTGGTATTTTGCTGAGCTGAGAGATGTCGTGGCTGAGGTGGAGTGCTGTGGTGGTAGCTGCTGTGGTGATTCTAACAGTTCCAGTTCAAGAATCAATAACCGTTCGTGACCCAATCAGTTATTGATTCTTGATTTCAATTCTTGTAATTTTGTTCGAAAACCAAACTCGAACATTTAGTTCTTGGTTTGAAATATTCGATTCCGATTAAAATGATCACCCCTAATTATATGACTAACTCGATGATTTAGAAACAAGACTCTTAACCTAGTCCACCACACCTAATTCAATTCACTGTAACTACCAGGTCAAATTCCATAGATAGATGTATGTAAAATCAAAAGTCCACACCTCTAAAGTCGTTACTTTGCCCCGAACTCTGGTTTTTCTTTGTTTTAATATATTCCAAGGAAATTCGAAGTTATCTAATTGACAAGAGAATCACAACCATTTCTAACATCAACGATCTCGTACAAATTTGAAAAGTCCCCCAGAATTTTAAAACTCTATACATGTCACAATCTGAATAAACAATCATTATCATCTCATTTGACAAACGTGTCTATTGATGGTGCATGCAAGAAAGGACAAGTTTACATTTGATAGGCAGTCCAATGGGAAAACATTCTACTAACAAGGAAATTTTGTTGGGTCAAGTCAAGATAGACACTGGTGGACCCACGGGTGGGCCGAGGGCACGTGACCCCCAACTTTTTTTTTTTTCAATTTTCGAAATCATTATAAGATGTAAAACGAAATTATTGTATTTTTAATACCATTTCGAAATGTTCACAGTCTAATTTTTTATGTCGTTAACGGCGTGCGAAACGACAAATCGGAGTAAATGTTACGACTTGTCAAAGTATGCGTTTTAAAATTAGTATTTCAAGAATTTCGATAACATGCTAACTTCAAAAATTCTCAAACGATCGTACGGTAATCAAATCTACAAATCGCTTATATCATCTCAAAGCTCGTTTCGAAAACTATATTATAGGCATATCGAATAATTCAAACATATATATCGAAAATAGTTAAAGATGCGCCAAACGTACGTTTTAAAAAGAGACGTCTAATTCACATTTTTTTAAAGAAATTAATTATTTCATTAACATTTATTATTTTTATAATATAAATTTTTCAATATAATTTGCATTATTTTATTGGGAAATTTATATGGGATATGGCATCAAAAATTTTAGAAATTTTACATCCGAAAAAGTCATATTCCATGTAAATTTTCAGATGCAAAATTACATGGATATGATTTTTTTGTACGTAAATTTTAGATTGTGAAATTTCTTCCAACTTTTTTGCAAGTTCGATTGTGTCACCAACTTTAATTGTCTGCGTCCGCCCCTGAAGATAGATGGGGTAATGGTTCAGTACCTGGGGTTATTGAAAAATAATTTTGAAAAGAAAAGTTTGTAAATTTCCTTCTTCTTTTTTGAAACCTATTAAAAATTCATTTTGTATACGCACTTTACTTTGACGAGAGAGAGAAAAAAAAAAATTATTATCGTGCCAGTAATAAAACTTATTTTTCTTCAATATTGTCTTCAATTTGCAAGGGATAACGACTTTCAAGTAAGGACGTGAAGCCCGATACTCTAATAATATTTCAAAGTCATATCCTATCTTATTGATAGCATCGAATGCTGGTATTTTACAGGATATTTCGATACTTTTTAGGTGAATTTGGTTATGGTCAATGCCGTCATATACCATGTAGGAAAACGATCCGCAAGCTAGCTTACTTGCTATTACTACCCCCAACTTCTTGTAGTTTGGTCAATTTATTGGCCAAGGGGGGGGGGGGGGGGGGCCTGGTGGGTGCTTGGCCCCCCCTCCCATTTTTGACCAAAAATTTTTTTTTAATCTTTTTTAATTTTTTTTTTTTTTTGTGATTACCACTTTCAACGCATTTTTCACATCGAAAACATTAGAATTTGGATATGGCTATTTCTAGAAGAATTGTAACCCTTCAAGTTAGCTTTCCAACACAATTTGGATATTGGTATAGAAAGTTATGATGAAAATACTGACGACTGCTCAACCCTCGCTCCACTTTCGCTAGAGGCTCGCTCGAGCGACCAATGCAGTAACTTTTCACCCGAATTTCGCCCAATTATAATATAGTTATACAACGTTATCAAAGTATGATTTTGCTAAATTAAAGATTAATACTTTCTTTTATACGTTTCTCGATTTTTTTGTTAATAACGTATCAAAAAAAATTTTTCGGGGGCCCTTCACCTCTACCTCTAGGCCCCCCCTATTTCCAAAGTCTAGCTCCGCCCCTAGTCAATTATATATTGTTTTCTTGTCGTCAATCTTTCCGAACGATATTACTTAATTTTTATTTTTTTTAAAAAGCAAGTAAAATATACCCGCCTAGCATAGAATAATATCGATGAAGAGAGTTTCCACTATCCATGCGGCTCCCACACCTTTGTGGCGTATATGCCTAGTGACATTTAAATTAATAGTTTAAAACATGCATGTCCATTATTTTCTGCTTTACAACGCGGGTTCTAATATTTTATGCCTAATTTCAACTTTCTTGATCCTCATTTACCAAAGCATGGAATCAAAGAATGCAAGTGGGCATGCATACATCAATAAAGATTGCAAAATTAGAAACGTTGAATAATTGAGTGAGAGGTGGTCAAGTAGTTTCTTTTTCGTTTTTTATTTTTTTGGGATTATTTAATAAAAAATCATGGCTTGAACATTAAATATTTCAAGGTAACCAAAATAGTTTTTGTTTATCACTGTTTCTTGTGTAACGTAATTTCTTTTTTTTTTTTTCAATATTTAATACTTGATATTAGGGTTCAAGACGATTATGTTGGGACGATTTTTAAATTGTTTTAAAATCAAACCAAAGATTTTTTTTTTTTTTTTTTCTGGGTTGATTTGATTTTGAATCACGATTTTAGCGACAAAAGAATAATATCTTTCAAGCAAGTGAAAAATAAATATATTGACCGATCAAAAAAAATAAATATATTGATTTGAAATTACAAGATAACGCTTAAATTGAAACTTTCTTAATATAAACATTTTAATAATGATATGTTTATCTACCTATATTAAAAGAGTGAAGGAAGTTTTCAGTATTCATAGCTACTATTCCTAAGCACTATTCCTAAGCACTATTCATAAGGAGCCGGCTCAACTCGGCTCGGCTCGGCTAAGTTTTTTTTTTCCTTTTCTCTACCAAGCCGAGCCGATAGACCTTTCGTCTCGGCTCGGCTCTGCTAAGCCACAGAACAGAATTTTTTTTTTTTTCGTTTGATTCAATATTGTAGGTTTAATCTCGACTCGGCTAAGCCGCTGAACCGATTTTTTTTTTTTTTTTTTACGTTTGATTCAATATTTTAGGTTCTAAATATGCGTTCTAAGCGATTTAATTTTATTTTTTTTTAATTTTGAAGTGCGGCCATCCTAAATATATGGTCGACTCGGCCAAGCTTTTTTTTTTTAATTACGTTTGATTTTGATTCCAAATAACTTTATGGGTCGACTCGCCTAAGGCTTTTTTTTTTTTTTCTTTTTTGTTATATAGGTTGGCTCGATTAAGCTTTTTTTTAACGTTTGATTAAGTATTTTAAATTACGAATATTCGTTTTAAGCGATTTAAAAATTTATTTTTGATGTCAAAAATCATTTTACGTTAATTATGAAAACCCCTTCTTTTTTAGTCCGATTCAGAATTTTAAGTTAATTTCTCTTTTCTAACCCACATTGAATCCCATACTTACACCAATTTCTCCCAATTTCATTTTTCTTAAATTTCTGCATTTAAAAATGGTAAATTTATTGCGTCAAAAATGGATTTTTATTGAACATATCACTATAATAAATATTATTTATTATCAACCTATTTGAATTTATTGCACATGATCATATCATTTTTTTGGACTGATGTCATCAAATTTTATCATTCAATTAAAGAATTGGCATGAGAAGAAACATAAGAAAAAAAGAGGACAAACTTAGTTGGCCGAGCAACACTGATGTAAATAGTATCCACGAACTTCCTTTTATTTACATTTGATTCAGTATTTTAAATTACGAATATTCATTTTAAGCGATTTAAAAATTTGTGGGGGATGTCAAAAATAATTTTACATTAATTATGAAACGTAAAGTCGTTATTGTTTATTTTACGTGTAATATTATTTTATTGAAAATGTTTAATTATAAATAAGAGAAAAAAAATATACTTTAAATCAATGTGTGTAACTCTTTCCCCTTTTCTGCACTCTTCCCCCATCTCTGCACGCAACAACCCATACTCTCCTGTCAACCCCAACACCCTCTCACCTAACACATCAAGAAAATTTTCAATTTGAAAACCTAAAATCACAGGTCAAATCGTATAATCCACCATTTTTTTTACGCAGACCGTGTGATCTATTTGTTTCTCCTTTTCGACATATTTCTCTTGGTCTTACAAGTTAAGCATGTGTTTCAGCATTGAAACGATATTCTTTTCCATTTATGCTCCTTCGTCTTTTTTTTTTGTTGCTAGAGGTTGGTCTATGGAACCAAAGCTGAAACTGCTATTGCCATTGAATTTGATGATTATTTTGCAGACACCTTGAGAGGTACCGGGTTTTACCAAAAAGCTCACATGGAGATCAAGATGATTGACGACAAAAGAGGTCATCATAACAGAGCAAGTATTTGAGAAAACAAAGGCAAAATTTCAACTGTATTTTATCTCTAACATAAGGTGTTGATCTACATGGTGGTTTTTATGGGGATCAAAGTGGAGATTTTGAGAAATATTAAGTGGATTGATTAGTTATTTTCCTCACTTTTTTTCTCTTTTTTTTTTTTTTTTTTTTTGGGTGGTGGGGTGATAAAATTTGCGATGAATAGGAATATATGTACAATTCAAATTTAAAGCTCCTGATCTAAAGCCAAATATCGTCACTTTCACAGCAGTGGTTAGTATACCAGTTTTGGCACGTGTCCCTTTCCTGTACCCCCCCCCCCCCCAATTTTTATTTTGGTCGGGATTCAGATACTTTTTAATTAATTGTGAAACATAAAGTCGTGATTGTTTCTTTTACGTAAGGTTGTTTTTTTTTTTTTCCATTTTTACGTTTGATTCGGTATTTTAAATTACAAATTATCACTAAATTTTGAAACTTTTGTGAATTTCCTTTGGGATTTTGCTGTAAAAATTAATTATGCTCCTATTTACTTTGCTGTATGCCAATGCGGTGAGATTCATCCTTAGTTTTTTTTTTTTTTTGAAAAGATCACGATATTTAGTAGCCAACTACACCACTAACACGTGCATCGCACGTGCATCTAACTAGTCTCTATACAAGTTTAAACCAATAAATAGAAACAAGGTTCAACCATATAATTTAAGGTTACAATTTCTTTATTTAGATAAGAAAAATATTATTAATAAATTATTATTTTCGCAAAGAGACAACGTAAGCGGATTAGCAAGTAAATGTATTGGAGTAGAAATTGATCTAATAAATACTATAACTTAGGTAAAACAAGTTTTTTTTTAAAAATAAAAAATTGAGTGAATGATTCGATTTGGTTTCAAATAATTTTTAAGTACTGAAAACTGAATCAAACCATTTCCAAATAGTTTGGTTCGATTTTGAAATGATCAAAACACAACATGGAATCAAACCAAAGGTTTCAAAAACACAATTTCAATTTGATTTGACTGTCGACATTTTTTTTGTTCACCCATACTTGATATTTTCTAAATTTTCTACGTCGTAACAACGTATGACACAGTTTAAAAAAAAAAATTGAAAAATATTTACCCACCAAAACATCAAGTATTTCATTATATACAAAGAAGAATTTGGGTGAGATTGCATTGTGTGGGGAATAACTAGTGTTAGAGGGAATTAATATTGTCAAGATGTTTTGCATTAATCTATGGAGTAATAATATAAACTCTTTTTTTTTTTATCTGTCTATAAAGATGACAAAAAAAAAAATGTTCAACTCGATACTCGCAGGGCACCACCCCGAGTAGGGACGGGGTTACTTGCGTAATTGGATAAACAAGGGTAGGGGGCGTTGCCCAGAACCAGGTATGAAAAACATGGTCCTATTCTCACTATCCGCCACGTTTAAAGTTAATTTCGAATTTAAATTTTTTATCAAATAAAAATTCAATATTTATCATTATTTTTAAAGAGAACATGAGTTGTTCCACTTTAATCAAGTATGGAAGTAGGATAAGGTGACAAAAATAATCGATGGGACAAGGAACGGTAATGAATAACCCACCTCATACCCACTTCGTTGCCATTCCTACCCATCGATTTCATTTCATATATATAATATTTATATAGTAATCTTCTTCTGATACGAACTCTCTTAGCGTGTTTATCTTTTGAATTTTTTTCCTTGTACATAAGAAATCCTTCTGTAAAAATTACCAACTTTCACATGGGGCTAGGTCCCACGTGATTTAGATATTACAAAAAAAGGGCACCACCTTGATGTGTGTAATCTGTATGTTTTATAGAAATGTAGAAGTACTCTTATCTTTTATATACCTAATTTGATCTTGTCCACTGTGGTTAATAAAATACCATTATTTGCATGTTAACAATTAGGAGACAAAAATATGCTCACTCAGTCATCCCTTGATTCAAGATCGCGTTTTAAAGGTATGTGAAAGCTGACTGGTAAAGAATAAAGCAACTCCGTCCCCAATGGGTACTTCTCGCACACGGCTGGAAATCCGGTGACTGCTGGGGTTCGAATCATGGGTAGGGAGGCGTTTTCTTCGATCTCTGCGTCTCCGCCTGTGAAGCCTCTGCTCCTGCCTCACGTTTTCCTCTGTTTTGGGCCTGTGTTGTGAATTGGTTTGGGTGTTGGTGTTAGTGCTGGCCCTTTTGTTCTCAGGCCCAGTTCGGTTGGTGGTGTTATGTGTGGTGGTCTTGTTTGGCTTGTGGTGGTTTGTTGGGCTGGTGGTGGTTTGATTTGTGCGGTGACTCGTCTGGTTTCTTTGGATCTTCGCTCACTGTGATGGTGAAGGACTTATGTGAATTGATGGTTGATGAAGACCTTGTTTCTGGATGGTTGCCATTGTTGTGGTTTTTGGATCTCTTTCCGGCTCGCTTGTTGTGGTTTTGGGTTGTGTAGTTTGGGTCGTTTGTATTTCGTTCGTTTGGCTTTTGTCATGTTTGTCGATCTGTCAGTTGTAATAGCTTGAGCTCAGGCTTTGGTCACACTTAACCCCTCTTTGTAGGGCATTGTGTAGGAGGGGCTCCTCCGTGTACCGTTCGCTATTGCGTTGTTCAATGAAACGTGTTTCATCTTCAAAAAAAAAAAAAAAAGAATAAAGCAACTTATTTTTCTAATTTTAAAGCACCCATCATTTAATTATTGAAAAAGTTATATCTTTTGTTTATACTAATTATTCTTATGAACTTTTTTTTCCTTTCTACTTTTTCCTCTTTTATATTTCCTAGTTTCAAACTGAAAATTAGCTCATGCGATTGTGAATCACAATTACCAACTCTATGATGATTTTTTATTGATGTCAAGGACTTTATACCTTATGTTAAAATATACACAACCATCAGTTTGACAAACACAAAATTTTTCTCATAACGATATCAATTGTATATTAATAAACGACTTCGATATTTCTTATTCACAGTGAGTTATTTTTCTTTTGTTTTATTTAAATAATAGGGTATTTGTCATTTCAAAAATTTTATAGAGAAAATGGATGAAAATGGAAGAAAATGATGTCTTCTTCAATGAAATGTGGAAATAAAGGTGAAAATGCAAAAAAATTGAAACGTATAGATGTTTTGCACACTAAATGTCAAACGTATAAACATTTTGTGCTAATAAGCCTATATAAAATAATGCTACACAAACATGCTCTACAAACAGAGGCATGGATAGGTGCTGTGCTGGCAGCATCTGAGCGGCTAATTTTTTTTCCTTTCAAAATGTCCAATGATGTTGTGCTATATGTCCTTCCATTTTTAATCGTTGTCATTGAACCCGGTTGTATAGCATAATTCAAAATATATAAATATAAAGTAACATGATGTACCAGTACAAATTTTGGAATGGAGTTCTATGTAAACATTAATAAATTACTATAGTGAGACTCAAAATTACATTATTAAGTAAGATCTATTAAAATGTGTTTGATTAGTATAAAAAATATCTCCTAAAAAAGAAAAAAATTTTCCTTTTTTTGAGGAAAACAAAAATCTATTCCATCAAAGAAAATATTTTTTTTTTTTTAAATAAGGAAAATCAGACATATTTTCAATGAAGATAAATAGTAATCAAACACTCCAAAGTGGAAATATGGGTGAAAAACTGACATTTTTCATAAAAAATAAATGCAATCAAACACACCATTAGTATAATTTATTTAAATAAGTTAGTATTATATAATCTGATGAATACAAAACAATTTATTATCAAAATTAATAAAACCTATAATTCATTTAAGTATTAATTTCTTTTTATATATTTCATTTTTATTGGATAATTTAAATATTAAAACATGCAAAACCATTAAAGAACAAAAAAATGGTAAATTAAAATAAGTATGAAATACTAAATCCGTATATTTCACCTTATTAAATTATAATATAATAGTTATTAATAATAAATTGTACAAATTATGATTTATTCATATATTAAACTTTAAACATTTACTATCCTATATTAATTAACTTTTTACCAACCAATATCATATAATATTCTTTTAGAACAAATAAATTGACATTGAATAAATATATCAATCCCTAATTCTAAAGTTTGGAAAAGGAATAGGGTTTCACGACTTTCTTGTATAAAATGTTGAAATCAAAATTCGTCACTAAATTCCACGATAATTTCGTGGGTAGTGCTAGTCAATTATCGATTGTACTTAATTTGTGACCATTAAAGTAATACGAAATTTGGCTGTTGAATTGTTCGAAATTTCTTAGACCTAATATTTGAATGAGTTTTTGGCGTTTCACAAGTAACTAACTATTTTATTAGATATAATAAAATCACTTAAAAGTCGTATTTTGTTTATATAATTTATCTTAAAACATTACTCTTATTTTACTTGCAATTTAAGTGAATTTCCCTAGATAAAATTAAGAAATACAGAATTTTCATCCCCATGGCATAGGGGCAAGTTCCTAGTAATGCTGTATCAGAAGAGTAAAACAAAACCTGTTTGAACTTCAAACCCGTTTTCAATGAATTTATGGTGGAATTTTTTAGGATATAGTCATATTGAGCAAGAAAACACTATGGAAACTAGTAAAATCTTAGGATTTCAATATATACAAAGAAGAATTTGGGTGAGATTGTATGGTGTGGGGAATAACTAGTGTTGGAGGGAATTAGTATTGTCAAGTTGTTTTGCATTAATCTATGGAGTAATAATATAAACTCTTTTTTCACTATATGTCTATAGAGATGACAAAAAAAAAAATGTTCAATCCGATATTCGCAGGGCTCCGCCCCGAGTAGGGACGAGATTACTTGCGTAATTGGATAAAAAGGGGACGTTGCCCAGAATCGGGTACGAAAAACATGGTCCTTGTCTCACTATCCGTCACGTTTAAAGTTAATTTCAAAGTTTAGTTTTTTTATCAAATAAAAATCCAATATTTATCATTATTTTTAAAGAGAACATGAGTTGCTCTTAAAAAATTGAAAAAAAAAAGTATTCACTAATTAAAGACATAAAAAAATTAAAATTAAAAATAAAATAAAAAAGAATGGGACTATAAACGGGGTAAGGGGTCTTGCTTGATCCCACGCCGCCCCACCGCTTTAATCGAGTATGGGAGTGGGATAAAGTGACAAAAATATTCGATGGGACAAGAAACGGAAATGAGTGACTCACCCCATACTTGCTCCGTTGTCATTCCTACCTATCGATTTCATTTGATATGCATAATATTTATACAAAAATGCTACTTGTACATCAAGAATTGTACATAATGATATACATCACACTCACATGGGGGTGAGACCCACGTGTATAAAATATTTTTTTATTCGAGCGGATCCCACCTTCCATGTGAGTGTGATGTACACGCCTATGTACACCTTGATGTACCGGTAGCAAAACCGATGTTTATATAGCAATCTTCTTCTTATAGGAACTCTCCCAGCGTGTTTATCTTTTATATACTTAATTTAATACTGTCCACTGTGGTTAATAAAGTAACATTATTCGCTTGTTAATAATTAGGAGACAAAAATATGCTCACCAGTCATCCCTTGATTCAAGATCGCTTTTTAAAGGTGTGTGAAAGCTGACAGCAACTTATTTTTCTAATTTTAAAGCACCAATCGTTTAATTATTGAAAAAGTCATATCTTTTGTTTATACTAATTATTCTTATGAACTTTTTTTTTCCTTTCTTTCTACTTTTTCCTCTTTTATATTTCCTAGTTTCAAACTGAAAATTAGCTCATGCGATTGTGAAACACAAATACCAACTCTATGATGATTTTTAATTGATGCCATGGACTTTATACCTTATGTTAAAATATACACAACCATCAGTTTGACAAACACAAATTTTTCTCATAACGATATCAAGTGTATATTAATAAACGACTTCGATATTTCTTATTCACTGTGTGTTTTTTTCTTTTGTTTTATTTAAATAAGAGGGTATTTGTCATTTCAAAAATTTTTATGGAGAAAATGGATGAAAATTGAGGAAAATGATGTTTTCTTCAATAAAATATAAAAATAAGGGTGAAAATGCAAAAAAATTGAAATGTATATGTTTTGCACATTAAAGACCAAATATATGGACGTTTTGTACTAATAAACCTATATAGAATAATGCTACTCAAACATGCTCTACAAACATGGGCATGGATAGGGGGCGTTGGCAGCATCGGCGGCTAATTTTTATTTTTATTTTTTCAGAATGTCAATTGATGTTGCGCCACGTGTCCCTCCTATTTTTAATCGTTGCCATTGAACCTATTTGTATAGCATGATTCAAAATATGTAAATATAAAGTAACATGATGTACCGGTACAAATTTTGGAAAGGAGTTTCTATGTGAACATCATGAAATTACTATAGGGAGACTCAAAATTACATTATTAAGTAAGATCTATTAAAGTGTGTTTGATTGATATGAAAAATATCTCATAAAAAAGAAGTTTTCCTTGGTTTGAGAAAACAAAAACCTACTCCACCAAAGAAAATGTTTTTTCTTAAAAACAAGGAAAACTAGACATATTTTCAAAAGTTGGAAAATATTTTCAAGGGAAAAAATAGTAATCAAACACTCCAAAGTGGAAATTTGGCTGAAAAATAAATACAATCAAACACACTATTATTATAATTTATTTAAATAAGTTAGTATTATATAATCTGACGAGGACAAAATAACTTACTATAAAAATTAATAAAACCCATAATGCATTTAAGTATTAATTTTTTTTTAATATTTCATTTTTATTGGATAATTTAAATATTAAAACATGCAAAACCATTAAAGAACAAAAAAATGGTAAATTAAAATAAGTATGAAATATTTCACTTTATTAAATTATAAGATAATAGTTATTAATAATAAATTGTACAAATTATGATTTATTCATATATTAAACTTTAAACATTTACTATCCTATATTAATTAACTTTTTACCAACCAATATCATATAATATTCTTTTAGAACAAATACATTGACATTGAATAAATATATCAATCCCTAATTCTAAAGTTTGGAAAAGGAATAGGGTTTCACGACTTTCTTGTATAAAATGTTGACATCAAAATTCGTCACTAAATTCCACGTTAATTTCGTGGGTAGTGCTAGTCAATTATCGATTGTACTTAATTTGTGACCATTAAAGTAACACAAAATTTGGCTGTTGAATTGATCGAAATTTCTTATGCCTAATATTTGAATGAGTTTTTGGCGTTTCACAAGTAACTAACTATTTTATTAGATCAATTCAAAAAAAAAAACTATTTTATTAGATATAATAAAATCACTTAAAAGTTGTATTTTGTTTAATATAATTTATCTTAAAACATTACTCTTATTTTACTCGCGAGTAAACTTATATAAGTGAATTTTAGAAGTTATAGCGAGCCTCAGTTTCCTTTCCCTAGATAAAATCAAGAAATACGGAATTTTCATCCCCACGGCAGTGGGGCAAGTTCCTAGCAATGCTGTATCAGAATAGTAATACAAAACGAGTTCAAACTTCAAACCCCATGCTTGATTTCTCCATCACATTCGGGTCCATTGATTAATATTTTGTCCAACCAAATAATATAAAAAGAAAGCCATTTGCTTCAATGATTTGTATATTGATTTCCCTTATTATTCTTATTCCTCGTCCATCTTCAATCTAGTTATTGTAGTTCCAGAGCTCCATAAACCTCTGTCCCATCTTTCATATACATGAAATGGGAAAACTAACAGCAAAATTCAGCGCCATCGTGTTTGTTTTTTGCTGTTTTTTAGCCATTGTTTCAGCTCAGAAACTTGATACTTTTAGTCGACAATTTGGGTCTTTCGATCAAAGACAGCATGATATTTTTGAGGTTGTAAAGCCTGCTATGATCAGCAACGGCGCTCTTCAAGTGACTCCAGAGTCAGCTTCGGCCGATTTCAATATGTATAACAATTCAGGCAGAATCCTATACAAAACGCCCTTTAAGCTCTGGGATGGTGATATTGCATCATCCAAAGAAAAACTGGTGGCATCTTTCAATACTTCATTTCTTATCAATGTTTACCGGCCCAAAAATGATACTCCCGGCGAAGGTTTGGCTTTCTTGATTGCCGCTGATCTTAATTTGCCGCCTAACAGCTCCGGCGGGTATCTGGGCCTGACGAATGCAACCAACGACGGCAAAGACAATAACCACGTACTTGCGGTGGAGCTTGACACCTTCAAACAGGATTTTGACCCTGATGACAATCATGTAGGTATTGACATCAATGGAGTCACATCTGTAAAAGTTGAACCTTTAACACCTCACAATATCACAATAGCTCCAAAGGATCCTAAATTTTACAACATATGGGTGGATTACGATGGTTCTAAGAAGTTCCTTGCTGTGTACATAGCAGAAGCTACGAAAACTGGCCCTACTCCTCCCAAGCCTAGCTCCCCCATTATAAGTTCAGATCTAAATTTACGAGAAATTCTAACTCAGTATTCGTATTTCGGGTTCTCTGCATCTACGGGGAATACTATTCAATTAAACTGTGTTTTGAGGTGGAATTTGACTATCCACCACTTTCCAGATAAAAAGCACCCATGGTTGAAGATAACTTTAGGAGCTGGAGTGCCTATTTTGGTGCTCCTAATATTAGGAGCAGTAGGATTTGGATATTACTTTCGCAAGCGGCGAATGGCACATTGTAATTCAAACTTGGCAGGGGCTCTCAAGAGTCTTCCCGGTACTCCTCAAGAGTTCAAATTTATGGACCTGAAAAGGGCTACAAACAGTTTTGATGAGAAGAACAAGCTTGGACAAGGAGGATATGGAGTTGTATACAAAGGGGTTCTTGCTAAGGAGAATCTGGAGATTGCAGTCAAGTGGTTTTCCAGGGAGAGTATCAAAGGACAAGATGATTTCTTGGCTGAACTTACCATCATTAATCGCCTTCGGCATAAACATCTTGTTAAATTGCTCGGTATGTTTGATCTAACTCAATTTTTATCAGCCAATTTTCAGTTTCCGACACACTATTACTCTATACAGCAGTATAAATTGCTCTGTCAATTACCTAAAAAGGCTGACTATAGATGTATTAAACTAATGTTTCGTCGTTTCCTTGGTTTGTTCTTGTTTATTAGAATTATAAAAATATGCAGAGTTCAATCGATTAATCTCAACCAATTCAATTTCATAGATGCAAGATTTCTAGTCACTTGGAAATTTCAGAGAATGAGCAAAATATAAGACACAATGGCCTATCAAGGTTGACGGAAATAAATGATAAAATTGAAGAACATAGGATAACTGAAAAATCCACCTTATCACAACACAGCCCCACCAGCCAACTCAATCACGTGGGCTGCCTGGCATGCCAAGGCCCCTTTGGGAGACCAAGTCACTTTTGGACGACCTTTTAGGTGGTGATAGGCTTTCTATCAGCAGCCCATCATGGTTGCTGTGGCTCAGCTAATGTAAACTTCCTGTTTTCAACTTTCATCTCCTCCTTGCATTTCAAATTGCAAAGGGTCAACTAAAATATTGGTTCATGAAAGTGACTGGTTGGAGATATTGGATAATTAAATGAACACTTGGCCATTGAAAATGAGCTCAAATTTTGTTTTCAAGTTCAAAAGTATTTGCGCTGGGCCAAATTTGGAGGGATCTGTCACACTTGACTGCGATCTCCTAACATCCTTGCTGAGTCTTTTTTTATGCTTAAATATCTACATCAAAAATAGATTTGTATGGCTTTTCTAGATATGGATTTGACATAACTCTTTGACGTTGCTGATTTTATTATTGATGCTACCAAAAATCTGTGCTGCTAGTTATTGAACTTGACGACTAAGGATGAGCACGAACATAATCTTCAAGACCTAAAACAAAGGCGACGAGGTGTGTCCTCATCGCCCCTCCGATGCTCAAGTTAGCGAGAAGGGAAATATAAGCGTAAGGCTATGAACTGAAAATAATGTAAAGCGTACCTAAATAATGAATTAAGGATTTGTATTTATAGAGATAGACAGTGTAAGATTGGGATACTTGGGTGCCTTGTCTGTTTAAAAGTCATACAAGACTTTAGAGTTGGATTACGTGGGTGCCTTGACTGTTTAAAAGTCATACAAGACTAGAGAGTCTTGTTATAGTTAGACGCCATAAGTTGGTCGGAATTGTAGGACTGCAGTAGTCGCATAGGATTAGGACTATGTAGTAGAGTCCTCATAGGTCAGTGACTCCTGGAGGAAGAAGGAGAGAGAGATAGGCGAGGTATGGAGCTCATCTACGGTGGCATGAGTGACTGGATCCTGAGCATGGCCGGAGGTAAGTAATCCCAAGGAAAGATCTTCACTACAGATACCTCAAGGATTACAGGACATCGGGATTGGGTTAGGTGCTTGTCCGGGTTAACATAAATTTGACACATCAATTACGATATTCTCTCTGTCCAGAATAATAACATGACCGCTATTCTATTTAACTTTTAGCTTTAAGAAAATAAATGAAAGACCTGAATGACTGATGTTTATTTCTGCAACAGGATGGTGCCACAAGAATGGGAAGCTTCTACTGGTGTATGAATACATGCCCAATGGAAGCCTTGACAAACACCTGTTTTCCGAGCCCAACATAGAGCCACTTGGATGGAGTCTTCGATATAAAATAATTTCTGGGGTCGCCTCAGCTTTGCACTATCTCCATAACGAGTATGAGCAGAGGGTAGTGCACCGAGATCTTAAAGCCAGCAACATCATGCTCGACTCCAACTTTAATTCCCGTCTAGGAGACTTTGGCCTTGCACGGGCTCTTGACAATGGGAAGACCTCATATGCCGAGGCAGAGGGAGTGCTAGGCACAATGGGATACATTGCACCCGAGTGTTTCCACACTGGAAAAGCCACACAACAGTCTGATGTCTTTGCATTTGGGGCAGTCTTATTGGAAGTGGTATGTGGTCTACGGCCCGGAACCAAGATTGCTGGCTTCCGATTCTTGGTCGATTGGGTTTGGCTCTTGCATCGTGATAGGCGCTTACTCGAAGCTGTAGATCCAAGATTGGGTGACAAATTTATTGAAGAAGAAGCCGAGAGGCTTCTGCTGCTGGGGTTGGCCTGTTCACATCCTACTGCTAGTGAAAGGCCTAAAACACAGGCTATACTTCATATAATATTGGGAACAGTGCCAGTGCCGAATGTTCCACCGTTCAAGCCGGCTTTTGTGTGGTCAGCTGTTGAACCCACAGATTTAGATTCGAGTTCTGTGAATACGACATCAATAACTGCTTCACATTTCGGCTCAGGTTGGAGTCCACAGGATCTGAGCATGGAGAACTATACTGGATACACGGACTCCTTGGTGTAGTTTCTTTTAGAAACAACTGTCACCACTGTGCATTCTGTTTCTTAACCCCCCCTTCAATTTTTCATTTTCACTTTTGTAGTGACTTTTGTTTGATATCATGTTCTTTGGAGTCTGTTGTCATCTTTTTTACTTTGATTTGTTCATTAAGAGAACAAATGGAAGGGGATATAGTCAGTGTACATTGATATTGGTGGTGTAATACAAAGTTGACTGGAAGAGGAATAAACTCTGGACAATTTTGCTGGTATTTATTGTAATCTAGTGTTACACCTGCAATGTATGTACATGGTTGACATGTCATATTTTGTGTCATTTGCGAAGTTAAACAAAGATGGCTATGCTAAAGAAAGAAAGTGAGATTTCGAAGAATTTTAAAATATACAAAACCATTGATGTCCGATTGACAAAGAAATAAGGAGCAAAATACATGAATATATTTTTGCTCCAAAAATCGTGTCATCCTGTTTTATTTGTTCAATAACAACATGAAATATTACTGCTTTCTTTGGTACTAATAGAAATGTAGCAATTAACATCCTTGTCCCTTCTTCCCTGCATATTACACAATTCTTTATATTGCAGAACCCTCTATTTTCCCACACCTTTACAATAGGAAATAAGTGCATCTTGTGCACTTATTTTGATTTCTTTGCTTAATTATATATGGTTAATTGAGTGGATATCTACCTAAATTCGGTGTAAATACGACATTTGTAGGTAAATTCCCGTCAAATTGACTACTGATGATTAATGACTAAATTATAATGATTTAAATATGAAGAACTAAAGGTGCAAAGAAGAAATGACTCATGATGGACGAAAGATAAAAATGTCTTGGGACCAGAATAATTTACCTAAAACCTACCGGGGTGCGATTGCACCAGCTTAATTTGCAGAAGTAGTACTTAATTTTGTACTACTGTGCGATCGCACAATTGAATCTTCGACGGAAAAAAATGTTTCATTTTCTTGAACAACCACTCCTTGGAAACCAATTGAGGCACTGATTTTGAATTAATTCTTATCCTATAAATATGTTCTTTTATCTACAAGGATGAGGAAACCCTCCCAAATAGAGAAAGAGTCATTGAGATACAAAATTCCATAATTCTTCGGAAAGTTTTGAAGAAGCTTTTGTTGCAAGATACATATTCCTACATATTTCTTACGTCAATTGCTTGGATTTGAAGGAGAGGGAGAAGACTGAAGAAGAGAAATCAAGAGCCATTGAAGGAATTCAAGATATAAGATCATTTTCTATATTCTTTTCTAAACTTCAATTTTGAGTGATGTTATATCGTATTATATTGTGTTCTTGTAATATTATGATTCTTGGCTAGTTATATGGATGTTAGGATAATGTTGAACTGAACTTTATAAAGTTTTTATATTAATTCTATAATTTTAACATCAAACAACAGTTTGGTGTGAATGCTTGTTATGATATTCATGCTTTCAATTAATTGGACACTAATTGAGCCTATTGTTGTTCATAGGGAAGATATCATGTAACAACATTAATTGTAAGGTCTATCCTTTGTAAGATCCAATTGATGTTCTTGTGAAATAATACAACTTCACATGTTTGCATTATTTCTCATGAGATTGACACTTGGACTCTAGGCCCACTTTATTATTTGTTCACGATCCGTACACCTGTAAGATGATAAAATCGACAACAATAGGACAACACGTCCATGAACACAGAGAGACAAACTTGCAAGAATTCTTTAACTTGATAGACTTGACTCCAGTCTGTCAAGTTGACATAATCAACCGTGCCGAGTTATTATGGTCTAGAACAAAATTTTTGTGGACAGCCAACGCTTAGAGCTGGGTGTTTTCACCATTTTCACAACTTGTGGGTGCTTGTAATTTGCAATTCCTGAATTGTATACAATAAATTCATGCATACGTCTGCACATAAATTTATATATATTTAGGAAAGAAAATTTAAACTTTTTGGACTGATGGTGATAACATTTGGTTTGATCTAAACAAAACTCACAGAACCATATTAGTATGTTGAGGTTGTTAAAAATTGAGGTTCTATCTTAAAAGGTCAACTTTGTTAAGAGGAGTAGCCCAAAATCTTTATTAATCGGTCCGTGTCAATATCATTTATCGATGTGAGATATATATCCCTTAACACGCCCCCGTAAGATGGTAGCTCATTTGAGCACACCAATCTTGAAATCCACGTGCTCATTTTAGAGTTTTAATGGGATTGAATCGCTCGTTGGAGCATAATGGGCTCTGATACCATGTTAAAAATTGAGGTTCCATCTTAATAGGTCAACCTTGTTAAGAGGAGTAGTCCAAAATCTTTATTAATTGGTCTGTATCAACATCATTTATCGATGTGGGATATATATCCTTTAACGAAGGTTACTCAGTTTTCTTCCTATTCTCAGTTGCAAGCATCCTAATTTTCAGCAAAAACTAATGAATTTTTCTCCCAAATGTTGGTTGAAAGAATCAAATTCGATTCAATTTGACATAATTAAATATTTTCCAAGTGTAGAACAAGCACTAAGTGAAATTCAAGAAGAAAATCATCATGTAAACGCCATAAAGCTTCAGATCAAGACGATTCACACCCAGTTTACAATATTTTATTATTTAGAGAAAATAAGACCAATAATTTTCTCGGAAATACCGTAATGAATCTGCATAATGTCAAAATAACCGCAGCTAGAAGATGAGCAAAACATATTTAGACTTCTTGATACTTTCTTGTCGAGAAGTACCAGAAACAATGGAAGATGCTTAGCTTTATTTTTAGGATTCTACTCGTAAAAGATCAAGAGCTTCACCAGTGTGTAACTTCTTAGAGACTCGAAGCTTTCTGAATTCTTCGTAAGTAAAAGGAATATAGAGAGGAGGATGTTCAGAATCCACTAGTTCTGCTGGTGTTTCCACCGTCCCTTCCTTTGGTCCTAAGAGAAACGAAGCAATTGAAAGCCTTATTCCTGCTTCCTTGCATATCACTCGATGCTTGACATTGTAAAATCTTCCATTGCTCCAAACCTTTACATGCAAATGTAAAATTAACTATAAGATTTAATGTAGAACACAAAAAGTGGATATGAGGATATAAAGATAGATAAGTGGTTATACTGCAACAAAACGATGAGAATGTGAATAAGCACGACTTAGATGTTTGGAATTGTGTACGTAGACCTAGAAAGGCTTTCGAACCCAGTAAAACTGGTTAGAAAAAAGGGGGTTAAACGAAATCAATACAGATCATTGTGGTTGTTAACTGTAGGGTTCCATAAAAAAAATTAGCTTATTTGGCATAGTAGCACAATCCCCTTGTCAACCCAAGACTATCCCTATGTCTAGACGATGTGGAATTTCCGTCTACTCATTGCCAACATTAAGGATCTAATTGCTTTATATCTTCTAGCACACAGCAAAGAACCAAATGAATGATGGAAAAATGATGCCTGTATCCGCACCTCTTAGTTTTTTTTACAAGACGTGTTATAATATGATGAAAATCACAACAATGACAGATAGTAAAAAGATTTTCTTACTGCAGCGATGTCTCCAAGATTGACAAGAAGAGTTTCCGGGCAGGGATCAATTGCTAAAAATGTCCCTGATTTTCTCATTACTTCAAGACCACCAATAATTTCATCATCCTGTAGAACAGTAAGAAAGCTGGAGTCTGTGTGTAGTTGTACACCAGAGGAACCTACACTTTCATTGGTAAAGGTGTATTTGTTAATCCTGAACTGGCAAGGCCAACCGTCAAATGGAACACCTTTCAGACCAAGCCCTTCTCCTATTTTATGCCCAATATCCATCATAAGTTCATTCACTGCTCTAGCATATCTTACAATTGTCTGCCTGAAAATGATAGCAGTTCAACGATACCAGTAAGTAATCTTCAAATATACCTTCAACAATAACAATAAACTAAGCCTTTTTCACAATAAACATGGGTCGGCTAAATGAAACCTTTTCCGCCACTCGGTTCAGATAATTGCTGAATGTACAGTAAGATCTAAAGCAACAATCTAAATACCTTAACGCTAAAAAAAACCTCTGAAAAGGTATGCTGCAGAAAATTGTACATAATGCTTCCTACCCGATGAAGCTTAGCCAAGGCAGCTACTAAGCCGCACATATTGTTTATCCTGCGTTTACGTCTATCCTTGTAACCTGAATTCAAAATGGCTACAAACAGGCTTTTTTATTGATATATAATAATTCTTCTTCATTTTCACTACATCATTAACCAATTGATATAAGAAAATTATGCATATAACCTGAGCTGAATGCAAAGTTCTGAAATAGGGGGGAATGTGCAAATAGGTATAACAGAAGAAGTTTAAAATACAAATTTGAGAATAGTAGCCCCTGTTTGACATACATTCTTCTAAAATACATTATTTTAAAATTTATTTTTAACCATACATTCTTCAATAAAATAATATTTTTCATCGCATCAATAACTTTGCCTAACTTTTTAACCACATATTTTTCATCATATCAATATTTAAAATATATTATTTTCTCAATAATATCCATCAAACTGATAAATATCCAATTACATTGCAGTCAAGTCATCAACTATTCTAGAGTGTTCCATAGTTAGTCAGTAAAAGGGTAAAATGGTAATAGAAAGCTAGCAGATTATCTATAAATGTAATAAGTGGGAGCTGGAATATTCATCAATGAAGTACTGATTTCCTGTTAGGAAAAGGGGGAGAGATCAGGCCTCTCGAATAGCCTGAAACTTGTAATTTCCATTCTATTGAAATTTCAATATAAATACATTTCTCAGTTTACTTCTCTTTTATCATCAGGAACTGGGGATCCTAACAAAAACACCCCCATATTTCAGACAGACATCATGGACCACGCATAAAAATTCTCACAGCAATAGAAAAACATGATCAAAGGTTGATAGTTTACAAGGATGTTTTTCCATCTGCTCATTGGAAGGTTTAGAAATTCTTGTTGAATTTGCATGAGTTCTCCCCATAACTTAATATAACTTATCTTCTTGATGGATGAGATTTTCTGGTCAACTGCTGGTAAATTCCATCCTTGTTCAAGTGCAAATGCATGCGCAACAAATTTCGATGAAAATGTACAAAAGAAAGCCCAGTTTTTGCAAATTGCACACAATCCATATCATTTCCATTCCTATTCCTATTCATCGTTAAAACAGAGACTACCAAATTCCTTTTAATTAGCATTAATGTCATCGAAACTGCAACAAATACAGGGCAAAGTTTTCCTACAAAATTCCACAGTAAACCAAGATAGAAGAGTTGCAATAAATCCTAACTAAGATCGGGTCTTATCCATTTGTAGATGGAGCTTCCATAGTAACTTCAATAAAATTGGAATGTTCTTTATACTACTACATTAGTATGAAATCGAATTGAGTTTGATTCAGGAATCTTCTGCAAAATGGTCTAAAGGGTAAGCTACATAACAGATATATTGATCTGCTTCTCTAGGAACAATAAAAAATGAAAAAGACCCAAGAACTAAGCAATTATTAATGAACCACCTTATCAGAAACCTTAATGAACTTATTTATTAAAATTATGCCCCTGTTTGGACTCCATTTTACGAAAAAAATGCATTTTGGAATAGTAAAAAGTTGAAGAATGTGTGGTTGAAAAAGAAGATTTTTTTTTTAAAATTTGAGTGTAAAATTATTTTACGAAAGAATGTGCGTTAAAAATGAGAGTTGAAAAAGTGAATTTTGAGAATAATTAGACTCAAACACGGCATTGCCCTCAATGCATCCCACTTGCAGGCTTTACACAATTTTCACAATTGAGTAGTGACAAGAATTGAGTCATGATCTCTGCCTACCTGATACCGGGATTAGACCTGATTTAAATGCTTAAACTCATAGAAAAATGAAAAATTTTATTTATTTAAATTAAATCTTTGAAAAAAACTCAATAAATTTAAATAATATATATATTTTCCAAACCTTTGGTGAGGAGCTGCATCTAACTGTGTACAGAAGGCATCAACGTCTTGAGCAGAGGCCATATCATAGAGTCCCAGAGCTTCATAAAGTGGATTAATTTTGCTGGGTGCCATATACCCACTTCCAGCAATCACATCCACATTGCGCCTCTTGATTTCAATTGGAAGGTCGAGCAATGATCTGACTACACCCTTCATATCCTGCATAAGTGATTGTGGAACAAAATTTTGAAAATTCACAATTCGAAAGCATCCCCATTCTTCACATGCCTCCATCAGCTTCGATAGTTGCCCAGGAAAATCTTTCATATCAATCACAGGAAGCCCATTACTTTCCGATCCCGCCATTGGCTTGCTGCAGGTGGGTTTTCGCTGAATTTCAACTCCCTTGTACTATTGGGTTTTGGACTTTTCTTTTTAATTTTTATAGGCAAATTCAAATTCATTTTGCCTTGCATCATTCTCACTGAAAATGAAATTCATTTTGGATTCTAGCGCAGACAGGATTCCGCCATGATGTTTTGTTTTTGTCGGGCTTATTGTAATCAGATTATTTGAATTAATCAATTTTTTTCATAATGATTTCATGATGCAATTTGATGTTTACGCCATTTTTGACAGAAAGTGGTTGACTAATAAGATGTGATTAGATGAAAAAATTAATGATGTTCAAAACAATCTAATTATGAACCGTCATGTTGCATTATGTCAACTATTGTGTCGAGAATTATATCATTGTATTATAATTCGCAATTTGATCAGCCAAGTTCAATCCCACGGAATTTCTAAGGATTATAAGATCATTAAAATATAAATGAAAAATGAAATTTGGATGTCGTATTTGGCTATACCTCACTTTTGATGCATCTTATTAGACATGATAAGGATTAATAACTTTATCTAATTCTTATTTGACATTTGGTATAATTAGTGCCCGAAGTGGAGTAAATTAAATAGATATTGTAAAGCCAAGACCACACGATATAAGAATTGAAAAACAAGAATAATCGAATCAAACTAATAGTAAATTGTAGAAATTAAAGATTAACACCAAATAATTATTTTGGCTGTAGCCCTGAAGGTTCCGTGACCGCTTCTAACACTCACATCCTCCATTGAGCATCCAAGAAAAGGATTATGCTCAGTTGCACTATAACAGCCTAAAATGACAACGAAAGTTATAAATGTTCAGAGAGAAGAAACAAGAGACTTATCTCTCAAATACAGTGATAGATCTATAAATATTCACCAAGGTATCTTCTAAATAACCTTTCGAACAACACCAAAACTAACAACAGAGAAATCACTCATATTCTCACAATATTCACTCGGAATATTGCACAATGAAGGTTACTCTATCACATAGAACACTTAAATCAAAAATTTTAAGTGAATCAAATGAAGCAGCAAACCCTAACCCTTCTCCTTGTTTCTCTCTTTTTCTCTCAACACACATGAGCACCAGAAGTCTCCAGAATAGAATGTACAGTTGCCGTAACCCAAGAGTCATTGAGCCCAAGTAAAAACCAATTCACCATCCAACGGTCAGAAGCAGTACATGTGTCAATAAAAAAAAATGTTTTACACTTACAAAAGTGTTTTCCCCATAACACGATTTTACTATCATAATTTTGGGAGCACAAAAGAGAGAACCAGGGTTCAATCTAACAGATACTCACCAAAAAATAAATGGTTACAGAATGTTCACTCACCTATTCATTACTCATTAATCACTTGGGTCAATTCCGTCGGTACTGGTGGACAATAAATTACACAGATATGAAAAACTGACGTGGCAACTAACAAAACACGTTTTTTACTTCTAAAATAACGACAACCTCCAATGCTTTACGGGAGAGAAATCTGAAGTCCCCAATTGAAACCTAACCTAAGAATAACCAAATCCTTTAGCTCATTATGAAAATCTCTTCATCCACGCTACAAAGTTGTAATGAATGGGCTCATTCGCAGGTCAAACGATATGCAACAGAGGGAGCTTAGGAAGAGAAAATTGATGAAGCAATATTAGTTGGCTTTGGTGGTCTTTGTGATTTGCAATGTTTATCAGCCTTTTTGTGTTTAATGGATTTGGATATTGGTCAAAGTGAAGACTATGCCACTAACTTCTGTAATGTAGTTGATGTTGCTGTTTGAAAGTAAGGAATAATTTGTACGATAAATGCTAGGTTGTTCTTAGTCTTTCGAAAGTGAAGTTGGTAGTTTTTTTTTTTTTTTTAAGTGAGTGTAGTTGGTAGGTTACTGTTGGCAGTATGTATTGTATCAGCTATTCCCCTGATTGGTACAAAAAAAAGTTCTGTTTTATATCAGTAGTTGTGCTTACTGATTATTTCTGTTGGCAATGTGTATTGTATTAGTTATTCCTCATGTTGCCAAATGCTCAACTAGTTACAACAAATGAAAACTTTCACGTATTTCTTCTGTATTTGTGTTCCCAGTCAATGTAAAAGAATTTCAGAGGCTTCTTAAATTGGTCTTCAATAAAGGATACATGTGATGGTTGTACTTGGAGTGGATAAGTTACCAACAATAATTGAATTATCATTCAATAAAGGATCCTGTTGAATTCCAATAATCAAATGCCACTAATTGACAATAACCAATGGACCAGTTGAATTTCACCCTTAGTTTAACTAGTAGTATAAACACACAGTAGTAGGTACAAATCAACTGAGTTGTGGAAGGTAGTCTAGCAGAGCAGACTACTGCCGCACGGTGTTCATTTCTGTGCCAAGAAGAAAGGTACCTCGTGAAAGTTGGTATCAAAACTACTGCTGAAGACCCTCGATAAGAAAGCTATGAATCCAATTGAATCGAACACCACGGAGGTGGTATATCCTCGAAAGAAGAACACAAAATAGTGCGTGGATGCGCTCGAGATGACAACTACTAGGTTGTGCTATGCCGCAGATAGTCTCGATGAGAAGGTCAAGGCGGCAGAGGTGAAAATTCGTGAATTATACATCCAGTTGGATGAAAGTCGAATGGCTTGTACAACAATGAATGAAGCTGTTGCTATCCTACCAGATCTACAGGAGGAAATGGAAACGTTGAGAGCTCAGCTACTAGTTCTTCAACGTCGGTTGGCAATGGGCAAGCCTCCACACGAGAGCATATTCTTAGGCTCAGAATTCCTGAAACATGTACCTACGGAGGGGCATGCGATGCAAAAGAAGTCGAGAACTTCTTGTTTCATATGGAACAATACTTTCTGGCGGCTTCGATTGAAGACGAAGCAAGAAAGGTGACAACAGCTACCATGTATCTTGGTGGAGATGCAACACTATGGTGGCAAACAAAGTATGCTGACATTCAGGCGAACAGGGTCCGAATAGATTCTTGGGATCTCCTCAAGGAAGCGATGAAACCTCAATTTTTCCCAGAGAATGTAGAATATCAGGCATTACGTGCCCCACGAGAACTGAAACATACAAGCTCCATCAGGGAGTATGTGAAAACCTTTTCAGGACATATGCTGAATATTCAAGATATGTCGGAAAAGGACAAGCTATTCACCTTCATGGAAGGGCTGAAACTGTGGACATGCACGGAACTTTAGAGATAGAAGGTCACTGATTTGAGCGCGGCCATGGGAGCCGCTGAATGCTTAAGTCATTATCAGATCGAGTCGAGAAAAGAGAGACGTTCAGGGAATAATCAAGCTATTGGAGGTGGAAATAGACCTTACAGACCCAACTCGAACTCAAATGGGGGAGAGTGTTACTCTCAGAATAAGGAAGGAGCCTATCAAGGTACCTGTCAGAGTAACTTATAGGAAAACTACCAAAATAGCCGTCAAGGAAACTATAACGGTAGCAGTAATAACAACTGGAGCAAAGGAAAAGCAACGAAGGGCAATCTGATGCCATTCCTAAATTGATCTGCTTTTTATGTGAGGACCTCATCGG
Source organism: Fraxinus americana (assembly GCA_035079005.1). Taxonomy (NCBI): domain Eukaryota; kingdom Viridiplantae; phylum Streptophyta; class Magnoliopsida; order Lamiales; family Oleaceae; genus Fraxinus; species Fraxinus americana. The sequence goes on along the minus strand of CM068706.1, from coordinate 12,512,633 downwards.
GTGGCAGAGTGTCATCAGAAATAGATGGTGAATGCGTGCTGTCAACTAACGAGAGGCGGGATGAGTTCAAAGCAAGATGTCCCACAATCTAGCCATTACGGTGGGACTGACTCCGAAGAGGATGAGGATGTAGTTGGTGCATTCTTACATCGGTGCAACACACTATTGCACCGAGTTACTAAAAAGGATGATGTCTCCTCAAAAGAGGTAAAGACGGAAGAGTCGAAGGCTCGCATTTGCAGGGCCAAGGGCCTAATGTGTACATTGATATGAAAATCAACGGAAAGCTAATCAGGGCCATGGTGGATACGTGTGTTACCCGCAACTACCTCGCAAGTATCGAAGTGGAGCGACTCATACTTGTTCAAGAGAAATGTAGTAGAAAGGTCAAAGCAATTAACTCTGCTGCTCAACCAATAGTTGGAGTAGAGAAATCTATATCAATCAAATCAGGTCCTTTCGAGGGAATGACAAACTTGTCTGCAGTTCAGATGGATGATTTCAAACTCATTTTGGGATTGAAGTTTCTTCGGGACACTAAGACAGCAGTGCTGCCACACGTCGATTCGTTAATGAAGATGGGTAGTAAACCGTGCGTCATCATGACACAAGCTAGGAAGATGGGCAAGAAATGAACCCTCATTTTTGTGTATTCTTCGATAAGAGGAGATCGAGGAGGCAACTAGTCCTATTCCAAGGCCAGTCGAAACCTTATTAAGGAATTTGAGGACATCATACAGGAAGAGTTACCAAAGAAGTTGCCACCAAGAAGGGCAATCGATTATGAGATTGAGCTTATTCTTGGTGCCAAACCTCCTACTAGGGCACCCTACCGTATGTCTCAGCCGGAGCTTAAAGAGCTTTAGAAACAATTGGGAGAAATGTTGGAAAGTGGGATTATCGTGCCCGCAAAATCACCATTTGGAGCTCCAATGTTGTTTCAGAACAAGGTCGACGGTTTTCTCAGAATATGCTGTGACTATCGAGCCCTGAACAAGATCACTATAAAGAATAGTTATCCTATTCGACCGATTGAGCTGGGCGAGATACTATACGAAGATTGATCTTAGATCTGGATACTGGCAAGTTCGGATCAAGGAGGGAGACGAAGCAAAGACCACGATGGTAACAAGATATGGAGCCTTTGAATTAAAGGTCATGCCTTTTGGCTTAACAAACTCTCCAGCAACGTTTTGTACTATGATGAATCAGTACTTCACGGGTTCTTGGATTATTTTGTGGTGGCGTACTTGGACGACATAGTAATCTACATCGAGACATTAGATGAACATGTGCAACATGTAAGACAGGTTTTCAATTGATTGCGAGAGAATGAACTGTATGCCAAACGTCTAAATGTTCATTCACTCAAGCGTCTATCAGTTTTTTGGGCCACATCATCGAACAGGGTAAAATACGCATGGATGCGAAAAAGGTTACAGCAATTAAAGATTGACAACTACCAAAGAATGTCCATGATGTGCGGTTATTTCTCGGGCGATGTAATTACTACCGAAGATTTGTGAAAGGGTACTCAGAAGTTGCATTGCCATTTATCGAGCTGATGAAGAAGAATAAAGATTGGGATTGGTCATCCCAATACTAAAATGCTTTTGAAAGGTTGAAGAAATCGATGTGGACGAAGCCGGTATTAGCCTTATCGGATATGGCTAAACCATTCGAAGTACATACCGATACTTCAGACTTTGTACTTGGTGGGGTCCTTATGCAAGAAGGACATCCGGTTGCTTATGAGAACCTAAAGCTGAATCAAGCAGAGCGTCATTACTCGACACATGAAAATGAGTTGTAGGCGATAGTCCATTGCCTTAGGGGATGGCGCTACTATTTGCTGGTCTCCATTTATTTTGAAGACAGATAACACTGCGGTAAGTCATTTCACGTCCCAACCAAAACTGTCAAGCAAATAGGCTCATTGGCAAGAACTTCTTTCAAAGTTTAATTTCATGCTGGAGTACCGTCCTAGATCTAGTAATCATGTTACCGATGCTCTTAGTCGCCGAACAAACTTGGCCACCATTTGCTCTATGGTTGGTCTTTCAGGAAGCTCAGTTATCAAGAACACAAGGGATCAAATTTTGGCATTTTTGGATAAGGACCCGACTATTCGATATTTGGTCGACCTGATCAAGTAGGGAAAAATTCGATAGTTTTAGCTCGATGAGGGTCTAGTGAAAACTAAGGGAGACCGCCAATATGTCCTGAAGAGTGGAGATTTGAGGAAATCTCTAATCATAGAGTGCCACGACACAATTTGGGTAAGGTATCTCGATGAGGAACGCACTTCTGTACTACTGGAACATGCATACTACTGGCCTCAAATGCGGGATGACATTGTAACTTATGTGAAAACTTGTCTTGTCTATCAGCAAGATAAGGTGGATCATCAGAAAAAGACAGGCTTGCTAGAGCCCCTTTCTGTCCCAACTAGACCATTTGAGAGTGTATCGATGAACTACATTACTGGATTGCCAAAAGTTGGAGATTTTGGCACTATCATCTCCGTGGTAGACCGTCTATCGAAGTACGCTACTTTCATCAGAGCACCCAAGTATATATCAGCAGAAGAGACAGCTCAACTCTTCTTAAAACATATTGTCAAATACTTGGAACTACTTAAAGACATCGTCAATGATCGGGATCTTCGATTTACTAGTATATTTTGGACCGAGTTGTTCAAACTCCTTAGTTCAAAGTTGAGCATTAGTTCTAGTTTTCACCAACAATCTGACGGACAGACGGAGTGCTTCAATTCTATGTTGGAAGAATATCTTCGGCACTTTATCTCTACTTCGCAGAAGAACTCGGTAAAACTTTTGGATGCGACTTAGATGTGTTTCAATATCCAGAAGAGCTCTTCCACCAATAAGAGTCCTTTTGAGATTGCTACTGGCCAGCAACCGTTACTCCCTCATATTGTGGATATCAATCAAAGTACAAAGTCCCATCAATCAAAAAGCTTTTCTCAAGAGTGAAAACGAAACATTAAAATTGCTCGAAGTTATCTTAAGAAAGCTCATAAATTGTACAAAAAGTCTATAGATCAAAAGCGCTATTTTCTTGAATTTAATGTTGGAAATCTGGTGATGGTTAAACTCCTAGACAGAAGCGTTTATAAACCAACAAGAGGGAAAGATTCAAGATTGGTGCCAAAATATATTGGAACATTACCCATTGTGAAGAGGATTGATAAAGTCACATATAGAGTTGCACTCCTTTCATGGTATAAAATCCACAAGGTCCTTCATGTTGGTGTACTGAAGCCATACTTTGCCGATAAGGAGGACGCATCCAGAAATGAGCCGAAGCAACCTGTGTTTGAACTAAAAAGAGCTAGGAAGAAGATTTCTGAATAGATTCTTGACCATCGAACTACTCGAGCTTCCAGGAAACATCATCAAGAGTATTTGGTCAAATGGAGTGGATGCAGCAGCGAGAAGAATACTTGGGAAAGTGAAAAAGACCTTGGAGCTTTCAAGCCATTAATTAAAGCATATCATTCATCACTGGCTCTGAGGACGTTGCCAAAATAAATGGGGGAGCATGTCAAGGACTGCAGCTTCAACTAGCCCCTTGACCTGCACATTGTAAATATTTTATTTCAATTGTAAAATAGATGTGATATTGGAAAAGTTTAGCATGATTCCTCGGCATTTAAACATCTACTCCTATCACTTAGGTTTTTGTGTAGAATGCTATTATAACGGGTATTAGTCTTTCAAACAATCTTTTAAACTTTCTAGTGTTCACCCCCCGTACTAGCCATTGTAATTTCGTACTTTCATCTATTGTAATTTCTAACTTTCAAGCAATCAATGATCAATTTAGTTTCATTACATTTCAATTTCACGTTGCAAGCTTTCTACAAATTGTAATCAAATTATCTTTTGTCTCGAAACGATCGAGAGAATGCGAAAGGTAGTCTAGCGGAGCATACTACTACCGCACGGTGTCCCTTTCTATGCCAAGAAGAAAGGTACCCCGTGAAACCAGGTGTGGGCATGAACTGAGAATCATATGGTTGTTCTAATCATTGCACTTCACCTCTTGTATTACTCTACGGCCTCCTAAGCACGAGTTTGACCTATAAAAAGGTTAGACATTATATAAACCAAAAAGATATTAGGATAATTTTATTACCCTTGTGTTGTTCATAACGTGGCTCGACCTTTCATCATGTAAAAGATTTATTGCACTACCAAACAAAGCCTAAAATGAGCGTTAATAGTGATTTATTACCGTAACAATAAAATAGCGCAAACAACATAGTTGAACTATGAACAAATCTCATGTGGTGTATCAGCCTTTTGATGATACCTCATGTTGTGGCCTGTAAGTCCGCAGACACTTCAAGTAATTACTGTTGTATTACTTTTCTTCAGTTATGTTTTGGATCCTGAACGGGCCATCACGTCTTCTTCTTCTTCTGTTTCCTTCCCCGTTTGTTCAATAACCAAGCTGGTGGTTTGACTGGAAGTCCATCAACGAGAGGCCATAACTTAGTTCCATTGATGGTACTGATGATATTCTCGTAACAATTGAAATATGTGCTCCCTCTATAACACTCATGCACTTACCTCCAAGGCTAGCCTCTTTTGTCTACAATTGTAGTAACTGCATCAGCACGTGGAATTCCTGATAAATTCCATCTCTAGTATGCACGTGTCTTATTATGTAAATCAACAACAAATTTTCCACTAGAGCATTTAACATAATCACATCCTTCTACTAACTCAACTAGATCGTATTATCTGTATAGTGTTGGATATTTTCAACATATATGGGGCCACACATTGATTATTAAAATGTGTGGTGCTATTATTTAAATGATATTAGTCAAATAAAGTTTATGACTAATGGGTATTAGGTTTCATGGAACTATAGTGTAGAGACCGGAGTGTTGTTTTAAATTGATGAGGGCCAATTTGAAAAAATTGAAAGATAGTAACTATTGAGTTGCTACTATTATTTTATATGGTTATGGTCCCCATTTGTTGGTGTTCTTGAGGTTCTCTACATCCCCATCAATAGAGAGCAATATTGAAGCGAATACCACCAATTAATTGGAAGATCGTAACTCATTCAGACTAAGAATCAGAAATCTAGATCGTAACTCATTCAGACTAAGAATCAGAAATCTATGTATCAAGGTATGTTTATGCTTCCGCTATTTTCATTCTCGTTGATTTCAATATAGATGGTTATATTTGAGAATTAAGGTTTTGATTATTATTTTGATCGATAATCTTATTATGTTATTCTAACAAGTAGTATCAGAGCCATTATATAGTTGGAATTCGTGAGAAATTGAAGTTTTTTTAATTCTGAATTTTTATGGATATTTGAAGTTCATGCTATTTTATGAAATTTAAACATATTATGCTATGATCTTCAATTCGATATGTTAATACATGAAATTAGCATTTTATTATAGATTCAAACATGTTATTATGATTACATTCAAATTTTTTTTTTCGCAAATTCGGATTTTTTACGGATATAGATTTTCATATCTGAATTTAAAAAAAAATTAAAATTATTTTTATTTGGGTAGCCGTCATTGCCGGTCTTAATAGCAAATGCCGTCACATTACAAGCAGTGTGGGCCGGTGTAAATGCCGAACCATTGCTTGGGCCTTGCGCCGCCAGGATGAAAGAGATGAGATGAATGGACATCTCATTAAAGTTTTCAATTATGGAATAATTAAAATTTCAGTTTTGGAATTTTTGGGGGCGGGGGCTTAGGCTGCAAATTTGAACCTTTGGGGGCCCTGCTTGCAATTAAAAATTAGGGTTAGAATTGAGTTATTTATTATTCAGCCCCTAAAGTTTAAAGTTAATCCTAATTGGGCCTTAACGTTATGGATTTAAATATTTCAGCCCCTAAAGTTAAAAATTTATTTAAGTTAGGTCTTAAGGTTATGGGATTATATAAATTTAGTCCCTGGAGTTTTAAAATTAATTAATTTGGGTCATTTTAGTTATGCATTTTGCAATTAAAGTTCTCAAAGTTTCTGATTTTGTTCTAATTGACCTCAAAAGGTTTTAAATTTTACCTCTTAAAGTTTAAAATTAATTAATTTTACCTCCTAACGTTTTGAATAATTATTTTTGGGTCTTTAAAGTTTTGGATAATTAATTTTTTTGACTCCTAAAGTTTCCAACAATTTAATTATTGACCCATAAAGTCCCGTATAATTAATTTTTGGTCCCTAAAATTTTGAATTATTAACCCTTAGACCCTTAAAGTTTCAAGACAAATAAAATGAAGTATTCTGCTTTTCAAATTTTGGTATAAAGGACTCATTTGAGTATATATAATATTCAAAAGTGAATTGATTGAAGCAAGATGTTGCCCAAACAACCTCTCTTGTGGAAATTAATTAACTTAAAATATTAGAAGGATTTCGTATATATGCTAATTCATGGGGATATTAGCCGGCACAAAGGAATGTTAATATTTGGCCGGATTGCATACACACTTGTGGTGGTAAACGTATGACAATCATAAGGTTTCCATGTGAATAATAAATCAATCCAAAGATGGGTTTATTATTTGACAGAAGTTATTGTCAATATTTGATAACTACACTAAGAGTACCATTTACAATTAATATTACTGTCCAAAGACTTGATATTAATGTTGCGCTAGATATATTGATATGAGGTTTACCATTATTTGAATTTTAATTGTTTAATACGGATTCCTATGTAAACATATTAATTAAGTGTAAGTTTTCTATTCAGTTTATCCATCAACTTCTTTAAATCTGCCTTTATGTTCTTGGCTGCATAGATCTAGATCTTGCGTTTTGGATTGAGTAACACACTCCTCTTACGGAAGAACGTTCATCTGATGAAAAAATGAATTTTGAGAAGTGGGATCGCTCAAATTGCATGATTCTAATGATCATTAAGCGCGGCATTCTGGAAGCCTGTAGACGCGCAATTACTGAAGAAGGAACTAATGCTGAGGATTTTTTTGCCGACATTGAGAAATGTTTTGCGAAAAACGATAAGGTTGAAACAAGCACGCTTTTGCAAAGCTTGATTTCTATAAAGTATAAAGACAAATGAAATATGAGGAGTACACGATAAAGATGTCTCACATTGCTTCTAAACTTAAGACACTAAAGCTCTAGTTGTCTGATGATTTGCTCGTACATTTGGTATTGATACCGCTTCCTGCAAAATTCGATTAATTAAGGTCAGCTATAACTGCCTGAAGGAGAAATGGTCTATAAATGAACTCATTTCATATTATGTGCAAGAGGAAGAAAGGTTGAAGCAAGACATAACTAAAAATGTTCATTTGGCGAATATTTCTAAGGACAAGTAATAAAGAATAACAAAGCTGCATTCAATTCAGTTTTAAATTAACAGCAAAAGCCTGAAAAGGATAAATTTAGCTGTAAAGTTTGTGAAAATCTGGGATATATAAAGAGAGATTGGACTAAATACCACGCTTGGCGAGTAAAGAATGGTACACTTCTCACTTTTGTTTATTTTGAGGTAAATTTAATGTCAATACCTAGACACACTTGGTGGATAAATTTTGGTACCACTACTTACATAAGTGTGTTTATGCGGATTGTCTAAGCTGCCAAAACCAATTGATGCTGTAGGGCGATGGCCAATCAGTTAAGGTTGAGGCTATAGGGGCTTTGGGTTATCTTAAAGACTGAATTTTGTTTCTATTTGTACATTGGACAAATTTGATTACTTTTGTTCAATTTGAGATAGTCAGTTCGATCTTTTTCTTACCTCAAATATTGTGGACACCAGTTCCTTATCCGATAACGATAACCTATATCCGTTTAATACAGTTGCCTCTTATAAAGAAATTTTGTATGTGAATCCGCGTGGTAATAAACATAAATTAACCAATGAGAATTCTACTTTACTATAGCACAAGCGATTATGCCACTTCTCTTAAAAGAAAATAAAAAATCTTGTATCAGAAAGAATTCTTGATTCCCTTAATGTTTCTAGATTGAGTGTTTGTGTAAATTGTAATAAGGGAAAACAAACAAACATAAGGAGATTAGGTGCCACAGGACTTCGGACGTTTTGGAACTAATTCACATGGATATCTGTGGATCATTACCTTCGGCTTCTTGGTATGGTCAACAGTCATTTATTACGTTCATAGATGAATTTTTCTCACTATGGCTACTTATATCTCATTTATGAGGAATCTCAAACACTGGATATGTTCAAGGCATACCATACTAAAATTGAAAATCAGCTCAGTAAAAGAATTTAACAAGTCAAATCTTACCATAATGGTGAATACTATGACAGATATGACGGATCAGGAGAACAACGTCCAGGGCCTTTTGCTAAATTTCTGGAGGAATGTGAAATCATTCTACAGTACATCAGGATCTTTCTAGATAGTTGCACTAAAGATTGCAGCTTAAATTCTAAAAACAGTTCCAAATAAAGCAATTTTCAAGGGGTTACAAAATTTTTAAAGATCTCATTATTAAGTCAATTTTCGAAACAGGAAATATTTGATTCCTTGAGGATGTAGAGTTTGTAGGGAGAGATAAGGTTATAAAGTTAATGATTTTATCTTGGATGAAGAGTGTGTATATGTTTCTTCTGTTGTAATTAACAATGATCAGGTTCATGGACAAATTCTTGCTCCAGATCTTGTTCAAGAAGCAATTTCGGATCAAGACTACATTACAAAATCCCCTATACACAATCAAGAGATTGTTCCAGAAAAACAAACTCATCAACCTCAAGAACAAATGTCATTAAGGAAATCCACTATAAAATGGAGAAAGACAATTTTGGATGATTTTATAGTTTTTTTCCAAGAAAATAAGGATGACATGGATTTGTGAAAGAAGACCTGATCAATCAACTTTCATCAATTCATGCAAATGAATAATTCTAAAGAGTGGATTGATGTCATGCATAAAGAGATTTTTCTCTGGTTTATATGAAAACTCTTTTAGAACAATTATGGCATTTGTGACAAATTTTGATTTTAAATTACATTAGATAGTTTACAAATTAAAGAAATCCATCTATGAGCTTAAGTTGGTTTCTTGTCGAATGTATCACAAATTTCATCAAATAATTATCTCATTTGGTTTTGAGAAAAATTCAGTTGATGATTGTGTATATCACAAATTTAGTGGGAGAAATCATATTTTTGGTATTGTATGTCCATGACATACTGCTTGTCTACAATGATATAAACTTATTGAGAGAAACCAAGAGATTTCTGTCATAGTTTTTTGAAATGAATAATTTTGGTGATACATCTTTTGTATTAATGATATAGATACACAAGAATTGTTTTTGTTATATTTTTGGGTTATCACAAAAGAGATGCATCGATAAGGTTCTTAAAAGATTTGAAATATAGATATGAAATTCAGGTGATACTCATATTGCTAAAGGAGACAAGTTTGGTCTCAATTAATACCCTATGAATAAATTTAAAGAAAAGAAAATACATGAAATTCTCTATTTGCACACATTTAAATATAGCATTCATTGTTGAAATGTTAGGCTGATATTTAACTAACTTCGGGATGGAAATTTGGAAAACAGTCATGAGGTTATTCAGTACCTATAGAGAACTAAGGATTACATGATCACATTCAAAAAAATTAAACTAATTGGAGATCGTTGGATATTTTGATTATGATCATGGAATATGACTGCAAAATATTGTCACTAGGCTGCATATTTGAGATAAAATTGAAAGACTACTTAAATTATTTTGTGACAATTGCAGTCTTTTGTTTCAGCGGGAACATGACAATGTGGAAAGAAATCAGAGTGACTAGAATTCTATAAAGCATGTTAAGACAAATTTCATAATCATGGATCTATTTATTAAATGGCTACACTCAAGGTCTTTCATGTTCATAATGCTCACATGGGTGTTGCATTTCTTTATAATGTGGCAGTTTAGTGAGAGTTTGTATTTGGATGTTGTCTGTTATAGACACATATTTTGTCTATGGATATTTAGTTAATTTCAGAAATAAAGTATTCTGTTCAGTTTCACTCTGATTAAAGTTTATGGTTGATCTCACTTAAGAAATAAGGTTGGACCAGTTGAAAATAGACATGTTTGGATCACATAACATGCAATTTTCATGCTACACTCCCATGATTGATCTATGTCATTTGACTGTATGTGACCATTGATAGATTTAGTCACGTTAAATGTGACGAAAATCGCTTTAATCATATATCAATATGATTAATGGACGAGATTGTTTGGTAATACTCATAATAATGATAGCAAAATGATTGAATTCATAAGGTTGTGCACATTTGTAAGATTACACGTATGATCTAGTGGGAGATTGTTGGATATTTTCAACATATATGGAGCCACAAGTTGAATATTAAAATATGTGATACTATTATTTAAAGGATATTAGTCAATTAAAGTGATCCGTTGAAGATGTATTGTGACTAATGGGTATTAGGTTTTATGAAATTATAGTGTAGAGACCTGAGTGTTGTTTTAAATTGATAAGGGGCCAATTTGAAGCAACTGAAAGATAGTGACTATTGAGTTGCTACTATTATTTTATATGGTTATAATCCACATTTGTTAGTGTTCTTGAGGTTCTCTACATCCTCATCAATAAATAGCAATATTGAAGCGAAGACCACCAATCAATTAGAAGATCGTAACTCATTCAGACTAAGAATCAAAAATCTATTTATCAAGGTACGTTTATGCTTCCAGTATTTTCATTCTCGTTGATTTCAACATGAATGGTTATATTTGAGAATTAAGGTTTTGTGTCGCATAAATATTAATAGAATACTAATTTTTCCATATGTATTTGTTTGCATTGAATTCTGTTGATGTACGTTTTTTGGTATTCGATGAAAGCACTGATTTAGATGTTTAATTTCTCTATTATTTTGGTTTCATACATGCCTTAAATGAAACATGGACAACAAAAATGTCTCTGTAACCAAAATTTACATAACCTGAACAATAGTCACATGTTCTGGACAAAAAAGTGGCCATTTAGACAAAATCACGACATGTCTTCCACATTCATTGTATAAAATTGACGAATCCATAAAAAAAAAATTGTCTAAAATTTACCTTTCGTTGTCCCTTCTCCACGGTCTGAAAAAGAGCTTCCTCCATAACTACATTTCCTTCGATTTTTGTACTTCTTGGGTCCTCCATGTTCCTTCCAACCACGACAAGGATCTTTCTATGTCTTGTGGCCAAATTTTAAGTGTATTGATTAAATAGAAATATCAAAGTTTCGCACTAAGTTGGGATGAACTGTGCACAGTGTAAATTTCAATTGATTGGGATGTAGATATAGAACTTCTTGGATATTGATTAAAAAGCTGGGATTACCAATTGAATAAATTAGTTATAGGATGTGATTTGAAGATGAAGGTGATTTGGGGTAAAAAAAAATCTCAATCTCTCTCTGATTTCTTATATAACTTTCATTTCGTCCATCCAAAAAACGTTTGTTTCCAATTATACGATTTTGGCTATTTAGAAAATAATAATTTTAGATGACGTGTATATGATTCATCAACCACGTCATTTTTTTATATCCAAGTGAAATTTATTGTCCAGCTGCATAGACGAAATTAAGCCAGTGATGGATGTGTAAATTAATGAATAGTTGAGTGAACATTCGATAACCATTTATTTTTAAATGAGCAAGTAGTAACTAATAATAAAATTCAGTGAGCATCCATTTAATTTACTCCCCCAAAGTGCAGAATGCTTTATGCTTATCCTACTTAGTCAACTATAGTCCATTTAAAATTAATGTATTATAAGATGTTATGAACTAAAGACAAAAAAAATTGAATTAAATATGCAAATTTAATTAAATGTAAATTAGAAGTAAAGTTTGCTTGAAAGTAAAAAGTAACATAAAAAATAAATTTACTTATAATAAACAATCACTTATTAGCAAAGATTCACTTATAAGGAAAAAGTTACGTATGGGTAAAAAATTAACTTTTAGTAAAATATTGCTTATAAGTAAAAAAAAGAAAGAAATCACTTAGTAAATAATTAGAATATAAGTAAAAAAAATTACTTAATTAAAAAATTCACTTATAATTCTTACAAGTTAAACAAAAATAGATTTTAAGAAAAATCTACTTTTAAGTAAAAAAATAAATTTTAACTAAAAAATCACTTATAAGGAAAAATAAAATAGTAAATATAAAATTAATTATAATTAAAAAGTTCACCTATAAGTAATGAAAATCACTTTGCCCCTATTTGTCTCCCATTCTTTCAAAATTATTTTTTCTACTTAATAATTTTCAATTATGTAAGCCAATTTAAGTAAAATAATCATCTTGAATGGTTTAAATTATCACATATGGAAATGAAATGAGGATCTTCTTTATGTGAAATATTATTAACTACCGGTGTTTGCAGTTGAAAAATAAAATAACAATTCGATGAAGAATAGAGTTTGTTGCATTGACAAGTTTGAGGATATATCAGGCAATGGGTAGATGATAATGTTTTGAACCATGTTAGCGGGGCGACACATGCTCGTACTCTATAGAGTAAGCTTGAACATTTATATGTTAAAAAGAGCAAAAATAATAAGATGTTTCTAATTAAGCAAATGATGGCATTGAGATACTAGGATGGAACTCTTTTAAATGATAATCTGAATACATTTCAAGGAATTATTAATCAGTTGGCTGGAATGTGTATTAAATTTGATAGCGAGATTCGCGAGTTATGGTTGCTTGGTTCATTACCGGACTCATGAAAAATGTTCAGAACTTTATTATCTAACTCAGCTCCAGATGGTGTCATCACAATGCTCCAATACCCGTGTTGGTGATCTTGGGCGTTCTTAACCCCAAAAGTTAGCTCAAGGGATGATGGGTTCTCTCACACTTATAAATTGATCACCGGCCCCTTTCACAACTGATGTGGGATAACCTCAACATTACTCATCTTGGAAAAAGTGGATTTCTCCTCTTTTGTCTCATGGTTTTTCCCATCTAGGGTTTTCATTTAAATGTGTGTGTTCTTATTCTTAATTTTCCATTGCCTATTCTCACTTTTCGTAACATATAGCATAGAGTGAATCAAATGAGCAAGTGTTGAATATATTTAGTGTCAATCTTAAAAAGCATTGTTGCAATTCTTTTGATCTTTTACCAGGGTCCTCTTATACTATGAATGTTGTAGCACCATTGGTCTATGAAAATTGTTTAACAATTAGAACAGAAGGGAAGAAAGGCAAAAAAAGAAAACAAAATATATATTGAGAAGAGAGAACTAATGGATCAATAGAGAAATCTTTTCTTAGAATTCCTCTCGTTATAGAACTTCGTGCCACTTCAATGATGTTATTTAGCTCTTGATTGTTTAAATAAAAATCAAAGTTTTACTAAATTTTGATCAAAACTGATGGAATTTGTAGTTAAAAAGTTGTGAGTATGATTAAATTAATTATGAATTTTGATTTAGATTTCAATATAACTTTTTAGTTGAATCAAACATGGACTTAATAAAGTCCATGTTTGACTTATCATGTTTAATAAGCAAATTAACATTATAATGAATAAAATTTTTAGAAATATTTTATTTTGATACTATACGATACTACGATCAAGTTACCAATATGCTATTGATCATTACAAAGGTCTTTTAAGCGCGAGAAAAAATCTTGGCTCCCTCTCTAGTGTAACACAGTGACGTTGCATTGAATGACTGCATAGTAACTTGTAGCATCGTAATGAATCGTCTCAAAAGTCAAGTAACCGCGTGCCAGACGGAATTTTCCGGTGCCGCCAACTATGGCCACTTCTCTAACCCTCTCAAACTGAGCACTGCTTCCTTGTATTTCAAGAGTGCTACCTTTGTATTCCTCACTGGTGAAAACAATCGATATTAGGACATGTGTATTTGACCCATCTAAAGCTGAGGTCACATACAAACCTTGGGCCCGTGCTATCTCTGCCGAAGACGGATCAAACCCTCGGGTTATTGGGTCATCGGTGCAGAAGATGGCTCCAAATTTGGTGAAGCTAAGAAGGCCATCGGGTTGACCCGTAATCTGTACAACAGTGGCATTAGGCCCCCCCGAATAATCTTGAAAATATAGTGTCAACTTGGTCTCTTTAGGCTGTCCAAGTTCTGCTTCTGAAGTTAAGAACATGGCCAGAAACACAAGTGAAAGTCTGATTGAATTTAATGCCATTGCAGATGGTAATGTAATTCAGCCTGGAGTTGATAGGCCTTAGTTTCTTGGTCAAGGTGCATATATAATGGGTGAAGGTAGGGAACTTTTATACCAAATTTAAGAAGTTTTTGCAAGGATGTTACAACAATTTTTTATTTAAACATTAAATAAAGTTAATTTCATAGGATGCAGTCTCAATTATTCGATATCTTGTCTTATACCTTAAAATGTTTGATATTTTGGCCAGTACTGGGTTACAAAGTTATTGGATGTATTTGACGTAAATCTCAAAAACCGAATATTGGAAGAAACAGCTACAGATTTGAAAAATTGAGTCTCTTCCTTACCTGATGTTTATCTTCTAGAAAATAAGCTGTCTTTTTAATTCAATTTTAAAGACTTGTTTCCCACCATGAATGATTCTTAAATACCTTCTGAAAAACTATTAATAAGTTACCCAATGCTCACCGATCTTCCTATATAATTACTCATCCACTACTCATTTAACTCCCATCTCTCCAAATAAACGGAAAATTAGACGTGGTTAACAGAAATCAAACCTAGCAAACTTTCTTCTGTTAAATCGTACAGCATGGAATTGAACCCACGGCATTTCTCGTCTAAAAATCATGTCTTTAACCTATTTTCACGACCTTTCTTCTCTGGAAGAGAATATTAAGAAAAAATCATATCAATTTCTTCAAAATTCTCCCTAAAATCAACGTTAATACAGTATTGGGCTCGAGAATTCTTTTCTTGTCAGGATAATGGAGAGCATAGGTGACCCACAAGGCTCTCATATGGACAATAATTGTATGGAAGATGCACTATTGAAAGATGAGCAGGAAAGACCACAAGAAGATAAATTTGGGAAATTTGGCCAAATAACCCCCCTCAACAATGATTTTGGATAAATGGCCTTTGACCAACAATGAAATAGAATTAAAAAAATGAAAATGTTTTAATGGTAAAATGACAAAATTGTCCTTCAATTTATATCAAATTATTTACCCAACTTCTTTCATTTCACCTTCTTCTTTCTTCTTCATTTTCACCCATTTTCAGCAGTCACATAAGGAGCCCCATTCCACCACTTTTCTGTCACCCAAACCATCGGACTCCACCACCCCTAACCTCGTCTCACTCCCATCTACAACCTCTAACCAACCATTATCCATGAAACCATCAGAATTAGCAACAAACCAACCCAAAAAACTAGTTCTCGCCCACTCTTCTTCTGCCGGAAAACCTACCTCCGGCGACACCCATGGTCGGCACCACCACCAGTGGATAGCACTAACCCAGACGACGAACACCATGACTTAACATCGACCAATAATACACCAATACGATCTGTTGTTGCTCAAAAAGGTCCGCAGTCGCGATGTAAAACGACACTACAGTCGTTATCTGCAACGTAAAACGACACTACAGTCGTTATCTGCTGTAATTTGATTTTTTCAACGAAACGACCTCTAATAACTTATTAACATGTATAACACAAAAAGATTGACAAGCTACAAAAAACGATTGAAATGACATAACTTTTATATTTATCGAGATAATGAAAGAACAAGTCGTTACTGGAAAAGTAGCAAAATATTGGAGAAATCAACAGAACGACAAAAGTGTCGTTACTGCTTTGAGAACGTCTACTGCAACGACGTAACCGTCTGCTCGCATCTAAAATTGATTTTGAAGAGCCGCGACCCGTCCAAACCACGATAATGATGAGTTGAACTCATTTAAGTTGCAGGCTGAACACTCCACTTACAACATTCGAAATTTATGATCATTACTTAATCAAGAGGAAAAAAGAAAACGACATAACTGCCGTTCTGTTTTGAAAACGGCACAAGTGTCGTTCTGGCTCTAAAATCGATTTTGAAGAGCCGCGACCCATCCAAACCACGATAATGATGAGTTGAACTCATTTAAGTTGCAGGCTGAACGCGCCGCTTACAACATTCGAAATTTATGCTCATTACTTAATCAAGGGGAAAAAAGAAAACGACATAACTGCCGTTACTGTTTTGAAAACGGCACAAGTGTCGTTCTGGCTCTAAAATCGATTTTGAAGAGCCGCGACCCATCCAAACCACGATAATGATGAGTTGAACTCATTTAAGTTGCAGGCTGAACGCGCCGCTTACAACATTCGAAATTTATGCTCGTTAATTAATCAAGAGGAAAAAAGAAAACGACATAACTGCCGTTACTGTTTTGAAAACGGCACAAGTGTCGTTCTGGTTCTAAAATCGATTTTGACGAGCCGCGACCCATCAAAACCACGATAATGATGGGTTGAACTCATTTAAGTTGAATGAAATTCAACGAGAACGGCACTAGTGCCGTTACTGTCCTGAAAACGACACTTGTGTCGTTCTGATTGGGAAGATAAAATTTACTTGTTTAACTATAACGATAATGAGAGAGAGACTTGATGAAATATTGAGTGGTGAAAATCAATGCAAATTGATGAAAGAAATGAGCAAAACGACACTTGTGCCGTTACTGATATCAGAACGACACAAGTGTCGTTATCCTGCCTGGTTGAAATTCAACGAGAACGGCACTAGTGCCGTTACTGTCCAGAGAACGACACTTGTTTTGTTCCACCTGGGAAGATAAAATTTACTTGTTTAAACGTAACGATAATGAGAAAGAAACTTAATGAAATTTTCAGTGCTGAAAATCGAAGCAAATTGATGAAAGAAATGAGCAAAACGACACTTGTGCCGTTACTGATATCAGAACGACACAAGTGTCGTTATCCCGCCTGGTCGAAATTCAACGAGAAAGGCACTAGTGCCGTTACTGTCCATAGAACAACACTTGTGTCGTTCTGCCTAGGAAGATAAAATTATCTTGTTTAAACGTAACGAAATTCCACCGTAACGGCAGTAGTGCCGTTACTGTCCTGAAATGACACTTGTGTCGTTCTTGAAGGAAAATCATATATTCCACCGTTACTTGTCACCTAATCAACACGTCCAGCCTAAAAAAGTTAGGGGGTCCAACTGTGGAGGTCGTTCGACTGGAAAAGTTGAAAAATATTGAAGAAATCAACAGAACGACACAACTGTCGTGTAACGGCACAAGTGTCGTTTCGCCCGAAAACATGCGTCTGAGCTCCACGACCCGTCCGAGGCACGATGAAATCGTTATACGTACTCATTTAAGTTGTAGGATGGACATCCCTCTTAGAACGTAGGGGAGATATGCTCAACACTTATACTTTCAAACAAAATCATTGTAGACTTGATGGTTTTCACCGTTCAAAACCATATATTCTACATCAATTCCACCGTTACTTGTCACCTAATCAACATGTCCAGCCTAAAAAAGTTAGGGGGTCCAACTGTGGAGGTCATTCGACTGGAAAAGTTGAAAAATATTGAAGAAATCAACAGAACGACACAACTGTCGTGTAACGGCACAAGTGTCGTTCGCTCGAAACAATCGTATGAGCTCCACGACCCGTCCGAGGCACGATGAAATCGTTATACGTACTCATTTAAGTTGTAGGATGGACATCCCTCTTAGAACGTAGGGGAGATATGCTCAACACTTATACTTTCAAACAAAATCATTGTAGACTTGATGGTTTTCACCGTTCAAAATCATATATTCTACATCAATTCCACCGTTACTTATCACCTAATCAACAAGTCCAGCCTAAAAAAGTTAGGGGGTCCAATTGTGGAGGTCGTTCGACTGGAAAAGTTGAAAAATATTGAAGAAATCAACAGAACGACACAACTGTCGTGTAACGGCACAAGTGTCGTTCTGCATGGAAACAGTCGTACAGAGCTCCACGACCCATCCGAGGCACGATGAAATCGTTATACGTACTCATTTAAGTTGTAGGATGGACATCCCTCTTAGAACGTAGGGGAGATATGCTCAACACTTATACTTTCAAACAAAATCATTGTAGATTTGATGGTTTTCACCGTTCAATACCATATATTCTACATCAATTCCACCGTTACTTGTCACCTAATCAACACGTCCAGCCTAAAAAAGTTAGCGGGTCCAATTGTGGAGGTCGTTCGACTGGAAAAGTTGAAAAATATTGAAGAAATCAACAGAACGACACAACTGTCGTGTAACGACACAAGTGTCGTTCTACCTGGAAACAATCGTACAGAGCTCTACGACCCGTCCGAGGCACGATGAAATCGTTATACGTACTCATTTAAGTTGTAGGATGGACATTCCTCTTAGAACATAGGGGAGATATGCTGAATACTTAATCGAAATGAAAAACAAAAAGACACAACTGCCGTTACTGTTTTTTAAAACGGCACAACTGTCGTTCCGAAAGGGAAGATATTATTTATTAGAATGGTATGACTATTGTTATATTTACAACTTTGAATCCACGTTAACAAGTTCTTGCACTTTGTTGTACAATTCTATATACGAAATGTTAGTTGGAACATAAAGAATATCCACATTTTTTTCACCATTCCCTACATAACTCCATGTCCATTTGCCTTCTTTAGTCTTTTTAAACTCAACAAAATAGCATACTTGTACCCATATCATTTCTACAGAATCCATAGCTGCAAATAAAATAAAAAAGTTAAATAGTTTACTCAAATATATATCAAAGTAATATGAAAATAGCTATCATATTTAAATTATCAAAGTAACCACATTGTATTATCAAGAACGGACAGACCATAACAGATATTGTTTGTATTGTCATTTTACATGGACGATAACGACTGTAGTGTCGTTCTACACTACGTAAAACGGCTGGACTGTCGTTCTGTACTACAAATCGTCCAGTAGTTGCGGAAATACACCAGCAGTAAAAAAAAATCAACTACAATATCATTTCATATTATATTCAACAATAAAAGGACCAAATGTACATGAGATTTATAAAAATACCATTTCTTTTCTTCAAATTTAATGAAGATTTCAATGTAGATAATATAGAAGCTAAAATTCTTGTTCAAATGCTCAAAATGTTGGAGAAGATAGGTGAGGAATATAACCAGTAACAAGATTTTAGGAGGTGGCAAACATTGGAGACGAAGAGCCTTTTTTTTTCATCGGTAGAAGAGCACGTTGATTTTGATAGAGGTGAAATGGTGAATTTGATTGGATGAAAAGGGTGTATAGGTCTTTTACTTGTTGAGGGTATTTTAGACATTTTTCCATGTTTATTTATTATATTTTTTAATGGAGGCCATATGACCAATAAACATTGAGGATGAGTCTTTTTTCCAATTGTTTGACTAGGTGTTTTAACAAAGAGTCCCGATAAATTTTGGGAGTCTTTGTTAAAAGACCTAGTCAAACAATGATTTTGGTTAAAAAACCATATCTCAATGTTTCTTGGACAAATGGCCTTCAATTATAAAAAACAATAAATAAACAATATCAAATGTCATAAATACCCTCACCATTGGAAAAGACCCTAACACCCTTATCAATCCAATTAAATCCCCCCATTCACTTTTTGATCCCAAAATAACAATAATTCGTTTTCTTCTCTTCAATTATTCTTGCTGCTCTAAAATCCTATTCTTCATTGTATTCTTCACATATTTGGGTATTTTATGAATATTTATCAACTATATTAAATCTCATTTACATTTGAAGAAAGAAGAATTTACATTTGAAGAAAAAAGAAATATAATTTTAGAAATCTTATGTAAATTGTACATTTATTAATGAATATAGTATTAAATAGTATTTAAGTTGGTGTTGTTTTTGTACTTAGTGTGTTTTTTTATGTTGTTTGTAACTATTGGAAGGTAATGACACTTCAACTGTTATCCGAAAAGTAGAACGACACTCCAGTCGTTTTTCGCTATGTAAAACGGCACTACAATCGTTATCTACTGTGATTTGATTTTTTTTCAATGAAACGACTTCTAATAATGGACTCCTAACGTAAATAACACAGAAAAATTGACCATGTCACAAAAAAATGTTGAAATGACATTGCTTTTATATTATCGAGATGGTGAAACCACAAGTCGTTCCACTCACATGTGTCGATTAAATTAATGAGCATATCTCTTAAATTTTGTACATGTTATGTGCATATTACAACGTAAATAAGCTCAACCTATTATTTTTCAAGGCACGAATAGGTCGTGGCTGCTTACATTCGTGTTTACACATGCAACAGCACATGTATCGTTTTCAAGTCCAGTAACGACAGTTGTGTCGTTTTCAAGTCCAGTAACGACACTTGTGTCGTTTTAAAATTTTTACCTATATTTAATTTTTTTCAACAAAATATAATTAATGAGTGCAACTCTCAAATTTTTTTCAACAAAATCATTGTATTGATTCGTTAGAAAATATAATTAATGAGTGTAACTCTCAAATTTTCTACACGGCATGTCCATCATGCAACTTAAATAAATTCGAATTATCGATTATCGAGGTTCAGAGGGGTCGTCGTCGCTCGTACTTGTGTTTATTGACAAAACGCCACGAATGTCGTGTACCGGCACATGTACCGTTATGATGATTTCTCCAATATTTTCCTTCATTTTCGCCTCAATGACCTTAAGCATTGTACCCCATGACTTGAGGAAGTCAGAAATGTCGATAAGCTGTTTTAGATACTTGTTTATTGACAGAACGACACAAGTGTCGTTTAACGGCACATGTGTCGTTATGATAATTTTTGCAATATTTTGATTTATTTCGGCCGCTACGACCTCAAGCATTGTACCCCATGAATTAAGGAAGTCGGAAATGTCGATCATGTGAAAAATAACGATAGAATTGACATAGATTATATGATATCTTGTTGGTGAACTCACAAGTCATTGTATTGATTCGTTAGAAAATATAATTAATGAGTGTAACTCTCAAACTTTCTGCACGGCATGTCTATCTTGCAACGTAAATAAGTTCGAATTATCTTTTATCGAGATTCAGAGGGGTCGTGGCCGCTCGTACTCGTGTTTATTGACAGAACGACACAAGTGTCGTGTGCCGGCACATGTGCCGTTCTGATGATTTCTCCAATATTTTCCTTCATTTCCGCCTTAACGACCTTAAGCATCGTACCCAATGACTTGAGAAAGTCAGAAATGTCGATTAGCCATTTTAGATACTTGTTTATTGACAGAACGACACAAGTGTCGTTCAACGGCACATGTGTCGTTCTAATGATTTCTGCAATATTTTGATTTATTTCGGTCGCTACGACCTCAAGCATTGTACCCCATAAATTAAGGAAATCAGAAATGTCGATCATGTGAAAAATAAGGATAGAATTGACGTAGATTATATGATATCTTGTTGGTGAAATTACAAGTCATTGTATTGATTCGTTAGAAAATATAATTGATAAGTGTAACTCTCAAACTTTCTGCACGGCATGTCTATCTTGCAACGTAAATAAGTTCGAATTATCTTTTATCGAGATTCGGAGGGGTCGTGGCCGCTCGTACTCGTGTTTATTGACAGAACGACACAAGTGTCGTGTACCGGCACATGTGCCGTTCTGATGATTTCTCCAATATTTTGCTTCATTTCCGCCTTAACGACCTTAAGCATTGTACCCAATGACTTGAGGAAGTCAGAAATGTCGATTAGCTGTTTTAGATACTTGTTTATTGACAGAACGACACAAGTGTCGTTTAACGACACATGTGTCGTTCTGATTATTTCTGTAATATTTTGATTTATTTTGACCGTTACGATCTCAAGCATTGTACCCCATGAATTAAGGAAGTCGAAAATGTCGATCATGTGAAAAATAACGATAGAATTGACGTAGATTATATGATATCTTGTTGGTGAAATCACAAGTCATTGTATTGATTCGTTAGAAAATATAGTTGATGAGTGTAACTCTCAAATTTTCTGCACGGCATGTCTATCTTGCAACGTAAATAAGTTCAAATTATCTTTTATCGAGATTTGGATGGGTCGTGGCCGCTCGTACTCGTGTTTATTGACAGAACGACACAAGTGTCGTGTACCGGCACATGTGCCGTTCTGATGATTTCTCCAATATTTTCTTTCCTTTCCGCCTCAACGACCTTAAGCATTGTACCACATGACTTGAGAAAGTCAGAAATGTCGATAAGCTGTTTTAGATACTTGTTTATTGACAGAATGACACAAGTGTCGTTTAACGGCACATGTGTCGTTCTGATAATTTTTGCAATATTTTGATTTATTTCGGCCGCTACGACCTCAAGCATTGTACCCCATGAATTAAGGAAGTCGGAAATATTGATCATGTGAAAAATAACGATAGAATTGACATAGATTATATGATATCTTGTTGGTGAAATCCCAAGTCATTGTATTTATTCGTTAGAAAATATAATTGATGAGTGTAACTCACAAATTTTCTGCATGGCATGTCCATCTTGCAACGTAAATAAGTTTGAATTATCTTTTATCGAGATTTGGAGGGGTCGTGGCCGCTCGTACTCGTGTTTATTGACAGAACATTGTTTTTCTTTTCATAACGATACTCATACCATTCTACTAAATGTTATCTTCCGAGGCAGAACGACACAAGTGTCATTTTCTTGTGCCGTTCTCATGGACTTATTTGCACAACATAACGACACTTGTACCATTTTGATAGACGTTCAACCTGGGAGTGACGGCATAAGAATATTTAAATTAAACGCATCAAAATTGTAGGACACTTGTATCGTTTTCATCTTTCTTTTTGATCATGTAATGACCATATCTATTGAATATTGTGAGCGGCGTGTCCATCCTGCAGGTTAAATGAGTTCAGGTTATTGATTATCGTGGTTCGGGGGGATCGTGGCGCTTAATACACGTGTCACAGGCAGAACGACATTTGTGTCGTTTTCTAAACAGTAACGACACTTGTGTCGTTCTCGTAGATCTTTAAATTATTGTGGTTTGGACGGGTCGCGGCTCTTCAAAATCGATTTTAGAGCCAGAACGACACTTGTGCCGTTTTCAAAACAGTAACGACAGTTGTGTCGTTTTCTTTTTTCCTCTTGATTAAGTAATTAGCATAAATTTTGAATGTTGTAAGCGGTGTGTGTTCAGTCGGCAATGTAAATGAGTTCAACTCATCATTATCGTGATTTGGATGGGTCGCGGCTCTTCAAAATCGATTTTAGAGCCAGAACGACACTTGTGCCGTTTTCAAAACAGTAACTGCAGTTGTGTCGTTTTCTTTTTTCCTCTTGATTAAGTAATTATCATAAATTTCGAATGTTGTAAGCGGCGTGTTGAGCCTGCAACTTAAATGAGTTCTACTCATCATTATCGTGGCTCGAACGGGTCGCGGCTCTTCAAAATCAATTTTAGATGCAGAACGACAGTTCTGTCGTTCTGGTAGACGTTCTCAAAGCAGTAACGACACTTTTGTCGTTATGTTGATTTCTCCAATATTTTGCTACTTTTCCAGCGGAGCGACGTCAAGCATTGGACCCCCTAACTTAAAAAGGTCGACAAACTGATTGTCTTTTTGGATAGTCAATCTAGTTTGCCTATTTTGGTACTCAAAATCGTTATTTTCAATCTTCTTATTTAAAAAAAATTCGGGGGCCCGGGAGGGAGGCCCACTCCCGTATTTTCGCCAATACCTTTTGTTGATTTCTCCAATATTTTTTGCTTCTTTTCCACCACAACGACACTTGTGTATCGTTGTAATGTTATTTGTACAGTCATCTTAGATATTTTCATAACTTTCTATGTTACATACTTTAGGGAGTCCATTAAAATATTGTTTTTTGAAAATTTCGAAACGACACCGTGTCGTTACTGCACATGAAAACGACACTTGTCATGTTACATATCTAAATACGAGTATAAGTAATCACGGCCCATTCGTCCCATGCAAATAATAAGTGAAACTTATTTATATTGTAATATGCACATGACACGTATAATGTTGAAATGTATGTTCATTAACTTAATCGACACATACGAATAAAACGACTCGTTCTTTCATTATCTCGATAAATATAAAAGTTATGTCATTTCAATCGTTCTTTGTAGCTTGTCAATCTTTTTGTGTTATACATGTTTGTAAGTCCATTATTAGAGGTCATTTCGCTGAAAAAATCAAATTACAGCAGATAACGACTGTAGTGTCGTTTTACGTTGCAGATAACGACTGTAGTGTCGTTTTACATCGCGATTGCGGATCTTTTTCAGCAACAGCAGATCAAATTGGTGCATTATTGGTCGATGTTAAGTCATGGTGTTCGTCGTCTGGGTGAGTGCTATCCACTGGTGGTGGTGCGCGACCATGGGTGTCGCCGGAGGTAGGTTTTCCGGCAAAAGAAGGGTGTGCGAGAACTAGTTTTTTGGGCTGGTTTGTTGCTGATTGTGGTGGTTTCATGGATAATTGTTGATTGGAGGTTGTAGATGGGAGTGAGACGAGGCTGGGGGTGGTGGAGTCCGATGGTTTGGGTGGCCGAAAAGTGGTGGAATTGGGCTCCATATGTGGCTGCTGAAAATGGGCAAAAATCATCCAAAATGAAGAAGAAGGAAGGTGGTGAAATGAAAGAAGTTTGGTGAATAATTTGATATAAATTGAAGGACAACTTTGTCATTTTACCATTAAAATATTTTAAATCTTTTTTATTCTATTTCAATGTTGGTCAAAGGCCATTTCTCCAAAATCATTGTTGAGGTGGGTTATTTGGCCAATTTCCCATAAATTTTTATATTATTTTATTGGAAAATGCTTTGTTTCCTTATGGGAATAAAAAAAAATAATAATAAAATAAAATAAAATTGGATGTGTATCTAAATGATTCTAGGATGATGTTTTGAGATATTGAATATTATAATCAGATTCAAAAGGTTAAAACCCTACTTTTGTTGCAATACATTGACCCCATTATTTTACATGTAACAATACTTTAATCAAATTCAGACTGAATATGTATGTACCAAACATTAACCCTAGCCCTTTTGCATTCCAGTGATGAACAATGAGGTGAAGATTTGGTGCCACTTGAGTGCCAATTAAATGACTCGGAGGATGATGTTGACAATGAAGATTTTCGTTATCAGAGAAATGCACCAAAAAGAGTTGTGGTTGGTCTGAATGTGGACCTTGAATTTCAAACAGATGGTGAAGATGATGACTTAGAATTAGATGATACATATTACGCGTATTCTGAGGAATTGCATACTGATTATTCTTCAGGTGAGGAAAATAATTATCGTTTCCCCACTTATGATGCTGAAATAGAGAAGTTCAGTCAACAACTAGAGGTTGGGAAAAGTTTAAAGACATAGAAGAATTTAAGAAAGCTGTTAGACATTATAGAGTTGTCATTAGGCGTAATTTGAAGTTTAAGGCAAATGATGATAAGAGAGCACAAGGAGTGTGAAAAAAAAGGGGATTGCAAGTGGAAGATTTAAGTTTCATGGAATAAGAAGAAGGGCTACATGCAAATTAAAACATTCATTTCACAACACACATATATATACGAAACAGAACAAATAGGCATTATAGAGCTAAGTATATTGCTGAGAAGTACTTAGAGACTTCAAGGTTGTCCCTGATTAAAAGTCAAATTTATTATTAAGGCTGTGAGATATGATTTGAAATTACTAATCAATAGAGTTGTTGCATAGCGGGTTAGAAGACATGCGAGGATATTGATTGATGGCTCTAATGAAAACCAATTTGGGGATAAAAGAAAATATTTCTTTGTAAGAATGAGAGTTGTTCCAATTACCTGATGGTGAGCTAAAAGAAGATTTTCAACTTCAATTGAGTAGTTTGTTGGAATTATGTCATTCATTTTGCTTCCCAGACAAATTACCGATGTCGAACAATTCAATATTTAAATTCCTCGAATTATTGTCAAAGTAGCAGAAAAACTAACCAATTGAAAGAAACTGTGAATCGTTTAGCTGGGGAAGAAAGCAGTGATCTTCCATAAAAATGAAAATTTTCAAATTGGTAGGACTTAGTTAAATGGGGAAAAACTCATAAATGAGAGACCTTAATATCCAAAATTCAGGTGTCATATTGACAAATCTTGCTAATTGGAATTTCTACGTTGGGGGTTTGGAATTAGGGCTTAGAATTTGGGGGTTCTTCTGATTTGGGAATTTTTGTATTTTGGTTTATTTCAAAGGCGTGAAGCTGGAAAGAAAATCGTGTTTTGTTGATGTGATTTCGGTGACTTGGACATGGTTAACGTTGTCAACAGCTATGTAGGATTGTCGTTTTGAAAGTGTGATTTCCCATCCACAATTTTGTACAGTCACTCAAGGGGTGATGGATGTGTAATAATATGAAAAGATAAGTAAGCATTCGGTAACTCATTAAAAATGAGTGAGTAAGTAATAACAAAATTAAAGTTCAATGATTGTTGATTAAATTTACTCCTCATAATACAGGTTTGAGGCAAAAGTGCTAGTAATACATCCAAAAATTCGAGAATCAATTCGAGAACTTTGTGTTTCTCCTTTCTATTAACTTGTACTTTGTTATTTTCGTTTATATGTTTTGTTGACGTCAAAAGAAACTTGGGAGCTTCGCTCAACTGACTGAACTTTTCTTCTAGTGAAATAAGAAGACTCAGACAATGAGCTTGGATACAAGACGATGACAGATCTCACTCGATAGTCAAGATAATATTGTAGTTGTTGTTATTAACCTTGTACTATTGTTGAGCACTGTATTTGGCTTGTTACCATGTTGAGCTAGTCTAGATCGTCGAGCTAACTTTTATTATATGGTCGACTTTTGCCAGCATGGTCGAGGCTGGTCTTTGACAAGATAGTTTTCTCTCGATATGTGTGATTTGGCCTCGTCCAGTCAGCATGGTCGAGATCAACCTCCTATTCTCTAGTCCTTTCTCAGCATAGACTTGTGATGCTAGACTTTGCCATCCTCGAGCACGTGCTCATCTTGGCAATAACTAGAGTTCTTATATCGAAAGAAATTCAGAATATAATTAAGTAGTTGCATATATCGAGAACTCGCTTTGAAGCTAGTATTCTCTGTGTCATGTTATTTCACAACTGAATCAAATTGAAAAGGATGAAAAGAGTTCTTCGCTAAAGTGAACTTAATCAGAAACTCTGCAAAGATTTCATGCACAATTTACTCAACAAAAAACCAAGTTTCGCTAAGGCAAAACCAAAAAAACCATTTCTGGAAAGTTTGGCCAGCCACCCAAGAAATCTTGACATGGCCATATGTGTGACAGATAACTTATTGTGCCTACAAGTTTAGAATCATATTGCCCTATCGAGAATACCAACACCTAAGTAGTTGTATCTGAAGACCAAATTTAAATAAAATGTGGTTCATCTTTAACAACTTAAACTTTTAGAGGAGATTGTTACATGTTGAAAGAGCTAAACAAAAAGACGTGACTTTATGAAACATAGTACATGTGACGTGCCACTGATAAAATATGAATCCAGCGTATATGTGAATTTTAAGCTTCACAATGGTTAACAGTTTTCAAAGTTTCTAATTATCCGTTTGATTTGGAGATTATGGGCCTACAACTAGCAGTTGGTGTGTTGGACTTCATATGATTAAAATAGGTGTTGATTTTTAAAGTTAAGTAGTGCACTTGCACAAGAACATATCTATTCGGTCACTCTTCTTGTAACATTCCTGCAAATTTGCAAAGGACTACTCCCGTCGATGAGAATCCAGAAAGGGGTATCAACAAAATTTTGCAAGCAAATATTTTTCATTGCCAGACCGAGTTTAAGCCCTTTCTTGTGATGTTATTCATTTTTAAAAACATTTCTTCCATTGCAAAGGGCAATTATTGACATTTTTAGGTTGGAAACAAAAACTTGGAGTCGTTTTTATATCCCGCAAGTGTACAGATCGTAAAAATTAATAAAGTGAATCAAAGAGACCAGATTATCATTCTCACGAGAACTACTATCTAACCGTTAGTTCAGCTATTCCTAACTTCAATTTGATATAAAACAAATAAAAGTGTATCTTTTCTTTTTGTGATATTTTTTATTTTAAATATACTAAAATAATAAAAGTGATTTTTAATATGATGAGCTATTCCTTTAATTTAAGCCCCTGTTTGGTGGCCATTCTTTCCAAGAAAAAGAGTTTTGAATAGTATTTTTTTAGAAGAACGTGTTGTTAAAAAGTGGAGAAAATTTTGGATTTACGTGCATAATATTTTATTGCGTAAATGTGCTATTGAAAATAAGTATGTAGAAAAAAGAATTTTAAAAGTATGAGAATCAAACAAGAGCTAAATAACTAATTTTATAACAATTAATTATATTTATCCAATCGAATTCTTCTAATATATTCAATTTATCACTCTAAAGTTCAAATTGATTATATTTAACTAAGTCAATTTCATATTTATGTCAGAATCCAAATAAATATTAATTAAATGCCTTAAATGTATAAGAATTCATGTAACGAATGTGACAACCATAAAATATATATTTGCCTCTTTATCCAAAATTGCAGGTTTTTACTACGTGGTTTAAATAAATAATCTGCCAATCGACGTAATTACCACTCACATATTAATGAATTAGTGGTCAATTATTCCAAAGCATTAAGAATAGAAGTAAAAATAATTACAACATCGGTTGGAAATTTAAAGCTTTTTTTTTAAAATCTAAAATTAGGATTCAAAACTAGGTTACAATCGATTGTCCTAAGTAATTATTTAATTGCAAATCATGGGAGAAGAATAAAACAAGTATGAATTAAATTACATAACCGAGTTTTTTTAAAAAAAAGAAATTGGGAAAAAGGATGGAGATCTTGAACTTTTTGTATAAACGTTGAAACCTTGCTTCTTGATTGATTTTTCCTTAGCTTTCCTTTTTTGTAATTGGTGATTTTTATATCCCAAGATACCCATTTGACTTGTATAATATATATACAATGGATCCCTACAAGCCTCGGCTTGAATAAATGTGTATAATGAAATTTTGCCGTTGTTTCAGCCACATTTTTATGTTAAAATGAGTTTTATAATAGTGATTTTTTTAGAATGTATGGTCAAAAAGTAAAAGTAAAAAAAAAAAAAGTTTACGTGCAAAATATTTTATTGAAAGAATGTGTGTTTAAAAATAAATTTGAGAAGAAAAAAACAATTCTTTGGATAATGGGGCTCAAACAAGCGCTCTATAAGGCTTTCTGAATTGTTGGACTAATACATTTATTTATAGAACAAGATTTATTTCCACAAAGACTTTGAGAAGTGGGTTGATCAAGTAGCCGAATTCTAAAGAAAAATCATCGTTGATAAGGAAAATAATTCAATTTTCCGATTAGACTTCTTTTCTTAAGTAACTTTTTATCTTCTAATATTTGTAATAAGTTCTCTTCATCCCCAGATCATTAATAATTGACCTGATGTAAGTTTCGAAAGTTTGTAATTTAGTTTCCAAACTATCTAAATGTCGAATTTAACTCCCAAAATTTATGAATTTTTACCGAATGTTCCATTAATATTTCCAATTGATGCATTGCAATCTGACTAATTTTCAATTACTATGAATCAACTCTGACTAATCTCTAGATAGTCATTTCTCGCACCAATTGTATCCTTGTTGGTATTTTTCCTACGATTAACATAATTTACATAAATTAAATAGATATATTTATATATAATTGAATAGGAATAGAAGTTCACATTACTGCATAAAATGGACCTATTAGTCTGCCCTCACAAGAGATACCTTGGTCTTCCTTCGTTTATTGTCATAAGCAAAAAACATATTTTTGCACGAGTAAAAGAAGGGGTGTGGAAAAAGCTTTTAAGTTTGGAGACGAAAGTTCTTGTCTATTGGGGTAAAGGAAATCTTAATAAAGGCAGTGGCCCAAATCGAACGTCGTGGTCGTATAAAGCTTAGGGCACCTATTCCGTCAAGAAGGAGAAAAGACAAAAATGGGAACAAACAAGATCATATTTTCACACCAACCTCCTATTATCCAAAATAATCGCAAAATATTATATATATTTTATTTAGATATTGAAAAGAACATAACATAAAATTATCAACCGAACAGTCTACTTTTCAAAAAAAAACATGAATATGAAATAAAAACTGCAGAAATGTATAATTGCTAAAAGGGAACAAAATTTGCAAATCGAGGCATGTGTATTAACAAAGAATAGGAACGTGAACGCTCTTAAAGGGACAATTTTGATCCATTCAGTCCAACATTCGTGTGCGCAGGTCGTGCCCACACACAAGTTCAAGGTCTGATGTACAATTCGATCCGTAATTTGCATCCCCTACGCGCGTACATGGAAAGAACCTCTATGCTGCATATAATTACACCCTTCAAAAGAGCATCATATATAAAGTAGTCATTGCTTTCATAAACTTCCTATGTAGGACAAACTTAAATATAGTTTTCCCTCCAACACAAGCCATATTGTAATGGTACACTTTAAACTTCAATTTCTCATTCACCCATATGTCATTTTTGGCAAGTAAATATATAATTTCAATATTCTCACAGAAGAGAATGTGGATTAACTTTGATCTTCCGAAATGAACCAACAGGTCTCACCTAAAATTTTGCCAAAATTAGCTCAACAAGCCATTTTTCCAACGCCTCCAACCTTACACTATGAGTCTGTTCAGCATAATGGATGGATATTGTTCTAGCATTCAAAGACAATGTTGGGACTTGTACAAACTACCAAAACGAGGAAGAAGTTGATACAATAGTTGAAGAAGAATTTCTTGATTTGAATGGGTATCCAAAATCTTGTGAAAGTCAATTTGTTGAAAGTGAATGAAATAACTCAAGATGATTTAGATGACAATATTTTCGAGTCATTTATCGGTCAATGTTTTTCAAGTGAAGAAGAGGCTTACATGTTTTATCAAAATTATGCAAATTTTCACGGGTACTCAATTCGTAAAGATGATCTTATAGTAAGACAAATTGTTCGTAAGATGGAACTTGAGAAACATATGAAGCATGGTAATCTTCTATTTCTTGATCGATATAATGAAACTTTTAATACAAAGTGAAGAGTGCCGATTCAAAGAACGATGCAATGGAACTTTTGGAATGTTATAAGGTTGTGAAAAAAGAAAATTCAAGTTTCAATATGCATTTACAGTTGATGAAGATAATAAGTTGGAATATCTTATTAGTTTTTAATCTCCTTCATCATGCTTTGAATGGTATAAAAAATATAGAGATGCAATGATCTTTGATACAACATATCGAGGCCCCTTTTGGCATTTTCGTAGGAGTTAACAAACAAGCATGGCAAGACAATATTGTTTGGATGCGCATTACTTCTTAATGAGACACAAATGCTTTTCGTTGGTTGATGAAGGTATGCTTTTCACTAGTTACATTGTGTATATATTATTTCTTATTGTTGCTAACAATTTTTTTTATTTACGTTATACAGACTTTATTATACTTAATGAAGAAGTCACCAAATATAACATTAACCGATAAAGATGAATAACGTTATTTAGCTACACTGGCATTATAATCCCAGACTATATTTTATTAGGTGATAAACTAAATAAAAAATGAAATTAAATTACTCATTTAATTGAACTTATTATTTAATGTCATATTAGCGTTACATAGATTGAGGTAACAACCATAGTGGGACTAAATATTAATATTTTTTACATAGGGCACATCACTGCAAAATTTAGGGTGCGTTTGATCGCGAGCATGTAATTTGTATGGAAAGAAAATAAATTTTAAACAGTTTAATTGCCTAGAACTTATTTGTATGAAAATTATTAATTAAATGTGTTCAATTGATTTAATTTTCAACCTAAATAACATAATACTTGTCTATTTTTTTATTAGTGAGTGTATGAGAGAGAATGGATAAACAAGAGAGAGAGAGAGAGAGAGAGAATTACCTACAAAATAAAAAGAAAAATGCTAGACGATCCGCATGGATGACCGCGCCCTCACAGCCGAAGCGCGGGTCCCACCCGAATAAAATAATCCCAACCCCCCGTGTGTGCGTGGTCATCGGCGCGGTCATCCCCGCGGTTCCTGTAGCAGAGCTCAAATAAAAATCACGTCCCCCTAAAAAAAATATTTTTTTTGTTTTCAAGGAAAATATGGTCACGTGACCAAAAATAGGAAAATATTTTTCGCGGAAAAAATTGTCAATCAAATAGTACAAAAGTAGGAAATTATGTGAAAAAAATACATTTTTCGTGGAAAATATTGGCAATCAAACACACCCTTATGGTTAGTTCACTGCAATTCTCTGTGGTAAATATTTTCGAAGTAGTGCAATGACTTTTACAAGTTATATTAGTTAGACACAATGAGGAATTTGAACATAAATGGTGTAAGGTAATTTCAATGTATAACTTGGATGACAACAAGCCTGTGATTGGGTTATATACAATAAAGTTTTGGGTGCCAGCTTATTCGCAGGGGAATGACAATAGCTGGTCATTCTGAAAGCATCATTGCATTCATTAAGCAGTTTATTAGTTCGCACACGAGATTAAACCAATTCATTAAACAGGTTAGTTACTAATTTTGGTGGAGTTGTTTAGATGATTTGTTTTATTATTTAGTAATATCGATACTATAGAACGGACACAGTCACAAGATTCGATGTTGGGTAAATTAACCCAATAATCACTGAACTTTATCGGAAGTTTCCATCGGACCACTGAACTTTAAAAACTACGTGGTTAGTCACTAAACTTTTGAAACTGCAACCTCATCCATCACTAAACTTTAAAAATCACCACATTAGTCACTGAACATTGCAAAAGATTTCTACGGAGTCACTGAACTTTGCAAAAAGTTTTTTCCAGATGATCACTGATTCAGTGACCATTTGGAAATTTTTTTGCAAAGTTCAGTGATAAATGAGGTTGCAGTTTCAAAGTTCAGTGACTACCACGTAGTTTTTAAACTTTAGTGACCTGATGGAAACTTTCGGTAAAGTTCAGTGACTATTGGAATAATTAACCCTTCAATGTTGGACAAGTATAGAATTGCTACATGACGGACGATGTCACCATTTTCATTCAAAAAAATCCAAGAACTTGGGAAAGCAAGTCAATATCGAATTGTTAGTAATGAATTAGAAATGCAACATTTTAAGGAAAAAAAGAAGCCCAAAGCACAAGGTATATTGGGATGGTAAGGTGACTGCATGTAATTTGAATTTTTGGGTATACTTTGTAACCACATTAAATGGTATAGAAAGGGTTGGTGTATCTAACAATGGCAACATCTCATTTCGAATAGAAATAACTATTATAAATGTTTATGAGTTAGTAGTTGGAGATGATAGTGTCCATTGTCCTCCTACTTCAAGACAAAGGAGCGTCCCAAGCAAAAGCAGAATAAAGGAGGAAATATTTGGGAAAAACGAGCATTACTTGTTCACTCTGTAAACATAGTGGCCATAACATCAGAACATGCCTGGAAAAGAAAAGATGTGTATTCATCAAGCTATCCTATATGAAAGAAGAAGAAGATTGGCTTAAACTATATGTAACTAAGGGTGCGTTTGATTGCAAGGGTGGAAAATAGGTGGAAAGAAAATATTTTATAGAGAAAAGATTTGCCTCAAAAATGTTTTGCAGTGAAAATGATTTCAAGTGTGTTTGATTGGTATAATTTTCCACCCGAAAAATTTTTAAATTTTCTATTCGTTTGACTTTGTTTTACATGAAAATTTTCCATTAAAGTGATTTTTTTTTCACAATTGGTTATATAATTTGTTTCCATTGCCAAAATGTAAAAAAAAAAAAAAAAAAGAAGGAAAAAAAATTGTTTTCTAAAAAATCATTTTTTTCATCAAAATTCAGTTTTCGTTTGAATTTATTTTACATGAAAATTTTCCATTAAAGTGAAAAAAAATTTTATCATTAGTTATGACATTTGTTTCCATTGCCAAAAAAAAAAAAAAAATTCAGCCAGCCGGGAAAATATTTTCCCACTAAAAAGGCGGGAAAACATTTTCATCAAAAACTTAGAAATTGCACAAGTGTGGGAAAAATTCAGAAAATATTTTTCGTGGAAAATTTCGCCTATCAAACAGTCAAAAAAGTGGAAAGTGAAAAATATTTTCCTACTTCCCCGAAAAATGTGGCCTATCAAACAGGGCCTAAATTTTTTCATGTTTCGTTGGTGGAGGTGAAATGGAAGTCACTTCGACAGTGAAATGGAAGCCACTTACCATTAGCACTTAATTTATACAACCAATTAAATTGTTGGTAGGCGTAAAAGAGAGAGAATATAATTAGTAATAAATTCATGCACCTTAATTTATGTTTCAGTCAGAGGAGAGAGAAAAGTGAAAATTAATTATGCACTTAAGATCCGTTTGATTGTAAAGGTGGAAAGAAAATATTTTAAAAGGAATTAAATTGATTAGAATTTGTTTTGCTATGAATTGTAATTAATTGTGTTTGATTGGTATAATTTTCCACCTGAAAAATATTGAAAGTTTGGTGTCTGTTTGGCTTCCTTTTTTTCTTTTTATAGAAATTGTTCATTAAAATGATAATTTTTTCTACCATTGCGTCTAGTAGAATTTGTTCAAATTACAAAAGAGTAAATTTTTTTTTAAATTATAAAAAATTACCATAATGAATAAAATACGTTTGACTTTGTTTTGCATAGAATTTATCAACAAAAGTAAAAATTCTTTTTACAATGGATGATAGAATTTGTTGACATTGCTAAAAAAAAAAAAAAAAGGAAAACAAAATCAAGCAAATGTGTATCAAAGAGTTATACCTAGAAAAAGGTGGAAAAAACAAAAGCGGCAAATTTGTGTTATTAAACATCCTTAATTGGCTAAAGTTGGAAAACATTTTCTTTTTCCACCCATTTTCTATGCTATCAAACATGGTCTTTTAGAGGAAGGATAAGAGGAATAAATTATGTACCCATAGGGGAGTAAATTATATACACATAGGCACCCTTATTAGTACAATTATGTACCCATAGCACAGCTCGTGCCTAACACCTCCCTTACAATTAAGCCTATTTTTTTAAAAAAAAAAAAATTCTATTTACTCATTTTTAACGACATATTCACATAATAAAATATTTTAAATGTAAATTCAAAATTTTTCTCTATTTTTTAATCACACATTCTTCTAAAAATCACTATTCAAAACATTTTTTTTTTTTAAAGAATAATAACCATAAAGTAAAGGCAACTTCTTAATCAATTAAACATCCCATCATATGCAAGTTGTTATTTGTTAATTTGAAGTCAATGGAGTGACATATAAGACTATTCTTTAACAAGTTGTTTAAGATCTCGAAACTTTTGGACAATTTTTTAACCTTTTAAATAATAAATGTATCTATTCGAGAAAATAGCAACAGAGGTTCTTTTCACGATGTAACATGTTGGTCCCCAACACACTTATTTTACTTGTCAATATTGGAGCCAAGTGTTTCAAACTATGACTTTTCTTCCTACCCTAATTTAACAATATTCATTTCCCTACGAAATTATTGTTAAGCGTATTTATGGAGAATTTAAAGCTCATGGGGGTTTGAGCTTTCCACGTCTCAACCAAACGTGCCATCTGCCTTAGGTAATGTCATCATTGACTTTCACTGCCTCTATCTCACCGCTCAGAATCTCAACTCTACGGCTAAATCGAAGTCCTACCCAAAAGCCCACCAACCACTCCCTCACTACCACTACACCAAACGTGCCATCTGCCTTAGGTAATGTCATCATTGACTTTCACTGCCTCTATCTCACCGCTCAGAATCTCAACTCTACGGCTAAATCGAAGTCCTACCCAAAAGCCCACCAACCACTCCCTCACTACCACTACACCCTGGCAACCAAAGTAGCAAGGTCCAACAATTATCAGCCTGTTTGGTAGAAATTTTCTTTTTCTACAGTAAATCAATTCTCATTTTCAACCACACAATCTTCAATAAAATAATATTTTACATCACATCAATACTTTTTTCTTCTTTTTCAACCACACATTTCCCATCATATCACTATTCAAAAATCAATTCTTCCCCTAAAAATCCCTACCAAACACACTCTATACTTTTAAACCTAAGAAAATCACTTCACAAATCCCCAGCCTATTGTTGAATCTATCTTGACATTCAAATCTATCCACTAGTAAGAAGCAATACTAGAGATGAACTCAGTGCACTCGTTTTGAAATAACAGTAGAATTTAGTACCTCTGAGCCTACTCGACAGGTGGTTAGTTGCAAATGGAATTTTCACTCGCATTACACATCCGATGTTGATGGCTTTAATTATCTCTAAGATAAAAGCCGTCTTTTATAGATAAAGGTTCATTAGAAACTCTAGTTTAGGTAATGTTGCTACTTTCTTAGTATCTCTTTGCAATAAGTACAAGTACATAGATGATATTGCCAAAAAAATGTTGTTTTGGAGTCAACAAATCACCCCTCCATTGTCATAAACCCAACCACAGAATAAACTCACTCGAATTCATCCTTAGTCCCACTGCAGCACCAATAAAAATGGATAATTCATCATAGCTTATTCCTAGAATTGAGTTAAGCTCTTCAACTGAGTGAGTTGTGAAAGAGGTCTGGGATTTAATGGGATTTAACACACTGCTGACACTCTTGCAAGGGTTACATCAGAGATTCATTTCCAAGGGATGAGAACGGTGTTAGGGGTATTGGGGTGCATAATGAAAGGAGATGATAAAATTGTCATGTAGTGTGTGTTCCCAGTAATCTAAATAGTGCTCAAGACTTGGAACTCAAAACAGATGTCAATTTGAACAAATTCTTGATGCACGAGTAAATGAGAGAAAAAAACCAGGCAAAAAATTGAACTAATTTTTTATATTTTGCTCCAAGATTTCGA
This sequence comes from Fraxinus americana, assembly GCA_035079005.1. NCBI lineage: Eukaryota > Viridiplantae > Streptophyta > Magnoliopsida > Lamiales > Oleaceae > Fraxinus > Fraxinus americana. Next base: position 12,475,613 of record CM068706.1, on the reverse strand, counting down.
TTCATTGTGGAAAACTAATTTCCAATAGCTGATAAAATGCTAATCCTCCTCTCTTTTGCAATTCTGCTCTTCAGTCACTGCACAGGAGAGAGTTGTCCAACTAACCATATGCGGCAGAAAGGTGGAATATATTGGCTACAATACCAACATTCATGGTCATAACCGTCTGATTCTGCCCCCAAAACAGTGAAAATGAGCTTTTTATTGCAAGGCGATAAAGCAAGCAGCTCTACTCAAATGACCAATTGTGGTAAATTCCCGAGTTCTCTGCTAACTTGGGAGGATTTTACAAAGATACAAAAGGCAAAATAAGAATCTCTATGTAAATTGAATCTGTCCAGTTGTCATTAAAAAAAAACACGAAGGCAAGTCTACGAGGTCACACAATTTAAATCACATGATCACATGGCACTCTTACTACAATAGAAAAGGCTTCATGATACCCAGTTACAACATACTGATAATCGATAAACTAAAATATTTTGTGACGTACCTAAGAACAAAGAAACATCAAGGTTAATTATCTCCAAGCAAGAAGGCCTAGTTGTAAGATATGTAATCAAAAGATCTGTTAATACTAATATGATACAGAATGGGCTGGAATTAGAAAGACCGTATTCAAATTTGAATTGATCTTTTGCCAGTTCTTATTTTACAATCCTGACAAATAAGGCATCATTTAAAAATAGAAAGCAAATTCCTAAGCATAGCAACCACTTAAAATTAAAAAGATGGAAAATTGTAAAAATACAATCTTTTCCCTTCAAAATGGACCTCCATCATACATGTTAATTATCGGATAAAGCTAACCCATAATAATCCAAGCCAACAATATGATTGGACTAGGAAATGCAGATAAATCAAGTCTCGAGGATGTTATGAACCCTTTTTCAATTTTTGTGAGGGTTTTTAGAGTAGAACAACAAATGATTCTATACCTTGCAACCACAACTCATTCTTATCACTCCTTTTCATATAAAAGGAAAATGATAAGGTAACGTATTAATCAAAAGAGTTTATCATTTAATCAAAAGACTCCATCATTCTCACAAATTGCATTTAACAATCGCAAATTGCTGGCTATAGCATAAGACACTATTTCAAATTTCATGATAAAACCGCCAAACAAAACACCAAATAATAGGACAGTGCACAACGCAACATAAATTATAAATCAATATTATCTTATCAATGCACACCAAGAAATTAGTTATAAAAGCAGGCAATAACACCATTAAAACCATAGTAGGGATCATCATATCACAATTAACAGCAGTATGTAGTATCACAATAACATGAATATTTAAATACATAGGTAGACAGACTCTCTTAATAATAGACTACTTTTTCTTCCTTTGGGGTTCTTAAAACGCTTACATATTTCATCAAATTGTTAGACTGCTTCCTTGGCAGGGGATGCAGGTTTCTTGAGGTCATCATCAACCACCTTGGGCTTCGTAGGAATAGCCAGGTACCCCATCTTCTTGGAGGAGGTGATGTCATCGTCATCATCAGAAGAAAAGGAGGAATCATCATCAAAGTCAAAGCGATGGGGAGAGAACAGAGACCACACGAAATACATTGTAGCGGCCGTGAGGACTCCGCAACCAACCCCAAACAGCAACGCCCCAACCACGCTCATGATGTCCTTGGTGCGATCCCTAATCGAGCTCGATACTGAGGAGTGTAATTTAACGGGCCCCTTGTATGGAAGCATATCGTGTTCAAGATCGCCAGGACGATCATTGTAATTGACGGATGGATGATGGTTGGGGAATCGAGAGGTGGTAGTGGTGGTGGTGAAGATGAGAGTGAGATAACGAGGCGAAGACAAGGAAGAGGGTTTTTGGAAGAGGAAATTGGCCTCCTTAGGGTTAGGGTTAGGGTTCTGGGAGCGGGAGTAAGGGTGATAGGTGGTGGTTGTTGCGACATAGAAGAGAGTTTTGCAGGGCCGAGCAGAGGCCGTGACGGCGAGGAGAGAGAAAAGGAGGAGAGGGAGAATCCAGGTCGCCATTTTTTCTCGTTACAGAGAGAGAGAGAGAGAGAGAGAGAGCAGCTTGAGGACGACGAAAATCACGGAGTCGTGATTTGTTTATATAATGAGGCTACTTATTCTATGTAACACAGGTGTACTGTAAGACTTCTTGTATCAATTTTTCCGAATGATTTAGCACGTGTTTGACAAAATAGTTCTTTTTTCTTAAATTTATTTTCAACTATACACATTTTCACAATAAAATATTTGACATAGAAAATCTTTTTTAAAAAAAAATCCTATTTTTTAATCACATATTCTTTAAAAAATCATTATTTCAAAACTCATTTTCTTCAAATAAAAAAAAAAAAAAAAGAAAAAAAAAACTCTTTTTAATGGTTATTACACAGTTATTACCTTTTAGAAAATTATAGAATTTTATTGTTTCACTATTTGACAATTTTCAAGATTTTGAAAAAAGAAAAAAAAAAAACTGCATAAAAGTTAAGATTTTCACTATAAAATAACACTCATCTCATCTTCCTTTCATCCCTTCTTGATTGAATTATAATTACATTGCACAGATAAACCTATCATTGTATTTTAATGATAAATTTCTAACTAGCAATTACAATAGTTGCATTATAGTCCTCGTCAAATAAGTGCATGAGTCGCTTTAACAATCAAGATAATTAGACCTTTTCGAAACTATAGTTGCAGTATAGTTTGTTTATTTTTCGCACGATACGAATGATGGATAACCATATGATAAAGAGATTCATTACCATGTAGTGGAGCACATTCTTTGTAGGAGGTTGAATGACTTGTGATGCACTATTATATCAAATCAACTTTTCTACAATGGTTAATAACCAACAATATGCATCATTTGAAGATTTGCATGCTTTTTCTAAGAATAATGTTATTTATTATTATATAGACGCATCACATATTAGGTGACAATGAATTTCATGTTTCATTATTCAATCTACCACCTAATCGGTAAAGCAACTCTCTAAATAATGGATAGCACTATTCTTTTTTTTTTTTTAAATAATTTATGGTGAGGGGTGACTACCTAACTATACTAACATATTCTGCAACTACTAGCTTTTAACCTGTTGGTGTAAACCATAAATCTAAGAAATTATATAGAAGCAAATGAAGTTGAGCAAGTAAGCAATTACATAGTAAGCAAGTAAACATGGAAAAACGAGGCATTTCACTTATATACTCAAGGTTAAATTCATTGATAAATGCACAGAATTTGCAATTTAACCATAAAACCTGAGTTGACCTATAGCTTCATTTTTTTTTTCTGTCTTTCATTATGGTTCTCCGGGTAAACATATAGTGTTGACCTCAAAAAACGAATTCAACAGATGCTAGGCTCACTCGTACATGCGCAAGCCATATCCGGTACGTTAAGGTAGATTAATAGTCAGGATCGCTCCAAGGATTGGATGTGGGAGAAGCTCAACGATACGAGACGTTTTCGTTCAGGCTTCGACGTGGTTTACGGAACAAGATTGTAAATGATCAATCAATAAGAGCAAGATTTGTAGTTGTAATAAACTAATAAGAGAATAAATAAGATAGGTTGCTTCGAGTATTCAAAGTTTCATTAGTACTCAATTGTTATATGGTGGATGTATTTATAATGTTACAAATGAAATGGTGATCCTTGAATCAAATTACACGTGGGCCGTGGCCTCATCTCCTTGGCCGAAACATCAGTTTCTAGCTATCATATTAACTTTCCTAACTTTACAAAGCATTAAATACTCTTACATTGACAAGACAAGACACAAACACACTTTTTACAAATGTCGCATCAATCATTCGAATAAAGATCTTCATTATGAGCAAATCCCTGCATGTAGGCCGTCACAGGTTGGGAGCCTCGGATCCGGAGGTGCCTTAGAAGTAACTGGGCCTCGTCCGATAATAGGGCGTCATATAAAGGACCTCGGCCGATATTGGGCCTCAGAACAGAGGCCTCGGTGTACACAGAAAGATGCAATGCGGTTGGGGTAGATCGGATCTCACAACTTAATTACAATAACCACGTGACAGTCCATAGTGACGAGTCATAACATATAGCTTCATCTTTTTTGCTGTTTCATTTCAGGAGGCAAGAGCATCAGATGGGCTTCACAATCTAGCCAAGAACCAATTTTGAACGCATTTACCACAGCCAGTTATCAAATATCATCTACACGAAATTTGCAAGCTAGCACTAATATGAAAAGGACAGAACAAGACCATCACCACTTAAAGTCGATCATCAGAATCATTTTGCTCTTTTCTCTCTCAAACTCTTCGCCCACGCCTTGCCTCATCAATATCACTCTCCCTATCCTGATCTCCCAATCTTTTATGCCAAATCCAGATTGATATTTATTCTCGCGATTCCAAGAGGAAGCTAGGAGAACAAATTTGCAATCTTTCGTAAGTGATTGAAGAAGGTTGAGTCCATTCTTCACCTCAGCGTGACCAATCATCCTCCTCGTTAGCCTGTCCTGAAATATACCCAAAGAACGTGTAAAGTGGGTGTTGCATTTTAGGTCATTTGTCACTTTTTTAATGGACAAAAATTTATATGACTGATTTTATATATGTAAAACAGATTTTAGGCACTATGAAATGGGTATAGTTCCTTGACCAACTATAGAAGAGAAAAGTCCCATCAACAATTTTAACTTTTTCTTTACCAAAACAAGTGGAATAAGTTGAAATAACCTGGAATCAGTAGTCATATGATCAGAGTCACCTGAATCTGCGATCCAAGTGTTAGAAGAATGATAATTACAGGCACTAAAGGCATGGATATTACCAGTTTGGCTAAATAACAGGAAGGATTGCAGTCCTTGGGCAAGTACGTGGTTCGAGCTGATTGAGAATATTCTTTAGCTTTCAATATCTTCCATGCTAAGCCCAGTTCTAGTGGTTGGTGCATCTTGTGAGGCTCCAACATTAGAAGCAGCTTGATAGGCAAGTCCACTCTTCCTTTAATTTAAGCATGGACCTATTTTAAAGATGGAAGAGGATTGTTGCCCAATACTTGAACTTTCACTTGATCAAGTTCGGAATTAAGGTCAGCAAGAATCAGAAGCCTTTTTCAGACTCCACAAAATTCCCCAACTGCACGCTATCTCCAGCAGACTCCATATCTATTTTCTGATACAAATTCATTTCCGGCCATAAACTTCTCATGGTAATATAATATTGGGTAACAGTCATAGTAACTTATCCGGTATTGTGAATCTGTACTTTCAAGTTCATAAATTTGTACAGCAACCCCAATTTTTGAGTAACTCTGATTTTACAACATCCCAAATTTCTTTCGCTGTTGGTGAAGTCCCAACCCTTTTTTGATCTCAGGTAGCATTGAGTTTAACAACCAAGACTTAACAGTTGAGTTCTCGACTTCCCATATGGCATATTTAGGATCTGCCTCCTTCGGCTTTGTGACTGCTCCAGTAACAGTAATTTGAAGGGTAGGATTATCATTCTGGAAAGGAGAACTGTGAAATGTTAGGGGAGTGTTTCCAGAAGATGACAAGTATGATCTCGTGGACATTTCCGTCTGTGAAGGAAACGAAGAGGGGTATAATGCAAACAAAATATTCAGCAATGGTGATGGAAGAAAAAAAATACTGCAAGAAAAAAATGGTGGAATTTAAAGGAAATTTTAAGAACCCGAACAAGCTCTGATGCCATGTTATAAATCATATTGAGTTGTGAAAATGAAAACACATCTTTTCCATATGGTGTGTTGCGTAGGGGTGAACATAGTTTGGTTTGGACTGTTTGGGGTATATTTTCAACTCAAACCCTTTAATGCGGTTTGGAATTTTTCCAAACCAAACCAAATCAAACCATTATTTGCGGTTTGGTTCAGTTTTAATCCACGGTTTACTTATCAATATTATAGTAATATGTTTAAAATGCATTAACATATAAATTTAAATGAGAACTACTAATGTTAAATGTTACGCACAATATGCTGATTCTTGACTAAACATTTTTAAACTCTAGATGTACCAATAAGAGAAATGCCAATCTTCATCCAAGTGAGTACTACATAACTACATTTACATGACTACCTTTCAAACACAGGTTAAAAATTTGAAGTGGATAGGATACTTGCGTCTACGGTAGTGGCAGTGGTACGACTGGCAGGAGAACTGGGGAAGTGCAAGAGAGATTGCAACAAGGGAGGCCAGAAGTAATAATAGAAGGCAAGTCTCATACTGGGGAGGAAAGGAATGGTTGGGTTAAGAAATTGATTTGGGATTTGTTGTGTGTATGTCGGTCACACAAAGATGAGCTCTCGTGGAAATGTTGGTGAGGCTACAGAATGAGGGGCCTGGGTTAGCAGTGAGCGGCAAAACAGCTAAATTTGGAGGCTGGAATCAACTCTGAGTTGACTGCAAAAAATTCCCAAGTTAAATGCTGTACATAATATTTGTATGAGAACAAATCTGAATATATGTAATTCCTGATCTGTTTTGAATTTATGAACCAGAAGAGTAGAAGACCAAGACATTGGGTACCATAATCAGAATTGCCATGGGAATGTGTTGACACCCCCTTTCCCCAAAAAAGGTAAAATAAAATAAGATGTCCAATAGCTTTGCACAAGTGCACCATTTGGCAACAGACATTCAAAACAGTTCTTGTCAGAATTCAATCAATTCACACGGTGAACATATTCCAAGGGAATCCACATTAATTGTTTTAAAATATTTCATTTGTTACGGGGTTAATTTTGACCATCACTGAGCCTTTGGCTTTAATCTCTCTCAACTAGATAAAATGAAAACCCAAACATGATGAATACAATATTAGATTATGTTTTGAGTGCTGTATCACTGTCACTGTATCATATACAAATGATATGAAAGGAAGCACTGAACAGAGATGAGAGTTGGTGTTTCACTGCTTTGAGAAACAAAATTTATTCTAACTAACATTAAACATCAATTTCAAATGACCAAACAAAATTTAATAAAAATAATTTTTTAATTAAAAAAAACACGGTTCGATTTGGTTTTGTGCGGTTTTTGAAAATTGAAACCTAAACCAAACCATTTTCAAACGGTTTGGTTCGGTTTGAGGAAAAAAAACCGAGGGTCCACGTAGACTCAAACCAACGACTTCGGTTCGGCTTGCGGTTTCGCGATTTTTTTGTGCAGCCCTAGTGTTGCATATTTATACATAACTTTCCTAACTAGGGAACTATGTAAGGAAACAAATCTTAACCTCAACGACAAACTACTTGTTCCCTTGAAAACCTTGTTGGTTAAGTTGTTTAACAGCAACAATCTGCCATTAGTTACTACATGCTATATCAAGTTTAAATTTTGGAAAAATTATGAACAAAAAAATGGAAGCCCTAAAGATGGGTCACTTTAATTCTTGTTTGTGCATCAAAGACCAAGAAATTTCTGGCGAAAGATTACCTGGCCAGTGTTTTCTAATTTCCCTCGCTCTAAAGGCCTAAGGCCACCCTCTCCAATGAGGGAGTCTTGCCTAAAATTGTTAGTTGCAGTTGCAAGTTCACCGTATATGAATGTGATAGCATTACTTTTAGGTTGATCAGCAGCATCCTCTGAGACCGAGGAATCATGTACCTGCTCAGGTTTTGTACTCATTTTCACTGCATGAATTTATGAACTGTTAAGAGTGAGAAGTACTAAGATAAAAAATTAAACATCCCAACAAAAAAAAAAAAAAAAAAACAGTAGTGGCTCAAATGCAATATTCTTAACTTTTTACTCTCGAGAACTTAAGATTACCAAGAAAACAACATGCCATATAATGCTGAATAAAGAGACCACACAAGCAATTAGCGTGCTCAGTATATGATCAAGAACCAAGGATTACAGACTACAAAGACGAAAATGAGAAGAAAACTCATATAAGAACCAGTCATGCTATAAGTACAGAACATATTAACAGAAAAATTTGACACACAACACATGGTGTGGAATCATTGGAAGATGGGGAAAAAAAACAGGCGAATTAGTTCTGCCACATCAGCATATGTATGAATTCGGTAAGGAATTCCCCGTACTTGAGCCTTTTTCCTATAAGAACAGTCTCTTGGAAGATGATACCAACTCCAACAAACCCTCTGACTCACTGTGAACCCAAGCCAAGAATTGACCATATTCTTGAAGATGATGAAGAACTTGCTATAGTCTGCTTAATTTGTGATTTTTACAAAATCTGACTTTTGAAATTAGCAGTTCTTTTAATCATCTTTTTCAAAAAGTTTTATTTATACTTTAAGATGTCAAGCATCTACTAGTCTAGAACGGATTTTATGGAAAAGTTGAAATATTTAGATAAAGAGAAGATACATATTGTATTAGGACAAAAATGTGACATATAGAACGGTAGTATCAAGCAGTCCGACACACATGAACATCATGTTATCTTCATCTTTTAGGTATTTACTATAAATTATTAACAAGCAAGGAGAATTTGAAGAGTGAGCAGGTTAGATGGAATGGGGAAGTACTAGAAATATATTCTTTGAGAAGAAATAACTTTTAAGGCTAGAAGAATAATTTTATCCAACGTATGCTTTACGATACTAGATGTTGTGTCATTAAAGTAAAAATGATGAACGTTGCAGAATGAGGATGTAAAGTTAAATTTGTGATCATATTAGAATGGATAAGATAAGAAATGAGAACATACGACAACAAGTGAAGATAATATCAATTGAGGATAAAATAAAGGTTGACTATTTGGGGAATCTCTTGGGTTGACAAGAAGCTTCTCTTCATAAAAGTAGTAAGACTAGAGCATGTTACGAGAGGAAAGGCTCGACTAAAATTCAGTTTGTGTGGTTGTGACGCACGGTTGAAGAATTCCAATTTCCAGAATGAACAAATAAAATAGAGCATCGGAAATTGATTCAGTATAATTAATAGTGATGAATTTCAAATTGTAAATATGATGAACAATTGATGTATATTCAGTGTTCTGATTTACAATGGGAGAATAATGGAAGCTTATATGGAAGATAAGCAACGGTCGCCTATGTCTTATGCTAATGTTGACCTACTGTACAATACAAGAATTTGGTAGAAATTAGAGTAGCTACTTCTGAATATTGCTGCTCCTTTTTGACCTAAGGTGACCTATGATGAATGACCCCTCTGAGGCCAGAGATACACTGATGCTACACTGATTTGAGCCTTCCAAATATAGCCAATGATGAACTAAGAGTCTGAGGCTATTATATTTTATTAGTTCCTTCAACACTCCCCCTCAAGTTGGGTTCGAATAAATTAATTGATCCCAACTTGCCAAGAATGTTAAGATGACTAGTTTTGTCGAGTGCCTTTGTAAAGATGTTCGCCAATTGTTCTTTGCTTCTGGCAAATGGGGTTTCTATTTCTCCTGAATGTACTTTTTCTCTGACAAAGTGACAGTCGACTTCGATGTGTTTTGTCCTCTCATGAAAGACTGGATTGGATGCAATGTGTCGCGCAGCTTGATTGTCGCAGTACATTTGCATAGCTCCTATGTGCTCTGTCTTCATGTCTCTAAGTAGTTGCTTGATCCAAACGAGTTCACTTGCTGTGGATGCCATGGCACGATACTCTGCTGCTGCACTTGACCTTGCTACAACATTTTGTTTTTTGCTTTTCCAAGTGACCAAGTTGCCACCTACAAAGGTACAGAAACCTGTGGTTGATTTTCTATCGCAGCTCCCTGCCCAATCTGCATCAGAAAAACCGATTACAGTATTAGAATTATTTTTCCGCATCCAAATTCCTTGACCTAGGGTGCCTTTAAGGTATCTTAGTATCCTATCAATAGCACTCAAGTGACTGGTACGCGGAGCATGCATAAATTGGCTAACAATACTTACTGCGAATGCAATATCAGGTCTGGTAACCGTAAGATAAATTAGTTTTCCTACCAACCTTTGATATTGTCCTATGTTAGGTAGTAGTTCACCATTTTCTGGTCCAAGTTTGATATTGGTCTCCATTGGGGTACCAGCTGGTTTAGCTCCTAGTTTACCAGTCTCTTTTAACAAGTCAATAACATACTTTCTTTGGGATAAAAATAGGCCTTTGCTAGAGTGAGCTATTTCTATTCCAATAAAATACGAGAGTTTTCCAAGATCCTTGATATCAAATTTGTTTTTCAAGTATTGTTTGACCCTTTTAATTTCTTCATTATCATTTCCAGTTATGATAATGTCATCAACATAGACTAGAATAATAGTGATAGAATTTTGTGAGTGTTTGACAAACATAGATGAATCAGCAGTGCTTTTAATAAAATTATTTTTCAACAGAGAAAAGCTTAGGTTGGCATACCAAGCTCTTGGAGATTGTTTTAGACCGTAAATGGACTTCTTTAGCTTACACACCAACGATGGATCTGATGTATATTTATGTCCTGGAGGAAGAGTCATGTAGATTTCTTCTTCCAGAGTTCCTTGAAGGAAAGCATTTTTAACATCCATTTGAAACAAATTCCATCCTAAATTGGTAGCTACCGATAACAAAATTCTAACCGTGCTCATTTTAGCTACTGGTGCAAAGGTCTCTTGGTAGTCAATGCCATAGGTTTGAGTAAATCCTTTGGCTACTAACCTAGCTTTATATCTTTCAATCGTACCATCACTATTGTATTTAATTTTATATACCCATCTACTACCTACGGGTTTTTTGCCTTTAGGTAAGTAGACAATATCCCACGTGTCATTTTTTTCTAAGGCTTGAAGTTCTTCTTTCATAGCCTTACGCCAAATCGGGTCTTGGTTAGCTTCATCAAAATTGGTTGGTTCGGTTTGGTTGGTTATATTACCCAACTAGGCCCGGTATTCAGGAGATACCTTTTTATAAGAGATAAAATCTTGAATTGGATACATTACCTGATGGGATACATAATCCCTTAATCTGGTAGTTGGATACATCACCTGATGGGATACATAATCCCTTAATCTGGCAGGAGGTCGAATTTCTCGTGTGGATCTTCTCAACGCAATTTCTTCTTGAGTTGTTTCCTCACTTGGCTCATTTTCCTGAGTTGGTTCCTCACTTGGCTCATTTTCCTCATCTTCTCCCCCTGAAGGAATTGTACTTGTTTCACCAACATGTTCTTCCTCCGCATGCTCAACCTGTTCTTGATTTGTTTCTTCAGGAAACACAAAATCATTTTGAGGTAACATAATTGGTTGACTTATTGCATTTTCTTGCTCATTTGATTGGTAATAGGGCTTGCTTTCGAAAAAAGACACATCTCGTGAGAAGTAAAGTTTATGAGTTTTTGGATCATAACACTTATATCCCTTTTTTTCTGAAGAGTATCCTAAAAATATGGCTTTAACCGAGTTTTTATCCAATTTGTCATGTCTTTTTATGTGAACAAAACATGTACAGCCGAAGACACGTATAATAGGTCAATTTTTCTACCTTTAAGAATTTCTAAGGGACTCATGTTTTTCAGCCTTGCACTGGGCAGTCTATTATAAGGTAAGTAGCCATTAGCACGGCATCTGACCAGTAGGGTTTTGGAACGTTACTTTGAAAGAGGAGAGACCTAGTAACTTCAAGTAGATGACGGTTTTTCCTTTCGGAGACTCCGTTTTGTTCAGGTGTGTTAATACATGTAGTTTGATGTAAAATTCCTTTCAATTTGAAGAATTCCGAAAAGGTTTTGTTTACATATTCTGTCCCATTATCAGATCTAAAAATCTTGATTTTTCCATCATATTGATTTTCAACAAAATTAAAAAAGTCTTGGAAACATGAGAAAACCACATGTTTTCCTTTTAAAAGATAAAGCCAAGTAGTACGAGAAAAATCATCGATAAAAGTAACAAAATACTTAAAGTGGTTATAAGAATCCACAGGAGCCGGACCCCACACATCAGAATGGATTAAGTCAAAACATTTGTCCGATACATGAGTAGATAAGGAAAAAGGTAACCTAGTTTGTTTTGAAAACTTACAAACATCGCAATTGTTAGAGTTAAGACTACAACAAAATAGTTTGTTTAAAACTTGATTAGATGGGTAGCCAAATCTCCAATGCAGCAGCTTGTCATGATATGTAGAACTGACCGACACATGACATCTATTGGGAATTTCTTCAAGATAATAAAGTCCATTTTTTTAAAAACCTTCACCAATCTTCTTCCCTGATTCTCGATCCTGAAAGTTCACTCTATCTGGTGGGAATATAACATTACAATTTAAATCTTGAGTTATTTTACTAACAGATAATAGATTTGAATTAAAACCCGGCAAGTATAGAATATTTTTCACGATTTTTGAAAAAAGCCTGGCTGTACCAAAACCCCAAATTTGAGCTTTATTTCCATTCGCAACAGTTACGTGTTGGGGTTTTTAAATTTGGGTGACATTTTGTATTTTACTTTTTGTCCCATGTCATATGGTCGGTAGCACCAGAGTCAATAATCCATTTACTCGTATTTTGACAGAAATTAGCAATTCTAGAAATATTTAAAGCATGTAAATTGGGTTCAGAATGTACAAAACCTGAAGTTTGTTGCTGTAACAAACTGTTTAGTTGGGCCAGTAGCTGCGTCAATTGGGCTGTAGGTGGTCCAGAGGGTCCAATCCCTTCATTTAAATTAGATTGGGCCAATTCTTGTCCAAATCCAATAGCTCCAAGTCCTGCCAGTCCAGATCCATTATGCCCGAGTCCAGCTGCAGGTCCAGGCCCAGGCCCAGGTTTGGGTCCAACTCCAGGTCCCCCTCCATTAGGGCTCATTTCGACTCCCCTGTTTGCACCCCCAAATCCTCCAAATCGCCTCTCCCTTCTGGCGCCGTTCCAATGTCCTCTCTCCCCCTTGTTACGAATCGGCCGAAGATGAGGATGAAGGATCCAGCAGCCTTCTTGGTTGTGCCCTGCACGTTTGCAGTGGTCACACCAGTCGGCGGTTGAGATCCCCCTCATCTTGGTCGCGTCTCTGGAATTAGGGGTTGGGTATTGGGCTTTGAAGGCTCGATTGTTTTCGGTATTTTCTGATGATTGAGGGTTCATGAGGGTTCTCCTGGACTTTTCCTACTCGATTGTAGCCACTATGTCATCAAAGCTTGGCAAGACAGTTGAGAGAAGAATTTGGGATCGAATGGCCTCGTAGCTTGCATCGAGTGCTCCTAGATAAGTAAAAATCAGGTCGTGTTCGTTTCTTTTTTGAATCTCGACTGTGTCTGTTGTTGGTGGGAGATAGGTGTTAAGTTCTTCCCGTTTTGACACTATCTCTGTCACCAGTTGCATATTGCTTTGATTGTTCTATTTGATCTTTGCAATCTCTTGTTTGGGGCTGAAAATGTGGGCAAAATTTTTCTGTTGACCGTATAGTTTTTTGGCTTTGTCCCACACTTCCTTTGACGAATTATAGTACATGAACATGTTGGCAATCTTGGGTTCCATGGTATTTAACAACCATGACATGACCATATGATCTGTAGTTTGCCATTCTTCGATCTTGGTGGTTTCTGCTTCTGTAGGTTCCTGGGGATCTATGGGATTGGGTTTCTCTTTGGTCCCAGTAACAAATTGTAGTTTGCCTTTGCCACTGAGACCTAATGTCACTGACCTGGACCAGGGAATATAATTTTTGTTGCCATTGAGAACAATAGATGTGAGCTTGATACTATCAGTGTGTTGAGACATTCTTGTGTCGAGGGATAGCTTCTTTGGCTTTGGCCCTTACAGGTTTGAAATCTGCTCTGATACCATGATGAATTTCAAATTGTAAATATAATGAACAATTGATGTATATTCAGTGTTCTGATTTACAATGGAAGAATAATGAAAGCTTAGATGGAAGATAAGCAACGGTAGCCTATGTCTTATGCTAATGTTGACTTACTGTACAATACAAGAATTTGGTAGAAAGTAGAGTAGCTACTTCTGAATATTGCTGCTCCTTTTTGACCTAAGGTGGCCTATGATGAATAACCCCTCTGAGGCCAGAGATACACTGATGCTACACTGATCTGAGCCTTCCAAATATAGCCAATGATGAACTAAGAGTCTGAGGCTATTATATTTTATTAGTTCCTTCAACAAATAGGCAAAGTTGATAGTCCTTTGCTAGTTGGGAAACAATTTAACAGGACAGTGGAAGGTATCTAAGTGAGCATTGAACAGAAGACGAATAGCTGGAGCTGTTATTGACATAAATCTTCTTTCTTTAAGACCTGTCCTAGTGGTCATGTTCTTCTTTACATCTTTAATTCTTAATAAAACAATTGCTAAAAAGAAATGATCATCAATTCTGATTTCACAATGCGGATTCTGATGTATTTTTTAGTACAGCACATACTGTAAGGACCAAAAAAATGAAGATTTACGGTGTCACAATTCAAAATAAAAAAATATAGGGTGTTAAAAATAAAAATGGCTTTTCTTCTTCTAGTTGGAAGTGGAAACTGGAAAGGTTCACACTGCTATTTGCTTAACCAAGCCGGACAAAAAATCAAAAAGAATATTTTTAGTAATTTTCATCTTATTTTTCTATTCTGAAACTCAGATCAGATACTTATGCTATGTGAAAACCAGCAATTTGCACGATATGCAGTTGTAATGGCACTTTCAGAGTCAAACCTGTTGATGTAAAAAAAAAAAAAAAACCTGTCATAGCAGTTGTATACAATTCAATGACAATTTTCATTATTCCAGTATATTTCGATTTCTATTTCACTGACCACAGCCAGTTATCGTTAACATGAAAATGGCGGGCTAACATCAATATGAAAAAGATATAAAAAGATAATCACTACTTAAAGTCATCAAACTTGTTTCCTGCTAATTGTCCTCAAACTGCGAAAATTTTGAAGTGGACTGATTTCTTTGTCCTTGGTCATTTCTTCGAGCAGCATAGGGGGTCATACAGGGACGGATCCAGGACCGGACGACAGGGGAGCTAATACGTAAAAAAAAAAAATTACACATGAAATTTTTTTTTTTCCCAAGTAAAAAAATTTTTTTGGGGGGGGGGGGGGAGCTGTAGCCCCCCTAAATCCGTCCCTGGGTCATATTTTCATCGATGTCAAATAATCCATAGCACCCACCACTTTAGTCATGGTAGGCCGAAATGGGGCATTTTCTCTTATGCACATTAATACCAACTCAACGGTCTTTCAAAACACGAATTTTGGAAATTGTCCATTCAGTTTTTGTTCAGCCAACTGCAAAAAGTTCTTAGGTTCAGTCAATAAAGGACGTACCTACAAATATAAAAGGGTGATTATAGAAGTTATAGATATGAAAATAAAGACCAACATGAATATAAGAAAGTGAAAGAGAATGGAAAGTATAAATTGCCCAAAAATCAACTGAAAATGTAATTGCTTTGATTATAATTCTTGTAATTAAATTGATACAATGTGAATGAATTTACAGCAGATTTATAAACTTATAAACGGGTACCAAAATGGAATAATTACAAGAATCAAATATGGTACAACAAATAACAAACTCCATGTGATGAATCATTCTAGATCATTTTTCTCTTCTAGATTATTCCTTCAAGGCTGGACCTCCATTGATGATTGTAATCTCATCTCTTCTGCTGCAAGATGAGATGGGATTACATCTACAACACGGTTAGCTTCATCATCATAATTCAACACCCCCACCCCCCGGGCGAGCGCGCACGCGCAAGATAGAGAGTAGATATCAATTACTCCCCATCTTGATCATATGTGAGTAAATGCTTGAAGAATTCAAGGCCTTTGTTAACATGTCAGCTTGTTGGGATCCAATGTGAACATACTCAGTAACTATACTCCCATTTTGAATTTTATCTCTCACAACATGGAAATCTATTTCTATATGCTTCATCGTTTCGTGAAAAAGGGGATTAGCGGCAATGTATATAGCTGATTTGTTGTCACAATACAGCTTTGCTAGCTGATTGTGTTCAATTTGTAGATTTTCCAATAAATGCTTCATCCATGTTACTTCACAACATGCCGCACCATTGCCCTATACTCTACTTCTGAAGAGGACCTTGAGTCCACACCTTGATTCTTTGACTTCCATGATACAAGTGATGGACCAATGAACACACAGTAACCAGTGACAGATCTCCTAGTTTCTGGACAAGCAGCCTAATCTGAGTTTGAGTATGCTTTGAGCTGCACATCACAATTAGTATAATAGAGTAATCACTGTCCCGGTGCTCTTTTTATATACTTCAGTACTTTGTATGTTGCATGGAGGTGCGGCACTCTAGGCTTATCCATGTACTGGCTCAGAAGCTGTATTGAATGTGAGAGGTCTGGCTCTGTTATGGTTAGGTACAATAATCGTCCTATTAACCTCCTGTAGATAGAAGCATCAGGAAGAAATTCACCCTATTCTTTACTCAATTTGACATTTTGATCAAGATGTATCTTTGAAGGTGATGATCCTATGGTGCCTGAATCCCCCAAAATGTTAAGAGCATATTTTCTTTGACATATGTGTGTTCCTTACTCTGTTCTTGCCACTCCTATTCCCAGAAAGTACTTCAATTTCCCCAAGTCTTTGATCTTAAATTTTTCATCAAGTGCAGCCTTAAGTTCGTTGATAGTGTTCATACAATCTCCTGCGAGGAAAACATCATCAACATACACTAGGATTGCTATGAAAGTACTCTGTGTAACCTTGGTGAATAAGCTGTAATCTGCCTTTGACTGGATAAAATCATGCCGAGTGATGAAGGCAGATAACTTTGCATACCAACCTTGAAGCTTGTTTCAGACCGTATAAGCTTTTATGTAACTTGCACATCTTTGATTTGTCGTTGTTGTCATATCCAGGAAGCAACTGCAGATATACATCTTCATTTAAATCACCATGTAAAAATGTATTGTTAACATCTAATTGGTATAAGAACCACCCTTTCATGGCAGCAATTTCTAGTAAACTACGGATGGTGACCACCTTTCCACATGAAAAAATGTCTCATGATAATCCAAGCCCTCTTGCTGCGTATAACTCTTTGCAACCAGCCTAACTTTGTACCTTTCGATGCTCCCATCAGCTTTAAACTTTATCTTATGCACCCATTTGCATCCTATGGCTTCTTTATCAGGTGGCAACTCAACAATGGCCCATGTGTTATTTAACTCTAGAGCTTCTATTTTTATCCTCATTGCTTCACACCATTCAAGGTGTTTGATGTCTTCTTGAAAATATTTTGGTTCAATTTGAGAAGTTATGGAGCTGACAAAAGTTTGTAAAGAATGGTTAGCCTTTTATAAGAGATATTACTGCTAAGAGGATAAGGGCTACCTGAGTTTACAGATCCTTTTGTCTTGGCCAAGCTTTGCAATGGAGAGAATGAAGTCATCTGTTGACATATGAATCCTGCAAGTACTGGGGAGTTCTTTTGATTCTGGTGGACCTCCTTGGTAAGGGAGAATTTATTGGCTTATCAGCCTGTAGGTCTGTTTGCTCTATGGCTTGTTCAGTTTGATTTTGATTTGTGTCATAGTGTTCACTATGACCTTCATGGTAGGAGGTTGAGATAGGCTGTATATCTAGCTCTTCAGGTTCCAGTAATGTGTGATTGTTTGTAGTAAGAATTGGTAAATCTTGATAGGAACAAGAATCAGTAAGGTATCTAACATTATTTGGCTCTGCAGTATTGGCCTCTTTGAAAGGGAAGATAGTTTCATGAAAAACAACATTTTTGGACACAAAGATTCTTTTAGTTTGTAAATCAATGAGTTTATATTTCTTAATCCCAAAGGGATATCCAAGGAATACACATATTTTGGCCTTAGAATCGAATTTGTGTCTACCTTGCATAAGGGTAGTGGCAAAGGCAAGACACCCGAAGACCTTGAGGTGAGTGTATGCTGGTTCTTTTTGGAATAGAATTTCAAAAGGGCTTTGTGATTCAGAACAGACGATGGTGTTCTATTGATGAGGTACACTGCAATCATGAAGCATTCATTCCAATACCTTAATCGTAATCCACATTGAAACCTCAAGTCTCTTGCAATGTTTAAAATGTGCTGATACTTCCTCTCAACTATTGCATTTTGTTGAGGAGTCTCAACACATGATTTTTGATGTATAATCCCCCTTTCAAGATAAAAATCTTTCATATTAAATTCCCATCCATTATCAGATCGAATGATCTTTATTTTAGTCTTGAATTGAGTTTCTATCATGAGACAAAAAGCCTGTAAAGCCTTTGATGCTTCAGCTTTAAATTTTAGCATGTATGCCCAAGTTGATATACTAAAATCATCAACTATTATGAGAAAATAATGAGTTTCATCATAACTTGTTTCATTGGAAGGCCCCCAAAGATCAACATATATTAAATCAAAGTATGCTTCTAATTTGTGCTGACTTACATGAAATGGAAGTTTGTGCATATTGGCTAAAGGAGAAACATAACATGGCTTTGACTTATCTAGTTTGGGAGTAGCTTTGTTGGAAAGAATAGAAGATGATTAATGCCCCCAATCAGTAATGCCAGATATCAAAGGGTTGTAAAAGGCTAGTCACAGGTACTGCAATACATGATCCTTATATTAAACTGGTTCAAAGTTTGTTGAAGAGCTGCAGGAAAAATCGGTGTCTTCATCATATGGTAAAGGCATGACTTCAATTCACCCATTCTTGTCGTGGTCCAAGTTAAAAGGTCCTGTATGTAATAAAAATCAGAGAGAAAAATGACACAGCATGTGATTCCAAGGTTAATTTTCTAACAGATATCAAATTAAAATCAAAAGAGGGAACAAATAGCACATCATGAAGAGTTAAAGTTTTAGTGATATGGGTTGTCCCAATCTGAGTAACGGGGACATTGTTCCCGTTTGGCAAGGAAACAAAACATTCAATATGTGACTTAGTGGAGGTGAAATAAGATGGTGAACAGATCATATGGTCTGTTGCACCAGTATCCAGAGTCCAAAAAGCATAGAGTTTGTCAAAGTGCTTAGTTCTATGAGTTGATAAGCAATATGATGTACCACAGATTTTTGGAACGATACTCTTAGAGTTGGATTCAGTGTTTTGACCCTGGTTAGTGGATGGTTTCAGAATAGCCATAAGTTGGAAATATTGCTCTTGAGTCATTGGCACTTGAGCCTTGTTGTTCCATTCCTGATTTGGAGTCAGAGTGGCAGTGGCTTGATTTACAACTGGTCTGTATATGTTATTTCCATCATTTCTAAGAGTTGATGGATATCCATGGAGTTTGAAGCACTTATCAGCTTTGTGGCCAGGCATTTGGCAATGTGAACATACATGCCTATTTGGCTTGGCTCTGAAACACCTTTTAAGTGAATGCCCTGAGATCTTACAGAAGGTGCAGTAGTAGTCCTTCTTCTGCAGTGGGGAGCCTTGTTTACCACTTTCTCTCCAGTTTCCTTTGGCCACGAAGGATAGGTGCACATTCACAATTCCTTCAACTGATATCTGCCTTCTTTTCTCTTCCTGTTGGATGGTAGCATAGACCTCATTTAAAGTGGGAAAAGGTTTCATCAGAAGGATCTGCGCCTTAATGTCCTTGTATGATTCATTTAATCCCATTAAGAATTTCATACTCAATCTCGTTGTTGATTCTCAACTACTATCTCCAGGCCTCCACAAGTGCAATTGGGGATGGCCTTATAGTTCAGAAGTTCATTTGGCAAAGTTTTAAACTTAGAAAAATAAACATCTACATCATATTGGCTTTGAACTGGAACCATAATGGCCTGCTTAACCTTATAGATTCTAGGTGTGTTTTGTTGTGCAAAACACTGCTCGAGCTCGAATCACAGCTGATGTGTAGTTTCAGCATACACAGTGCCGCTCCTGATGTCTACTGCCATGGTGTTTTGGAGCCAAGTGATCACGATATCATTGTATCTTAACCAATACTCCATTAGGGGGTCGTTCTGGTCTGGTGGCTAGCAGATTGTCCCATCTATGAAGCCCAACTTGTTCTTGATTCTAAGGGCTCGTTTTATGGACCTAGCCTAGGCATGATAATTGTTTGCTTCCAGTATCTGAGTAATCAATATACCTCTATTTCCATCATTACTTCCAATAAGGGCTGCTTGGGTGTGTAGGTTCAAGGTTTTTGAAATCAGATCCATTTTTAGGATTAACTCTTGGATTTTGATTTGCACTAGCATTTGATGAATCAGCTTGAATTTCAACATTTTGTGTTTGGACATTTTGCGCAGCCATTGTTTTGGCTCTGATACCATATAAGAAAGTGAAAGAGAATAGAGAGTATAAAGTGTCAAACAATCAGCTGAAAATGTAATTGCTTGATTACAATTCTTGTAATTGAATTGATACAATGTGAATGAATTTACAGCAGATTTATAAACTTACAAACCGGTACCAAAATGGAATAATTACAAGAATCAAATATGGTTACAACAAATAACAAACTCCATATGATGAATCCTTCTAGATCCTTTTTCTCTTCTAGATTATTCCTTCAAGGCTGGACCACCATTGACGACTGTAATCCCATCTCATCTGCGACCATGTCATCTGCCATACGGTTAGCTTTATCATCATAATTCAACAATGAATATCAAATAATTACAAGACAATATAATAGAGCCTAGTGTTTAAGAAGCTTTTCGGCTCTGCACAACCTAATGATACAGAACGGAAAAATTTGGGGTCTTGAAGATAACGTTTGAAGCACGAAAATATTACACAACTATGCTGGACAGAAAATTCGAAACAGACCCAATGTAGTTTACTAAAACTGACATAACTTTTTCTCTAGACACATTTTAAGGTAATTCCAAAGACCACTATTAGGACTCATAGGCCTTTCAAACCCCACTGATTTTGCTCTAAAATATGCACTATAGCCTAAGTTATACCATTTTCAAATTGAAGGGCAGAATCTGAAATTCAATTCAGCAGTAAATAAACTTCAAGCATTGTCAATTCAACATTTGTAAACTATAGCTGATATGCGAAGAACATATAACTGGACGAGATAAACATTAAAATCATTATTAAAAGTGTCATATAAGCATTCATAAAAGGTTTACACAACTGGAAATTTTTTTTACATGAAAAGCATTTCAAACTGCCGAGCACTTACCACTAAGCTAAACCACTGCCATGCCTCGATTTAACCTGTGAGATTTTAATAGAGGTGAGTATCATAACTAATATTCAGTAGGAAGACACTTAAGTAATTGGTAAAAATATTTGGATTAACACCCTAGTAATAACATGTAGGAATGGCAACAGTTCAGTTCAGTTCGGGGTCGATTCGGCCAAAACCATAACCGTACCACCAAATTTTTGGACATACCATAACCGCACCATAACCATATAAGTCGGTTCGGTTCGATTAATAACCACGAAAATAAATTATTTTTTATAAGTCTAAACTTCAACCGTCAAATTGAAAAAAAATTATGAAGAAAAATCAATAAAAACAAAAACACAATACTAAGCCAATTTAGCAAACAAAATCCCAACTTCTAAATGCAAAATTCGAATTTGACAAGTAATATTATTAACGTAGGTCAAGACTCTTACTAGCATAAGTCAATCTCCATTCTTCCCCACAACTCTTCCTAGCATAGGTCAAGAGTGAAGACTCAAATTTGATTTCTATATAGTACACAAGAAATGTAATTAGAGTAATAATACAATCATACTACGTAATCAAGAATAGTCTTAACTAAATATTTAAACAAAAAAATGTACTTCTTCATCAATGTCGTCCTCACTAGACCTTGCACAAGCTCTGGAGTATAATGAAGGAGCAGAATTTTCTACACACAATAAATAAAAAAAATTAGCAATAAAAGAAAGTGTATGAACAACAAATATAAAACAATAAATCCTACCATGGTTTGAAGCCATGGACGCAGAACAACTCAGGGAATGCTCACAAGATGGTAGACTTCATTGATGATTATTACAATTTGAAGTTGAGGTCAGGCAGCAGAGCGCCGACGGATCTGATTGGTTCATTGGTTGAGTGGACAAATGTTTTGTAAGTTTGATTTTTCAATTTTCAATTTTAACGTGTAAGGTTAGAGTTAGGATATTGAGTTAAGTGTTTACTAGAAATGTTAATTGGCCAAAATTTTGGGGAAACACAATTGTCAAAATTGCCCAAGTAATTTTGGAAAAGAATAATGGAAAGCTCAATTGCCCAATTATATTTTTTTTAACAGGTAATCGGTTCGGGGTGGGGGCACCGTCGCTAAATACCATACCCATCCACCTCAAACCGGGTCATTAAAATCAAAACAATAACCACTCCATTGCACAATCGATTCGGTTTTTTTTTTCACGATTCAGTTCAGTTAACCGCGATTTTCGATTTTAATAGTTCGAATTGCCATCCCTAGTAACATGTGACTTATCCTCATGTAGACCAAACTTGGAAAGTCCGAAATCAGAAAGTTTAGGGAGGAATCCATCATCGATCAATATATTAGATGATTTCATGTCCTTATAAATGACTGGTGGATTCGCCTGGTGGTGCAGGTAATTTAAACCATTGGCTATACCATCTGCTATTTTCATTCTCGTATTCCAATCCAGGTTTCACGATGTGCCTTTCTTCTTAGTACAGAAAGGGACACCATGCGACAATAGTCTACTCCACTAGACTACATTCTGCATTCTCTCGGTCGTTTCAGGACGAAAGAAAATTTGATTACAATGTGTAGAAAGCTTGCAACATAAAATTGAGATGCATTGGAAGTAAACTGATCATTGATTACTTAAACCTAAAAATTACAATTGCTTGTAAGAAATTACAATGGCTGGTGCAGGGGGCGAACACCAGAAAACTTGAAAGATTATTTGAAAAACTAATACCCCCTATAATAGCTTGCAGAACAAAAATTTAAGTGATAGGAGTAGACGTTTAAATGTCGAGGAATCATATTAAACGTTTGCCATTATCAAAGCTATTTTACAATTGAAATAAACTATTATAATGGAAAGGAAATTACGACTCAAACTTGAACTAATATTTACAATGTGAGGCCGAAGTTGAGCAAATTGAGGCTGCAATTGGGTCAAGGGGCTAGTTGAAGCTACGGTCTTTCACATTCTTTCCCATTTGTTTTGGCGATGTCCTCGGTGGCCTCAATACATGATATTCTTCAATTAATGGTTTGAAGTCTCCAACATTTTTTTCTCTTTCCCAAGTATTCTTCTCGCTACTGCATCCACTCCATTTGACCAAGCACTCTTAATGATATTTTCTGGAAACTCAAGTAGTTCGATGGTTAATAATCTCTTCAACAACCTTCTTTCTAGCTCTTTTCAGTTCAAACACAGGTCGCTTTGGCTCATTTCTGGATGTGTCTTCCTTATCGGCGAAGTATGATTTAGGTACTCCAACATGAAGGAATTTCTGGATTTTACACCATGAAGGGCGTGCAACTCTGTATGGGACTTTTCCAATCCTCTTCACGATGGGTAATGGTCCCATATATTTTGACACCAATCTTGAGTCTTTCCCTCTTGTCAATTTATAACAGTTTCTATCAGGGAGCTTAACCATTACTAGATTTCCAAGATTAAATTCAAGGAAACGGCGCTTTAGATCTATAGACTTTGTATACCGCTTTTTCAACATAACTCCGAGCAATTTCAATGTTTCGTTTCCACTCTTGAGATAAACTTTTTGTTTAAGGGGATTTGGTACTTTGATCGATATCCACAGTATGAGGGAGTAACAGTTGATGGCCAGTAACAATCTCAAAAGAACTTATATTGGTGGAAGAGCTCTGTTGGGCATTGAAACATATCTGAGCAGCATCCAAAAGTTTCACCTAATTTTTCTGCGAAGTAGAGATAAAGTGCTGAAGATATTCTTCCAACATAGAATTGAAGCGCTCTATCTGTCAGTCAGATTGTAGATGAAAACTAGAACTCATGCTCAAAGTTGAACAGAGAAGTTTGAACAACTTGATCCAAAATATGCCAGTAAATCGAAGATCCCGATCACTGACGATGTCTTTAGGTAGTCCCTAGTATTTGATAATGTATTTGAAGAAGAGTTGAGCCGTCTCTTCAGCTGATACATACTTTGGTGTTACGATGAAAGTTGCATACTTTGATAGACGGTCCGCTAAGACGATGATAATGCCAAAATCCTCAACTTTCTGCAATCCAATAATGTAGTCCATCGATACATTCTCAAAATGGTCTAGTTGCGATGGAAATAGGCTCCAGCAAGCCTGTCTTTTTCTGATGATCTGTCTTTTCTTGTTGACGAACAAGACAAGTTTTCACATAATTTGCAATGTTGTCCTGCATTTGAGGCCAATAGTATGCACATTGTAATAGTGAAGAAGTGTGTTCCTCTCCAGGATGCCCTGCCCAAATCGTGTCGTGGTATTCTGTAATTAGTGATGTCCTCAAATCTCCACCCTTATAGACATATAGGCGGTCTTCGTTGATCTTCACTAGGCCTCATCGAGCCAGAACTATTAAGTTTTACCCTGCTTGATGAGGTCGACCAAATATAGAGTAGTCGGATCCTTATCCAAAAGCTCTCGAATATGGTCCCTTGTGTTTGTGGTTACTGTGCTCCCTGAAAAAGCAGCCATAAAGCAAATGACGACCAAGTCGGTCTGATGACTAAGAGCATCGACAACATGATTACTCAGGATGATACTCTAGCATAAAATTGAACTCTAAAAGAAGTTCCTTCCAACGAGCCTGTTTGCTTAATAGTTTCGATTAGGACATGAAGTGACTAACCGCAGTATATCTGTCTTCACAATAAATAGAGACCCAAGAAATAGTAACAACATTCCCTAAGGCAATGGACTACTGCCAACAACTCATTTTCGTGCGTCGAGTAACGACGTTCTCCTTGATTCAGCTTTCGCTTCTCATAAGCTATCGGATGTCCTTCTTGCATAAAAAGTCCACCAAATACAAAGTTTGAAGTATCGGTATGCACTTCGAATGGTTTAGCTATATTCAACAGGTTTAACACCTCGTCCACATAGATTTCTTCAACTTTTCGAAAGCATTTTGGTAATGGGATGATCAGCCCCAATCTTTATACTTCTTTGTCAATTCGGTAAGTGGCAATGCAAATTCTGAGTACCATTTCATAAATCTTTGATAGTAATTGCATAACCCGAGAAATGAACATACATCGTGGACATTTTTTGGTGGTTGTCAATTTTTGATGGTTGTAACCTTCTTCGAATCCATGTGTACATTGCCTTGTTCGATGATATGACCCAACAAGCTGATAGACGTCTGAGCGAATGAGCATTTAGAAGGTTTGGCACAGAGTTCATTCTCAAACAGCCAATTGAACACCTGCCTCACATTTTGCACATATTCCTCCAATATGTCGCTATAGATAACTATATCATCTAGGTACACCACTACAAAATCGTCCAGGAAACCGTGAAGTACCCGATTCATCATCATACAAAACATTGCTGGAGCGTTTGTTAAGCCAAAATGCATCACTTTGAATTCAATGGCTCCATATCTTGTTACCACCTTAGTCTTTGCTTCATCTCTCTCTTTGATCTGAACCTAAGATTGATCTTTATATAATATCTCCCCAGCTCAGTCAGTCGAAATAATCTGTGACTAGTAGAATAGGGTAGCTATTCTTTACAGTGATCTTATTTAAGGCTCGATAGTTACAGTACA
This sequence comes from Fraxinus americana, assembly GCA_035079005.1. NCBI lineage: Eukaryota > Viridiplantae > Streptophyta > Magnoliopsida > Lamiales > Oleaceae > Fraxinus > Fraxinus americana. The sequence continues at coordinate 12,449,983 of CM068706.1, read as the reverse complement.
TTCTAATAGAACCATCGGCCTTTTTCTGAAACAACACAGGAGCTCCATATGGTGATTTCGCAGGCACGATAATCCCACTTTCCATATTTTTAAACTCTTCAAGCTCCTGTTGGGACATATGATAGGGTGCTCTGGAGGGAAGGTTAGCACTTGGAATAAGCTCAATCTCATGATCAATTACCCTCCTTGGTGGCAATTTCTTTGGTAACTCATCTGGCATGATGTCTTCAAATTCCATAATAAGCTTTCTGGCCGGTTTTGGAATAAGACCAGTTGCATCTTCGATCTCCTCTAATAGAAGAGTGCACAAAAATGAAGGTTCATTTCTTTTGAAACCCTTACCAAATTGCATGGCTGAGATACTCTTCTCGTCCATCTTCCCAACTTGTGTCGTTTTGACGCACGAATTACTACCCATCATCATTAATGAATCGGAATATGGTAACATTGCTGTCTTAGTGTCCCGAAAAAATTTCAATCCCAAAATAAGCTTGAAGTCATCCATCTGAACTGTAGACAAGTTTTTCCTTCCTTCGAAAGGACCCACTTTAAACAACACAAAATTCGCTATTTCAGCTATAGGTTGAGCATCGGAGTTAATTGCTTTGACTTTTCCACTACCTTTCTCCAGAACAAGTTCGACTCGCTCCACTTCGCTACTTGGGAGCTATTTGTAAATAGCACCACTATCTCTCATAGCCCCGATTGGTCTTCCATTTATCTGCACATCAATGTACATTAGGCCTTTGCCTCTACAAATATGAGCCTTTAGTTCTTCCATCTTTACCTCTTTCGAGGGAATATCATCATTTTTAGTAGCTCGGTGCGATAGTGTATTGCACCAATATGAGAATGCACCAACGTGAGAATCCACCAACTGCATCCTTATCCTCTTCGGAATCGATCTCACCATAATAGCTAGCTTATGGGACATCTTGTTTTGTACTCATTTCGCTACCCGCTAGTTGACAATGTGCATTCACCATCCGTTTCTGAGGGTATTTTGCTACTCAATAAGGTCTTTCACATAAAAAGCACATCAATTTAAGAGTGCCATCAGATCTTCCCTTCGTTGCTTTTCCTTTATTCCAATTGTTACTGTTGCTGCCGTTATAGTTTCCTTGGCGGCTGTTTTGATAATTCTCTTGAAAGTTACTCTGACGGGTGCCTTCACAAGCTCCTCCTTTATTATTAGAGTAACGCTCTCCCCATTTGAGTTCGGGCTGGGTCTGTAATGTCTGTTTCCACCTCCAATAGCTTGACTATTCCCTGAAGGTCAATCTTTTCTCGACTTGGGTTGATAGTCACTTAAACATTCGACGGCTCCCATGGTTGCTCTCAAACCAGCAACCTTTCGTCTCTAAAGTTCCGTGCATGTCCACGGTTTCAACCCTTCCATGAAAGTGAATAGCTTATCCTTTTTCGAATATTTAGTATATGCCCTGAAAATGCTTTCACATACTCCCTGATGGAGCTTGTATGTTTTAGTTCTCGTAGTGCCCATCGTGCCTAATATTTCCTATTTTCTAGGAAAAACTGAGATTTGATCGCTTCCTCGAGGAGATCCCAAGAATATATTCGGGCCCTATTGGCTTGAATATCAGCATACTTTGTCCGCCACTATAGTTTTGCATCTCTACAAAGATATATGGTAGCCATTGTAATTTTTTTTGCTTCATCTTTGATCAAAGCCGCAAGAAAGTATTGCTCCATATCAAACAAGAAGTTCTCGACTTTTTTTACATCGCGTGCCCCTCTATAGGTACACAGTTCTAGAATTTTGAGCCTGTGAACATGCTCTCATACGGGGACTTGTCCATTGCCAACTATACATTGAAGTACTAGTAATTGAGCTCTCAACGTTTCTATTTCATCCTATAGATCAGATAGGATATCAACGGCTTCAGTCATTGCTGTGCAGCCCCTTCGATTTTCATCCAGTTGGATGTGTAATTTATGAATTTCCATCTCTGTCACCTCGAACATTTTCCTCGAGGCCATCCACAGCATAGCACAACCCAGTAGTTGTCATCTCAAGTGCATCTACGCGTTGTTTCGTATTCCTCTTTTTAGGATCTACGACTTATGTGGTGTTTGATGTAATTAGATCCATACATTCCATAGCTTTCTTATCGAAGGAAATGAGTCGCAGCTCTGATACCAATTTTCACGAGGTATCTTTCTTCTGGCACAGAAAGGAATACTATGTGGCAATAGTCTGCTTCCCTAGACTATCTTCCGCCTTCTCTCGGCCATTTCAGGACGAAAGAAAATTTGATTATAATTTGTAGAAAGCTTGCAACATAAAATTGAGATGCATTGAAAGTAAACTGATCATTAATTGCTTGAAAGCTAGAAATTACAATTGTTGAACGCAAGAAATTACAATGGCTGGTGCAGGGGCTAACACCAGAAAGCTTAAAAGATTGTTTGAAAGACTAATACCCCCTATAATAGCTTGCGGGACAAAAATCCAAGTGATATGAGTAGACGTTTAAATGTTGAGAAAAATCATACTAAACGTTAACCAGTATCAGAACAATTTTACAATTGAAATAAACTATCGAGGGGCTAGTTGAAGTTGCGATCCTTGACACTGGGGATTGCATATCAGGTTTAAGATCCACACAATGACCATAGGACATATAATCATACGTTTATAAAGGAAATTCTTAAATGCTTCATAGCATGCATAAGGTTAATAAAATTCAAGAGCAAAATGATCGCTAAATGCAACATCCACAAATAATACCCATGTAAATCTACTAAATAAACTATTTGAAAATTTTAAAAGGCAATCACATTATACAAATTATAAGTATTTGAAAGGAAAAATAACAAAATCAAGATGTCCAACCAATAATCATACTCAAAACCTATCACAGAATATAGACAAACCATAAACAGTTACAAATGTCTTTTGAACTTGAAGTGACGACTCTTGTTAAAATGTATTTGGATTGGAATTAACTTACTACACCAGCCTCCCACATGGGCTAGAGAAATGTAAAAATACAACTTATTAACGTAGTAGTTGGGTTTTGTCAATGTTAACATTTTGTGCATGATTATTAGGTGTGAGGGCAAACCATAAGCTAGAATAGAATGAAGTATATAGTTTCTCTGTCTCTCATCCTCACCAATAAAAAGAAGAAATGGATAAGCCTAAAAGGAGATATATCACCAACGACTACTATTACAAGGACGCAAACAGAAGTACTTCTACAAACAAAAATCTTCCAAGCATTGGCAAATTCCTAAATATTAAGAAGACATTTGAATTGTTGAAATGTGACATATAGTGGCAAAAATAAAGTTTCATCAGATGCCTTGGTACAACAGTGACATCCAAAACTATTTTGTGCATAACTAGATATGGGATCAAAACCTAAAGGGAATAAACTGTTGTAAAAAAAAGCATTTTCCAAACATATTTTTCTATTATCAGAAGTTCAGAGCATGCATTATCAAAAAAAGGAAATTTGATATTACCATGGAGGAGGGATTCCAAGGAGCCCAAGGGCAAGAATTCAAATACAAGAATTCTCTGGTCCACCAAGTTATAGTAACCAGCCAAATTGACAAGGTTAGGGTAACGCAGCAGAAAAGCATGAAAATCTCCACCAAAAACTCCTTGTTCCCTTGTAAACCATTTTGGTTTAATTTTTTAACAGCAACAATCTGCCAATAATTACATGTTATATTCATGTCCATCCCAACTTAGGAAAGTATGAAGAATGCCCAATCCAAATATAGGTCATTTTAATTTCTAGCGAAAGATTACCTGGCCAGTGCTTTCTATTTTCCCTTTGTACACAGGCCCATAGCCACCTTTTCCAATGAGTTGCCTGAAATTGCGAGTTGCGGTTGCGAGTTCACGAAAAGAGAATGGATAACTGTTGGGTTTTTGGATACCTAATGAATCCCGGGATAAGATGTAAATGTTGGATTAAATTATTACCAACAACCAAGTCCAAAAGCTCGACAAGAAAACAATGTGGGCCATTGGAAGTAGCTTAAACAATTAATGTTGCTCATGGCCCATATATATTACCTATTGGATGGCTTTGAATCTTGGCCCATTTAACCATTTTATTGGTCCAACTAAAGCCTAACATAAACCTATTTATATGGTGCATTTTCCCTAGCTGTAAGAGTGTGATTTGTGTATGAAATAGAGAGAAAATGTGGATGACCTCTTGCTGGAAAATCGGCTGAATATTGGAGAGAAAAACTAGTGGCTTCTTTGTGTATTTGGCCTCCTCTTTGTGTCTCATTCCATTGTATTTCTCTTGCCTCTGTGGCTTACAAATCATCACAATTATCTTATCCTTTGTGGGCGAGATTGAAGAGCAACCGAGGTGAATATATTGGTTGTGGGTTGATGCCGTTTGGATTGGCTGGTTGGCAGAAAAATGTTAACATGAAACTAAGCCCGGAAAACACCGTTTTGACGACCCTTGGAGCAAGCTTCCACAAAAATTGGTAACATAGCTTCAAGATGGTGGATTTGACTCAAAAATTGACCAAAAATCGAAAAAAAAAGGCAACATAATCGAAGCAGAAAAAAGATCGAAAAATAGCCAAAAAATTGCCCAAAATCGAGCCTGGTTTCGTGATTTTCGACCAATCCAGAAGGAGTTTGGTGAAACAGAGACCACCGTCGTGAAGTGCAGGTGGAGGCAAACTATAGTGATAGAGGACGTGTGCGGCACGTGAAGCCCACGCGCAGAGGCTGGGTGGCGAGTGAGAGAGCGTGCGACATCTTCCGGAGGAGGTCTCTACAGGCAGTTTGTTGCTAATATTTTCTCTGACATTATGGTGTTGTTAGTTTTCTATTTCAGGTTATAAAGCGAAGTTTGGATGATTGTGTTCTTCACGAGTTCAGGATTTGATCATGGTTTGTTGTTCTATGGAGACTTTAGGACGAATAGTGGTGGTCCTAAAGTGATAAATTTGCATCTCTCGATACTTATGAACTCAGATTTGTCCACTCTAGTATATTGGCTTATCCCAATTTAAATTTCAACATTAAAGCGTCATCGTATGGGGTGACATTGGGATTGAGGTTACCGTGTGGGGTAACATTGCTTGTGCTAGAAATTTAGGAAGTGTTTGCACTATTTGAAGTGTTGGCTTTAACTGCAAGTTGATAATTACTTCTGTGTTTAATTGGTTAGAATTTGAATTTTTTGTTGACATACATTCGTGTTATATTGACTATTTCATTAGAACACCTAGACTTGACTCGTTTGAACATCCCCTTGATCTGAGATCTCGAGTCTCACGTAACTCTGAGAATCTAGAATGGTGTATATTGTTGCCTTAGGATTACTCTGTGTGGCCTATTTGTGCATTTCGTTGTTCTATTTTTCAAAATTTCTTCATATTTCAAAATTTAAATTTTCAATGGAAAATATGACTTTTCAATTTGGCAACAAAAGATGAAAGTGATTTTGGTTCAACAAAAAGTTTCAAATGCCATAGATGGCAAATTTCCTACAAATTTATCAGAAACACAAAAAGAAGAATATGATGAACTTGCTTACACTTCAATCATTTTACACCTATTCGACACTATTTTGAGAAAAGTTCGAAAACTTGATTCTACTAAAGAACTTTGGCAAAAGTTGGAGGATTTATATTTACTTAAGTCTACTCCTAATAAGTTGTACTTGGTTGAAAGATTTTTCAACTTTAAAATGGATCATTCAAAGGATCTTGATAACAATTTGGATGTTTTTAACAAGTTGGCTCAAGACAACGTGAATTGTGATAAGAATGTGTCTGAAACTTATAAGGCCATCATTTTGCTTAATTCTATTCCTAATTCATATAGAGAGGTTATTTGCTCTTGATTGTTTACTGTTATTATCTACTTCTACTTATGTGTTATGTGACCTTAGCCCTGGTGAGTATATGAAATAGGTGTTGTATGTGTTTCAGGCTTGAAACACGAGGTATGGTCTGTGATCCCAATTTTATTGGTTGTCTTGATTATGCAAGCATTAACTTTATGTTTTGATTGCTTGCATGTTGATTGGGTATTAAGATGGATATTTGTTGGGTATTTTGATACCCAATTAATCTCGGGCTATGATGTAAATATTGGATTAAATTATTACCAACAACTAATTCCAAAGGTTCGACCCGAAAATAATGTGGGCCATTGGAAGTATCTTAAACAATTAATGTTGCTCACGGCCCATATATATTACCTATTGGATGACTTTGAATCTTTGCGCATTTCACCCTTTAATTGGTCTAACTAAAGCATAGCCTAACCCTATATATATGGTGCCTTTGCCCGTATGGAATAGAGAGAAAACGTGGTTGCCCTTTTGCTAGAAAATCGGCTGAATATTGGAGAGAAAAACTAGTGGCTTCTTTGTGTATTTGGCTCATCTTTGTGTCTCCTACTATTGTATTTCTCTTGCCTTTGTGGCTTACAAATCATCACCATTATATTGTCCTTCGTGTGTGAGATTGAGGAGCAACCAATGTGAATATATTGGTTGTGGGTTGATGCCGTTTGGATTGGTTCGTTGGTAGAAAAAAGGTAACGTGAAACTATGCCCAGAAAAAATCGTTTTGAAGACCATTGGAGCAAGCTTCCGCGACAATGACGTTACTTTTAGATTGATCAGCAGCATACTCAGAGATGGAGAAATCATGTACTGTTTCCATTCTTTTACTCATTTTCACTACATGAATTTACAAATGGTTAGTATGAAAGAAAGAAGAAACTAAGATAAACAATTAAACGTCCCAACTAAAAAATGAGTCGTAGCCCAGATGCTATTTGCAGAAGTAAATCGTCAGATTTACCAAAAACAATCCCAAGAAAACATCATGCAATTACAATGTTGAAAATAAAAAAACAGCGAAATCAACTACTTGCGTGGTGGTTCAGTGTATGATCCAAGTGAAGAAATCAAGTAGAAAATCCGTACAAGAACAGCCCCTTGGAAGATTATACCCAAATCAAAAGAACCCTCTTGAAGAATGTACCAAATTCTTGAATTTGAAGAAGAAGAAGAGCACGTTTGCCTAATTTGTGTTGCTAATGAATGATAAGTGTAGTTTATACACCTATTTGTGGATCTAAATCATGATATTTTATTTTCTTTTTGATTAAATTCTACCTAATTTATGTTATAGTGTGTTTTGTAGGTAAAATTTTATGTTTAATGAAGAATTGAAAAAAAATGCAAAAGTGACAAAAAATGACAAAATTCAAAGATGAAACCTTAGAGAGATTTATTACATCAAATGAGTTCGAGTTAAATGCGATTCAACAGACTTGCATTGAAAAAATTTAATTGAAGACCCAAATTAAACCTATATATATTTACACACACACACACACACACATATATATACAGAGACAGACGAGGAAGACAGAAAAAAGGGAGAAGAAAACTACAGCAGGAAAAAGGGGAAAAAAAAAAGAAAGGAAAAAAGAAGAAAGAAAGAAAGAAAGAAGAAAAGAAGAAAAAAGAAACAGGAGAAAGTCAGAAAAAACGGTAGGAAAGAAAGCTAAAAAAGGAAGAAAAGAAAAGAAGAAACAAAGAAAAAAAGAAAGGAGACTACAAATATTAGAAATTTTCACATTTCATCAGTTTTTTGTAATATCTTTCCACTTTTATGCTTTTTTTTTTTTACAATATTAATAATTAATTTTTATATTAGGAAAAATAATGTAGTCGACTTGTGATCATTTCTTTTTTTATTCAAAATTTTTGTGATTTATTTATATATTTGTTGATTTTATTGTGAATTTAATGTATTAAATTACCTGATTAATAATTTGATAATTATGTGAGTTTCTTACAAATCGAGAAGTGAGTTTGAAAATAGTATAATGTGTAGAGATACATATACTAATTATTACAATCATAATATAAATTATTTGTACCAGTGTTTTGTTTAACTAAAGTTGATTCACATAGAGATATGGAATTGAATTAGTTAAATATGTTTAATGAGAACTCGAGAGTAGTGGTGACAATCGAGCCGATCGGCTCGTCCGCACGGCTCGTATTGTAGCAGCCCACAAGCCGAGCCTGAGCCCAGCAGGCTCGCTCTCTAGACGAGCCCACAAGCCGAGCGGCTCGTGGGCTAGTAGTATTATAAAAAAATTAAAAAAGAAATTCAGTGACCGTTTTGGTTACTGAAAATGTTTTGTTATTTTATTTTTTTTCATTTTTCTCTATAAATACACACCCCTAATCAACATTTTTCCCACCAATCATCTCATTCTCTACTCTACTCTCTACAATTTACAAATTACCAACATTCAACAATATCAAATTATCAATTTATTTCATTCTATTATTATCTTCATCTTCTACATTTTTTTACATTATTATCTTGATTTTACTTTTACAATTCATTTTATACACTACTACATAATCTTTATTCACTTCTTAATTCTACATTCTACTTCAAGTCTTCAACATTCAATTTCTATTATTCACAAATGGATTCACGACAATTTGTTGAAAACTTGTTCGATATGGAAGGCGAAACACCTGCCCAAATCAATTTGGGAATGAATTTGCCGGTCTCAATGAATTACCAATTCCAGAAAATATTGAAGATTTCGACGTTCGTGAAGATAGTCATACAATCGATTTGGATGATGTTGATGTTGATCCTAGTGTTCCAATTGATTTGGAATAAGATGAAGAACCTACATTAAATATTCCCGATGCAAAAGGAAGAGAAAGGTGAAGAAGCAGACAAAATGTTGGGACCATTTCAAATTGGTTAACACTGGTCATGTGGTCGATGAACTTCCAGAAATTAAAACAATATGTAAATACTACTAACAACGACTAGAATGGCAAAAAGGCATGGAATCACCCAACTCAACTGTCACTACAAAACATGTGCGGCCAAACATGGGCTTCTTCCAGCTGGTCAAACACAAATACAGTTTGGTACTCCAGGCGCCGGTGCTACTACTACGCCATTTTCTATGTGGGATGTATTCGGAGGAGGAAGCTCGAATGGGAATGGTGAAGTTCGTTGCCGCGACGGAGCTACCACTATCAATAGTAGACAATCAACATTTCATAAACTACGTCAAACAATATCTTCAACCAATGTACGTTGGGGTAAGTCGAAATACTTTTCGTTCTAATACAATTGAATATTTTCTTAATGCAAAGAAATTATCGATTGCGGATTTAGAAAAATATGAGGGTGTGATATTTTTACCTTCGAATTTGTGGGAAAAGATTAATAAGAGGGGTTATATAGCTGCAACTACACACTATATAGACCCATTTTGGGTCATGCATAAAAAAATTATTACTTTTAAAATTGTTGAGTATTCTCATAACGCTCAAATTATATTTAATACTATTATGTTAATAATTAGAAAATATAAATGCGAAAGTAAAATTCATTCTTTTACGTTTGACAATGCTTCCGTAAATAAAGTTGTTATCGATAAATTGCATAGAGTACTTCAACCCGATTTCGATGATTATTTATTTCATATTCGATGTGTGTGCCATATTTTTAATTTAATTGTACAAGACGGTTTAAAACATGTTAAAGATGAAATTAGCCGAATTAGGAATGCACTTATATATATCACGATTAAATCTAGTAGAAAACAACAATTTGACGAATTTTGTGAATAAGCTGGGAATGAGCACACAAAAACCTTTATTACTGACGTAAGTCATAGATGTAATTCAACTTACTTATTATTAAAATCATGTGAAGGTTTTGAAGCGTTTATCACTGAATTTTATAACAATAGGTATATTAGAGACATAGAAAATACTATCTTAAATGAATCTGATTGGATTATGGTTTTTAAAATTAAAAAAATTTTGACAAGGTTTTGTGCGTCTACAAATATATTGTCTGGTGTTTATTATCCCACTAGTTGCATGGTTCTTGAACGTCTTTATATAACTGTCAGGGCTTTTAAGAGATATCAAAATGACCCCGATTTTCATGCGGTTATATATTCTATGGAATTAAAATTTAGAAAATATTGGGAAGAATTACCTATGTTATTTCCTTTAACATGCGTCATGAACCTTCGATATAATTTATCAGGTACTGAATTTGTAATTGACCAAATTTCAAATGTTTTAACTTTTAAAATGTCTATTAGTTATAGGAATTTGGAATAAACTTTAACTGAAATGTATGAATTATATGTTTCATGAATAGGTACACATATTACTCGAGTACCTACAACTCCTTCTCCCACTAATATAAACGATAGCGATACTGAAATTTTAAGTTTATTGGAAAACATAAACTCATATAGATATGATTCAACTGCATATGCATGTGATTCCTCTAGTAGTAGTAGTTTGTCTTCCACTGCATGTACTCAAACTTCGAGTACTAATCCAAATGCGTAGCCATTTGAATTAATTGATTACTTTAGTTATACTTTGTCTAGTAACAAATCAATTAGGAAATGTTCAGAAGATATCATTGAATTCTGGCGAAATAACGAACGCCGATGGCCAATAGTTTCTACAATTGCAAAAGATCTATTAACACCTCCCGTTAGCACTGTAGTTTCGGAGTCTGCTTTTAGTGTAGGGAAGATGGTTCTCTCTGAAATTCGAAATCGACAAAAAGAAGATATTTTGGAAGCGTTAATGTGCGTGAATGATTGGGAAGACGCTAATTATCGAATTCAACATAAATATGCCGAAATTGCATGTAATCAAGTTAGTGATATTTAATTTCATTACATTCATTAGAAAATTTTATTTTCATACCTTTATAATTTTTTAAAAAAAATTGGGAACGTAACAAGTTATTCGTGTACAATTTTAACTCCGTCTACTCGAAATTAAAGTAACAAGTCCCAAACCCGGATAGAGGAGGAAGGTTTATCTTTTTTTTTTAAATAAAAATGTTTTAATAAATGTATATTTATTATTTTAAAAATTATAAATGTTTTGGAAAATGTATATTTTAAAAAAAATAGAAAATGTGTTATGTGTATATATATATTTTTTGAATTTAAGATTTAGTTAATTAGTTATAATAGTGTTTAAAAAATGACGTCAAAAATGACGAGCCGTTGGGCACGAGCCGAGCTTGCCCAAAAACCAACGAGCTACGACACGAGCCAAGCTCATGTGAGTATGGGCCGAGCCGGCTCTACTCTGCCCATTGACACCACTACTCGAGAGGGATAAATTGAATACAATTGAAAAATTTGATCGAACACTACATTATGTTATGAATCTTAAATTAAAAATAAAAGTGATCAATAGATGAAATTGTTATACTTTAATATTCATCACATATTTGTTTCTTCAATTATCCATTGTTTGCAATCATTTTATATTTTCAATTAGTCAAAAGTAGTTAGAAAAAATAAACACAATCATCATAAATATTTACTTGTTTTTGTCAAATAGGAGTTAAAAAAATAGATTAAGTCCTAAAGTATAGTTTTCGTAGGAACGATATCCAAACTTAAAGATCCAATATACTATTTGTTACGATATCGTACACTTGTAATATAAAAAATACAACAATGAAAAATGAAATTAACCTCTCTAATCCTAACAAAAATCGCAACTAAACAGAACTGTTTTTAAACAAATTAAAAGCGTGTTCTCAAATAGCACCTTTACTTAAAACTGAATTTTGAAATTATTTGCTTGTTCCGATTAATCGGGACCCTCAATTCGAATCGAATCCAAACCAGAAAAAAATCATTTGTACAATCATTAAGGGAATATAAAAATTGTGGGCCCGTTAAATTGTAAAAATTATAATCTCTCACATTATGTAATGCCCCGAAAATTTTTATAGAATGTAATTTAATTTTTGTATGATATCTTCAAATGTTTTGAAAAGCTAAGGACTAAGATGGTATACATCGAATTTCAATTTTTAATTGGGTCATATTTTAGATTTTGACCGAGTAATGATAAGTATATGAATATTGGTCTCATTAGATAGATCGTATTTAATTATGCATTTTAGGCTCGAGAAAAAATTAATTTGGATTAACGGAGCCCAAATTATCTAAGTCGAAAGACTTTGTTTTTGTAGTGCATTTTGATGAAATTATTTAATGCATAATAAGGTGTGTGCACGTGTAGCTAATGAAGAAATTCTAGATTTGTTTTAATATTGTTTATTGGCATTGGTTTTGGGATTTGATAAGAAGGAAAATAATAATAAAGAAGAGGAGAGAGAGAGAGAGAGAGAGAGAGAAGAGGGGGAGGGGGGGGGGGTTAAATTGTTAAAAGAAGCCACGTGATGGGAAGGTAGTTGTTGGAGAATGAGTCAAATGGTCATCCATATATTTTGAATAGTATTCCCTACTTGCCACGTGTCCCATTAGTTGTTGGTGGAGAGATCTTATTTTACACGACGACGACGTGTGCTAGATAATGTCAATATTCTACACGAAGTCCAATATCCTTATACCACTTTTTTATGATATATCTTTGGAAGCAACAATATTTTCTACACCATATGCATGCACGAAAAACACAGCAATAGCAGAGAATAGAAAGAAAGTAAAGGAAACGTAGTTTTCTCTTATCTTCCAAATTAAAGCAAGTTAACAAGGTAGGAAAAGAGGTGCAGTTGAATTTTCTATCCCATTTAAATTATTTCTTCATGTTGATGATTTCATACTTATGAAGTTATGATGTGATATGAAATGATTATGATATGATATGAAATGATGATATGGCCATTCCGGTACAAATGATATGATATGATATGAGCTCTTACCGAATCTAAAGTTATGATGACGGTATGATAATTCTTGACACGTGTTTAAATTATTTTATTCATGTTGATAGATTATTGTACTCATGAAGTATGACGATATGATATTTTGACGCATGATTTTATATTTTAAATCGGGATTGCACCATATGTTTATGTCCTATTGAGTATTCCCATATATTCACCCTTTTTCCTACTCTTCACAGATTAGATCGGGTCGTTGGTTGGCGGGCGATGATGTGATTTCGTTGTGCCAAGATCTACTGGAATTTAATCAATCGAATCCAGTGTAACCTGCTTTGAATTTTTAATTTTAACAGTAACCTTAGTTTAATATTTTCTTTTGAAATCGATCATTTATTTAAAATTTGGAACATATTTATTTGGACATGTATTTTCGTATGATGATTTGAACCTGCTTATGATATTTGATGTTTACCATGCTATTTACATTTTCTGCATAAATAATTTCGTCAAGTTGGAATTTAAAACGTAGAGAAATTGATAACATTTCCTTGAGATATAATCTGCCTGACAAATTTGGAGGACTTGTCACTGTCTCTATATTGTTTAATAGGAAAGAGTAGAGCCTAACTTTTTACCTATCATTGTACTATTATATATGAAATGGGTTAAGTTTGTCTAGTCAATGAAATTAAATGGGGTCATAAGTCAATTGTGTGAAAGTTGTCAAAAAAATCAGATCTGCATGAATTCAACTTAGTGAACAGCCGTTTCGCCCACTGCCTTATGATTTATCCGTCCCCTGTAATAGGAAGACCATGCATGTTTATAATAATATTTAAATGAGCAGAATGCATTTTAATATGTTGTTAACTTTTATAAAAAAATAACGAGATTTTGACTCGTCGTCGTTCACAATAATTTATTAATGTTTAGACAGTATATTGATTTCTTGTAATCTTGTATGAAATTTAAATCTGGTCGCATGTCAATCGGTACATTTTAAGCCCTTGTTTGCCCCCCATTATATCACATTCCATTACATTAATTTTTTTTCTCTCTTCATCTCAACCGTCCATTCATCAAATAAAATAATAATACACACAAATCAAAAACTTTTCAACCACACATCTTCCATCAATTACTATTCTAAAAATTATCTACCCCCAAAAATTTAAATTAATGGGGGGCAAACAGGGGCTAAATAAAGCTTTTGATAACGATTCCTAATAAATTCTTTAAAATTTAAATCGTTACACATTAGGTGGAGCCTGCTAATTAGCCTCACCCATGTGAGAGATTGCCCTAATGATTGTACTCTGCTTGTTGATCCAAACAAAGCGTAGCTGCTAAGCAAAGCTTTGCCATCACATCACCCATTTAAAAACGAAAACTCGAGGGAGGGAGCGAAGAGGAGGAAGAAGAAGATCAAGTAAAATGGTGAGAGTGCTTTCAAACAAAATCCAAAAGGACGAATTAAAGCCTGGCGATCACATCTATTCTTGGAGAAATTTGTATATCTACGCTCATCACGGTCAATTCTCTTCTTCTATTTTCGACTCTTTTATTTCCAGAGCCCTTTTAAGTCAATTATATTGTTTATTTTGAGCATTGTTATACTAAAATTATGATTGTTGGGATTTTCTGTTATTTTGATCTCTTTGGCATTGATTAATTTGGCTGTTGTTGTACTCTAGATGAATGTTGAGTTTCTGAGCAAAAAATCAGAGAATAGGAAGGGAGCAATATAAGAGAATTGCAATTTCAATTTTAGTAGGAAGTGATGAAACGTCAGTGGATCATTCATGAAATCTTTTTAATTTTATGATTAAATTTTACTTTATCCTTAGGGTGTGTTTGAAACCCATTTTTTGAAGATAAAAATTTTTAGAATAGTGATTAACGTGAGAATGTGTGGTGGAAAAGTTATGAAAAGTTTTAGATTTGTGTAATATTATTTTATTGGAAGAATGTGTGGTTGAAATGAAGTAAGATAAAAAAATGAGAATGAGAATGAGGGAGAGAATATTTGTTATTGTAATAGGTGAACGACACAGAATAATATCTGAAGAAGGCTTATAGGAACTGCTGCTTGCATATCTAAGGCAATAGTGGACTTGGGAAATAGGTTGATGAAAGTAAAATCATAGACTTAAACCAAATCTGCAATTTAAACATGCAAACATAAATGATTGAGACTTGTAAGTCTAGACTCTCCTTTAGACATTTGCTCCCTCTAGTGCTCAGAGCATCAAGGAATTGACTGCTTAGATGGAACAAATTGTTGTTCCTAAGGAAGTTTAACCTATCTCCCACAAGAACAACCTACAAACTTAACTTTGAAGCAGAAATGAAAGAGCCTTTTGATAGGCTCATCTATGGCCATTTCAACATGGTTCATGACTTCTCCAAGAATGCTGCAACCTTTGAATAAAAAGTTGGAATTGTTTTGTGAAGATTTGACAATTCTGGAAAGAAAGGAATTTCATGAAAGGTCACATTTTTTGGGCCAATCTAAATGATAATGTTTTATGTTGAAAGGAGATCTGCTTGGGTCGGGATATTTTAGAGTGGACATATCATATAGGCTTTTCGCGAAATAGTCATCACCCATGGGCTTCTTAAGTTAAATAATTTTCCCTTCTTCCCTTTCTCAGAGACAAAAGCTGGAAGCAAGATCAATGCTTGATTTTTTGTGTGTACTCATAGTTAATGACAAATTTTTGGTATATGATCTTATCATGGGAAATAGCGTTCAAGGGTCACAAAGTCTATGATAATTGGAACCATAGCCTTTGTAATACCTTAGGCAGTCCCACATTCAAAATCATCATCATGTTGTTCCAAAAGAGTGGTTAATTAGGCTTTTTAGGATCAATTATTAACAAGATAAGAGAGCATGAAGAATCGAGTGTGTTAGATGAAATGAAGAAGTCATAAATGGAGATTCTATGTGATAGGAAAGTACTGTTAAGGTTAAGAGATAAGTTCTACGAAGTGGTTATTGTACCTACTATGCTTTATGGTACTAGATGTTGGGTCATTGAAGGAGAAAATGTCTAAAAGATGAAACATGGTGTAATGTGGATGTTAAGATAGATGTGTGATCATATTACAATGGATAAGATGAAGAAATGAGAATACAAGACACCAAGTGAAGATGAGACCAATTACAGGTAAATTAAAGGAGAGACTATCTAGCCATTTATGTTGTCAATACATGTCTTGCACAGAAAGAGGAACTTCTGTTCGTAAAAGTGATCTGATCCTAGTAGAACAAGTTACAAAAGCGGAAGGGAAAAAACAAAATTTGCATGGCTTGTTTTGGTTTTGAATGATATTATTGCATTGGATCTTTCCGTAGATGAAGCAATGGACCAAATGGCTTGGCAAGAACATATCCATATACCAAATCCAAAATTACTTGAAATTGTCGCAAGCAATCCCAGTCTAAATAGTACATCATATATGAGCTTAAGACTGTAACTTAGTACTCTTGTGGGGGTAAAACACACACACACACACTTTGATGGACACTATAATGATGTATAGTTATAACAGTTCTATTTTCTTTCACAAAAGTATTGAGGTAGAGAGATAGGGGTGAGTAAATCATGAACAGTATGACAAATATGTACAACTCTACAATTTTTTGAGAAGTGTTTAATCATGATTAGTGGGGTAAGATTTCACATTGTTTCAGAATAGCCTCAAAAGCAATACAAGCAGGGAACTAGGGGTGAGTGAGCTTTGTGAATTCTTGAAGTAGGGAGCAAGTTTAGAATGAGATTTTGGTATGTGCAAGTAATTATGTGTAGATAACTAACTAAGAAGAACTTATCATATCTGTCGGAGTTGAATCCAATCATATGAATTATGAACTAAATCAAATCAAGCATGAGAAATCGATTCAGTTTAATTAAAAGGCAAAGTTTGATTGTTTGCTACATGGTAAGGTATTCAATTAAGCCCTTGTTTGGGCTCCATTTTTGTGGAAATGCATTTTTCTTTCTTATTTTCAACCACTCATTCTCTAATAAAATAATATTACATGTAACTCCAAAAACTTTTTCTTATTTTTAACCACATATTGTCCTAAAAATAACTATTTCAAAATATATTTTTCCCTAAAACCTATTTTTAAGGGAACCCAAATAAGGGCTAAATGATTCGTGTTTAACACTTCTAATTTTCAGCTGAAATAGGATTTGATATGGCACTAGAAAAGATCTAAAAGAAAATTTAATAAGGATTAGGATCACTGGTCTTTGAATCTGTACAAGACAATTGCCAAGAAGAAATTTAAATCAAGTCTAATTTCACGAAGTGGTTCAACTTAAATTAATTGAATGACAAATGGGGAACAAGATCAGCATTTGTAACTATGTGGATTTTAATATATTTCAAGTACTGCTAATGGCCATAATAGGTACATTTTATTCAGATACTATGGGGACAATTGAAGTATGTAATTTGGAAGTGACGGATGAGGAATGGTAATGTGATTGCAACAATTATAGTCAGTAAACTATTTTTCTTGAAATCTCATACTATGTCCAGTACAGTAAGTAATTTCCTGACTTTTGGTGGACAACAAACAATACATACTGCTAGGGGCATTATTCAAGGTTTCATCAATATACGTTACACAAATCATTCACTTGTAAATATTTGATACCCCTATAAAAATTGATTTACGAGTGTGTATTAAAGGTAGAATTCACAATGAATTTGGAAAATGCTTTGATGTAGGATGTGGTTATATATATCTTATTGATTTACTTGTTGATTAGAAATGACATACATGGTAATTACAGATGATTATATAATGTCAAAGTGGTTGTAGGGTGATGAGTCACGAGGATGATCGGCAATAAAAACGAAAACTAAGGGGATGTTTGATTCACAGTTTTTAATTTTGTAAAACATTGAAAACTTGTTTGATTTTGTATTTTGAAAACAAAATTAAATTTATAACATAAAACTCAACATATTTTTGACATTTTGAGTGTTTTTTAATGAAAATACTAGAAGTACTCAAAACACGAGAAAAAAAGTAATCCAATTCTCCTTCCAGTAAAAAATGAAAACCTACCCCAAGGTAAAATAAAATTAAAGAAAATTAAAATAAATATTAAAAAAGACACCTTCCCAAGCCCCGCCCTACCCCCTGCCAAACACTTTCCACCCTTTGTACCCAACCGGCCAACCCCCTCCCACTACCATCCCTACCTTACTACACTGCCAACACCACCACTACCACCTTCTCTGATTTTTCTACGACCTGCAATATAATGCCTGAAATCACAATCTCAATCGAACTTAAAATTTCAGAACCCAATTTCAAAGCAAAAATTAGAAGTTGCAAAAATGGCGACAACCATAATACTCCAGAGGTGGTGGTGTAGCATAAAATTGGGTTATGCTATTCTCAGTTCACATCATTATTTTTCTTTTTTTATTTCCTATTTTTTGTCAAGTCAATTTATTATTTGTTTATATTTTATTTTTAAAGCGAGAAAAAAAGTACTATATATATATCTTCTATATATTAAAAGTGGCTATATAACGGAATTTCTTGTTTTTAACGGAAAAACTAAGGGAATTTATTGTTTTAACGGACTATGTAACGGAATTTCTTGTTTTAAACGGGCAGCTGCACTTTCCTTCAGTGTTTTTATCATAATTTTGTATTCCGATATCCGATTGAGGCGATTCAAAATGCGTTGGAAAGCTAATTCGTCTGGCTACAACTTTGATTCAGATATCATTTTCCTATTCGATCACTTTCTATGCCAAAAATAGGTCTCAATATGAGACTAAAACATCGGAGCATAACTTTTCGGTTGGAAATTGATTTGTGATCATCTTTTGACTAAATTTGATTCAATTGACGTCTTCCTTTATCCAATTGACTCCGAGCACTCTCAAATCTTCATCGTGAGGTTCGGCACAACTTTTAAGTATTTACATTTTAGTCTCCGAACTTTGGATCCCTTACAATTTAGCCATTTCTCCAAATTTGTCAACTTTTGCTTATTTTCTTCAATCTCACCAATTTACATCACAATATCAAAATCACACATCTAATTATTTATCAATGACATAAACATTACATCATTAATTATTTAATTAACCAAAAAAATTATATCTTTATTAATAACAAATTAATTCTTAAACAAAACTATTAAATATAAACTAGGCAAACGTGCATTCCATGTTGCTTGCACCTAATATGTGTGTGTGTGTGTGTATATATATATATATATATATATATATATAACTTGATAATGTATTAGAACAAAATTGTCCCATTTTACTAAATAATCAAATTCATTGAATAAAATGACATATAATAATTTCTAAAAATTCCAAATTAAATGAGTTTTCCACAGTTTGTTTTGAGAAATAGTTTTTGAGAATGAAAAACCAAACGCATTTTCTGTAATCTTAAAACACACCTTCACAACTGAAAATTGAAACGCAAACCAAAATGAAGTGTTTCTTAATAAATTTGGAGCTGACTACATTAATCTTTTTTCTTCACAATACACTCTATGTGATCTATTGTACAGGGGCTTGAGTTTGGGCATGAAATTCATGGGTGTTAGTTTTTCATTTGCATTATTTTCTCTCATATTGAATAACAGATTTTCCTTATTCATGTATACAGGATTTTGTTGAACTACATTACATCTGTGCATGCCAATTTTATTTGTTTAATTTTATTCTTCTTGATTTTTTTTAATTTTTTATTTATTTGTTTATTATTATTTTTTTCCTGATTCGTAGATGGTGTTACAAAATTAAATATAGGTCCTATTGCTTCTGTGCACGACACTGCTATTACTATTTCTTGGAGTGCATAATGATTTTCAACTTTTTGAGACTCCTGGATGAATTTTTTGTCAAAATTTGATAATGACTACCAGTTGGAGGTGTACTTATTTTATATCGTTTTATTCTGTTTTTTCTTCATTTGAAAATTTTGGTTTCATCGAGAACTTTGGTCAAAGGTTTTGCGAGCCTTTTCTTTGAATTTAATTTAGCAATTTCTTTTGGTATGGCATTGGTTAGTGAACTATGGAAAAGGCTGATGTTATAGGTCTATATTGAACCAATAATCAATTCTCAGTGGAGAGGAAGAGCATGCAACAGTCACATTCGGGTGCATAAACTGAATATCTGACTCTCTCAAGACAAGGGCATCCTTGCCCTAATCTAGCTTCAAACTTGAGCCCTTGCTTTGATGTTCAATTGATCTTGTTATCTAACTTTGAGTTTCAGTGTTTATTCCAATAGGATATGCAATAAAAATGAAAATGGATATTTTGATTGTACATTGTTCTCTTTTAATATTTTAGGAAGTAATGTATCTTTATGGTGCACCTTTTTCTTTTATTACTCTTTATACATCAAGATTTGCTTCTTGAATTAGACTACTCTTAACTTTTGGCTATCTATAGTAAACTTTATTGCCTAGAAACCAACTTAACTGCTATGTATTTCGTTCAACATCAGGAATATATGTTGGGAATGGAATTGTGATCCATTTCACTCGGGGACCGGGTCAGGAGACTGGGACAGGAACGGTGTTAGATCGTTTCATTTTCAGCTCGTTTCCATCCGATCCCTCCAAGACCCCATGCCCAATATGTGGTGATCAGTCAAAGTCTGATGGTGTCATCTCTTCTTGCCTGGAATGCTTTCTTTATGGTGGTGAGCTATATCTGTTTCAGTATGGTATCTCACCAGCAATGTTTCTTGCCAAAGCTCGTGGCGGAACGTGTACTCTTGCCCGTTCCGATCCAACTGAAGATGTCCTTCACCGTGCTGAATATCTTCTTCAGAATGGTTTTGGTGCCTACAATGCTTTCAAGAACAACTGTGAGGATTTTGCAATATACTGCAAAACAGGTTTGATTGTCTTCACAAGAGTTAGTGTTGGCCGGAGTGGGCAGGCAGGATCTTATTTAGCTGCTTTTGATGCCATTGCCTCATCTCCACTTCACTTTTTGACTACTGGCTTTGCCGGCCTTGCAGCAGGATGTGGCATTTATTGTATTAGTCGAATTATGTCCGATATTGGAGTACGACGTGATGTCAGGAAAATCCCTGTTGAGAGGCTTGTTACCCACTCCCGCTGAGATAAGTCTGAAGCAGCTACTGAGACCCCGAAGGAAGATTAATCTTCTGAAACTGGAAGTGACTTTTATGGTTGGCCAATTCGCTCCCCTAATTATTTTGATCGCCATTCGCCAGGGATAATTTATTTAAACATTATACTGCAGGCTTTCCTGTTAAATGTTACTACGGTTCCGTCTCCGTATCTTTTTTATGTTTGTGGAAATGTCATCATGGTGTGTGAAAAACTAGTCCTCATTGGTGTACGTGGAGTTGCATTTATGTAAACTGGTCCTCAGAGTAACCTTGTTTATTTTTCCTTTTTTCGTGATGGTCCTTTTGTTCTTCATTCGGGTTTTGATATTTCCTTGCATTGTTTGTCTGTCCTCATTGTATATAAAATACAAAACTCATGGAAAATTTCACTAAATATGTCCATAGCAAAATTTTAGGTTGTTTATTTTGCATTTTAACATTTCTACACGTGAAATGATTGAAAATCACTGGACAGTATATACCCCAAAATTGAAGCTTAAAATCTTTAAAGCTAAAAATGGCTACGCTTCAATAATAAAATCCAACACATAATCGACATAAAGTTAACTGTTAACACAACTTCAACGCAAATTATTAAATGTCAAAGGAGACTGAACTAATCATGTGGTCGGGCTTGAGATCCTTGGACATCTCGTGTCTCTCACTACCCTTGTCCTCTCTATAAAATTCCTTAATCTAGAAGGATTCAACAACCACAATCCAAATGTTATTCTACTACAACAATTCTACAGTTTCAACAAAGCTTTATTGTCCAACTTTCAGAAGACTCACGTCCTTTAGCCTTTAGGATTCTTAAAACAAATAAAACATCAAAGTCACCTAATCATATCAAGATTGCACTGCCAACTCTAAAAATATAAATACAGTTCCTCCATTCATTATTCAGGTACGCTTTTATATTGATTCACTTTATAAACGCATGCTTATATTTCCCCTTTCACTAACTTAAATATCGGAGGGGCGGCGATGACACACATCGATACCTTTTGTTTCAGGTTCTAGAGGTCTTGTTCATGCTCAAGCTTTGTCATTGTTAAGAGATAAAAATCTCACATCGAATAAAGATGAAAACGTAGAACAATTATAAATGTTTAGGTTACTCTTCCTAATAAAATTGATATTTTAAGATGGAACTCCAATTTTTAATATGGTATCAGAGTCCATTAAGCTCAAATAAATAATTCGATCCGATTAAGACTCAAAAAATGAGCACACGGATTTCAAGATTGATTTGCTCAAATAAGCCAACATCTTGCTAGAGCATGTTAAGGGATAAAAATCACACAACGAATAAAGATGAAAATATAGACCAATTTTTAGTATTTGGGCTACTCCTTTAATAAGGTTGATCTTTTAAGATTGACCCCCAATTTTTAACAGTCATCAAGCTCGGGTGTCCATTACTCAAGCTTTGTCATTGGGCTCGAGTTACATAAGTTCTGTTTGTGCTCAAACTCTGTCATTGGGCTCAGGTTGCAAAAATCAGATTCATGCATATTCCTAGTCATCAAGCTCGAGTATTCACAGGTGAAATTTTTTTTTTATAGAATCACTATCCGCAAACAATCCATTTAAAGAAATAAAATAAACAAAATCAAACACAAAAATCTCATGAACACTCGACCTCTGAACAACTATCAAGAAACAAATGAGTCCAAGAGCGACGCAAGCCACTTGACTCCACTCAGGTGAAAGAATTCTTAGCACAACGAAGGAAGAATGTCCTTTGACTCTATCTGCATGATAAAGAAAGAGCCCAGACAAGACAAAGTCACTTGGATCTTCTCCACCTCACTTTACCAATCGAGACAATGTCTCTTGGCTCTAGACAACTTAGCTTATGACAAAGTCTAAGAATAAATAACTAGCGGCGGCAAAAAGGCTCGGGAGCTCGGACGGCTCGGGCTCGGCTCGGAAAAAGCCCGAGCCCCACTTTAGGGCATTGGCCCGTGCCAGATTTAAAAAAAAAAAAAAAAATTTTGAATTCAAAAAAAAATGCAGATTTATTTTTAAAAAAAAATTTGAATTTCAAAAAAATTTGAATTTTTGAATTTAGTAGCTGCCTTTGAGGCACAGATTAGGCAGCTACATTGTGCAGACAGCTACTGTATCTGCGTGCATGCAGCTATTTTTAGCTGCCTGCACGCTATTGTTGCATGCACGTTATAAAAAAGTGATTCGTAAAAATTTTTCTATTGAATTGTCTTGTCAAAAATTTGAATTTGTAAATTAAATATAGTTAAAACGAATATATTTTTTTGTTTATAAATACGAGAAAAATTTTACAAATTCATATCAATCAATCTCAAATTTCTTTACGCAATATTTCAATATTATACTCTCAAATTTCTTTACGTAATATTCAGTATTTTACTCTCCAATTTCTTTTATTCTATTTTTTTACTATAATACTTACACATGGATTTTACTAGTGATGAGATTAATCAGTTTAGAGGTAATTCGAGTACTCCATTGGGGTACGATGCATCTCAAAATGTTCCAATTGATTTGGAAGATATCGAAGAGGAGGAAGTAGTCGAGGTTAAAAGGTCGAAAAAAGAGTCTGCGGATTGTTGGCAACATATGACTCGTAAAAAAGTTGGGGTTCAAAATGGAGTTGATATTTGGAAAGCATGTTGCAATTGTTGTAGTAAAGAACTTAGTTGGAAGCCTAGTTCGAGCACATCGCATTTAAATAGACACATATTAAGAAGTTGCAAAGCGAAACTAGTCAGGTTTGACCCGAAACAAACCTAACTAGCATTTATCGGTTCCAGTTCTACTCTTTCCACTTTTGTATATTCACAAGAAAGATTTCGTGAAGGAATGGCTACATACGTGGCTGCAGCAGAGATGCCGCTAACGATGATCGAGTCAACACACTTTACTCGTCTTGTACAGAATTATCTCCAACCCAGGTATCATTCTTATTGTAGAAATACTATTCGTTCTGATACTATAAAATTATATAACAAAAGAAAACAAACTGCTATTGAAAGTCTAAAAACTTTTAATTTTGTTATATCATTTACTTCTGATTTATGAACCGGTGTTAATAAAAGATGTTATATTGCTGCTACAGCTTATTACATTGATCATCTATGGATTATGCATAAAAGAATTATTGCATTCAGATGTGTAGAATATCCTCATAATGCGACTAACATATACATGGTTTTAAAAGATATTATATAAGAATATGGTATGCAAGAAATGGTTCGAAATTTTACTTTTGATAATGCTAGTGTAAACAAAGTTGTTGTCGAAAAATTTATTAATGATTTGAACCCTACATTTGGAGGTTTATTTTTTCATCAACGTTGTGTATGCCACATTATTAATTTGATTGTAAAAGATGGATTAGAGCATATAAAATCACCGTTGGATAAAATTAGGCAAGCAATTAATTTTATTACTATATCACCAGCAAGAAAGCAAGCATTTAACAGTTTATGTGCAGAGTATGGCTTAGAAGAGAAATCATTTGTCGCTGATGTATCACATAGATGGAACTCTACATATCTTATGTTATACTCGTGTGAAAATTATGATAAAGTTATTTCAATTTATTATAATGGTAGACATACATATGGACTCGAACATAATTTGGAAGATTGGGAATGGAATCTTACATTTATCGTTAAAACATTTTTAAAACCTTTTTTCGAAGCCATAAAAGAATGTAGCGGTGTTTATTACCCTACATCTTCACTTGTTTTACAACACTTTTTCTATTTTGCACAAGCATTTCAAAAACATAAGAATTTCCCAATTTTTGTTGATGTAATTTATTCTATGGAGGCAAAATTTCGTAAATATTGGGAAGAGATACCCTCGTTATTTTTATTAGCTTCAGTGATGGACCCTCAACTTAATTTTACTGGCATAAAAACTATTATAAAGGGGATTTCAAATTTCATGAATATACAATTATCACGTGTGCATATAGAATCAATGTTATGTGAAATGTATAACTATTACGCTGAAAAAGAAGGTCAGTGTAGTTCTACAACCCAAAGTTCATTTTCAAGAAACACTTCAACAAATGCAGATAATATATGGAGTTATTTAGAGACCAATACTAGTGTTCCTTCATTTAGTTCTAGTTCGTCAATATCTAGAGCAATAGATGTAAGTGGTACAAATCTTGAAATTCCCTCCGAGTTAGCTAGGTATATGTGCGTGGACGTTTGTAGTATGTTACAACCACAAGAATTACAAGAATTTAGTCTTTTATCATGGTGGAGGTGTAACGAAAGGCAGTATCTAATTCTATCGAAAATTGCTCGCGATCTACTAACACCGCCGGTGTCTATAGTAGCATCGGAGGCTGCATTTAGTTTAGGTGGTCGAGTTTTATGTGACGAACGATCAAAACTAAAAGAAGATATATTGGAGGCTTTAATATATTTGAAGGACTGGGAATGTAACGATTTACGTCTTCAAGAACAAGTTGATAGTATAATGGCCGATGAGTTACAGCAGATTAAAGCATAAGATATTGTAAGTTTTTAAATTATTTAGTTTAAAATACGTAATTTTTAATATTTTTTGTTTCAAGAAAAAATTGTATACGAAATATTTTATTCGTGTACAATTTTAACTCCGCTTACATAATTGTAGCCGGTCCCAAGCCCGGATAAAGGAAGAGGGTTTTTAACTATTTCATAAATTTTTTAATTTATAACACGCATAAAATGTACAATTTTTTTTCCAAAAAATGCAGATTTTACGAAAAAAAAAACCGAGCTGCTCGGCCCGCTAAGGCTCGGGCCGAAAGCTCGGGCCCACTAAGGCTCGGGTCCAAAAAAGCTTGGGCTCGGCCCGAGTTTTTTTTTTTCCGGCTCGACTCGTTGACATAGCTATAAATAACTAAACCCATCGCTCATGCACAACATGACTCAATCCCACAAGAAATCCCTCATTTACCATGTAAAGCACAATTTCGTTCGATCACTAGTACAAGGGTCATTGGTATTGTTTCATTCTGCCTCATCATTGTTCCAAGTAGACAAGGGTATAATAAACCTTAAGCCTACCACTCAAAAAAGCGAGTCGCATATAGCCCCAAATCACTTGGTCAAGTGTCAATACAATTCTTGGCCAGGACTTGAATGCGGATTGCACAGCTCACCCAAAAGTCCAACCGACAAGCAAAATTATAAACACTCTGCGAGTTTTATGACAATAACATGAGAAACCTCTCCTCTTAACATGAGTTTCTCATTTGATCTTTCTTCTTATACTTCTATATTTGTTTCTTAATTGTATTTTACATTTAGATTTACATTATAATAATTTGTTTTTTATTTTAAAAAGTTAAATAACTTTTATCTTTTTCTACGGAATGATTTCAACTTAATCATATTTTTATAAATTTTTATTTCTTGTTAAAAATGAACAAATTAAAATTCATCTAAAATATATATATAATATATTAAATATCACATCAAATGAGAATTATTTTTTTAGACAATTCTAGCCCTACTACAATTAGATTATTTCAATAATATATTTATTTTCATTTTTCAATATGTATTTCATTGAAGTTAATTATTATACATGTACATAAATAAATAATTGAATTGTATTATAATAATCAAATACATTCATGAACATGGAATTTAATTAATTTGAATCAATGAATATAGAAAATGAATAATTTATATACATTTAGACAAATGGTGTTTACGTGAACCAACGTGGAGTTGAATTAATTTGAATTAATAGATATAAAAAAAAATTATATACATTTAGACAAAGGGTGTTATATCATAAATCAAATGAATAATACTGAAAATAAATAAGTATACATAAATTTGAATAATTTATCTACTTTTAGAGTAATTGAATAGACCTGAAATTACATGTACTTTAATAATTTATTTAATCCTATAATAATTGAATAGCCCCCAAAATATATAAAGTGTAAACAAACTTGAAGGCTTAGTGTGATATTTAATATAACTATAAATAAATGTTAGTTACAATACATACACATACATCAATAATTAAATTGTAGTATTTCTATAGTGATTGAATAGCTCTCAAAATATATAAAGTGTACATGAACGTTGTTGACATCCAACCTCTGAGGTCGTTAAGTACAATTTGTTGAAAGCATTAAGGTCATGCTAATGTAAACGTGGATATTTGAGATCAACTCGTATTAAGTTATTGCTAAGGTTTGAGGGGACATAATGATTGAAAATTCCTTATACATTGTACAAATAGTCAATCAACAACTGACATTTGAGAGGTCTTATATCAGCGCCTGCTAATTCCACCAATCACATGCCTTAGCTTCATTCCCTAAGTAGTTCATTAATTGCTAGAGACCACATGTAAGGTTAACTTATGATGATCTGACAAGCCGAGCTTCATAACCAATCCAAACATGCCAATGATGTACTTTCTCAGCTCGGTAGTGTAGCTGATAAGACAAGAAAATAAAGAATGCATGTGAACATTTCCCTATAAAAGGAAGGATGAGAGAGTTGGGAAAAAAAGGGAAAAACACTTGCAGTTACAATTATAACTTGCAAATCTCTGTCAGTAAAATTCTCATTTACGTTTTAAGTTGACTTGAATCTTGTTCATACAATTTTCGACGTCAATAGTTTGGCGCTGGAAAGAGGGCCCTAACTTGTAAAAGCAACCCCTTCTCTCCACAAAAATACCATCATGGATGATTTTTTAGCATCTGAAAGTCAATCACATACTCGTCCTAAACAAACCTACAATCCACAAAATATTGGAAGAGACTGAGGTCAAAACGAAGCTGTTGATCCTCGAATGATCATGATGGGATAAGCCATTGAAAAGTTGACAAATGTAGTCAATAGGTTAGAACAAAACCAAACTCACGTTCCACCACCAGACATTGAGGTGGAATCCCCACACAGGGAGAGAACCAGTCAACTTTCCACTAGAAGGACTCTCCAATTCTCAGGAGAAAAATCTTCCAAAAGTTGAACTGAAGAGATCAGGAGCTCTCCTGTAACAGTAAAACCAGTTGCTAGGAAAGCTAGCAACGTGTTTGATAGACTGGGCTCTCAGTACTCCCTCACACCTTGGAGTAAACATGCTGAACCCAATGTTAAACGAACATTAGAACAACCGGAGCTTAAAATGAGTGCCTTGAAAAAATGCATTGTTGATTTGGAAGCTAGGGACAAAGGAAACATGGATGAATATCTCACCAAACTCCATTCTCCCTTCACTGAAGATATCCTTGCTGAATCTTTGCCTGAAAAGTTGAAGATGCCACAACTGATCGGGTACGAAGGAGAAAGGGATCCTTTCGGCCATTTGGACAAGTACAATTCCTGGATGGAACTGCAAGGAGCAGGAGATGCCATAATGTGTCGTGCTTTTCCATTAACCTTGGGAGACAAAGCCAAAAGATTGTTTAGAAGGCTATATCAATCAAAGATCCATAAGAAATTGGAATGACCTTGCCACAGCATTTCTGGCCCAGTTCATGGGTTCTAAAGCAAAAATTACGCCGAAGGAGCCCTTGGTCAGCATTAAGCAAGGAAAAACTGAATTGCTTAAAAGTTACCTTAGTAGATTCAATAAGCAGCCCATGGAGGTTGAGAAGATCTCTGATGATGATGCACTTATGGCAGTTCTTTCTGGGCTAAGGCCTAGAATGAGGTTTTGGTGATCTGTACATGAGGATAGACCTCGGACGTACCATTAGTTTCTGAGTCGAGCTGAAAACATATAAGTACTGAGGAACTCAAGGTAAATCCACTATCCTCACATCAAGCAAATGAGAAAAAAGTGGATAAAGATTTCAATCGTGAAAGGAGAAAAGATAGGAGGGATTGAAGTCGTCCTAAGTCTTATCCGAATAGATTCTACAAATATCATCCATTAAATACCACCCTGGCGGAAGTTTTCTTATAAGCCGAAGAAAAAAAACCATTTCGTAGACTCCTACCTCAAAAAAGGACTTTGCAGGGAAAAAATCAAGGGAGGTACTGCCGACACCACAAGAAAACAGGACATAATACTGATAATTGTAGAAATCTAAAGGAATAAGTGGAATCTTAATTCGACAAGGTCATCTGCAAAAAATTGTGGGTAAACCTAGAGAGACGAACCAAGCTGGCAATTGACAACCAATCAACAAGAAACATGTCAGCAAGTTTAGCCAGGTCTTCAAGCTCGAGATCCTTTACCCTGAGCTGAGATCAGAACTCTAGTAAGTAGTAATCAATGCCTTGAAAGATCCAAAAGAGTAAGGCGCAGGCAAACATGCGACGCCCATATCTAGCAAAATTATAATGTGGGATTACCAGAGTCTGACACTAAGACTACGTCATACTCAGAATGGTATGGATTTTCGGAAGAAGATTCATACGGGATTTTGCAGGACCAAAGTGATGCACTGGTACAAGTGCATCGGACTCTAATGGATAATGGGAGTTTAGTGTACAAGTGCATCGGACTCTAATGGATAATGGGAGTTTAGTCAATATGTTGTACTCCCGAACTTTAGAAAAAATGGGAATCCAAGAACTTTAGGAGGTTGCAAAGGTTTTCTGGTGATCCTATTGAAGCTCGACGTCAGATCGTTCTAATTGTAGAGTTAGGCGAGGTCCCTTGCCGAAGAAGAATCTTAGTAGATTTTATTGTTGTTGACCTTCCTTCCAATTATAATGGCATATTGGGGAGACCCATATTGCACGAATTGCAAGTCACGACCTCAATATATCATTATTGTATAAAGTTTTTTACTCCAAATAGAGTTGGCATAGTACGTGGAAACCAAGCCAAGGCGAGAGCTTGCAACATTGATCTACCTAGTCCTTAGATCCAAATGTTGAGGAGCCAACAAAATGATCGAGCAAAGGAGGCAAGGTTTAAAAGACCCATTGTTGCGGACCTCTCTGAGATCGGTATTACTGAGAAGTGCCACATAAATGTGACGAATGATCAACTTTCATTTGAAGAAAAGGAAGCAGATCCGTGTCCCTATCCTGGAATCATGGTAATCTCAATACCCGTAGCAGGAGTTATCATTCCCAAAGTTTTAGTTGATACGGGGAAGCTCTCTCAACATACTTTATGTTAACACAACTAGAATGGTTGGGAATTATATTGAATTTTCTACAACTATATCCGAACATGGTTTTAGGACTCAATAGGGCCCTCACCAAAGTAAAAGGGTTGATCAAGCTCTCTGTTGAGGTAGGTAAAGCTCCATGCCGAGCTAAATTGAATGCATAGTTTGTAGTGTTTCATTCTAATTCACCCTATGACGCCATTATAGGGCATCTTCTGTTATTTAATCTCAGATCAATTATGTCAATGTACCATTATTCTCTCAAATTTTCCACACCTCATGGCGTAGGACAAGTTAAGGGAAATAGAGACATTGATGAGAAATGTCGGATGAAGATTCGTCTAGCAAAGAAGGATGTACATGTTCCTCCAGAAGTTCATATGGTATATCTGATCGAATCCAATCTTAGCTCATTAGACCCATGTGTAAGAGTAAAAGGGGGAAAAGTTGGATAAAGTGAAGGTCGGACCAGACGATCCTCTAAAAGAACTCAAAATAGGCCACGAACTTCAACCACCCCTCCGAGGTCAGATCATTAAGTTCCTTCAACAGAACCTCGATGATTTCACTTGGAATCATTTAGACATGAAAGGAATTGATCCAGGAATCATGTACCACAGGTTGGGTATCGATCCAATGGTGAGACCTAGATAGCAACGACGTCAACCTCTGAATCCAGAAAGATACGAGGCCTTAAACAAAGAGATGCAAAAGTTACGTTGCTAACCTAGTTCCTGTAAAGAAAAAAAATGAAAATTGGAGAATGTGCACCGATCTAAATAAAGCATGTCCTAAGGACAGCTTTCCACTACCAAGGACAGATCGAATGGTAGATGCAACAGTAGGACACGAGTTGCTTAGTTTTATGGATGCATACTCAGGGTATAATCAAGTTCTTATGTATGAACCGGACCAGGAACACACGCTTTCATCACTGACCAAGGTCTTTACTTTTACAAAATGATGTTTTTTGGTCTCAAAAACGCTGGAGCCACCTACCAATGTCTGGTCAATTCCAAGTTTACCAAGTGATATGTTAGTAAAGAGTGCGGATGCTAGGAACCATTGACAACGTCTTGCTGAAATGTTCGAAATCCTGAGAAAATACGGGATGAAGTTAAACCCATACAAATGTGCTTTAGGTGTGAGCTCAGGAAAATTCCTGGGTTATCTAGTGAATTGTTGGATAATCGAAGCAAATTCGGAAAAGATACGACCTATCATTGAAATGCACGCCCTAACAAAGCCCAAAGAGGTTCAAAGTTTGACTGAATGAGTAGCTGCCCCCTCAGTTGTTTTATGTCAAAGTCGACTAATAAATGCAAACCTTTCTTCAATGTCTTACGAGGAGGGAAGAAGTTTGAATGGACTCCTGAATGCTAGCTCGCCTTTGATGAATTAAAACAACAATTGGCGTAGCCACCGATGCTATCAAAACCAAAAGCATGAGAAATTCTGATTATATATCTTGCAGTGTCTGAACATGCTATTAGTGCTATTCTAGCTAAAGATGAGGAAGGAATACAACATCCTGTTTACTATGTAAGAAAAGCTCTTCATGAAGCCGAGCTCCGTTATTCTCCCTTAGAGAAATTGGTTTATGTTGTGGTTATGGCAATAAGGAAATTGAGGCCATACTTTTGGAACACCCAATTGATATCTTAACTAATTACCCGTTAAAGCAAATTTTACAAAAGCCTAATACTTCAGGACGGGTGGTTAAATGGACAGTATAGCTTGTGCAGTTCGATATAAGATACAAGCACCACGCCTCTGTTAAGGGCCAAGCTCTACTGGAGCTCGATCAGGAGCTAGAGTTGTCTTGATTAGTCCGAATCTCCAGTTATTCTGCGAAGCATTACTATTTGACTTCAAAGCCTTTAACAATGAAGTTGAATACGAGGCACTTATAACAGGGTGAGAATGGTGAAAGAAATTAGGGTTACTCATTTGATAGTCTACAACGACTCACAATTCGTGGCTAATCAAGTCAACGAATCTTACCAAACTAAAGAAGAAAGGAAGAACAACTATCTTCAAGTTGTCAAGCAAGAGTTCAAAAATTTCCAAACTGTGCTAGTCAAACGAATTCTCTGAACTCAAAATGGTCATGTTGACACCTTAGCTCGACTGGCAATAAGTGAAGGAATAGAGGAGTTTGACAACATTCCTATAGGAAGGATTTCTCATCTTGCCAATGAAAGATTGGAAACTGTTTCTATGATGATTGATCCCAAGCCTACATGGATGGATAAAATTAGTTCCTACCTGAAGACGGGGTCATGTCCAGAAGATCCCATTGAGGCGAGAAAACTTCGGATGAGGTCAGCGAGGTATACATTGATTGACCATCTTCTCTGTAAACGAGGATATTTCGTGCCTTTTTTGAGATGCTTGAATGAAGAGGAGACACTTTATGCTTTGTAAGAAATATAGAAATGAGTGTTTGGAAATCATTCTGGTGGGCAATCACTGTTTCATAAAATAGTGCGACAATGATACTTTTGGCCCACTATGAGGAATGACGCATTGGAATTTGCTAGAAAATGTGATAAATGTCAACGTTTCACTTCTCACATAAAGCTCCCACCAGAAGAGTTGAATTGTGTAATGGTTCATTGGCCCTTCTCCAAGTAAAGGTTTGATCTATTTGGTCTCATGCCTACTGGAAAAGGAGGAACAAAGTTTGCAATTTTTGTAGTGGATTAATTCACTAAATGGGTGGAGGCTAAACCCCTTACTAAGATTACCGAGCAAAAGACTACCGACTTCATATGGAAGTCCATTGTGTGCAGATTTGGAATACCTCATTCCATTGTAACTGACAATGGAAAGCAATTTGACAATATTTGCTTTGCTAATTTTTCATTTGTCACTTCGAATGCTTGCGTCTTTTAGCAAAATTAATTTTAACCATTAGATCACATCATTCATATTTAATAGTGTAGATTGCCCCTTATCAAAAGGTCACGTCCATTCAAGCGTCTACTAGTTTAGAACGGGATTTTATGGAAAAGTTGAAATTTTTAGATAAAGAGAAGATACATATTGTATTAGAACGACGAGGATAACAAAAATGTATGACATATAGAACTAGTGACAAATGTGGGGAAGACTGGGCCGGGCTGTAGCCCGGTTCAGTCCCCAGCCCACTGAATTTTTTAGGTAGAAAAATTTTACGTAAAAAAAAAAATCATGTGTAATTTTTTTTTTTTTACGTATTAGTCTGGTCTGTAATCCATTCATGTATAGAACAGTAGTATCAAGCAGTCTGACACACATGAACATCATTATATCTTCATGTTTCAGGTATTTACTATCAATTATTAACAAGAATGGAGAATTTGAGGAGTGAGTAGGTTAGATGGAATGGAGAAGTACTATGTTTTACGGTACTAGATGTTGTGTCATTAAAGTAAAAAATGATGAACGTAGCAGAATGAGGATGACAAGTTAAATGTGTGATCATATTATAATGGATAAGATAAGAAATGAGAATATAAGATAACAAGGGGATAAAATAAAGGTTGACCATTTGGGAATCTCTTGGGTTGACAAGAAGCTTCACTTCATAAAAGTGGTAAGTGGTAAGATTAGAGCATGTTACGAGAGAGAAGCCTCGACTAAAATTCGGTTTGTGTGGTTGTGAAGCATTGTGAAGAATTCCAATTATCAGAATGAACAAATCAAATAGAGCATCGGAAATTGATTCAGTATAATTAATAGGCAAAGTTGATAGTCCTTTGCTAGTTGGAAAACAATTTAATATGACAGTGCAAGGTATCTAAGTGAGCATTAAACAAAAGATGAATAGCTGAAGCTGTTGTTGACATAAATCTTCCTTCTTTAAGACCTGTCCTAGTGGTCATGTTCTTCTTTACATCTTTAATTATTTATAAAACAATTGCCAAAAAGAAATGATCATCAATTCTGATTTCACGATGTGGATTTTGATGTATTTTTTAGTACAGCACATACTGTAAGGACCAAAAAAATGAAGATTTACGGTGTCACAATTCAAAATAAAAAAATATAGGATGTTAAAAATAAAAATGGCTTTTCTTCTTCTAGTTGGAAGTGGAAAATGGAAAGGTTCACATTGCTATTTGCTTGACCAAGCCGGACAAAAAATCAAAAAGAATATTTTAGTAATTTTCATCTCATTTTTCTATTCTGAAACTCAGATCAGATACTTGTGCTATGTGAAAACCAGCAATTTGCACGATATGCAGTTTTAATGGCACTTTCAGAGTCAAACCTGTTGA
Organism: Fraxinus americana; assembly: GCA_035079005.1. Classification (NCBI taxonomy): domain Eukaryota; kingdom Viridiplantae; phylum Streptophyta; class Magnoliopsida; order Lamiales; family Oleaceae; genus Fraxinus; species Fraxinus americana. The sequence goes on along the minus strand of CM068706.1, from coordinate 12,415,747 downwards.
TGTAAAAAAAAAAAAAAATGGTACATCGGAGCAAATGAAGCCAAGATAGCAGATACATTTGTAAGCATGGAAAAACCTGTCATAGCACTTGTAGACAATTCAATGACAATTTTCATTATTCCAATATATTTCGATATTTATTTCACTGACCACAACCAATTATCATCAACATGAAAATTGCTAGCTAACACCAATATGAAAAAGATATAAAAAGATGATCACTAAAAGTCATCAAACTTGTTTCCTGCTAATTGTTCTCAAACTACGAAACTTTTGAAGTGGACTGATTTCTTTGTCCTTGGTCCTTTCTTCGAGCAGCATAGAGGGTCATATTTTCTTCGATGTCAAATAATCCATAGCACCCACCACTTCAGTCATGGTAGGCCGAGATGGGGCATTATCTCTTATGCACATTAATACCAACTCAACGGTCTTACAGAACACGGATTTTGGAAATTGTCCATTCAGTTTTTGATCGGCCAACTGCAAAAAGTTCTTAGGTTCACTCAATAAAGGACGTACCTACAAATTTGAAAGGGTGATTATAGAAGTTATAGATATGAAAATAAAGACCAACATGAATATCAAATAATTACAAGAAAATACATCAGAGCGTAATGTTTAAGAAGCCATTCGGCTCTGCCCAACCTAATGATACAGAACGGAAGGGAGTCAAACAGAAACAGTGAGGGGAGACAAACAGAAGCAGAGAGGAGAGAAGAACTGGATTGACAAATTCCAGCAGTCAATATCTCAATAATAATTCCAAAGTGTACATAACAAGCAGATATATGTTTTGAATATCCCATCAGAAGCTTTTCAAATTACTTGCAGTTTCTCATAATCAGCAATTGTATAGGCATTGAAATTTTACCCAATCAAGAAGCTTATGCTTCCCCCTTACTCGAGTTTCATCTAATGCTGTAAGTCCAGTGATTATCTCCAACAAGACTATGCCAAAACTGAAAACATCTGACTTCAGTGTAAGGTGTCCAGTTGCGGCATATTCAGGTGCACAATACCCATAAGTACCCATGACCCTAGTAGTAACATGTGTCTTATCCTCATGTGGACCAAACTTGGAAAGTCCAAAGTCAGAAAGTTTAGGGAGGAATCCATCATCCATCAATATATTAGATGATTTCAGGTCCCTGTAAATGACTGGTGGATTCGCCTGGTGGTGCAGGTAATTCAAACCATTGGCTATACCAGCTGCTATTTTCATTCTCGTATTCCAATCCAGGGGTTGCGTATCAGGTTTAAGATCTGCATATTGACCATTGTTCATTTATAAAGGAAATTCTTAAATGCTTCATAGCATGCATAAGGTGAATAAAATTCAAGAGCAAAATGATCGCTAAATGCAACATCCACAAATAATACCCACTGTAAATCTACTGAATAAACTATTTGAAAATTTTAAAATGCAATCACATTATACAAATTGTAAGTATTTGAAAGGAAAAATAACAAATCAAGGTGTCCAACCACTAATCATACTGAAAACCTATCGCAGAATATAGATGAACCATAAACAGTTACAAATGTCTTTTGAACTTGAAGTGACGAGTCTGGTTAAAATGGATTTGGATTGGAATTAACTTATTATACCAGCCTCCCACGTGGAATAGAGAAATGTTAAAATACAACTTATTAACATAGTAGTCGGGTTTTGTCAATGTTAACATTTTGTGCATGATTATCAGCTCTGAGGGCAAACCATAAGCTAGAAGTGACTGAAGTATATAGTTTCTCTGTCTCTCATCCTCACCAATAAAAAGAAGAAATGGAGAAGCCTAAAAGGAGATATATCACCAGCGACTACTATTGCAAGGACACAGACAGAAGTACTCCTAGAAACAAAAATCTTCCAGGCATTGGCAGATTCCTAACTATCAAGAGGACATTTGAATTGTTGAAATGTGACATATAGCGGCAAACTCAAGTTTCATCAGATGCCTTGGTACAACAGTGACATCCAAAAATCTTTTGTGCATAACTAGATATGGGATCAAAACCTGAAGGGATTGTTGTAAAAAAAAAAAAAAAAGCCTTTCCTAAACATATTTTTCTATAATCAGAAGTTCAAAGCATGCATTATCAAAAAAGGAAATTTGATATTACCATGGAGGCGGGATTCCAAGGAGCCCAAGGGAAAGAATTCATATACAAGAATTCTCTGGTCCCCCTCATCACAGTAACCAACCAAATTGACAAGGTTAGGGTGACGCAGCAGAGAAAGCATGAGAACCTCCACCAAAAACTCCTTGTTCCCTTGTAAACCATTTTGATTTAATTTTTTAACAGCAACAATCTGCCAATAATTACAACATGTTATATTCATGTCCATCCCAACTTAGGAAAGTATGAAGAATGCCCAATCCAAATATGGGTCATTTTAATTTCCAGCGAAAGATTACCTGGCCAGTGCTTTCTAATTTCCCTTTGTACACAGGCCCATAGCCACCTTCTCCAATGAATTGCCTGAAATTGCGAGTTGCGGTTGCGAGTTCGCGAAAAGAGAATGCAATGGCATTACTTTTAGATTGATCAGCAGCATACTCAGAGACGGAGGAATCCTGTACTGTCTTCGTTTTCTTACTCATGTTCACTGCATGAATTTACGAATGGTTAGTGCGAAAGAGAGAAAAAACTAAGATAAACAATTAAACATCCCAACCAAAAAATGAGTCGTGGCTCAGATGCTATTTGCAGAAGTAACTCGTCAAATTACCAAAAAGAATCCTAAGAAAACATCATGCAATTACAATGCTGAAAATAAAGAAACAGCAAAATCAACTAGCTGCGTGGTGGTTCAGTGTATGGACCAAGTGAAGAAATCAAGTAGAGAATCCGTACAAGAACAGCCCCTTGGAAGATTATACCCAAATCAAAAGAACCCACTTGAAGAACGCACCCAATTCTTGAATTTGAAGAAGATGAAGAGCACGTCTGCCTAATTCGTGTTGCTAGTGAAAAATGAAATTAACCTCTCGCTTATCCTAACAAACTGTAACTAAACAGAACTGTTTTAAAACAAATTAAAAGCGTGTTCTCAAATAGCACCTTTACTTAAGACTGAAATTTGAAATTATTTGAGGGGATATTATTTGCTTGTTCCAGTTGACCTTTTAAATATCCAAACAAGCGTAGCTGCTAAGCAAAGCTTCGCCATTTTGAAACGAAAGTTCGAGGGAGGGAGGGAGCGAAGTGGAGGAAGAAGAAGATTACAAGTAAAATGGTGGGTGTGCTTTCAAACAAAATCCAAAAGGACGAATTAAAGCCTGGCGATCACATCTATTCTTGGAGACACTCGTATATCTACGCTCATCACGGTTAATTCTCTTTTTCAATTTTCGACTCTTATTTTTATTTCTAGAGCCCTTTTAAGTCAATTATCTTTTTCAATTTTCGACTCTTATTTTTATTTCCAGAACCCTTTTAAGTCAATTATATTGTTTATTTTGAGCATTGTTATACTAAAATTATGGTTGTTGCGATTTTCTGTTATTTTGATCTCTTTGGCATTGATTAATTTGGCTGCTGTTGTACTCTAGATGAATGTTGAGTTTCTGAGTAAAAAAAAAATGAGAATAGGAAGGGAGCAAAATAAGAGAATTGCAATTTCAATTTTAATAGGAAGTGATGAAACGTCAGTGGATCATTCATGAAATCTTTTTAATTTTATGATTAAATTTTACTTTATCCTTATTTGTTATTGTAATAGGTGAACGACACAGAATAATATCTGAAGAAGATATATAGGAACTGCTGCTTGCATATCTAAGGCAATAGTGGACTTGGGAAATAGGTTGATGAAAGTAAAATCATAGACTTAAACCAAATCTGCAATTTAAACGTGCAAACATAAATGATTGAGACTTGTAAGTCTAGACTCTCCTTAAGACATTTGCTCCCTCTAGTGCTTAAAGCATCAAGGAATTGACTGCTTAGATGGAACAAATTGTTGTTCCTAAGGAAGTTTTACCTATCTCCCACAAGAACAACCAACAAACTTAACTTTGAAGCAGAAATGAAAGAGCCTTTTTATAGGCTCATCTATGGCCATTTAAACATGGTTCATGACTTCTCCAAGAATGCTGCAACCTTTGAATGAAAAGTTGGAATTGTTTTATGAAGATATGACAATTCTGGAAAGAAAGGAATTTCATGAAAGGTTACATTTTTTGGGACAATCTAAACGATAATGTTTTATGTTGAAAGGACATCTGCTTGGGTCATGACGTTTTAGAGTGGACATATCATATAGGCGTTTCCTGAAATAGTCATCACCCATGGGCTTCTTATGATAAATAATTTTTCCTTTCTTCCCTTTCTCAGAGACAAAAGCTGAAAGCGAGATCAATGCTAGATTTTTTGTGTGTACTCATAGTTAATGACAAATTTTTGGTATATGATCTTATCATAAGAAATAGCATTCAAGGGTCACAAAATCTATGATAATTGGAACCATAGCCTTTGTAATACTTTAGGCAGTCCCATATTCAAAAACATCATCATGTTGTTCCAAAAGAGTGGTTATTTAGGTTTTTTAGGATCAATTATTAACAAGATAAGAGAACTTGAAGAATCGAGTGTGTTAGATGTAATGAAGAAGTCATAAATGGAGATTCTATGTGATAGGAAAGTACTGTTAAGGTTAAAAGATAAGTTCTACGAAGTGGTTATTGTACCTACTATGCTTTATGGTACTAAATGTTGGGTCATTGAAGGAGAAAATGTCTAAAAGATGAAACATGGTGTAATGTGGATGTTAAGATAGATGTGTGATCATATTACAATGGATAAGATGAAGAAATGAGAATACAAGACATCAAGTGAAGATGAGACCAATTACAGGTAAATTAAAGGAGAGACGATCTAACCATTTAAGTTGTCAATACATGTCTTGCACAGAAAGAGAAACTTCTATTCGTAAAGTGATCTGATCCTAGAAGAACATGTTACAAAAGCGGAAGGGAAAAAACAAAATTAACATGGCTTGTTTTGCTTTTGAATGATATTATTGCATTGGATCTTTCCGTAGATGAAGCAATGGACCAAACGGCTTGGCAAGAAAAGATCCATATACCAAATGCAAAATTACTTGAAATTGTCGCAAGCAATCCCAGGCTAAATAGTACATCATATATGAGCTTAAGACTGTAACTTAGTACTCTTTTGTGGGGGTAAAAAAAAATACACATACACACACTTCGATGGACACTATAATGATGTATAGCTATAACAGTTCTATTTTCTTTCACAAAAATATTGAGGTAGAGAGATAGGGGTGAGTAAATCATGAACATTATGACATATAGACATATATGTACAACTCTACAATTTTTTGAGAAGTGTTTAATCATGACTAGTGGGGTAAGATCTCACATTGTTTCGGAATAGCCTCAAAAGCAATACAAGCAGGGAACTAGGGTTGAGTGAGCTTTGTGAATTCTTGAAGTAGGGAGCAAGTTTAGAATGAGATTTTGGTGTGTGCAAGTAATTATGTGTAGATAACTAACTAAGAAGAACTTACCATTTATGTCGGAGTTGAATCCAATCATATGAACTAAATCAAATCAAGCATGAGAAATCAATTCAGTTTAATTAAAAGGCAAAGTTTGATTGTTTTGCTACATGGTAAGGTATTCATTAAGCTCCTGTTTGGGCTCCATTTTTGTGGAAATGCATTTTTCTATTTCTTATTTTCAACCACACATTCTCCAATAAAATAATATTACACGTAAATCCAAAAACTTTTCCTTATTTTTAACCACGCATTTTCCTAAAAATTACTATTTCAAAATACATTTCCCCCCAAAACCTTTTTTAAGGGAGCCCAAATAAGGGCTAAATGATTCATGTTTAACACTTCTAATTTTCAGCTGAAATAGGATTTGATATGGCACTAGAAAAGATCTAAAAGAAAATTTAATAAGGAGGATTTGGATCAATGTTCTTGAATCTGTATAAGACAATTGCCAAGAGGAAATGAAAATCACGTCTAATTTCACGAAGTGGTTCAACTTAAATTAATTGAAGGACAAATGGGGAACAAGATCAGCATTTGTAAGTATGTGGATTTTAGTATATTTCAAGTACTACTAATGGCCATAATAGGTACATTTTATTCAGATACACTATGGGGACAATTGAAGTATGTAATTTGGATGTAACGGGTGAGGAATGGTAATGTGATTGCAACATTTACAGTAAGTGAACTATTTTTCTAGAAATCTCATACTATGTCTAGTACAGTAATTAATTTCCTGACTTATGGTGGACAACAAACAATACGTACTATCAGGTGCATTGTTCAAGATTTCATCAATACATGTTACACAAATCATTCACTTGTAAATATTTGATACCCCTATAAAAATTGATATACGAGTATGTATTCGAGGTCGAATCCCCAATGAATTTGAAAAATGCATTGATGTAGGATGTGGTTATATATATCTTATTGATTTACTTATTGATTAGAAATGACATACATTGTAATTACAGATGATTATATAATGTCAAGTGGTTGTAAGGTGATGAGTCACGAGGATGATCAGCAACAAAAACGAAAACTAAGGGGATGTTTGATTTTCAGTTTTCAGTTTTTAATTTTGTCAAACATCGAAAACTTGTTTGGTTTGGTATTTTTGAAAATGCATTTCTGAAAACAAGATTAAGGGTGTGTTGGACACCCATTTTGGAGAAGAATAAATTCTGGAATAGTAATTGATGGGAAGAATGTGTGGTTAAAAAGTAAGAAGAATTTTTAGGTTTATGTATAATATTATTTTATTGATAGAATGTGTGGTTGAAATGAAGAAAGAGAAAAAAAATTAGAAAGAGAATGGAAAGAGAATGGATGTCAAACATGGGCTAAATTTATAACATAGAACTCAACATATTTTCGACGTTTTGAGTGTTTTAAATGAAAATACTAGAAGTACTCAAAACACGAGAAAAAAAGTAATCCAATTCTCCTTCCAATAGACAATCAAAACCTACCCCAAGGCAAAATTAAAACAAATAATAAAAAAGACACCTTCACAAGCCCCGCCCCACACTTTCCACCACTATCACTACCACACCCCTCCGCTCCACGTTTCACTTTGCTACCACCACCCTTACCCAACCCCCTCCCACTACCATCCCTACCTTTCTACACTGCCACCATTACCACTACCACCTTCCTCTGATTTTCTACGACCATCAATATAGAGCTTGAAATCACAATCTCAATCGAACTTAAAATTTCAGAACCCAATTTCAAAGCAAAAATTAGAAGTTGCAAAAATGGGGACAACCACAATACTCCAAAGGTGGTGATGTGGCATAAAGTTGGGTTCTGCTATTCTCAGTTCATATCATTACTTTTTTTTTTTATTTCCTATTTTTTGTCAAGTCAATTTATTATTTGTTTATATTTTATTTTTAAAGTGAGAGAAAAAAAGAACTATAAGATTCACTACTTTAAATATATATATTACTTGATGATGTATTAGAACAAAATTGTCCTCTTTTACCGAATAATCAAATTCATTGAATAAAATGTCATATAATAATTTCTAAAAATTCCAAATTAAATGAGTTTTCCACAGTTTGTTTTGAGAAATAGTTTTTGATGATGAAAAACCAAACACATTTTTTGCAAACTTAAAACACACCTTCAAAACTGAAAATTGAAACGCAAACCAAAAGGAAGTATTTCTTGATAAATTTGGAGCTGACTACAGGAATCTTTTTCGTCACAAGACACTCTGTGATCTATTGTACATGGGCTTGAGTTTGGGTATGAAATTCAAGGGTGTTAGTTATTCATTTGCATTGTTTTCTCTCTCATAGTGAAGAACGGATTTTCCTTATTGATGTATACAGGATTTTCTTGAACTACATTACATCTGTGCATGCCAATTTTATTTGTCTCATTTTATTCTTCTTGATTTTTTTAATTTTTAATTTTTAATTTTTTTGATTCGTAGATGGTGTTACAAAATTAAATATGGGTCCCATTGCTTCTGCTGTGCACGGTACTACTATTACTATTTTTGGAGTGCATAATGATTTCCAACTTCTTGAGACTCCTGGATGAATGTTTTGTCAAAATTTGATATTGACTACCAGTTGGAGGTGTACTTATTTTATATCGTTTTATTATGTTTTTTCTTCATTCGAAAGTTTTGGTTTCATCGAGAACTTTGGTCAAAGGTTTTGCGAGCCTTTCTTTGAATTTAATTTAGCAATTTCTTTTGGTATGGCATTGGTTAGCGAGCTATGGAAACGGCTGATGTTATAGGTCTATATTGGACCAATAATCAATGCTCAGTGGAGAGGAAGAGCATGCAACAGTCAGATTCGGGTGCATAAACTGAATATCTGATACTCTCAAGACAAGGGCATGCTTGCCCTAATCTAGCTTCAAACTTGAGCCCTTGCTTTGATGTTCAATTGATCTTGTTATCTAACTTTGAGTTTCAGTGTTTATTCCAATAGGATATGCAATAAAAATGAAAATGGATAATTTGATTGTACATTGTTCTCTTTTAATATTTTAGGAAGTAATATATATTTATGCGACGAGTTTCTTTCTGGTGCACCTTTTTCTTTTATTACTATTTATACATTAAGCTTTGCTTCTTGAATTAGACTATTTCTCTAACTTTTGGCTATCTATAGTAAACTTTATTGCCTAGAAACCAACTTGACTACTTTGTATTTCGTTCAACATCAGGAATATATGTTGGGAATGGAACTGTGATCCATTTCACTCGGGGACCGGGTCAGGAAATTGGGACAGGAACGGTGTTAGATCGTTTCATTTTCAGCTCGTCTCCATCCGATCCCTCCAAGCCCCCATGCCAGATATGTGGTGATCAGTCAAAGTCTGATGGTGTCATATCTTCTTGCCTGGAATGTTTTCTTTATGGTGGTGAGCTATATCTGTTTCAATATGGTGTCTCACCAGCAATGTTTCTTGCCAAAGCTCGTGGCGGAACGTGTACTCTTGCCCCTTCCGATCCACCTGAAGATGTCCTTCACCGTGCTAAATATCTTCTTCAGAATGGTTTTGGTGCCTACAACATTTTCAAGAACAACTGTGAGGATCTTGCAATATACTGCAAAACAGGTTTGATTGTCTTCACAAGAGTTAGTGTTGGCCGGAGTGGGCAGGCAGCATCTTATTTAGCTGCTGTTAGTGCCATTGTCTCATCACCACTTCGCTTTTTGACTACTGGCTTTGCCGGCCTTACAGCATTGGGATGTGGAATTTATTGTATTAGTCGAATTGTGTCCGATATTGGAGTACGACGTGATGTCATGAAAATCCCTGTTGAGAGGCTTGTTCCCCACTCCCGCTCAGATAGGTCTGAAGCAGCGACTGAGACCCCGAAGGAAGATTAATCTTTTGAAACTGGAAGTGACTTTTATGGTTGGCCAATTCGCTCCCCTAATTATTGTGATCGCCAGGGATAGTTTATTTAAGCATTATTTTGCATGAGGTGTGAAAAACTAGTCCTCATTGGTGTACTTGGAGTTGCATTTATGTAAACTGGTCCTCAGAGTTACCTTGTTTATTTTTCCTTTTACGTGATGGTCCTTTTCTTCTTCATTCGGGTTTTGATATTTCCTTGCATTTTTTTGTCTGTCCTCATTGTATATAAAATACAAAACTCGTGGAAAATTTCACTAAATATGTCCATAGCAAAATTATAGGTTGTTTATTTTGCATTTTAACATTTCTACATGTGAAATGATTGAAAATCATTGGACAGTATATAACCCCAAAATTGAAGCTTAAATTCTTTAAAGCTAAAAATGGCTATGCTTCAATAATAAAATCCAACACATAATCGACATAAAGTCAACAGTTAACACAACCACAATGTAAATTATTAAAAGTTAAGGAGCCTGAGCTAATCATATGGTCAGGCTTGAGATCCTTAGACATCTGGTGTCCCTCACTACCCTTGTCCTCTCTATCTGTAAAGTTCCTTAATCTAGAAGGATTCAATAATCACAATCCAAATGTTATCCAACTACAACAATTCTACAGTTTCATCAAAGCTTTAATGTCCAACTTTCACAAGACTCTCACGTCCTTTAGGATTCTTAGACAGATAAAGCATCAAAGTCACCTAATTTTATCAAGATTGCACCGCCAACTCTAAAAATATAAATAGAGTTCCTCCATTCATTATTCAGATACGTTTTTACATTGATTCACTTTATAACCTCATGCTTATATTTCCCCTTTCACTAACTTAAATATCGGAGGGACGACAATAACACACATCGATACCTTTTGTTTTGGGTTCTGGAGGTCTTGTTCATGCTCAAGATTTGTCATTGTAAGGGGATAAAAATCTCATATCGAATAAAGATGAAAATGTAGATCAATTTATAAATGTTTATATTACTCTTCTTAATAAAGTTGACATATTAAGATGGAACCTTAAATTTTAATATAGTATCAGAGTCCATTAAACTCCAATAAATAATTTGATTCGATCAAGACTCAAAAAATGAGAACACGGATTTTAATATTGGTTTGCTCAAATGAACCACCATCTTGTGAGAGTATATTAAGGGATAAAAATCCTACACCGAATAAAGATGAAAACATAAACTAATTTATAGTATTTGTGAGACTTCTCTTAATAAAGTTGATCTTTTAAGATGGAATCCCAAGTTTTAACAGTCATCAAGCTCGGATGTCCATTAGTCAAGCTTTGTCATTGGGCTCGAGTTACATAAGTTCTGTTTGTGCTCAAATTTTGTCATTGGGCACAAGTTACAAAAATCAGGTTCGTGCTTATTCCTAGTCATCAAGCTCGAGTATTCGCATGTGAAATTTTTTTTATAGCATCACTATCCGCAAACAATCCATTTAAAGAAATAAAATAAAGTAACGCAGCACAAATCAAACTCATAAATCTCATGAACACTCAAGCTCTGACCAACTATCAAGAAACAAATAAGTCCAAGAGCAACACGTCACTTGACTCCACTCACATGAAAGAAATCTTAGCACAACAAAGTCTCTTGGCTATGCCACGAAGGAAGAATGTCCTTTGACTCCATTTGCATGGTAAAGAAAGAGCCCGGACAAGACAAAGTCCCTTGGATCCTCTCCACCTTACTCAACCAATCGAGATGATGTCTCTTGGCTCTAGACGACTTAGCCTATGATCGGGGGCGGATTTAGGATATTAAGTCAGCTAGGGCGGTCGCTGATGGCCGCAATATTAAGATTGTTTATTAATATTTAATTAAATAATGTTAAAAAAATTTCAATCAATATATAAATGTACTAAAACGTGAAAAAGTCATATACATTTGAAAATATAATCCAATACAATATAAAATAATAAGAAAAAAAAATACATTTTTCAATCATACATGTACGATCAAGTTTTAATTTTTTTACGGATTCAAATGAAACAGTTTATACGTAAAGCATGATTAAATGGTAAAGACAAGCTTCGAGTTTAGGCGAAGATTATGCAAATTTTTGAAAATAATAATTTTTAAAACTATAACTATTTTTCACCTCAAAAAAAAGTATTTTTCGAACTTTTAAAAGACTAAAGAACAACACGTAGATTGTACAAATTTGAATTTTATAAAATAAATTAATAAAATCTAACAATAAAAATATATATATCATTGAGTAATAATTTGAGTTGATAAATTTTTTAAAGAAATTATTTCGAAAATGAAAATTAATAATATATAATTGTTTAGTTATTATTTATTGTAATGAAAAGTTAAACAAAAAGTAAAAAAACAAAGAATTGAACCCCATACCTCTAGTGCACATAATGACCCCTTTACCGTATGAGCTACCCTTCTTTCTGTTGAACATTGGTACAATTATTAGTTAATATTAATTATTATCTACCGTGTTTAAAAATTAAAAAAGAGAATGTTGTTAAAGGGAATCGAACCCAAGCATCTCATGTGAAAAGGCATCCTCTCTTCCAAATGATCTACATAGCAGTGGCAAAAAAGATCGGGGGCTCGGGCTCGGCTCGAAAAAAGCCCGGGCCAACCCGAGTCCAGCAATTAAGCCTATTATTTAAAAAAATTAAAATTTTTGAATTCAAAAAAAAAAAAAGCTACCTGCACAGGCAGCTACAATTTAGCTGCGTCCAAGCATCTATTTTAGCTGCCTGCACGCAGCGGCGTGCACGCAACCACAAAAATAGATTCGTAAAATTTTTTCATGCAATTGTCTTGTCAAAATTTGAATTTTTATATTAAATATAATTAAAACGGATATATTTTTTTGTCTATAAATACAGGAAAAATTTTACAAATTCATATCAATCTATCTTAAATTTCTTTATGCAATATTCAATTTCAGTATTATACTCTCAAATTTCTTTACGCAATATTCAGTATTATACTCTCCAATTTCTTTACGCAATATTCAGTATTATTTACTATAATACTTACATATGGATTTTACTAGAGAGAGATTAATCAGTTTAGAGGTAGTTCAAGTACTCCATTGGGGTACGATGCATCTCAAAATGTTCCAATTGATTTGGAAGATATCGAAGTGGAGGAAGTAGTCGAGGTTAAAAGTCGAAAAAAGATTTTGCGGATTGTTGGCAACATATAACTCGTAAAAAAGTTGGAGTTCAAAATGGAGTTGATATTTGGAAAGCATGTTGCTATTATTGTGATAAAGAACTTAGTTGGAAGCCTAGTTCGAGCACATCGCATTTAAATAGACACATATTAAGAAGGTTCAAAACGAAACCAGTCGGTCTTGATCCAAAACAGACCGAACTAACATTTACCGGTTCCGATTCTACTCTTTCCACTTTTGTATATTCACATGAAAGATTTCGTGAAGGAATGGCTACATACGTGGCTGCAGCAGAGATGCCGCTAACGATGATCGAATCAACACACTTTACTCGTCTTGTGAAAAATTATCTCCAACCCAGGTATCATTCTTATTGTAGAAATACTCTTCATTCTGATGTTATAAAATTATATAACAAAAGAAAACAAACTGCTATTGAAAGTCTAAAAACTTTTAATTCTGTTATATCATTTACCTCTGATTTATGGACCGGTGTTAATAAAAAAGTTATATTGATGCTACAGCTCATTACAACTTATGAATTATGCATAAAGGAATTATTGCATTCAGATGTGTAGAATATCCTCATAATGCGACTAACATATACATGGTTTTAAAATATTATACAAGAATATGGTATGCAAGAAATGGTTCGAAATTTTACTTTTAATAATGCTAGTGTAAACAAAGTTATTGTCGAAAAATTTATTAATGATTTGAACCCTACATTTGGAGGTTTATTTTTTCATCAACGTTGTGTATGCCACATTATTAATTTGATTGTAAAAGATGGATTAGAACATATAAAATCATCGTTAGATAAAATTTGGCAAGCAAGCGATTAATTTTATTACTATATCACCAGCAAGAAAACAAGCTTTTAACAGTTTATGTGCAAAGTATGGTTTAGAAGAGAAATCATTTGTCACTGATGTATCACATAGATAGAACTCTACATATCTTATGTTACATATGAAAATTATGATAAAATCATTTCAATGTATTATAATGGTAGGCATACATATGGATCCGAACATAATTTGAAAGATTGGGAATGGAATATTGCATTTGTCGTTAAAACATTTTTAAAACTTTTTCGATGCCACAAAGGAATGTAGCGGTGTTTATTACCCTACATCTTCACTTGTTTTACAACATTTTTTCTATTTTGAACAAGCATTTCAAAAACATAGGAATTTCGCAATTTTTGTTGATGTAATTTATTATATGGAGTCAAAATTTCGTAAATATTGGGAAGAGATACTCTCATTATTTTTATTAGCTTCGGTGATGGACTCTCGACTTAATTTCACTGGCATAAAAGCTACAATAAATGGGATTTCAAATTTCATGAATATACAATTATCACATGTGTATATAGAATCAATGTTATGTGAAATGTATAATTATTACGCTGAAAGAGAAGGTCGGTGTAGTTCTACTTCCCAAAGTTCTTTTTCAAGAAACACTTCAATAAATGCAGATAATATATGGGGTTATTTAGAGACCAATACTAGTGTTCCCTCATTTAGTTCTAGTTCGTCAATATCTAGAGTAATAGATGTCAACGGTACAAATCTTGAAATTCCCTTCGAGTTAGCTAGGTATATGTGCGTAGACGTTCGTAATATGTTACAACCACAAGAATTATAGGAATTTAATCTTTTATCATGGTGGAGGTGTCACGAAGGCAGTATCCAATTGTATCAAAAATTGTTTGTGATCTACTAACACCGTTGGTGTCTTCAGTAGCATCGGAGGCTACATTTAGTTAGGTGGTCGAGTTTTATGTGACGAACGATCAAGATTAAAAGAGATATATTAGAAGTTTTAATATATTTGAAGAACTAGGAATGTGGGGAATTATGTCTTCAAGAACAAGTTAATAGTATAATGGTCGATGAGTTACAGTAGATTAAAGCATAAGATATTGTAAGTTTTTAAATTGTTTAGTTTCAAAAAAAATACGTAATTTTTAATTTTTTTTTGTTTCAAGAAAAATTGTACACGAAATATTTTATTCGTGTACAATTTTAAATTTGCCTACAATAATTGTAGTCGGTCCCAAACCCGGATAAAGGAGGAGAGTTTTAACTTTTATAATTTCTTTAATTTATAATACGCATAAAATGTACAATTTTTTTTAAAAAAATGTAGATTTTACAAAAAAAAAAAAAAAATCGAGCTTGCTCGGCCTGAGCTCGGCTCAGCCCACTAAGGCTCGGGCCGAGCCTCATTTTTTTGGCTGGGCAAGGGTCGGCTAGGCTCGGGCCCAAAAAAACTCGAGCCGAGCCCAAGCTTTTTTTTTCCGGCTCGACTCGTTGACATAGCTAGATCTACACAGCATTTCAGTAAAAATTAAACAATAACATATATATAATTATTTTTCATAAATCTTATTTAATTTTTTTCTCAGTGGATCCAACATGAGCGGTCGACTCGCCGAGTGCTGGATCTGCCCCTGCCTATGACAAAGTCTAAGAATAATTAAACCCCTCGCTCATGCACAACATGACTCAATCCCACGAGGCACAAGAAATCCCTGCTTTACCATGGAAAGCACGATTTCGTTCGGTCACAAGTACAAAGGTCATTGGTATTGTTTCGCTCTGCCTTACTTATCATACTGCCAAGTAGACAAGGGTATAATAAACCTTAAGCCCACCACTCAACAAAGCGAGTCGCATTTGGCCACAAATCACTTGGTCAAGTGTCAATACAATTCTTGGTCAGGACTTGACCAGGGATTGCACAGCTCACCCAAAAGTCTAACCGACAAGCAAAATTATATAAACATTCTTCGAGTTTTATGACAATAACATGAGAAACCTCTCCTCATAACATAAGTTTCTCATTTGATCTTTCTCATCATGCTTCTATATTTGTTTCTTAATTGTATTTTTACATTTAGATTTACATAATAATAATAATAATTTTTTTATTTTAAAAAGTTAAATAACTTTATCTTTTTCTATGAAATGAATTCAACTTAATCATATTTTTATGAATTTTGATTTCTTATTAAAAATGAACAAATTAAAATTCATCTAAAATATATCTAAAATATATTAAATATTGCATCAAATGAGAATTATTTTTTGGACGATTCTAGCCCTACTACAATTCAATTATTTTAATAATACCTTACTTTTCGTTTTTCAATATGTATTTAATTGAATGTTAATTATTATACACGCACATAAACAAATTATTGAATTGTATTAGAAAAATCAAATAAATTCATGAACATGGAATTTAATTAATTTGAATCAATAAATATAGAAAAAGAATCATTTATATACATTTAGACAAAGGGTGTTATATCATAAATTAAATGAATAATATTGAAAATAAATAAGTGTACATAAACTTGAACAATTTATTTACTTCTACAGTAATTGAATAGACCCCAAATTACATGAATTTGAATAATTTATTTACTCATAGAATAATTGAATAGCCCCCAAAATATATAAAGTGTACACGAACTTGAAGACTTGTGTGATATTTAATATAAGTATAAATAAATGTTAGTTACTATACATGCACATACATAAATAATTGAATTTTAGTATTTCTATAATAATAGAATAGCTCTCAAAACATATACAGTGTACATGAAATTGAAGAATTAATTGATATAATTATAGTAAGGTGTATATAAATAAATGTTAATTATTATACATGCACGTAAATAAGTAATTGAACTGTATAAAATTTTCATTTAACATGTATAATTTTTTTAACTACTTTTTATACTCACGCATCTTCAAATAATATTTTTACAACATTTATAAAATATTTCAGAATAACATGCAACGCACGTTCACATGTGACTAGTATTACTAAAAAGAAACTAAGCTATGTTGAATAAATTGATGCATAATTTATATTCTGCTAATAAAAAATACGAGCATGCAAATACGGATAGAGTACAACTTATCTAAAACATGGTATGTGCATAATAATAAGCAAATCACGACTTACTCAAACGTAAAAAATAGAAGGAGATGAAATGAATCGATGTATGCGAATGCAAATTTTCTTAAGGCAGATTTCGCTACCTACACGGGTGCTAACGTGATCAAATAAGCTTTCGTCTCTCAATATGCAATACTTCTTCCAAAGTTAATATAACATGTTATTAATTTTGTCGGACGAACCAACGTTTAACTATACTCTTCTAGATAGGAATAATCGAACACAAAATATCGAATGCGAAACTCAAAAATAATTTGGAAGTTATTTTTACAGAATTTAGAGAAATAAAGAATTAGAAATTAATTATTAGGAATTGATTTGGAGTGAAGAAAATAGAGTTATGAGGGTTATATTTATAGATTTTCATGTGTCTCTTCGAATGATTGCATCTTTTGGCAAAATTAATTTTAACCATTAAATCGCACCATTTCATATTTAATAGTGTAGATTGCCCCTTTATCAAAAGGTAACGCCCATTCCGAAATAGCATAACTCTTTGATATGCATCCTTTTTAATTGAATACAAGTTGTCACACCAAGTGGAAACTTTTCCAATTCACACCTATAAATATTCCGAAAATGCCAACAAACTCTCACATAAATGGAAGAATTCGACTCAAAATAAGGAAGATGAAGAAGAGTACAACTGAAATATAATGCATCAAGATCGGTATCTTTCGCTTTGAACCTTCCCAGTAAGAATCTATCGGACTTACCGGTTAATCAGTGAACTAAACGTTTTGAACTGTCGACAATTATTGTAAGCTTAGACTATAGATCGAACACATTATCTTTCATATCAAACTTTGTTTTTCTATTGTGTTCATTATTTCGGTCCTGGACTTTCTTAGTTTTGCAAGTGAGCTAGAGAATTTGCCTAATTAAAATCCTCTTAGAACTAGTCAAATTCGCACTGACATAGGTGATGTTCTATAAAAAGTACCATACAATACTCTACTTGTACTATTTACAAGATATATTTATCATTAAAAACATAGCTTATCCTAATCGTCTTTGATAGGCATTACTTATTTGCGTCATAGAAATGTGAAAGGATTAAAACTCTAAAATGCTATTTATCGAGTCAATCATAACCAGTTTTCCAATTGAGCCTAGTCCATACGATCTGCAGTCGCCGGGTTAGCTTTCCATTAAGCTGGCCCATTAGTTTAAGCTTTACACCAATTTCCCTCAATACACAGTTTATTCTCTCTAAATAACACATTTATAAACGGATCAGTTATGTTATCTTTCAATTAAAATCAATACTGTTTAATTTGAGAGCAACTGTCAAATAAGATTATGTCTATGACGAATGCCAAGACTTACCATTATATACTACATTATGTGCCATGTGATTTGTAGCTAACAATCTCGTTTAAATCATATAACAATCACAGGTTGTCATCAAATAGGAAATCATTGCAAAATCTTTTAAGCCATCATGCTTCCTTTTAATTTATTGAAAGATGTAATTTCTTTCAATTATCAAGTTATATTGAAGATTTCCACGAAACAACTACACTCGTAATAGTAAACCATATTTACTAATAGATTTTGAATCCTTGAATTGGATATCCAGTTTCCAACATCATACGCATCTTAAGTTTAATAATGCATTTATTACAGTGTAATTTATCATTTCAAATATTCTTGAATATCTCAATATTCTAATTTGAAGACGACAATGCCACTCCCCCACAAACATGGGGTGGAGCCAAACTTTAATTGAAAATATTTTGCAAAAAATCATAACCTCACAATTCTAGTAAGATTTAGCTTTGCCATATAATATTCATCTAATTATACAAAGTTTGATCATATCTTTAATTATATTTATCTATTGAATAAATAATTTTATTTTACCTCTAGTCAAGATATACAATGGCTAGGAATGTCAATATCTTGTGAAATGTACTCTGTGTACCTCCACATCTAAGACTACCAATTCATCAAATTAATAGCCAATTTTTCTCTTTTTCAAAGTGTTTTTAAATACTTCTATCGCTTCAAGAAAAAATTGCCTATCTATGAGACAGACCGTATGCATTATCTCTTTTATCCCATGTTTAAAACAAAATCACATAACGTATTTTCCAATTCTTTCAAAATAATCAGATTCTTTAAAAATCAACATAACTTTTGTTTAATGCAAATATGAAACTGGCTTATTTTCTCAAAGTCACTGTACTTCTTTTCGAAAATCAAATAATTTTACAAGTTATGTGCTTCCATGAAATTTGTACATAATTGACCACACACAAAAACACATACTCGCAAACTGCTATTTGAAACTTAAGCAAATTTCAATGCCATTTCACACATTCTCGTAAAACAATAGCAGGCACTTGGAAAGATCTTAATAAACACAGACTCGGTGAATTTTACACAGTATCATTTAAAATTTTGACTACAAATAAATATAATTAACCATGATATCACTTGAACGACACAAATGAAATGCCACTATGCTTGGCAAATGACCGTTAGCAAAAGTGGGAGTCAGTAATATTTTCTAATTGCAATTACATGAATAATGAAAGGACACACACAACTTTACGAAAGTTCTGAAAAATAATATTCCCAACGTCTCCTTTCATTCTGTAAAAGCAATATCCATTTCAAAAGCATAAAATCAATGTTTTAAAAATCGGATTGGACCGGACCGGACCGACCGGTTCAACCGAAAAAATGGGGAACCGGTCCAAATTTTAGCTCGGTTTAAGCTTAAAACCCATTTATTTTAAAACCGGTAAAAAACCAGGCAAATATGGATAGAGTAACGATTTATCGAAATAATGATATGTGCATAATAATAATAATAATCAAATAACGACTTACTCAAATGTAGAAAATAGAATGAGATGAAATGAAGCGAGTTATACGAATGCAAATCTCCTTAAGTAGGATTTCACCCCCCGTGCATGAGTGCTAACATGATCAAATGGGTGTCCGTCTCTCAGGATACAATACTTCTTCCAAAATTAATATAGTACAATATTAATTTTATCGGGCAAACCAACATTTGACTATATTCTTCTGGATATGAATATATCGAACACAAAATATTGAATGCTAAACTCAAAAATTATTTGAAAATTATTTGGACAGAATTTAGAGAAAGAAAGAATTCAAAATCAATTATTAGGAATTGATTTGGATTGAAAAGAAAAAAAAAAAAAAGGAATTAGGAGGGTCTGATTTGTAGATTTTCATGAGTTTCTTCGAATGGTGGCATCTTTTGGCAAAATTAATTTTAATCATTAGATCGTATAATTTTATATTTATTGGTATAGATTGCCCCTTATCAAAAGATCACACCCATTCCAAATCAACATAACTATTTGATATGTATTATTTGCAATTAAAGAATCTCGACTAGTTCTCACACCGATTGAAGCCTTTTCCAATTCATGCCTATAAATATTCCAAAAATTCCAACAAGCTATAAACTTTTGATGCCAATTTTTCGCATATTAAATCGTATAATAATATTACTTTAATTTTCTAATATTAATATATATAGTATCAATGTTAAGACTGCAAAAACATAAATCTAGCAATGAATAATGCTAACTGTATATTTCGTGGTTTGCATCGTTTTTGACTTCCTTTGTGCTTTCAAAAGGAAATGGACGAGAAAAGAATTGTTTTTTAACTGACGAATGATATGTTGTCACGTGACACAATGTAAATAACGATGTCAAATATATGTACATATAGCATGATTGATCTAACAATCTGAAATATTTAATGAATTTTCAGTGAACTTTATTAAGTTTTATTTATGTTGGCTTTTTAATTATTTATCAATCATATTTGCAAAAAATAAATAAATAAATAAATAATAATAATAATATGTCATTGTTTATAAATTTAAAATTTTTAACAATAGTATAATAATATTTTTTTAATAAAGTGCACTTGTTTAAAACAAAATAAATAACAAGAAAGAAAAGACATAATTTCAATACAATAAAAATAATAATTTAAATTAGTACAAAAGGGGTAAAACGGAAAATAAATATTTTCATTTTACTACAGGAAAGAAAAATTGTGCATGCTTGCCACCATACCACTTTTGGCATGCCAGCTTGCTCCAGGTGCATGCATAAATTGCATTTCCGAGTTTGGTATAATTACGACACGTCCACCATACGCGTTGTCTGTATTTTGTATCGCAAGTGTACCTAAAAGTTAGAATTATCGTTTTCACAACCACTATCTATTTAAATATGGGTTAAATTATTCGTAACTTCTATTTGAATAAAAATAATTAATATTGATTTCGATGATTATCCTAAATATTTTAAATATAAGAAAGCAATTAAAGAGTAGCACAATAAAAATATTTGAATTTTAACTTATGTAAGAAGAGTGTTAGAACTCACGATTTTACCGTAGTTCAATGTTATATTCAATCAAATCATTAATTTAGTCAATTTAGTTCTTTCGAGTTCAAATCAATATTATCTAAACAATGATAAAGTGTATTCTACATTTGATCCAAATGTAGAATTAAAATTCTATATGAAAGAATTAAAATTCAAGAATCTTGAGAATTAAAGTAAAGGCTCATAATTAAGTTATATCATTCCTAACCATTTTGGATTCAGCCTCCGTTTGGTAACCATTTTTCTACAAAAAAAATGCATTCTTTGTGTCAAATCACACCTTTTTTGAGTCTCTTTCCAACCATGGACCTCACTCGATGTGAAAGAAAAAATTTATTATTTGAAGAAAGAATAGCTCCCAAACGGAGCCTTAGTTACACATGATAGGAAAAGAAAAATACAAGGAATTGAGGACATCGCTGTTTTTTAAGAAAAAAGTGAATAATCATGCACCAAGAATTGTCTTCTCCATGCCAAGAACTTGAAAACCCTTGTTCTTGATTTATTTTTCTTGATTTTCTTTCCCTTTTCTTTCTATTTTTCTCTATAATCTTCTATGGTGTAACCCCCTTTCTATGACCTGAAAGAGGTCTATTTATAGAGGTGGACGAATTTAAAGAGTTGTGCATTGAAAATGGGCCAAAACGGATCAATAAAAGTGAAGAAATTGAAAATGTTCAACATTACACATCAAATCGGGAAGAACCAGGTTCCACCGTCGCAAGCAAACCACAATAACTGTGGCAAGCAAGGGCTTAGATTGGACCGCGACTCATCAAGGTTCCCGGTTGACTGCGGTTCTCCTAAAATTCTGAAATATTAAATTTTGGTCCTCGAAAATATTTGTCCTTTTCATCCTACTCTTCAATTTTGATTCTTGAACTTCCAAAATATTCCATATTGGTCACGAAATTTCATAATCATCCGAAACCGGTCATTCAAAAGTTTTGAAAATGGGAAAATTAGTCACATAACTTTCCAAAAAGTTGAATTACATCCCGAAACTTGTAATTTTCTTTCTATTGCTCTCTTAATAGTTCTTATCAAGCTCTGCAATGCGGTTAGTCTTTAATTGCTCCAAACCAATTCCAGATTACCTCCATCACACATTTTTGTATTAATTGAATTCAAATCTAAATTTCACCTACAATTAAGATAGTTACACTAAATTAGATAAAAATCCGTCAATTAACAATAATTTTTCAAGTCTAATATCATGAATTAGACTTGAAAAATATATATACTTGTTGCTCACACTCACCGATCGGTGACATCGAACCAAATGGTTAAACAATCTTTTAAACATGACAACCACAAACCATCCATCCATGTCGAGTTGCATGGTTAAACTATCTCCACCTATGACCAATGTGTGCTGCACAGTTAATGGTACAATCTTCCCTTGGGCCCGTTGAGCTCGACTCGTCCAACTAGCTGAACTGAGCTAGGTGGCAATGATCAAAGCCAAGCTAATGACCAATTTGAAATTTTTCTTGAACTTCATAGTCCATTAGTGAAATTAACTCGTAAAAATTATAACAGCTTGGGGACTGGCTTGACCCTACGAGGTCCAATAAGCTGAACCAAGCTTGGGTATCCACGATCCCAGTTGACGCTACTCAGTCCATTGTCACACCATGATATTTGTAGTTGTACATATATTTATTATTTATTTATTTTTCTTCAATGTAGATTTAACTTAATATGTAATTTATTACGTTGCATTTTTCACAAAGAACATAAAATAAAATTACATTACATTACATGAAACATTATGTTACATACACAAATAACAAATTGTTCATAACGAGAAAAAAATAAAAATAAAAATAAAAATGAGAAGAGACGAACATTAGGTTAATTCAAGAAAACTCATACCTCCCAAGGTACATTGATTTTCGAGGAACCATATACAAAGAATAAACTTGCAAAATAATTTTCTCCACAAATTACTCCAAATAACCTATTAAATAGAAAAAATTATACCACTAATACCTACTCGCTATCACTAATAGAATATGAAAAAACACCAAACAGCTTTTTGAAAAGATTTGAAACTTTGACTTTAAGTATTTCTTTTTTTTTTTTTGGTTTATTTAATTTTATGGAGAAAATGAACGACAGAGACAATTTGTAAATGTTTGTTGATTATAAAGGTGAAATGTCAAAATTGAAACGATAAAAATGATTTGGGTAAAAATATGCAAATGATAGAGACGTTAGATGTTAATTACTCTATATTCTATGGTGATTACGTTTGTGTGCTGAAAATTTCCCAAATGCTACAAATGGACCTTTTGTACATCTCAAATCACTCTCTCCTAACTCACCGCTACCTATTCGTCTTGGTGTATGGAAATCTTCTTGTCCGTTTCTCCGAGGTAGAGGAGAATGATTACTGAGAAGTGCTACATGTACATAAATATATATATATATATATATATATATATATATATATATATATATACAGAAATGATCTAATGAGTACCGGTGCTCATCTTATCCTAAACATCGATGAGTTGGCACATTAATTCATTGGTGGATAAAGATTTTGTGAGTTCCAATCCACCAATGAATTAATGTGTCACTCATCGGTGTTTAGGATAAGATGAGCACCGGTGCTCATTAGATCATTTCTGTATATATATATATATATATAATGTTGTTCATAATTATACGTGGCACTAGATCCAGCCATTAATTCAAATCTCACACTTTCACATCAACAACAGAATTTTGTCTACATCACATTATTGACACTATTATGTACATATACTATGTACATGTAGATTTTTCCATTATTACTTATTAGTAATCATTTGATCGACCTGGAAGGAATTTTATATTGTAAAGTTACACTTTAGTAATAGAGAAATTCTTCATGTACAGAAAAAACATTACAGAAAAGCTACATAAAGAAAAAACTTCCTAAAATACCCTCCTACATAGAATTTGCAAAGAAAGCCACCATAAGAATATAGAAACTTCAATTAAGTCCCCAAAAATTTATAAACCAAGAATCTTTAATAAATTTAATTCTAGATATTAAAAATGAGGAAACCTAAATTCCATAAGATGTGTAATGCATATAAAAGATTAACATATAGATTAACTATTAGATTTTATATACATCTCATAAATCATAAAATAACAAAGGAACATATAATAAAATATTTAGAAAATACTAAGAAAATATGTCATAATTCCGCACGCACTCCTAAAATGGTATCAGAGCCATGTTACGAACCTAAAATAATTATGAATATAGTTGATGAAGAAAATATAATTGAAGAATTTTTGAATAAAGTTGAAAAACATAAGAAACCTAGTTATCCTTATTTACCTAAAAATAGTACAAATGAAAGTTTTGAGGATATACACAAAAAATTGAAAAATCTAGAATATAATATACAAATAGAAAATGCTCTATTAGATAAAAAACTTGAAGGAAAAGAAAAGATTATAATTAATCCACCCCAAGATTTCAGGATTATAGAGAAAGATAAAAATAAAGGAAATGATCATGAGATAAAACAATATATGATTACAGAGGTAGAAGAATTAGAACAAAAATTCTTAAAATCTATTGGCGAAGAATATAATGAATATAAAAAACAGTTAGAAGAGTTAACTGAAAAAATGGAGAAAATACAATTGAAACAATAGATAACATGAATGTCTTGAATGAGCAAAAATACTCAAGCCTATTACTAGTAATGAAGATATAAAAATTCTCATCAGGGAAGATACTCGAGATATCAAAAATAGCGAAGGTAGCTCTTAATCGAGCCAAACTTTACCTCAGTTAGCTATTGACAAAATTGATCCAAAAGATATTGTCAAGATATGCCATGCAGCAAAAATACCTAAAAAAGAGAACTATGAACAAGTAATACTCTTTATTGTTATCTTTAACATTTTATATGATTGGTATTTTGAGATAAGAAAGTGGATGAAAACACTTCACTATGGAAGATACAATAAAATAAATTTTTATCCAGGAGCACCAGCCAACTGGATAAGAATTGTTTTGAATTGGGAAATATATTTTGTATATATCCCCAGTAAAGATATCAGAGAAACAGCACAACTTCCAACTGATGTCAGAAAGGCAGTAAAAAGATATGATGAAGTTGTCAAAAGTACACACATATATATCAGGTTCCACTCAACAACTATGGGATGCGATCATGTTCTTGAATATATGCAGTCATCGTTCCATGTCATAAAATTGGGACTTACAAACCAACATTTTTTACCAACCAGTCAAAAGGTTGTTAAAAATGGTTACCAAGATATCATAAATATGATGCCCTACAGAAGAGCAAAAGGATATAAGGAAATATTTGAACATGTAACTCAGTTAATTACTGAAAAAGAAAAGATATGGATCTATCCATCTGAAGATAATATAATTTATTCCAATACAAGGATCCCGACAAAGGATGAAGATATGTATTTTCTTGACAATTTACTATTCACTATAATCTCAAATCAAGTTAGTGAGTCAGAAGATATGGCAAAGGAATTATACAAGATACTCTGGGATTACAGTGATCACCATTGTAGAAGATATGAGTCAAGCATCTCTCAACAGTGAAGAATTCCCTGCAGAATTCTTTGAATCAAGGATGAAAAAGTAATGAGGCCAAGACAGTGACCATTTATCACTACTTTAATAAAGTCACTTTATTAAAAGAAAAACGGTGGTCATTAGGAGACAGAAGATAATGGAGAAATGTCACAATCCAACTAGCCAATACTACCAAACAAAAGATAGTGGGAGACATCTGTGAAAATAAGGTGGCACTACCTAACAAAGATAGTGGAAGGATGGCTGTAAAGATAAGACCTCTATAAAAAGACAGGAGATTCAGAATTCAAGATATCTCCGGAAGAAATACCATCTCGGATCATTTACTATTTTGTAATCTGTATACACCACTTGTATTCAGAAAAAACTATTAGCTAGTCTTGAAGATAGGAAAGCTTGTAAGAAGGTAATCACTTATGGAGTTTTAAACTTCATAAGGTGAGCACCAAATGTATGTAAATATAGTTTGCAGACATGTACTATTTCAATATATGAATATTAAGATGAAATTTGTCATGTTCAACAAAGTTTTCATAAAAGGATTTCGTTAAATTTCTCATGATTCCTCGACAGTACATGCAGAGATTTTAAAAGATTTTCAAAACATTGTTTTGAATGAATGTTAGCCATGTCAAAGTACCCGTCTTTGATGAATGTTTTAGGGGAAGAGGGCAGTTTTCTAACAAAATTGTAGCACCTTGTGTGAGAGTTATCTTTTATAATTTCGTTCTAAGTAAGAATTTGATTCTGAAAAGAGTTTGAATAGAGGTAAAAATAGAGACTCTGGATATTGTGAGATAGCGTATGTGGTAACACGACTAGTTCTCTAAAGTGAGAAATGCAACCTTAATTGAAAAGCCTTTTGCGGAAGTAGTTGTTGACCCTAATGATTTCAAAACATTTTAAATATTCATCTGATTCAGAAGATTGATTAAGTACATGCAAAGCAACTATAAGAACATGTTGGAGGGAACGCCTAGTTATTTCCATTGATTACTATAAGTTATTACATACTTTTATATACTTATATTACTATTGATCTTTATGAACACTTCACAAGTATCCACATCTAATGATTATTGTTTTAAGTTATATCTAGATGAAAAAGATATTTCATTTTTACAAAGTATAGTTGAAAAATCTAAAAATATAATTCCTATTGGCCAAGAAAAACTTAAAGACATATATTTTGATATAGATTATGCTTGTAAACATAATATAAGAATTGATTCTGTAAAAACTAGTAAAGAAATAAAGAAGATCGAAGATGTTATAGCTAAATACGAAAATATAGAAGAAGAAGTTTTAGAAGGAATTGTTTTTGGATATATAACTGAAGAAAATCAACCTAGAGTTTTTGAAAAATTAACAAAATATAGAGAATATTTAAAACAAATAGATAGGTGAAAAGAATATCATATAAATAGTAATTCTGATTAATGAATCAAGAGGAAAGAGAAGATATTGAAAGATTTGGAAGAATCCAAGATAATACTAGTGAATTAAGATCTAGAGACATTAGGAAACTCATTGAAGAACTTAAAAGAGAAAATAATACAGATATGTGAGATAAAATCTTAAAAACTATAAGATATCATCAATACGAGCAACAACAATATTTGATTTGGTAATAAGAAAATACGGAACTAGGATTCCCAGGATTAACTCTAAGAACCTACGATCCAAACGGAAGAATTGTAAGATATAATCCTGAACGATCCAACAATTAAAAGATACAGAATTTAACCTGCAGCATATTTCATCAAGGGCAAAATAAATATTTTATACTCATTTGGTGACTTTCTGGTAAGAATTTTCTATACGTCTAGCACTACTCTTAGTAATATACATGAATGTCAGCATCAACGAAAATACTCATAAAAAACAGAGAAAACGACAGCATATATTGGCCCGGCTCAAAGCCAGGCCAAGAAGCAGGGTGCTTATGTGGCGCCCCCCTATTGGAGGGTCAGCCCCCCTTCAATATGGGAGCACCCTGTTTTTGTGCCAGGCTCAAAGCCTGGCCCAATAGCAGTATAAGCTATTTTAGGGATGGCAAAAAAACCCGACAAACCCGATACCCGCGGGGACCCGCCCCGAACGGGGAAAGGAAAACCCGCTTAAACGGATAACGGGGCGGGGATGGGGCGGGGAATTATTCCCCGAGGCGGGGACGGGGCGGGGACGGGTAACGGGGTCCGCGCCCCGCCCCGCCCCGCCCCGTTAAAAAAAAAAATTTTTTTTTTTTTTTTTAAGAATTCAATACTTTAAGTGAACATTTTCGTTAGTTCTAATCGAAAATAGCAACTAAAATTATTTGTTTAAATATAATGAATATGGACAATAAAAATAAATTATCAAAAACTAAAAAAAAAAAAAAAAATTAAACGGGGAATAAACCCACCCCCGCCCCGCCTTAAACGGGGAACGGGGCGGGAACGGGGAATGAATTTCTTAACGGGGCGGGGGCGGGGGCGGGGGCGGGCGCCCCGCCCCGTTGCCATCCCTAAGCTATTTATTGACCTTTTACTTTAACTGGCATGAAATTTTGTGCCGGAATTTCCCAAGTACTATAAATTGAATTTCTTTTTACGTCTCAACCCGGACTGAGTTGACTCCCTCGCAACTCACTAGAGCCTACTCGTCTTGGTCGACCCCATCTTCTTGGCCATTTCTCTGAGCACAAACTTTTGAATTTTTCCAGTGAACGTCTTGGGAAGCTCATCCTTGAAAACAACCGTCTTTGGCACCATGTAGTGCGGCAATTTTGCCCTGCAAAACCCCATCACGTCTTTTTCCGTCAGATTTTCCTTCACCCCAATTTTCAAGCTCACAAAAGCGCAGGGCGTTTCACCCCAGAATTCATCCGGCCGCGCCACCACCGCAGCCTCGTTGATCGCCGGGTGCGTGTACAGAACAGATTCAACCTCCACACTGCTCAAATTCTCCCCACCACTAATAATGACATCCTTTGATCTGTCCTTGATTTCCAAGTACCCATCAGGGTGCATAACACCAACATCGCCTGTGTAAAACCATCCATTCTTCATGCATTTTGAGGTGCCTTGAGGGTCTTTGAGGTATCCTAGCATTACACAACCTCCTCTCAGCACAACTTCACCCAGCGTTTTGCCATCCCGATTGACACTCTTTTCTGATTTAGGGTCAATCACATCAACTTCAGCCATTCCAGGAGTCTTAACTCCCTGTCTGGCCTTGAGCCTGGCCCGTTCGGTTGCAGGCAATTTGTTCCACTTCTGCTTCCACGAGCAACAGATAACCAGACCTCCAGTTTCCGTCAATCCATACCCATGAGTCACAATAAACCCCAACGATTCAGTTCGGAGCAGCACCGCCGCTGGCGGCGGCGCTCCGGCTGTTAATACGTGAACTGGGCTTTCTAGCGTTTTACTGCCATCTGGAACATTTGATAGCATGTTAAGCACCACGGGTGCACCACTCATGTGGGTTACCTTATGATTACGTATCAAGGTGTAAATGACAGTCGCATCAAATTTCCGGACGCAGACGTTGGTGGCGCCCACCGCTGCCATCCCCCATGTGTAGCTCCAGCCATTGGCGTGAAACATGGGCAGAGTCCACAGGTAAACCGGCTCTTTTGGCACTGACCACCCGTGCAACGAATCCATTGAAACAATGAATGCCCCACGGTGGCTATGGACTACTCCTTTTGGCGAAGAGGTGGTTCCGGAGGTGTAATTCAGCGTTAAAGGATCAAATTCACTTTCAGGGCGTACCCAATTGAAATTCGAATCACCATCATGGACCATGCCCTCATAATTCCTATATAAATCAGGGGATTCAAATTCATCGTCAGTTATAAAAACAAGAAGAGGACGTTGAGAATTCGGTGGGAATAAAGACAAGGCCTCAACAACCAAAGATTCTGATTGACAATCAACAAACACAAGCTTCGATTCGGCATGGCGGAGGATGACGGCGATTGTGCGTGCATCGAGGCGGAGATTGATGGTATTAAGAACTGCGCCGGCCATAGGTATGGCGAAATGAAGCTCGTACATGGCGGGGACATTTGGCGCCAACACAGAAACCACCTGGCCTCTCTTGATTCCCAACGACACAATTGAAGATGCCAATTTCAAGCACCTGACATAAGTTTCCGACCAAGAATAGGTGGCTGAATTATAAACAATTGATGGGCAATCGGCATAGACAGTGGCTGCTCTCTCCAGGAATCCGATGGGTGTTAGTGGGCTTGAATTGGTAGAACTTGGCTTCAATTGGTCCATGATTTCTTGCGGCAATGGCGTCTGGGGTGTGAAGGGGAGTGGCAATTGGCAATTTTTGATAGAACTTTACAAGAAAATAAGAATGAATTTATAATGTGATAAAGATTAATGGAAGTACACTAGATCTGTGGTACAACGTCATCAGGCTTTCGTAATCAATTAAAAGCAAGCGAATTTCTCATTCCAAAATAATAATTAAAACGAAATTTTTTGCATGAATAATTTATGTATGTGTGACATCTTACAATGAGTAATAATAAAATAATATTTATAATAATTAAATGTAATTGAATTGGTAGGAAGGTCATTACTAATAAAGTTATGTTTAAAATGTGTTTGCTTTTTGTTAGGTTGTGCATAGATATTAACTAACACAATTTTTTCATTTTTTATTTGTCACGTATTTGGTCAAAGTATCAAAAGTCGTAGAGAAATGCTAATAAATAAAAAAAATGCTATTTATTTTCAGTGGGGATGCATCTCCAATTTATGTGGATGTAAATAATTGGTTGAATGATAGGTAAAACTAAATGACTTATTTAATTTCACCTATCATTTAATGTCACATTAACGCCACATAGATAGGGGATGCATCCCCACTGAGGATGAATAATATTTATCACTAAAAAGCGATTTTTCTAGAGTGACATGGACCCTATCGCTCCACCAACCAAAAGTGGACGTCATATGCGCCCCCTAGACATTCAGGGCCCATGTGGCCTTGGTAAAAAGAGTGTTAATGCTAAAACTCGTACCATCAATTTTATAAACGTTACACTTACAATAGGAACTCACGCAAAGTACAATTCCAGTGAATTGTAACAACTCTATTATATATCGCATTTTAAGGTCATATTTGGTCCACATTATTTTTTTTATTCTCATTTTTTTATTCATTTTTAACCACACATTTTTTAATAAAATAATATGTACAATCTCATCAATAACTTTTCTTTTTTTTCAACTACATATTCCTCATCACATCAACAGTAAAAATGCATTTTTACCTTCAAAATGTGTACCGAACGAGGGCTAAAGTATAACAACTCTATAATATATGGGGAAATTAAGCCAAATACCCTAAAAAATTAACTAATTTGGTAAACACCCTACTTATTAATTAAATCATTGAACAACGTAATTAATACGTTAAAACCTCCCCCAAACCTCCAAACCCATCTTTCACAATTCAAATCGGGTCTGCTACAACAACAGAGGAATCACTTCAAGGAACTGGAAATATTGTTGAATCGACGACGACGACGACTTCCGACAATGATTCTGATGGGTACGAGACTGCCAGTGAAACGGAGCTAAATGATTCCAATCGAGAACCGGAAAAGAACAACAATACTGTCAGCAACGATATTAATAGTTATGGTGATGTAAGGTGTGGCGTTAAGGAGGAAGAAGAAGAACGGAAGGAGTTGAAAGATCTGCACAGAAACTCTTCGAATTCTCTGAACCACTATTCTTGCTAATCTCTGATATTGTAAATTTTCTTGGGAAGAAATGATGGAAACCCACCACCTCCTCCTTTATTGCCACATCCTCTGTCGCATTGCAGAAATGGAAATTTGAGGTGGGCTTATGATGTTGCTTGGTGGCGGTTTTGCGATGTTGGTCGAGGATCAGTTGTATTCGGCTTTGCGATGGTGGCAGTTGGAGTGGGGGCTTGCGATTGGGAAAGGTGGTCGACAATTTGGGTTGCAGCTGAGGTAGGTGAGGCAGAATATTGGAGGAAGATGGGTCGTCTAGCGATTGGTTTGCAATGTTGGTGGAGGGCGCAACAGCAGCAGCGGGTTGTGATCGTGATCGTGGGTTGTGATTGTGGTTGTCGATTGTCGATTGTTCAATTAGTAAAATCAGCGGTGGGTTGCCGGTTTAGGAACAGCCGGCAAGGATAGGTTGTCCGATAGAAACAACGGCGGAAGATGGGTCGAGATGGTGGATGAGAGGAGCTTGTCAAAGTGGGTGCATCCCTTAAATCCTAAAATTGTTACTATTTTCCTCTGATCTCAACTAAATAAGCATATGCAGAAACACTTTCTTTGACTATTCCAAACTGTATTTGTTTTACTGGATGTATGGATTTGAAATTGGGTTGATCTGAGATACTTCTCTGTTTGTCATATTTGAAATGAATGCAATAGGTGACATTCTGTCACTTTTTTTAATGTTTGCCACTTTTTTTAATCTTTATCAATATTTGTCACTTTTTTCAATCTTTGTCACTTTTTTCAATCACTTTCTTGAATTCTATCACTTTTTTAGTGACAAACGGCAATTTTTAATAAAAAAGTGACACTTAACTTTAAAGTGACAGTGGATCACATTTTCATTGTCACTTTTTTTTACGTAATCATCATGTGAATTGGTCTGAATGTGGTGATTATTTTAAGAACATGATTATTGGTGTTACACAAATGGATAGTGCTATTTTAGTACTTGTCACTTTTTTTTAATTTTGTCACTTTTTTTGAGTTTATGTCACTTTTTTAAAAAGAGTGACATTGTGTCACTTTTTTAAAAAGAGTGACATTGTGTCACTTTTTTATTTTACACAGTATTTTTTACTTCCTAAAAACCTTTTACATGATTTTTCAAAACACCCCTAATTTTAAGGGTATTTTTGTAAGTACCTCATAATATATTGTGTATTGCTTCTAGGCCAAGCTCATAGCCAAGCCCTCGTCAGCTCGCCCTCCAATCACAGGGGGCCACATCGGCGCCCTCTTTTTGGGCTTGGCTCTGAGTCTGGCCCAAAAGCACAGCTCATATATATTAGAGTTGTTACAACAGCACCCATTCTTTGACTTTCAATTGAAATTGAATTATTTATCTAAAATTCAACCAATAATACTTTACTAATTTATGACTATTATTTGTGTATTATATGAATATCAGTGAGGATTACTGTTAACAGATAACCAAGCAAACCATACAACACTCAATTTATCAATCTTTTTAAAATAATAACCAATTAACCATATCAATCTCTCAAAGAATCTCATAAAGGATCTTTTTGTACTCTAGATGAACGACTAGGATTCAATCCCTTGATCCAACCGTCCAGAGCTAGCATCGGCCTAAAGTTAAATCAAAACCGTCCTTTGTCACTTCTGATATTATTTCTCGTTACTAGTAATCATGGGAAAAGTTGTTTATGCATAATTGATGACTTGCTTGATAAAATAGTCTCATCTCCAAGAAACTATTTAAATTTAAACTGCTCTATATTTTAAAGATGGATTAATAGCAGAAAACCCCCTAGAAACTTGTCAATGTGCGAGATACTTTCATACCTATAGAAAATCGAAAAAAATCCCTCTTGTTTAAATTTTTTGTTCGAAATACCCTCTTGTTGTCGAGGTCTGTTAGTTTGATCATTAAAAACAGTAAAAAAAAAATGTTAAACTTAAAAAAGAATAATTGCAATTATAGTACTCAAACTTTTTATTTTTTTGTAAATTACACCAAATTATTTTATATATAATATTCACAATTCCAAACATTTAAAACTTTATTTTCTTTCTCAACCCGCCCAAGCTTTAACATCTTTTCCAACCCACCTCACTTCATCCTTCTCTGCCACCATAGCGATTACAATCTCTGTAAGGTGCAACAACAACCAAACTTTCAATTTCCATATCTTCCCTTTTCACTCACAAGTTGCAAAGTCAACGTAAGTATGGATATGAATGATTTGGCACCAAATTTCAGCTCAAATAATGTTAGTCATCAGTCGTGCGTCATCTTGCTTACACAGAACTCTATGAGCTCATGGATGACATTAACCAGCAAGGGGACGTATTTGGAACAAATAACCATATTTAGCTAAAATACAACATCGATAAAAGATGGGCCAGAAGAAGAGGGTGTCGAAATCTCCCGGACAGTAACCAATCAACCAATTTAAAGATGTTCGCAATTATGTATAAATTATTTTTTAGAAATAAAAAAACCAATTTAAAAATGTTCGTAATTATGTATAAATTATTTTTTAGAAATAAAAAAGCTACCAAAGATGTTGCAATGATGAAAATGAGAGGTGCTTAAAATAATGCGCTTCACGTGTAATGGAAAGCAAATGTGTTCCACGAAGTGATGATGAGTACATACTGTTTAGAAGAAAATTGCAGTCACAATATCAAAATTTTCGCTTTATCCAGATTTGATCCAAATCTTTACTTTATTGCATATGCGGTATCAAACCTTGTAAAAACTCGCACATGAAATTCAAATAGATGAAACATGTTAGTTTGACTGTTAATTGACCAGATAGTTGACCTTGACAATAATTTTGATTAGGTTAAAATGATAAATTTACATTTTTATAATAAAATAACTAAAATCAAATAATTAAAATTAAAAACCAAAAATAAAATAATTTCTTCTTCTCCATCCACCCCCTACCCAGCCCCAAAACCATCACCACTACTAGATGGTTCCACCACACCCACCCAAAGTTGGCGCCACCTCCGCCGCCTCCACCTCAATCACATCACAATATCTCCACATCAAATCCACAACCACCACAACCCAATTGTCCGCATGACATAAAAATACAATTTGGGGATAGAAATACACAAGATGAACAAGCTAAGATAAATTGAGGATAGCACGAAAATAATTGGCTGAATAAACCATTTGGCTTCTCTAAAAGTGACAGGTATTCAATAGATTTTTACTTTTTCCCTCTTTTACACAAAAATCTATACCACATATTATCCTTCAAGAAATGTTGTAACGCTTATATCAAAAAGGAAATGATTTTCTTCCAAGAAAAAAGAAGTTTACATTCCCATCGTAAGTTTCATCTTCATGATTCACATCAATGACTCCAAAAGCCATTACGCGGACATGATTCGTCCCTGCAAACAACCTCATGGAGATGTTGTTGTGGTGTGATGGAGGTGGAGGAGCCGGATGGGTGCGGTAGAGCCGTCTAATAGAGGTGGTGGTGGTTTTAGGGCATATGGGGTGGGGTGGGAGAAGTTATTTGGTTTTCAATTTTAATTATTTGATTTTAATTATTTTATTATAAAAATGTAAAGTTACCATTTTAACTTTTTAAAATTAGTTAAAATTATTGTCAAATGTCAATTATTTGGTCAACCAACAGTGAAAATAACATTTTTCATCCACGTGGACATATGCAAGTTTTTATAAGGTTTGGTATTGTGAATGCAAGAAAGTAAAGGTAAGCATAAAAGTGAAAGTTTTAGTAGTCCAATTTTCCCTTCTCTTTAGTGTAAAACATTTGACTGATGTATCGCTTTCCTTTCCCATTTCAGTATCCAGCTGTGGCCAAAAATATATTCTTAATCTTATAAGATAAGAACATATTAATTCTGGCTTGCAAATCTCGAGATTTTCAGGGCCAGTCTTCTTGACAGAATTATAATTTAGTAAAATTAATCTTAAAAGTTAAGAATGTTTTGTTAGGCTTAAAAAATAAGCTAGTAACTTTTTTTATTTTTTAACATATACACGTTGATTGAGAGTTGAGACTCGTACGACAACTTTGTTGACAATCGTGTTGACAAAAAAACTATTGAAAATAAATTTTTTATTAAAATTATTTAATAACATAATGCAACGTGACATTCTGTAAATAAAGTTGTAGTCGTCGTAATATCATTCCCGTTATTGTAAACAGGCACATTTTCATTTTCATCAGCTGGGTCTCATTGATTGATGTTCAATGCAAGTGTGAGCCAAAAATCTCTTCTGACTTGACTTTTGCATGAACTATGGCGAGAAAAGAATTTGCCATTCCCATTTTGCCCTCACTGCTGCAAAACCGAAATATTTGTGCAATAAAGAATTTGTGGAGGGTACTTTCAATGGCCTCCCGTCACTTTTCTGAGTTCTCTCACCTAACAATAGGGATGACAACTAAGCTGGGAGAGAAAGGGGGATAAATGAGCTTTCAATGGCCTCTTGTTACTTTTCATGGACAAATGAGCTTTCAATGGCCTCCTGTCACTTTTCTCTCACCTAACAATAAGGATGGTAGCGAGGCGGGGAGCGAAAGGGGGATAAATGAGCTTTCAATGGCCTCTTGTTACTCTTCTCTCACCTAACAATAGAGATGTCAACGGGACGGGAAGGACCACGCCAAGCAATTCCCCGTCCCTTCCCTTCCTCGTTACACATTTAAGGCGAGGCCCTCGCCCTTGCTCTTGCCCTGTACTACCCCGTTAATTTTTTTTAGTTTTTGATAATTTATTTTATTGCTCAAATTCATTAAACTGAGACAAATAATTGTAATTGCCATTTTCTATTAGAACTAATGAAATTTCGTAAAATTTTATATCTAAAGTATCGAATTCTAAAAAATAAAAGGGACAGAGCACCCCGTTACCTGTCCCCGTCCCGAACCCACCCTGGGGCAAAATTTTCCGCTTCGCCCCGACCCGCATACCCGATTAAACGGGTAATCCCTGCCCCATTCAGGGTGGGGCCTGCGGGTATCAGGCTTGTCGAATTTTTTTATCATCCATTCCTAACAAATGTCTCTACCTTGTGAGTTTTTTAAGATTAAATTTACTGTTGTAAAATCTCATCTTTAAGGGATTCAAACAGTGATATTCTTTTTCTTTTTTCTTTTTTTAAATTACATTTGCATAAGATACTTTTTTTCCCCAAATACGTTTTGATAAGTTTCTTTTGAACTTTTAACTTAAAAGTATTTATTTAAAAAGAACTTTATCTTCAAAGAGCAACTTCTTTTCAAGTTTTAAAAAAAAAAAAAAAACTTATCATTTAAACATTTTAACCAATTCTCATTATTCTAGTCGGTTCCACAATTTAAAGTAATGAGTTCAAAAATTGGTGTAGTCCAACTTAGCAAAAAATGCTTCATAAAAGAAATTATCGTTCTCGTTAGCATATAATAAAAAGTAACTTTCGAAAAGTGTTCAGTAAATGATCTGCTCCTTTCCTTCCACTTTTGGGCCCTTTATGCCCTTTAACGGGTTGGTTTTGTGCACCGACTAGGTCCAATAAATGGACTTTGAACAAATCAGTCCATTCCCAACATGGAATGGAAGTTTAGCCTCCCAACAGAAGGGAAGAGTTCACAAATTATGTATTAACTTTGACAATTGTAAAAATCAGGTGTTAAATTTTAAACTTGCAAAAATCAGGTATTTATTAATTAATTAATATTAATTAGTTAAAAATTAATTTCCGATCACAATTTTTTTTGCAGGTCACAGATTTTCAAATTAGTTGGTCACATATTTTTTAATGGTCACAAATAAAAAAAATTCTAGGTCACAAATAAAAAAATTTCTAGGTCACAATTAATTCGTTTGTTACATATCAAAATTTATAGGTCACACGGTCACAGATTTCCAAATTAGTTGGTTACAATTTTTTTCACGGTAACAGATTATGAGCATGTTTGGGCAAACTTAAAATCCAATTAAAATTGAAAATATAGCCGTTATTGAGTCTCATTCGTCTAATAAAAGTCAACAATAACGGCTAATTTTTCAATTTTAATCTCTGCCGAACACGCCCTATATAATTTTTAGGTCATAGATAACAAAATGGTTGGTCACAGATTATAGAATTTTAAGGTCACATATTATATTTTTGAAGAAAAACACCAGCAGAATCATCAATTTCAGTAGGAACATATGCATCTCGAGGAGGTAGATGGGCAAATTCAATTTCAGAAGTTGAGGTTTTAATTGATGTAATTGGTTGCTTACCCATAGCCTTACCATTGCTAATTGAATTCTTGTTGGCTGAATTGAACAATTGGAGCAAGATTGAAGCATCAAAATTCAGTTGACAATTTGATTTTTCCAAACTTACAAAAAGAAAAGCAATTCTAACAGAAAGTAGACTCCTCAAGAAAGGTATAAAATCCCAAATTAGAAATTGACAATGTCGCTGTTAGGAAGCAAACATGAAACTATCTTAAGCCTCTCTGCGTGTAAATTGTAACTGGAGAAAAGCAACAAAAGGGGATGATGCCATAGCTGATAAATGAAACACATAGGTACCATACTTGAAACTTATCAGCAACACTCACAGACAAGTTATACATGGCTATTCAAGAAGTTTCAAGAGGGAGGGAAGGGGCCACAGAACAGTAGGCAAAGAGATACGAGGGCGAGAGGGGAACGGAGGAGGATGAAATGAAATTAGGGTTTGGGTCGTATAATATTTAATTACCCGAATTTTGATTAAAAAAATTTCACACCTGATTTTTGCACTTTGAAACTTAAATATCCGATCTATGTAATTTTCCCCCTGCAGAATACACACAGTCCAAAACATGTTGCTCTGGTTTAAAAGGATAATTACTGTATAACGTCCTTATTTTTTATTATTATTGCAAAAAAAGTCTTTTATTTATTTTTTTTTTCACCCTTATTTTCACATTTCATTGCGCAAAAAAATCATTTTCATCCATTTTCTCAATTAAAAGTTATAAAATGACGAATATACTCATTCTATTTAAATGAATAAAAAAAGAACTAATTGCAATCATATTCTCAATTAAAAAAAAAAATGCAAACGAGTCTCAAATAAATCGTTACTCTAATTTAAAAAGGGGACACGCCTCGTTTGACAACTATTATCTCAAAACTCTTTAATTTTCATACTTATTTTTTATTCATACTTTACACAATAAAATATTGTGGAAAATGTAAGAAATGTCCACTTTCTTCTAGCAACTTGCAAAAATGGCAACTTTTAAAAATCTTTGCAAAAATGGCCATTCTGGTATATTTTAGACCAAAATACCCATGGTCAACAATTTGTGATTCCATTCAAAGACAATAAAATGGGCATTTTTGCAAAAAAAAATATGGGCAAATGAAATCTTGACACATAACCTGCTCCATTTATTGCAAATGACAAGATGTCAAATCATAATTAATGCTATTTTTTGCATTGACACAGAAATGTCGAGAACGACATTTCAAGTGTAGAGAAATGTCATATTTGAAATGAAATATCCTTCTAGACATTTAATATGTCGAGAATGACGTTTTGAAATGTCGAGAACATTTAATATTGTGATTTGACGTGTGTACTATTAAAATATAAAATGAGATTCAAATGTCGAGAATGACATTTTAAATGTCGAGAATATTTAATATTGTGATTTGACGTGTGTACTATTAAAATATAAAACGGGATTCAAATGTCGAGAATGACATTTTAAATGTCGAGAATTCGTAGAGATTCAAATGTCCTTTTTTTTTTCATTAAGGGCATAATAGACACTTTAGTATTAAATTTGAAAATTGGACACTTTTCAACTCACACCCTTAATTGTGGACATTCTTGAAAATATCCCTAAAATATTTTGTACGTAAATCCAAGATTTTTTTTTTTTAACTTTTTAACCACACGTTCTTCAAAAAAATCACTATTCAAAACTTCATTTTCTCAAAATAATGGCAATCAAATAGGGGCAAATTTGTGATCTGAAAAATACTGATATTTTAAAATTAATAGATTTCCCTGTCTAGTGATATTTTATTTATTTAAAATAATTTAATTTTATAGTGTTCATTGTCATTGAAACAGACTCTATTGGGTATTAGGTCAATTACTTCCTAAATTCGTGTTTCCTTACACATCCAAAAAGAATTAAGCTATTTGTACAACAC
Organism: Fraxinus americana; assembly: GCA_035079005.1. Lineage (NCBI taxonomy): Eukaryota > Viridiplantae > Streptophyta > Magnoliopsida > Lamiales > Oleaceae > Fraxinus > Fraxinus americana. Next base: position 12,376,259 of record CM068706.1, on the reverse strand, counting down.
TTGTTGACAACTTTGGTGTTGATCAATTAATCGTCAATATGGTCTTTCAATAAAATTTAGTTTTTACATAAATTTGATGAACTTTCAATAAAACTAGTCAAAGGTTAACGTGCTTTGCACGTTATTGTGAAATGCATTATAGGCAGGGACGGATGTAGTGGAGACTGTGCCAGGATGTAGCCCGATCAAGTTCTCAGGCAGCTTTTTATTTTATTTTTTTGTTGTAAAAAGATTATGTTAAAAAAAAAAAAAAATTATGTGTTATATATTAGCTCAGCTTGTCGTACGATCCTAGATCCGTTCATATTTATAAGTATTGTAAAAGTAATATATGAAGATGTGTGTATTTAAAAAAACAATTCTAAAAAATTCTTTGTGTGAAATGAACTTTTTAATTAATGAAAATCTCTTTATACACTATATTGTTTTTGTGATTAGGAACATTTGATTTAACTAAAATCTTTGTAGTTGCCATAGAAATTTCCTTGAAAGTGCAAGAAAATCACAACACCCAGAGACCGTTGGAATTATTGCAAGCATAAGAAAGGACGGGTTCTTCATACCTCTTACCTTTGCACCAGAAACCCAAGTGGAAAGAAAGCTTGGAGATGGAACGGTGCTTCAGAGAGAGAGAGAGGGAGAGTGTGTGAATACTTTGATAGTATGGCCTGACCTATAGTGGAGGAGAAAAATGTGTGTGGGGTTTTCTGGAGAGTGGAGAAGAAGACGAAGGGTCCAAGGTCCCTTTGGATTTGATTTCATGGAATATTATAGTTCGTATAATTTAGCGTACATGGAATAGATACATGCACGTCAATAAATCTACAAAGTACAAATAAATGTTAATTAATTATTATTATACATGCATGTGAATAATATATAGTAGGGCTATAATGGCCTAATAAAAATTGATTCTAGGGTTATAATGATCTAAAAATTGATTCTCATTTCATGTGATATTTAGATATATTATAGATTTAGTGTCATTAACTGAGATTTTAATAAATAATTCATGGATTTAAAATACATATACCAAACTATTTTGAGATTTCACCATTTTTAACGAGATTCTTATAGATTTTGTAGAAATTTATTTAAATTCATGAAATTCATTAAAATTTATAATCTATCAAAATTTCATTCGAGGACAAGGGCATCTCGGGCATGGGAAAGAAAGGCTTTGATTCTGGCTCACAAGGTTTCCTCGCTTATCAGTTTGTCCTAGAATCAACATTCATGATAGGTTGGGACCAATAGTGCAATTTATTTATTAATTAATAATTCGAAAATCAAATCATTAAAGTCAACATGTTGTGTGGACTGTGGGACCTACAATGATGACGTGGCCCACCAAAACCACTAAGCAAGACGTCAAAAAGTCGGCGATTCCACGCGGTACCGTCATATTGACGATTATTTCACCCAAATTCATTCCAAGTTTTCCTTACACATCCAAAAAGAATTAAAATTTGGACCGTTGAATTAAAAAATAAATTTTAACCATTTTTGAAATGAGAAGTGCTACTACATGTACATAAATTTATACATAATGGTGTTCATAATTACACGTGGCACTTGATCCAACCATTAATTCAAATTTCACACTTTCACATCAACAACAGGATTTTGTCCACATCACATTATGGACGCCATTATGTACATATATTATGTACATGTAGACTTTTCCTTTTAAAATGGATGCGGTGAAGTGTGAAATTGTCAACAAAGATTGTACAAACAGCATGATTCATTAAAAAAAAGGGCAAATCTTCTTTAATTATTTTCTTTATGAAACCACGTTTTTTACTAATTCCAACATAATCAATGGCATTGACAGGGGCAAGTTACAATTCAGAAAAAAACACCACCATTAATCATCTTAGGAACAGTGTAGCAGTATCAATTCTTCAACGGGTATTGTTTGACTGTAATTGTATTCAATCTGGAAACCAATCGAATCTCGTCAAATTCGACGATATTTTTTTGTCTGGACTGGAACCTTCGCTACTCTTCAATTTTGCGGTAGGCGTAAAAAAAATAATGCTGTTTATAGTGAAATCTTGCTAAACGGGCGAGAAGTTAATATGTAGAGAGAAACTATTATAATCTTGGTCACATTTCAATTTTGTTGTACATTTCTGTCCGTGTGTTAGGTTACAATTTTCTAATGAGAAATACTAAATGTACACCCCTCATCGCCCGGGGGGGGGGGGGGGGGGGAAATAAAATAATCGTGGGCCCCCTCTTGTGAGTGGGGGCTTGTATACCGGGTGTCACCATAGCAAATCCCTTTTCTATTTGTCACAAAATATCAACTCAATAAAATTGGGTTCACTCAAAACTATTGAAGTTGCCTGACTTATCCAAAGGTCACACTAGTATTGGTTACATATCAGTTTCACCATATAAAAAAGGTTGGACAAAATTAACGACGACCTAGCTACATTTTATAAAAAAGCTGAAAATTACTATATTTTTATCATTTACAATTACCACATTTCATATTTTTCTTTAAAAAAAATGCATGGTTTTCATTTAAAATTAATAGTTCATCCTTTTCATTTAAAATTAATATTTCAATTTTTCATTTGAAAGCAACATTTTGACACATAATATATTTGTGTTATCATATGTTACTTTTTATTAAAAAATTATTGTTTTGCACGGACAACGTGTTGTGCGTACACGCGCGTCTGTGTGTGTTAAAAAATCAAGATTTTATATGAGTAATATATCATGTTACTTTATATCAGAATCCAACTCGCTCGACTCGAGACCGATGACTTGAGAGTGGATGTGAATCTTATCTATCATAGTGGAAATGATGCATTCGGCAATATCGTGAATTCGAGAGCAATTCAATCATAAAAAAATCGACAAGAAGAAGTAATTGATGAAAAAATAATGCATGTTTCTGCCATTCCGTTTCGTTGCATATTTTTGGGTGTTGTCGATTACATGGTGGAAAAATAATCAGCTAACGAAGAAAAATTTTCCATCATCAACCTCATTGGTGATTGGAAATTACTCAAAATAGGTGGAAGGAAGACAGTCAAAGGAAGCAACTGTTCATGTCCATTGTTTCGTCAATGATCCGTGGCGGTCCACTTACGTTGTTCGTGATACTCTTGTGGTTCTTGTTTTGGTGACGATTTCTTTAGACTTCCAACAGTTTGATATATTGTACAAGACAATTTTTTGGCCATGGTGGCTTCTCGGCAACCTCCTCGTGACAAGGAAACAAAATTCTTTTTTCCATTTTCCCCCTATCATTATATTTGACTTTAAAACAAAGACTTTGTTAGTCAATTATATGGGATGAATTGTGTAACACTAACATCACACTAAAACAAATAGCATAGATGCCATGCTTCTATAAGTATCACAATCTTCTATAAAATTAGGGTGCTTTTTTTATTTGTTGTAGCACTGTTGATAAGTAGCATTTTTTCATGTATGCCCCTATTTGATTCAATAATGAAATTCGATTCAAATTGAAATCAAATTCAACATTTAATTTAATCACATATTTTATAGAATTCATAATTTTTTAATGACGCGTTCAATTAACTTTCATCAGAATTCACTAAAAAACTAATTTTTATATAAACCAAACATGGGCAAAAATTATAAAGCTCTTCAAAATATTCACAAATCATGGTCTCAAACCATTAATGCAGTGTAGTACCCCTCTTTCTTTTACAATTTGTTTGATATATTACACTGAATTTGACCTACATGATTCTATAGACAAACCGCTTCCATTGCCACCCTTTTGTGTGCATTAGGGTAGACATAATGGGATCTAGAGGTGGACAAAATGATCAAATCAAACTAGATCAAACCAAAACTAAACCAAATCGAGTAGTTCAGTTCGATTCTACAAAAAAAATTAATCGTACTGATTTTAATTCGGTTCTAGTTTTAGAATCAAGAACCAAACTTAATATTTAAATTTTATTATTTTATATATATTTACAAATTAGTGAATCACAATTCACATAAAAAAAAATTCAAAATCCAATTGAAAATCAATACAAAAAGGTTATGTATCTTCGATTTTTTATTTCTCAATGTGGAGACTGAAGGCTCTCATTCAGGGCCTGTTTGGTATAGATTTTCATTTTCTACAGTAAATTAATTCTCATTTTCAACCACACATTCTTCAATAAAATAATATTTTCCATCACATCAATACTTTTTTCTTCTTTTTTAACCACACATTTCCCATCATATCACTATTCAAAAATCAATTTTTCCCCCAAAAATTCCTACCAAACACACTCTCATTTTGTAGACCAGACCCTAATTCGTTTCTTATTTTCTCTCATTTTTTATTTATACACCGATTCTCAAATGGGGATCAATAGCTACCCCCGCTGTCTACCGTTGCGCTCAACTTTCGATTCTTCGTCCTCAAATATTTTTTTTTCTTTTTGTTTTCTCAATCAGTAATGAAATTAGAACCAAAGCAGAACCGATTCCATTTCTTTAAAAAAATCAGTTGGTTCCATTATCAAGAAAATCATTAGTTTATGTTTCAGTTCGATTCGATTATCTTGAATTCAGTATCAAATGAAATCGTGGATATCTTTTAAAATTCAACTCTAACCCACGGCCCCACCAATACCGCAATACCACATTCCTATATGATCCAATACATTGAAAAAACCAGCATTTACATTACAAGCCAGATTGCCCGTCTATTACTCCGAGGACAATCAACCCCACCCCAGCCAGAAAGACAGCGACAGAAGGAGAGATGACACTGTTCAGAATATTAAAACCTCTATTAAATACAGCATGCTCGATATTTTCAACATCAATCTTGAAACTTCCAAAACTTAATAAAAGACTATCCAAATTCATTCACATTGAATTCTACAATCTCCCTAGCCATGGATAACTCTGGGAACAGGAGAGATCCGAATGCTCCTTCTGAAAATGGCAATTCCGAACAAGATTTTCAGTACAAAAAAGTGGATGATAAACCAGATAAGAAAGAAGAAGAGAGCGCTGAATCAATAGAGAAAATATTCGAGAGCAAAGAGGTGCCGTCATGGAAGAAACAACTGACTTTCAGGGCATTTTTTGTCAGCTTTATTTTGGGCATACTCTTTACTTTCATCGTAATGAAACTCAATCTCACCACTGGTATTATCCCTTCTCTCAATGTTTCTGCCGGCCTATTGGGATTCTTCTTCGTCAAAACTTGGACGAAGTTTCTCGAGAAGTCAGGACTTTTGAATCAACCATTTACTCGCCAAGAAAATACCGTTATCCAGACATGTGTGGTGGCTACCTCCGGCATAGCCTTTAGCGGTTAGTCTCTCTCCCCTTCCTCCCCTCCATGTCTATATCTCTCACAGTCACACACAAACACGCTAATTTTTTACTTTTTTTACCACCTGGTGTAAAAATAATAAATTAAGTCGATGAAATTGTCAATTATATGATTAATGGATCAATTATTGCATTAACTTTCTCTTAAATGCTTTTACAGACATTTGTGTGTGCAGTTTCACTACACCAGTTGACATGCCATGATGTGACAGATAGTTCGGCCATTTTTTAAAATAACACTTGTTCAAATTGATGACCAAATTTTTTACACATCGTGGCGGGACATAAACTATGATGTAAAAAATGGCTTTATTCTCGTGTTTTTTGTAGGATTACAACTAGGTAAAATTGTTCTTAAATGTTTACAGCGAGGAAACTAGTATTTATTAATGTCGAGAGACGTATAGCCCTGTTTGGTTCCACAAAAAACGTTCATTAAAATTGAAGTTGAAGTTAATAATTGTTTTAACAATATATTTCAAGGACTAGATATGATACATATACAAGAGATTGAAAGGTAAGAAACCAGGTATGCGTAGCAGCACTATTCTTATAATTCGATATTAAAATTAAAACTTTCAATATTTAATAATTTTTTTTGGGGATTAGGGAAATTTCATTTTCAAGAGGCTTAGGGCTGTTTGTCAAGATATTTGCTTTTGTTTCTATTTCTTCTACAAGAGTGTAATGAGGAAGTGGTTTGTATGCCTACTTGATGAGAGGGAACAAACTTTGTTTCGTTTCCACAGAGATGATTTTCAAATGAATATTTTATTGATATAGAACACTCATCTTGATAAAATGATTTCAACAACTTATTCTGAAGTGAGTATTTTTCCTCTTTAGGTTAAGAAATAAAATCCGGTAAATAAAGATGAAAGCTAACCATCGGTAAGCACATCTAGTTCGAGAGTGGCAGTTCCCATTTCTACCAATTGTCCGTAGCATTTTTGCTTTTCCTTCTATTCCTACTTCTACTTCTAGTAAAAAAGTTCCATGAAGGAGCTAACTTAGGGTCTGTTTGATAGAGTTTTCATTCTTGCTTTAGCTTCTTGAAAAGAGATTCATGAGTAAGTTGTCTTATATCAATTTATTCTAAAAGCTTTTCTAGTCGGACCAAATCATTTTCAAAAAATTATTCAATTGTGTTCAAAAGTAACATCTTAGTTTTAAAATCAGTTTTTGACTTCTTAAAAGCCCTGCTAAACGGATCCGTACGCCAACGTCCTCTAAACGTTGCACTGGCCAAACAAAGCGATTACAACAAGTTATCCCAACATGTTTAAAAACAACTAGATGCAGTTTTTGACTTTTCAAAGTCTTTCCAAACTGACCTTTGGATTCATATAGACTAGTGCGTGCATTATATCCTGCATTGGACTAGGGACACATTCATATAGGACAATTGGATGTTTCTGATTTTATCACGACTTGTCAACGCACCGCATGCATGATTCCTCCAAGTAGTGTGTATGGTTAAGCTCCACTTTTAGCTGTCCAACCTTTTTGAACTCTTTTCTATATTGTCGGCTATGTGAGTATGAAATGTGAAGAGATAGGATTTGGAATTACGGTGTGAATATACAAGCCAAGACGTTGATGACCCCTAGTTGGCGCTGAATTCACATGTGATGTTACTTTTGACTAAGTAAATGTTGTGATCACATCTCATGTGATGAGATTCAGATTCTAGTACAATATCGACAGTTGCGGCCTCATTTTATTGATTACTTGCATAGGATTCCTCTTTTTTTTTTAGAGAGAGAGAGAGAGAGAGAGTCAAGGCTGCAGATAAGAATCTCCAATTATGGTGGGTCATGCAAATAAATAAGATTAAATATTGAATTCTTAAAGTCAAGGCTACAGATAAGAATCTCCAATTATGGTGGGTCATGCAAATAAATAAGATTAAATATTGAATTTTTAAAAGTTATTTACAAAGAAATGATTGCATAAGCACTTTCTCAATTGATTAGAATTTTGAAGAATTTGATTAAATTATATATCTTCAACGATTGAAAAGCTGACTCTTATCTACCTATAATTTAAGGTCGGAAACAAGCAATAATAAAAAAATGAATCATTTCTTGGTTTGGCTTTGAAAAGGATACTATTTATTGCTTAGCAAATTCAGCAATCCTTTGACAGCTACACGCAGCAATATCTAATTAATATATAGGGAAGAAAATTTACGCAAGTATAAAACTGCAATATTTGCAGCTATTGCTTGTAAAAGCCTGTGATGACCGACCATACATATAGAGAAGTGAATAACACTTCTCCTGGGGTGAAAGATTCCTGATCCAGCACCTATGTCGCTAGCTACGCCCTAATCGGGCACAGTCGATCATGTTATTTAGCACGTCTTGAGCATAGGTCTAAGGGGAGGTTTAGCAACTCAAGCTTTTTTAGGAACGAATGGAGCAGAAAACACATTAAAAAGAGGAAACTAGGGATATCAGTATTATAATATTCACGTTCTTGTGTGCTATTAGGAGTAACAATGGACCGAACCGAGCTATTTCGACTCTATAGTCTATACATGAGTTTTGCTGGGCGTGTAGACACGATCTCAAGCGAACTGAGCTTTTTTAGGGACAAAAGGAGTAGAAAAACATTAAAAAGAAGAAATTAGGTTTATCGGTATTATAATATACACCTTCTTGTGTTTTATTAGGAGTGACAATAGATCGAGACGAGTTGGTTCGACCCAGTACACAAGCCGAGCTCAAGCTCGGCTCTTGTTCAAATCTTATGATCGATTTGGCCCTTGGCACGTGGACTTCACGAGCCAAGCTGCACACGAGCCGACTTTCTTTTTTTAAAAAAAAAAAATTAAAAAAATAAAACCCAAATATGAGCAACTTTTTTAAAAAATTAACAAAACAAGTCCAAAATAATGAATAAAAACTAGCTGACCCAGAGCTCAAATGAGCCAGCTTGTTCGATCATACCAACTCATGGAAAAAATCTGAGCTCGATTCGGCCCATGACTCATCTCAAAATGAGTTCGAGCAATCCATAAATTGAGCCGGAATGGGTTGAGTCCACGAGCCGCTCAACCCGTTTTCCACTCCTGTACTATGGATTTATAGCAGTTTTTAAAAGTATATAATAGTCAAATACCATTTCAAAGAATGAGGAAGCAAAAAAAGCCTTTACAAAAATATGACCACCAAAGAAAAAGGTAAGAAATTGAAAAAAGACAATAACAAAAAAGAAACTAGAGTTTTAAGGTATCTAGTGTCCTTAGTTCACCTATGAATGGCTTTCCTAGTCCATAATGACAGTGTTCCTTTTTCCACAACTTACGTACATTGATTATTTCCTAAGCTATACATTGTTGAATTCTCAGCATATACCTTATTCCTCAAGAAATGTGCATTCATCATATGCAGTAGGAAAATTGTATTATCTTTCTTGTTTTTGTTCGAGTGATAACATGCTTATCATAATTTTAAGAAACAACAATTTCATTTATAATTTTTGGTCGATTGAATTTGAATGAGCAGGAGGCTTCGGAAGTTACCTATTTGGAATGAGTGATGTTATTGCCAAACAATCTACTGAAGCTAATGATGGACAGAATATTAAGAACCCATCACTAGCATGGATGATTGGCTTTCTTTTTGTGGTTAGCTTTCTCGGGCTCTTCTCCGTGGTACCCCTTCGAAAGGTAAATTATTAAACTCAGCAACGCTTTGTTACTATACTTCGAGTTCCCTTGTCATGCCTAAGACATCCTATAAAATTCTTGAAGTCTTTTAAGTATGAAGTTTAGCCCGCAGATGAGATAAAGGGGAGATGGAAAATTCCTGTGTCTCACGTATGGTCTAAAATCATCAACTGCATGCATCTATTAGACCTGTTTCAACCATAATCTTAGCTTGTACAAATGTTTTGGAATTGAGAAAAGTAACAATAAAATTGTTTCAAAATTTGCTTCCTTTTGAGCTGAACATTTTCCCTTGTCATTGCAATGTAATGGTTTAATATCATAATACAATCTTGATTTGTTTATTATTACATGATTTAGATAATGATTATTGACTTCAAACTGACTTATCCAAGTGGAACGGCAACTGCTCACCTAATCAACAGCTTCCACACTCCCCAAGGAGCCAAACTAGCAAAGTGAGTCTCCATAATTCTTATTTAAACTTCCATCTTTCGATCTTGATTTGCATAGAAATTTCGGACATAGTAGACTTTGGACCAATTTGGAATCTTATTCTACTTATTGTTGCTTCACTTCAGGAAACAAGTCAGAACTCTAGGAAAATTCTTCTCTTTCAGCTTCCTGTGGGGCTTCTTTCAGTGGTTTTTTACTGGAGGAGATGGCTGTGGATTTGTAAACTTTCCTACATTAGGTCTTAAAGCCTTCGAGAACAGGTGAGTTGTGATAAAATTTCTCTAGCGGATATAAAATGTTAAACTGTCTATCAGCAAGTTCTTGTATATTAGAAAAGAGAAGATTTTGAAATGAAGAATTCAACCTTTCATTGTCCTTATTAACCCATTTCATTCTTTTGCTAATTCAAAAACCAGATTTTACTTCGACTTCTCAGCAACATACGTTGGAGTTGGCATGATATGCCCATATCTGATCAACATATCTTTGCTAGTCGGAGCAATCCTCTCTTGGGGTATAATGTGGCCACTCATAGGAGACAGGAAGGGCGATTGGTATCCTGCAGAATATCCCTCTACCAGCCTTCATAGTTTGCAAGGCTACAGGGTACATTTCCTTAATATCTTACTTTTAATGCACCAATTACAAGTTTTGAAAGTATAACCATCCATTCATTTGTTCTTATAGGTTTTCATATCAATAGCCATGATCCTCGGTGATGGTCTCTACAACTTCTTTAAGGTCCTTGGTCACACCATATTTGGACTGTATAACCAAATCCGTGATAGAAATTCTCGCTCGGTCCTCCCAGTTGGCAGCCGTACCTCATCTCCTACGGATTCTTTGTCTTATGATGACCAGCGCCGGACCCAACTTTTTCTCAAAGACCAAATCCCTATATGGGTTGCCATTGTTGGCTACATCACCATTGCAATAATCTCTGCTGCAACACTTCCACACATATTCCCCCCACTCAAGTGGTATTACATTGTCGTCATATATGTCTTTGCACCCACACTAGCCTTCTGTAATGCATATGGGTGTGGGCTCACCGACTGGTCATTAGCATCTACTTATGGAAAGTTGGCTATCTTTGTAATTGGTGCATGGGCTGGAGCCTCCCATGGCGGTGTTCTTGCAGGACTAGCTGCATGTGGGGTCATGATGAATATAGTCTCTACTGCATCTGACCTAACTCAGGACTTCAAGACGGGTTATATGACCCTGGCTTCCCCTCGGTCCATGTTTGTGAGCCAGATTATTGGAACAGCAATGGGATGTGTTATTTCACCTTGTGTATTTTGGCTCTTCTACAAGGCGTTTCATGATTTGGGTGTCCCTGGTTCGCAATATTCTGCACCTTATGCTCTTGTATACCGTAACATGGCAATCTTGGGAGTTGAGGGGTTCTCTTCTTTGCCAAAGAACTGCCTTACTCTATGCTACGTGTTCTTTGTTGGAGCTGTTGTTATTAATGGCATAAGAGATATTGTTGGAAAGAAATGGGCTAGGTTCATTCCTCTTCCCATGGCAATGGCGATACCATTTTACCTTGGAGCATATTTTACAATCGACATGTGTATTGGAAGTTTGATACTGTTTATTTGGGAGAAGATTGACAAAGCAAAGGCTGATGCATTTGGACCGGCTGTGGCTTCTGGATTGATCTGTGGTGACGGGATATGGACATTGCCCAGTTCAATATTAGCCTTGGCAGGCGTAAATCCACCCATTTGCATGAAATTTCTGTCAAGGAAAACAAATGCAAGGGTTGATGGTTTCTTAACTTCTTAGCTCTAATATCAGTATCAGCAGCTATAATCCGGTAACCGGATTTCATCAATTCCCGTGTGCTTTTCTTTTTATTTTTCTTGTTTCCCTTCTATAGCAAACCTGCTTCTGTCACTGATATTACTAAAATGTAAAACTACCCATGTAAATGTATCGTGTGCAAATTAATCACCAACTATTATAAGTGAATTGAATCGGAGGAAAATTATATCTTGAGATCCTGAAAACCTTGAATATTTCCATTTCTCAGCCTTATTCTCAAACTCAAACCAGCTAAAATGAATAGTTAATGTCCTACACTTTTGTAAAGTTTTAACAGTAAATTCTGTCCTTTCAATAAGTAAAATTGTAGTCCAACTTTTGTACTGTAGATACTTGCTGTGGCAGGATTATAATTCTTCAGCCAGCACCTTCTGGAGGAAAGAGTTGGGTAGAGGCACTTTTTCCAACTTATTTAATTCCTGAATTACTTTTTTGTCTGAAATTATTCTCTGAAGGAACATCAGTAAACTCAGAGAGAATAGCCCTGAACTCCTCTCCTGAAAGTGTTTCCCTCTCCAGCTGCACCTCCATTAATTTATCAACGTCCTCTCTGTTGTTCCTTATTTGCTTTTTTGCAATTTCATACTCGTTATCTATAATAACTCTCACTGAGTTATCGATGTCGTCTGCAAGTTTCTCCGACATTTGATTTCCATCTAACATTCGTAACAACACATCACTACTCTTCACGCCTCGATCAATCAACGCCCCCATGGGCCAATCTCAGACATTCAATATGTTATTACCATCTGATGAAGTAAACAGAAAATCCTTAATAATTTGCATCTGAACCATGTTATTTTATGGTACAAAGCAAATTATCACTAAATTTACCTATCTAGCTATTTGAGTAATTTATTGCAAGTCTCCTGCTGCATCTGTTGTGATTTCTGCATCACTGAATATAATTTCCTCAGCTGCCCTGCCTATGACTTGCAAAGAGTTGTTGCTTAGATATCAATGTTGGATCTTCCCCAGGTATGTACCATGTCAGACCTCAAGCTTGCCCTCGAGGGATCAATGTAACTTTTTGTACCGGATCATATCCTGGGTCAAATTCATGTGAACCAGAAAAGCATAATAAGATCGTGCTATTGTTCTTGAAAAAAAGCTTTAATTCACTCTTTCTAAAAGTGATATTCATGATGATGTTGGTCCCAAATAAACAAATCGAAGCTTAGTTTGAGTTTGTTTTGTGAATAACCGTAAAAGAAAAATACTTAAAAGCAACATGGATTTTTTGGCCAAAGGTCCCAATGGTTCAGTGACGCTTCTAACGTCTAATCCCCCGTTGAGCATCCCTAAGGATATTGCTTGAATCTACTATAAAACCCCAAAACCTTTTCTTGAATAAACCTCTCCTATCTGCAATCACTCACAAAAAATATGTATTGCTAAACTAATCTCTCTATACAACAATTTCACAAAGAAATCGCTCAAAAAATATTCGGTTGGTGACCAATCTATGAATATACGAAGAGTATTTTCACAAAGACAGTGGGAGAGACGAAAAGCCAGTATCAACCCCTAAAAACACAAGTGCCCCCTTTTTATATGAGATAAGCCCGTATCATACATCTAACAGTGTGTAAAATTCCAAGTGTCAAGCACTAGTGAAGGCGTGTATATATCGAGGAAATACACGCTTTCATCCAAATTCCAAAATCATCTAATTGTTGGATCAAAACATAAAGTTGGACCGGGCAATCAGGCTCAAGACATCTTACTGGGCTAGAAGTAACTAGGCCCTCAAAAATGTATCAACCCATCTTCACAATCTCCGTCTTTGCTACATTTTGATACTTTATATAATGGATTCGAACTCTATCTCAGATCGCTTGCTCTTATTAACTTGTTACAAAACAAAGGACAAAATAGTTTCAAGATTCAATAATTTTAAAGAATCTTGAAATTTATTCAATGGTATTACCTTAGTGTCTACATCAGTTGGATTTACCTTAGTAGGTATTTTAACAAGTTTTATATCACTTTTTTCAGTTATATCCCTAATGAAATGAAACTTAACATATATGTGTTTAGTTCTATCATGAAACATAGAATTTTTAATCAAGAAAATAGCACTTTGATTATTTGAACAAAGCTCCACCTTATTTTTTTTATAAATCCTAATTCATTGAATAATCCTTTCAACCAAACACCTTCTTTTACAGCCTCAACGACAACAATATATTCAATTTCAGTATAAGATAGAGCACCTAATATTTTAAGTTGGGATTTCCAACTAATGCAAGTATTATTTATCACATAAAAATGTGCAGAAATAGACTTTATGTTATCAGAATTTCCAACACAATCAAAATCAACACATCCTTTCAAATTAAGACCATTTTTATTAGTTTTAAACATAAGTCCTAATTTCTGAGTATCCTTTAGATATCCGATTAAGCCCCTGTTTGAGCCATATTAAAATTTTCATTCTCATTTTTCTACTCATTTCAACCACACATTCTTCAATAAAATAATACTTTCCATCACATCAATAATTTTTCATTCATTTTCAACCACACATTCTCCATCAATCTACCATTCCAAAATACAATCTACCATTCCAAAATACATTCTTCCAAAATAATGTGGTTCAAACACACCATAAATGTTTCATAGCTTCCCAATGAATCTCGCTTGGATTACTCATAAATCTGCTCAAAACACTTATAGCAAAAGCAATATCATGTCTAGAGCATACCATATTATACATAACAGAACCTACTGCATTAGAATAAGGCACATTTGTCATTCTATTAAACTCATCTTCGGTTTTAGGTGAATGATTAGTAGATAACTTCACACATGTAGATAAAAGCAAACTAACAAGTTTAGATTCATGAAGTGAAAATCATTTAATAACTTTTCAATGTAAGAGTCTTGTGTTAGAAACTATCTCCTTTTATTTCCATTTCTAATATCCTTCAAGCAGGTCCTAAATCCTTCATTTCAAATTCAAATTAAAGTTTTTCTTTCAGAATATTAACAATAACTTTATCATGACTAACTAGAAGCATATCATCAATATATAGAAGCAAATAGAAAAATTCAGAATTTTCAACACATTTAAAGTAAAAACAGGAATCATAATCTGACTTTTTAAAACCAAGACTTTGTATAAAAGAGTTAAATCTTCTATACAATTGTCTAGAAGCCTGTTTCAGACCATACAAAGATTTTTTTCAAAAGACACACTAAGTTTTTTCTTGTTTTCAAAACCTTTTGGCTAGGTCATATATATAGTCTAATCTAATGTACCAAAAAGAAAAGCTGTTTTCATATCAAGTTGTTCTAATTCTAAATCAAATTGTGTTACTAAAGCAAATAAAACTCTGATAGAAATGTATTTCACAACAGGTGAAAATATGTCAGTATAGTTTATTCTTTCTCTTTGTGTGGAACTCTTGACTACTAGCATTGCCTTATATCTTCTATCACCAGACTTCATATCACCTTCCTTAATTTTATAAACCCATTTACAGTAAACCAATTTGTAGTCAATAGATTTTTCTACAAGATTCCAAGTCTGATTCTTATATAAAGAATCAATTTCCTCTTGTATTGTTGTAAGCCACCTTGCAGAATCTTTATAGGATACAACCTCTTTATGAGAGGTTGGTTCAAAATTTAAAGTATTAAGATCAAATTGTTTAGACACATAATCTGCATACAAAAACCTAGAGGGATGCCGTATTTGTCTTCTCTTTCTATCCCTAGCAAGTTGGTAATCTTGAAAATCAGTAGCAATATCTAGAACTTGGTCATCTTTCAAGTTTTGATCAATTATTGTTTGTGGTCCTTCTTGAGGTTGCTCCACCTCAATCTGAGTTTTGTTTTCATTATTCTTAACATTAATATCAACCTCAGTAGACACAAAGTCCTTCTCAGCCATTTTCTCTCTATTATCATCACTAAGACAAAGAAAGTGTTCTTCATTAAAAATAACTGACCTACTTGTTATAACTTTGAATCTTCTAATTTCTTTTATCAATAACTTATAGCCTTTAACTCATTCCCCATAACCAAGAAAAACACATTTAAGAGATTTGGGATCAAGCTTAGAATCAATTTAGTGTGCATAAGCTACACATCCAAAAGTTCTAAGGTAAAAGTAATTAGGCATAGTTCCAGTTCATATCTTCTCAAGTATCCAATAATCCATGGAACTTGAAGGACTTCTATTTATAAGATAACAAGCAGTCTTAATAGCTTCTCCCCAAAATATCTTTGGTAAGCCAGAGCTTATTAGCATACATTTGGTTCTTTCAAAGATAGTTCTATTCATCCTTTCAGAAATTCCATTTTGTTGGGGAGTATAGACCACAGTTCTATGCCTCTGTATCCTATGATTATTACAGTACTAGTCAAATTCAACATTGCAAAATTCAAGACCAATATCTGTTCTCAATGCCTTTATCTTCTTATCAGCTTGATTCTCAATTAATATATTCCAATTTTTAAAGGTTATAAAAGTGTCGAATTTATTCTTCAATAGAAGGATCCAAGCTTTCCTTGGGAAATCATCTATGATAAGAAGATAATATCTATAGCCAGAAGCTATAGATACGGGTGTAGGCCCCCCAAAGATCACTATGTATGTAATCAAGTATATTTAGTGATTTGTGAATACCTGTCCTAAATGGCAGTCTGTTTTTTCTCCCAAGGATACAATAAACACAAAATGTCAGTTTATGAACATTGTCCTTTCCAAATACACCTTCTTTTGAAAGAAGTTTCAAGCCTTTTTTTACCAAGGTAACCTAGTCTCCTATGCCATAATTCTGATTTGTCAGATTGAGATACCAGGCTCACAACATTATTAGAGGAAACATATTCAACATTTATCACATATAATCCATTATATTTTGGTGCACTGATAATGAGATTCTGATTTTTGATTATATTTGTAAAGCCATTTATAATTTCAATTTGATAATTTTCATCATCTAAAACGCCTAAAGGAAATAAGGTTTCTTTTTAAGGCGAAAAAACATATCCGGTATGCTTTAGAAGTATTATTTGATTATTTTCAATTTTTAAAACAATATTTCCAATGCTTTTCACTTCACAAGATTCATTAAAAAATCTTGATTAGATTAAAAAAATCAGAGAACCATATGAGATTGTGACTCATATGAAAAGAACAACTTGAATCAAAAACCCAATCTCGATTTGTTCTTTCATAAGAGGACACATAAGTTACACCAATATTGGCTCCTACTTCTTTATAAGAAGCAGCAATGACAGAAGAGCTATTACCTTGATTGGACTCATTCTTATGATTATTAGCCCTTTTAAAACAGTCTTTTATAAGATGACTTGCCTTTCCACATTAATAGCATTTTCTATTCTTATCGTTTGCTTTATGAGTTTTTTTATCATTTCCTTTATTATTTCCCCATTTCTTCTTAACAGAATTCCTGTTTTTATTTGCTGAAATTGCTAAGACCTTTAGATTGCGGCTTAGAATTAGATTGGGAATTCTCAATATGAAGAACTTCATTATGTTCTGATCTTAATTCCATCTCTCTATTCTTTAGAGAAGTATGAATTAGATCAATAGTTAGATCATCTCTACCATATTCTAAAGCATTATTTATGTCATTATATTTATCACTAAGAGCATTAAGTAGACCAACTACTTTTTAATCATTTGAGATCTTCTCACCACAGTTTATAAGATCTTGTGTGATCTTATTAAATTTGTCCATATTCTCTTCTAAGTCAGCACTAGGATCAAACTTATGACTAAAGAATTGTTTCCACAGAAAATATTTATTTGGTGGAACCTTAGTCAGGTACTGTTTTTCTAAGGCAACCCATAACTCAGCAGCAGTTTCGATATCTCCTACCTTTCTAATTACAAAGTCAGATAGGTGAAGGAATAATGTATTCCAAGCTAATTCATCTTGTTCAGTTTTCCTTTCAATAGGAGTATTTTCTGCCCAAGATTCATGTATGGTCGCGCATTTTAATTGCAACATAAGTGTTTTCATTTTATGGCGCAAGAGACTAAATTTTCCTTTGCCATCCCACATCTGAACATCAATCTTAGTGGTCATCGTGTGCAAATGTGTAGTAACAGTACTCAAGAATTCAGAAAACAGGAAATGAAAGATGTCACACAAATCAAGTAGATATATCCAAGAACTTATGATAAAGAAATGACAAAGGTTATACAACTAATGTATGCACTTAGATGTGTTTACACTAAATAAACAATATGTATTCAGAAATATGCAGATTACAATTAATATGAATACAAAAAATTCGTATTGTACAGCATGAAGCAGGATATAGATACCAACACACAGTTTCAAGAATCAAAATATTACAGTTTATACATGTATAAATCTAATCCAAAAAATTCAATCAATAACAGATGTCACACAAACGAAATACAATTTCACGAGATAAACAATAAGTGACGTATCGCTTATGAATTTCCTTAGACCAAACCCTACTTTCCTCATATTTGAGGGTTTACATGAATCCGATAAAAGTTAGACAGTAACTGTTTTGAAGGAATGAGAAATGCTAGTTTCGATATCTATTACCAGAACTGCAAGATCGCAAATATACTTACGAAAAATACCAAAAACCAGCTTCAAATCAGATCGAATGATTTCTTGACCAAAACAGTCATAGATCTTTGCAGATCTAATGCTTTTAAAAAAAATATTCAAGAATCAAAGAATCACGTCATTTTGAGAAAAAAATAAAACAAATAAAAAAAATTAATAAGCTTGGATACCACCGTTGGTCCCAGATAAACAGATTGAAGCTTAGTTTGAGTTTGTTTTGTGAAAACTGTAAACAAAAATGCTTAAAAACAACAAGAACACATGATTTTTCGGCCAAAAGCCGCGGAAGTTCAATTGCCGCTTCTAACGCCTAATCCCCCGTTGAGCATCCCTAAGGATATTGCTCGAATCCACTATAAAGCCCAAAATCAGGCAAGAACAAGTTCAGTGCAAAATTTGCAGTAAGGGATTCAAACCAGTGTTCTAAAATGCGTAATGCGTTGCGAAGCGTCGAGGCCGAGAATCAAAAATCACAAGTTTAGGCGTGTCAATGCGAAAAATAAGCGTCATAATGCGTTTCGTATTTTTAAGGCATTAAATATATTTTTATATAAAAAAAATAGATTTTTTAATATATAAAAAAAATAGATTTAAAAAAAAGGGGGGGGGGGGGGGAGGGGGGATTAGGCGGGATAATACGCGCCTAATGCGCGCATTAGTCGCGCATACGCGCCTTTTAGTTGGAAAACGCATTTTTCCCGTATTTCCCGAATTCGACGCTTCTTGGTCGCGCATCGCGCCTAAGCGGCGCGTTTTCACGTCTTTTAGAACATGGATTCAAACCTAACCCTTTTTCAAATAAACCTTTCCTATCAGAAATCACTCACAAAGAATATATATTGTTAAACTAATCTCTCTATATAACAATCTCACAAAGAAACCGCTCAAAAAACATCCAGTTGATGACCAATCTATGAATATATAGAGAGGATTTTCACGAAGACAAAAGGAGAGACGAAAAGTCAGTATTAAATCCTAAAAACAAAAGTGCCCCTTTTTTATATGAGATAAGCCTATATCATGCATCCAATGGTGTGCAAAATTCCAAGTGTCAAACATCTGGTGAATGAGAGTATTTCACCCAAATTCCAAAATCATCTAATTGTTGGATCAAAACATAAAGTTGGACCGAGCAATCGGGCTCAAGACATCTTACTGTACCTGAAGTACTTGGGCCCTCAAAAAATATAGCAACCCATCTTCACAGATGAGTTAAGCTTCTTGCATTGTAAATAATCAACTTACGCGCAAACCGCATGTCCAATTTTGCAATAAGCGACTAAGATCTTGTTCTTTCCATTCTGGCATCTCGATTTCTTCCATTCCTGCTACAATTCAGTCGATGTATAATCTATTTCCTGTAATGTAATTTTAGGTTTGCCTCTTCTACCAGCAAGAATTGCAGGCTCATTCATAAGGTTTGCTAAACGTGCACCACTAAATCCGGTAGTTATCATGGCAATAACGGTAAGATCAACATCCTTGTCTAGTTTCTTCTTGTTACTATGAACCCTCAGTATATCTTCTCTCTCTTTAACCCCTGGTAGTCCTACTGCAATCTGTGTTGGACAGCATTAAACCATTCAAATTTCTCTGAATCACATTCATGTCCACAATATAAATGTTCCAAAAGTGTTATTAAGCCCCCTGTTTGAACCACTTTAAAATTTTCATTCTCATTCTCCTACTCATTTTCAACAACACATTTTTCAATAAAATAATATTTTTCATTACATCAATAATGTTTCCTTCTTTTTCAACCACACATTCCCCATCAATGTACTATTCCAAAATATATTCTTCCAAAATAATATGGCTCAAACACACTCCAAATGTTAGTTTTAGAGAGATTATTTGAAGTGAAAAATGAGTTTTTTAAAGAATGTTTGGTTGAAGATAAGTTTGATGGAAAATGATTTTCAGATAAGTTGTGCCCAACAAACTCTAATTCCCACAAAGAAAAGAAGGAATATATAGGACGACTAACTTGTCTATCGAACCTTCCTGGTTACAATAGCTTTCTTCATGCCAATTTGTTTCTCTGTTTGTTACGTGATTTCAGTATTTTGAGAGAGATAATTGTAAGGATGGAATCTTAGTTTTCAGTAAATTTAGTAACTAAAAATTGGTGAACATGGTAAAGTTTAGGATACTATTTTTCCTATTATGTTTGGGGGATTTGGCCTTTGAGTGAGTGATATTTTATGATTGTACAAGTGACAAAGTTTGATAGACTGTAAATTTTTTCGTAATCTTTTATATTTTTCTGTCTCCTGTTTTTTATGAACAAAAGTCATGTGGGTAAAAAAAGAGAATTATTGTATTTCCCAACATATTATTATTCTTCTTTTAAATTAAAAAGAAACATATGAAACATGTCAACATCATACGAGATCTATAACAAGTTGAGTTATGTGCATTGACCAAAGCTTTGCAAATTGTCCATGTTGTACAATTTTTTGCACGACTTCTCTCGGTGTTCTCTTGCTTTTTGGGATTTAATTGGTTTCTATTTCATGCATTCACACATTAATTTCTATGCTTGGAGAAAATTTATTGTACTCTTGTCCCTGTTTTTATTTAATTAACATGTATAGTGTTACTCATATAAATAATCGTAAAATAAAAGATTCCACGTGACAAGTTGATGAGCCCATAGATGGCAAAGTGTATAGATGACCCTGTATACCGAGGCGACTTCACCCCAGATGTCTCACTCGAGCCCTGCCAATAAAAGTGTCGGCTCGTCTTTGATGGGGCAGCAAGTCAACTGGCAAATGACCAGCGAAATGATTGACAAGACAACACCCTGCCAGCGCCGTCTCCATACACAGTCAAATCTGTCAGGAAAAGAAGATAAGGAAATCTAAGCATTAATGGTTTGATTGATTGATTGACTCTAATAAGGACCCTCAGATCCCTTATCATCGGACGGATTCCCTTCATTCATGTAAAGGTATAAAAAACGTAGACTCCAGACGGTGGGGTGGGTGGGAGAAGTCTGCATATCTAGAGTAAAACACGATTCTCTTGAATATACTTCACAGCCGACCCTCTTTTTAGGAGAGAAGCAACTGGAACAATAACATACAGAATATAGTGGATCATTCCCCTCAATGATTCATAGTGATAATTCATATTCGAGCTCTAGTGTCATGTGATTCAGCATCTGAAGAAGTGATTCATTAATTTTCTGTTGGCCACATCATAGGACCATTTTTCGAGGTCAACAGATTTGTGCCGTCTGTGGGAAACTTTGATACCATAACCACGAACATCCTAGTGGTAAAAGCTATGGATAAAAAGCCTTGAAGAAAGGTTTTGGTTCTTGAATAAAGGACCACCTTGAGATAAGGAATCCAGGGAACATAATGAGTTCAAGTCTTCTTGAATAAAGGACCACCTTGAGATAAGGAATCCAGGGAACATAATGAGTTCAAGTCATCAGGGAACTCACGGTGGAAACACCCACCAGGATGCCTCTGAAGAAGAGGTCATCCACAAGAATGTGAACATACATCACCCTCACCATCGCCATAGAAGAGGAGGTACATCTGCGCTCCTGGCGCGAGAAGTTGGGGAAATGGTCGCAAACATGAGAAATATGGCCCAACAAAATGCTGCTATGCAGCAACTGTTGATGCAAATGCAATAGCATGCCGGATCCCAGGCGCCTCAACGCAGGATTTTCCACTAGGAGGGAGAAGAAAATGATACGACAGCGTACTCGCCAATGTATGGGACGAATGACCCAATGGAGAGGGAAGTAGAAGCTGACACATCTACCAACTACGTCACAAGCAACCATGGCGGAGACACGCCTATGGAGGAGCGTTTTTCCCCAGAATATCCTCAAGAACATGAGCCTCAGAGGTCTGCTAGTGTTTTTAACAGAATTGGACCCATCATGCCTAGAAATAGGCCTCAACAGCCTCTCCCTACTCATGAAGAGCGAGAGCAGCATCAGGAATATAAGCCCCATGGGATGCCGCCACCGCCTAGAAATATGAGGGAAAGATGAGAAGTGACGAACGCGAAGAACCAAGTGGGGACATTGTAACCCCGTTATCAGGCTAAAGATGATGGCCTTAAGGGCCCCTACAGGTCATTCGAACTGGATGATGATGATGATGATGAAAGTTTACCGTTCTCCCAAGAACTGAGGAGAGCTCCAGTCCCAACCCACTTTGTGCCACCAAAAATACCCAAGTATGAAGGGAGGGGCGATCCAGCCAAACACCTCAACAACTACAAGACTCAAATGTCGCTACGAGGAGCCTCACCCACACTAAAATGTTGAGCTTTCCATCTCACATTAACAGGGGTTGCTGAAATCTGGTACAATCGCATTCCAGCTGGCAGTATTCAAAGCTGGCCAGATTTGAAGAAGGCCTTTCTGAACTAATACCTGTCAAGCAAAGAGGGAGAAGCCCCTATCCAGAGGTTACAAGACATGAGACAGCAGGTAGGGAAGACCCTGAAGAGTTATTTGGCTCGCTTTATGGACGAAATGACGTATTGTGAGCAGGTTACTGACAGAGAGGCTCTTTCCGCACTACGAGGGGACTCAACATGAATACCCTATTCTGGAGAGATGTGCGAAACAAGAACCCCTCCACCTATGATGCCCTAGTGGAAATGATGCGGAGTGAAATTGTCAACGAGGAATTGATTGACCATAGGAACTGAACTTCGATGGGGCTCCCACTACCCAAAGGC
This sequence comes from Fraxinus americana, assembly GCA_035079005.1. NCBI lineage: Eukaryota > Viridiplantae > Streptophyta > Magnoliopsida > Lamiales > Oleaceae > Fraxinus > Fraxinus americana. The sequence goes on along the minus strand of CM068706.1, from coordinate 12,353,642 downwards.
AAAGAAGAGGCCATGTATCCCACCTAGTGGATCAATAGTAGATCCAGGTAGGACACACTATAGCTCACACCTCAGGACAAGCTTTGGCAACTTCTACGCTAAATGCTGTGCCCTCTCTGGCATATGAAGAGGTTGAGCCTGATACCCACATACAGTTAAACGTGCCAAGAGGATGAGGCAGAGAAAGAAGGGAAAGAGAGCCTAGGGACATACCATATTGCACATACCACCAAACCTATGGCTATAGCACTGAAAATTGCTCCCCCAGGCCATATCATGAAGAACTGACCAGGGCCCCTACTGCGGACAGAAATAACCATCGTAGGCAAGCAAACCCCCCTCCATCTAGGCAAGAGCCACGGTACAACCAGGGGAGAAAGGATCTCCGAAGCAAGTCCCCACGGAGGAAGCATGAAGAAAGGAATAGAACAAGGGGTTAGAGATCTGGGGGAGAGCCCCATCCGCGATTGACAATGCTCACATCAAGGAAATCGACACCATAATTGGCGGCCCACATATTGGAGGGAGCTCCAAAAATGCTATGAGGAACTATGCAAGAGAAGCAAAGGACCCCCCATTGACAAATTACCTCGTCAGCGGCGCCAGTAGGAATGCTGGGAACGGCCAACAGATCATCTTTTCCCAAGAGGACGCCGCAGGGGTTCACCACCCCCATTGCGTTGCACTAGTGGTGCGAGTTGTCGTAGCCGCGAATGGTTTAAAGCGTATGTTAGTTGATAATGGAATTTTTGTTAACATCCTCTTCGGAACCACTTTAGATAAAATGTTTGTGGACCACGAGCTCGCCCCAATGACTGCCCCTATGTACGGTTTTACTGGTGATAGCATCATCCCCAGAGGAAGGATTACACTGACAGTAGAGATGGGAGAATACCCTTTCAGGGCTCAACACTTCATGGAGTTCTTGGTAGTTGACCACAGATCCACTTACCACGGAGTCTTTGGGCGACCTGCCTTGAAGGAATTGGAGGCGGTGACGTCTATACATCATCTTCGTATGAAATTCCCCACCAATGAGGGAATCACGACTGTACGGGGTGACCAGATGAGTTCAAGGGAATGCTACCTTAGCTACTTATGAAAATCTAAGCCCATAAGCATAAATATGGTCCTGTTAGATACCGAAATGACTGATACACCTGAAGAAGGTTTAACCCCTAAATAAGGGGGAGACGTCAGCATGATAGACGCCCCTGAAGCAGTTATCGAGGTGGACCTGGATCCACGGATCATGGAGTCGAACTCACAGGCAACTCCTGTAGAAGAACTTGAGTCCTTCCCCGTAACCCCAAGCGACCCCACAAAGTCATTACTGATAGGGAAGGACCTCGAGCCAGTGACAAAGGACAAGATCAAACACTTTTTGCTTAGCAACTTAGACATTTTTGCCTGAAAACACGAAGACATGGTGGGACTTGACTCCAAAATCAGTTGCCACCAGCTCAACATAGACCCTACATTCAGTCCACACAGACAAAAGAGGAGACCCTTAAATCTGGAGCGGTATGTCTCACTAAAGGAAGAAGTTCAAAGGCTCATATCGAACGGGTTCATCAGAGAGGCAATGTATCCAAAATGGATATCGAACCCGGTGCTTGTGAAAAAGGGCAACGACAAATGGAAGGTCTGCATAGACTTCTCCAACCTTAATCAAGCAAGTCCAAAAGATAGTTTTCCACTCCCAAGGATAGATCAATTGGTTGAGTCCACTGATGGCCACGAGCTGTTGAGCTTCATGGATGCCTATTCTAGGTACAACCAGATCCCCTTACATCCTGCCGACGAGGAGCACACCTCCTTCATCACTGATCGAGGTCTGTATTGCTACAAGGTCATGCCCTTTAGTTTGAAGAATGCCAGCTCAACTTACCAGCGACTAGTGAATAAGATGGAGGTGTATGTTGACGACATGCTGGTGAAAAGCCTTAAGGCAGCCGATCACGTCGATCACCTGTAAGCCACCTTCGACATCTTAAGGAAGTATCACATGAAACTGAATCCGTCAAAATGTGCCTTTGGAGTCACTTCGGGAAAATTCCTAGGCTACATGGTGAACCAGCACGACATTGAGGTGAACCCTGAAAAAATTAAAGCCTTACTGAACATGAAATCCCCCAGTAAGCTAAAGGAGGTGCAATGCTTAACGGGGTGCCTCGCAGCCTTGAATAGCTTCATCTCCAATGCAACTATAAATGCCTCCCTTTTTTCAAGGCTCTAAAAGGGGGAGGGAAAGGTTTTGCTGGAGCGAAGAATGTGAAGAGGCGTTCTAGGGGCTGAAGGAGCACCTTAGACGGGCCCCCTTCTTTCCAAGCCAAGAAAAGGGGAAATTTTGTTTCTATATTTGGCTGTGAGTGGCGAGGCCGTGAGTTCGATGCTTGTGTGAGAAGAGGGTAACGTCCAGCTGTCTGTGTACTATGTAAGCAAGGCCCTCTTGCCGGCAGAGACCTGTTATACGGATATGGAAAAACCCGCCTTGTCCCTCATGGTCGCCACTAGGAAGTTGCGACCTTACTTCCAGGAACACAGCATACAAGTTTTGACGAGCCTCCCCTTCAGACAAGTGCTCCAAAAATCGGATGCATCTAGGAGACTTATGAAGTAGAGTGAATTCGACATCACGTACTGGCCCAAGACCGCGATCAAGGGATAAGCAGTGGCAGACTTCGTAGTCGAATTCACGGGGGCAACAGATTTCAATGTTGAAATGGAACTAACACACCCTCCAGCATGGACATTGTTTGTAGATGGGTCCGCTGGAGAAACTGGTTCGGGGGTAGGAGTCTTACTAGAAAGCCCGGAAGGCCACAAGCTCAACTGCGCAATACGGTTCGGTTTCAAAACCTCCAATAACGCTGGGGAATACGAGGCGCTCTTAGCAGGCCTCAGGTTAGCTATGGAAATGCAAGTAAAGAATATGACAGTTTGGAGTGACTCGCAGCTCGTCGTCAGTCAAATCAATGGCAGTTTTGCAGCCAAGGACAAAGGCATGGATGCATACCTAAAGAAGGTGATGGAGCCGATTCCTTTCTTTGACAAGTTTGAACTAACCCAGATCCCGAGGGTTGAAAATTTACACGCGGACGCCCTTTCAAAATTGGCGAGCAGCAAAGATTCAGAATTGCTCAAGATCGTCCCTGTGGAGTACTTCCCCAGACCCTCCACAGCCAAAGCAGAAGAAGTAATGTGGGTTAGAGAGACCCCCATTGGATGCAACCCATCATAGCCTACCTCCAGAACAATACCCTGCCGGAAAATAGGGAAGAGGCTCGTAAACTCAGGCGTAAGGCTGTCCATTACAAACTCAAGGACGAGGTTCTATACAAAAGAGGTTTCTCCTCGCCTCTCTTGAGGTGCACGGGTGGGGATGAGGCAGATTACGTGCTAAGGAATATCCACGAAGGAATATGTGGCAACCACACTGGAGGCCTAACATTGGCCCATAAAGTATTGAGGCAAGGTTATTGTTGGCCAACCCTGAAAAGGGACGCCCTTCAGTTCGTCAAGAAGTGTGACAAGTGCCAGCGTTTTTCCTCAATTCAAAAGCAACCACCCCATGAGTTAACCGTGGTATCCAGCCCATGGCAATAGGGGCCAAGCCGAAAGGGAATGGAGGTTCCAACTACGCCATTGTCGTGATTGACTACTTCACCAAGTGGGTTAAAGCTGAACCTCTGGCCAAGATCACTGAGGCACACACGTCAAAATTCTTGTGGAAAAACATCATCTACCAATTCGGAATTCCTCACTCAATAGTCACGGACAACGGACAACGGTTCGAAAATAAAAAGCTCTGAGATTTATGCAAAGAACTAGGTATCAAAAAGCACTTCTCCTCCCCTCATCACCCCCAGGCAAACGGCTAAGTGGAAGCAGTCAACAAGACCATAAAACACCTTCTAAAGAAAAAGCTGGATGAATCGAAAGGAGCCTGGGTGGACGAGCTCCTCCATGTACTGTGGGCCATACACACCACTAGATGAATGGCTACTGGGAGACCTCTTTCTCCATAGCCTACAGAGCCGAAGCAATGAGTCACGTTGAAGTTGGACTCCCATCGCCTCGAAGATTGCAGTTCAATGAATCTCAAACGAGGAAATAAGGCGTGGTGAGATTGACTTCCTTGATGAGAAGAGAGAGGCTTCACAGGTTAAGTTGGTCATTTACCAAAGGAAAATGTCACGGTACTACAATCGCAAAGTTAAACGCAAATCCTTCCGAAGAGACGATCTAGTACTTAGGGGGTGTTCCTATCGTCCAAAGAGCCCGGGGTAGGCACATTGGTATGCAAACAATTGTAAATAACGCAATCAATAACAATGAAAATTAAATTAACGAAAATAATTAAAAGACTAACATTGGTCTAAGTCCACATCCACCATCGGAAATCCACAATTGATCATAAATGTAATAATAATTCAATTCATATTTTGAATATTCATCGTTGGAATTTATTCATATTTCTCCTTAATTTTAGTTAATTAGAAACCAGCGTTCTAATTAACCATAATTATTAAATAACCCCAGACCAGCGCTCAAAATTCAATTTAATAACAGTTTTACACAATAGAGAAATCGATGAATTAGATAACACAAATACCAGCGGTTACATTCAATTTATTTAAACATTCTTCTTAAGATTCAATAACCTCTATCGCAGAAAATCATCAAATCCTAGTGCTTCACAAGTTAAAGAAATCAAACAATTTCGGATTTAACATTTAACTTAGCGGTAGATTGTAACGAATAACAAACCAGTAGGCCTCCTAACAATTAAACATAACAATCATGAAAATAAGTGCAGAAAAATATTCAATACGCAAAATAAGAATTAAAAATAAGAAAAATTATTTAGATCTCACAATATGTGGTTCCGAGGCTTCAATTTCCTTCGACCAAGTGTAAAAGTTTAGTTACAATTCATGAATCTAAGAGAGAAATAATGAAGAATAGAGTTTGGAGGCGTTCTGTACGTTCTCCCCCCATTCTAGGGTTTTAAAATATGTATTTATAGTTGTTTCCATATGTAATTGACTTAAATTCGAAAATTGGAGATTCGCCTGTGAAAAATGCCTGTGTTCGCACGCCGTATATTTCCTTGCCCGCACACCGTTCATTGGTTTTAGGCTCGGTAAGTAACATTTATGCCCGTGCGCGCGCGAGAGAATTTGCCTGTGCGCACGCGCAGGTTTGTCTCTGAATAGCGTTCGGTATTTTGATTATAACTTTCTCCACAGGTATCCGATTGAGTTGATTCAAAATACGTTGGAAAGTTAACTCAAAGGGATACAACTTTGATTGAGATACCATCGTCCAATTCGATTGGTTGCCATGTCAAAAGTGGGTCTTAAAATGAGACAGAAAATCCGATGCATAACTTTTCGATTGGAAGTTGATGTGTGATCCTACTTTGACGATATTTCACCCGTTTGACTTCTTTTTTCATCCAATTGACCTCTAACACTCTCAAAACTTCATTGTGAGGTTCAACATGACTTTTGAGTATTTGCACTTTAGTCCCCGAACTTTCGCTTTCTTTCATTTTGGTCTTTTTCCACTTATTTCTTCCAAATTACGCTATATCCATCAAATTGCCACCTAAACCAAAATATGAGATTAATAAGTACAATTTGGCATAAAATAATCATACGAGCACATAAAATAAGGAGGGAAAAATATGCATTTTACATTCCTATCAAATTCCCTCACACTTAACTTTTACTCGTCCTCAGGTAAAACTCAAATTTAATTCCCCAAAAATACTCAGGTCGTAATGCTATGAGCAAAGAACAATCAAACTCTTTAAAACACACAACACATCATAAATAAATATTCTCACACAACTCATAATCAATTAGTTAGCATTTTCATATGAATATGGAATAAACCAAACATGTAGATCCTCATTGATATAAGCACTCAACTCTCATGTGTTTAAAAGGTAAGTGTTTCACTCAAATTCATTCCAACAGAGATGCTCTACCATATGCTTGCTTATGTTCTCATTCGCCACCACTTATGTCACATGCTTAGCAAGAATCATAGGACTTTTCAAAGGTTGTAATGTGGCTTATGGTCAAGGTGAGAAATATTTGGGTATATGACTCAAGAGCCATCGAAACTAGTGGAGTAAAAATAAATAGACTTAACTCAAATATATACATAAGACATGTAAACCAACCACTCCATATTATAGTTTCATCATTTTTGCATCTATCCTAGACAAATCGAACTCTTTCTTGAGATGTAGGAAGAGTTATGAATATAGATCTTTTTCACATTAAAATCACTCTCTTTCATCACTTATTTTCTTTTTCTTTCTTTTCTTTTCTTTTCTTTTTCTTCAATCATTCTTTTTTTTCCTTCTTCTTCTTGTGTTTTTCTTGCACAATGCAAATTCCAAATTATACACCAATAATGGAACTCCCTAGATTGACATAGAAAATTTGTTCCAATTTACCAATAATAGCATTACCATAAATCTTGATACATCCACACTTATTTTTTTACATACCCACACTTCTCATGACATTCAACAATACTCCACTAGTTCTAAAGTTTGGGTAAAGATGTTGTTTTTTCTGTTTAAAGCTTGTAATGTGAGTTTACAAAAAGAAAAGACAATAAGGCTCAAAGGAGTTCACCAAAGGAAAATTCAATTACAGAGTAGGCTATGTGGCTAATGTAGCTAATTTATGTTACAAAGATGACCTTAATCATGTTTATACATGCATGTGTCAATGTAATCTTAAAGAGAATCAAGGCAAGTTCTAGAGAAACAAAACCATGGAAGAATATCACACATGAAAAAAATAATAATGAGACTGTTATGGATGTGTCAGTCTAAAGGCTCAAAATCTCACCGACTTTTGTCTACAAAATTTAGTTACTACCATCCTCAAAGGAAATAACTCAACTAATTAACTCTAAATTGAAGAATTATTCATTCAATCATGTTATGAGTTTTTCAAAAGTCTAATTAATTCTAGTAAATAGCATACACAACAAAAAAAAATCATTTAACATCAACTCCTCTTCTTGAAAAATCATGCAAAAATTTTCGAAATTTTTTAAATTTAAACTCAATCTAAATGCAACCTAAATCTAAATCCTCTCCCCTACAGTTAAAACTTACACTGTTCCCAATGTAAGGTGCAATGCAAAGAAAAAGACAAAGATAACTAAAATATGAATGTGAAACACAAAAAATAAAAAGATAAAAGAACGAACTCCTCTTGAATTGCCTCACAAAAAACGCCTTTCTTTATTGTCTTTAACTCGACTCAATATTCCCTTATTTAACATGGATTTATCATAGTTGGCTTCGATCTTCCTTGCGGTGCATCAAGTCCATTGTGAATGATAACTGACAGTGTTCATCCACCTCCATGAAATGTATACTTGTAGTGATTGAGGTTGGGCTTCAAATCTGAAATGGAAGTCTGCAAAACAGAAACTAGAGGCATCTCATTAGAAACTGGTAAAGCAAAATAAGAACTATTACCTGAATGCTATAGATTTGGAAGATCATTTAATGCTGCCACAGTTCTTTGTAACTCTGTGTTTAAAGCCAGCTCCTCTTTTCCTCCCCAAGATGCTCATTAATGACAGATTTCCATTCATTTTTAGCAGCAAATTTGAAAACATCCTGTGCTAATTGATCAATTACATCAATAAAATGAATATGATTATTATTACACGGATGTTTCATGAAATCATGGAAATTAAGTTCAAAGATCTTATCATCAAACTCCATGGTCAATGTGCCATCATGAAAATCTATTTTAGTTTTGGATGTCCTTAAGAATGGTCTTCCTAACAAGATATGGGTCGTATGATTACTATTACCCATGTCAAGCACATAAAAATCAGCAGGGAAAATCAAATCATCAATTTTCACAAGAACATCCTCAACTAGACCCATAGGATAGACATTAGATTTGTCTGCCAATTGAATTATCACACCAGTGTCATTTAAAGGCCCAAGTTTCAAAGAAGTGTATACAGAATATGACATGACATTAATAGATGATCCTGAATCTAGCATGGCATTTTCAAACTTTGTGTCGCCTATCATGCAAGGAATAGTAAACATACCTGGATCTGTGCACTTTGTAGGAAGTTTCTCTTGAATAATTGCAGATACCCGTTCTCCAACTTTTACCCTTTGAATCCCCTTAAATTTATGTTTCCTCTTACTTGTGTACAATTGTTTCAAAAATTTAGCATAACGAGGTGCTTGTTTAATAATATCTAAAAGTGGAATATTGACCTCGCATTTACTGAAAATTTCATGCAGCTCATCATGATCCCGTTCATATTTCCTAGATTCTACTAAAGTTTGAGGGAAATGAGGTACATATTTATAATTCGAAAGAGGTAGAAACTTACGCTTAGTTTCCTCATTATAGTTGGGATCACTCTTTTCTGCTGTGATATATTCCTCATTTTCTTCCTTCGATGATGTAGGGGCTATCTTCACTGGAACTTCAACCTCTGTGTCACTTCTCAACGTGATTGCACTTACATTTTTCCTTGGATTTACTACCGTTTGAGAGGGTAGTTTTCTCGCATTCTGTGACTCCAACCGACTGACTGCGTTAGCCATTTGACCTATCTCCTTCTCCAAACATTGAACGCTAGCCCTTCTCTCCTATTGAAATTGTAAAGTGTTAATGACCAGAGATTTAACAATATCTTCTAAAGACATATCAGAGTCAGAAGTTTGGCCCTGTTGTTGTCTAGGAGGGTATGGCTAATTATATTGTTGGAAATTTTGTCGATTTTGATTCATATGTTGATTCACTTGTCGATTCACATAGCTAATATTTGGATGATCCATCCATCCTTGGTTGTACGTGTTTGAAAAATGATTATAATTCCTCTGTGGTTGTCCAGGAAAACAACTTGCTGTATTTACGTATTCAAAAGATTCTTCTTGAAGTGTTGGGCACATATCGGTTGGATGGCCTACCAATGAACAAATTCCACAAGCTTTTGCTGTTTGCACATTACCTGCAACCATTCGACAAATAAGAGTAGTTAGACTCGCAAGTTGTTGTTCAATGGATGACACATTTACCTCATTAACATATTTCGATGGCATGTCGAGTCTAGTACCGAATTGTTGAGAATTGACAGCCATATTTGTAATCAAGTTCCTTAAACTATCAAGGAAAATAAAAAAAAAATATGACGAACACGTTAAAAAAAAACTAGAATAAGAAAAACAAATAAAATTTTATGCTAAAATTCTCAAAAACAATAAATTGCTTAAAAACTTAGAAAACTATGATTTTTTTTAAAAATAATAATAAAATAAATAACTAAAGAAGCACAAAAATAAATTAGCACCACTTCCCGACAACGGCGCCGAAATTTGGTGTATGCTGTCGCAGGCACCCAAAAGTAATACCTTAACCTCTGAAACTAATGTAGTAGTGGAAGCAAGGGTCGATCCCACGAAGAGTGTGTAATTCAATATTTTATGCTTCGTACAATGATTGAGGGGTTTTGTATGCAAACAATTGTAAATAACGCAATCAATAACAATGAAAATTAAATTAACGAAAACAATTAAAAGACTAACCTTGGTCTAAGTCCACATCCACCATCGGAAATCCACAATTGATCATAAATGTAATAATAATTCAATTCATATTTTGAATATTCATCGTTGGAATTTATTCATATTTCTCCTTAATTTTAGTTAATTAGAAATCAGCATTCTAATTAACCATAATTATTAAATAACCCCAGACCAGCGCTCAAAATTCAATTTAATAACAGTTTTACACAATAGAGAAATCGATGAACTAGATAACACAAACACCAGCGGTTACATTCAATTTATTTAAATATTCTTCTTAAAATTCAATAACCTCTATCGCAGAAAATCATCAAATCCTAGTGCTTCACAAGTTAAAGAAATCAAACAATTACGGATTTGACATTTAACTTAACGGTAGATTGTAACGAATAACAAACTAGTAGGCCTCCTAACAATTAAACATAACAATCATGAAAATAAGTGCAGAAAAATCTTCAATACGCAAAATAAGAATTATACAATAAGAGAAATTATTTAGATCTCACAATATGTGATTCCGAGGCTTCAATTTCGTTCGACCAAGTGTAAAAATTTAGTTACAATTCATGAATCTAAGAGAAAAATAATGAAGAATGGAGTTTGGAGGCTTTATGTACGTTCTCCCCCCGTTCGAGGGTTTTAAAATATGTATTTATAGTTGTTTTCATATGTAGTTGACTTAAATTCGGAAACTGGAGATTCGCCTGTGAAAAATGCCTGTGTACGCGCGTCGTATATTTCCTTGCCCACGCGCCGTTCATTGGTTTTAGGCTCGGTAAGTAAAATTCATGCCCGTGCGCGCGCGAAAAATTTTGCCTGCGCGCGCGCGCATGTTTGTCTCTGAATAGCGTTTGGTATTTTGATCATAACTTTCTCCTCTAGTATCTGATTGAGTTGATTTAAAATGCGTTGGAAAGCTAACTCAAAGGGCTACAACTTTGCTTCTGATACATCTTCCAATTCGATCGTTTACCATATCAAAAGTGGGTCTCAAAATAAGATGGAAAATTCGATGCATAACTTTTCGATTGGAAGTTGATGTGTGATCCTACTTTGACGATATTTCACCCCTTTGACTTCTTTCTTCATCCAATTGACCTCTAACACTCTCAAAACTTCATTGTGAGTTTCAACATTGCTTTTGAGTATTTGTACTTTAGTCCCCGAACTTTCGCTTTCTTTCATTTTGGTCTTTTCCACTTAATTCTTCCAAATTACGCTATATCCATCAAATTGCCACCTAAACCAAAATATGAGATTAATAAGTATAATTTGATATAAAATAATCATGCGAGCACAGAAAATAAGGAGGGAAAAATATGCATTTTACATTCTTATCAAGAAGGTCCCTCCTCAATACGAACCAAGGCCATATTTACCGAGAAGAACCCCCCTCCACACACTTGTCTGATTCAGAAGCCATCGAAAGAAAAAAAGGAGGAGAGAAAAGAACTTGGTACGGCAAGATAAGAAAAAAAAAATAATTACGTCAAACCTAGCAAAAATCGAGTCCCGGAGAATTTCGAAACTGAAATGCAGTTAATCGCCGACGATGACAGGAATTGTTGGGCTCGGAGAGAAGGATTCTTGCACTTGGGATTTCAAGCTTTCGAAAAAGTGAAAAAAAGGCAAGAAGTGTGATTTCCCTGCCTTTTATAAGCTTAACTGATGAACCCCCACCGTTAGATGTTGTCCCAACTTTAATCTGAGTCACCCACTTACCTCATCAATGGCATGGAAGCCAAGAGGCGTCCATTCGAATTTGAATCAATGGCCCAGATCATCCCGTGCAGCTCACGCGCCAAGAATTCACGTATACCTAGGTAGGAGAGAGACACCATCATCATTGAGCATTCAATGCACACGTCGCTCGAGCCTTGGGAATGAGAATCTCCGGATGTCGTTCCTTGGAAGCCAACACGCTGATTCCCAAAGGGCTCTGTCCCACACGGTTCATTCCCAAAGGGCTCTGCCCCCACACGGTTCGTCTACGCAGCAAGCCAAGGTCGCAATCCCATCACTTTTCAGGCTTCAAAGTCCACGCAAGATATAAATAATCATACCTGGACTTGGGGACTGATGTTACTCATATAAATAATAGTAAAATAAAAGATTCCACGTGACAAGTTGACGAGCCCATAAATGGCAAAGTGTATAGACGACCTTGTATACCGAGGCGACTTCACCCCAGATGTCTCACTCGAGCCCCGCCAATAAAAGCGTCGGCTCGTCTTTGATGGGGTAGCAAGTCAACTGGCAAATGTCCAATGAAATGATTGACAAGACAACACCCTGCCGCGCCGTCTCCATACACAGTCAGATTTGTCAGGAAAAGAAGATAAGGAAATCTAAGCATTAATGGCTTGATTGATTGACTGACTCTAACAAGGACCCTTTAGATCCCTTATCATCGAACGGATCCCCTTCATTCATGTAAAAGTATAAAAAGCGTAGACTCCAGACGGTTTGGGAGGGGGAGGGAAGTCTGCATATCCAAAGTAAAACTCGATTCTCTTGAATATACTTCACAGTCGACCCTCTTTTTAGGAGAGAAGCAACCGAAACAATAACATACAGAATATAGTGGATCATTCCCCGCAATGATTCATAGTGATAATTCATATTCGAGCTCTAGTGTCATGTGATTCAGCCTCTGAAGAAGTGATTCATTAATTTTCTGTTAGCCACGTCATATGACCATTTTTCGGGGTCAACATAGTGTATATTACTTATGGATGTGCTACATATACATAATGATTGTTTACATACACATGATATAGTGAAATATGATTGGATCAGAATATTTTCAACCAAATAATAATAAAGAACTTCTTCACTCTTATTTTGACACCAAAATTTATGTAAATCATTATATAACTCCGTTAAGTATAAGTAACATTATTTTATTATTTATTATTCAGTTTGGATCCTTGTTGTACACATTATGCTACCATCAAATTTCACGAATAAATTGGATTTTAATATCAAGTTCCGGAAAGAAATATCACAAGTAATATGTTCAAGATCCTAAAATTAACAACCATTGTCAAACTTCAGTAGGTTAATATCCAAAGTTGAAAATATACCTTTTGCATTGCCCAAAGAAAAGAAAAAAAAAAAAAAGGACACACACCACGGAGATATTTGTATTGATTCGGTCGGCCCTGGGCCCCACAATTATATTATGTCGCGTGGCTAAAAACAAGGTTAGGCCATACCACACGTGACATAACTCATTTTAGGACAATAAACTATAGAAACTATTTATCTGTAGTTTTCCCCTTAAAAATAAAAATCTACACTTTCAAATAAAATAATGAAAACAATATTTTTGTCCCACACAAAATCAACCTCGTTAGAGTGAAACATGGAAGATGTTTCCACAAAATAACATTTATTAATTTCTTTTGGTTTTTTAATCGAGTGAATTTACCCCTCCTTTCATTTCATAAAAATAAATAGGATTACTTCTATTTTCACAAGAATTAAGATAATATAATTAATATAGTTAAACATTTTTTCTATTACACCCCTAGTAATAAAGGTAATAATAGGAGTAATTCACACTTGTCGATAACAAAAGTACATTAAATTAGGACATATTAAAAAATCAATTTACTCTGACTAAGGAAAGTAACACATAATTTGGGACATAGGAAAAAGGAAGCCTGACATATGCGTAGGCTTATTTCCAATACATAGGAAAAAGGAAAAATGGTGTTTGGTAGGGATTAAAATTAGATTTTTAGTAGATTGTGATAGAAGTTTTTGAAATGTGTGGTCGAAAAAGTTGTGGGACTCATGAAAGATGTGATTAATGTTGATTGTTTGACTTTGATTTGGATTAAAATTAGATTTTAATCCGAACCAAACATGGGCATAATTATGAAATAGGTAATTTTCATCTCCATCGACAAATTTAAATTTTTAAAGGTTAATATATACACAAAATGTAATTAAATCAGTATCTTATTTGCCTATGAGCTTAAAACTAAATTTTAATTCCCAAACATAATATGTTACTTTTTTCTGTGCTTATAAGTAAAAGATACCACTTATTTTCACCTTAAGACAATACTTACTACGATTAACATAATTCATATATGAAGTAGGCCGATCACTGATACAATATTATTCAAAAATAACGGTACTAATATAAAAAATTAGTACACTTATCTCAACCGTGATATTAAAATAATAAATTGCTAGAAAAGATTAATATGCTTTAAAAAATACTAATGGAACTATAAAAATAAAATTTCAATATAATTAAAAATAATTTTTTTCGTATAATTAAAATACTACGGTATTTATTAAATTCAAATATTAATATTCATCTAGTAAATTAAACTTATTACTAATACAACATTTACATAAATAAAAGATTAGCTGATTCAGAATATTAAGCGAATAAGTTAGCTTTAATGGATTACATTATAATATGATGTAATTCTAACATTTTTCTACTTTTTATGGAATTTCGAAATGAAATGAAATGCGCGAAACATCTCCCCCTTTTTTTTTGTTTTGACAAATTTTATTAAGCTGGACATCCCAACGGTTTAAAATGATCAGAAGAATGAAAATAAAAATTTTAACTTCGTAGGCTGAATGGTTAATTTCTAGAAATGGAAGACATTCTGTAACACTGTTTTTCTCGGACCGTTCAAAAAGCAAAAGAAAAGGAGTGCATGTCACATCCAATGAAGGCCCCATTAATTACTTACTGCACTTCGTAATTTATTACAAAATCAACTACACGCTCTTCAAAAAAATCATTTTTCAAAAAAATCACTTTTCGAAAAATAAGCACTTACATTGATTACACACTACAACTCTACAACTTTGTTCTTCTTAACGTAGAGAAAAAACTTCCCAGGTTTTGCGCTTTTACGGGCAACTTTTGGTCTGTGAGCGTTTAGATGAAAGAGAAAGAGAAAGGGATGGGCAATGAAAGGGAATGGCTATCAACGTCAACTTTGATAGAAAGAGCAAAAGAGGAACTGGAAATTTTGGAAACTAACCATCCCAATGGCTTTCACTATTTAAAGTCGGAGCTCAAGATTTTCATCTCTAGTTTCGACTCTCACAACTTCCCTCCTCTATGTAATACTAATACTGCTCCTATGCCTACTACTTCCTCTGCTCTCACTCAAGGTTTGTACTTTCTCCTTCTCCTTCACATATACAAGGTTTGGATTGACGACTTTATGAATGGATTTTCAAGTCTTTTATGATGATTTGATTTGCTGCACTATCTGAGAGAGACAGAACTGTTCCTTGTTCAACTACAGGACTGTTATTCAATTTTATTTTTTTTTCTTTTCTTTTCTTTTTGTTCATGTTCAAAAAAACTAATCTGATATATATATTTTTCAGAAAGGAAATGTAATGAAATCCCAGTTTCAATTATCACAAATTTTTTTATAAAATCCTCCAAATATGAACATTCTTGTACCAGCTAAAGAGTGTTGTTTTCGTTGAAACAGAGTCATCAACCAGCAAAAAGAGAAAGGCAAACAGGCTGATGAGCAACGAGGATACTGATGAAGCGGCTATGCCGAAGATTCAGAAGGTTGGCTCTAATGGATCTACAAAAATGATCGATGCAGTCCTTGAGAGAGCCCAACAATGTATCCATAAAATTCGACGATTCAAGGCCACTTTAGAATAAGTTTGTAAGAAAAAATTACCATCATGCACTGCACAATGTAAGGCCAACTCCTTTCCTTCTATTTGGGCATACTTGAAGGAACCATAGGCAGAAAACACAAACGAGGATATTTTGTGAATAAAAAAAGCTTTTGTAATGGAGTATGTTCTGTTTACAAAGAAGAAGAGAGCATAAAATACCAATTTGGGAAATGCCAGGTTGTCTCAGAATGTTAGCTCACTATTAAAACAACTGAGTCTAACCTTCATTTCATATGGAGCGATTAAGGTCTAGCCATTGAGTAAATAAATAGCAGGTGTGCAAACAACAAAACAAAATAGACAATAAACTTGCCAAAAGGTACAAATGAAAAGATTCCACAACATTACAAAATTTATAAAATTGATCTGGATTCTGGGCTAGATGCATTTCCTCAATAAGTCAGCAGCACGTGCAATTCAGACGAACAATTCATTGAAGTTTTCGAATAAGACCACGAGCAGACGGGATATTACAACTCTGGCTAGCTTGATCAGCAATGCAACACTGCAACAACTTCCGTTTTCGAATAATTTGCAAGATATTACAATTTTCTTCCGTTTTTTCTTGTTTTACTCTGGCTAGCTTGATCAGCATTGCAACACTGCAACAATTAAAGAGAACTAGTCAGCATCTTGCAGGCAACCCAACCCACCTGTGGCTGTCTTTCCAGATAGGATAGACAAGGCAGGACTTTAGTACAGTCATAAGCAAACTCATGGAGAATTGATAATGATACCTGATACTAGTTGAACTGATCCAATCCTGCCATTCATGAATACTTGAGACCAGCAAAAGCCTTTTGGGGTCCCTCGTCCCTCTGAATTACCGGAAGTCATCTTTAACCTTAAAATCAAGAATGTTCTCCACATCTCATAACAGATTTTTGACTACCATGAGAATTTTTCTAGCAAGCTCCTATCATCTTTCGAAAGTCCACATCTATGCTTAATGTGGGGTTACAACCCCAATGGGGCTACATAGCATTACTCAAAGGAAAATGTGTTCAATTTTATATAAGATATGATGTGCCAATTCTTTCTATTAAGGACTTTTTGCAGCAGATTATACAGAAGGACCAGGTGATTATAAAACTTTTTTGCCTCCAAAACAAACAATTAGTATGATATTATTTATAATGATGCTATTGATAGAGCTCGAGCACATGATGAGTAAAAAGAAATTCTTCAGTTTCAGAACAACCATGTCTAAGATGGAGTAAATTATAAAGGCCAACCATACCCAAGATAGAAACACTCTAATGATACATGGAAATTATGCAAAAAGAAACTATGCAAGATTACAGCTTTGTTTTTAGTAGATATGTTACCACTCGCAACTTTGCACTTAATCATGGAACAGGGCTTCCACCAGAACTGAACCCAGAATAATTCTAATAACTTGTCTAAATTAACCAATAGCCTGAGTACTAGTTAAAATACAATATCAATTTTTAGTAATAAAACTCACACCTTAATTAAAGATGTTGTGGGGAAGTCACAAATCTCATCAATAGTTACCAAGTCTAGTTCATTAGCAATTTAGTACAATGACCCAAAATGTGGTATACCGGTGATGGTTGTGAAGGTATCTCTTTCTTCCCAGCTCAAACTTTCAAATAAATAAGATTTCAGTATAAATATTTTTCATAGGAAAATCAATTTCATACTTTATTATGGTATAGATCTAATTTACCAAATAATAGGCGCCATTTCTCCTAGCTCACCGAGAAAGCATAAAAACATTTACTCTCAAGAAATTAGAGCCAATATCAAAAATAATCTTTTAGTATCAATTGTAAACAAGTGAATTAGCTTAGAGAAAATTTTCTAACTTCTACACTTTTCTACTTCTCAATCACAAAATTTGCAACCATCTAATGAATTTAAAAAGAGAACATATAGATCGATTGGCTAAAACAGTAGGGGACCAGAGAACGAAGTAAGCAATAACGTAGTTACCTCTGAGGACAGGAGCATATCCCAACTTCTGGTTCATTTGTGCATTATGTGCTCCCCTTGACCGTACTCCTCGAGGCATCTTATTTAGGACCTTCACTTCTTATCCTCCTAGACGCTCCATTATCACTTAGCATACCATTCACTCAATAGAGACCCCAAATGAGTCACTTCCCTAATTCACTAGCTCAATCATTCTTCACTTCTTTCACTCTGTTTTCGTCACTCTCCACAATCTTCAACTCATCAATGCCTCTGTCCAAGCCACGACACTCTAAAGCGACAAGATAAAGAAGCTTCCTCCGAGCCTCATAAACTGGATTTGGCTCAACCAAGCATCCCCTCTCATATGCCTCCCTCAGAAACACTGTGTGCCTCTTCCCTTTGGTCGACAAATAGAACATCCCGGGATGATCCAGAAACAAATCCCTAATATTCAAATCAATTCCAAACCATTTCCTAAAATGACTAATCTTCTCTACCTCCACCATCTTCTCCACAGTCAAGCTCAAGAACTCATGAACAATCCCCACAGCGCGCTTTTCCATTCTCATCATTCCACTCTTACTCCTCTTTGTCTCCACCAAACCCATTTCCTCATATGGCCCAATATATGGTAAGCTCTGCCATTCCTTTACTTTCGCCTTAAAATTCTTTGTCAAACGCATCCCTGGTGGAAACACATGTTTAAAACTATACTTCAATTCAGTCCTATCCACACTACAATCCTCTTTACAACATTCTTCAACCCTCCATTTTTCGACAGTGGGAACAAAACAATCCTTTGGAACTTCACTAGAATTGAGCCTTAAAACATGAGTATTCGGCTCATTTCCATCAGCAAGCGAAAAGAGGTCAGAATTTTTTGCAATAACAGAGTCCTCAAAGTCATCGGGGAGGCCCAATTCTCTCCATACCTTAAAAACGGCTCGAAGAGGCAGCTTTTTGGTAATTGAAATGGAGAGAAGCTTTACCAATCTGGTGACGACAAGTGGCAGTGAGTCCTCAATAGCATCAGACTCTTGACGGATGACTTGTAGAGCAGCGGGAGTGAGGGAGCAGAAAGGCCGGAGTTTTTCGGGGTTGGGAAAAATGTGGAAAATGTGGGGGTACTTGCGGAGGAAGGCGGCTGGGCCCCGGTTAAGGTGAAGTTTCTGGGAGAGACGATGGAGGAAGTCGAGGGAAACAGAGGGTGGGTTGGAGGTTGAGGCGAGAATGAGGTCCTGGATCGCGATCGCTTTGAGGAGGATCTTGTATTTCTCCATGAGCTTTTCGAAGGTGGGGTCTCGGGCTCTGGAGGCTACATACTGGGCTGAGGTGGTGGCGGTGCGGCGTAGAAGGGTGGACGCGACGTGGGGTTTGGCAGTGAGTGTTCTGAAGATTTGGACCGCCATTTTTGGCTGCTCTCAGTCAGTCGCTGTGGATTTGGCTCACACTTGCTCTAAGCAGATGCAGAAATGCGTGGCTTCTTATTCAAAAGTAGGATTCTTCTTTAAACAAAAATAGGTTTCGCATTTGATTGTGTCCCATTCTTCTAAAAAAAATATTTTATTTTTTACATATTCATTTTTAATAGTACATTATTTCAATAAATTAATTTTACACATACATCAATAGCACTTCCATAGTTTATAATTACACATTCTCCAAAAAGCAGTATTGCAAAATTTATTCTCACAAAAAGCTCATATTTGACAACTATTATTTTAAAATTCTTTAATTCTCTTACTCATTTACAACCACATATTTATACAATAAAATATTTTACATGTAAATTCAAAAAATTTTCATATTTTTTAAACATACATTATCCAAAAAATTAGGGTCTATTTGATTTGTGTTTTAGTTTTGAATTTTGAATTCATTTTTAGTTTTCTAGTTTGAGGGTCTACTTTAAGATTCCTAAAAATGCGTTTGGTTTGTCATTTCAATTCCAACAGCTCGGATTAAATCGTTATATCATATTTTCCAAAACAAAAAATAGAAAACATGTTTGGTTTGAAATTTTGAAAAACTATTTTATGATATTTTAGTCCATAAAATTTAGTTATTCAATAAACTAAAACAATTTTATGTTAAATATATTATCAAGCTCTTGTTTGGCCCCCATTAAATTACATTACATTATATTAAATTGTTTTCTCTCTTCATTTCAACCACACATTCATCAAATAAAATAATATTACACACAAATCCAAAAAATTTCAACCACATATTCTCCCATGAATCACTATTCTAAAAAATTTCAACCCCAAACAATGTAAAATAATGGGGGCCAAACAGGGGCCAAGTAATAAATACATTTTAAAGTTGATGAATCGTAAAATTGTTTTTCTCAATACAAAAGTAAAATAAATAATAAATTGAGTTCAACATATAGGAAATAAAAATAAAAATTAAAGATATGAACTATGAATATTTTTTATAATTTTTTTTTTTTAGAATTTTAGATTTATATTTTCAAAATTTATATTTTTTTATTTTTAGAATTTATCAATTTTATTTTTCTAAATTTTGTTTTTAAAAAAAATTAATTTTTTATTTTTAAGAATCTATATTTTTATTTTTAAAATTTTTTAATCTTTTAAGTTTTATTTTAAAAATTTATTTTTCACGTTTTGAGTGTTTTCAAAAATTTCACTGAAAACATCAAAAATAAGTTTTGAGTTTTAGCCCCCGTTTATTTCTCATTTTTCATTCATAAAAATGAAAAACATAACCGTTATCCATCACATCAAGCCATCAATTTTGAATTTCTATCTCTTGTGTGGGACCCAATAGCGACTATATTTTTCATTCTCGTTCTACAATAATGAGAATCAATTATGTTATAAATTTTTTTGTTTTCGAAAATACATTTTCAGAATAGCAGACCAAACATGTTTTCAATTTTCTCAAAATAAAGACCATCAATAAGAGGCAAACGAATTCAAAATGTAAATTAATTACAATCCGCAACTCTTTCATCGTTCTTGTTACTTCCTGTCTTGAATAAACTATAAGAATTATTCTACTCTACCAGATTTTGGTTCACAGATTTTGTACAGACTATCTCACATGAGGTGGGTCCCGAGAACCTAACTCATTAAAAAAACCCCCCAAAAATGTTAAAACACCCACCCACCCTATCTCACATGGCTGTGCCAGATCTTTTACAGACCTGGCACAGCAGCACAACTCAAACTATAAAGTGTGTTGATTCAAACTTAGCATTTTTCACCAATAACTAGAGGTGTCAATCCGGGTGGTCCCGGCCGGGTCGGCCCGCCAACAAGTGAGCCCGGTAACGGCCCGCGTGAAAAAAAGCCCGCCCGCTGCGGGTTCCGGGCCGGTTACGGGTCGGCCCACAATTTTGGACTACAACCCAGGCCCGCCCTCTGACCCATCCGGGTCGAGCCCATGCAGGTCACGGGTCGCGCGGGTCGCAGTTCGTTCCGGTTTGGCCCGTATGATTGTATAAATAAAATTATAAAAATATGGAATTTTTCATATTTATAGCAAAAAATATTATTTTTTTAAAAATGTAAACTAAAAATTGAACAAAATGATAAATTCATAATTATATCAAGAACTTTGTACATAGAATTCAAATTTAACGTTACATGAATTATTTATAACTTTGCAAACTTAAATTTAATTTAAACAAATAACAACTACATCAAAATGCATGCCTAATTTATCCACTTCATTTTCTTCTCAATCCAAGATTTTTACAAATTTTTGCAAATTCTTGTTGTCTAGAATCTGAACAAGAAATATAATTAATAGATTCTCTAATTATACTTATTTGTGGTGTTATTAATTTCAAACCATCTTGCACAACTAAATTCTCCCCTCTTTTTTTTGAATTTTTTTATTTTTATTTTTTCAATTTTTTTGTTTGGCTCTCTTCCCCTTTTTTTTTTTAATTTTTGTTTTTTTTTTAATTTTTTTTACGGGCCGCGGGTGCAACCCACGAAGCCCGCGGGTTACACCTCCTTGGCCCGTGAACCGCCCGCACGGGTCACGGGTCGGCCCGCTGTCCCGATTTTCACGGGTCATGGCCGGCCCGTCCATCTTGACAACTCTACCAATAACTACAAATTATTACCTCTATTTTGACTTTTACAGTTGTACGAAATCTTCACTGCGTTCTTCAAGTTACTAGGTTATAGGATTAATCCACAAGTCTGAATATCAATAACAATACCGACAGTACATGGCAGTGTATTTTCACAATTTAAGGGATATGTATATAAGTTTAGACACTTGTTACTAGTAGATAGGAAAAAAGGGTAACATTCTCTTTGTATGTAAAATGTTTGTATTGCAATTCGTGTATAAATAGAGAAGGTAAGGAAAAGCTAATCAAATTGAAAATTCCGAAAGAACTTGAGTTCAGTAGTATTTTCTAACTCTAGGGCAAATACCAACTTATACTTTCCTCCGATAAAGAAAAAAAAAAAAACCAATTTTGATTTTGGTTTATAATTCAAGTTTAACAAATTATCTAAGAAGGTAGTTTTGAGATCCCTGTTTTGTTTAGTTAAAAATATATTTTTACTACGTTTTGATAAAAATTAATAAAATGTGTAGTTGAAAAGTTGACAAAAACTAAAAAGTAGAGAAAAATCTGGGTTTGCGTGTAAAATATTTTTTTATGAAAATGTATGATTGAAAATGAGTATATGGAAAAAAGAGTTTTCATATGGTGGTCCTCAAACGGGGGCTAATTGCTGACATTGATAAATTTTTATTAACCTTTTCAGCTAAACCAAATAGGGGCTTAGGTAAAAATATAATGATTAATTCCTCGGTCTCAATTCCGAGTTAGTGGAAATTACGTGGATGCGTATTTTTTTAAGATTCAACTTCATAAATAAGATTTTAAGTTTCATCTTTTAGATTATAATTAAGTATTTAATATTTATTAAATAAATATAATATTAATAATCAATCAAAATTAATTATAAACACTCTCTCTAAATTATACACACTCTCTCTCTAATATCTCACATTTTCTCTACTCTCTCCCCCTCCGACTACAACACCATAGGCCCTTTTGTCGTCGCCCCCTACACCAGAGAAATTGTCATCACAATCCCAGCACGGGCACTGCCCTGTAGCGACGATGACGCTCATCGCCGCTGTAAGTAGCATCAACGCCATGCAGCCCGCCTTAGTACCACATCTGTTATTCTTCTTTTTTTCCTAAGGTTTATTTCTCCAAAATAGATGCTATGGAGTCGTGGTGATCCATAGTTTTTTACCCTCTTTGCGATGTTTTGGGAGTGTTGATCACCGCTGCGCAGTGATAGGTTTAGATGGCAGTGTTCAGATGGTTCTATGGGGGGTGTTGATCGTCTCTACATGGTGGTTGGTTCAGATTACGGTGCGATTAGTGTTTTGGTGGTGTTGGGGTTTTGGGTGGTTTTTGTTATTGGTGGTGGCGGCGACGATGAGGTGGTGGCAGACAGTATTACAATGAATCAGGTGGTGTCGAGTGGAAGAGTGTTTGAGACCAATTTATTTGGGCGTTATGATTAATAAATTGTTATACGTAATCTAGAAGAATGTGTGATCGAGACTAAATTTGTAATTATGACAAATTAATTTGATAATTTGTAATTGAGAAATAAGTTGTGACATATAAAATTTGTAATTTGTGCGTGACATAAGTTGTGACCTATAAAATTTGTGATTTGTTGTTGATATAAATTGTGATCTATAAAAAAATTTATTTGTAATCGAGAAATAAATTGTGATAAATTAATTTGATAATATGTGACCGAGAAATAAGTTGTGATCTATAAGCACGTAATTGTAATCACAAATTTTATAACCGTGACCTTAATATATTTAATTAATAAAATAACTTAATTCTTATTTCTTAGTTTTAAAATGTGGTAATTACATAAAATAGTACTTTAAGTTTTTAAACTTCCAAAATCAGATTGGAAGTTTAATATTTCCAAAATCAGATGTTTTTATTAATTAATATATTATTACTAAATAAAACATATGATTAAATTAAATTAATTTATAAACCAAACCTTAACTCCCTCCACCCACCTCTCATTTCCCTAGACCTCCCTCTCTCTAAACTCTCCTCTAAATCTCACCAAATTCTACATACCCAACCAATCACCACCTTCTTTCACTCACTCTCACACGAGCACAATCCAGCAATTCGGCGAAGTTGATGGGCCGACCACTACGTGCAACAGCGATGGTATCACCGCAGCGAGCGCTGGGACGATGGTCTTACAATACGACGATCGACTTTTCCAATGCCACTGCTTACAATACGACGATGAGTCAATGGGCCAACCGTCACGCTCGATGGTGATGGCATTGTCGCTACGAAGTAGTGGCGATCAATTCTTCCCGTTGATGGGGTCGATCGTTACGACCGTTGAAAAAATTAGGTTTTTCGTTTCTCTTTCTTTTTCTGATTTTGGGGATGGTCGGAATTGGAGGTTGATTTGTAGTGTATTGAAAGTGCAGATGGCAGTGACGGGTTTCAGGATTTAGTTGGTGGTGGCTGTGGTGTGGTGTGGTGTGGTGTGGTGTGGTAAAGGTGGAAGAGATGGTGGATTTTAGTAGGCGTTGGTGGTGGTTACTAGTGCAGGTGGTGGTGGCTGTTGGTGCAGGCGATGTTGGTGTAGTTGTGGTTGGTTAGAGTTGTAGGTAGAGGTGGTGGTTGTGGTTGGAGCTGGCGATTGTGGGGTGGGATCAATGAAGATTTGTGTAATAGTGGTAGTATTTGCAGTGAAGGTGTGGTGGTATCGATTTTTTGGTTTCTAATTGCTGTTTGTGAGTTTCAGATTGTAAGGCGGTGGTGCAGTGATATGTGATGTAGGTGCGGTGTGCTATGTGTGGTGGTGTGGCTCTGGCTCTGGCGTTGTACAGTGATGCTGATCGGTTGTTGTGAGGTGGTAGTGCTGACAGGTTATCGTGAGGTGGTGGTGTTTTTATACAATGTGTTGATTTGTTGAGATTGTGTTATTGTGGTTCTGGCCGTGATAGTGACGATGGTGGTGCTGATGGGAGTGGTGAGATGGTGTCATGGTGGTCACAAGTGTTGGTTGTGGTCACAGAGTGTATTGTCTTTTCTCTTCTCACTCTCTCTTCTCTCTAGCAGTGGACGGTGGAGGAGGGTTTGGTGTTTGTGTTGGACTATCTGTGACCTTAAAATTCTAAAATTTGTGACTAAAAATTAATCCGTGACCTTAAAATTCGACAATTTGTCACTATAAATTAATTTGTGACCTGTAATTTTTTAATCAGTGACCAATAAAATAATCTGTGACCTTTAAAATTATTGATTTGTGATCATGAAATAATCTGTGACCTCCAAAAATTTTGATCTGTGACCGATATACAAATTGTGACCTATAAGTTTTGGACTGTGACCTGAGTTGTGATTTGTGACCTGAGTTGTGACATGGGCTGTGACTTGTGAATTGGACTGTGACCTGGGCTGTGACTCGTGACCTGAGTCGTCGGAATCGGAGCAGTCGTCGGGAACGGTCACCGGAATCAGAGCAGTCGACGGAACATTCGCCGGAATAGTCACCGGAGCGGTCGCCGAATTCGGAGTAGTTGCCAGAATGGTCATCGGAAGTTCGCCGGAGTAGGTCGGTGATCGGAACGATCGCCGGAGCAGTAGGGTGGTGAATGTGGGATGGGTTAATTATATTATATTAGAATTAAATATTTAATAATAAATTAATTTATTTCATAAATAAAAATTTAAAATTTTTTAATAAAAATCTGATTTTGAAAATTTCAAACTTATTTTCTTATTTTTGAAATAGACTAAACTTATTCTCTTGAAAATGAAAT
This sequence comes from Fraxinus americana, assembly GCA_035079005.1. NCBI lineage: Eukaryota > Viridiplantae > Streptophyta > Magnoliopsida > Lamiales > Oleaceae > Fraxinus > Fraxinus americana. Next base: position 12,328,558 of record CM068706.1, on the reverse strand, counting down.
TTTCCCTTTTAAAATTTGTCATACTTTCTCTATGAAATTTTACCTTGGAGTTATACGAGTTGAACCCATTATTTTTTGGGCCTAACTTCAGAAGAAATTGTGGTAATTACATGAGGCCCTACTTTTCAAGATTCAAATTCCAAAATCAGATTTTGATTTTTAATGTTCAAAAATCAGATATTTTTATATATAGATATATATTTTCTATATTTAATTAAATAATAATAATATTATTATAAAAATTAAATTATATACCCCCATCGCACACCACCCACCTCGCATTAAAATTGAAATCCCTAATTTCATTTCTATTTCAGATCTCCATTCCCGATCAACTCTCCTCTCTCTCCGCCGTCTTCTACTTTCTTCTCATCACTGTCGCCGTCGAGACAGCCGGCACATTGCCGCCGAGACAGCCAGCCAGCCACCGTCGAGACAGCCGCCCCAGCAACTCAGCTCACAATCCAGGAGGCAGCAGGGCAACCGCCATGCTCGAAGCGCCGCAGCGCGAGATATCGCCGCTGTGCCTCACCTTCTCCAGCACCGGCGATCCACAACCACCTACGCAATTGTTCTCCTTTCTCGGACAACTCCGCATTCATTTCACATCTAGCTTTCCTTCTCAGGAATCTTCTATGAGTTCTTCGATTTACAGCAGGCCTCCACTCACCAGAATCATCGTCATATTGACCCTACGATGCATCAATTCCATCAGCAACCATCCTTTTCCCTTTAATGTTTATCTCCTTTTTCGGTAAGTATCTCTGGGGCTTAGTGAATCCACCATGGAATCCTCCTGATTTCCTCCAGACTGTGATTCACTACCATCTCGAATAGAACCGTTTTCAGTACCGTGTTCATCTCTGGGGCAATTTTACAATTGATCTAATTTTGCCTAATTTTACAATCGAGAGAAATCTTTGTTTTGCGGTGGTTGTTCAATGATTTTGTTGGCGGTGGTTGTGTTTGTGGTGGTTGTTGTGATGGTTTTTTTGGTGTTGTTGGTGAGGTGGCTTTTTGACTGTGGAGGTGGGACGGCTTCGGTGGTGGTTTTTGGTGTTTGGTGTTTTGTTGGTGGTGGTTTGTGTTATGGCAGCGGCGGTGAGATGTTGGTGCTGTTGGTTCTGGTGACAACAGCGATGTGGTGTTGGATGCAGTGGTGGCTGTAGGTTTGGTGCTTGTGGGGGCGGTGATGTTTGGTGGTGGTGGAGGTGTTTATTGGTGGTGGTGTTGGTGGTGGCGGCGTGACTCACAATTAATTAAGTTGTGATTGAAAAATTAATCTGTGACCGAGAAATAAGTTGTGACCAATAATTTGATAATACGTGACTAATGAAATAAACCGTGACATACAAAATTTTTTATTTGTGACCTCTAAATAATTTGTGACCTACAAAATTTTTGATCTGTGACCGATAAACAAATTGTGACTTGAGTTGTGACTCGAGCCGTGACACGTGACCCGAGTTGTGACTGGCCGTGACTTGTGAATTGAACTGTGGCCTGGGCTGTGACTTGTAAATTGAACTGTGACCTGAGTTGTGAGTTGTGACCTGGACTGTGACTTGTGACCTGAGTCGTCGGAATCGGAGCAGTCGCCGGAACGATCACCGGAGCATTCGCCGGAACGATCACCGGAGCAGTCGCCGGAGTATCGCCGGAGAGGTGGGGGTGGTGGAGGTAGGGGTGGGTTAATTGTAAATTGAACTGTGACCTGAGTTGTGACCTGAATTGTGACTTGTGACCTGAGTCGTCGGAATCGGAACAGTCGCCGGAATAGGCGCCGGAGCGGTCGCCGGAATCGGAGACGTCGCCGGAGTGGTCGCCGGAGCAGTCGCCGGCGTGGTGGGGTGGTGGTGATGGGGGTGGGTTAATTTTTTATATATATATATATATTTATTTATTTATATCTTTTTATATATTTAAATAAATAAATAAATAATTATAAATATGTGTATATATAGGTCAAAAAATCTGATTTTTGAAATGTAAAAGTTGTTTTGTTATTTTTGAAATAGGGTAAAGATAAAGTAGGGAAAGTGAATTTTTCCCGAAGAAATTTGTAGCAACCCAGATAGCATGGATCAGTCCAGTTCTTGAGAATTTGTCAAACTTCCCCATAAACCAGAAATTAAAATCATATATTTAAATAATAAAACAAACAATGCTGACCGTTTGAATAAATGATTGACTTGGTCCTTAGATACAAGGATTTGTTTGGTAGAGTTTTTTTAAAAATATTTTTTCTCAAAAGTATTTTTAACAATATATTCTATGTGATTCATAACTTTTCTCTACCTTTCAATCACATTTTTTTTTAAGAAAAAAGGGTCCAAACAAGCATACAATATAAGATAGTAAGATAAAATGACATATTAGAAATAAACAGAAATGATCTAATGAGCACCGGTGCTCATCTTATGTTAAGCACAAATGAGCTGACACATTAATTTATTGGTGGATTGGAACTCACAAAATCTTTATCCACCAATGAATTAATGTGCCAACTCATCGGTGCTTAGGATAAGATGAGTACCGGTGCTCATTAGATCATTTCTGTAGAAATAAAACTAATAAATAGTGTTCTTTTATTAAAAAAAAAAAAATAGATTCGTTAAATGTCAAAATACTTCAATTATATAGCCCCCGTTTAATGGTTATTGTGTAAGAATGATTTTTTGAATAATTTTTTTGGAAATTGTATAGTTAAAAAGTGGAAAATATTTTGTTGTGAATGTGTGTTTGAAAATAAGTATGAGAAATAAATTATTTTATTTTAAAAGGAGTTAAACATAGGCATTAAGGCACCACATTTTTTTTATAAATGTACTGTATTTTAATTACATTAAAGGTATGTAACATTTTTTTTATCACATTAATATTCAATTAGCACATCTTGTCTCTAAAATCGGTTTTCGTCTAAAAATTATGTTATTGCACTTCAAAATAAGTAAAAAAATATATAATCCCAATTTTGCATTTTTTTATTTAAAAATACGCTAGAAATTGAGTTTTTTTTACTCACTACTAACATAATTTTTGGACATAGGCCGTTATTAAGTACAAACTATTATAATTAATAGAAAGTTGATGATAAGATTGAGATAAAAAGAGTTGGGGATTTAGGTATGACAATCTGTAAACGTTATAAACCTCTCATGAAATTAAAACGTGATGCACTTATATTAAATTATTGATTATGAATTTTATTTTGTTGTAAAATTGCATTAAAGTTTGTCAATTATTTCAGTTTCATCGTTTAATTAAATGGTGTTAGTCTTTCTAACGAAATATTTGTAATAAGTTGATTAATGTTTTTACCTTACATTAAATTATTTTTAAAAAAAAATGTACAGCAAAACGATTTTAGCTGTCATGAAAATTAGATTTATCCACTTTCACTCTTTCTAGATGGATTATGTTGTAAGAAACCTCCTATATTGGAGACTATAATGCAAGGTTTTCACTAACTTTGGCTCAATGATATGTCGTTTTTTGATAGACTGATTAGACTGTTAATAACTTTTTATTTAGCCCCTTTTTGGTACAAATTATTTTTTTCATTCTCATTCTTCTACTCATTTTCAACCACACATTCTTCAATAAAATAATATTTTCCATCACATCAATAACTTTTCTTTCATTTTTAACCACATATTCTCCATCAATCTACTATTCAACAATACATTCTTTCAAAAGAATGTGTACCAAACACACCCTTAATTGCATCTAATAATTTGCCGAATGTATGTGTGTCACAAAACATGTCATCGAGCCTCTTTTTCTAGAAGAATTGTTCTTCACCCAGTAACGAGTTGATTTTGTATTGCGAATTGGTCTACCAAGGACGGTAGTACATAGGCTAATTGACAGAAATGGTCCTTATCCTAAGGTGGTACTTCAGAATCAGGACTGAACGTTTAATTATTGATATTGACGTCCCCATTTGGACATTTTCTTGCGAAATGGTCCTTATCCTAAGGTGGTACTTCAGAATCAGGACTGAACGTTTAATTATTGATATTGACGTCCCCATTTGGACATTTTCTTGCGAAAGTTGCCCCTACTGTGACAGCCGTCCATTTCCTTCCTACCTCTATTGTGCGCGTTCTTCTCCCGTTTCTAATTCCATAAGGACATTTTCTGTGAAAATCAGTAATTTCTTTTTTTTCCAAGAAATTGAGAGTTGATTCCATAAGAACATTTTCTGTGAAAATCAGTAATTTTTTTTTTCCCAAGAAATTGAGAGTTGAACTAACCTTATTTTCTTGTCAAAATCACTCACAAAATTCCATGTTAATTGAAGGAACATAGCAGTCGGCAACCTGCCAATGCCTCGAAAGACAACAATCAAACAACAATGTCTACCAAAATACTCTTCGACTCAACTCACGAACTGGAAAATGATATTTGAACTGCTCAAAATTTAACATTGGAATCTTCTAATATTTTTTTAAAAAAAATTAAGTTAAAATGCAGCCTGGGTACCCAAAAGTCCTTTTTAGGTCAAAATAAGGAAGCTTCAACTGAACCATTAACCAGACTGTGTGCGCACGGAGGGATTCATTCCTGTCTTTATATAAACCACTAGTTAGATGTACGTGCCCGTAGTGTAATTGACTACTTAATAGAATATATATAAAAAAAATATTCGTGTTAAGTTTTAATTACATCAAATTTAAGAAGCTTAATAAATACAAAAATCAATAAATTAGAGGCTCAAATAATAGAGAGGAAAAATTAATCGAAACCGCTCCTTAATCCGTTGTATAAGGGTATCTTTATTGCCTGTCAATCTCTGTCCATGCTTCCTCAAATAAACTTTGCACTGATCGACTTTTAATTTCATAATATTGCCTCCTGCTCCCATTGCAAAGCACACACCCCATTTTAGACAATTCATTTTCACGCTCACAAATGACGCAACAGAAGTATATCTTCGAACAACTTTACTGGAGTATTCTATTCTTGCATATCCACATGTATAAAGTTCAAATCTAATAAAGAATAAATAGAACAGAAATTTTAGTTGAAACCTTCAATGAATTTTCGAACAGCCTCGTAACTTTTCGGATCCTTCTCATCGAACTCAGGCAGAATCATCTCAATAAATCTGCATCTTCCTCAACGTTCTCCTCCATTTCCTTTCAGAACTATCAAAAACAAGACAAGCCCACAAAATTTAGCATAAAAAACAATCACCCCACTAATTAAAACCAAATTTGGCATCTTCGTATGAGTTTATTGAATATTAGCAACAAAAACAGGTACCTGCATTAGGGATTTTTTTTTTCTTGATCCCGAGGTTCGAGAAACTGGATCGAGTCTCCTCAAGGATATCAAAATTTGGGTCAGTTTGTGAATCACCGGAATCATATGAATTTTTATCCGATTCACAGTAAACTACTCGCCCATAAATTTCCATTTGTTCTGAATTCATTTTTCTCCGTGCAGCACGAAGTTGTCTCCCAGCTCCGTGATGCACGGAGACGCTGCGCATGAAAGCCTAGAAGCTTCTACTCCCTTCTTGAACTCTCTCTGTGTATAAACCCAGCTTCGCTTTATTCATTTTGCTCGGTCAAAATTGAATTCTATTTTCTCTAAATTCTAGCTTTCAATGGTAAAGCATTTGCTCCCAACTCTCAACAGAAAAAATATTGCCCCCTTCCAAAACCACAACTGGTATTCTCCTCCTAGATAAGTCCTCCAAGGTACTGTTGAATTTATAGCTTATTGATTTTCTTCAAAATAAAGCCTTTATTCTATCTGGTCTTCAGTTGGCTGCTTTTCTTTATCAGAAATGGGCATTGGCTCCGTGGCAAAAATGTTGAAATCCATGGAGCCACCCAGAAAACTAAGACAACTCTGATCTCTCCTAAGGCAGTCAGATCGCTGGAAGGAAAAAACACCCAAAATCCAAACGACATCGTGTTGGTTGACTATCCAATTTGGTGACACCTGTTAAATGCACAGTACATACAAGCGTTTATATTATTGAAGAGCCTCCATTCAGAACGGAGAGATGTACTCCGTTTTGAACGGAAAGGATTCTTCGTGCTATACGAAGAAATTCTCCGCACTATTTTTTTTATTTTTATACTAACTTTTTCATCTAATCGTGTTGTTGTAGAATTATTTGTGAAAATGTATGTATAGCCAAAACACTAAACAACAAGATATAATCTTCGTTAATCTTGTTGTATTTTCTATTATTCTTTCTCACCATAAACCTCAGTCTTATTGTGAAGATAGTTCTGATCCTCTTTGCCAGAAAGCAATGAATGATGAACTACAGACACTCGAAAATACTCACACCTGGGATTTAGTTGACCTACCAAAAGGCAAACATGCTATGGGATGCAAATGGGTTTACAAGATCAAAACTCATTCTAATGGGTCCATTGATCGGTACAAAGCTCGCTTGGTAGCTAAAGGGTAAACCCAGGAGTATGGGACTATGAGGAGACCTTTTCCCCCGTTGCTCGCCTCGCTTTAGTTTGCAGTTTAATTGCAGTTGCCGTCGTTCGTGGTTGGGAATTATTTCAGATGGATGTGAAAAATGTTTTTCTTAATGGTGAACTCATCGAAGAAGTTTATATGTGCCCTCCTTCTGATTCTCATCATCTTCCGCATCAAGTCTGTAAACTTTCTTGGGCTCTTTATGGTCTCAAACAAGCTCCTCGGGCTTGGTTTGCCAAGTTCAGTACACATTCTTGGAGATTTTGAGTTCACTTCCAGCTCACATGATTCTACTCTTTTCATTTGCAAAATAGACCAGGGTTCTATCTTCTTTTCTTCTATGTTGATGATATGATCATCACTGGTGATGACACATTCGGAATTTTAGATCTTAAGACTTATCTCAACCAACATGTCGAGATGAAAGATCTTGGAAAGCTTAGTTACTTTTTGGGACTTGAGATCACTTCTAACTCTGAGGGATATTATCTTTCACAAGCAAAGTATGCTTCTGATCTTCTTACTCAAGCAGGTTTCACAGATAATAAGACATGTACTACTCCTCTAGAGCTCAGCTCTAAACTCACTCCTATGGATGGTACACCTCTGGATGACCCTACCTTGTTTCGTCAGTTGATTGGTAGTCTTTATCTTACAGTTACTCGCCCTGACATCTCTTATCTGTCTATATTGTCAGTCAATTTCTCTTTGCTCCTCGCACACCTCATTATGTCGCAATGCTTCGCATTTTCAGATACATCAAAGGGACCCTATTTTATGGTCTCTATTTCTCATCTCATTCTTCACTTGAGCTTCAAGCCTACTCGGATGCAGATTGGGCAGGTAACCCCGCTGATCGTAGATCCACCATCGGTTATTGCTTCTTCCTTGGTGATTCTCTTATTTCTTGACACTGTAAGAAGCAAATAGTGGTCACTCGATCTAGTACAGAGGCTGAGTATCGAGCCCTTGCTGATACAACTCAAGAACTTCTTTGGCTTTGCTCGTTACTTGAAGACATGGGCATCACTCATTCTACTGCCACTATCATAAACTGCGATAATCAAAGTGATATCCAAATTGCTCACAGTGATGTATTTCATGATCGCACAAAACACATTAAGATTGATTGCCACTTTATACGTCATCATCTCACCCGTGGGACTATTAGACTATTATCATTTTCTTCAGCTGATCAAACAGCTGATATCTTCACTAAAACGCATCCTCCTAGAAGGCTTCAGGATTTAGTTTCCAAACTCAAGTTGGTCTCTATTTTTCCTCCTTGAGTTTGAGGGGGGCTGTTAATATATATATACATATGTGCACAACGTACATGTTATAAGTCCCACATTGGTTAGAAAGAAAAACAATTCTCTCAAATTAAACTATAGATATGATGTCTCTCTTGTAAACAAATCACACTATTCAATACAATTCTATTCTCTTTGTATTGTCTTATTTTATCTCTTAAATTCAACTAGTATATTGTTTGTTATAATCAAAACAAGTGAAATTATATTGAATCATAAGTCAACATTCAACATCAATCTTTAAACTTCCAAAACTTAATAAAAGACTACCCAAATTCATTCACATAGAATTCTACAATCTCCCTAGCCATGGATAACTCTGAGAACAGAAGAGATCCGAATGCTTCTTCTGAAAATGGTATTTCCGAACAAGATTTTCAGTACAAAAAGGTGGATGATCAAACTGATAAGAAAGAAGAAGAGAGCGCTGAATCAATAGAGAAAATATTCGAGAGCAAAGAGGTGCCGTCATGGAAGAAACAACTGACTTTCAGGGCATTTTTTGTCAGCTTTGTTTTGGGCATTCTCTTTACTTTCATCGTAATGAAACTCAATCTCACCACTGGTATTATCCCTTCTCTCAATGTTTCTGCCGGCCTATTGGGATTCTTATTCGTCAAAACTTGGACGAAGTTTCTCGAGAAGTCGGGACTTTTGAAGCAACCATTTACTCGCCAAGAAAATACCGTTATCCAGACATGTGTGGTGGCTACCTCCGGCATAGCCTCTAGCGGTTAGTCTCTCTCCCCTTCCTTCCCCTCCACGTCCATATCTCTCACAGTCACACTCAAACACGCTAAATTTTTACTTTTTTTACCACCTGGTGTAAAAATAATAAATTAAGTTCGATGAAATTGTCGATTATATGATTAATGGATCACTTATTGCATTAACTTTCTCTTAAATGCTTTTACAGACATTTGTGTGTGCAGTTTTGCTGCCATTTATTTAAATAACACTCATTCAAATCAATAGTTGTACACATCGTGGACATCAACTAGGAGGTAAAAATGGCTTTATTCTCTTGTTTTGTAGGATTACAACTAGGTAAATATGTTCTTAAATGTTTACAGCCAGGAACCTGGTATTTATTAATGTCGAGATATGTACAGCCCTGTTTGGTTCCACTAGAAACCTTCATTAAAATTCAAGTTGAAGTTAATAATTGTTTAGCAATATATTTTATGGGCTAGATATGATACATATACTAAAGATTGAAAGGTTGATAAGAAACCCGTTACGCTTTGCAGCACTATTCTTATAATTAGATATTAAAATGAATTTTTTCAATACTTAAATAAATTTTTTGGGGATTAAGAAAATTTCATTTTCAAGAGGCTTAGGCCAGTTTGGCAAGATATTTGCTTTTGTTTCTACTTCTTATAGGAGCGTTTCATGAGGAAGAGTCTAAGGTAAGGTAGGTTTTATGTCTACATTACCTACTTAATGAGAGGGAACGAACTTTGTTTCGTTTCCACGTTTATGGACTAAATCGTGTAACATAGAGATGATTTCCAAATGAATATTTTATTGATATAGATCACTCGTATCCATAAAATGATTTAAACAACTTATTCTAAAATTATCATTTTTCCTCTTAAGGTTAAGAAATAAAATCTGGTAAATAATGATGAAAGCTAGCCATCCGTAAGCGCATCTAGTTCGAGAGTGGCAGTTCCCATTTCTACCAATAGTCAGTAGGATTTTTGATTTTGTTTTTGCTTCTATTTCTACTTCTACTTTCTAGTAAAAAAGTTTCATAAAGAAGCTACCTTAGAGTTTGTTTGATAGAGTTTTCATTTTTGCTTTTGCTTCTTGAAAAGAGATTCATGATTAAGTTATCTTGAATCAATTTACTCTAAAAGATCATTTGAACAAGTATAATTTATTTACTTTCTTTACCAAATAAAATTAATTTTTTAGAGTGGAATACGTATTTCATTTGATCCATATTCAACAGCTCTTGAAAGGTTTATCCTTTCCGAAATATCTAATCTATGCTTATTTTCAATTCCTCACAGCAATTCCATGGAAATTTTTGCTTTACAAAATCAACTCAAATTCAAATAATTTTAATATTTATATAATCTTTCGTTATTTTCTTTGTTTCTTACATTGAGCTTTTACCATTTTCAATTTTTTTAAACAAATTTCAAAATTGAGTTCATACTCAATTTGTTTTTGTTTTGTGAATATCAAGCTAACCTTCCATTTTTGACTGCCTAGGACCATTTCTTTAAATTATTATTAAGCAATATATTTCCTACCCTCTCCAGAATTTTAAATTATTCATCAAGTCCAAGCATTTAATTTTCCTAGGCATTCGCAGGTCAATTTTGTTAAACAAATCTTGTCCTATTTCCATTGAAGGAGGACAATATTTTTAACTTAGTACCTCGCTTTTATTATTTTATATTGTCCAAAAAATTGAAAAATGAACCCATAATAATTTACGTCTATGCGACTTTATAATTTTTGTAAACAAATAATGACATATGGGCTTATTTTTAATAATTTATGATAACATTATATATAAGGTTAGAAGACTGTTACCTTAAAATTTAATATTCCATGATCACACATAGGTCCATGCATATCTTTTTTGACCAAAATTCTTAGGCTAAATTGCAGGATTAAATATTCTTTGGTATGGTTTCTAGTTGCCTTTTGTAGGAGTCATTACTTATTATTGCTCTATTATTTGTTATGTGTTGTGTGTAGGTATGATGAACGAATGGTCATTTGTACTGTTTTGCTGGTTTCTTGTTATTTAACATTATTTCTCTTGATTAGGGAAATTTCTTGTTTATTTACCTATAATTTAAGGTCGGAAACAATCAAATTTAAATAATAATAATAAAATGAATCAATTCTTGGTTTGGCTTAGAAAATGAAACTATTTATTGCTTCGCAAATTCAGCAATCCTTTGACAGCTACATGCAGCAATATCTAATTATATATAGAAAAGAAAAAAATACACAAGTATAAAACTACAATATTTGCAAATGTTGCTTGTAAAAGCCTGTGATGACCGACCATACATATGGTGAAGTGAATAACACTTCTCTTGGGGTGAAAGATTCCCGATTTAGTTAGTACCTATGTCGCTAGCTACGCCCTACTCGGGCACAGTTGATCAGGATATTTAGCACGTCTTGAGCATAGGTCTAAGGGGAGGTTTAGCAACTCAAGCTTTTTTAAGGAATGAAAGCAGCAGAAAACACATTAAAAAGAAGAAACTAGGTGTATCAATATTATAATCTACACCTTGTGTGCTATTAGGAGTAACAATGGACTGAACCGAGCTATTTCGACAAGTTCTGCTGGGCGTGTAGACACGATCTCAAGTGAACTAAGCTTTTTCAGGGACAAAATGAGTAGGAAAAACATTAAAAAGAAGAAATTAGGTTTATCGGTATTATAATATACACCTTCTAGTGTTTTATTAGGAGTGACAATAGATCGAGAAGAGCACATTCCACCCAATACACAAGCCCAGCTCGAGCTCAGCTCTTGTTCAAATCTTATGATCGATTTGGCCCTTGGCACGTGGACTTCACGAGCCGAGCTGCACACGAGCATACTCAAATCCTTTTTTAAATAAATTAACAAAATAAACCGAAATATGAGCAATTTTTTTTAAAAAAAATTAACAAAACAAGTCCAAAATAATGAATAAAAAGGAGCTCACCCATGAGTCCAAATGAGCCAGCTTGTTGGATCATACCAACTCATGAAAAAAAATGTGAGCTCGATTCGGCCCATGATTCATCTCAAAATGAGTTTGAGCGATCCATAAGTTGAGCCGGAATGGGTTGAGTCCACAAGCCTCTCAACCCGTTTTACACTCCTGTGCTATGGATATTTATAGCAGCTTTTAAAAGTATATAATAGTCGAATACCATTTCAAAGAATGAGAAAGCAAAAAAAATCATTACAAAAATAAAACCACCAAAGAAAAAGGTAAGAAATTGAAAAAAGACAATAACAAAAAAGAAACTAGAGTTTTAAGGTATCTAAAGCGTTCTTAGTTCACCTATGAATGGCTTTCATAGTCCATAATGACAGTGTTCCTTCCTTCTTCCACAACTTACATTGATTATTTCCTAAGCTATACCTTGTTGAATTCTCAGCATATACCTTATTCTTCAAGAAAAATGCAATCATCATACGCAGTAGGAAAATTGTATTATCTTTCTTGTTTTTGTTCGAGTGATAACATGATTGTCATAATTTCAAGAAACAACAATTTCATTTATAATTGTTTGCCTCAATATCCAAATCTTGACAGAACATTGACTGAATTTGAATGAGCAGGAGGTTTCGGAAATTACCTATTCGGAATGAGTGATGTTATCGCCAAACAATCTACTGAAGCTAATGATGGACAGAATATTAAGAACCCATCACTAGCATGGATGATTGGCTTTCTTTTTGTGGTTAGCTTTCTCGGGCTCTTCTCTGTGGTACCCCTTCGAAAGGTACATTATTGAACTCAGCAACTCTTTGTTACTATACTTCGAGTTCCCTTGTCATGCCTAAGACATCCTATAAAATTCTTGAAGTCTTTTAAGTATGAAGTTTAGCCCGCAGATGAGATAAAGGGGAGAAGGAAAATTCCTATGTCTCATGTATGGTCTAAATTCATCAACTGCATGCATCAATTAGACCTGTTTCAACCATAATCTTAGCTTGTACAAATGTTTTGGAATTGAGAAAAGTAACAATAAAATTGTTTCAAAATTTGCTTCCTTTTGAGCTGAACATTTTTCCTTGTCATTGCAATGTAATGGTTTGATATCATAATACAATCTGGATTTGTTTATTATTACGTGATTTAGATAATGATTATTGACTTCAAACTGACTTATCCAAGTGGAACGGCAACTGCCCACCTAATCAACAGCTTCCACACTCCCCAAGGAGCCAAACTAGCAAAGTGAGTCTCCATAATTCTTATTTAAACTTCCATCTTTCGATCTTGATTTGCATAGAAATTTCGGACATACTAGACTTTGGACCAATTTGGAATCTTATTCTTCTTCTTATTGTTGCTTCACTTCAGGAAACAAGTCAGAACTCTAGGAAAATTCTTCTCTTTCAGCTTCCTGTGGGGCTTCTTTCAGTGGTTTTTTACTGGAGGAGATGGCTGTGGATTTGTAATGTTTCCTACATTAGGTCTTAAAGCCTACGAGAACAAGTGAGTGGTGATAAAATTTCTCTAGCGAATATAAAAAGTTAAACTGTCTATCTGCAATTTCTTGTATATTAGAAAAGAGAAGATTTTGAAATGAAGAATTCAACCTTTCATTGTTCTTATTAACTCATTTCATTCTTTTGCTAATTCAAAATCAGGTTTTACTTCGACTTCTCAGCAACATACGTTGGAGTTGGCATGATATGCCCATATCTGATCAACATATCTTTGCTAGTCGGAGCAATCCTCTCTTGGGGTATAATGTGGCCACTCATAGGAGACAGGAAGGGTGATTGGTATTCTGCAGAATATCCCTCTAGCAGCCTTCATAGTTTGCAAGGCTACAGGGTACATTTCCTTAATATCTTACTTTTAAGGCACCAATTGCAAGTTTTGAACGTATAACCATCCTTTCATTTCTTCTTATAGGTTTTCATATCAATAGCCATGATCCTCGGTGATGGCCTCTACAACTTCGTTAAGGTCCTTGGTCGCACCATATTTGGACTGTATAACCAAATCCGTGATAAAAATTCTCGCTCGGTCCTCCCAGTTGGCGGCCGTACCTCATCTCCTACGGATTCTTTGTCTTATGATGACCAGCGTCGGACCCAACTTTTTCTCAAAGACCAAATCCCTATATGGGTTGCCACTGTTGGCTACATCACCATTGCAATAATCTCTACTGCAACACTTCCACACATATTCCCCCCACTCAAGTGGTATTACATTGTCGTCATATATATCTTTGCACCCATACTAGCCTTCTGTAATGCATATGGATGTGGGCTCACCGACTTCTCATTAGCATCTACTTATGGAACTCTGGCTATCTTTGTAATTGGTGCATGGGCTGGAGCCTCCCATGGAGGTGTTCTTGCAGGACTAGCTGCATCTGGGGTCATGATGAATATACTCTCTACTGCGTCTGACCTAACTCAGGACTTCAAGACGGGTTATATGACCCTGGCTTCCCCTCGGTCCATGTTTGTGAGCCAGATTATTGGAACAACGATGGGATGTGTTATTTCACCTTGTGTATTTTGGCTCTTCTACAAGGCGTTTCATGATTTGGGCGTCCCTGGTTCGCAATATTCTGCACCTTATGCTCTTGTATTCCGTAACATGGCAATCTTGGGAGTTGAGGGGCTCTCTTCTTTGCCAAAGAACTGCCTTACTCTATGCTACGTGTTCTTTGTTGGAGCTGTTGTTATTAATGGCATAAGAGACATCGTTGGAAAGAAATGGGCTAGGTTCATTCCTCTTCCCATGGCAATGGCGATACCATTTTACATTGGAGCATATTTTACAATCGACATGTGTATTGGAAGTTTGATACTGTTTATTTGGGAGAAGATTGACAAAGCAAAGGCTGATGCATTTGGACCGGCTGTGGCTTCTGGATTGATCTGTGGTGACGGGATATGGACATTGCCCAGTTCAATATTAGCCTTGGCAGGCGTAAATCCACCCATTTGCATGAAATTTCTGTCAAGGAAAACAAATGCAAGGGTTGATGCCTTCTTAGCTTCTTAGCTCTAATACCAGTATCAGCAGCCATAATCCGATAACCGGATTTCATCAATTCCCGCGTGCTTTCCTTTTTATTTTTCTTGTTTCCCTTCTATAGCAAACCTGTTTATGTCATTGATGACAACTTTCCTGCTGATTTTTCAAAAGAACAAAAAGAAGAAGCTGTTGAGTTTGCTTATACTTCAATTATTTTACACTTGGCTAATGCAGTTTTGAGAAAAGTGGGTAAACTGAAAACCATTAAAGATTTTTAGAAAAAAATTGGAAGACTTGTATTCGCTCAAATTTGCTCCAAACAAGCTTTACTTATTTGTGCTTTTTTTTTCAGTTTCAAAATAGATTCTTCAAAAGATCTTGATGACAATTTAGACGTATTTAACAAATTTGTTCAAGATATTGTTAACTGTAGAGAGTCAGTATCTGAAACTTATAAGAATATTATTTTGCTGAATGCTATACATGAAACTTATAAGGAAGTAAAAAAATGCTATTAAGTATGGTAGAGACACTTTGACGCCCAAAATTGTCGTTGACTCCCTTAGAAGTAAGGAGATGGAGATTAGAGCTGAAAAACATGATAGGAAAAGCGGTGAGATTCACATGATAAGAGGTAGAACTCAATTTAGGCAAAACAGTCATGATAGTTACTAAAGTAGTGGAGAGTTTAGTAGTAATGGAGGTAGAATGAAGAGCAAGTGTAGGCCTAGATCCAAATCTAGGACCGAAGTTAAGAAATATTATGGCTGTGGGAACACGGGTATTTTATAAATGATTACTATAAAGAGAAAAATAAGCAAAATGGTAAAGATAGAGATGAGGTAAATGTGTTGTTTTCTATTTTTCGATAGTTGTGATATGATTACAAGTCCTATTGTTTATCTCGTTGAATTGAATTTAACTGTCAATTCTCGTTTCCATGAACGGATATTTGATTATGGTGCATCTTTTGACGTGATATCACAAAAAGATTGGTTTGAAAATTTGCATGAATCAAATTATGGGCATGTTGTGTTGTGTGACAATTCTGCTTATAATGTTGTTGGCATTGGTGATATTACTTTAAATTTTGATACTGGCTTTGTACATACTTTAAAAGATGTTAGATATATCCCTGAATTGTCTAGAAATTTAATTTCAGTAGAAAAACTTGAGAAAACTGATTTCATTTTTACACGGCACTGGGCCTAATTTTCCGTTTGATTAATACCCTTATAATCTAATTAAATCTTTCAAACAAGTAATAAATACGTCCTAAACTACTAACTAAAACCCCAAATCAAAAGGAAGGAAGAAAAACGGAGGTCTTCCCTCCGCGATCTGTGACGATCGGGAAAGAACACCCACTTCACTCCGAGAATATCCTTAAAAAAGATGTCGATGCAGAGTGGCAGCCACGACGGGGAAATGACCTGTGTTTTCAGTGCGATGAGAAATACACGATAGGTCATCAATGTAAGAATCGTGAGCCGAAGGTAATGTTGGTACATGAAGATGAACATACTGACAAGGAAGAGTGTGATTTGCCGACATAGGAACAACTAGTAGATATTGCAAAAAGGGTGGAGCTCTCATTAAATTTGGTAGTAGCTTTAAGAACGTCTGGAACTATGAAGATTAAAGGTTCAACGGCACAACAAGAGGTAACGATCCTAATTGATTGCAGGGCAACCAACAATTTTATTTCATTGGAGCTAGTCAAGAAGTTGGATCTGCCAACTGCGACGACTACAAATTATTGAGTTATCATAGGGTCTTGTGAAGTGGTAAAAGGAAAGGGGATTTTCAAGGGAGTCGTGGTGGAGATGCAGGGGCTAACAATAGTAGAGTACTTCCTACCCAAAGTTGGGCAACTCGGATATGGTGTTGGGAATGCAATGGTTAGGTAGTCTAGGCAGTATGGAAGTCAATTGGAAACTCCTTACTATGCGGTTACGAATTGGAGATTCAGTCATGAGTCTGAAAGGAGATCTCGAGCCGAAGAATGAGGGATTCTAAAAATGATTACTACTTTTTAATTTTGTCTTTTGTAGCAGTAAATCTAGAATTTTATAATGAAGATTGCATAAATGCAGTGCTGTGAATTGAAACAAGGATTACAAATTAATTTTTTGTTGGATTCTTTCTTTTAACGGTTGGTCAGTCCCAATCATATATTATACCATTTAAATTAAGTTATACTCTTAACTAAAAAGAACGGGAAAAAAGCTATTGGGTGATGGCCAGGGTTGGTGTCAAAATGTTTTAATTATAGGTGGTGTTCAATATTATTTGGTTGTTGTCACTTTTTTGAATATTTATTATTTTTTTGAATGTTTATCACTTAATTGAACGGCTTTCAAATCCAAAATATGTTAGTTAATAGAAGTGAAAGATAATCACTAGCATATAACATGTAAATGAAAATCAACCATCCATTTGACCTATTTTAAGGTTATGATTAGTGTGGAATATTACTTGTTACTTTTTTGAGTGTTTGTCAATTTTTTTGTCACTTTTTTAATATTTTGTCACTTTTTTTAAAATTTATCACTTTTTTGAGCGTTTATCACTTTTTTATTATCTGTCACTTTTTTAATATGTATAGTTTCTTTTTAATATGTGCTAGTTTTTCAAATTTGTCACTTTTTAAAAATTTATCATTTTTTTAATGTTTATCATGTTTTTAAGTCATCTTCTTGATTTCTATCACTTTTTTATAAAGTTGCTCGTCAATTTTATAAAAGTGACACTGTATCACGTTTTTAAATTTTGTCAATTTTTTAGTTTTTTGTCACCTTTTAAGTTTTTGTCATTTTTTAAGAAGATAAGAAAAAATGAAATAATATGTTATATTTTTCTAACATAATCAGTATGTGGGTGGGCCTGGATGTGCTGATTATTTTAAAAACTTGATCACTGGTGTTGCACAAATGGATGATGTTATTCTGATATTTGTCACTTTTTTTGAGTTTGTGTCACTTTTTTTAGTTTGGTCACTTTTCGAGAGTATGAGTGTCACTTTTTTTTTTTTTTTTTTAAGTTTTGTCACTTTTTTTGAATTTGTGTCAGTTTTTTTAAAAAAGTAAAAAAGTGACAATTTTTATAAAAAAAAGTGACATTGTGTCACTTTTTCATTTTACACAGTATTTTTTACTTCCTAAAAACATTTCATATGATTTTTCAAAACATCCTTAATTTTAAGAGTATTTTTGTAAGTATCCCAACTTAGATAGCATGGAACAATCCAGTTCTTGAGAATTTGTCAAACTTCCCCATAAACCAGAAATTAAAATCATATATTTAAATAATAAAACAAACAATGACAATTTGCATCTAAATAAAAATAATGGATCATAATAATCCCTTCGAGGAAGGCTTCACCTCCTAATTTTACATTTTTTCAAAATACAAACACAAATAAAAATAACTTTTTAAACCTAAATAATAAGTTGGTTCAATAATGAAGCGGTCAACCAATTTTTGTGCTTCTTTAATTTTACATCTATTTTTCTTCTCTTTCTCACTTAATGCTTGTTCGTATACACGCCAACTGTTTGAATAAATGATTGACTTGGTCCTTAGATACAATGATTTGTTTGGTAGAGTTTTTTTAAAACTATTTTTTCTCAAAAGCATCTTTTAACAGTATATTTTATGTGATTCATAACTTTTCTCTACCTTTCAATCACATTTTTTTTTAGAAAAAAAGGGGTCCAAACAAGCATACAATATAAGATAGTAAGATAAAATGACACATTAGAAATAAAATTAATAAATAGTGTTCTTTTATTAAAAAAAAAAAAAACAATAGATTTGTTAAGGGCGAGTTGGAATAGATTAAAATCGGATTAAAATTGAAAAATTAGTCATTCTTGTTGACTTTTATTAGACGAGTGAGACACAATAACGACTATATTTTCAATTTTAATTGGATTTTAAGCACAACCGAACACGCCCCTAAATGTGAAAATACCGATCATCAATATAATTAATCATGACTGATATTTAATGATTCTATTCATGATTAAATTTAAAACATGTAAGTCACTCGACTAACACTTCAATCATATAGCCCTTGTTGCTATTATTGCGTAAAAATAATGTTTTGAATAATGTTTTTTCGAGAATGTATAGTTAAAAAGTGGAAAAAAATTTGGATTCACGTAACAAATATTTTGATGTGAATGTGTGGTTGAAAATAAGTATGAGAAATAAATTATTTTATTTTAAAGGAAGTTAAACATTGGCATTAAGGCATCACAATTTTTTTTTATAAATGCACAGTATTTTAATTGCATTAAAGGTTTATAACATTTTTTTTATCACATTAATATTCAATTAGCACATCTTGTCTCTAAAAGCGGTTTTCGTCTAAAAATTATATTATCGCACTTCAAAATAAGTAAAAAATATATAATCCCAATTTTGCATTTTTTTAATTCAAAAATAAGCTAAAAATTGAGTTTTTTTTACTCACCACTAACATAATTTTTGGACGTAGGCCGTTATTAAGTACGAGCTATTATAATCAATAGAGCTTGAGGATAAAATTGCGATAAAAAAGAGTTGGGGATTTAGGTATGACAATTAGTAAACGAAATTAAAACGTGATGCACTTATATTAAATTATTAATTATGAATTTTATTTTGTTGTAAAATTGCATTAAAGTTTGTCAATTATTTCAGTTTGATCGTTTAATTAAATGGTGTTAGTCTTTCTAACGAAATATTTGTAATAAGTTGATTAATGTTTTTACCTCTAGAAGTAGAATTGTTCTTCACCCAATAACGAGTTGATTTTGTATTGCGAATTGGTCTACCAAGGACGGCATTACATAGGCTAATTGACTGAAATGGTCCTTATCCTAAGGTGGTACTTCAGAATCAGGACTGAACGTTTAATTATTGACATTGACGTCCCCATTTGGACATTTTTCTTGCGAAAGTGGCCCCTACTGTGGCAGCCGTCCATTTCCTTCCTACCTCTATTGTGCGCGTTCTTCTCCCGTTTCTAATTCCGTAAGGACATTTTCTGTGAAAATCAGTAATTTTTTTTTTTTTTCAAGAAATTGAGAGTTGAACTAATCTTATTTTCTTGTGAAAATAACTCACAAAATTCCAAGTTAATGGAAGGAACATAGCAGTTGGCAACCTGCCAATGCCTCGAAAGTCAACAATCAAACAACAATGCCTACCAAAATATTGTCTTGGACTCAACTCACGAACTGGAAAATGACAGTTTAACTGCTCAAAATTTAGCATTGGAATCTTCTAATATTAAAAAAAAAAAAAAAAAAAAATCTAAGTTAAAAGGGGGCCCAGGTACCCAAAAGTCTTTGTTATTTATTTGGTGCACTTTTATTAATAATTTTTTATTAAGATATTGTCACTGGATAAAATAACGAAAGCTTCAACAGAACCATTAATCTGACTTTGTGTGCACACAGAGAACCATTAATCTGACTTTGTGTGCACACAGAGGGATTCATTTCTGTCTTTATATAAACCAAATGTTTGGTCCAGTCCTGTTATAGAAGGAAAAAAAGAAACAAAACAAGAGGGATTCATTTCTGTGGTGTTTCTTTTCTTTGGAATGCCCTCTTGGTCTTGTTGTGAACTCTCTCTCAATGGCAGATCATCAAAGAATTCATCCGGTTCAGGACCCCGAGGCGGCAGCACCACAGACCACCACTGCTCCGTTGGTTCCCCGAGGTTCTTTCCGGTCAGATAAAGGCGATCCGGCAGAACAATATCCACCATTCCGCCGGACTATCCCGTATGCACCTTCAAAACCACCACCAAGGAAAAGCTGCTGTAGAAAATGCTTGTGTTGGACCATATCCCTTCTCCTACTACAAATACTAATCATTGGGATTTTGGCTGCAATCATATACTTTGTATTCCAACCGAAAATACCGAAATACTCGGTAGATGCCATGAGAATAACTCAATTCAATCTCGGCAATGATAACACTCTCTCTGCGACGTTCAACGTCAATATCACTGCAAGAAATCCTAACAAAAAGATAGGTATATACTATGAAGGTGGAAGCCATCTTAGTGTATGGTACACTGAAACAAAACTTTGTGAAGGTTCCTTGCCAAAATTTTACCAAGGCCACCAGAATACCACCTTGTTGAACCTTACCTTGATGGGGCAGACACAGGATGCAAACAGATTACTTCAGTCATTGCAGGCGCAACAGCAGACGGGAAATATTCCTTTGAGGCTTCGAGCCAAGGTTCCGGTGAGGCTGAAGCTTGGAAAACTAAAACTGATGAAATGGAAGTTGTTGGTGAGATGCAGGCTGGTGGTAGACACTTTATCTGCAGATAATGTAATTAGAATTAGAGAGAGTAACTGCAAATTTAGATTTAGGTTTTAAATTTGATTTGTTCTTCATATTAATTATGCCCCATCCAGCTTGGAGGATGTCATATTTTTCTTTTTATTTCTATTATGTATCATGATCATAATTTTTCTTCATTCTATTACTGGTTATTGGTTATGATATCTGCTATAATAGATGATTGATTACTTTATCGAGTCTCAGAACCAATTCTTTCTACATATTCTTTTGTTTAATCTAATCACTGAAGTCCATGGGGGAAGGCGCGGTTAGGTTCGATCCGATTCTTGTACGAACCTGACCAAACGGACATCATTTTGGGGTTTCTAAAATAACTATTGTTTGAAGGACGGGTTTGGTGCAGCTCTCAATCTGTTTGAAGAATATATTGTCAATTTCACCACAGATTAGAAGGGTAAGAAGAATTTCAGACAATAAACTCAAAAAATATGATCCAAATAGTTTGAAAAGAGGCATAGATCTAACATAAGAGAATTCGTAAATTTACAAATATATCTAACACCTATTGAGGATGAGTGGGTGGAGAAAAGAGATCTGGTAAGTGTAAATCTTGACCATCAATGATCAAACTATGACATTTGGGAGTAATTTTATGAAAGAGATATTTAACTGTACGTGTTTATTGATTATTTTAGGAGAAGGTTCGATATTAAATGAGAACATATGAAAATAAACGGTAATCAAGTAATAAATCTGCCTGATCTATGAAGTTATGTAGACAAGAATTGTGAATTTAATGGCAACGACAATAAATGTGCCTGATTTATAAAGCTCAAAGTATATAAATAAATTCAAAAATGTTGTAATTATCTATAGTAAATTTGCTCGGTATGATGACATGAATAATGCTATTTGTACATAATGGAGTTATATAATAGTTTACGTATAAATAGGGTGTCAAAAAGAAAGTGTAAAATTCTTTTTTTTTTTATATTATTTGGTTCAAGAAATTCTTACACAATTATATTTCACCACATCATGTGTATGTAAATCATTATATTAATCAGAATGTACATGTATTACAATCGTAATGAAAAATAACTTTTTTGTCTTATTCCCCTGTTTGGTTCAACTAAAAACTTATTAAAATTTAAGTCAAAGTCCAAAATTAAATTTTCCTACCATCGACCCTGCAAATACTTCCACCACTTTAAAGTGTGTGCCTGAGTTTCGTTAGACCCAATGAATAATAGTTGTGAATGTGTGATTAAAATAAAAGCTTGACTTTGATTTAATTATAAGTAACTTATAATATTTCTCAAACATAGCGTAAAAGATATATTAATGGAAAAAAAATTGCATCTTTCTTTCATTATTTGTATCATTTTTCTTTGTAGCATTCCACGTAAAGTATGTCTAGTCCAACGTACCAATCATATTCTAAACGTGCAATTTATATAGGCTAATGTAGGTTTTGGCTTATCATCTATTCATTTGGTCTTATTTTGTTAAATTGTAACACTTACATAGACAAGGTTGGGTAAAAGATGAAAAGAGAACTATTACTACATAACTGCTCCTTAGGGACTATAATAAGATTATTACAAACCCCAAGTAGTTTTTTCAACAAACATAAGGAGGGTGGCAAAGGTCGAGATGTAAAATAAAATTCGACAGACAGCAAAATCTCAAGAAAACAACACCCTTCTGTGCATATGCAGGCTCAACCTTGTTTATGCAATTAGCATATTGACTCCAAACGAAATTGTGCAAATCATTAGGCCCGAAAATGCCACGAAACCGTACCTCCTGCATCCAACAAAATTCAAAACAACTTCAATATTATGGGGTCTTTGCTATACAGTATTTATATACCATGTCCTGTATTGAGTGATGATGCTTTAAGAGTTCCAGTACGGGAGACTAGGAAATCCAACACCCGTGAAACATATGTGGACGTGGCTGTCTTTTGAGCATCTCTCTTAGTAATGTGAAAACAACATAATATATGTACATACTACGTAACAGTCATCGTTAGGTTTTTGAATTTCTATTATAAAAGAGAAAGATTAGAAAAGATAGAACGTGCGAATTTCTTTTATAAACTTTTTTTCATCATAGTGAATTATTGTATTGACGGAAGAGGACTTAGTCTCACATCGAGACGAATCTTCTTGAGTGTTAATTTTTCTCTCTATGGTCTAATTCTCAAAAATACAATCACACGTTATCACACACTTTTGACGCCCATAGTGATGCGTATACCAAGAGAAGAAAACGTTGGGTAAATATAAACGTGGAAGAGTGACTGAGCTTCTGGGGATCACCGGTGGAATAACCTTTGAAATAGAAAAAGCGAGCAATGCTATAAGCAAATCCAAGTGATGCACAAATCAGAGGATGCCTAATTCTCCCCAGTATCATCAACATGAAGAACATTGGCATCATTTCCAATGAATGCTGGTGCCCTCTCTGTAAGAATCAACAAAATCAATAACAATTCCAAATAGAATCAAAGGGAAACAAAAATCAATGGTACCTGAACACAGTTAAAGAGGTTGGCGTCCTTATTCTCAGCTTCTGTGGCATACATTGTTGGGTAGAACACTTCGTATCTGCGATGAATTTTGCATAAAATTTTCACTGGGTTTTACTTTGGATAAAACCATTTGTACATTCTCTTGTGTACATTGTGGTTTACATTCCATTGAATTTCAAATTGAAATGGGCGGGAATATGTGTTTTATTTGAAAACCGACCAATGATGTCAAGACACCTGACACAATGTCAAATTTGTTGTCAAATAAAATGTACATGTAGCATGATTCTTGCGGGCAGCGCCTACTTGAGCAGCCATCCAGAAATTGAGAAAGCAGTAAAGGACTAAAACAATAGCCACGTAACCATATTCTTTGGGCAGTGATTCCATGTTGCTAAATTGATCCGACTGACTGACTTTGGGAAGGGGAAGAAATATTTATAATGGGATTTCTAGCTTTTTTTCCAAGGCAGGCTGCAAATAGGATTATACTATTCTTTATATTAAAAAACTTGTCCAAGAATTGCGTTTAAAATATCAATGTTTGACCATTGGAACAATTTATATTTTTTCTCAAACTTATTTTTAAGCACCGTTTGTTACCCATTATTTTTTTCATTCTCATTATTCTACTCATTTTCAACTACACATTTTTCAATAAAATAATATTTTTCATCACATCAATAACTTTTCCTTCATTTTTAACCACATATTCTCCATCAATCTACTATTCAATAATACATTCTTTCAAAAGAATGTGTCCCAAACACACCCTTAATTGTGCATTCTCACAATAAAATATTTTGCATGTAAATTCAATTTTTTTTTTTTTTTTTTACTTTTTAATCACATATTCTCCAAACATCACATTTCAAAATTCATTTTATCCTAAAAATTCATTTTAACGATAATCAAACAGGCATAAATGAAAGAAGGAAAGAAGCTTGGAAAATAAGAAAGACAAACACTACAAGTAATCTAATCTACCAGGTAGGCAGGCTGGAAATTTCAGTTTCTTATTCTGTATAACATCTAACAAAACTACTCTTTTTTTTTTTCGGCTTTCAAAACCACACGATGATTTCATTATTTTTTATCAAATTTTACTAAAAATCTTATTTTAATCGCCTAGAAGACTTTCCTATCTTATCTTCAAAATAATGTAATGTAAATATTAATTTGTATTGCCAACCGAAGGTAGAGAGATGTTGCCTTTGCCTATACTCAATTTATATACCAAAAAAATAACCCCCCTCTTATTCATGAATCACGATGCAAAAATTGTTGGCCTTGAACAAATATTTCTCTCTACAATTAAGGCCAGTTCGATCCATCTCTGTTTAGCTTCTGCCGGGCATTACCTCCTCCCCACCGTCATGCTCATGTGCAGGAGCGGAGCCAGGAAAAGAGGTTAAGGGGGGCTGAAATTAAAAAAAAAAAAAAAAATTTAGGGAACTCACGCCATAAGAAATGCTACATGCCACACCAAATATAGTTTAAAAGGCTAAGCTTATGACACTAATGACAAAGTGAGTCATATACATAAATAAGTATAAGCATATCAATCCTTCAAATATCTTATTAAATCTTCGTAGCTTTTCTTACTAAATAAAAAATTTAGGCACTCCCTAGAAAATACAAAATGTGGGAAAGGATGATAAACATGAACAAATGATGTATACCCACCAACAAAAAATTAAGGAAAACGTATTTACACTATTACCAGACTCATGACCTAAAAAGAACAACAAATCATTCCAGTTATTAAATGTTTTTAATCAAAATACCCCGTTCTAAACATATTATCTAGCTATGTTTGGTAGCAATTATCATTTTCAACAGTAAATCAATTATCATTTTCAACTACACATTCTTCAATAAAATAATATTTTCTATCACATCAATAATCTTATCTTCTTTTTCAATCACACATTTCCCATCATATCATTATTCAAAATCAATTCTTCCCCCAAAAAATCATTACCAAACACACACCTAATATGGCAATTAGTCTTTTATATCAACACATTTAAATTTTACCTAAAGTGGGAAAAACTGACCAAGAATATCGAGAATTCAAAGAAATTGGATTTATTTTAGTTTTATGTTTGACACTCTTAGGGATGGCAAAAAAAACCGCCCCGCCCCGCCCCGACGGTGCCCCGCCCCGAATGGGGCGAAAAAAACCGCCCCGACGGGGTTGGCGGGGCGGGGCGGGGCGATATGGGGTGCCCCGTCGCGGGGCGGGGTGGGGATGCCCCGCCCCGAACCCGGCCCGTGAAAGATTTAAAAAAAAAAAATAAATATATATGTGGATTTTTTAAGGAAAAAAAAATAAAAAAATAAAAAAAAAATTAAACGGGGCGGTTTAACGGGGCAAGCCCCCGCCCCGCCCCGCCCCGCCCCGTTTAAGGCGGGGCGGGGCGGGGCACGGGGCGGGGTGGGGTGATGGAGTGGCGGGGCGGGGCGGGGCGGGGCTGGGCGGGGGTGCCCCGCCCCGTTGCCATCCCTAGACACTCTTCAATAATATAATTTTAATAATGTTAATTTATAAATAAATAATTTTTTAAGAAATATTATTTCTATTGATAAAATTAAATATAGAGCAAGTTATTATTTTGATAATGACATCTATTTCATAATCAATAAGTATTTTTTAACTTATAAGTATAATTAATAAAAGAAACATACAAAAAAATAAATTTTAATTACTTTTAAGATTTTCAATAGTGTGTTTTTTTTAATTTTGTCCATCATCATATTTTATATGTATGGTTAGTTTCATTAGACAATTTTCTTGCTCGTGACAAGCCTACTAACATGGATATACTTTCTGGTGTGAAGAGGTTAAAACATCGATTAATACAATTATATCCTCTCATTTGAGTTTTATTTCTTTGGACTATTGCAGCAAAAATAAGGTTGTTCATTGTCTTTCACCTACCATATTAAATTTTGAAAGAAGTTTTATTATTTTGAGCAAGAGATTTGGAAGTGGGGCAATTTTAAAATTTGGTCCATTTAAGAAATTAAGCTTGAAGTTGACAAATATTAGAAGAAGTGGATAGTGGGCAAAATTTAAATTTGGGCCAAATATAACTTATTTAATAAAAAAGTTACAAAGCTAAATAGGATATGGGCCGAGCCCAGTGCAACCTCCCCCATATCCGCCCATGCTCATGTGCCAATTGAATTGAAAAGCATTAAAGGACGTTTAAAATCAAAATGAATCATTTAAGCAAATAATTGAACTGTAGGAAGACAAAATGATAATTCAATGAATCATCCACCATGGTACACCAAGAACAAAATGACTACTATTTGCGTAGCCGAAGGCCCATTTCAATGATGACTCCAAATTATGTAAGGTTAATTGATTGATTGAAAAAAAAGAAAATTATAATTAAGAAATTTTTTAAATTAGAATTTTTCATATGCAAACACAAGAAACTAATAAATTTCGAAAATATAAACATCTCTAAAAAATCACATAAATGGCATAAAAATTATCACATATATTTACGGATCACATAAATGTATCATAGCTATTACTTTCTCTATATATAATTAATTTTACCATTTATCATCCCAACTATCATTTTTCTTTTTCTTAACAAGAAACAAAATGTTACTTTTCTCTCTTCCAAATTTACCACTGCTTTTTCTGATGTTCTCATGGTGGTTTTTACACTTATTCAAAGAGTTGCTGCTAAAAACACCGATATTCACCTCTCTCTAAATTCTTGCATTTCGTCCAGTTTTTTACTATATATGTATTGATGAATATTTTAATTAAGCAAATGCTTCTCTATATGTTAATGTTATGTGATCTGGTTTGGAATTTTACCTCGATTCGCATATTATTCTTTTTTTTTTTCATTTTTAAGTTTGTACTAGAATTTAAATCTTGTATTTTTTTTCCAATTATTCCAATTGTTTTTTAATTGTATTTGATCGTTTTCTAATCAAAGTTAATAATTAATTTTAACCATACATTTCATAAGACCCGCGACTTTTCAATTATACATTTTATCAATTTTTATCAAAATCTGATAAAAATCTTATTTTAATCTGACGGGGATTGAACCAGTAATACAACAAACAACGGAAACAACTACAGTCCCTTCGATTGTGCAAAATTAGAATGGCGGTAATAATATCCAACTCCAATAACTCACACACACTGCAAGAAAATAAATAATTGAACACAATGATTTGTTCACTAGGAAACCCTTCAGTATGAAAGAAGAACCCCGGGACCTAGTTCAGTAAAAGCATTCCACTATGAAAATAATGAGATACATAGTTAACCCTCTCTAGAACACATTCCAGATGCTACCAATACATCAAGAACACATATAGTTCTTCGATATCAACAACAACATCATTATAAAATAAATACACACTATAACAAGAAGAAATCTCACAAACATGTATGTACAGTCCAGAGAAATGGAGAGGAATCTGGATGATCAGTTTCGGTCAAAACGTAGCCCTCTTCGCCAGGAACAAAATACTGAAATTTCAGTTTAATCAAACCACAAATGAACCTCCAATCTTTGGCAAGAAGAACCGAACCCCTTTATTTCTCCCTCTCTCTCGTTTTCTCTCTGTCTGTGTCTATCTGTGTGTGTATTTTTAGTCTCCTTTTGAATTTAAATTGGTTTTGGACCTAAGTGGCAAAATGCCCACTTAACACTTAATGGGCTCCCTCACATGGAGGAAATACCTAACAAATCTCGCCCTTTCAACTACGTAAGGGACTCCACTAAGCCTACTTTCCTTCTACATACTTGTAGTTTCTCCATAGGCAATGACTTTGTTATCATATCTGAACCATTTTAATCAGTATGGATTTTATCAAGCTGTAACTTCTTCATCTCTAGAGCATCTCGAATCCAATGATACCTCACTTCAATATGTTTGGATCTTGAGTGAAATGTTGGATTTTTACTGAGATGGATAGCACTCTGACTGTCGCAATAGAGTATATACTTTTCTTGCTCTAAGTGTAGTTTTTGTAAGAATTTCTTTATCCATAACAACTCCTTGCTAGTTTCAGTAATGGCTATGCATTCAGCCTCTGTGGTGGATAGTTCTGTAGTCTTGATTGTCATGAAACTGCTTCCCCTGAAAAAGTGATCAAATACACAGAAGTAGACTTTCTAGAGTCAACATCACCAACCATATCTGCATCTCTGAACCCAACGAGCTTAGGTTTGTTGATGCCAAAAGATAAATATATCTTAGAAGTCCCTCTGAGATACCTGAGAATCTACTTCACTGCTGCCCAGTGTTCTTTTCCAGGATTAGAAAGGAATCTACTGACAATTCCAACATAGTGAGCAATATCTGGCCTTGTGCATACCATAGCATACATCAAGCTACCCACAGCTGATGCATAATGCACATTCTTCATTTCTTCATTTTCTTTCTCATTTGAAGTATTTTATTTTGAACTAAGTTTCAAATGACTTACAAGTGGAGAGCTTATTGGTGTTGCCTTGTCCATATTGAACATGTGTGATATCTTCTTGATATAACCTTCATGTGATAGCCATAATTTTCGATTCTTCCTATCATGAGATATCTTCATACAGAGAATTTGATTTGTCGGTCCCAAATCTTTCATTTCAAAGGACTTGCTCAACTCCCTTTTCAGTATCTTAATTTTTTCAATGTCACGATTAACAATCAACATGTCGTCTACATATAACAAGAGGATAATAAATTTCCTATCAGAGAATTTCTTTATGAACACACAATTATCAGAAGTTGTTCTAGTGTACCCATCCTCAACCATGAAGAAATCAAATTTCTTGTACCATTGTTTTGGTGTCTGTTTGAGAGCATACAAGCTTTTCTTTAACCGACATACGAGTTTTTCTTTACCTTGAGCTGTAAATCCTTCTGGTCGCTCCATATAAATTTCTTCTTCAAGATCACCATGAAGGAAAGAGGTCTTCACATTAAGTTGTTCAATCTCCAGATTTATACTGGTTGCCAAGCCTAACACAACTCGAATTGGAGACATTTTAACCACAGGTGAGAAGATTTCTTCAAAATTGGTGTGCTGTCGTAGGCACCCAAAAATAGTCTTTAAACCTTTAAAACTAATGTAGTAATGGAAGTAAGGGTCGATCCAAAAATAGTCTTTAAACCTTTAAAACTAATGTAGTAATGGAAGTAAGGGTCGATCCAACGAAAAGTGTGTAGTTCAACAATTTATGCTTCGTATAACGATTGAGGGATTTTGTTTATAACGAAATCAATCTTATAACAAATAACAATGTAAATTAACGGGTTGTATTAAATCAATGAAACGAGTCTTGATCAAAGTCAACTTCCACCATTGGAGATTTATAATCATTCATCAATTCACAAAGAATAATCAATTCACATTCACAATATTTATCGTTGGAATAAATTCCAATTTCTCCTTAATTTTAGTTAATCAGAAGCCAGCGTTCTAATTAACTCTAATTATCAAATAATCTCAAACCAGCGCTAAAGATTCAATTTAATAACAGCTTTAAATAATAGAAAAATCAATGAACTAGATAATACAAGCACCAGCGGTTGTATTCAATCTATTTAAACATTCTTCTTAAAATTCAATAACATCTATCGCAGAAAATTATCAAATCCTAGTGCTTCACAAGTTAAATGATTCAAACAATTACGGATTTGAGATTTAACTTGGCTATAGATTGTAATATATGAAAAACTAATAGAACTCTTAGCAATCAAACATGACAATCATAAAATTATGCATAAAAGAATATTCAATACTGAAAATATAAATTAAACAATGAAAATAGGTGGATCTCACAGTTATAATGTGTTCCAAGACTTCGGTATCCTTCAATCAAGTACCAAGAGTTAGTTACACATGATAGATTTAAGAAAAATAGAGAGAAAATAGGTTGGAGGCGTTCTGGTGTGTTTTTGGGTGTTTTTAGGGTTGAAAAGTCTTACACGATATGTTGCCAAAAGAGTTTGAGTCAATTTAGGAAACTTGAGATTCGGCATCAGGAAACAACCATGCGATCGCAAGGTATTAAGTCATGCTATCGCAAGGAACAAATAAATTCAACCTTCAGACTCTCGGTGATGGTCTGTGCGATCGCGCGGAATTAAAACCATGCGATCGCAAGGCTTTACAAAGCTTCCTCCAGACAGCTTTCAGTGTTTTGATCGTAACTTTCTCTCCTGATGTCTGATTGAGGCAATTCAAGATGCATTGGAAAGCTAACTCAAAGGGCTACAATTTTATTCAGATGACATCTTTGAATTCAATCGTTTGATATGTCAAAAACTGGTCTCAATATGAGGCTGAAAACCGGTGCAAAACTTTTCAGCTTGAAGTTGATATGTGATAATGTCTTGGCTATATTTCATCCCTTTGACTTCTTTCTTCATCCAATTGGCTTTTAGCACTTTCAAGTTTTCATCGTGAGGTTCGATATAACTTTTGAATATTTGCACTTTGATTCCCGAACTTTCGCTTTCTTTCTTTTTGGTCATTTTCCCCTCATTTCTTCTAAATTATGCCATATCCATCGAATTGCCACCTAAACCAAAATATGAGAATACTAAGTACATTTGGCATAAAATAGTCATATGAGCCATTAAATAACGATGTAAAATGTGTATTTTATATTCCTATCAAAAATCAATACATTTCTTCTGACCAAACCATTTCACAACCACCTTGCCTTGTACATTGACTGCAAACTATATGGTTCAATTTTTAGTCTAAGCACCCATTTGTTTTCCAGTCCTCTCTTGCCCTTGGCAACTCTACTAGGTCATAGGTGTTGTTTTTATGCAAAGATTTCATCACTTCTTGCATAGTTTTTAACAACTTATTTTTCTGATCGTGTAGTAGAACCTCTTGATAACTTTCAGGCTCTTCTCCATCAGAAAGTAACACATGCTCATTACTAGAATACCTCTTCGAAGGTTGACGTTCTCTAGTAGATTTTCTCAACTCTTCTTCAGCTGATACCTCAAGATGAACATTCTCTTGATTTTGATCTAGTTCTATATCACCCTGTGTAGAGAATTCATTATGTTGTCTCCTATACTGTCATGTTCTTCTTGTACATTTTCTCTATCATCATTATGTGCCACATGGTCTAGTACATGTAGAACTGAACTGATTTGTTCTTCATTGACTGTATTTGGCTTTTTAGTTTGATCCAAATCTTTAATGGTTTCATCTTCAAAGAAGACAACATCTGTGCTCCTAATAATCTTCTTATTCACCAGATCCCACAACTTGTACCCAAATTTTGCATGTGTATAACCCAAGAAGATACACTGCTTTGCTTTGCTATCAAGTTTGGACCTTTTATCTTTGGGAATATAAACAGATACTTGACAGCCAAAAACTCTCAAGTGCTGAAGAGTTATATCTTTCTCTGTCCAAAAGCTCACTGGAACATTACCATTCAGAGGAACTAATGGAGAAAGATTAATCAGGTCAACTGTTGTCCTCATTGCCTCAGCTCAAAAATGCTTAGGCAATTTTGCATGAGAAAGTATACATCTGATTTTCTCACAAATAGTCCCATTCATTCTCCTTGCCACCCAATTTTGTTGTGGGGTCTTCGGAATAGTTTTTTCAAGCCTAATGCTATATCTTCTGCAATACTCTTCAAAAGCCCCTCTGTATTCACCACCATTATCTGCTCTAACACATTTTAACTACCTTCCAGTTTCTCTTTCAACTTTCAAATGAAAGTCTTTAAATACTTCCAACACCTAATCTTTAGATTTCAAAGGATATGCAAGCACATTTCTAGAGTGATCATCAATAAATATAACATAATATAATGCACCACCTAGAGATTTACTTAACATTGTACAACCATCAGTGTAGGGATGGCAAAAAAGCTCGTCGGCTAGGACGGCTTGAGCTTGGCCTAGAAAAAGCCCGAACCGAGCTCGGCTCGAGCTCGGGCAAGCCTGTGGCTCGGGCGAGCCTGCCTATTAAAAAAAAATTAAAATTAAATTTTTTTTAAAGAACTGCCTTTGCAGGCAACTATTTAGTTGCCTGCATAGGCAAAGGCTACCTTCAAAATAAAATAAAAATCAAAAAATTCAAGCCGACTCGGCCCACTAAGGCTCGGGCCAGCCTCATTTTTTTGGTGGGGCTCGGCTCGGGCTCAAAAAAACTCGGCCCAAAAAAGTTCGGGCTTTGCATTTTGGCCAGGCTTTGCTCAACTCGGTTTGTTGACATAGTTACATCAGTATGAGCTAAATCAAGAATATGAGTCTTTCTAGATGCAGGGAATCTACGAAATGCAACTTTCCAACTAAACAATGAGTACAAGGGATAAGTGATGTACTTTTCTAAAAAATGTAGGAACTTTTTTCTGGTAAGAATTTGAAGTCCCTTTTCACTCATATGACCAAGCCGCTTATGCTATAGCTCAGTAGAGGCTTCATTGTCAGCAATATTCACCTCTCCATGAATAAGTTTTGCTTCTATTCTGTAGAGGCCATTAGTGTTTTTCCCTCTGGCTAAAACAAGAGAACCATTTATCAATTTCCAACTACCATCTCCAAGGTGATTATGATAGCCTTCTTCATCAAGCTTTCCAATAGAAATCAAACTGCAGTGCATATCAGGAATATGTTTGACACCCCTGAGAAGTAACTTGCCACCGTTGTTAGTTTCCAATTGTACATTCCCCATGCTAACAATTTTAGCTTTAGCTTCATTTCCCATCCCGATCCAACCAAAATCACCACTGGTATAGGATGAAAAGACATCACTACATGGAGTAATATGAACAGACGCTGTTGTATCGACTACTCATGTAGTATCCTGGCATAAATACTAGCAAATGTTTCATCATAAGTAATAAACGCCTTTGCCTTAGATGCAACTGCTGTATTCTCATTTTGTTCTTTATGTTCTTCACCTTTCCATTTTGACTGTTTCTTTTTCCATTTTCTACACTCATTTTTAAGGTGCACTAGCTTACCATAATGATAACATTTTATCCAATTTCTTGACTTCGCTTTTCCTCTGGACTTGTCATGACTGTTATCACCACGAGGTTTTCTATTTTGGTTTCTACCTCTTCTTTCTGTAACGAGTGCTTCAGAATTAGAAGAAGCACCCTACTCCTTTTTTCTAGCCTTTTCATTAAACATACTGTCATTTACCATGTTGATACTGATCACACCATTTGGAGCCGAATTACTCAGAGAGACAACTAAAGTTTTCCAACTGTTTGGTAAGGAACTTAACATAAGTAAAGCATTCACCTCATCATCTAGTGTAAGCTTCATGGTATACAACTCATTCAATAACTCTTGAAAGCTGCTCAAGTGCTCTGCAACACTATTACCATCCATGTACTTTAAATTTACAAGCCTCCTGATGAAAAAAGCCTTGTTTTGTGCATTCTTTCTTTCATAAAGACCTTCTAATTTTTGCCAAATAATCTACTTCTTTGGCTATATGATGGAAGACACTCTGATCAACCCACTGCCTAATACATCCAACAACCTTTCTATTCAACTTCTTCCAATCCTCATCAGTCTTAGAATCGGGTTTCTCGCCATTCTACTCAATGGGTTCAAACAAATCTTTGCAATACAGGATATCCTCCATCTTAGTCTTCCAAATGGAATAGTTGGAAGATGTGAGTGTAACCATGCTACTAGCCGAATCCTCCATTTTAATTTTCACAGAAAATACAGAGACTCAACCAAAGCTCTGATACCACTTTGAAGGTGATTGAACTAATAATACAACAAATAGCGGAAACAACTTCAACCCTTCCGATTGTGCAGAACTAGAATGGAGTAATAATATCCAACTCCAATAACTCACACACACTGCAAGAAAATAAATAATTGAACACAATGATTTGTTCACTAGGGAAACCCTTCAGTATGAAGGAAAATCTCGGGATCTAGTTCAGTAAAAGCCTTCCACTATGAAAATAATGAGATATACAGTTAAACCTCCCTAGAACACACTTCAGAGGCTACTAATACATCAAGAACACATATAATTCTTGGATATCAACAACATCATCATAAAATAAATACACACTATAACAAGAAGAAATCCACAAAGATGTGTGTACAGTCCAGAGAAATGGAGAGAAATTTGGATAATCAGCTCTGGTCAAAACGTAGCCCTCTTCGCCAGGAACAACATACTGAAATTTCAGTTTAATCGGATCACAAATGAACCTCCGATCTTTGGTAAGAAGAACCGAACCCCTTTCTTTCTATCTCTTTCTCTCTCTATCTATGTCTATCTGTGTGTGTATTTTTGGTCTCCTTTTGAATTTAAATTAGTTTTGGACCTAAGTGGCAAAATGCCCACTTACAACTTAATGGGCTCCCTCACGTGGAGGGAATACCCAACATAATCTCTATCAAATAGGACTTAAAACTCATAGGGGCCCCATATTTGAAGTTAGTATAAGGCCCTCAAAATATCAAGGCATGCCTTGCAATTATACTATCATTATAATAACCAAGCACATACAAACGAACATCATTTTCAACATATTAATTTGAAATCTCAAGTATTTCCTTATTTTTCCATTTTTCAAGGGGACGTGGGAAGTTCACTCTTTTAAACAGCCTTTGATTTGATGTCCATTCAATTGTCTTTGTACATGAAGCAAAGAGTTGTGGCATTATTCAAAACTCTAAAATAAGTTAAAACTGAATATACTTTGTTCGTAAACCTGTCACCTGTGAAGCTGATCAATGTATGATCAAGAGTAATATTTTATCAAATTGAGAGCTAGAGCATGATGTAGCTTTCACATGCCCAGTGATGACATCATCTTCAGCAACCCCAGAAAAGAAATTAGGTAATAAAGACCAGGTTTTTGCATTAGGGCACTAGAAAGTATGTACATTTAATGTCAAGGTCATGGAGAAAATGTCAATCATATGAAATTGGCAACTTGCATCTAGTGGTTGGCTAGTTGATGAGCATGTGAATGGTTTGTAATTCCTAGTGTCAAATGAACTAAATTGACCTACATAATTGATGAACTGGAATACTAAAATGAAAATTAAGCTAGTAAAAGATATCGATGGTCGAAACTCAATTACAAGTTACTTAAGAATCCATTAAAGTTCTGGTCTTGGTCTATTCCAAATCCTCTCAATGAAAGTTTCTGTAATTTCTTAGTATCATCTATTCATCAGAGTTAAAAAGTTGATAGAAAATCCTGTCATTAATAAAAATCTTGACATATGTGTGTATGTGTGTGTGCAAGCTCTAAAAGATACTTTCACACCTAATACTAATCAATTAACATTTTTGTGCAGTTGCAGTAAAAGATGCACTTGCAGAAGCAGTCCACGACCAAGAAGAAAAAAACTGAAGAAAAACTCTGCACCATATCACATTTCATTGTATTATTTGTATTTTATCTTTCAAGAAATTATCTGTCCAAAGTTTTTCCATGCTTTCTAGGCTCTCTTGCTCAGGGGTATTTCCTTACTATAGCAAAATGCAGTCAGGCAACGATTACAGTAGGCAATCTTTTATGATCTGTTGCAAGCTTTCAAGTAGAAGAACAAGTTCAAGAAAAAACCCAAATCTCAGGTGGCAACACAACTTGGTAGCAAAGTATTGTTCTCATTGCTTTCAGTAGGCTTCTAGTATAATGAATCAAATTAAATTTCATACAGGGGATCTGTACTGGCGAAGAGGGGCTAAAACTAATCAGTTGCAATTTGTTATGATGTATACATATTTAATTTAGTTATACGGAAATAGTAAGTCTTTGGCCCCCATTATTTTTTTTTAATTTTTATTTCTTAATTTTAACCACATATTCTCCGAATAAAATAATATTACACATAAATCTAAAACTTTCTATTATTTTCAAGCACATAATCTTTTATAAATCACTGTTCCAAAATGGGGGCTAAACACTAGCATATGAAGTACTACAATTTCAGGAGGATAGTGTCAAGAGATGACATAAAAAACAATCTTTTTTCATCTTTTACGAGAAAATTGCAAGAAATGTCTATTTTCACAGTCATTTGCAAAAAAAATGTCAAAAATTTGAGCAATTTCCATTTTCTAATTATTTAGACATGTTGCAAAACAAACAAGATATCAAAATCGCTCTGATACCACTTGTTATGAAACAACCAAAATATCTATTCTTAGAAGAAATATTAATATACCCGGATCGCTGTTAGCAATGTTGGAAATACATGAATTATGTGTTGTTTGAATACCACTTGATGAAATCAACCATCGGAATGAATTGTTGAAGTTATATGACAAATAATGAAATATTAGATCAAGTAAAAGAATAATAAAGACAAGAAATATGATAGAGGAATTAAGAGATTTTATTGACTCAAGAATAATGGAGAAAAGAGAAAATTACAATGTATCCTATAATTCTAGTAATTGATTTTCTCACATTATTAATTTGTATAGAAGAGTCTAATATTTATAGAGAACATGTAGGTGATGTCCACCCTCCTAGTAGAGTTGTTGATGGAGTAGAATACCTAAAAATAGAGTCCAAAACAAATTCCAACTCCCAATGGACTTCCAAAATAGAATTTCAACTTGACATAGGACTCCAATAGCATTCCAAACTGAATTTCTCTTGACGTACACTTCAATCAAAATTCTTCAATTATTTCAACAAGAAATTCGGGTCACACCCAAATACTAACAATCTCCACTTTGACACGAATTCCACTACAACGAACAAAGCTCAAAAATATTCTCCACTTGGAAAAGAAAATCCCTCGATAAGGAATGAACTGTCGCTTCAACAATAACCAAAACTGATTTCTCCAACCAATACAAAATACTTCACATTTTCTAATGAATCCAAGCACGACTTTGAAGAATTATCTCAGATTCCCAAAAAATCATAATGATTTTAAAATTCACCAAATTGGTCCGTAACACATCCAAAGCAGAATCAAACCCAAATGTTTTTAAAGAAGGTCCCTTGCTAGATTGTACACCTTCTACTACACTAAAAGCATGCTCAACAAAATTAGCATCCACATACCTTTTACCATTAGGTTCATCCCTAGCAATTGAATACAATGGCATCGCAGAAGATGGTGGCAAAGCAACATTATCCATATCTGCTGAACTCAATTGAGTAATTTTCTTTAAATCTATCCATTTAAAATCTCCTAAAGGTATTGTACCAAACTGATTATCTATCACGGTACTGAACCTGTGCTGATTGACTCTTCTAGATTCTGCACAACCCTACAAGATGTATAATTGAGACCTTTTTTGTTCATCCAATACAACTTGGGCACCCTTACAAACTTTCAAAACTCCACATCCACTAAAGAACTCACAACCTTTGAACCAATGATAGACAACGAGATGAGATTTTTCTTCAAATTCGAAACATGTCGAACTTGGCCAAGTGTTCTAATTGTCTCATCCAATAGTTTCAATCCGACAGTACCAATTCTATCAACTTGACAAGGTGTGTTGTTTCCCATAACCACGACACATTTGAAAATGGTTTCATATGTAGTAAATAAGTCCTTATTAAGACACATATGAAACACACAAGCTGAATCCAAAATCAAATCCTCATCTGGTTTAGACTCGATTTCAGAAATAGTCAAGAGATCTCCCTCACTTACAATGTTCTCTGTGAGGCCTGCTTCACCTGAAGTCTCTGATTGCTTCCCATATCGACTTGCAGCTAACCTTTCTTTATTCTGCAAGTTGTCGCAATCCTTTTTCATGTGCTCATTTTTCTTGTAGTATTTACAAATTTGATTACTGAACTTAGATTTCGATCTTTCCCTTTCAAAACCACCATGAGCAACCATACCTTCTCCATCTTTGGCTTCAGAAACTAGATGCTCAATTTTCTCTTTTGAATACAAAGATTTCTCGAACTGAAAGCTGTAAAGCCGATGCCTTGTCCAGACTCGTCTTCGTGGGAATTGATGGTCTCGATAGAACAGTTCACAACAAATTTGTAATAGAGCCAAGCATAAGTCAGGCACCCTCTGTCATGGATATTGAGCATGAGTCGTATTGGATGGACCGAATAGTTGATTTTATAACTAATGGAAATTTTCCAGATGATCGACGGTTGGCAAGAAGCATTCGAGCTCGGGCGCCAAGGTATTGCATGATCAGGAGAGTTTTGTTTCGGCAAAGTTTCCCTCTTCTATACCTTCGGTGCCTTAAACTTCCAGAATCAACCCTAGCAGAAGTCCACGAAGGTGTGTGCGGGAATCATCAAGGAGCTCGAGCTCTAACCTATAAACTTATAAGATACGGATATTCCTGGCCTACCATGAAGATGGATGCAATGGACTACGTTAAGAAATGCGACAAGTGTCAGAGGTTTGGTAACATCGTCTATTCTCCGGTCGAGGACCTCACCCCCATTCATTGTGCAGCCCCATTCGAGCAATGGGGGTGTGGACATCCTCAGTCCTTTTCCACTCGCCCGAGGACAATTGAAATTCATGGCCATAACAGTGGAATATTTTATTAAGTAGGTTGAGGCCGAGCCCCCAGCTACAGTTTCAGAACCCAAGCTGAGGTCATTTGTTTAGAAGTCTATCATTTGCAGCTTTGGAATACCCAAGGTCCTCATAACTGACAACGGGAGACAATTTGATAGCCCACAGTTCAGAAGCTTTTGTACCAACTTGGGGATCGATTATCGTCTGACATCGGTTGCACATCCTCAAAGCAACGTCCTAGATGGGGTTACAAATCAGATAATCTTGCAGGACCTTAGAATAAGTTTCGGGAAGCAAAAGGAGCTTGGTCTGAGGAGCTACTCTTTATACTTTGGACATATAGAACGTCCCACAAGACCACAAAATGAGAGACCCATTTTATGTTGGCATTTGGGGTAGAAGCTACACTTCTAATTGAGACCAGACTGTCGAGCCTCAGGAAACTTGAGCCCATGTCCGAGGAGTATACAACAGAACACCTCAACCTACTCGAAGAAGTGAAAAAAAAGCCTCCATAAAGGTTGTATCTTATCAGAAACATAACAGCTAAGCACTTCAACAGCCGGGTAAGATCTAGGAAGTTCAGGGTTAGAGATCTTGTGTTAAGAAGATCCGAAGTAGTGGGTCATACCCCAGGCAAGTTGGGACCCATTTGGAAAGGACCATTTGAAATCATAAGACAAGTCCGCAAATGAGCATACAGCCTAAGAGACACATCTAGAAGACCGCTCTCCAAACCTTGGAATGCTTATAATCTGATGATTTATTACAAGTAGTTTATCTTAATTTTTAAGTGGTCGAGCTTGCGTGCCTACGTTCGGTATGTAGGAAAGATAAGTTTGCTTGATAATTAGAGTTGGGATTCCATCCCAGTAAAATATTCTTGATGTTAAAGCCTTACTACTGAGCAAGTACTTCAAAGCTTTGCCCTGTGCAAGTACTTCAAAGCTTTGTCCTGCGCAAGCATTTCAAGCTTTGACTCGAGCAAGTAAATCAAAGCTTTGCCATGCATAAGTACTCCAAGTCTTGCCTCGAGTAAGCAAATTACAGCCTTGCTACCAAGCAAGCACTTCAAAGCTTTGCCCTGCGCAAGCACTTCCAAGCCCTGCTCTGCACAAACACTTCAAGCATTGCCTCAAGAAAACACATTAAAGCCTTACGCTGCGCAAGCAGATCAAGCCTTGCCTCGAGCAAACACATCAAAGTTTTGCCATCGAACAAGTACATCGAAATCACTTCGTTCAAACTCCTCGAGCACCATATTGAAAACTCGAGCCTATGGCTCAACTATGCCAAAAATATTGCCGCTCGAAGTTCCTTGGGATACTCACATTCTCGGGAATAAGCACCAAAAGTTGTTCGATTCAGAAAACTCCTCAAGATTAAGAGCTTTAAGCTCCTCGAGTTTCAAATTTGTTATCATAATATTAAAATGCCCTCGAGCTTAAGAACTTTAAGCTCCTCAAATTTCTAACTTGATAACATTATTTTAAAAGACGATCGAGCCTAAGATCTTTAAATCTCCTTGAGTTTCTATCTCGTGTGGTTGTTTTGAGCTTATAAACATTCTTAAATGGCTCGAGAATGAATATTCACTATAGGAAAAACATGAACTATTCAAAATAATGAAATGACAACAATATACTAAAACGTGATCGAGAATTTTACTTGAAGAAAACAAAAACAGATATTCAGGCCCTGTTCAGGTAATGCCTTTACATTATTCAAAAAACATAAATTATGATCGGGGAGGGATTCCTAGCCTAGGTCATTACTTGGGGGTATGCCTACTTCATCCTCCTCCCTAGCGTCATCATCGTCCTCGACCATGGTTTCTTCAGAAGTTGACAGCTCGAGTTTGTCAGTGACCTCAGGCAATGGCTGCAACTGGTCGGGGACAACATCAAGAAGATTGGCCTTAAGATATGCTCGAGCTTGCTTGAATACATAGTTGTACGATCCCAGTGCATAGTTTCCCTTGATGGTGGCAAATTTCTCGAACTTCTTAAATTCCTCGATTAAAGTAGCTCGAGCCTCAGCTATCTTGGATTCAAATTCTTTTGTTTTTTCCTCGAGTTCGAGCTTTGCCTCCTTGGCTTCGTCCCTCGCCACCCTAATATTGTCCCGAACTTGCAGCAAACTAGTCAAGAACTCTGTTATTCTCATCAAATTTTGGCCACGCTCGAGCTCAGCCACTCATCGGGTTTGAAAATCCAGGGCGCTTCTACGCTCGCTCAGCTTTTGAGAGTCAGCCTCATCCTTCATTGACATTCCCCGAGCAACGCTTAAAACCTGAAAGCACGAGCACTGGTCAGCAACAAAAGATTGAAAATTGTAGCTTATGCACGAGCAACATTAAGATACTTACCTTCAGAGCCAACGACTGAAGTGTCTTCACACCATCCCCAAGCTTTGACCCTCTAAATTTGTTGACGAGGTCGGGTAGTAGGGTACATTTTTCTCCCTCACACCTAGGTATCTTTCCGGTAACATCATCATCGAGGTTGACCACCACGGCTATTGCCTTTTCCATGGTGACCGGGGTGCTGGAGTTAGGCTCGACGATGGGAGCTTGCCTCGGTTGGGAAAAAGACTCTCAGGGGCCCCTCTTGACCTCGGTGGTAGACTCTCAAGGTCATTTTTTGCCTTTTTCTGCCCAAGAGCCCTTGGCTGCGGAACCATGGACTTCGGTTCGCAGCCAATCGCAAGGCCTGGGGATCAAAATTATAAGGAATTAGCTTAATGATTGGTTGAGATTCAATAATTAAATACAGACCAATATATTAAACCCTACCCTCAAATCCTTTGACGTTCGCAACATCAAGGACGTCATCCCCGAGCAAGTCATTGAGATCGTGACATAAAGACTCGAGGTCCTCCAAACTCTACCTATCTCTTTCTAAAACCTAGAAATAAGCTTGCCCCTCGTTAAATCGAGCAATGTCCGAAATGGTCCACCGAGGACAAACAGGGTGGTCGGGGTCGTGTGGTTGAACGAAAAAATATTTCTGCTTCCATCCCATAAGGGAGTTCGGCATTTTAAAGATCATAAATCTTCCACGGGTTGATAAGTAAACAAAACAATTGTAGCGTGACAATGACTTAAGCTCGAACACTAGCCTAAGAAGGTCGAGCTTGGGGATTATGGACAGAAACCTACAAGCTATGAAAAAATAAATAATCATCATCTAGGCATTGGGGATGAGTTGTCCAGGGCACCTATAGTGCTCGACCAGGAACTTTATAAAAAAGGAATGAAGAGGCAATCTCAACCCTCCTTTTAATGCCTCCCTAAAAACTACAAACTCCCATTCCCGAGCACTACGTACACTATCCTCGGGCCCGGGAGTCCTAATATCGCACATCGGCATTATCTAAATTCCCTCGCTATGGATATGACCTCGTGCTCTTTGTTTCGACCTCTAAGCTCAGGATACGTAAGGACCGACCTATTATCTAAAGGAACATCCATATGTATTATAGAATGGCCAGCATCCTCGGGCGTTGAACCCAAGGAGGACGAACTATTCTAAGATATATCTAAGATGATGGAAACTTCAAGTTATCTACAAGTCTCGAGGTCTTACCTTAAACGAACACAAAGCCCGAGGTTGTCTGATGAGGTTTGAGAAGGAGAAATGTGACAAATGGGATGGGGCAGGGGTATTTATAGAATTTTTAAGAAAGCCAAAGGTCTCTCAATCCTAGCCCTCCATCCTGCCACGTGGCAAACATCCATCCTCCCAAGGAAATCATTGGCTCGAATATCAAAGCCATGTGTCACATTACCACGCATCCTAGGATGATCAACCATTTCCAAGGTTGTTCAGTCCTGTTCTCGAGGCCGATCAACCCCTCTCCAAGGCTGATCAGTCTAACTTCAAAGGCTGATCAATCCAATTTCAAAGGCTGATCAGTCCAATTTCAAAGGCTAACAGCCCTTTCTAAGGCTGATCAGTCCAACTTCAAAGGCTTATCGCCCCTTTCTAAGGCTGATTAATCTAATTTCAAAGGCTGCCCCTTTCAAAGGCTCATCAGTCTAATTTCAAAGGTTGCTCAGCCCTTTTCTAAGGCTGACCAGACTAATCATGCTCACGAAAGGTGGATCGTTCCTACTATGTTACAATGTGCATCACATCCCAGAATCACGAGTGCGAGGCTCTGGCATGGACGTACGGGGGCTAGTGATATCCCAATATTAGTTGAGCTCGAGCATGGTGCTCGATGTACTTTTCCAATTTGGCCATGACCTTCTCGAGCAAGCTTCCTCGGGATTGAAGATTCCTCGCCCCGCTATGTCTTCCTCGAGATCACGGCTAAACCTCGTTCCATGCAGTCCTTAACTTGTTAGGACTCTCTTTCATGTCAAGGCTTATCCTAGAAAATAGAGTCATGCTGATAATATGTTACCTCATCCCAAATGGATTCTACCACCAGAGTCTTATCTTTATCCAAGCACATGGGTGATACAAAACCAATCAAGTTGCAACTTCCAATCACGGTAGAACTCCTAGGGATTTCAATAGTATAATCCTACTAGGAATTCGCTACCTGCCTCTATAAATACATCGTTTCAATTCATTATCAATGTACGTTTTACATAATTTTCAGCACATGTTTTTCGCAAATTCTATCTCTAACTTAAGTATTTGAGGGTCAACGAGGACATATATCGACGCCTTTGTTTCAAGCACCGGAAGATCTCGTCCGTGCTCATTCTCAGTTGTCAAGCTCGAAAATCAACATGTAAGATTTTTGGTAACATCAACGAGGATACATGAATACTTTTCGGGAGAGATACACCAGGGATTTTTGGGAGGTGAATCAGTGATTAAAATATCTTCATATACCATTTTATTTATTTGTTTTTTTATATATAATTTAAATTTGATACATAAAGATAAAAAAAAATAGATAAGATATGGGGCATGGCACTACGAGGGCGAACCTAGGTTATTTTGTCATCATACAAGGACTTGATCTCATTGTTTTTAGAATGCATTTTTAAATACGAGTGTGTTAAAAAAAGATAGAAATAATGACAAAGGGATGGCACAATACAGACATCCCCATTTTTGTGTAATTGCTAGGGATTTTCGAGATGTAAAGTGAGACATTTATCCTCTCATACAAAATTAAAACTAAATATTTGCATCTCATTTGGAGGCAACTAATAGTATTTTCGGACAAAAATCATAATTAAAAATAAGATTTGTTAGTTAATAAAAGTTAAAATAAGAATATGATAAATAAGAGTTAAAAGATTAATATGAAAATCAATAAAAATTTAAATTTTTTCATGTAATTAAAATGTGATATATTTATAGTAAGACCATTCAAAGAAATTTGCCATGCCGTATAAATACATAATATTGTCGAAAAGACGTATTTGCCCAGCTTGTCTTTTTGGTCTTTCCTTGTCAAACATAAG
This sequence comes from Fraxinus americana, assembly GCA_035079005.1. Lineage (NCBI taxonomy): Eukaryota > Viridiplantae > Streptophyta > Magnoliopsida > Lamiales > Oleaceae > Fraxinus > Fraxinus americana. The sequence continues at coordinate 12,284,300 of CM068706.1, read as the reverse complement.
CCCTTACGTCCAGTCGAGAATTGGTGATGCAAATCGAACTCTCCAGACTCTTGAACTACAAACGATAGTCTTCACTTCGGGTGTCCAGAGCCACTCAGTTATTCACTGAAAAATCAGGATTTCCTCCACGCACAACACAGACCTCGTCAGAATTTGTGAAGAAGGTGAAATGGAAGCCCATAAAAGGGTACTCCTACTATGCGGAGATTACATGGAAGATTACGAGGTTCCTTCACCTTTTTTCTTTTCAATTTCCTGTCCTTTAACTACGATTTCTCTATTGATAATATTAATCGAGGAAGAGTTCGTATTTCTGATTTAAGTTAGATAATTTAAGAATAATGTATTGATGATTGAACAGGGATGATGATGTGGCAGTCACGTGGAATAATGTTGATTGAACAGTTGAGTTTTTAAGTGAGAAGTGAGGGATAGGGGAGAGTGGTCTCAAGAGAAAGAGAAATTTAAAGGATAATGGCTGCCGCGTCACCATTGTTCTATCATTGTTCTATCGTTGCAATGATAAATAACATTACTCTTGACATTTTCAGGTGATGGTTCCATTTCAAGCATTGCTAGCATATGGGGTCTCCGTTGACGCTGTTTGTCCTGGAAAGAAGGCCGGTGACATCTGTCGTACTGCAATTCATCAGTCTTCTGGTCACCAGGTCTATTAAACCATGCATTCATTTCAAAATATTATTGTTATATGCGTGTATATATTGTAAAAAGTTATGCTATATGTACACCCCGTTTACCACTGCATGAATTTACACTTATCTCTCACAATCTTCCACAACAATCACATTTAATCCAGCCGCTGCAATTCTGCCACTCAGGCATCTGTACATCAGGGTGGCAACAGATTTTCCCTATTGTAAATTGCTGGTGTATGATTCTTGGTATATAAATTTTCTTGTGAATTTGGATGCTAATATGCTAGGATCTCTATTCAAAACGTTTCCCATTGCCCTACTATTCTGAATGGTGAAAAATAGCTCTCTCTCTCTCTCTCAACTTGGCCAGTAATAAGAAAAAAATATGTTATTTGATGAGGTATGGAAAGTGACTGGATTCGATATCTTTTGAACTTTCGACTCAATTTGCTCTCGCGATTTTAGAGGGAAAAAACACTACGAGCTCTTTTTTGACAGCGGGAGCAGGTGGGTTATAAATATGATATGGAAAATGGTAAGACTTGCAAAGAGTCAACTATAAATTAGAATGATTTTCATGATATAAAATTGTATTTATGATTTTATATGTACAGCCGCATATGTAGTAGATCGCACGTACACTCTCTCTCTTTATTTAAAAGGAAAAATTACAGGAAAGAGGGTAGAGGATGAGTTCCTGATCAACATGCAGTATTATACTGAACTTTCTTGACATGGTTTTTTGTAAGCAGGACATCAATAGAATTTGGGATTATTATTCTTTCCTTTATAGATATTGTCAATGTTGTGGAAATTGTTATTGTATCCATTAATGGGATTTTTGTCCTTTGTAATTCAACATATTTTGGAGCAACACTCAAAGTGCAAATCCAAGGAGTGTTTTTTGTCTGTCTAACTTATGTACTGGGTGTTCAAATCCAATACTTGGGAAAATTGATGATAAGTAATGGAAAGATCAAACATTGGATGATCAAGGTCTTATTATGGAGTCTTGGTGTTAGATATCAATATTTTCAATCTTGCACATTTTTCTTCGAATCTTTTGTTAAACAGATCTGCGACATTGGTCTCTTGAACTGTGTTGCACAAACATTTCAACTAGGGCGACGTATCCGTATAGGATATCAACACACCAAACGCCCCACCTCGCGCTTTTTGTATGCTTTTTAACGCTTTTTTCTTTAATTATTAAATGATTTTTAGATTGATTTAAAAATTTAAAATAATATTAAAATAAGAAAACGTTTTGTTACACTTGAGGCATAGGCGAGGCCAAGCCGAAGCTTGGCCTCCACGCCTCGCCACGCTTTACGCTTTTTGGAACAATCTGACACGCGTCCATGTCGGTGCTTGGTAGCTCTTGGATAATGTTGCAAGTGTATGGGATAAAACCTTGGTGTTACTTTTTTCGAAGCATGCTCTTTGTGTGAATGACAAGATATCAAATGTTTCAGTTGCCTTTTTTTGTGGTTTATGCACCATTCTTCTCATTCTAAAAATGGCTGCAGACATATTCTGAGTCTCGAGGTCATAATTTTGCCCTCAATGCAACTTTTGATGAAATAGATGCAACCAAATATGATGGACTGATCATACCAGGTGGACGTGCTCCAGAATATCTTGCAATGGATGAATCTGTTGTAGAATTGGTTAAGAAATTTTCCGAGTCACAATAGCCAATTGCCTCCATTTGCCATGGACAATTGATTTTGGCTGCTGCAGGTGTAGTCAAGGGCCGGAAATGCACAGCCTTTCATGCAGTGAAACCTGTACTTGTTGCTGCTGGTGCTCATTGGGTAGAACCAGAGACTGAGGCCTTTTGCACCAGGGATGGGAACCTTATAAGTGGAGCTACATATGATGGCCACCCTGAGTACATCCGGCTTTTCATCAAGGCATTGGGAGCCAATATATCTGGTTCTGGAAAATGTATTCTATTTCTATGTGGGGTAAGTTTCAACCGTCATGGCTGTAAGACTTTGAGCTAGAAAACCTAATTTCCACTTTTTTTGGCTTTTGGAAGTCAAAATTTGCCTTTTCAATTAACTTGGTTTGAGATAAAGCAAAAATTTTAGGTCCATATGATGTTTCACATGATCTTGTTAATTTTTGCGTAGTTAATAAACTTTTTCAGATATTTATTTGATCCTTATTGCACTGATAAACCAGTATAGTGGGACATTTACAGTGACGACTTCAGGTTTATTTCTTTAGATTACTAAAAACATTTCTAGTTAATGGAATAGATACTTTTGGAAGACTCATATTGAACTTGGCCAAATCAGATTCAGAGTTCTGATAAATCAAAATCAAAGGTGAACTACGCACAAACCCGATTGGAGATGTTAAATTTTGACTTTTATAAAGCCAATACATACCCTTCTGCCTTATGGACTTACTCTCCTAGAAGAGAGGTGAATGCATACCCTCCAGTCATTCACACCATCCTTTCTTGGACGTTGCTGAGCTAAAATATGATGCTAGTTCTGAAGATTTCTGTATCTCAAGGAATCATTTTTTTGTTCTTCTTGTGAAGGATTTCATGGAAGATTATGAGGTGATGGTTCCCTTACAGTCTCTTCAAGCTCTTGAGTGTCATGTTGATGCCGTTTGCCCCAATAAAAGTGCTGGAGATAAATGTCCAACAGCTGTCCATGACTTTGAAGGTGACCAAACTTATAGTGAGAAACCAGGCCATGATTTTACTTTGACAGCTAATTTTGAAGGTTTGAATGCTTTAAGCTACGATGCCCTGGTAATCCCTGGGGGTCGCGCTCCAGAATATTTGGCATTGGATGACAATGTTATTCAATTGGTGAAGGAATTTATGGAGTCTGGGAAACCAGTGGCGTCCATCTGCCACGGACAACAGATTTTGTCTGCTGCTGGTCTTTTAAAGGTAGATTCTACTTGCATTACATGTCATATTAACACACTTTTAGCTGTTATAATCCTTGGTTTTGTGCATGTCTCATCCATGCGTCAGACTGACTTGGTTGTTACTCTTAGGGCATGTCTTTGGATATGACTCAACAATACAATAGACAAGATTTCATTTTGTGATACCACCTGTCATGGGACTAAATTTTTCCACCCAAACTTTAAGATACCATGCGGCCATAATGTTCAAGGTTTCTGCCCCTGCGGGAAACACGTTAAGTCAGCCTTAACCCAACAACGAATTTAACTTTTTGTTTTTGGGTTTTTAATACTGTCCCGTACTATTCATAATTCATTTAATCCTGCCGACCATGCCAACAATATTTTTAAGTCAAACAAGAAGTTTTGTATTTATATGTCTATGTTTGGAGCTTATTTATTGTCTCTGTAGTTACTAGGATCACATGGTTGTAATCTAAGGTTTGTTATCATGATGAAGCATTTATATCTTCTATTTCTCAATTTCCTTATCTTGAGTGGGCACGGAATGGTATTTAATAGCTTTTTCATTTAAAGATGCCCACTATCCATAAATACTGCTGCACGTGTTCATTTATTTTGGTATTTTCAAAATGGTCACTGAATTTAGAACAATATTGTTGATTAAGCCCCTGTTTGACAACAATTAAAATGATTTTTTTTTGGGGGGAAAATTAGTTTTGGAATAGTGATTTTTTGAGAATGTGTGGTTGAAAAGTATAAAAAAGTTTTGGGTTTAAGTGTAAAATATTTTATTATGAGAATGTGTGGTTGAAAATGGATTTGAAAAAAAAAAGAGTTGTTTTAAATTTTTAATGGTTGTCAAACAGGGGCTAAATTTATATTTAGAATTCTCAAGATATACCAAAACTTTAATAAGCATATTACCTCTTCAATAGTTGTTCTCCTTTTACTGACAAACGAACATTTACATTAGAAATGTACTATTTCTTGAATACACACTTCTTAATAGTGCTCATCTGATCCAGCTATGAGCTCTAAAACTTAGTCAACAGTTGAAATTCTTATTTATAATTTGTGGCCTTGCACTGCCAATTTGCTTAATGAGAATTTGTATCGCTAAGCGCTCTCAGAATCTGCTCTTTGTAAATTGTAATAAATCCATCATTGTACCACTAATTTGCATTCTATCAAAAAGTTCCATTTTAAAATCTCTTGTGATTGGAACTAGAATGATCAAGAAGCATAGATTATTTCATTTCTTCGGAAATGTTGGGGCTAAGAATCCTACTACCACTCCCCATGACCCAAAATTATAGAATGGAACAAGTGAATTTAGTATTTGAATTACAGAGTTCTCTTGAACTTTCTATTATTGAAACTAAGAGGTAAGATGACATATTTTTGAGCTAGTATTTTTAGTTAATGACATTCCGCTAACATTCCTCCTGAATTGGGGTCAGATGTAAACGTTTTGAGTGCCACCCTCCTCTATTTATCCTCAACAGTTCTTCTAAATATTGATTATCAATAGAAGCATGAATATCTATGATTTGAGAAACTCGATAGTATGACGTTTGATGCTATCATATGTATCCTGGGAGTATAAATTTCGGTACTTTAGCTTATAAGTCATTTCTTTTAGAGAAAATAAGTAATCCTCAATTTTCAGACATTTGTTATTACGCCAAATTACATGGAGCAATGCTATCTATCCATGTGCTTTTGAGCAGTGGTATAAATCACTTATTCGTGATGCATTAAACATTAATGTTTTCCGTAGCATGAGGTAAATGAGCCTTGATGTTTCATTTATATTGATTTCTTTCTTCATTTGCTGTCCAAGTTGATTTGCAATTGCACTTACACTCCAAGTGTCATTTGAATGTAGAGTGAGAAGTATAGGAACTAACTCCACAAGTATAAGAACTAACTCCGTAATTTCTAAATAGATGCACATATATACTTGGAATAAAAATGTGAATGAGTTGAAGTTGATGAATAAGTATTTAAGAGACAGCTTCAAGGTGACATCTGATATAGACATTGTTGATGTGAAAACATTTTTTCATGTCTTGTTTCTCCAGCTTAGTGCTCCTTTTACGATTTTCAATTTCTTGTTTGTATAAGAAATGCAAAGTTGGCGTGTCAAAATATTCTCTACCAAAGTTATCATATTTCTAAGACCATTTCCTATTATGTTTCTTGTTTCCTTCTCCATGATGGCTTTTTGTTGTGTATGCTTCAAGTAGATCACTCACAATTAGATTCCTCACAAATTACTATAAAAATTGGTAATGCTTGTTACTGTGAATCTAGCTATTTTTTTTCTTTCTTCACTATGTCAATACATCTGGGCAGTTCTCAACGATTACATTGTGTCCAAATTGCTATTAACCTCAGTGCATCTGATATCTCCATCATGATATCTTTGTAGGGTAAGAAATGTACTGCATATCCTGCAGTGAAACTCAATGTTGTTCTATCAGGGGCGACATGGTTAGAACCTGAACCAATTGACCGGTGCTTCACTGATGGAAATTTGGTGACTGGAGCAGCTTGGCCTGGTCATCCTGAGTTCATATCACAGTTCATGTCTCTGCTTGGTATTCGTGTATCTTTCTAGTTAAGTTTGTTTCTTACTCGTAATCTTATATGTCTATTGTAAAAGGACTTTACACTTGGCCTGTACCTGTGAGATAATCTAAAGCGTGTTTGCTTGTGATACATGGATAATCTGATGGCTGTTGTGTGTTGCACTAACTATTGAGCTCAGTAGAGGAGCTAAGAAGAAGGAAGAGAATAGAAAAAATGAATTCCATTCAACTGAATTAATTGTACAGTGGGAAGCTATATAAATAGCTTTATTACAGTGGATTAGTTATAACAGAAATTGTAATTAGCAGCGTAACTAACTAACTAATTTGTAGTTTAATAACTAATCTTTATTTACAATTATTTACACTCTAATACTAACAGACTTCTGTGTTTCTGCATGTTGCCTTCGGTTTGCCTGCCTTTAAGTTGTAGTCATAGGTGCATTATCATGGATGCCATGCATGCTGTTAAAGCCCTATTTGAGTCTCATTCTCTAGAAACTGGAATTCTGGATTGGAAGAAAAAAGATCGAGCCACATTCAATAGGTGTTTGATGTTTCCTCTCTACAGTTGAGTTTTACTGGGGCCTTTCAACACATGAAAACTGTGTAAAACACCTTTCTCCTGAAAAAAAACTCAGTAAAGGATAGTTCAGGTGCGTTATCAGATCGAAATACTTTGATCTGGGCATTAAACTGGTTTGAAACCATGTCGAAAAACTTCGGTACCACAGATACAACATCAAATTTAGTCCTCAACAAGTATACCCAAGTAAAACGAGTACAATCCTCAACGAGAGTAAAGAAAAATTGATGACCAGTATATGAGACACTTTGATATGGTCCCCAAATATCACAATGCACAAGATCAAATGGAAATTTGGATAAATGATTATTGGATTCAAAAGGCAGCCTTCTTTGTTTAGCAAGAGGACAAACATAACATGGATCCGACTTGTGCCATCTAGTGACATCACATTTCAACGGTTCTTTCAAAGAATCGAGTCTCTTAAATGAAATATATCCTAGCCTATTATGCCAAATGTGAGCAGAAACATTATTGACAAAAGCATTGGAAATAGAATTCGAACTCTGAACGTCAAGCACATATAGACCTTGGACTTTGTCACCCCTGCCAATCATCCTCTTGGTTGATAGATCCTGGATAACAAAGTAGGCAGGAAGGAAAGTCACTGTAAGGCCAGATCTAGTTACTAAAGCACTGACTGAGATCAAATTGAATTTGAATTGAGGAACAAACAATACATCCTTAAGCACAAGATCATAATGCAATTTAACATCACCAGCAAAATGGACCATAACGTGAGTGATTTGGCAAAGCAATTGTTGTGTGATGAATAGAATGTAAGGAAACGAATGCACTGGCTTGTGAGCAAATATGTTGAGTAGTTATTGAGTCTACAATCCAGAATTGGTTGGAAGAAAATAGAAGACTCATAGACACAAAGAAACAAATACCTGCGGGACAGTTGGTTTGAGAAGAGTCAGGAGCATTGGTGACCTTTGCTGAGGTACTCAAATGTGTCGAAAGCATGGACATTAACTATTGATATTGATTGGAGCTTAGATTCTGAACAAAGCCTCCAAACGAATTAGAGTGATCTGGTCTATCATCAGAAGTAGAGACTTGATGTGCAACATAATTAGTATTGTTGTTGGATCTAAATTTATATCCAGGAGGATATCCATGGAGCTTGTAGCAACGATCCACAGAATGTCCAAGTATTTTGCAATGCATGCAATAAGGCCTGTCTCTTTTATGATATTTGGAACCAGTAGAATTAGAACTCTGAGAATCAGATCCACCATTCTTAGCAACATCTATTTTGACAGCAAAGGCCATTGTGCCAGTAGAATTGCTCGAATCCAAGGAAGCATTGGAGAAAACTCGATCGATAGGAGGCATTGGATCCATGAGAAGCAACTGACCACGAACTTGAGAGAAGGAATCATTAAGTCCCATTAAGAAGCACATTATGTATTCCATTTGATGATGATCATTGAGACTTTTAACTCCATCACAAGAGCACTTTCCACATGAACAATTAGGTCGATAATTACTCAGTTCTTCCCAAATAGTTTTCAACTTTGTGAAGTAAATGCTAACTGAACTCTGTTCCTGTCGTAGATTCATCAATTCACGTTTAAGCTGGAAGATTCTAGGTCCATTCCTCTGTTGAAAACGATCCTTCAGATCTAGCCAGATCTCTCAAGCTGAAGGAGCAAATATGATACTGGCAGAAATTTCCTTTGAAATTGAGTTTAAGATCCATGATATAACAATGTTATTATTGCAAATCCAGGAATTGAGCAAATTTTCATTAGTACCTTGAGGCTCAGAGATGGAACTATCGACAAATCCCAATTTGTTCTTCGTAGAAAGAGCAATAAGCATCGCACGACTCCAATTGGTGTAATTCTCACTGGCGAGCTGCTGCGAGACGAGCACTTGCCCAGGGCTATCTGAATGATGAAGATAGTACGGATTGGAAGGTTCATCAATGGCAGGCCGAATTGAATTAGTGCGCTCGTCTGAGTTGGAATCACTCACCGAGGGAAGAGTTGCCATATTGAAGGATACAAGAGCAATCGATCGAAGGAAGAAGAAATTGAGTAAGTTCGCAGTATATTAATTCTGCTCTAATACCATATTGAGCTCAGTAGAGGAGCTAAGAACAAGGAAAAGAAGAGAAAAAATGAATTACATTCAACTGAATTAATCGTACAGTGGGAAGCTATATAAATAGCTTTATTACAGTGCATTAGTTATAACAAAAATTGTAATTAGCAGCCTAACTAACTAACTAATTTGTAGTTTAATAACTAATCTTTATTTACAATTATTTACACTCTAATACTAACAGACTTCTGTGTTTCTGCATGTTGCCTTCGGTTTGCCTGCCTTTAAGTTGTAGTCATAGGTGCATTATCGTGGATGTCATGCATGCTGTTAAAGCCCTATTTGAGTCTCATTCTTCAGAAATTCATTTTTTTCTGAACTTATTTTCGATCACACATTCTCTAAATAAAATAATTTTACATGTAAATTTAAAAGTTTTATCTATTTTTTTAACTGTACATGATCCAAAAAATCATTATTACAAAATTTATTCTATGCAAAAATGGGGTTGAAACAGAAGTTCAATATAATTTTCTGTGTGTGTGATGGTTATTATTAAGGAAAGAGTGTATTTTAAATAGTGATATGATAGAAAATATGTGGTTAAAAAGTAAGAAAAAGTTATTAATGTAGTGGAAAATATTATTTTATTGAAAAATATTATTTTATTGGAAAAGAATGTGTGTCAAAATGGGCCTAAACATGGTGTTTAAGAGATCAAATTATAATTTAAAAATTTAAATCTAATTAAGCTTTTTGTTTGATTCCTATTTTTTCTAAAATACATTTTTTACTCTCTTATTTTCAACAACACATTCTTCAATAAAATAATATTACACGTAAATTCAAAAAAATTTCTTATTTTTTAACCACACAATATTCATCAATCTACTCATTTTAAAATGCATTTTTAACTTTGCTCAAACAGGTATGTAGGAAAATTATTATATTACTGTGCTGCTTCTTTTCAATTCTATTCAATACTTAACAATTTATGTATTATATTATAATAACTTAATTCATTAATCTGGGAGTAATGCTATGTAACCTCATAGGAGTTACAACTCCAGTCTAGTGCCATTAAATAATAGGACCTATCATTTAATGATACATTAACACCACATATTATAATTTTATTGGGGTTAAATAACATTACTCTTAGAGCTTGTTTGGTAGGGATTTTTTGGAGGAAGAATTAATTTTGAATAGTGATATGATGGGAAATGTGTGGTTGAAAAAAAAGAAAAAATTATTGATGTGAAGGAAATATTATTTTATTGAAGAATGTATTGTTGAAAATGAGAATTGATTTACTGTAGAAAATGAGAATACCTACCAAACAGGCCCTTAATTAAGTGGATAGCAATATCCAAAAAGCTGAGGTGGCGGTATCACTTTTTGTTTCACGAGTCACTTTATGTATTGTCAATGACAGGTAAAGGACACTCGAACCCGGTCCGACTTTTGGTGGTCCACTTGGTCGATATTGATATCTGACGTGTAAAGTATGAAGTTTGGTTTAATTAAAATACTTTCATGTAATTAGACGGAAATCAAATTCTTAAATCCAATCTTTTTAAATCAATATTCAGCCTGGTTTTCATTTTTTAAAAATTTATTTTCAACTACACCTTCTCATAAAATAATTTTATACATAAATCAAAAATTTTTTCTACTTTTTAACTTCACGTTCTTCAAAAAAATCACTATTCCAACTAAATAGGGACTCAGTATTGATTAATATATAGAACATTAGAAAGAACAGTTTCGTTCTCCTGCCCGCAGCGGGCAATCTTATCTTGCCCACTCGGAGAGAACCTAACGTGGGGTTCTCACATTTGGAGAGAACTCCACGTAGGGTTCTCCTGCCACATCAGCAGGTGGACAGGATAAGATTACCCGCCACGGGTAGGAGAACATTCTCGTTAGAATGAATTTCAGTCCTTGTTTAACAATCATTATTTCAAAACTCTTTAATCCGTATACTAATTTTTAATCACATTTACACAATAAAATATTTTTCATGTAAATTCAAAAAAAAATTTCTATTTTTTAATCATACATTCTCTAAAAAATCACTATTCAAAACTTTATTTTCTCAAAATAATGGCCATTAAATAAGGGCTTAATTCTTTACTAATTTTAAATGACATAATTTTTTTTTAGGCCATGTTTGGTACACATTATTTTTTTCATGTTCATTCCTCTACTCATTTTCAACCACACATTTTTCAATAAAATAATATTTTCCATCACATCAATAATTTTTCCTTCATTATTAATCACACATTCTCCATCAATCTACTATTCAATAATGCATTCTTTCAAAAAAAAATGTGTCCCAAACACACTTGTTTTTGAAATGTTTCGATAATTTTAAATATTTTTTCCAAGTAAAATTAACATTTAAAATATGTTCATATTGAAATTATATTAGTCAAGATTAAGGAATTACTTCAAACCAATTGAACTTCGAAGACAAAGTTAACTAAATACATGTGCTCTTTTTATAGTAACTTAAAGTTTTAGATAAAATTATTCAACAATATTATACAATTTTTTTTTTTTTTTGATAACCGTGGATGTCCGGGCCAACTTACGCGCACCTCGACTAATTCCACGGGACCCTGAAGTTTACTACTAAGATCTCATCTCGATGTGAGACTAATCGGTGGCCATTAGGGAGCAAACCCAAGGCCTGACCAATGGAGCAACCCCTCAGGGTTAACAATATTATACAATCACACAAAACACATTTATTAAGATCTCATATTCACAGTATAATTTATTTATATATGAAAATTGTCAACATGTCAAACTTTTAATGAAAAATAAATTTGATTATACTTTAAAGATAATATCTGAAATAATAAAATATATAAAAAAAGAAACGACAAACAGAAAAAACGGAAGAATTTGATCGTGAATCTCTCTTCACGCTGCGTGGAGTTTGTAGGCCCATATTTTGTACCTTTATTTTTATTTTTATGCAGGTGATGGAGATAAGGGGAACAGAAGAGGAATCTGAATAACACATATTTATTTATTATTTATAGTCCTCGCTCTTATCTTTTGCCCCAGCTTTTCTTATCCATATTTTTTACTCAACAATTTCTAATTCTCATCTGCATAGGTATTTTTGACTTAGCATCAGAAGTAGCATACGTATATATAACTGCACGGTGGATCATTGGAATGAACCAAGATTTGAAGAATATATGATGATGAAGGTCATGAAAACGGAGTTTCTTTCAACCCAGAAAACGAGAATGGGCATTGATGAAGAAAAATTTCAAGATTCCGTTTCATCTTCCTCTAGCAGTACTTTTGAATCTTCAGAATCTGATTTGTTTGAAGAAGTAAACTTATCTGATCAGCATGCAAATGCAGATGGCCCTTTATAGACATGTCTTCTTTGATCCAACAACTGCCCGTCAAGTAAGTTATTGTGATTCATTTAAGTAAAAGTTTACTTATAAGTAAATAAGTTTGTTAAGTGGTTTTTGGTTTGTAGAAGAGGGCTTTCCGAGCATTACAATGGCAAATTGCAATCCTCTACTTATTTATCGAACATGAGGTGCTTGGCCATCTCCAATGCAGCACCAAAATTTAAGGTAAGTTTTTCATCATTTTTGCACCAAACTGAAAATCATCTTCAACCCAATACATCAAAAGTTGCACCAAATGAACAATGTTTCTTCATTTTTTTTAAAAAAATTCTTAACAATCTATTCATCTCAAAATGTATTTATTTATTTATTTTATTACTAAATAAACAATTAGTTTAGTTAAAGAAAATATTGAATTCATTAATAATTTTTTTTTAAATAGTACAATTAATATAAATACCACAACTAAGAAAATATTAAATCATAATATTAAAAAAGAGTGTAATGCGTTTCGAATCCCAATATCATACTATTACGAAGTCGAACTAGTGCTGTAATTTAATCCTCGAAATTTGTATATTCATCCCATAAATGTTCAACTAATGCATTTTGAAGTGCAATGTGAGCCTCTTTATTCTTCATTTGTTTATGACGAGCAAGAAGTTCTTGTAAGTGATATTTTCGTCTTCAACCAACTCAATTTCTGGAGCGGCGCTTCCATCCAATCTCGAACCAGTGCATTAATATCACATTCGTCCTCGATTATCACATTATATATAATAATGCATGCCGTTATTATATCATGTAATACATGTTTCCGCAAAATCGCGTCGATCCTTTTACAATTGCGAATTTCGATTGTAGGATGACAAATGCATGTTCAACATCTTTTCTACATGCTTCTTGTTTCATTGCAAATAAATTTTTTTTTTTTGGAATCGTGTGGCTCATGAATTGTTTGCACAACGGTAGGCCATTTCAAGTATATACTATCAGGTAAATAATAACCTATGTTATATTGTTTTCTTTAATGACGTGTTGAGTCGATGGAGCAATACTTTGAGCTAGGTTTACGAGAAGATGGGATCTCTCCAAAACATTGATATCATTATTTGAACCAGAAAGTCCAAAATATGCACGACATATCCATTGATGATTTTACGACCAGGAATGGAGCCTCCACGTGCCCATCGGTTAATATGTCGATTAGCGTACTAAAAAATGATGGGATTCTTGTTCGAACATATGCGAGTTATCGCTTCTTATTGTACATCAAGGTAATCATTATCATTTTCGCTATTGGACAATTACGACAAACAAGAAGAAGACACATAAGAGGGACCTCCCATATTGAAATTCATTTTTCAGTGGTACGCTGGAAGAATGATTATTACTATAGTTCAATACTGCCTTTTATTGTTAATGATTACCTTGTCCACTGTTAAATAGGATATCTAGGCTAAACCATTTCCATCATTATATTGGATTTCATCAAGATCTCAACCGTTCAATCTATACATGTAAATCTTATCTTGTCATATTCAAGACAAGATATCTAGGTTGAACCTTCTCCGCTATTAAATTGGATTGCATCAAGATCTCAACTGTTCAATCTATACCTACAAATCTTATCATGTCATATTCAAGATAGGATATTTGGACTAAACCAATTCCACCATTAGATCGAATTTCATCAAGATCTCAACCGTTTAATCTATACCCACAATTATTATCCTTCCATATAGGGCTGGGAGTGGATTAGGTTGGATTGGTTTTGAGTCAAACCCAACATGTTCAATTTGACAATAATTTAAATCGAAATCAACCAATTCACGATTGAAACCCAACCCAATCTAAACCGATCAAACTCAAGTTGGTTTGGGTTGGGTTGATTGGTTTGTACTTGAATCCAATTTAAGTTGGACCTAATTATTCTTTTGTTGGACAATTGTTTTATGGACCCAATGGTTGAGAGTTTTTTTGTTGAATTTGAACAATTTTATATAAAGTTTGATACCATTTCAATTTGAACCAATTTTAATTACATTAAAAAGAGAGATTTGACAGGCTTTAAGTTGATTGAAATTTGATCAATAGTCCGTGAGGTTAAGTTCCATTCCAATGGAACAATGTAAATTTAAAATATTGTAAAACATGTTAAATAGATTATACAATGGTAAAATTTAATACATATTAAATCAATCTAAATACATGCATATTATACATATTGAATAAAATGAATTCAACCTAAATATAAAAAATGTAAATCTCATCCTTTAATCCAAGTATTTAGTAAAAAATCATGTCAAAAAATCGAGTCGAGAAGTCGAGGCACGAGTAGCAATGAGAGGCAGAAGAGACGTGAGACAGAGAGGAATTTTGATAAATTGGTTTTAAGTACTAATTTTCTTTTTAACGTTTTTAAGTTTATTGGGTTGGGTTGGATTTTATTGGGTTTTAATAGATAACCTGGAACCCAATCTTACCTGACCTAAAATTTGATTTTCGAACCCGAACCCAACCCAATTGAACTAAAAAACTAACCCAAACCGGTTGGTTTAGGTTGGGTTAATTGATCAGTTTGACTGGTTTGGATTGATTTTTGCCTAGTCCTACTTCCATATTAAAGATAGGATGTATGGACTAAACCATCTCCATCTTTATATTGGATTTCTTCAAGATTTCAACTGTTCAATCTATGCCCACAAATCTTCTTATCATATTCATGATAGAATATCTGGGCTAAACCGTCGCCACCACTAGATTGTATTTTTCTCAATCGTTCAATCTATACCCATAAATCTTATCGTGCCTATCCTATCACCTGTAAAATATCATACCATATTTCATTGGATCTTACCTTCAATTTCTCCCAAGTTTTAACGTCACCCTCAATAATTCTCCAACAATGAGTTCTATTTCACAAAGTTCTTCATGCTCACATGAAAAAGACGTACACTTATGTCGAGTGTACCTTGATATCTCCCAAAATCCAATTATAGGTATAAACTAGTCGAGGGACCAATTATGATCTCGAATGTAGAGTGAATACAACGATAGACTTCCTTCATTTATTATTGTTACACGGCCTAAAAGATCCCTAATGAAGCAAATACAAGTTATTAATGCTGCAGTTAGCAAAATGCAGGGATGTATTTCATAAGTGGAACTTTTGAATCCAAGCGATGCTTCGAATGAAGATATTGTGAGTATTACTCATAATGTTCGCTCACAAATATTAAGTTTAACTAAACTTAACACTACATATTTCACAGAAGTTTCGAGTCAAAATGTTGTTATCAAAAGACCCAAATTACAAGAAATGGTTCAAATTTGATCACTTTGACCTATATTTAAAGATATCAAAAAACCTGGAGATGACATTAATACAGCTACAACAATCTATCCTAGGAAAAATGGTGTTAACATTGCACCATCACAGTTAGATTTGTCAACGTCGGAAGATAGTACGTTAACACGATCAACATCCCCTCGATTGTCTTCATTTTCTCTCAATATAAATAAAGGTACTTTTACTCAACGACCCATAAGAGGTAAAAAGCGAAACTGAAAAGAAAAAATGACGAAGAACGTACAAAATTAATTGAATCCATTAAGGAAGAAAATCAGCAACTCTTCGAAATTTTTATAGACAACATATGTATGAAATCCAAAAAAGAAAATCGGTAATGACAAAATAACGAGAACAGAACAAAATTTTACTAAAAGATTTGAGTACGATAACAGATTCGAACCTACGTGATTTCTTTTAAATTGAATAAGCAAGAATTTTGCTAAATAGGGCTAAACAACACGACAAAGGATCTGAAAGTACATTCGGTTTGTTTGGTAATTATTGTGATGACATTGGAGGATTCGAAAGTGATATATTTTATTAAATTATTCACTTGTTTTATATATCGTTTTCCTTAAACAATTTTAGAGCGGCGTATTTATGTGGCTATTGTGACATTTTCGTCTTAATTTTAGATAATCTTGTTTGTTACATTTTAAAAATTCTTGAACACTTTTAGGCCTTGTATGGGAGGGATTAAAATCAGATTAAAATTGAAAATATAGCCATTATTGTTGACTTTTATTAGACGAGTGGGACCCAATAACGGCCATATTTTCAATTTTAATTGGCTTTTAATCTCTCCCGAACGGGGCCTTATTTTAATTCATTCCTTAATTATTATTGATTACATGATTAAAATATATTATAAATGCATGTAATAATAATAATAATAAATAAAATTATAATAAGAATAAAATTTGTTGTATAAAAAAAGATACAAATACCCTTAAGAAAAAAAATTTCAATTTAGAAAAGAAGGGAAAAAAGGCATATTAACCATTTTGAAACAAAATGGTGAAAATTATAGTATTGAGTTGTAGAGTACCTGCACCAAATTTTTGGAAGCCCTAAACCCATTCCACCATGTTTTACTATTTTGCACCTGATAAACACTCTCCAACCCAACACCATAATTTGCACAAGTTTGCATCAAAATGATTAATATGTATTTTTGCCCTTCTTTTCTTAATTGAATAATTTTTCTTAAAGCTATTTGTGTCCCCGTTTTTTGTTACACAACAAATTTTAATTCTTACTTTAATAATGTTGTTGGTGTTGTCATCATCATCATCATTATGTACATTTATAATAAATTTTAATTGTGTAAATAAATAATTAAAGAATGAATTAAAATAAAAGCACTCAAGAAATTTTAAAATGTAATAAACACGATTATTTAAAAGTAAGAGGAAAATGTCATGACAGCCATATAAATATGTCACTCTAGAATTGTGTAAGGAAAATGATACATAAAACATGTGAATAACTTAGCAATTTGGTAGGAGAAAATTACCATAAACAAGGTGTTTACTTTTGACTTTTAAAAAATCAGGTTTTTAGTTTATTTAATCAAAAATCAGGTTTTAATTTTACAATTAATATTAATAATAATATTTTTAAATTAAATTAAATACATACCCACCCTACTACCCACCCCACCAACTTTATAAATATAAAACCCTAACCAAACCTAACCTAATTCATTCTTCTTCTCCTTCCATTTCTACCGCCGCCTCCACCGCCCGCCCCGGCCACCGCCCGCCGCACGCCGCCGCCTCTCCCCCTCACCTTCTTCCCCTCTCTTCTCCCCCTTCTCTCGCTGAACGCAGCAACGTCGCCGCAACGTTCTTTGCCGTTGGCGCACATCCCACTGCGACGCGTGAGTGCGGATTCGCTCACGGCATCGCAGAGTGCGACGACGCGCACTGCGACAGCTTTCGTGCAATGACGTCGCAGCCATACGGCTGGTTAACTGCTGCGACGCATTGACGCTTAATGCCGCCGTCGACGCTGCTGCCGGATCCGGTTCCATATCTTTTTTTTTTTTTCTTTTCCTACTACTAGATCTTGAGTTTTTGATTTATGATGAAATTGAGTTTTTATTCATTATCAAATATTGTTGGTGATTTGCACATTGTGATTTTTTTTAAAAATGAAAATGGTTAGATAGTGGTGATTTTGTAGTGGTTTCTCAGTTGTGGTGTGACAGATCTGTGTGTGTGGTTGGTTGTTGATGGATCTCACGTGTTGTTGGTTGTCGACGGTGTTATCGGTGGTCGGGCGGGGTGGTTTTTTTTGGGTCCGTGACCTAACTTTTTGGTGTACGTGACCTAGATATTGAAGCTTGTGGTGGTTTTTTGTGTCTGTGACCTAGGTGGGCTTACGTGACTCACTCTGAAATAGAGTCGTGACATGTAAAACATATTATTTTTCCCAATCTGTGACCTAGGTGAGTGTCTGTGACCTCGGAATTGTAATTTGTGACTGAAATAGAGTTTTGAACGTAAAATTTTTGATTTTTTCAACTTTGTGACCGTAAAATATAACTTTTGTGACCTATAATTTCGAACCTTGTGACCTTAAAAAATAACATGTGACCTATAATTTTTTATCAGTTTTGATCTGTGATTTCGAAATTATCCGTGACCAAATTGTATATAACTGTGACCTTAACAGTTGTCGGAATCGGAGCGGTCGTCGGAAATAAGTACGGCCGGAGAACAGTTGTCGGAGTAGTCGCCGGTCGCCGGAGTAGTCGCCGGAGCAATGGGGGGTGGTGGGGTGGGGTGGGGTGGGGTGGATTATATTATATTACAGTTAAATATTTAATGTAATATAATAATTGTGAAATATAATTAATTAATTAAAAAAAACCTGATTTTTGCAAATTTAAACTTTGAGATCTGATTTTTAATTTTGGTAAAGTAAATGCCTGAACCATAAATTTTTCCCATTTGGTAGATCATTTCCGGATCGTCCAATGTCATTAAAATAATTACTAAACAAATCAGATGCACTTTCACATCCTTTGCCTTATTGTTGAGCTCTCCTTTTCAAAATATTTGCTTGTTCATTTTAAAAAACCTCATGTAGGTTTGAATTTGTTGTCGAACTCATATCTGTAAAATTTTGTTCTCCTTACTATATTCAGTCATTGCGTGTGATAGATTGTTGTAGCTGTGTTAATGTCATCTTCAAATTTTTTAATATCTTTAAGCATAGGCCAAATGCGGTCAGATTTGAACAATTTCTTGTAATTTTGGTCTTTTGATAACATTTTAACTCGAAACATATGTGAAAATGATATATATGTAGTGTTAAGTTCAATTAAACTTAATATTTGCAAGCGTTTAATACTCAAAATGTCTTCATCCGAAACACCACTTTGTTTTAGAAGTTTCAATTGTCGAACATATCATTACATTTTTCTAACTGTAGCATTAATAACTTGCATACATTTCATTAGGGGTCTTTTAGGTATAGTAAGAGTGATAAATGAAGGAAGTGTGTCGTTGTATTCACTTTCCACTCGAGGCCAGAATTGATCCTTTGACTGGTTTATACCTATAATTGGATTTTAGGAGATATCAAGGTAGACTCAAAATAAGGGTATGTCTTCTTTATGTGAGCGTGAAGAATTTCGTGGAACAGAACTCATTGATGGAAAAACAATAAGAAAGTAAAGTTAAAATTTGGAAGAAATTGAAGGTAAGATCCAATTGAATATGGTATGATATTTTATAGATGAAATGATAGGTATGATAAGATTTGTGGATATAGTTTGAACTATTGAGATCTTTATGAAATCCAATCTACTGGTGGTAATGATTTAGCCTAGATATTCTATCTAGAATATGATAGGATAAGATTTGTGGGCATAGATTGAACAGTTGAAATCCAATCTAAAGGTGGAGATGGTTTAGTCCAAACATTCTATTTTGAATATGGAAGGATAAGATTTATAGGTATAGATTGAACGGTTGAGATCTTAAAGAAATTTAATTCAATAATGGTGAAGATGGTTTAGCCAAGATATCATATCTTTAATATGACATGATAAGATTTGTGTGCATAGATTGAACGGTTGAGATTTTGATGAAATTCAATCTAATGGTGGAGATGGTTTAACCCATATATCCTATCTTAAATATGACTGGATAAGATTTGTGCGCGTAGATTGAACAATTGAGATCTTAACGAAATCTAATCTAATAGCGGAGATGGTTTAGCCTAGATATTCTATCTAATGGTGGTCAATGTATTCAGCAACAATAAATTCTTTATTGTTGCGGTTCAATACATCATTCAATAAAAGCAATATAAAATAGATTATTATCTAGCCAATAGTATATACCCGAAATTGTGAAAATGATGAGCCACGTAGTCCCCAAAAAAAATTATTAGCAATGAAACAAAAAGTATGCAGAAAAGATTTTGAACGTGCATTTGATGTTCTATAATTGAAGTTAGCAATTGTGAAATGACAGGTACATTTTTGGGAAAAATATTATTACGTGATTTAATAATTGTATGCATTATTATGCATAACATGATAAGCGAGGGTGAGCATGATCTTTGATGCACTAGTTTGAGATTGCATGGAAGTGTCACTTCCAGAAGTTGAGTTGGTTGAAGACGAAAAACATCGCTTCCAAGAATTTCTTGGTCGTCATAGACAAATCAAGGATAAAGATTCTCACATTGTACTTCGAAATATATTAGTTGATTATTGTGATTGTTGTGAGCTAGCTTGATAAACTGAGTCGTTCTTCAATTGCCGGCCTTTTGCTGTTCCTCCTTTATCATTCTTTTTATTTGATTTCTAATTTCCCCATTCCTATACACCCGCACAATTATACAATCATTCACCGTTGTATCAATTTATATTGTTGGAATACCGAGAAAAAAAGAGGCAAAAATTCATCGACTTTTTGGCACTGACTGTAAATGTATCTCCAATGTGATGACAATTTGCTCTCTTTAGCGATTTCTTTGACGGTTAGTATGACGCTCCAATTTTCTGAGTTAAAATATTCAAATTTTGTTAGTAACTGTTCAATTTTTGTGGTTTGAACAACACAATTGTTTGAACAATTGATGAGAAGAGACCTTAAATAATGAGCTCTTTTTTAAGAGAAATTTTATTGTCTATATTACACCCCTAATGTTTAAGGTTTTCTGTATCGACATATATTGTGACGACTTGTACCAAAATAATGAGATAAGGAACTAATAACGACGAATTAGATACTAAGCCCCTATTTGATGGATATTATTTGACAAAAAAAAGTTTTGAATGGTGAATTTTTAGACAATGTGTAGCTAAAAAGTCGAAAATATTTTGGGTTTACATTCAAAATATTTTATTTTGTGAATGTGTGGTTGAAAATGAGTATGTATAATAAAGAGTTTTGAAATAATGATTGTCAAATATGGGCTAAATTAAAGCAGAAATATAAATCACAAAATGTAAAAAAAAAACAAAGAATACAAAACATGATCGTGCCAAACTAATTGGGGCTCTGATACCATACAAGCAGAGTGACAGAATTCTACAGTAAATCTCAGTATTCTAGCTCACACAAACCTCATGTCAACAAAGGGCCTAACTTTTGGACTTGTTGTGAATCATTGTAACCCAGGACGGATCATATAGTCAGTATAACACTTTCTGATGCAGAGGTTCATCATGAAGATGCAACTGCAAAGCATACTTATACTTCTACTCAAATCTTACTTCATATCATTTAAATCTATAATTATCTCATACTTTCGAAAACCAAGAAAGAACTGAAAAGTTTAGAAGAGCATGATTAGAACACACTGAAATTTTATTTCTAAATTTTCGATGCCCTACAATGAAGAATAGCTCCCCTTTTTATAGCAGAAGAAGAGCATAACAAACAAACTAGACTCACACGTTTTTCCTACAAGAGGGACACGTGGCATTATTCTACACACATAGTACAGACTTTTCTGACTCAACTTATCTTTCTTTTATGAAGAAAGATTCTTATAACAATAATATTAACAAACGGACAAATGACTCAACAAATAGACAAACAACTGTTAAATAAAGAAAACTTTAACTTTAATAAAGCAAGTTTTGCTTTAATAAAGTAAATCATATCATGATTTGTCATGGGTCCAAATTCATTGAATCTTCTAGTCGTAGAGGCAAACCATGTTGATTCAGCCATGATTCTTAAGTGTTTGTGGGTTCTTCATCATGTGTTTGTAAAAGTTTCATGAGTTCTAGTTCATCAATTTCATATGGATCTTATAAATCTTGTAAATACTGTCATTGAATTGAAGAAATGGTTCATTTTGTCATGTTCTTGTTCCTGTTTCCATTTTTTTCTTCCTTTTTTCTGATTGATTGCTTGATTCTGCCTTTTCTTTTTCTTTTCCTTTTTCCTTTTGTGTTGGATTCCACCAGAGGTCTATATGTAGTTCATTTACAATTTTTTCTATTTCTTTTTCAAGAAATTCTTTTTCCTTTTCAACACTGCGATTTAAGATGTGAAGAAGTTATTCTGCAGTTTTCATTTGTTTTTTTTCTTAGCTGGCTTCCTTATGGAGTATTCTCTAAATATCTGGATGTTTCTCTAAGACTTTGTGTAGGTCTTCCATCGTACAGCTGTCCCCATTGATAATCAAATGCATAATCATACTCTGGGTCACTTACTGTATAAAATCTTCGAAGATGCTTATCTTGGAACTTATGGATATCATTTGCAATTCTTTGAGTATATTCTACTGACAAAGCTTCCCATGGAGAATCATCTTTATAATCTGGCCCAATTTGTGGAAGAATAGTCTGATTGATTTCCGTCATTTTCCTTTGAAATTCTCGAAATTCATGAGCATATCGTTCTCAATTTTTATGCATGTTGAATGGTTGAACTGCATACTCCTTAACATGGAAAAAATGAGCATACAATCCTACTTCAGTGAAATATCCCTTTTTTGAAAAATTAAAGTCACATAGACATTATTTTTAAAAGTTTTGAGATCTTTAAATTTCAAAAAAAATGTTTGAAATATTTTTGTCCAGTGAGAGATTGGATAGAACCACTCAAAAACTTTTTTGCAAAATAATCAATGGATCTAAACGGAAAATCCATGGTCATTTGACAGAATGTATCAAGCACATCTAAAACATTAAAAGAAATTTCAATTTACCAAATTTCTAAAAGATACCACAAAAAACTAAGTGTTTCTTTTGAAAATTTCAGTGCAATGTGTTTTGGATCAAAACAAAAAAGTGTAAAGAATGGATAGTCTGGATGAAATCAAGACCACCAAGTGTTTCAATTCCAGTCCATCTAATCACAATGGATTGGATTTGAGCATAAGATCTTTGGATCTGGATTCGAGAGTTTTGGTTCATAAAAGCTCATTGATTTCAGGGAAAAAATGATCTAAGCAAGGAAAATGATTTGAACATTTTGAACTCATCATATAGATGATTGGAATTGATGGAGGAATGATTTGAGAAATTTTTGATCTGGAAAGAAGATCTGGTAGGAGGTTGTGTTTTCCTTTGATATGTTTGACATCAAAGTTGAAGTTTGAAAACCATTCTGCCCTTCTGAGAAGTTTAGAATTTGGAATTTGTTTTCTCTTAAAAGATAGCATCTTTGGAAAAGCTGTCATATTCATTTCTACCAAGAATTTGTGTCCAATGAGATAGAACTGGAATTTCTCAATTTCTCTTTTTACTACAAGTATCTCCTTGAAAGTAGAATGATAATGCTTCTCCGATTCTATGAATTGTCCACTTTTGTATCCACAAATTCGTTTCTTTCCATCATTTTCTTCAAGTAATGCTGCTGCCCAAAAACAATCACTTGCATCTGTTTGAAGGATACATTTCTTATTAGTAGGAATTTGTAAAACCGAAAGATCTTTAACCCTCTGCTTGATGGTTTGAATTGCTTGAGTTTGATTCGCTGACCAATGGGGAGGATTATGTTTAAGCACGAGCTGCAATGGTCTTATAATTGTTGAAAGATGATCAATAAAATCTGTCATGTAATTGATAACTCCGAGAAATTGTTGAACTTCCTTTTTTGTCAAATTTTCATCTGGAAATTTAAGAAGTTCTTGACCAACATGAGGCTATAATGAACACTGACCATCTTTAATGTGCATTCCCAAAAAATCAGCTTCCTTGGCACCAATCACTATTTTCTTCTGAGAGAGCATGATACCATAATACTTAACAAGATCTGTAAATCTAGAAAGCACGTTGATGTGAGAGTCTTTATCTTCAGAGAACAACAAGATATCATCAATATACACCAAAACTGTATCCAATAATGGATCAAATATTCTTGTCGTTGCTTTCTGAAAGATAGAAGGGGCAGTTTTTAAACCAAAAAGCTTCACCGTCCACTGGTAATGATGGCTTGGGATACAAAAAGTTGTTTGTACGTTCAAAGTGGATTTGCACATTTAATAAAGAAATCAAAGTGAAATTCTGCACAACAATCTCAAATAAGAATATCTGTGAGATTTGGAATGATCATAGTAAAGTATGTGGTCATTTGTATGTAAGGCTGAAAATAGGACTTGTATCTGAGACCATTTGAGCGATGTATAAAATTCTTTTCCCACAATTGTTTGATAATATCCCATGCAATGATGAGATCTTTACTGGGCAGAGAAGATCCAAGTAACTTTTGAGAAATACCAAGTTCAATAAAGAACTGAATTGTAACCGACTTGCCGACTATTTTTTTTTTTTTTTGAAAAACTTTCTCCATTTCCAACTTGAAAAGTTTGCTGATAATTTTCCACATATAATCAGGAAGAATAGCATGATTAAGAATTAAACATGCTGCACCAGTATCAAATAGTTCTACAACTGTTATGGGTCTTTCATATTTTCCTGTAAGAAGTTTAACTTCAAGCACTGGCACATGAATGGATAAGAAGACTGGATTAACAACCTGCATACCATAACATTCTTTTGTATCAGCAATTTTATCAGAAAAAACTTCCATCAAAATCATATACAAGAGCAAAGACAGTCTCTTGAGATTGTTCATCTTGTTCAGAAAAAAGAGGCTCCAAATAATCATTTTCATAATCAATCTTAGTAGTTGTGAAGATTTGATGGAGAATTTTGTCCTTTTTCTTATTAGGAGATGTTTTTGCAAAGTGACCTTTCTTTCTACAGATAAAACATCTATTTCCTTTCTTCTTTGAGAATTTTAGTTTGAAAAATATTTTCTTTCTTCTGAAAGGATTAAGAGAGGTTTGTTTGCGTGAAAATTTCATTCTTCTTTTATGAAATTTCTTCTTTCCTGGAAAATCACAATCTTTCATAGAGCGGCTACACTTAATTTGCAAATAAGGCTGCAGAGTGATAGAATTCTACAGCAAATCTCGATACTCTAGCCTACACAGACCTCATGTCAACAAAGGGCCTGACTTTTGGACTTACTGTGAATCAATGTAACCCTGGACAGATCATATAGTCAGTATAACACTTTCTAATGTGGAGGTTCATCATGAAGGAACAACTGTAGAACATACTTATGCTTCTACTCAGATCTTACTCTATATTATTTAAATATTTGTGTGGGATTGAATATCGAGATTTACTAAGAATTCTGTCACTCTGCTTGTATGGTATCAGAGCCATGTTGTTATCTTACTCATATCAGGAAAATTTATGTTATTAAGTACTGGAAAAACTAAGAAAGAATGTCTTCTCAATCATGTCTTCATCAGAGAATTCTAATCCTTTCCCTTTGTCTAAATCCTCTTCAGATTCCTCTTCAGTTAGAAAATCTGATGCATCTAAGATGGAATATCTCTATGAGATATCCTATGTTTCTGAGTCTGATAAAGTCCCACTCACATGTCTTCCTCTTCTAAATCCATACCTCCCATATATAAACCTCGTCAGTCTATTTCTAAAACTGTCTGTAGCATTATCTCTCCTAAAAAATCTCAAGCTACAGAATTTGTTCAAGCCACAAAGTTTGATCAACATCTTCTGCCAGCTACAAAAAAACAACAGTTTGATACATTTGAATAACCCTCTCATCTTCCTAGAGTATGGTTATCTAAAGGTTATACTCATCTTCACTTGGTGCTGTCAGATTTGCCTTAACCCTTCATGGAAGAAATGGTATCTCTACAATTTCAAGGATTACCTTGCTTGATACTCGCTTCACTGAGTACAAACATGCTTGCATAGGAACTGTAGAAACAACTCTTAATGTTGGAATGTTTTGGTCACTATGTTTCCAAACTTCAATATGGCCATATCAGATCCACAGTTACTTACAACTTTAAAAGTCCAAGTTCAAATAGTTGGAGCTGTACCATCTTCTATCACATATGCTGCTACTCTTCATTATCAGATAGTGTACAGAATTCAAAATCATTCTCTTGATTTTGCACAGTCCCAGGGAACAAAGGATGTTCTACTACTTCATGTAAAGTCAGATCATGTACCTAGTTGTACATACGTGCCCAGACAAATTTCTCGTCCAAAATTGCTCAAACTTATTCTTGAAACTTAGATAACGAGCTATGACCAAACTCATAAGGAGAATAAAAATTCTACTCTGATCCAGTCCACAGAACCTTTTTTCAGAAAAAAATGTCTAATGGCGATGTTGAAATTTCTTTCAAAATGGAAGTGGTACCAAAGAAGCCTCCTTATTTTCCTGCTCAATTTGCATATACAAGAGAAGAAATTCCTATTTATGCTTTTGATGCAAATGGAAGGCCAGTATAGAGTAGAACGAATAATACTAGACATACCTTTTGGGATGTTTACAATTGCTCTAGTTGCCTAGCAGCAAATATTGATGATGATATGTTTCGACAAAGGAGAAAAGCAAAACGGAGTAGTCAAAAAAAGTTGCATGAAGCTTTCTACAAAAATGATCCAGAAGTTGGACTGCTTGGAGAACCTTCTGGAAAGTTTGACTATTATGTCAAATACACTCTACCATCAAGAAATGATGATCCTATCATTCCTACTGGTTGGGATGACGACGACGACGACGATGATGATAGTAGTAGATACTATAAAAAATGGGATTTGGATAATAATCCACCCCCATCTTCTCTTCCCATGACAATGTTCCATCCACATACTCAGGATGAGTTTCCCTCTTTGGAAACTTTTGAAATAAATCAGTCTACCCATTCATAGAAAATAAAAATCCTAGAACTAGAAGATCAGATGGATTAGTGCAACCTCTTTCAGCAGCTAAATCAACTTTGAATTGGCAATCAGAAAATGCAGTACGACAAAATGTTTTGTTGAAAAAGATTGATCAAAGTCAGCAAAGGATTGAAATGACTCTACAACAACAGACTCAAGCTATTCTTACTCCTCTTCAAGCCGTAGGCAAATAATTGAAACCTTACACACTGATATAATGAACCGTTTACAAAACCAAATACCTTTTGATGCCCAAGAAAGAGAATCAAAAATCTGAAAATGCAACTATCTTCTCTTAAGTTAAATCCAATGATCCCACCATCAACACCATACTATCCCTCTTCATCTTTCAATACACAATCCTACCAAAAGGACCTTTATACACTTCTACTTACCAAGGATCTACCTCCATTCTTTTCACTCTTGAAGAATGGGAATAAAAGAAGAAAGCATCAATGCCCTCTAAAAAGATTAGATCAACTACTATCAAAAAACATAACCCTTACCTTCTCTTCTCAAACTTCTTCTTATCAAGAATTTCCACTATCAAATCTTTCAAAACAACCTCAAATGATGATCAAAAACCCAATTTTCACTTTTCTTCAACAAACTCACAATCAAAATAATCAATCATTTCATGTTCACACCATAATAAATGACACCAGTTCTGAAACATAGTCTGTTAAATCTTCTAAAAATTCATATGATGAGTCTGATAATGAAAATCCTCTATTCTATATGGCTGACCCAGCACAAACAGGCCAATCTCAAACTCAAACACCGATTGAACCAGTTGTTGATGAATCAGAAGTATTTGATGAAGATATACCTAAAGCTCATGTGACAAACAATTATTATTCTAGCGGCAATTCTTCACCAAAATTCACTTTTGATGATATTCCTCCCTCACAGTGGAAATATATACTACAAGAAATGAAAGCCTGGTGTATTGCGGAACTTCAAAAGCCAAGCATGACCTATACAAAGGTCATAAAAGCTTTTCTAGCAAGAATTACAGGATTTCTCTGAGATTGGTATGGTTCAATGGGTGAATACAGACAACTTCAGTTTACCCAGGAGTCAAACACTACAGATGCCTTCATGAATTCTTTATACTGGGAATTTTGTGGAAAGTCAGATGATGATAAAGAAATTGCTAGAGAGGATTTTTTCAAACTAAGATGTTCCTCATATAATCCTAAAAATCTTGAAAAGCATTTCAGAAATGCTGCTCAAAGATACTATCTCATTGGTGGAATGGACGATACCAACATCAAACAAGATTATTTTGGAATCTATTCCTCAGCTTCTTGGTCAAGAAACTTTGAGAACGATGGAGTTAAAAGGACAACCTCTCAATGCTACATCTTTTGGTGAACTTCATAATTGGATCATGAGAACATTGAAGATGTATGCTTTCATCAAAGACATCAACGCTACAGGGAGAAAATTGGAAAAGGCTTGTGAAAAGCCTTATTTAAAAATTAAGTGTAGCCGTTCTATGAAAGATTGTGATTGTCCAGGAAAGAAGAAATCTCATAAAAGAAGAATGAAGTTTTCACGCAAAGAAGCCTCTTTTAATCCTTTCAGAAGAAATAAAAGATTTTTCAGGTGAAAATTCTCAAAGAAGAAATGAAACAAAAGTTTTATCTGTGGAAAGAAATGTCACTTTGCAAAAGCATGTCCTAATAAGGAAAATGACAAAATTCTCCATCAAATCTTCACAGCTACTAAGATTGATTATGAAAATGATGATTTGGAGTCTCTTTTTTCTAAGCAAGATGAACAATCTTAAGAGACTGCCTTTGCTCTTGAGTATGATTCTGATGGAAGTCTTTCTGATGAAATTGCTGATACAGAAGAATGTTATGGTATGCAGGTTTTTAATCTAGTCTTCTTATCCATTTATGTGTCCATGCTTGAAGTTAAGCCTCTTATAGGAAAATATGAAAGACCCCTAACAGTTGCAACACTATTTGATACGGGTGAAGCATGTTCAATTCTTAATCCTGCTATTCTTCCTGATGATATGTGGAAAATTATCGGCGAACTTTTCAAGTTGCAAATGGAGAAATTTTTTCAACAAAATAGTCAGCAAGCCGGTTACAGTTCAGTTCTTTCCTGAACTTGGTAATTCTCACAAGTTACTTGGATCTTCTTTGCCTGGTAAAGATCTCATCATTGCATGGGATATTATCAAACAATTGTGGGAAAAAAATGTTATTCCTCGCTCAAATGGTC
Organism: Fraxinus americana; assembly: GCA_035079005.1. NCBI lineage: Eukaryota > Viridiplantae > Streptophyta > Magnoliopsida > Lamiales > Oleaceae > Fraxinus > Fraxinus americana. The sequence continues at coordinate 12,255,320 of CM068706.1, read as the reverse complement.
TAAGATACAAGTCCTATTTTCAGGCTTACATACAAATGATCACATACTTTACCATGACCATTCCAAATCTCACAGATATTCTTATCTCAGATTGTTGTGCAGAATCTCACCCAGATTTCCTTACTAAATGCACAAATCTACTTTGGAAAAACCCAGTTTCTTTATTTCTCTTCCATTTAAAAGAAATGAAGCTATCAACCCCACAAAAGCTAGTCATCTTGGAATGAACCCAGAATATCTTCAATTAGCCACAAAAGAACTTTCTCAACTACATGTTAAAGCTCTTATTGAGTCAACAACTTCAAAATGGATGTTTCAAGCATTTTATGTCAATAAAAGAAGTAAACAAGTTCGACGAAAACTCAGACTGGTTATTGATTACAAGCCGTTGAATGATTTTCTTTGATTATGAGCCGTTGAATGATTTTCTTGCAGATGATAAGTTTCCTCTTCCAGACCGGAAAAAAATGTTTGCAAACCTGTCACGAGCAAAGGTTTTCTCAAAATTTGATCTTAAAGCAGGGTTTTGGCAGCTGGGAATTAAAGTTCAAGAAAGACACAAAATAGCTTTTTGTATTCCAAACTATCATTACCAGTGGACGTTGATGCCCGTTGGTTTAAAAATTGCTCCTTCTATTTTTCAGAAAGCAATGACAAGAATATTCGATCCATTATTGGATACGGCATGTATATTGATGATATCTTGTTATTCTCTGAAGATTAAGACTCTCACACCAACTTGCTTTCTAGATTTACAGATCTTGTTAAGCATTATAGTATCATGCTCTCTCAGAAGAAAATTGTGATTGGTGCCAAGGAAGCTGATTTTTTGGGAATGCACATTAAAGATGGCCAGTATTCATTACAGCCTCATGTTGGTCAAGAACTTCTTAAATTTTCAGACTAAAATTTGACAAAAAAGGAAGTTCAACAATTTCTCGGAGTTGTCAATTACATGGCAGATTTTATTGATCATCTTTCATCAATTATAAGACCATTGCAACTCATGCTTAAAAAGAATCCCCCCCTGGTTAGCGAATCAAACTCAAGCAATTTAAACCATCAAGCAGAGGGTTAAAGATCTTCCAACTTTACAAATTCCTACTAATGGAAAACGCATCCTTCAAACAGATGCAAGTGATTGTTTTTGAGCAGCAGTATTACTCGAAGAAAAGGATAGAAAGAAATGAATTTGTGGATACAAAGTTGGATCATTCACAAAATCGAAAAAGTATTATCATTCTACTTTCAAGGAAATACTAGCAATAAAAAGAGGAATTGAGAAACTCCAGTTCCATCTCATTGGACACAATTTCTTGGTAGAAATGGATATGACAGCTTTTCCAAAGATGCTTTCTTTTAACAGAAAACAAATTCCAAATTCATATCTTCTCAGATGGACATAATTGTTTTCAAACTTTGACTTTGATGTCAAACATATCAAAGGAAAACACAACCTCCTACCAGATCTTCTTTCCAGACCAAAAATTTCTCAAATCATTCCTCCATCAATTCCAATCATCTATATGATAGTTCAAAATTTTCAAATCCTTTTCCTTGCTTAGATCTTTTTCCCCCCTAAAATTAATGAGCTCATAAGAATCAAAACTCTCAAATCCAGATACAAAGATCTTATGCTCAAATACCAATCCATTGTAACCAGACATACTGGAATTGAAACACTTGATGGTCTTGGATTTCATCCAAATTATCCATTATTTACACCTTTCCGTTTTGATTCAAAACACATTGCACTGAAATTTTCAAAAGAAATACTTTGTTTTTTGTGGTATCTTTTAGAACTTTGGCAAATTGGAATTTATTTTAATGTTTTAGATACGTTTGATACATTCTGTCAAACGAACTTGGATTTTCCATTTAGAACCATTGATTATTTTGCAAAAAAGCTTTTTTAGTGGTTCTATCCAATCTTTCACTACATAAAAATGTTTCAAACATTTTCTTTGAAATTTAAAGATCTCAAAACTTTTAAAAATAATGTTTATGTGACTTTAATTTTTCAAAAACATGGATATTTCACTGAAGCAGGAACGTATGCTCATTTTTCCCATGTTAAGGAGTATGCAGTTCAACCATTCAACATGTATCAAAACTGGAAACGATATGCTCATGAATTTTGAGAATTTCAAAGGAAAATGGCGGAAATCAATCAAACTATTCCTCTACAAATTTGGCCAGTTTATAAAGATGATGCTCCATGAGAAGCTTTGCTAGTAGAATATACCCAAAGAATTGAAAAAAAAAAATCCAGAAGTTCTAAGATAAGCATCTTTGAAGATTTTATACAATAAGTGGCCCAGAGTATGATTATGCATTTGATTATCAATGGAGACAGCTGTATGATGGAAGACTTATACAAAGTCTTGGAGAAACATCCAGATATTCAGAGAAAACTCCATAAGGAAGCCAGCTAAGAAAAAAATAAATGAAAATTGCAAGACAATTTCTTGACATCTTGAATCACAGTGCTGAAAAGGAAAAAGAATTTCTTGAAAAAGAAATAAAAAAAATTGTAAATGAACTACATGCAGATCCCTGGTGGAATTCAACACAAAAGGAAAAAGGAAAAGAAAAAGCAGAATCAAGCAATCAATCAGAAAAAAGGAAGAAAAAAATGGAAACAAGAATAAGAACACGACAAAATGAACAATTTCCTCAGATCAATGATAGTATGTCACAAGATTCATAGGATCCATATGAAATTGATGAACCAGAACTCATGAAACTTTTGTAAACACATGACAAAGAACCCACAGACACTTAAGAACCATGGTTGAATCAACATGGTTTGCCTCTACGACCAGAAGATTCAATGAATTTGGACACTCCATCACAAATCATGATATGATTTACTTTGTTAAAGCAAGACATGCTTTATTAAAGTGAAAGTTTTCTTTATTTAAAAGTTGTTTGTCAATTTGTTGAGTCATTTGTCCATTTGTTAATATTATTATTATAAGAATCTTTCTTTATAAAAGAAAGATAAGCTGAGTCAAAAAAGTCTGTACTATGTGTGTAAAATAATGTTGCGTGTCCCTCTTGTCGGAAAAATGCGTGAGTCTAGTTTGTTTGTTATACTATTCTTCTGCTATAAAAAGGGGAGCTCTTCTTCATTGTAGGGCATCGAAAATCTAGAAATAAAATTTCAGTGTGTTCTAATCGTGCTCTTCTAAACCTCGTTCTTTCTTGGTTTTCGAAAGTATGAGATAATTATATATTTAAATGATATGGAGTAAGATCTGAGTATAAGCATAAGTATGCTCTGCAGTTGCACCTTCATGGTGAACCTCTACATCAGAAAGTGTTATACTGACTATATGATCCGTCCATGGTTACAGTGATTCACAGCAAGTCCAAAAGTCAGGCCCTTTGTTGACATGAGGTCTGTGTGGGCTAGAATACCGAGATTTGCTGTAGAATTCTGTCACTCTACTTGTATGGTGCGTAAAATAATGTCGCGTGTCCCTCTTGTCGGAGAAAAAAGAGCGAGTCTAGTTTGTTTGTTATGCTCTTCTTCTGCTATAAAAAGGGGAGCTTTTCTTCATAGTAGGTCATCGAAAATTCAGAAATAAAATTCCTGTGTATTCTAATCATGCTCTTCTAAACTTTTCAGTTCTTTCTTGGTTTTCGAAAGTATGAGATAATTGTAGATTTAAATGATATGGAGTAAGATCTGAGTAGAAGCATAAAAATGCTCTGCAGTTGCACCTTCATGGTGAACCTCTGCATCTAAAAGTGTTATACTGGCTATATGATCCATTTAGGGTTATAGTGATTCACAGTAAGTCCAAAAGTCATGCACTTTGTTGACATGAGGTCTGTCTGTGTGGGCTAGAATACCGAGATTTGTTGTTAAATTAAGAAAAATTAAAGAGTTATTGATTAGAGAAGTGACTTATAAAGTTAGATTATACTTCATATGCATTTAAATAATGGAAAGAATTGAAATTATTAATTATAAATTTCCTGAACTTCTTTACAAAATGCTTACATAATATATGTAGAACATGATGAAAATTTCAAAATCAGTACTAAGTTTTTAAAATATCTATGATTTAGCGTTTGAATAGATAGTTTTCAATGTAAATATTAGTAATATTTGTGAATGAATCTTGTTTTAACCATATAAAGAAATGAATGTGATTCTTGTATGCACGATGGTGTTCTCCTAAATCCAAGAAGTGGAACAGAGGGACGTGATCTTGTAAGACATTCGTTTTCACAAGCATATACCCAGCCCACACCACACCACCAATTCTATACATACATATTATGTATAAAGACCTTGCTACATGTACATTAAGTTTTACATAATAGGTTATAATACCATACGCTACTCTATTATTTGCCAGTTTAAAAAACAATTAATTTTTTCGTTCAATCTTTTTCCTCCACATTATTTTATGTAATCTTCTATGTACCATTTTTATGTACACATAGCATAATTCTAATATATAATGTAAACTTTTTATTCTGTTAATGCATGACCTAGACCTTGAAGTTTGATATTAGTTAAAGATATACACCAGGAATCTAAATAATGTAGTTTAGAATAGTTTCATTTACTCGCAATATACAATATGATCAGATGTATAAAAGAACTTTGAAAAATAAATAAACATTAATAAGTTAAAACAAAAATAGAAATCAAGGATAAAAAAAATTGTAAGCAAACCATCAAAATAATTTTATTATTACTATATAAATGACAAACTAAGCAAGCACAAGCATTAGCACACCATTTTTTCTTTTTACAGTCACCAAAAAAATGAAAAAGAAAAAATCGAAGCTTGATGAATCTCTCTCTTTTTTTTGTTTACCATTTTCTTGCTTGAAAAGAGTAAAAATAAAAATAAATAAATAAATCTTGAATGATCAAAGAATTAGAACAGTGAAACTAAATTACACTCTTCAATCAAATTATGCAATTGAAACCCACACGTAGGAACTCATTTTTGTTAACAAAAATAAAAAAAATTGAATATGTGTATATTTGTGCGAGAGAGAGAGGCTGTTAGGCTAGAATTCTAATGAGATACTATAAAACAAAAGCTAAATGAAGATGAATGTTAATTGAGATGTATGAACGTAAATGCTAATTATTTTAGTATTAATGACAACGAACACATACACGAAGATGATGAATGTAAATTCATTTATACTTAATGAACATAAATTAATGTCCAATCAAGTGATTTAAAATTTTCAAATGGATGAAAATTAAAGATTGTGTACGTGAACCAACAAATGGGTACATGAACTTTAGTTTTTATTTCTACTAATGTTTATGTGTGAGTACTTCAATTGTAAAAATGAAAAATTGATGTGGCTGATGTCTTTGGATGTGTGTCAAATTTCTAATTGTAAAAATATTCAATGTATAATTATCACTGTATGTGTTCATGCATGCATTTATTTAGGTAAATGTATTCAATATATAATTATCACTCTATGTATGTATGTATGTATGTATGTATGTATGTATGTATGTATGCATTTACGTAAATGTTTTAATAAGAATTGGATTACATGAATTTAACTAATTTATTTGCTCCTAAAATAATTGAATAGATGTCGGAAAGATAAGCAACTCTGGAATTTGCTTAAAGTCTTATCTGTTGATTAAACTCAGACGGAATCTTTTCAAGTTTAACCAGATCTCTAGAGAAATATTTCTAATAAAATATGTTAGATTTTGGTGCTCCAAACTTCAATTCCCGGGCTCAGAAACAACTACAATCGACACCACACGACTCAAGCTCGACCCAATACTTTCCTCCACCCTGTTGTCACAAGTCTCACTCTTCTATTGATCCACAAAGGATCAATAATGGTGGATGCAATTAACCATAAAGGAAGGAAGATGAGAATGAAGCAATGGTTTCTCTCAAAACACCAAGAACGGCTATCCTCTTTCTTCACACACAATTGAACCACACGCCTTACGGTTTGGGAGGGATGGATATATATTCAAATGGATTAGATCACATATTATTGGGCCAACTAAATAACAAGGTAAATGGGCCTAACAATAATCCAAAACCACAAACTAATCACAACCACCAATCCATCTCCAACTTGGACCTTCCAAAAGTATCGGTAGTATTCGAGTCGAGCCAAGTTTATAGTGTCGATAAATTTTGGACAACTGTTTTTCATCATCGTCCGAATTTATTAGGTATCAAAAAATCCAACAAAATAAAGTTTCACATTGCTTAGTACGCTTATGAAATATATAATTCTTACATAAATATTTGGCAGTTTTTCTATCTGAAAATAATATTACAGATTCATTTAAGCAATAAATTTCGTGTTACATTCCCACAAAATTCTATGAAATTTAAAATTGTAATGCTATTCAGAGTTAAAAATGTAGATAGTCGTCATACGTGGCATATACATGGCAGTTTGTAATTTAATACATTAATGTGATATTTTTTTGTTCTCTCATATACATCAAATAATAAATTGACAAGTGTAAACCACATAAGGTAACTATCGATAATTTTCACTATCTACTACATTATTCAATTTAAAAAGCCCATCCATAAATAATTAACAAAAAAATATGTTATGTAATAATGCCCATTATCCTACATTACTGAAAATAATCACCACTTCCCAATATAATAATAGCCCACAACCTTACTTTCATCTTAAAGAACCTGGACCACGACCACATAATGTCGTGTAACTGCCTCAGTCTTTATTTATTTATTTTTTTAACAATTAATATTAAAATGTCCAACCTATATTTCCCAACGAGTTATGCTACATGTACAAAGTTGGTTGACAAAATAATATTTACACCAATCATTTTAAAAACAGATTTTTAAATCATTTGAAATCAACGGTCTAAATTTTGTCAACACACTTTGTAACCCAACTTTTGTAACTCAACTTTGTACAAATAGTTTTATTGTTTCCCAATTGTATGTGCCATTAAGCCCATGTTTGACCTCCATGCTATCTAAAATATATTTCTCTCTCTCTTTTTAACAATACATTCTCTAATAAAATAATATTACACGTAAATCGAAAACTTATCCTCTGTTTTTAACCGCACATTCATAAAAAAAAATTATTTTTCCAAAATACATTTTCCACATCAATACATTAAATGGAGTCCAAATAAAGGTTAAATACAGTTGATAAACTCATGATCGTAGTCAGAACGAGCTTTACTAGATTGAACTCATATTATTACTGACCACTATATTAGAGACGCTAAAGATATCACGTGAGAGTAGAAGATGTTGTTTAGGAACCGGAGTTGCTAAAGTGGGACGGCCGACCTATCCAATATTATAATAATATTGTGCTATCTAGTTTCTAAATGAATCTATGTTCATTCATCAATCATATAGCTATACAAACTAAATTAAATGCAAGAACATGGCCAAGTAGGCAATATTGTTCTGTGCCAAGGACAGAAATAAATATAAATTTAAAACTTTATAATATAAGTGGGACGTTCGAATTCAAGAAAAAGAGCAGTCGGCGATGAAACTTTTTTGGTGGACCGTGAAAGGTGCAGCAAGTTGAGCCGCCTAGGCACTTTATGCTAAGGTTGACAATTCATCATTTCTTGTCCACATCTCTCTTTAATTGATACTCCTACTGTCACAAGTACCAATTCAAAATAATAAAACAATAATATTAAAAGACAAATATTTACGGCTTTTTTGTTTTTGATTCTCAAATTTTACAGTAAATCAATTCTCATTTTCAATCAAGCATTTTTCAATAAAATAATATTTTCCATCACATCAATAATTTTTTCTTCTTTTTGAATCACACATTTCCCATCATATCACTATTCAAAAATCAATTCTTCCCCCAAAAATCTCTATCAAACAAGCACTTAATATTGTATGTTAAGAGCTGTATTGCCCTTTTATTTGTTGTCATGTTTATCCCAAGCCCGTGTTTGATAGTCATTATTTAGCAAAAATAAAGTTTTGAATAGTGAATTTTTGGAGAATGTGTGGTTAAAAAAAAACTTTTGATTTACTTGCAAAATATTTTATTATATTATTTTGTGATTGAAAATGAGCCCCCATTTGGTGGCCATTTTTATTTTTGAAAAACATTGTTTTGTATAGTTAATTTTCAGATAATGTATTATTAAAAAATATGGAAAGATTTTAGATTTACGAGTAGAATATTTTATTATGTGAATATATTGTTGAATATGAGTCTATAGAAAAAATAGTTTTAAAAGAATGAGATATACAGCCTGTTTGGTACCGATTAAAATTCAATTAAAATTGAAAATATAGCTGTTATTGGACCCCACTCGTCTAATAAAAGTCAACAATAACGATTAGTTTTTCAATTTTAATCCGATTTTAATCTCTACCAAACAGGCTCATAAAGATTATCTGAGTATGTGAAAAAAAAAGGGAGATTAATTGTTGTGAAACAGAGGCTAAATATGGACTTGGTTTGATATTAGACTTTAGGATAAACGAATATGACCATTCTTGGTGTACAGAAAAAAAAATTTCTGTCAAATTTACAGACCACACACAGCACAAGTGGGACCCGCATTTTTTGGAATATTTTATTGACAATATAACCCACATCCATGTGACATATCTGGTGGAATTTTGTAAATTTTTTCAGTACACGTGCATTTTCCCAAACAAATATTATTGTGTTAAATAAAAATCAGTTAAATATTTGGTAAGCTATATTTTAGAAATTGTAGTAGGTTTCTAAATAAGCATTTTAGCGATTAGTAAACCAAAAAATTATATGTCGTGCCGACATATACTTATTATTATGAATATTGATTAAAATGATATTTTTGTATTATTATCATTATTAATGATACAAAAAATATTTATATTTTAATAACAAAAAGTAATATTCTCAAATATTTTTAAAAGACATTCACTATAGTTATTTTTAAATGGAAAAAAAAAATCTATTAAATCTCAAATCAATAAAATTACAAAATAAAAACATAGTCCATGTAATATAAAAATATTAAATAAAATTATATTACCTTTAATGCATCATACTCAGTTTGATTTCTCAATTTATTTTTGAAATATTAATAATCCTACGATAGAAAAGGTTTTGACACAATTAATTAGGGTTAAAATTAATGTTTTCATTATAGATAATTGGATCGCTAAAAAATCTGAAAACGACCATTTTGCTATTTCTCGAAATCTGCTACCAAATGCCATAGATTCTTCTATAATAAGTTTTTTTTTTTTAAATAAAAATGAAAATAAATCAGAATTTTAGCTCTAATCCTAAAACAATTTAAGAGCCTGTTTGTTGCTGCTTAAAATCAGAATTTTGTCCGTTATTTACACTGTTCAGCCGAAATATTTGACTACATTGTGTCTTGGTGGGGCCCAAATGGTTGAAAATAACGGTAACATAATCAATTTTTTGGGATTTTTAATCTGTATCAGACAGCCCGTAAAATTTTTTAGCTCCTTTCGTTTGATTAAATTGCAAGTGGGATTTGGTTACATTCCAAATATTCCATAAAGTAATGCTACATTTTGTTATTTGAAGAAATAAAATTATAGAAAATTAATGTCTCAAATAAAAAACTGCCGCGTTAGACGATCGCGCCATAATTGGGATAGTGAGTGATTATGAAAATAACATTATCCAATGGAAATGCTAGATATCGCTTAAAAGTATAATGGCATGATTCGAAATTGGGTGAATTTTTTAGTTTAGCGAGGTGACAACATTGACCTAAAATCTAATTGCATTAAATTAAAAACAGTTATTGCTTAGTGCCTTATCAGCCATCAGATTAGTTAATAAAGAGCATTTGGGATTGAGTAATGTTATTCATTCTCAGTGAAAGGTGAAATTAAATGACTTATTTAATTTCACATATCATTTAATGTCACATTGATGCCCGTAAACTGTGTTTTCCCCACTGAGAATGAATAGCATTACTCTTTGGGATTTGTTAAAGTATGTTTTGGGGGAAATCCAATGATAATGGTTCTCACTCAACCATTACAAGTTGCAGATTATAGCCTCAATAAAGCTGAATGTACAGCTTTATTTGACAGCTCCCTCACATGGGGTGTGGGGCCCACAATCCATGTGAGGGGGCTGTCAAAAAAAGCTGTAACTGTAGTATTGTTCGTATAGTTTATACGAAGTTTTTTTATGTTATTCGTGTTCATCGCCGTTTTTAATTCTCTTAAAAACTCAATTTTCATGTAATTTATATTTTTTTAAAAAATGTTAATTAGCAGTAACAGTAATATAACCTTTAGAATTAAGTCAAATCCAATAATTACGACGTAAAAGAAATTGAATTCTACCTTTAAGATTACTCGATTCCTCCGTTTGTGTCTTGTTTCATTAGTAGTCAAAAAAACATCAACGCGACAAGAGAACGTGCATTGGAATATTCCATGACAGGAAACCGACAATTAAGAGAAGAACAAATTTGTTTTATTTGCCAAAAAAATAGTAAAAAACAACAAACTTCTTATCTGTACATCAGATTTTGAAAACTAATAAAAGGGTAGTTTTCATATTTTTCTTTTAATTTCTTCAATTGTTAATAATTAAATTATCAGATTTAAATCCTAGTTAATTATATTAACCATTAAATTATTTTCTAACCATTTTTTTATTGATATTCCAAAAACAAATTGATATACCAAACTGAGTCTCAAGCATCAAAGGTAATTTAGAACCCGTTTGATAACGATTAAAATCCAATTAAAATTGAAAATATAGCTATTATTGAGTCTCACTCGTCTAACAAAAATCAACAATAAGGACTAGTTTTTCAATTTTAATCCAATTTTAAGATCTATCGAACACTGTTGGAAAAAACTGGAAATAAATTGAGTTGTGGGCTGATTTTGGCTATTTGGAAGATGAAAATTGATTTGTGTTCTCATCTGTGAGTACATCGAATTCACATACTTATCAAAAATGATACTCGTGTGAATGAGAAATTGAAGCTCACATTATGCCATGTGAAAGGAGTTTATGTTAGTGGAAAACTAAAAGTAAGGTTTGTCCTAAAAATAAGATTTGTCCTACATAGGAAGTGGATGAAAAATAAAATCACTTTATAAAGGATTACACTTTAGAATGATGTAATCATGTGTAGTATAGAGGCTCTCTCCACATGCGCGTGCAGGGGGTGCAAATCTTGGATCGAAATAGGTTTCGGACCTTGAACTTGTGTGTGGGCGCGACCTGCGTATACGAATGTCGGACCGAAACGAGCAAAATTGACCTTTTAGGAGTGTCCACGTTTTGTTAATTTTCAATAGACTTTTGATTTTTCAAAACTGTTGAAACTCCTATTTTAATTGCTAGGAAATGAATGGGCAGCTAGTCTTTATATATATCTCGTTTTTCCACAGTTCAGTACACGAATTTTCATCTGCATACATTTTCTATTTCTGTTCGAGTCTATATTTTTCAGACATTTGTTTATTTCTTTGGAGTAGAATCTATTGTACTCGAATTTTACTAGTTTCTCCGTTGTATCTTGAGAGACAGACGCTCGTATTATACCTCAAGCACGTACGGTGATGGAGCGAATTTGTTTTAAGGAAACTGTGTGTAACATAGACCTTAACAATTACTTTTAATAACTTATTGTTGATTGTTTTGCATATTACTGTTCTGTAATTATCTTTTAATTGTTTACTGCAATTACTTGTTATATAATTTAATATGTTCTAATGTGCAAATGCGGTAACTGTTGTAAATACCGTGTTTAAGATATTTTGCATCGAGTTATAAATTGAAAATCCAGTATTTAGTGTGTAAATCATGTATTCAAAAATTGAAACAACTATCCTACAAACATGCCCTTAGTTTTAAGTATTTCTCTACTATACCAACTATGCTTTTATTTTATAATAAATACATTATTTTAGAAAAACATTTGATAATATTACATATTGTTATAAAAGTAAAAGTAAAAGTAATATTAATAATATAAATTCACGAGATACCAATCTTGAATTTTAGTGTCTATTCATTGTACATCAACGTCAAGTAAGCAATAACTCTTTCAACTTGCATACCAACCGTATGATAATCGTTTAATTTTTCTATTACGGCGATACTTGTCACACATGTGGCCAAGTTGAATACAATTCCAAAAACATTAAAAATTGTTCCAAAAATCACAAAATAAAATTGAAACCTGTAGCCATCTTCAATATGGAGATTTTTTTTTTTGGCCCCTTCTTTTCCCTTTTTCTTATTAAAGATTTTTCCCGAAAAGGTAGAGGAAAACTTTTACTCTGTCCCTTGTTGGCCCACACGATAAACAGCTAATATATATAAAACCAAATTCATTTGTGTTCAAAATTGACTGCTCAACTTGCTATCCACCAATGATTTATTGACATATCACTTTACACTTATTTTTAAGCACAAGTGAAGTAAGAGAAAAGTTTGATACGTTAATTTAAAATGACGTGTCAATAAAGGACGATAAATTGAACAGCTAATTTTGAACAGCAGATCTCAGTCGACTAAGACAGGTAACGGATTCCCGGTAGTTTCCTAGAGGGGGAGGGAAAGAGAGTCCTAGACGGACACGGCTGCTCATACTCAGAATCTATCTGAATTCCCCAAATTACCCCCAATAGATTTATCACCATACATGCACAACGGCCAGCACTTTTATTTATATATATCAGGGCACCGTTTCTCCTTTGTACGCCTCATCTCATCTGCACATTGCTAGAGACAGAGAGGGGAACAAAAATCGGAGTCTTCGGTGTGTGTGAGAGAGAGAGAGAGAGAGAGAGAGATCTATGCAATCGAAGAAAAGGCCTTCGAGAGGTGTAGAAACAAAAATCGGATTGGTTTTTTCTGAATGTTATTATGAGCTGGCTTGATAAACTGCGTCGTTCTTCAAACTTCAGCCGCTTCATTGCCGGCCTTTTGCTCTTCCTCCTTTATCATTCTTTTCAATTGATTTCTAATTTCCCCATTCCTATACAACCGTAAAATTGTACAATCTTTCCAATTTTTTTCCATCAATTTGCATTGTTTGAATTTCGAGAAAATACCGGCTGTTAATGGATCTCAATTGTGATGACGATTTGCTCTCTAGCGATTTCTTTGACGGTTAGTATGACGCTCCAATTTTCTGAGTTTCAATATTCATTTTTTGTTATTAACTGTTCATTTTTTTGTGGTTTGATTGCGGGATAATGATATTTCTATAAGTTATTTATTATTTATATGATATTTATACAAGTGTCAAATTCTATTTATACACGTTTTCAAATAGAGAATCCACGCTCTATTCTTACATTAATAAGCTACAATTCCAATACTCAACTTCCTACACTATTCAAATCATATTTGAATTGATTTGTCATTCACGTATAAAAAAAATTATATTAAATAAATAATGAGGAGAAATCATTAAATTTTTCTCTAAGAAGAAAAATGAAAGCCAAAATAAATAGCTTTGGAGTGTATTCTAAATTAAAGATGCTCTCCATTATGCATAAGATGCTTAGACTATCTCTTGGAGTTGCTCTTATTGTGCTTTATGTCAATGCATGGTATGTAGATGACAATTATTTGTTGTGTTCTGTATTTATCTATTAGTTAATCATTGATTCTTGTTTTTAGTTATCTGATTAACATACTTGTTTCCAATTGTAATATTGTATTCTTTGATTATATTTGGAGCTTTAATAATGATTTTTCCCCCCATTATGCTGGAAATATGCACAATACACTCACATCCTGAATGGCAGATTGTTTAAAATTTTGATTCTACCTATATACCACCTAAAAAATTGAAATGGTCAATTCCCAAAATGCATGCACTAATTAATTAGGATTCCCCCAACCTATCACAGGTGGCCGTCACTGCCAGGCCCATGTGGCCCTGGCAGTTTAGCAGGGTCCAATTAATTATTTGCATATCATGAATGTTGAGCTCAAGCGAAACGGCTCTGTTAGATGAACAGGGCCATGTCCCTATAGGCGGGGTGCACATCACCCCCGTCAAACAGCTTCACTCCAAGTGAAAAGCATAGTTTACCAATAAGTCATAGTACCTGGGGCAGGAGAGCCAGACTCTGCCACTTATGAATTTGTGCAGTCTCATCCATGGCGCACGATTAAAATTTCTGGTAATACAAAACATCAATTAAATCCATTTTCCTAGCCATAAATGGCCAGTATGAAAATGTAAATCATGTTCAATACGTATTCCTAACATTAAAGATTCTTGCACTCCCAGTGTTGTAACTTTATAAGTAAACCTGAGGTTAGTGTGCAGTAGAAGTTGATAAACTTGGCGCCACCAGTACATAAGATGAATTAATGCATTAAATCACATATTATTGCTTGCTTTCTATAGAATAGAATGACTACCTATCATAAATAGTGTTCCTCGATCCTGACAACTTTTTGACCGAAGATGGGGTAAAAATTCTAAACTAGTCTTTCACCATCTGATAAGATGTGGGCTGTGTCTAATCTTTCATGTTTCATCTAATATCAACATAAAGTGCTGTTTTGTAATCTCGCTCATGCATGGCTAAATCTTGAGTTCAACTTAATTCTAGAATTGTGTTCATTTGTTGGTGATCTTCTCTCACACTTTCTTTGTTTTTTTCATTTTTAAAGTGTTGGTCAATTTGTTTGTCTTATGACTCGTAAATTCCATTTCTATTTTGTCCTTTTCTTTCTTTCTTTTTTTCTTTTCATTTGTTTCTTTCATTTGAGAGATATCAACACAAAATTCATTTCCAATCTGATTCATATTTCTCTTCTTATTAGACATTTATACCTCTCATATTGGAAAGAAACATGGTGCATTGCCTTCTGTCATTGTTATTGGTGGAGGTATATCAGGGATTGCTGCAGCACATATGCTTCAAAATGCATCTTTTAAGGTGTTTTTACCTTCTAAGTAATATTTTATGAGCAATTGCCTTTCATTTCTTTCCCTTCCGACAATCTCTTTCTCTTTTATCCAGGTAATCTTGTTGGAGTCACAAGATAGAATTGGCGGCCGTATTTGCACTGATTACTCATTTGGTTGCCCAGTTGACATGGGAGCATCATGGTAAGTCATATTTTAATTTTACTAGATATCTATTCTGAATGATCAAGAAATTTTGTGAATATCTTGTATTGGTCCTTACTGAGCTTGAGTTACGTCCCCATCTAAACTTGGTCAATTAGGCTCTGTTATTTCAAATGACTGAGGAAAAAGGTAAAACATGGGGAAAGCTCCGTAAAAACAATTTTTCTTTCCCCTCAATTTCTATTGATACAATGGAGGCTAATGTCCTAATAGATCTTCTCAAGTATTTGACAGAATGACAGTTTTCATCCCAATATCAGACTGAAACTTATCTCTTTGTGAGTTCTGGCTGAAAATCCCTACAGCAGCATAGAAAATGCTGGTGGGGATCTCAACAATCACGTTCTTAAATTTTAATGCACATTATCATTTGAAAGCTGACTAGTCATACTTTAGGACCTCATATAATTGGGGAGAATATTGTTTTGCCCAAATTGCATGCTATGCCTGCAGCTTATATTTAATAACCAAGAACTTCACTTTAGAAATTGAAATACAAATATTTCGCACCACTGCTAATTCGCTTAAAGGACTTCAGAAAATATGAACTCATTACTCAAATGACATCATGTGGCACAAAATTAATTTTCATTCTTCAATAACGATTACTAAATATGGCTAACTTTTGCATTGTTGGCTGTCACTCATTTTGTTTTGTACTTCAGAACATTCTTTTGTAGTATTGAAGCTTGAGAATAAGCTACCAGTATCTTTCTTACCTATTATTGACTTCTCATGAATAATACTCAGGCTACATGGTGTCTGCAATGAGAATCCGTTGTCTCAAGTTATAAGCCGCTTGGGGCTAACATTATATCGTACAAGTGGTGAGGACTCAGTTTTATATGACCATGATTTGGAAAGGTAATATATTGGTATTTTGTCACAATGAAAAATGGTATGTTTGGTGGAATATCAATCAACTATTGTTGGATGCTTACCGCATTTGGATTCATTTTTTTGGACAAAAATGTTGAAAAATACAAAGCCATTCTAGATTTGAGACACACTTTAAACATCGTGAGTTCTTCCCAATATCTTAATTTATAATACATTTTCCGAACATTTTTAAGTTTTTGATTCAAGCCATATTTCATACTTCATTTATTTTTCCCCGGAACAGTTTTGGACTGGCATATTCTGTTGGAAGAGGTTATGGGTGCCTTAAGAAACCAGCTTCTGATCTGACATGCATTATTTTTTATTATGACATGGGCATTGCCTATTTTTTGTTTAATATAGTTGATATACTTTTAAGAAAGGAGACAGTGAAAACTTTTGATTATTATTCTATTTTAGGCAAGCAGAGTCAGTTTTATTTGCACGTACAAAATTGATATTTCTTGATTACAAATCATTCGACACGTTTTGCTCATTTCAGTTATGCACTCTTCAACATAAATGGACATCAAGTTCCACAAAGCATGGTTATTGAAGTTGGAAATACATTTAAGAAGATCCTCGACGAGGTAGGTTAATAACTTCTGAAAATTTTTGAAATTTTTATTTGCATCGTTTTCTACATGCAGAAAAGAGGATATTGATTAATATTGTCTAATTCTAGATGGATAAAGTGAGAAATGAACATAGTGATGACATGTCTGTTAGGCAAGCGATATCTCTTGTGCTGGACAGGCATCCAGAATTGAGGTACCAGAAACAAATGATTCTGTCTGAAGTTTACTTTTATGATGTTCTTTAAATCATGGGTTTCTATTGTTTACACTAGTAACATTTGTGTCCTCAGACAAAGAGGACTTGCGTATGAAGTACTGCAGTGGTACATCTGTAGAATGGAGGCATGGTTTGCTGCAGATGCAGACATGATATCTCTGAAAGCTTGGGATCAGGTAAGTTAATATCAATTAGTTTAATTTCATTTCTTTCTCTTTCTTATTACTTGGATTCCGTACATTCTTAGTACCTATGATCTTGTGGTATGTAGTTGCTGAATTTGGTTTGTACTGCATGTGTTTTCCTTGCAAAATGTTTCTTCAAAGATATTTAATGTCTTCTCCTCATTTATGCAAATATGTCTTTTGGCACTGTATGTTTATGTTTTTATATACATGTGTCAAAATTTGATGGAACCATCAAGGCCAAGTATTAATGTGTCTACTTCATATGATTTATAGTTTGTTGGTTGTTTACATATTTCCACATTTTATGCATAGCTTGAAATATGCTTTTTGGCATATTATTTTCATGTTTTTACATTTTATGGACACCACGCGTTGAAATTTGATGGACATATCTATTCAAAGTCGTATCCTTTAAATAGTGTTGTTTCGGTAGATTGTGGATTCATTTGTTGTGAAACGCAATTATTACCAATTTACTTGGATAAATATTTATGTAATTTTTTCTATACATGTATGTTCAGGAGAAAGTTCTTTCTGGTGGTCATGGACTGATGGTGCAAGGTTATGATCCTGTTATAAAGTCCTTGTCAAAAGACCTTGACATCCGCTTAAATCACCGGTATGCTTGCACATATTTTATACTATAAAAATTTTATCACTTTCATCTGTCTTGGAAGTATTCAGCATGTTAGTGACAACTAGTCACTCGAGATCCCAATACCATTTAAATTTCATATTCATTAATACAATAATCATCTAAAACTATTTAATTTAGCATGAATCTCAGATGTTCATAATTCATAGTACTTTTAATAAAATTATGGTGAACATAGTATTTTGGTATGAAGGCACGACAAGGAAAATCTTGTACTACCTGTTGCATGTTTTTTTATTTTCTTCATAAATTTTGGGATAGGGAAAAAACGAAGGATTGAAAAAAATGCACCTGCTTCCATCAGTTGACTTCTAATAGAAGTTCTCCATTACATTTCCTTGTTCACCTCCATGTTTGTTCTGCCTTCATTCTTACTGAAGAAAATTTCTCACTCTTAGGGTTAAAAGGATTGTCAATGGATATAAGAAAGTGGTTGTTACGGTTGAAGATGGAAGGAACTACATTGCTGATGCTGCAATTATTACTGTGCCTCTGGGGGTTATGAAAGCCAACTTAATTGAGTTCAAGCCTAAGCTGCCTGAATGGAAGCTTTCTGCAATATCAGATCTTGGTGTGGGCAACGAGAATAAGATTGCATTACGATTTGACAATGTTTTCTGGCCAAATGTGGAATATTTGGGCATAGTTGCACCCAAGTCTCATTCTTGTGGTTATTTTCTCAATCTCCACAAGGCTACAGGTCATCCCGTTCTTGTCTATATGGCAGCTGGAGCCCTTGCATATGACCTCGAGAAGCTATCAGATGAGGCTGCTGCAAATTTTGTAATGTTACAGCTGAAGAGAATGTTCCCTGATGCATCTGAGCCTGTAAGTTTTGAGTATTTTTTCTTCATATCAATTTGGTTTTGTGAAGTCTAGGCAATAACTTCTCCCATTTCTTCAAATCACTCTGATGAAATCATCTATGTTCTATACAACACAAAAGTCAGTATATAGATTCTTGATGATGCAACACAGCTGCTCTTTTAAGATTCTCTTTGTTAGATCAATCTGTTTTTTAACATATATATATGCATATGTGATTGTAATATATATATATGTTTTATATATTATTTTTTTGGATAAACAGCATTATCACTTCTCCAAGTTCCTATTAATCTGAGAGTAAATCTATCTCTGATACACGCAAGTGGCGCAATGACTGCTGAAATATTGTTTTACTTCTTTTTAACATGCTTGTTATGGGTTCTGTACATGGTGACTATTTAGCTCTGAGAGAGAGATTCCCATAAGAATTTTCAAGTTAGTAATGCATGGATTGAATGCAGTACTAGGGTTGGTTTTCTCTTGGGGTAAATGATTTACTATTTCATTTTCTAATTTCTTTTTCTCTATTTTCCTGGGCGGTTGGACTGATTTATAAATTGCTCCTTAGTGAAGGAACCCTGATATTTACCATGGGTATTTGTTGCATGTTGTATGAAATTCTTATTTTTCTCCCATAACATGACCAGAACAAGTGCTATTAATAACACAACTTTCGAATGGCGCTTGACAGGTTCAATATCTTGTGTCGCGCTGGGGATCAGATCCCAACATCCTAGGGTGTTATTCCTATGATGCAGTTGGGAATTCAGATGATATATATGATCGGCTCCGAGAACCTTTGGGCAATCTTTTCTTTGGAGGCGAAGCCATGAGCCTAGATCACCAAGGTTCTGTACATGGTGCCTATTCAGCTGGAATTATGGCAGCAGAAAATTGTCAAAAGCATCTTATGCAGAGACTCGGAAGCTTGGAAAGGATTCCAGTCCTCGCCTTAAGAGATGAAATTGTTGAAGTTCCAGTTCCACTTCAGATCTCTAGGTTGTGAGTGTGAGATCACACTATACTATCTGAATTAATGTTTTCTTATATTTGGAAAAATCTTCCAAATATACTGTTTCTTACTGTTTCTTTTTATCTTCAAATGGTTAGTTTTGCAAACAGCTAAGAACATTGTTCTGTTTGCCTGATTAAGTGAATGTTCAATGTACAATTTTACCGAAACATGGAAGTTAAGTCATTGCTACAAATGATGTGTGAAAATTGGGTGTGTGTGTGTGAATTTGTTTGAGATATAGTGAGAACAACATGCATTATAAATCTTCTATATATTAAAAGTGGCTATGTAACGGAATTTCTTGTTTTTAACGGAAAAACTAACGGAATTTGTTGTTTTAACGGATTATGTAACGGAATTTCTTGTTTTAAACAGGCAGATGCACCTTCTTTCAGTGTTTTTATCATAACTTTGTATTCCGATATCCGATTGAGACGATTCAAAATGCATTGGAAAGCTAACTCATCTGGCTACAACTTTGATTCAGACATCATTCTCCAATTCGATCACTTTCTATGCCAAAAATAGGTCTCAATATGAGACTAAAATATCGGAGCATAACTTTTGATCGGAAATTGATTTGTGATCATCTTTTGACTAAATTTGATTGCATTGACGTCTTCCTTTATCCAATTGACTCGAGCACTCTCAAATCTTCATCGTGAGGTTCGGCACAACTTTTAAGTATTTACATTTTAGTCCCCGAACTTTGGATCCCTTACAATTTAGTTGTTTCTCCAAATTTGTCAACTTTTGCTTATTTTCTTCGATCTCACCAACTTACATCACAGTATCAAAATCACACATCTGTTTAACAATTACATAAACATTACATCATTAATTATTTAATTAACCAAAAAAATTACATCTTTATTAATAACAAATTAATTATTAAACAAAACTATTAAATATAAACTAGGCAAACGTGCATTGCACGTTGCTTGCACCTAGTACATTTAAAAAGAGGTTATAAGTAATCAAGTTAGCATTACATCACAAATTAATACTATTTATAATCATGATGATGGAACATTGATGTGACAACACATTATCCCTTACATTTTTCTCTTTATCTCTTTTCCTTCTTTCTCATAAAAATTGAATTGCTTAATCTCATTATTTCATATGGACTGTCACATCATCGATGTTCTATCATCATAATGATAAATAGTATTATTCTCAATCACATCCACATTCTTTATAAAGTCAAATTGTTCGATGATAAAAGTTGTATTTTGTGACGAAATCTTGTTTTCCCCTTGCAATCTAGAGAGGTCGATGGAACTTGATCCATGTGAGAGTTATGATGTCCCTTAATTTTCAATGAAGAATTCAAAGCACGAATAGTGGTTAAAAGTAAATTTTTTACAAATTTTTTGTGATAATTTAGTATTACTTTGGAGTTGATACTTTTATTGTCTCAGCGGTAACGATGGAAGAAATGATTTTTGTCAACGAGTAAAATTATTTTTAGATGTTGTGGACAACGAAATCACTAAATCACAAAACTAAGAAGTATTTTATAGGTTTCATTTTTTACAAATCGTTTTAAATCGTTAAACCATTAAAAATATATAAATTAAATTTTAATTCAGGACTTTCTTGCGTGCATGCATAAAGTTTACTTTTCAACTCATGATTATTATTTTTCCCACTAATGAATCAACGATTACCTTTTTGCATATCTGGTTGCTTATTTCGTTTGCAAATTCATGAAGATTGGGTCCGTTCACATACATGTTTGTGTAAATTGTACTAAAAAGGTAAATTCATGTACGAGACCATCAATTCATACATGTCTATACGCGTAATATATTTTAGAAAACCGTGAATCCATTTTATATTCTTTGATTTATTTATAAGTTTATGGCGATTATTGAATATTTCTTTATTTTTAACCTGGTTAAATAGATTTGGATATTCTATTATGATAATATATCATGTTGTTGTTCATGAAATAACACAACTTTATAATTAATATTCCAGAAGAATATTAATCGTAGATCTGTCTATTATAATTAATTTGTTGTTGTTCCTCAAGTAGCACAACATTATAATTAATATTTTTAAAAAATATTAATTACTCCTGAAGAGCATGAACTATAATTTTCAATATTTCAGAAAAATATTGACATATTTTTCTTGAAAAAGTATAATAGTAAATTACAACATGCTCCCGAAATGACACATATTTCGATTTTAAATTAGTGTTTATCCTTGAATGGAAAATACGTAACTTATGTCATGTTGATATCGACAACTTGATTAATTGTTGTGAGATATTTAATCATATTCTTCGATATTAATTGTATCTTATTTTATGGTGAAGTTACTCAAATAGTAAATATCACAAAGTTCAAAATGAATTGTCGATATATCTGTTTAGTTGATAGTGCAAATATGCACGCTATTTTTGTAGACAAAAAGTTTTTTTGAACTTAATATTAGTAGAAAATAATGTTAATATGATATCGAATGCATCAAATATCGTTGAATGCTCCAGAAGAGTTCGTATTATTTTACCCAATAATAAAAAATTATATATTGAAGATACACTTTATTCTAACAAATTCAGAAAAAAATTGCTTAGTTTTAAATATATTCCATGCAATGGATATCACATTGAGACGATACAAGAAAATAATATTGAATATCTTGATATAACTTCTTTTATATCTGGCCAAAAGCAGATTAAAGAAAAATTTCATACACTCTCATATGACATGGAGATATATGTGGATCAATACATCTACCATGTGGACCATTTCGTTATTTTATGGTAATCTACTAGATGATCACATATTTGCTTACTTTCCACTAAAAATATAAATTTTGTTAGATTATTTGTTCAAATCATAAAATGACGAGCGCAATTTTTCGATTACTCAATCAAAACTATTCGTCTTGACAATGTTGGTGAATTTAGATCGCAAGCATTCGATTATTATTTATGTCAATTGGGATTGTTATTGAACATTCGATTGCGCGTGTCCATACACAAAATTGTTTAGCAGAGTCATTTATTAAATGTTTACAATTTATTGTTATACCATTACTTATGAAAACAAAACTCCCAACTTCTGTTTGGAGTATTGCCATATTACATGCTGTGTCATTAATTCATATCAGACCAACTGTATATTATCAATATTCACATTTGCAATTGATATTTGGTCTGAACCTAATATTTCCCACATGCGGGTTTTTCTTTGGGCTGTTCAAGTCCATATTTCACCCATACAATGTACTAAAATGGATCATCAACAAAGACTTGAGATTTATGTGGGTTTTGATTCACCATCTATTATTACATATCTAGAATCTTTAGCGAGTAATTTATTAACTTCACGTTTTGCATATTATCATTTTGATAAAATGACTTTCCCAACTTTGGAAGAGAAAAAAACTATATTCTGATAAACAAGGTAAAATATATTAGAATGAAACAACTCTTTCTCACTTTGATCCCGCATCAATCAATGTGAGTAAGATGTTGAAAAATCATTCATTTGCAAAGATTTATAAATCAGTTACCAGATGTATTTGTTGATACAAGAAAAGTGACAACGTCATATATACCAACAGAAAATATTTCAACAAAAATTGATGTCAATGCAGGACAATTTGTTGTAACAAATGAATTTCAAATAGAAAAAATCATTCATTTGCAAAGAGTTACAAATCAATTACCAGATGTATTTGTTGACACAAGAAAAGTGACAAAGTCATATATACCAGCAGAACATATTTCAGCGAAAATTGATGTACATACAAGGCAATTTGTTGTAACAAATGAATCTCAAATACGCTAGAAGTGTGGTCGATCAGTTAGTTCAAAAGACTCTCTACCTTAAAAAGAAAAGTATAAGAGAAAAATCAATCAATGTACTAAAATGGATCATCAACAAAGACTTGGGATTTATGTGGGTTTTGATTCACCATCTATTATTAGGTATCTTGAACATTTAACGAGTGATTTATTTACTGCACGTTTAGCATATTATCATTTTGATGAAATGACTTTCCCAACTTTGGGAGGGAAAAAATTACATTATGATAAATAAGGTAAAATATATTGGAATGAAACAATTTTTTCTCACTTTGATTCCGCAGCAATCAATGTGAGCAAGATGTTGAAAAAATCATTCATTTGCAAAGAGTTATAAATCAATTACCGATGTATTTGTTGACACAGGAAAAGTGACAGTCATATATATCAGCAGAAAATATTTCAACAAAAATTGATGTTCCTACACGACAATTTATTGTAGCAAATGAATCTCAAATACGTTAGAAGCGTGGTCGACCAGTTGGTTCAAAAGACTCCGTACCTCGAAAAATAAAAGTACAAGAGAAAAATAATCAAAAACTTCAGCAAAAGTAACATTAGAAAAGATTGATCAATCAAATATTGAAAATATGATTTTTAAAGAACTACAAGTGTTCGAAAATAATGAGATTTCAATAAATTATATATTATCTTATAAATTATGGGAACGAAATAATATTGTTATGACAATATTTTTGTCTTTTAACATGATTCTTGATATTATGCAAAATGAGGATCCTGAATCACGGTCTGTTAAAGACTGTCAACATAGAAATGATTAGCCAAAGTGGAAAGAAATCATATAGGCGGAATTGAATTCCTTAAAGAAACAGAAAGTGTTTGGACCTGTAGTTCGAACACTTAAAAATGTAATCCATGTTGGATACAAATGTATTTTTGTATGAAAGAGAAATAAAAATAATGAAATTACTATTGGAATTGGTTTAAGGAAATAAAAAATTTGGTTAAGTATAACTTTGAACAAGTGACTCGATGTCAACTTTGAACAAATATTCGGACTTGGAGCCTGTTTGGTACAAATTCTCATTTTCTACAGTAAATCAATTCTCATTTTCAACCACACATTCTTCAATAAAATAATATTTTCCATCACATCAATACTTTGTTCTTCTTTTTCAACCACACATTTCCCATCATATCACTATTCAAAAATCAATTATTCCCCCAAAAATCCCTACCAAACACACTCTTGATTTGGTGGTCAAATTACAAATGCAAATAGATCAACTTGTTCTACTCGTCGAGTAGATCGTCGTAATATATTTGGAATCTTGAAATCAATTCCGAATGAATGAGAAATTGTGGTCGAAAGTTGGAAGGAAAATAAAGGAAAAACTGGCTAGAAAAGAATGTTACACCATAATGGAACTTATGAATTGAAATTGAAGCATGTTCCATTTCACCAATTATAGTACTATAAAAAATTTTGACACCCCCACACTTATTTTCTTACATACTCACACATATCATGATGATGAACAATACTCCACTAGCTCTAAGGTTTAGGTAAAGAATATTTTTCTGGTTTAAAACTTGTAACGTGGGTTTACAAAAGAAAAGACAATAAAACTCAAAGGGGCTCAACAAAAGGCAAAATTAATTGCATGGTAGGCTATTTGGCTAATGTAGCTAGTTTATGTAACAAAGATAACCTTAATCATGTTCGTGCATGCATGTGTCAATGCGATCTTGAAAAGAATTAAAGCAAGTTCCAGAGAAATAAAACCAGGAAGAATATCACACATGAAAGAAATAATGAGACTGCTATGGATATGTCAATCTAAATGCTCAAAATCTCATTGACTTTTTGTCTACAAAATTTAGTTACCACCTATTCAAAGAAAATAACTCAACGAATTAACTCTAAGTTGTAATATTATTCATTCAATCATGTTATGAGTTTTTCAAAAGCCTAATTAATTTTTGCAAATAGCATACACAACCAGAACAATCATTTAACCTCAACTCATCTTCTTGAAAAACCATGCAAAAATTTTCAATTTTTTTAAAATTTAAACTCAATCTAAATGTAACCTAAATCTAAATCTCCTCCCCCAACACTTAAAACTTACATTGTCCCCAATGTAAGGTACAATGCAAAGAAAAAGACAAAAATAATTAAAATATAAATGCAAAAAATAAAAATAAAAAGATAAAGGAACGAACTCTCCTTGGGTTACCTCCCAAGCATCGCATTTGTTTATTGTCTTTGACTAAACTCAATGTTTCTTTGTTTTGCTCGGGTCTATCATGGTTGGCTTCGATCTTCCTTGTGGTGCACCAAGTCCATTAGGAATGAGAAGAGGCAGTGTTCCTCTACCTCCATGGAATGTATACTTGTAGTGACTAAGGTGGGGTTTCAAATCCAGAATGGAAGTCTGCAAAATAAAAAGTAGAGGCCTCTCATTACAGACTGGTAATATAAAAAAAGAACCGTTACCTGACTTTGGAAAAGAATTATTTGCTGCCACAATCCTTTGTAACTCGGTGTTTAAGGCCAACTCCTCTTTTTCCTTCCCAAGATGCTCATAATTGTCAGTTTTCCATTCTTTTTTAGCATCAAATTCAAAAATATCATGGACTAATTGATCAATCACATCAATAAAATGAACATGATTATTATTACACTGATATTTCATGGAATCATAGATATTAAATTTTAGTATTATTATCATCAAATTCCATGGTCAATGTGCCATTATTAAAATCTATTTTAGTTTTGGATGTTCTTAAGAAAAGTCTTCCTAACAAGATAGGGTAGTATAATTACTATTACCCATGTCAAACACATAAAAATCAGCAGGAAAAACCAACTCATTAACTTTCACGAGAACATCATCAACTACTCCCTTAGGATAGGCATTAGATTTATCAGCTAGTTGAATTATCACACTAGTTTTATTTAAAGGTCCAAGTTTCAAGGAAGTGTATACAAAATATGACATGACATTAATAAATGCTCCTGAATCTAGCATGACCTTTTCAAACTTAGTGTCACCTATCATGTAAGGAATAGTGAACATACTTAGATCCGTGCACTTTAATGGAATTTTCTCTTAAATAATTACAAATGCATGTTCTCCAACTTTTACCCTTTCAATCCCCTTCAATTTTTGTTTCCTCTTACTTGTTCACAATCGTTTCAAAAATTTAGCATAACGAGGCACTTGTTTAATAATATCTAAAAGTGGAACATTTACCTCGCATTTACTAAAAATTTCATACATCTCATCATGATCTCGTTCATATTTTCTAGTTCCTACTAAAGTTTGAGGAAATGGGGTATTGGTTTATAATCAGAAAGAGGTAGAAACTTACGCTTAGTTACCTCAGTATCGTTGGGAGCGCTCTTTTCTGCCATGATATATTCCTCATTTTCTTCTTTCGATGATGTAGGGGTCACCTTCACTGGGGCTTCAACCTTCGTGTCACTCTTTAACATGATTGCACTTACATTTTCTTTTGGATTCACCACTGTTTGAGATGGCAATTTTCTCGAATTCTGTGACTCCAGCAGACCGATCGCGTTAGCCACTTAACCCATTTGATTCTCCAAACATTGAATGCTAGCCCTGGTCTCCTGTTGAAATTGAAAAGTGTTAATGGCAAGAGATTTAACAATATCTTCTACAAACATATTAGAGTTAGAAGTTTGGCCATGTTGTTGTCTATGAGGGTATGACTAATTATATTGCTGAAAATTCTGTCGATTTTAATTCATAGGTTGATTTACTTGTCGATTTCCATAGCTAAGATTGGATGATCCCTCCATTCTTGGTTGTACGTTTTTGAATATGGATCAAAATTCCTCTGTGAGATTGTCTAGGAAAGCTACTGGCTGCATTTACATGTTCAATGGATTCTTCTTGAAGTGTTGGGCACATATCAGTTGGATGGCCTACCAATGAACAAATTCCACATGCTTTCGCTGTTTGCATAGTACCTGCAGCCATTTGACGAACAAGAGTGGTTAAACTCACCAATTGTTGTTCAATGGATGAAACATTTACCTTGTTAACATGTTTAGATGGGGTGTCGAGTCTAGTGCCAAATTACTGAGAGTTAGCTGCCATATTTGCAATCAAGTTCTTTGCAACCTCGGGAGTTTTATCTACCAACGCTCCTCTACTTGCAGCATCAATCATACTCCTATATGTGGGTAGAAGGCCTTCATAAAAATATTGAATAATGAGCAGCTCACTGATTTGGTGATGGGGGCAACTTGTGGACAATTTCTTGAATCGCTCCCAATATTCATGTAATGACTCTCGTTGTCCTGCCTTATGTAACATATTTTCTTTCGGATGTAAGCTGCCCCTGAAGTTGGGAAATATTTCTCCAAAAATATTCTTCTCATCACATCTCATGTAGTAACGCTTCTAGAAGGTAGATAATAGAGCCAATCCTTTGCCGAATCTTTCAAAGAAAATGGGAAGACTCTTAGTTTGATTTGTTCTTCGGTGACTCCCGTGGGTTTCATACTTGTACAAATCACATAGAATTCCTTTAGATTCTTATGTGGATCCTCACCTGTAAGACCATGAAAAGTGGGTAAAATATGAATTAGCCCAAGTTTAAGCTCGAATGTAGTAGCAACATCTAAATTAGGAAAAGTTATGCATAGAGGTTGATGAATCAAATCAGGGGCTAGAAGCTCCTTTAAAATCCTATTTTCACCCATAATTTCTTCTCCTTCAACATCAAAATCACTTGCAAATAGAATGTTGGGATTGAGATTGCTTTCCTCAAGATTTTGTCGAATGTCACTCCTTAACCTACACAAGGTTCTTTCTAATTCTGGATTGTACTGCAAATCACATTGAGTAGAAGATCGAGTTGCAGGCATAAACAAATAGAATAAATTAAAAATTAAATTAAAAAGAAGTTAGAGTAGAAAAACAAATAAAATTCTATTCTAAAATTTATAAAAACAATAAATTACCTAAAAACCTATAAAATTATGATTTTTTTTAAAAAAAATAAAATAAATAAAATAAATACTTAAAGAAGTACAAAAATAAATTAGCATCACTCCCCGGTAACGACGCCAAAATTTGGTGTGTGCTGTCACAGACACCAAAAAGTAATACATTAACCTCTAGAACTAATGTTGTAGTGAAAGTAAGGGTCGATCCCATGAAGAGTATGTAATTCAATATTTTATGCTTCGTACAATAATTGAGGTTTTTTTGTATGCAAACAATTGTAAATAACGCAATCAATAACAATGAAAATTAAATTAACGAAAACAATCAAAAGACTAATATTGGTCTAAGTCTACATCCACCTTCGGAAATCCACGATTGATCATAGATGCAATGATAATTCAATTCATATTTAGAATATTCATCGTTAGAATTGATTCATATTTCTTTGTAATTTTAGTTAGTTAGAAACCAACGTTATAATTAACCATAATTACTAAATAACCCCAGACCAGCTCTCAACATTTAATTTAATAACATTTTTACACAATAAAGAAATCGATGAACTAGATAACACAAACACCAGCGGTTACATTCAATCTATTTAAACATTCTTCTTAAGATTCAATAACATCTATCGCAAAATAATCATCAAATCCTAGTGCTTCACAAGTTAAAGGGATCAAACAATTACGGATTTGATGTTTAACTTAACGGTAGATTGTTACAATCAATGAACTACCGGGCCTTCTAGCAATTAAATGCAACAAATCTTAGAAATAAATGCAGAAAAACTTTCAATACGCAAAATATACACTAAACAATAAAAAAATATTTAGATCTCACAATATGTGGTTCCGAGACTTCCGTTTCCTTCAACCAAGTGTAAAAGTTTAGTTATAATTTATGAATCTAAGAGAGAAATAATGAAGAATAGAGTTTGGAGGCCTTATGTACGTTCTGGTTCTGTTTTAGGGTTTTAAAATATGTATTTATAGTTATTTTCATAAGTAGTTGACTTAAATTTAGAAACCAAAATTGGCGTCCCGATTTGGCCGGGGCGGGCACCAAGTAGAATATGAGGTGGCCGCTCAGACATAAATATTGGCTTCTGTTAATGAAGTCTAGGTGCCCGACCAACGTAACTAAGTGGACTGCAGTAATTTGATCATATCGTCCTCTCCCAATATCTGATTGAGTTGATTCAAGGTGCGTTGAAAAGTTAACTCAAAGGGCTACAAATTTGCTTCAATATCATTTTCTAACTCTATCATTTACCATGTCAAAAATGGGTTTCAAATTGAGACTAAAAATTCGATGCATAATCTTTTCGGCCAGGAGTTGATATGTGATAATACTTTGATTGTACTGCATCTCTTTGACTTTTTTCTTCATCCAATTGACCTCTAACACTCTCAAATCTTCATTGTGAGATTCTACATAACTTTTGAGTGTTTGCATTTCAGTCCCCAAACTTCGTTTTCTTTCCTTTTAGCCATTGTTCGCTTTTTTCTTCCAAATTACGTCATATCCATAAAATTGTCACCTAAATCAAAATATAAACATAATGAATACATTTTGACACTAATTAATCATACAAGCACATAAAATAAGGATGAAAAAATATGCATTCTGCATTTCTATGAAGCCTAATCTGATTTACAACCTTCAACAACCTATCTGTAAAATCTTTTACCACCTCAGTTTCTTTCATTTTCGAGGTCTCAAACTCTCTTCTCAAGTTGAGCACTTACATCTGTCTAGTTCTCTCATTTCCTTGGAATTCATCCTTGAGTCTATCCCAGACTTGTTTTACTATTTCACAAGTTATTATCCTTGTGAAAATAGTATCTGAAATAGCAGACTGAATGCAGGAGAGAGTCTTGAACTTCTTGACAACATCTTCGCTGTATTGTTTGATTTGAGCAACTGTGGGGTTACCTCTCAATGGTGGAGGTTCAATGCCTATCTCTGTTATCTCCCAAAGGTCATATTCCTTGAGATATGTCTTCATCTTTGCAGCCTACAAGTTGTAATTTTCTCCATTAAAGGTTGAGGGTAGAGGTGCTGAAAAACTAGTTGATGCCATCTTATTTTCTGTCAACTCTGTTTTCTCTGCTGATGGTTTTCCTTTTTTTTTTTTACTTCAGTTCTTCTTCCTACTTTTTACGGTCCCTTTCTAAGAACTAGGAAGCTCTAATCTCATGAGAGAATATAAACAAAGCAAAGAGAAAGGAAAGTGAACAAAGAAAATGGTAAAAACAGATCAGTGTTGCTAGCTATCTTCATTGATATATATATATATATATATATATATATATATATATATATATATATAAACTTTACAAAGTAATTTAAGTACAAAAAGTCTTCCATACTTCACCTACTACAAGACATTACATTTGACAGCTTTATCACCATACCATACATAGTGCATAATTCAAAAATATGCCACCAAACGTGTACTGGTAAATCAGGGAATGATGATTACAAAAGGCATAGTGGATTGACAACAAAAATGTCATGCTACACTTAATAGTATTCAAATTTTGAGTTTTATTCACTAATCTTTTCTTTCTTTCATTCTTTTTTTGGGTAGCTCATTAAATCCTAAAATGTTCTTATGTTGTTTACTTGTTTAAGTGATCTATCTAAATTAATCAAGTTTTTATGTTAACAGATTAATTTTCCAACAGTTCCATTTTTAAGTGATCTGTTTACTTGTAAATCCTAAGATATCAACCAAAAACAGGTTTCAAATTTAGTTTTTGGTGTATTTAACATGTTTTTATAACCTCTTTAAAGGATATTATTGTCCTGCAGCTTTGATAGATCCAGAAAAACAAGTTGAAGAAATTGAGATAAGTGATAAGAGTGTATTTTGCACGTTTATATCAGTTCTTAAACTTGGATATTCGTCGTTTTATGCGTGAAACATAGCTTAATTTATTATAAATTGTGTTTGCAGGTCATGATTGGCAAATGCGGTGAAAATGGAAGAAAAATAGAGAAAAAGGACCAAAATGAAGAAAAATCAAAGTTCAAGGACTTAATTGCAAATACTCAAAAGATGACTAATAGAAAGAATTGAAGACACAAAGATGAGAAGATTCAATTGAGTAATTGATAATGCGTTGGAATGAAGAAACCGGGAAAAAGAGGCATGAAACGGAGAGAACAAAGTCGGAGGACTAAAATGCCACATTTTGAAAAAGGTTAACACTATGCGGTCGCATAGTGTTAAAAGCTTGCGGTCGCATGCAAGCATCCAGAGAATTTCAGAGAGCTACATGATTGTTCTATGCGACCGCATAGAATCCTTCTATGCGGTCGCATAGAAGGAAAATCGGGAGAAATTCTGGGTTTCCTTATCTGGTTCGAACTCCTTTGGAAAGAATATCTAGGACTCCTATATAATACGAGGGACGTTCAGAATTAGGGTTACGCCTTCCTAGAGAGAAAAAACAACAGTTTGAGCAAGATCGAAGGCTAGAACAAGGGTTTTTACATCAAGATTCAAGATTCAAGATCTAAAATTCCAATTTTTGGTGATGTTTTCATTCTATCATTTTTATTATTGCTTTAATTTCATTATGCTAGGCTAGACTTCTCATGTACTAGGTGAACGATGAACCTCACATTGTGAACTCTTTAATTCTATTTTGCAATTTGATATTCAAACACTTTGATGATTTTGAATGATTTACATACGCTTATTGTCTCCGTGATTATAGTCGACGATAATTGTGTGAGTTTAGGTGATTTATTTCATGCATTCGAAAGAAGGGAAATAAATTCAACAAGGTGTAAATCGTCGTTTTGTTCATAAAGGATAGAAATATACCGATATGCATTACGTGAATCTCTAAATGTTTACAAAACTTCATGCATTCTTATATATTGCATTTGTCATAGAAATATAGTCAAATGGTATACTAGGATAGGTTCAATTCTACTCGAAAGAGATTGTTGGATAGGTTAGAGACATTGATTCTTCAAACGATTCATTGTGTTGTTAAATTGTGAAATAGGGGTTAAGAGTAAATTTTGTTTGGTGATTCGGGATCCTAGTACGCTTTTCATACATTGATTTCTCAAAACTTTTACAGTCAAACATAACTTTTGCATTTGATTCACAATTTTAGTTTAATTTATAGATTAGTCATAGTTTCATCATAAAGTCACAAAAAATAATCATATTGAGTTAATAGATTCGGTTAAGGTCACAATAATAGAATTCAAGTTAAATCAATCCTCGTGGGAACGATACTCGAAATCTTAGGATTTCCACTTTATTACTTGTCAACGAACCGTACACTTGCGGTGATTTTATTCGAAACATATTTTCGTGAACAAGTTTTTGGCGCCGTTGCCGGGGATTGAGTATTAATTTGATTTTTGTTATCTAGACACTAATTCGAACTTGCTTTATTTAGTTTTATTTTTCGTTCAATTACTTAGGCTAAGCTAAGTGCTACTACTGTTTTTGCCTTTTCAGGTATTGCATGCGAAGATCAATCAGCTGTGGTTTATTTCCAGTTGATCTAGAAATTGAACGAACCTTTCATCGCAGACAGAGAGGAGCAAGAGTAGCACATCAGGTCAATCAAGGACAAATTGGAATGGCTGATCAACAAGTGGAACCGAGGATGGGTCCTGCAGCACCAGCCAATGCTGAAGCTCAGGATGATGGGAATACTATACTTGGGGATTTCCTAGCACCGTATGTTGTTCAAAGCCAATCCAGCATAGTTTACCCAACATTCGGACAGCCGAACTTCCAACTGAAGACAAACATCATTCAACTCTTTCAGAATGGACATCAATTTTACGGAACAGCCAACGAAAATCCACATACACATATATCCCGTTTCTTGGATATGTGTCAACACTTCAAATACCCTGGGATATCAGAAGATGCAATCAAACTAAGGCTGTTTCCGCTAACTCTTCGGGATAAAGCAATTGAGTGGCTCGATTCACTCCCGGTGGCGAGCATAACTACTTGGAATGACTTGGCTCAGAAATTCTGCACCAAATACTTCTCACCGGCTAAAGTGGCGAGATTGAGGCACGACATATCGCTTTCGCCAACATGAGATCGAATCACTTGATGAAGCGTGGAGCAGTTCAAGGGCATGTTAAGAAAGTGTCCTCAACATGGATATGACAAGAAAGAACAAATCGATACTTCTATTGGGGATGACACCAACTTTCGAAGCATGGTAGATTCGTCATCAAATGGTTCCTTAACCACCAGGTCGGTTTGAAGGAGCTTGGGAGTTGTTTGAGAGAATGGCTAATACCTCGGCCATGTGGTCTACGATAGAGTAGGTGCAAAGAAAGCAAGTTGGAGTTTATGAGGTAGACACCTATTCGGCATTATCCGCAAAGATTGACTCCTTGTTTCACAAGATAGAAGGTATAACACAGACCGTGAATTAAGACAAGTGAAGAAGCCCGGTTGTGAAGAATGTGGAGCGAGCATGGTACCGTGAATGTCCCATTGTTGCACAACGGATGGAACAGGTGGATTTCGCTCAATGGGGTCAGCAAAACAATCCTCACTCTGAGACATACAATCCGGGATGGAGAAATCACCCAAATTTCTCTTGGGGTGGTAATCAGAATCACAATCAGAATCAAACTCGGACTCAGGGGCAGTTTCAGCAGGAGAGGAAACCTCAGTTGGAAGATATGTTCGCGAAACTCATGGAGAAAACAGATAAATACATGGAAACCACAAATCAATTCATGAGAAAGACTGAAACAAACTTCCAGAATCAGGGTGCAGTTATTAAGAATCTAGAGACTCAAATGGGACAACTAGCTCTTTCTATGACAGGAAGAGTACCTGGTGCTTTACCGAGCAATACAGAAGTGAATCCTAGGGAGCACGCTGTGCCATTACTACAAGAAGTGGAGTTCAATAACACCGAGATACATGTGAAAGGCCAGGAGTAAACCAAGAGATAGTGGCTCCACCGGAGAAGGAGATCGTAGAAGAGACTCGATAGCACCGAGCGAACACTGAAGGAGAAACCAAAGAAGCTACGACAATTGCCGATAACTCGGTGAAATCCCATGAACCATCCACCCATTCCATTTCCACAACGATTGAGGAAGCCACGAATGGAGCAGCAATACAAGAAGTTCCTTGAAGTGTTCAGAAAGCTCCATATAAACATTCCATTAGCTGATGCACTCTTCCAAATACCGAGCTACGCGAAGTTCTTGAAGGATATTTTATCAAACAAACGCAAGTTGGAAGATCATGAGACTGTAATGTTGACTGAAGAAGTCAGTGCCAGAATTCAGAACAAGCTTCCACCAAAGCTGAAAGATCCAGGGAGTTTTACTGTGCCTTGTACCATTGGTGAAATTTACTTTGATAAAGCATTATGTGATCTTGGTGCTAGTATTAATTTAATGCCCTTATCTGTTTTCAGGAAACTTGGATTAGGAGAGGCTAAGGCAACCACAGTTACACTGCAACTGGCTGACAGGTCATTAACACACCCAAGAGGAATCATAGAGGATGTGCTCATCAAGGTGGAAAAATTCATATTTCCTGCTGATTTCCTCATTTTGGATATGGAGGAAGACAAAGACGTTCCACTAATTCTAGGCAGACCATTTTTGGCCACCTTTGGAAGGAGTAACGATTGATGTTCATAGGGGGCAGCTGATTTTGAGATTGGGTGACGAGCAGGTATCCTTCGATGTTTTCAAGGCCATAAAGTTTCCCTCAGAGGCAGATAGTTGTTTTAAAATCGATGTCATTGATAAGGTGGTGAATGATACTTTTCTACTTCAACATCATTCGGATGCATATGAGGCGTGCATTGCTCATTCTCAGTCAATCAATTCTGATTCACTTGAGATTGAAACTTGCGCACGGTTTATGGAGACCAACCCACCATATTTTCGAAAACAGCACTTCCCAAAATTTGAAGAACTTGGAACAGAGAGCAAGAAGCATATACCCTCGATTCAGCAGCCGCCTAAATTGGAACTAAAGCAGCTACCACCACACCTCAGATATGCTTATCTTGGAGAGTCATGTACTCTTCCAGTGATTGTATCTAACTCAATCAGTGAGGTGGAGGAAGAAAAACTACTTCGGGTACTCAGAGAACACAAAACAGCTATAGGATGGACTATTGCAGATATTAAAGGGATCAGCCCTTCGTTGTGTATGCATAAGATCCTCATGGAGGAGAATTTTCGTCCCAGTGTGGAGAGTCAGCGGAGGTTGAATCCAAATATGAAGGAAGTGGTTCGGGCTGAAGTATTGAAGCTTTTGGATGCGGGAATCATATATCCCATTTCTGATAGTGCGTGGATCAGCCCAGTTCAAGTAGTGCCGAAAAAGGGGGGAATCACAGTTGTACCTAATGAGAAGAATGAGCTTATTCCTACCAGAACAGTTACAGGTTGGAGGGTCTGTATTGACTATCGCAAACTCAATACAGCTACTAGGAAGGATCATTTTCCTCTCCCCTTCATTGATCAAATGTTGGAGAGGTTGGCAGGTCATTCACATTACTGCTTTTTGGATGGATACTCCGGTTACAATCAGATTCCAGTAGCACCAGAGGACCAGGAGAAGACCACATTCACGTGTCCTTATGGTACTTTTGCTTACCGTAGGATGCCTTTTGGTTTATGTAATGTCTGTACCACGTTTCAAATGATGCATGATGGCTATATTTTCCGATATGGTTGAGAGATTCATAGAGATCTTCATGGATGATTTTTCTGTGTTTGGATCTTCATTTGATGAGTGTTTGAAACATCTGAACTTGGTTTTGGAAAGATGTAGGGAAACGAATCTGGTCTTGAATTGGGAGAAATGTCACTTCATGGTGCAGGAAGGCATAGTTTTGGGACATCGAGTTTCAGCAAAAGGAATAGAAGTGGATAGGGCAAAAATTCAAGTCATTGAGAAATTACCACCACCTACTTCTGTAAAGGGTGTTCGCAGTTTTCTAGGTCATGCCGGTTTTTACAGAAGATTCATCAAGGACTTCTCGAAGATAACTAAGCCACTGTGCAACTTACTGATGAAGGATAACCCCTTTGACTTCGATGATGGGTGTCTAACAGCTTTTCTCACTCTCAAAGAAAAGCTCATCTCAGCTCCAGTAGTAGTTGCACCGGATTGGGAGCTACCGTTTGAATTGATGTGTGATGCCAGTGACTATGCAGTTGGAGTAGTTTTGGGGCAGCGAAGAAACAAAATTTTCCATGTGATCTACTACGCCAGCAAGACTTTGAATGATGCACAACTGAATTATGCAACCACCGAGAAGGAGTTATTGGCAGTCGTGTATGCATTTGATAAGTTTCGCCCTTACTTGGTTGGGTCAAGAGTAGTGGTTTACACTGATCATGCTGCATTGAAGTACCTAATGACAAAGAAGGATGCCAAACCAAGATTAATTCGTTGGGTGTTATTGTTGCAGGAGTTTGACATTGAGATCAGAGACAAAAAGGGTAGTGAGAACGTTGTAGCAGATCATCTATCTCGACTAGAACTTGGCCAACCAGATGAGTCAGTGGAGATAAATGAGGTTTTTCCTGATGAACAAATTCTCAGTGTGGAGACTGCACCTTGGTATGCTGATATTGTCAACTACTTGGCAAAATCCATTCCTCCACCAGAATATTCTAATCACCAGAGGAAGAAGTTCTATGCAGATTTGAAATACTACTTTTGGGAAGATCTCATTCTCTATAGGCGTGGTGCAGATCAGATTATTCGAAGATGTGTGCCTGAAGAAGAAGTACATCAAATTCTGGAGCATTGCCATTCATCAGCATATGCAGGACATTTTGGAGCCTCCAAGACGGCAGCTAAGGTCTTACAGTCAGGATTTTATTGGCCTACATTGTTTAGAGACGCCTTTGTATTCGTGAAGAGATGTGATCGGTGTCAACGCACAGGGAATATCTCGAGAAAGAATGAAATGCCCTTAACAAGTATCCTAGAAGTAGAACTATTTGACGTTTGGGGGATTGACTTCATGGGACCATTTCCACCGTCATTCTCAAATCAATATATACTTGTTGCTGTTGACTATGTCTCCAAATGGGTGGAAGCAGTAGCATTACCTACTAACGATGCAAAAGTGGTGATTGGATTTCTAAAGAAGCACATTTTCACTCGTTATGGCACACCGAGAGCTATCATCAGTGACGGGGGGAAACACTTTTGTAATCGCCAGTTTGAGCAGTTGTTGAGTAAGTATGGAGTTAAACATCGCATAGCAACCCCATATCATCCTCAAACCAGCGGGCAAGTTGAAATATCTAACAGAGAGTTGAAAAGAATACTTGAAGTCACGGTGAATTCATCAAGGAAAGACTGGTCCAAGAAATTGGACGATGCATTATGGGCTTACAGAACAGCTTTCAAAACACCTATTGGCATGTCACCATACCGTCTTGTGTTTGGAAAAGCATGTCACTTGCCAGTTGAGTTGGAACATCGGGCTTATTGGGCGCTTCGCAGGTTGAATATGGATTTGCAAGCAGCTGGTGAGCAGCGGTTACTTCAGTTGAATGAAATGGATGAATTTCGCCAGGAAGCTTATGAGAATGCAAAAATATACAAGGAGCGCACCAAGAAATTTCATGACCTGCATATTCAGAGAAGAGAGTTCATTGTGGGGCAGCAGGTTCTGTTATTCAATTCTCGCTTAAAGCTTTTTCCAGGGAAATTGAGGTCAAGGTGGTCTGGCCCATATACTATCACACAGGTGTTCCCACATGGAGCTGTTGAAATCACACACGAGAGCAAAGGGACATTCAAAGTCAACGGGCAACGCTTAAAGCACTATTGGAGCGGGGACTTCTCGAAAGACAAATCCACCGTTCATCTTCAGCTGCTGGAATGATCTCCATACGGTACAGTCGAGCTATCGACTATAACCTAGCGCTGGATGGGAGGCAACCCATCATTTCTACCCTTTTATTTATTTTGTTTTCTGTTTTTTTTCTTTTTTATATATTTATTTTATTTTAGTAGTTTTTCATATTTTTATTTTTAATTTTTTATTTTTATGCATTATCATTTCGTTCACTTAAAATAATTCCTCTTAGTTCAAATTGTGGTACACATGTCTTTCGCGGGGATGGAATCATTTTTTGGGTGTTTGAGACTCAAATTCACACATATCTAGGCTAAATGACCATTTTTTGAGTTTTTAGGATCAACATGTGTTTTCTTGGTTGATAATGATTTTGGATGTGTTATCATTATTTATCAATACCTCGGGAAATGCGAAATGTAGATTGATGAATTGTGGGTAATATTAGATGCATTGGGGGACCCGTTGCATTAAAATTGAAGTATTGAGGTCAACATGTGTTTTTGTATTCCAACATGTTGTTTCAAACCGAGTTTTGCATCAATGCACATGTCAATGTTAGAAACTGGTTTAAATAGGTTGTAAACACTTTGGAATGTAATTTTGGCATTGTCAGATGAAAAGAGGCTTTTGGTGAAAAAAAAAAAAAAAAAAAAAATGGCGAGTTAATGCTTTCTGGTGGTCTATGCGACCGCATAGACCACCCATTCATGCGGTCGCAAGAATGCGTTCAGGGCCTGAACTGGCCCTGAACCAAGACTCTATGCGACCGCATAGAGTCCTCTTATGCGGTCGCATAGGGTCTCCAAGCTGCGAAAGGGCAGCTTTTAAAACTCCCTCACCCTTTCACTTTCTTCATTTCCCTTTCCCCCCATTCACCCACGACATCAACATTCCCCTTCCCCTCACTCCCACCCCGCACGACACACACACACGACACACACACTTCACCCATTTCTTCACTTCCCCAAACCGTGTTTCACATTGCAAGCCAAGGTAAGTTTTCCTCCTCATACCCTATATTGTTCTTCTTCATGTTTTCTTGGATTTCATCTTTGTTAAGGAGTTGGGGAATTAGGTAGATTGATGGTTTTTAATTGGTTTGTGTTGCTAAATTTGGGATTTTTACTCTTACCATGGACTAAGGCATCTCTATCACATATTAGTGCACACTACATGTTCGATGAAATACCCACGTGACCATTCTTGTGAAATCCTGTGAAACCTCACCTCATTTCCTATTTGAACATAGTTCATATGCTTTCCTGCATGCATTCTACATTTGAACTCAGTTACATATGCATGTGAATTCATCCAAGGTCACATCACCACACTCCGGCATCATCACGGCACCTCACGTCACCCTTTTCGTCCGACAGTTTCCCCAGCCATTTGACCTCCGTTTAGCACCGATTTTGGATATGTTCTAGTGGGGGTTACCTACTTTCTTATGCCCGGATGTTGCTCGGACAAACTTCAAGCTTTCATGCCGGTGTCACGGGACGAAGTTGCCCTGTCGATCACATTTCAACCTATTTCATTTGCACCTGTTCGATCCATTTTGATGCACAATGCACGTGCTACCATATATGTTTACCTCTTATGTTTTTCATTCTCTACTTTTGCCTTACTCATTTCCTGATTTTGTGTTCCAGGATGCCACCAAAACGTACTTCCAAAGGCAAGGAAAAGGCAGCAAGTACTTCGGGCACCGCTCGCACTAGGGTACCTGACGGGGGGATTCGTCGGTTCCTCACGCCAGAGATTCGCACGAGATATTCTGATATTGTCAGCCATTGGGCTCTGCTGCCTGAACGGCCTGTTAAGCTGACCGATTTCCCCGGGTTTGAGTTAACTACCTTGGTTCAGCATTGTGGTTGGGAAAACGTTGTTGATCGGCCACACCCCGTCTATGAGGGCTTGGTCCGGGAATTTTATGCTAATTTCAATTTGGACATCGACACTCCCGGTGCAGAGCATCTGCATCAGACTTGGGTAAGAGATCGTTGGATCATGTTCACCCCGGAGGTCATCCAGGACTTCTATGGACTCACTTGGGCAGACATCACTCCTATTCCTGGTGATTTCCATTGGGAAACTGTTGCTGAGGTTCTTCTGGGCCGTGCGAATGCATGGCCATTACCTGACCCCATATGGAAGCAAATTGAGCTTACTCCATCAATTGGCATTCTATGGCTATTTCTTTGCCACAATGTGGAGCCCACCACTCATCGTACCACTTTCACGGATCCCACAGCGGGTCTGCTCTATCATTTAGTGCGGGGGCACAAAATTAACTTAGCTACATTCATCTACGATCAGATTCACTCTCACGGGATCTCTGCTGATCGCCATCGATCCCTCATTTTCCCGAGCCTCATCAGTGGTATTTGTCAACAGGCCGGTGTCACAATCCCGTCAGGGGAGCTTCCCGAGCGAGCCAGCCCTTTCATTAAGTTGACCACCTTGGAATCCCAAGATCGTGCTCGGGCTAAACATAGAGCAGCCCAGGAACGAGCTCTCCATAGACAGCAGCCGGCTGCCCATGATCAGGATGCTGACATGCAGGAGGCAATGCCACCCCAGGCACCATTAGAGATCGACACGCAGCTGCTTCGGCAGATGTTTGCAACGATGACTGCTTCCGGCAGGGACATCGAGGGGCTTGCATACCGTGGGTGCGGTGAGTACCACTTTGGGGACCATTCGAGATGATGTGATCACGGCCAGGACCCTCGCTGGAGCTGCCAGTCGGGAAACTTTGGCTACCAGACGCGAGGTTGAGGTTATGAATGGGCGGCTGAACCACTATGTGGGCCGCGTTGATGGTATTCAGTTGCGCAGTAATGAATCCTGGGATCGTTTGGGTGCTATCGAGACTCATGTTAGGGAGTTGCGCACTGAGCTGACCAGCCAGTCAGAGCTCATGAGACAGATACTTGACCGCCTACCTCCTCCTGCCGCTGGCGACACTTCTGCACAATTTTTTCCACCTCCATCACCGCACTGATTAGGGGAGCACTCTGAATTCCACTTTCTTTCTTTGTGTGCATTCATATCTGGATTTCTGCATTTATTTTCATTTGTTTGTATGTTTGTTCATCTTCTTCCCACATTGAGGACACTGTGTCTTTTAAGTCTGGGGGTGGAGTCTATTATTTCCTGCATTTTCGTTGTTGTCTATGGTTTTCTGCATTTTGTTTGATTGTGTGATAAAAAAAAAAATTTCCCATTTTACGCAATTCTGTGTGCTTGTGTGGGTTCGACAATTCTGCCTGCTGTGATGAAAACATGGGACAATGTATGAACCATGACTGGTGAAAATTGTGCTTCGTTGAATTAGTCAACATATGTTCATGAGAAACTTGATTTACTCTGCACACGATACTCATGCTTATGGAATCAGTTGATGATAAGACTCATGATTTAGAAATAGGTGAACATAATGCTTAAACCCAGCAAACCTCTTATGTGCTACACCGTACCAAATGTTAGAATGGTTTAAATGTCATTAAACTTTTACAAGAGAGCACTAAGATGAGTAGGGGTTCCGTGCTTGCTAAGTTGTGTGGATTTTCTGGAGACCAATGAGACGAACACAAGGTGAAAAGTTCCAAGTTAGGGATTAGTTTTGGAGACTGGATGACTAAAAAGAATAGGGGCATTGCACTGATAATCGAATCAATAAAGACACCTGTTCGAGCCTATATAACTCGAGTGATTAAGTCTGAAAGGGTTTAAAACCTGGTGCCCTATGGTCATCTGACTTGGGAGTCATCGGCCTAAAGCTCGTTACAGGGGTTATATAGAAAGCAAATGAAAGGCGTCACGATGAAAAAAAAAAAAAAAAAAAATTCCTATAACACATGTACACATGCACAGAGGAATCATTGATCAGCCCAAGCATCCAGTTGATGAAACTATATCTCTGATACGGACCAAATAACTGAGTTTAGCCTCAAAGGTTGAAGGAATAAAATATGGGAGAACCTCTACTCTTTAAAGTGTGAACTTGTGACAGTGTGATACATCTGAACTAAGAGAGGGAGAGGAATAACGATAGATGAGTTCAACCTAGGAATTACCCCAGGGATACTTGAGTGAAAAGAATAAGTTTGGGGGAAGAGTGTTCCTTTCGAGCGAGGAAAGCGAAAATGGACCACTGGGTTCGGATATGAGTCAATCATGATGCTAATATGTGGGTATGAGTTTACACACACACATCGAGTTTTTCATGTAACATGTGGAGGTTGATATGATTTTGCACGGTTGTAACTGTTCATGTGTTCTATACTAAGTTCTGATCCTGAGATATGGCAAATTGTTGAACCATGTTTCACTGGAAATAAGTTATACAGTTTGAGGACAAACAGTGATTCAAGTTTGGGGGAGTTGATAAGAGTGTATTTTGCACGTTTATATCAGTTCTTAAACTTGGATATTCGTCGTTTTATGCGTGAAACATAGCTTAATTTATTACAAATTGTGTTTGCAGGTCATGATTGGCAAATGCGGTGAAAATGGAAGAAAAATAGAGAAAAAGGACCAAAATGAAGAAAAATCAAAGTTCAAGGACTTAATTGCAAATACTCAAAAGATGACTAATAGAAAGAATTGAAGACACAAAGATGAGAAGATTCAATTGAGTAATTGATAATGCGTTGGAATGAAGAAACCGGGAAAAAGAGGCATGAAACGGAGAGAACAAAGTCGGAGGACTAAAATGCCACATTTTGGAAAAGGTTAACACTATGCGGTCGCATAGTGTTAATAGCTTGCGGTCGCATGCAAGCATCCAGAGAATTTCAGAGAGCCACATGATTGTTCTATGCGACCGCATAGAATCCTTCTATGCGGTCGCATAGAAGGAAAATCGGGAGAAATTCTGGGTTTCCTTATCTGGTTCGAACTCCTTTGGAAAGAATATCTAGGACTCCTATATAATACGAGGGACGTTCAGAATTAGGGTTACACCTTCAGAGAGAGAAAAAACAACAGTTGGAGCAAGATCGAAGGCTGGAACAAGGGTTTTTACATCAAGATTCAAGATTCAAGATCCAAAATTCCAATTTTTGGTGATGTTTTCATTCTATCATTTTTATTATTGCTTTAATTTCATTATGCTAGGCTAGACTTCTCATGTACTAGGTGAACGATGAACCTCACATTGTGAACTCTTTAATTCTATTTTGCAATTTGATATTCAAACACTTTGATGATTTTGAATGATTTACATACGCTTATTGTCTCCGTGATTATAGTCGACGATAATTGTGTGAGTTTAGGTGATTTATTTCATGCATTCGAAAGAAGGGAAATAAATTCAACAAGGTGTAAATCGTCGTTTTGTTCATAAAGGATAGAAATATACCGATATGCATTACGTGAATCTCTAAATGTTTACAAAACTTCATGCATTCTTATATATTGCATTTGTCATAGAAATATAGTCAAATGGTATACTAGGATAGGTTCAATTCTACTCGAAAGAGATTGTTGGATAGGTTAGAGACATTGATTCTTCAAACGATTCATTGTGTTGTTAAATTGTGAAATAGGGGTTAAGAGTAAATTTTGTTTGGTGATTCGGGATCCTAGTACGCTTTTCATACATTGATTTCTCAAAACTTTTACAGTCAAACATAACTTTTGCATTTGATTCACAATTTTAGTTTAATTTATAGATTAGTCATAGTTTCATCATAAAGTCACAAAAAATAATCATATTGAGTTAATAGATTCGGTTAAGGTCACAATAATAGAATTCAAGTTAAATCAATTCTCGTGGGAACGATACTCGAAATCTTAGGATTTCCACTTTATTACTTGTCAACGAACCGTACACTTGCGGTGATTTTATTTCGAAACATATTTTCGTGAACAATAAGCTATCTACGGAAATTCAGAGGCGATTGAGAATTATTTTGAGTTG
Organism: Fraxinus americana; assembly: GCA_035079005.1. Lineage (NCBI taxonomy): Eukaryota > Viridiplantae > Streptophyta > Magnoliopsida > Lamiales > Oleaceae > Fraxinus > Fraxinus americana. Next base: position 12,211,260 of record CM068706.1, on the reverse strand, counting down.
AAGAAATGATGCTAGTTTGAAGTAAATAATGTATTAGAAAGACCAAAAAGGGTGGTGCGCTTTGTAAACTTGAACTGAAATCATGATTTACATTTGTTTAATGTCTTCCAAACATAATTACTTGTGCATGTTGCTTTGTTCAATTCTTACATGAATAGTTTTTTTGTACAAAGTTCAAACCGACCAACCCAATCAAACCAAAACTTGATTGGGTTGGGTTGAAACATATAAATGGGTTGGGGTTAATTTTAGATCAAACCGACCATGTGGGTTGGGTTTGAGTTGAGTCAAAAATCGACCACACCTGATCCAACCCACGCCCACCCCTATATATGACCGTCGTCCAGTATAAATCAAGACCATCATACTCATTCATTTCTTGAAAATAGTCCAAGTATTCAGTGACAATTGCTTCTCCAACCCCTTCAGCTTGTTGATTTAGGCTAGTAATCTCAGCATTCAGCTTCTCCACTTCAAATATCAGCTCTTCTTTTTTTTTTATTGGGCACCTCCAAAGCAGACGAAGCTATCTTCGACAGATTATCAAAATTCTTAACTTCGTCAAATTCAGAACCTCAAACTTGGAGAGGAGTATTTCCTTCTTCAAATTTTCATTTTCAGAACTTAGGAATGCCACATACGATTCAGCCTTGATCTTTTTTAACTTAGCTACTTCAATAACTTCATCTACTTTGGAGGCTTCTACTTTCAGCTTCTTCATCTATGTCTCTACTAGGGATGGCAATTCGAACTGTGAAAACCGAAAACCGCGGTTAACCGAACCGAATGGGGCGAAAAAAACCGAACCGATGGTGCAATGGGGCGGTTATGGTTTTGATTTTAATGAACCGCTTCATTTAGGGGCGGGTATGGTATTTAGCTATGGTGCACCGAACCGAACCGATTACCCGTTAAAAAAAAAAAATTGGACAATTGGGCTTTCCATTTTTATTTCTCAAAATTAATTGGGCAATTTTTTTTTGGCTTCCCAAAATTCTGGTCCAATTAATATTAGCTAAACTTTAACCCAATAACCCAGGCTCCAGTAGCCCAATTCAATGTCAATGTACCCTACACGTAATTAAAAGAGAAAAGTTCATAGATCAGGTATTAACTTTGACACTTGCAAAAATCAGGTGCTAAAGTTTTAAAATTGCAAAAATCAGGTTTTTACTTTTTAATAATTAATTAAATATTTAATTGTGCAATTTGGTCACAGATATCTTATTAATTAGTTAAAAATAATTTTAGGTCACAGCTTATCAAAAAATTTATAGGTCACAATTTTTTATCGGTCACAGATTATTTCGATATCAGAAATCTAAAATTGATGATAAATAAATGTGTATGCCCAAGACTGCCTAAATTGATGCTAAGTATAAATAATGTTATGTCCGTATTTGTTAGGATTTAAAATCTAATTTTAATTTAAGTTAAAGTTAACAATTAATTTTAATCAAATATTTTATGGATCCCACAACTTTTCAACCACTCATTTCATTAATTTCTATCAAAATCTATTAAAAATTTGATTTTAATTACCGTCAAACAAGGATTATATATCATTATCCATGACTAAACATAACTTATTTTAGATATTTAAGCATCGATTCAAGTTCGGAAACAAAATCCAGCTCAACAAACTTGTATATGTGAGGTTTACCGTTTACATGACAATTTTATATAAATTTAAATGTTTCATATTGAGAATATTGTGTAACTAAATATTAATTTTCTACTTAAAAGGTTAGAGATCAATTTATTACTCAAATAATGAGTTGAAGAGTAGAAGCGAAATTTTTATTCCTTCTTTTGGCTCTAACGTCCTCATGGGGTGAAAGAATCGTCATCTACGATTCTACGGTTGTGATTTTCTCTTTCATATATTGTTAAGAATTCAATGGCTAGGATTGCACTAAAATTAAGTGCAGTGGATGGTAACTGGTAACAAATTTGGCATAAATTGAGAAATTTCAAGATTTTCTAACTATACCAAAGCAAAATTGAGTTATTCCTAATAAATTCAAAAGTAATTTTATAGATTCACTTTTCATCTTATTGTGAAAAATTAAAGAAAATCGAGTCTTCTCACACAAACATGATTTGAATAATTGATTATTGTAAACATTTTATTTTTTCTTATAATTTAAAATAAGATGTCACTATATATTAATTATTGCAACTTTGGCATTATAAATGCCTTTTCTAATATTTTGATTTTTCTTGCATTTTGCTTGCACGAATAGTTTTAGTTCACGAGTCAATGATAAGCATATTACCATTTTCATCTTTACTGTATTAGATGTGTGTAGTTCACTTGATCATGTGCAGCATGTATCTAAAATGAGAAACAAAAATTGGTTCAATATATAATTTTATATCTAGTACTAGTACTATTAACTTTTATTGACTTTTTTTCATAAATTTTTTTTTTTTCAAGTTGACGATTGGACCTATAAAAAATAATTTATTTTCGTGGTTATTAAGCGAACCGAACCGCACCGAACCGACTTTCGTGGTTATGGTGCGGTTATGGTATGGCCAAAAAATTGGTGGTGTGGTTATGGTTTTGGCCGAACCGACCTCGAACCGAACCGTTGCCATCCCTAGTCTCTACATCAGCTGCCTTCTGAACAAACTCTCTATTTAACCGTTGTAGCCTCATCATTCCCATTTGAGGATTTAAGAGGAAACCTTGATAACGAGCCTACAGGGCGATGTCGACCTCCATCATATCAATCGAGTCACGGATCTCAGTATACGAGGAGTATTTTTAGGTCCAATACTTATGATAGACCCTCGCAGCTGCCTAGACCTCAACAAGGAGCATCTCAAAGGCAGGAGGGTCCAGCTCCTCCATTCGATAGGCTTTACTTTTACTGGGTCATACCTTGGCCATCTCTTTGCCCCATTTTTCTTTTAATTAGATTCACATATAGATCTTCAGGATTCTCTTCAGGGACTATTATTTTGATGATTGTTATGGGTTCTGCCACGTTTGGCTTATTTCTAGACTCATGCAATGTGATTTGCCTCTTTGACAACGGAGGCCCAATGTTTTTTGTTAGAATGATGCATCTCTTTTGTGTCCTCTCATTCTCCACTTCTTTCTCTTTCTCCTTACCCTTGTGTGGGATTGGATTCAGATCCTCTGTTGTCTTTCTCAATGTGAAGTGTAACAATCAAATCTTTAACATTCATCTCCTTTCGTTTGTTTTTAAGGTAATTCTTGTAATCTTTCCATGCAGGGGACAACTTCTCAATAATAGTAGTCACTTGAAAAGATTCACTTGGTGGCATCCCTTCAGCATGGATCTCATGTAGGCACTCGGAGCTCTTGAACTTGACCGTTCACAATTTTAAAGTCGACCATCTTAAAATTTAGGAAACAGCCTAGCACAAAGGTCTGGACGCCGGCATCCTCAGTTTTGTAATTTCGATTAAGAGACTCCCAAAGCTCCTCTGCTAACTTCTTTTCACTATAGACATTGTACAAGGAATCAGTAAGCCCATTTATGACATAATTTTAACACAATTATTCATAATGTTTTCAAGAATCTATTGCATTGATTAATTGGTTGCCAGTTTCATCATCCTTCAACGACGACAGTTTCACTTGCCCCTTTTTTTGTTCTGGAATACCAAATGGAAAATGTTAATTTTATAACAGAAAATTATGTTATTTTTATAATTACGAAAATATACTAATTTTTCAATTGGAAAAATGCAATTTTCCCAAAACTATTTGAAAATTATGCTATTTTCTCAATAACGAAGATATGATCATTTTCAAACACAAATTTATAAATGTTTTGCTTCGTTCAACCGAATGAAACGACGTTATATCCAACTTAGTCTTTACACAAATTTCACATTTTTCATTTTCATTAAAATGCATACCTGGTACTAAACTTAAATTTATTAATTTGCATATAGAATTAGAGAAAGAATAAAGACAGCACAAGACCAACAGAAAATTTATGCAGATGGTAGAATAAAGGGCTTTGAATTTCAAATGGGGGACATTTTTCCTAAAAGTAGCACCAATGAAAGGTGTATTGAGATTCGGTAAGAAGGGAAACTTGAAATCACGGTTCGTTGGACCTTTTGAAATTCTTGAAATGATTGGTATTGTGACATACAGACTTGCCTTACCACCTGAACTCTATACAGGACATAATGTGTTCCATGTTTCGATACTCAGAAAATATATTCACGACCCCAACCACATGGTAAGTTATCAAACTTTGGATGTACAAAAGGACTTGTCATATGAGGAAGTCCCAATGATGATTGTGGAAAGAAATGTGCACCAGTTAAGAAATAGAGAGGTTTCCTTGGTCAATGTTCAATGGAGAAATCATGGACTTGACGAGTCAACTTGGGAGAAGGAAAAGGAACTTAAAACCAAATATTCAGAACTCTTCTATTAGCCAGGTATATTTTCGAGGACGAAAATATTTTAAGTATGAGAGATTGTAAAGTCCCGAAAATTTTCATAGAATGGAATTAATTATTCTACATGCTATATTTTAACATTTTGGGAAGTTAGGGACTAAAGTGCATATATATTAAATTTTCATTTTATTTTATGGGTCAAATACTTAGATATTGATGGATAAATGATAAGTATTCAGATATTAGGCTCGTTTGATAGATCGTAATTAATCATATGTATTAGGCTCGAGACAAGGTTGATTCGAATAATTTAGCCCCAGGATATTTTGGTTTGAAGAAGTTATCAAAAACTAACCTTTCAATTTGATTGAATATTTGAATGAAATTGTGCTATTGCCACAGTGTATGGGCATTTGGGACTTTTTATTTATTTTTTTTTTTTTATTTGAAATTTAATCGGGGTAGAACTCCACGTGTAGATTGATTGGGGAAAAGTAATATTTGATTGTATAACCGAGTTCTAAAGAAAACATGTTCACACAAGAACAAAATTACGCAAAAAAAAAAAAAAAAAATTGCGAAATATACAACAATTGTAGATAATATTATTATAAATTGCGTCTAATGCTCAATTTTTTTTTATTTGCAGTAAGTACTTTTATCAATTAGTTAATTGGTCAAAATTTTTCTCCCTCTCGGCCGGATCCGATTGACATAGTTAACAAGCTTAATACAAGTAACTAAATTAAACAATCAACACATTATCGTAATTGAATGTTAAGTACTCAATTCTCATCGAATTAATAGATTATAATTCTGAAAAAGACAATATAAAAGTTTGCACACTACAACATTGTCAACAATAACCAAATGGGAGATGGTCTTATTCATAACATACACACGACGCATTCATATATAGATGATCACCAGTTCCATGCTTAATGGGTGAGAAGATAAAGGTCCACCACTTCAGTTATACTAATTGAGAAGACGCCATAGATTTCTGGTGGCGGAACTAATTCAGAAGTTTTCTCATACTCGATGGTCCATTTGGCAACCCCATTACCAGGAGCAATTGTGAACTGAAAAACTTTGTAGAGGATCATAAGATCTCCTTCTATGGCTTTGTAAGTTATGGTTCTTTCTGCATCATTTATTGCTTCAGCCCTCAGTTTAAGCATCTGTGAAATCCCTCCTGCCACATACATACATATAAAATCCTCTCGACCAAATTTCATTCTTTAACAAGAGAAAATATAAACACGTGTTCATCAAGATTAGATGGGATTGAACATAATATGTTAAATTGATGTATCACAACCGGCAATGCGTCGCAACGTTTCTTCTACGTATAAATCTCGAGTGTTTTATATAAATTAATAAATATAAGATCATATTTGTGCAGATATACACAATCATTCAATAATTTTATTCTTACCAGCAATAAAATTCCAAACCTTGACACAACCAATTTTACCGTCCTCTCCTTCCAGAACTTGAACACTTTGGAAACTTGCAGGAAATACAGTGAGGAGATCACTCGTGTGGTTTTTGAAGAAATCATAAAACTTATCAGGTGAAGATCTTATTGGAGTGGCTACTTCTAGAACTTTAGACATGGTACCAATAGATATGCTATTTAAAACCCTGACTAGTGTAAGAAAGATTGTGTTGTGTGGAAATGAAGCTGAATCTTGTGGATATTTATAATGTGGATTTATCCACAAATTTTTTTAAGTTTATGATTAAATATTGGTAGTTATGTAACTGCTTTGTGTGGATTTCATATGATGCATTGATTAATTTTAGTCCAAGTTTGTTTTAGCTAAAAAGAAGTTCATAAAAATAAAATTTAAAGTAAACAATTAATTTTAAGAACACATTTTACACGACCCGCAACTTTAATCAATTTTTTAAACATAGATTTCAACATTTTTTTTATCAAAATCTATTAAAATTTTGATTATTAGCTAAAACACTGATATTGCACAATATTAAGAAGGGAAAAAAAAATTGTTCAAACTATTTAATTATGCCAAACAAAGGATGAAAATAACTTTGATATTTTGTGAGGTTCAAAACAAGATTTCTCTCTTTTTCTTCAATATTTGTAATTAATATGCATACTATAATTTCTGAAATCATATTCACTTCCCATGTCCATTAATTCTTATTTTACTTTAAATGTTATTTGATAAGGATACACGTATAATATTGCACAACGTTCTAAAAATGTAAAGTGTAGTTCGACAACAAGATCAAACTTCAAGCTTTATGAGATTAAGCGGGTCTAGGAGTAACAAAGTGTAAAGCGAATTATAGGTCACAACTACTGGTCACATATTATTAGATTAATTAGTCACAAATTATTTTGAGTTTACAAATCAAAAAATTTATACATCACAGTTTATTTCGTTGGTCACAGATTAAAAAAATTATAGGCCACAGTTTCCCTATCGATCACATATTTTCAAATTTATTGATCATAAATTATCGAATTTTAAGATTACAGTTTAATAGTTAGTCACAATAAACCAAATAATTGGTAACATACACCAAACACCCCACCCCACCCCAATCCCTATCCTCCACCAATACTTGATCACAAATTAACCAAATAATTTGTCACAAACGCTATCCCACCACCTACCCCACCGCCGCCACCAACACCACAGAAACACACTAGCACCGACACCACAATTTGCAAACCACTAACAATCACATCCACAAATCTTAAAAAATTACTGTATTCAAATATCATTGACGCATTAACTTTTAGGTAAAAATTAAAATACAAAATCAAATAAAAAGTCTTTCATCGAAAATGTATTTTCATTTGTAGTACTTTTCTATTTCTTCAACATTACTCTTATCTTTGTTTTAACCTATCATCATCATCATCAACATCATTCTCTTTTAATAATCTCATTTTTTTCCCCTCTTCTTTTTCATCATTTTCTCTTAATAAAATATCAATTTGTAAATAAAATATAAGATTTTTCACTCTCTTTTTTCATGATTTCCTTCAAATCTTTCGAGTTAAATGTTTGAACTGTTATTGAACTTTGCACTTCGTCACAACTTCCTCACTCAACTTCAGAAAGCTTCCCAAGGCCATCGAACCTAATTCTGTCAATCACTGGATGGATTACGCGTCTAGTTTTGCCTACGTGGAAGACGGAAAAATTACGTGACTGTTAATTTTGTCCAGATGTTAAATCAAATGCACACGGAGAATTCCAGTTCATAATAATGAAACTCAAATCGAACCCTAAAACTACATTTTGGGGCAAAGTCTGAAATCACTCAAGAAGGAGGCTCCCAAGCCCAAAACCGTTTCTAACCTTAACCCCCAAATTCATTTTGAAGTTGAAAGTTCAAGTACCTGAATTTTTGTAATTTCCTCTTTTCCATGGGCTTAGGGGTGGGTAGGGATGTCAATCGAGCCGAGCGGCTCGTCTGCTCGGCCCTTACTATTCATGCCCACGAGCCGCTCGGTCTCGTCAAAAAATGAGCCTGAGCACGAGCCGAGCGGGCTGGCTCGCTAGGCGAGCAGAGCCGGCTCGACTCGCACTATTCACGAGCTGCTCGACGAGCGGCTTGCCGAGCAGCTCGTGGGGCGAGCCCACGAGCCAGCTCGTGGGCTCGTATATATATATATATATATATATATATATATATATATAAATTAAAATCCAACAAAAGTGACCAGAACGGTCACTGATTTTTCAGTGACCGTTTGGTCGCATATTTTTTTTATTTTTATTTTTATTTTTTTTTTATTTTTCTTCTCCTATAAATAGGCCTATTACAACAATTTTTTCTCATCAAATTTTCACAATTTCATTCTCTAATCTCTACTCTACTCTACTTTCTACTCTTTACTACAATTTACAAATCATTATCAACTATTTCATTCATTTATTCTATAATTCTCTTCTACATTTTTTTACATTATTATCTTGATTTTACAATTCAATTTCTATTATCCACGAGCATTTGTTGAAAATTTGTTCGGTATGGAAGACGAAACACATGCTCAAAATCAATTTGGGAATGAATTCTTGAACGTCTTTATATAACTGTTAGGACTTTTAAGAGATTTCAAAATGATCCCGATTTTGAAGCGGTTATATATTCGATGGAAGTAAAATTTAGAAAATATTGGGAAGAATTGCCTATATTATTTCCTTTAGCATGCGTCTGGACCCCCGATATAATTTATCGGGTACTAAATTTGTAATTGATCAAATTTCAAATACTTTAACTTTTAATATGCCTATTACTTATAAGAATTTGGAACAAACGTTAACTGAAATGTATGAATTATATGCTTCACGAATGGGTACACATATTACTCGTGTACCTCCAACTGTTCATCCCACTAATATAACGGATGACGATGCTGAAGTTTTAAATTTGTTCGAAAATATGAACTCATATAGATATGATTCAACTGCATATGCATGTAGTTCCTCTAGTAGTAGCAGTAGTTTGACTTCCACTGCATATACTCAAACTTCGAGTACTAATCCGTCTAATCCAAATGCGTTGTCATCTGAATTAATTGATTACTTTAGTCATACTTTGCCTAATAACAAATCAGTTAGGAAAAGTTCAGAAGAGGTCATTGAATTTTGGCGAAATAACGAACGCCGATGGCCAATAGTTTCTGCAATGGCAAAAGATCTATTAACACGTCCGGTTAGCATTGTAGCTTCGGAGTTTGCTTTTAGTGCAGGGAAGAGGGTTCTCTCCGAGGTCAGGAATCGACTAAAAGAAGATATTTTGGAAGCGTTAATGTGCGTGAAGGATTAGGAAGACGCTAATTATCGAATTCAACATAAATATACCGAAATTGCATATAATCAAGTAAGTGATATTTAATTTCACCGCATTTATCACAAAATTTTATTTTCATTATTTCATACCTTTATAATTTTTTTAAAAAAAAATTGTACACGTAACAAGTTGTTCGTGTACAATTTTTAACTCCGCCTACTCGAAATTGAAGTAGCCGGTCCCAAGCCCGGATAAAGGATGAGGGTTTATTTTTTAAAAAAATTGTTTATAAAATGTGTATATTTTATCTTTAATAAAATATAAAAGGGTAAACAAAAAACAAAACTCAACAAATAAAATTTTGTTCTTATTATTTTAAAAAAAAAATGTAAGAGGGGATTATAGAATGTTAGGAGAAGAAAATTAGAAAAAAAAAATTAAATTTAGACTAGCCCACGAGCCGCTCGGCTCGTGGGCTAGTCTAGGACGAGCCACGAGCAGGCTCGTGGGCACGAGCCCACGAGCTGCTCGGCGAGCGGCCTCAAGCACGAGCCGAGCTCGCCCAAAATCCAACGAGCCGAGCTTAAGCTCGGCTCGTTGGAAACGAGCCACGAGCTTGTGCGAGCACGAGCCGAGCTCGTGTGGGTATGGGCCGAGACGGTTCGGCTCAGCCCATTGACATCCCTAGGGATGGGGTTAGTGGAAATGGATTTGGCAGCAACAATCGTGGGCCAAACAGTGTTCAGTACTGGATCATTCTCTAGCCGGTTCGGCCCATTAACATCCCTAGGGGTGGGGTTAGTGGAAATGGATTTGGCAGCAACAATCGTGGGCCAAACAGTGTTCAGTACTGGATCATTCTCTCAATTGAAGCTGATAAGACAGTCACGTGCTGTCATTATTAAATTGTTAATGTTATGGTGGGTCTATCTTTGACTTTAGGTTTTTGGGCTTCATTGATGGGTTTATTGCTGAAGTTAGGATTTTGCCAAATTGTCGGATGAATTTTATCAGAAACAGCGACAAAATTCTATGTGAAAGTAGATTTAATAGAAAAGGTTTTAAACAGGTCGATGATAGAATATTATATGGTATTATCTCAAGGATTATACTAATAATTATGGCACTGTAACATGATTGATGAAATCAATGAGTTGATAGATACAATTGTGATCGATATTGGGCAGCTACAGAAACAGAATGTTGTGTCAAATGGCTTTTGGAAGTTTATGAAGGGTTCGATTTTAAGTGATTTTTATTAGCGATTTTAGAATAATTCAATCCATGCTCTAGAGTTTATTATCTAACGGTTGTAGAAGATTTTTAATAGTGAGAATTTCAATTTATTTTCTTGTATGAAATTTTTTACCAAAAAGTAATATTTTACTTATAAGAAAATATAATTGTTAAAGTTAGAGTTTCTCAAGTCTTTCGGTCCAAATTGTCATTCTTGCACGAATCAATGATTTCAAAAATCAATTCTCAATAATCGTGCACGAATCAACTAGTCTTGATTGTGAAGTATTCAACCTTCTTACCAAAAAATCAATGAACATTGTATTCTATATTGTCGTCAATTTCTCGCTTCTGACTGCATCAATATCAGATCTTATTAAATTCAAATTCAATCGAACAATTTGATTCGACTGAAACTTAAATAAGCGTACAAATTTCAATTTCACTATATTCAAACGAATCGACCTTAAATAAGTAGATATTTTGATCGAAATGTCGTGCTACATTATTACTTAGAAACGGATGAAATAGTTCCTTCATTAATATTTGGAAATTATGTTCCACATAAAAGCCATTATTATGTACTCACTCACAATGAAAGAGACTTACGCATCCAGATTTTTTTCTGGGGCAAATTTTGTCCATAGAACGAGCACGCATCCCTTTAGTGAGTAGTGACTAGACAAACTTTATGCACGACAATTGTACGATGCGATAATTTTCCAATATAAATTAATTTAACTCAGTTGAGTCGGGGCCGAATAGGGGATATGATTTTTCAAGAACTTCACAGATTTTTATATTTTCTAAATTTAAAGCATATTAATATACAATTTTTTAAATAATTTTTCCCAATTCAGTGCACTAAATGATATAGGGATTTTTGGAGGAAGAATTGATTTTTGAATAATGATATGATGGGAAATGTGTGGTTGAAAAAGAAGAAAAAAATATTGATGTGATGGAAAATATTATTTTATTGAAAAATGTGTGATTGAAAATGAGAATTGATTTACTGTAAAAAATGAGAATATGTACCAAACAGGTACTTGTTTTGATTCATCTGTTGTGTGGGGAAATATTTTCCAAGCAAACTTGACCTCATGATGCCCATAATCCAGTCCATTGTTCCCCACAGAAAAAGAAGAAAAAAGATAGCATTCTCTATCCAGTGCAATAATTGAACATGCAAGGAGTGTGAAAAATGTAGACATTTATCAAGACAAGATAAAAATGTGCTGAAAAAATGAATAAATTAAATAAATCATATTAGGGTTGACAAATATATATATATATATATATATATATATATATATATATATATATATATATATATATATATAATGAAAAAGGACTAATCTCATGATTTTATTCTACATTTTCATTGAGCATTTTTTTTGTCAATTTTTTTTTTTTTATTTCATTGAATTTTAAAAGTTTTTAAGTTGTCACCGAATTTATCATAATATTACTGAGTAATTGAACTTACCAAATATTATCTAGTCTTCCATTCCGTCTACCATATCATCAAGTCCATTAACTTTTAGAGCAACGTGCCAACGTGTAACGTTACTTTAGTAACAATTCGAGAAATTTTAAAGTTCAATGACAACTGAAAAATATTTGATAAAACTCAAAAAAACATTTAAAGTTCACTAGCAATTAAAAAATATTTAAAAAGCTAAAGTGACAAGATAGTTAAGTTAGTTAAGTATTTAACCCATTTATTGTGTTTTTTTTTTTGGTCAAACTTTACTTGTGAGATGTACAATATTTTTTATTCGAGAACATCCAACTAGTGGGAACAAACTACACACTATATTCAAACTCAACATTATATTTGTTCCAATATCTTTTTGAGGACGTGACGTGCCTCTTTAGATCGATGTGAAGTTTCCTTTGGAGATAGTATTTGGGAGCCAATTTTCAAGCCTAAATGGTTAGACTCTTGCTTGCTAGTTCACTGTACTAACAAGTGAAAAAAAATTGTATATTAAAATAGTGTATTTTAAGCCCATTTTCTTTTTGTTGACCTATGATTTTGATTGTAACAAACAAGTTGGTATTATTTACTAACAAGTTAAATTCAAGTTATTATAGTTTTCAAATGAGCATTAAAAGAATGTCGATCATGACCGTCGAAAGAACAAGAGCTATCATCACAAACAAAACTCATATATGAAGTCAAGGTTGAAGTTACATTCAAAAAAACAAGAGTCAAACTTTGGAACGAAGATCATATACGTGTCCTCGTAGCAAACTATGTAAAGATACAAACGCATCGATACATGGTACAAATGATACAATCTCAATATTATTTTATCTCTAAAGAGTTAGTACATTAAAAAGCGATGATTTGATAAAATGAGAAAACGACTTTTCAAAGATTAATTTCTCAGACTTTTAAATAATGTTTTATTTTAAAAGTGTTAATGAAAATTATTTTCCTCAAGACCGCACTTTTCAAAAATTTGAAAATAACACAAAATAAAACAAAAAGTCGGACCGCCACCCAAAGGCAGTCGACCGGAAACTCAAACGATCCGATTTTTTACCGTTCTGATTTCTAATTTTTCCGTACAAACGGTCATTTTTGGTCATCCGGAAATTGGCGGTGGACTGGATCGGTCATTCGGCTTGACAGAAACTTTGGCATTTTTCATCTCTATAAATACAAACTCACTTCTCACTTGTTTGAATCAACTAAAGGGTATTCAATTGAGTTTCTTATGAGCCAAAATTGCATTCATTTTTTTATCATCAAATCATTTCATATTTGAAAAATCTTTGATTGATTTCAACCTTGAATATCATCTCATCCATCAAAGTTTTTCAAATCAAACACTTGAGCTTCATTTATTACCATCTATCAAAGTGTTAACATACTTCTCTTCTTGTACTTAACTTTGGAATCATCATCTGTTAAGGAAAGAAGATTTCATTTGTAAATTTATTTAGAATTGTGGGTCGTGTTGAAGTCCCGAAAAGATCAACATTGTAAAAAGATCGATACTCCTTTATTGTAAGTCACTTGAAGCATTGTAAGGGGTTGGATTGCACCATAAGTCAATCAAAATAGTGGAAAAGGTCTTGCTCGTGTCGGAGAGTTTGGTAACGGGGGACGTAGATCATTGCATTGGATCGAACTTCCATAACATATCATTTGCACTCTCTATCCCTTTTACCTAACGCATTTACTTCCCGCAAATTTACATTGCTCTATTTACGTGTTTACTCGTATTTAGAATATTCTCTATCATTTCCATATTCATTATATTAAATTCTTGAGTGATTAACGAAAAAGTTTTAATAACCAATTCATCCCCCTCTTGATTAGCCAATCTTGAGCTTACACTTTTATACATACAAAACACATCTATACATAAATAAAAGAGGCACTTTGCATGTATTGTTCACAAGCCGTGAGCAGAGCCCAGCCAACGGCCTTATGGCTCGGCTCGGGTCGGCTAGACTAAGTCATCGGAGCTGTTATTTATTTATTTATTTATCTAACGTTTGATTCAGTATTTTAAATTAGAAATATTTGTTTTAAACGATTTAAAATTTATTGGAAATATCGAAGTGCGGCCATGATAAATATATCATCGATAAATTTTAAATATCAAAAATAATTTTACATTAATTATGAAACGTAAAGTCGTGATTGTTTATGTTTATTTCAAATCTCAACCACATTCCAATATCTTTTTTTCGAACTTTTTTTTCCAACAATTTTTCATTTGATTCGATATTTCACGATATGAATATCCATTTGGATTGATTTAAATTTTTTTTAAAAAAGTTAAAATGTGATAATAATAAATGTATTATCGATTAAGTTTAAATTATTAAATTATTAAACATAAAATCATAATCGTTAATTTTTCTTTTCTACCTCCATCCTCAACCCCCATACTCGCACCAATTTCTCTCAAATTCATTTTTCTTCAATTTTTACGGTTAAAAAATGTAAATTTATGGCGTCAAAATGGATATTGAAGGAACTCAATGATTTTCAGAAGAATCTTCTTACATCATGCAGTGCTGATAGACAAACATTTTCTATGAAGTGGATTATTTTGGTTTTTTTTTTTAAATTGATTTAATGTACAGTATCATTAGAAAACGATGAAAAGATATTCGACAGAATTTATGAAGTTATGTGATCATTTGTCATTCTTTTTTCCTCTATGATTGAATTTTTCGTTGTATTGTGGTTTTAATATTGATATAGACCATTGATTTGCCCTAAATTCTGCATTTTATTATCATTAATTAATTAGTCTTTACTACACACGAGCATATGGTCTTGATAAAGAAATGAAATAATAGTACAACTGATACATGTAATTGGAGATTCTATGAGCACGAGATGAATGAGACATAATGCATTACCTCAATATGTAGAAAAATGAAGGTTTTGTTGAACTTCATTATCTCTTTAGTATGGCATCAACACTTAATCATTTATGCCCTGTCTTTTTAAAAAAAGAACAGAAAGACCTTCAAATGCAAAGTCTAGAAAATAAGTTTTGAATCAAATTTCTTAATATTATTTTTGTCACGTATCATCATTTCAAGTGTTTTAAGTTTAATGTAACCAATGATTAAGACAAATATTTTTTTTTATATTTATATTTACGCTTAAATCTGCATGGTATTATTTTAGTTTGAGTCAGCAACTGTAAGTCTCTCTGTATACAAGAGCATTTTCACACTTACAAACATATACTTTTCGTGACTGTATCTGTTTTTGTATTTAATTATACTATATATTTTGTCCAATAGCTATAAGTCTTATATGCGTAAAGTTTTGCTAAATATATAACATCTAATGGAAAATAAAATAAATACTTTTTCATTGAATTTATATACAATGCTAACATAACCTTAAAAATAACAAAACACATGCATCGCACAGGCTAAAACTAGTTATATTATAATAAAATATTTTAAAACCGACTATATGAATTATTTTTCGCTAACCATATTTTTGTTTTTGCTAAACTTACATTCTTATAATATTGAAGATTTAAAAATTATAATTTTTTATATATACTAATTGTTAGGTTTTAAAATTGTTGGCAATCTTTAGACAAAACTATTATTGTAAAAGGGTTTTTAAAAGTCAAAGTGTCAAGTGGTTAGTTAGAAATCATAGAGTTTAAGTATGGAACGAGAAGGAAAAAATCGTCGCAATTTCGCTAGCATATCGGCCAATTGATGCTCGAGCGGTAAAAACAGAAGTTGCGTTGCCCGCCCATCGCTCGAGCGAGACACCGTCGATCGTTTATCGCTGAGCTGTTGCTCGAGCGACAGTGTATTACGAGAAAACCTAATTCACGTTTTTCAAGATTTTTGTCATGCCCGTACTACCTAAAACATCTTCACTATATATATATATATATATATATGTCACCATTCGAAAAATACGAGTTGAACATGAGAAAAACAAGAGTTTACATCCTCCAAATCATTCGTAGCGTTCAACCTTCTTTTGATTTGATCATTGCTTGGAAAAAACATCATCCTCTCATAAACCAAACATCAAAACACATACTTCCACAACATTGTCAGTGTTGTGAAGATCAAGAAAGGTGACTAGAAATTCTGGATGTTGGAGAACAAAGAGTTCTCATTAATCCATAGGAGATAGAAAATTCCAAAAGATCGAAAGCAGATGTGAGTGAAGCACGTTCCAGCGGAATTTGGAGATTGCAGGAATTAGATCAGCTAGTCTAGTGGATTTTTTAGACTGGATCATACTGTAAGTTCACATTGTCTATAGTGGAAACCATTGGTTTGGTCACAGAGTTTTTATCCAATTTAGGGTTTTCTCCGTCATCACATTTTGTGTTATTTACTGCTTTTATTAATTATTGCGGCATTCAAACTATAGGAAAATTGAATTGATTGACTAACCACCTTGGAACAATTAAAAGTGACTTGTTGCTTAATTCCGCATTAGGGTTGAACTAGTAACTAACAAGAGGTATCAAAGTCTCATTTCGATTCTTGACCTATATTTAATCTAGATGAACCAATCTCTTTTTGTGCATCCATTTTTTGACGGAGGCAATTATGCATATTGGAAGGTAAGGTTGAGAGCATTCCTTTAGCCTCTAGAGAAGCGGATTTGGGTTGGAGTGCAAAATGCTAAAAGATAAATAACAAAAATAATTTAGAGAGAAGAAAAATAGTACAAGTGGATTACTTTTAAGGACAATGGACGGTCTTGGACTTTGCGTCATTCACAGGACTCTTGATAAGCAAGTTTAGGATAACCGAATACATTAAAAAATTCTGAAAAAGTAAAGAAATAAAAATCTAACGGCGTCATTGAGGGAGAAAATAATATATCATATAATTATATTACAACCGAGACGAAGCCAGAATCTGCGACCCAGTTTGATGGTAATATCTGGGTTGTTCCCGGTTGACTTGAGTTGACTTCTTGTTGGATGAATTTCCATTCTCTGAAATAACAATAGTCTTTGCAAAAGCTCTCAACTGAAATTTCTGAATTTTTCCAGTGGAAGTTTTAGGTAAATCTTCCATGAATTGCACTTTCTTTGGCACCATAAAACGTGGTAAATTTTTATGGCAGTACTGGATAATATCTTCTTCTTTAACATCCCCGTAATTCTTTTTAATGGTAACAAATGCACAAGGGCTCTCTCCCCACCTCGGATGAGGCATGGCTACCACTGATGCCTCGAGCACGCTAGGATGCCGATACAGCACTGTCTCAACTTCTACACTACTAATATTCTCCCCACCAGAAATGATCACGTCTTTCGACCTATCTTTGATTTCTATGTACCCGTCGGGGTGAATTACCCCGACATCCCCAGTGGCGAACCAGCCTCCGAGAAAGGCTTTAGACGTCGCATTTTCGTCCTTCAAGTACCCCATCATGATACTGCTACCTCGGAGGACTATTTCACCCATAGTTTTACCATCTCGGGGTACACTTTGCATAGTTTTTATGTCCTTCACATCAGCATCTGCCAGTGTCAATATGCTGATCCCTTGCCTTGCTTTGAGTCTGGATTGATCCTCTCGAGGAAATTTGTTCCAGTCTTTTTGCCACTCGTTCACCAGCGCAGGTCCGGTGGCTTCTGTTAGCCCGTAGGCATGGACGACGTGGAAACCGATACTTTCTATTTTCTCGAGAAGTGGCGCTGGAGGCGGTGCACCACCGGTGAGGATTTCGACGGTGGTGGTCATATGGCGGAGTTCGTGTGGCTTGGCTTCAAGGAGGATGTTGAAAACTATTGGGGCACAACACATGTGTGTCACTTTGTGTAAAGCTATGCTTTTGTACATTTCTTCTGCTGTCGTGTTGCGAATGCACACGTTGGTCCCTCCTCGCGCTGCAACACCCCAAGTAAAGGTCCAGCCATTGCAGTGAAACATAGGGAGTGACCACAAATAAACAGGTTCAGACTTCATTTCCCAGCCTAATATTAAGCTCAAAGTGCTCAAATAAGCACCCCTGTGGCTGTACACAACTCCTTTAGGTGCTGATGTTGTGCCCGATGTATAATTCAAAGCAATTGGATCCCACTCATCATTAATCTCTCCAGGGACATATCCTGGATCCCCTTGATACAATAGTTCCTCGTACTCAAGCTCGCCTAATCGGACTTGGGTCGGGGAATCGATATCATCAATTACTGCAACCAGTGGCATTGACATTTCAGGCGAACCAGATTTCTGCATATCATCCATTAGTAGCCGAAGGGCATCACGAGCCAGAGGCACAAACTGGTAATCTACAAAGAAAACCTTTGCTTCGGAATGGCGGAGAATGGTGGCAATGTTCTTAGCATCTAGTCTTGTATTGATAGTGTTCAACACGGCCCCTGCCATGGGCACGGCAAAGTGCATTTCATACATGGCTGGAATATTTGGAGCCAATACTGAAACCTGAACAAAATAACCAGACAAGCAATTAAACTCCCTCTTTGTTGATATAATTTTTGACGCATTCACAACTTTTATAAATGAGCACGGCAAGACTCAAACTCAGTTAACCTTGCCTTTGAGACCGTGCAATATTATTTGCAGTAAAAGAATACTTACAACGTGGTTCTTGCCGACGTTAAGTGATCGGAGAGATGATGCAAGGCGGCGACACCGCTCATAAGTTTGATGCCACGTGAAATGGACCCCGGCATATATTATAGATATACGATCCCCGTAAACCATAGAGGCTCTCTTCAAGAAAGTAATAGGAGTAAGAGATACATAATTGGCTTCACATTTTGGTAATGCATTCATCGTTGAAACTGTATGGGCTTCTTTTTACACAAAAAAAAAAAGGCTGGGAATAGACGATTGAGAGTATCAGTGAATAGAGAGAGGGTTGGATCATACGAACGAATTATACACACATATATATACACAGATATGTAGAGGAAATATGAAAAAAAATTAAGGGCAAATTCCTCTCAAGGTCCCCCAACATTTTGTAAGTGTGGCTCTCATGTCTCCAACCTTTTTAACATTATGCACACAATATCCAAATTTGACAAATAATGACCATTAGACATTGGGAAAATTTATTTTGTAATGATAATTTTTTGAAGAATGTGTGGCAAAAAAAAGAAAAAAAAAAGAAATTTTTTTGAATTTAAGTATAATATTATTTTATTTGAGAATGTGTTGTTGAAAAGATGAGAGAGAAAAATATATATCTATTTTTTTTTATGATGGAGCCCAAACTGCGGTAAATGATTACACAACACACATGACGTCTGATTGAATTGATAATATAATGTACATGTTAAAGAGACGCTTTGTGTTAAGCAAAAATATCGTGCACACATTGTTAAAAGATTGGGGATACAAATATCGCAAAAGAAAAGTTGGTGACATGGTTACCATACTTATGAAATATTTGGGGACCTGGAGGAATTTGCCTAAATATTAATTTGCTTGGAAGCGAATAAGAAAGTTAATAGCATTTTACAAATACTTTTGAAGTTTGAAGTTTTGACTTTTGACTAATATTCGCATTATCTTTGGCTGCTTGACCTCCCCACTTTGCTTCACCCCATCTTTTTACCCTTTTTATTTCTTTTGCCTCTTTAATCAGCACTGGCAAAATGCTTATGAGACATACGTTAAAAACAATTGCAAAGAGTACTTGCACATTAGAAATAACATCCGACATAGAGACGTATGTAACGAAATTCATCTTTCATATTCGCAAAGTTCACTTTAAAGTGTACGTTTAGACCAACCCATGTGCTCTTGATTCAACACTACCTTAAGTAACAAAACTACAACGCATTTATTTCAAGAGTAAAATTTCACCTAAACATACAATTGAATCCAAGACCGATGTTCTCAAATTAACGTACTACACCATCATGGGTCGTTCTTGAAAAGTAGTCATTCTTTAATAGAGCTGAAAGACCCAATCCCAAATTGAACTGATTTAGACTGGAAAATTTGGGTAGAAATTAGTTGGAAAATGAATAAAAGAATGACAAGTCTAGTGATAAAAACTCGTCTTCCACTAACTTCTTTAAATTTCATTGTAATGTAACTTTGGAAAGAGACCAATGGAAAAGCAAAATTGGTTTATTAATTCAATCAGCGAAAATTTCTCACAAAGTTCAGCGAAAATCCTACATAATTAATAATTATATTTCTCTTATTGTTTTCTTTCCCTTCCAACAAGTTATCCAATCCTTTTTGTTCTTATTAATTTATAGACTTATGGTGACTCGATTGAACTTTCCCAAATAAATTTTCAACTTCTGGAAAATGTTTATTATGTCATTAAAAAATGTTTTGTTTCAGTTTATTCATGTCACGTTACATTAATTTTTTCACAATTTTCACAGACAAACATTTATCAAAATCTATTAACATCCTGATTTTAATCCCACCAAGCGGCTTAGCGACAAACATGGAGTTTACTAAGGGCGTGTTTGATAGGGAGCCAATTCCATGAAAGATGGTCCATTTTCCTACTTTTCCTTTGTTGGATAGGTTTTTCTTCTAGGTAAATGATTTTCCCACTTTTCCTCGCACACTCACATTTTCTTGCTTTTCCTTGAAATCAAGTGGTGGGAAAATGGTTTTCCATTTTTTTTGGTTTGCAATTAGAAAAAATTCTAGATACAATGGTAAAAAAATTCATCACTTTTATTGACAATTTCCATGCAAAACAAATGATATTCAGTATAGTAAAAAAATTGTAATTTTTCTTAAATTTTTTGGCAATTGGAACAAATTTTAGACCCAATGGTAAAAAAAATTATCATTTTAATGACCAATTTTCATGAAAAATAAAGTCAAATGGATATCAAATTTTCAACATTTTTCAGGTGGAAAATTATATTAATCAAACACAATTACTTTCAATTCCCAATAAAATAATTTCTAGACAATTCAATTCTTTGAAATTCATTTTCTTTTCATCCATTTTTCAATTTTGCAATTTAACGGATCCTAAAAGTTCACTGACTTCCTGGGTTTTTATCCCGTTGTTTGTTCTTTTTGCTATGGCATCTCACATAGTAAGCATGTACACACCTAGGTCACGTCTCTATCTTCAATCTATGATTAAAAATTCAAATGGTTATTAAATTTTGCACAATTATTGATTATTAAGCTTTAAAAGTTTACCGGATGGTCACAGCCACTAAATTTTAAAAGTTTTTTCGGATGGTTAACGTACTTATCAAATTGTTATCCCATTTTCCATTAAACTTTAAAAGTTTTTTTAGATGATCATCGAATTCATCAAATCATTATTACATTCATTATTCAATAACTCTATATTAGAAAATTCGACGGACTCGATGATGTGACAACCAAAAACACTAATATGACAAAATATTATCGTTAGTTGACGACAAATCAACCAAAAATTCAATTAACAATGAAAAAGTAAGAAAAAAATAATACTAAATGAAAATCATTATACCACTGTCCATTGACCATCAAATTTTAAAAGTTTTTCGAATGATCAACGAACTTATCAAATTATTATCCCATGTGTCATTAAACTCTAAAAATTTATCGGATGGTCACCAATTAACTTATCAAATCATTATCCAATTGTCCATTAAACTTTAAATTTTTTTTCGTATGAACTTATCAAATATTATCGCATCCATTAGTCAATAACTCACTTAAAGCTTGTTTGAAAAATGTGTGGTTGAAAATGAGAATTGATTTACTGTAGAAAAATCTAATCCCTCCCAAACAGGGCCTTAGAAAATTTGACGGACTCGCTACTGTGATAAATGAAAAATGATGACATTGCATGTTATTATCATTAATTGATGACAAATAAGAGAAAATGCGCTTATAAAAATGCAAATAAAAGAAAGCAATAAAAAATAATATTAAATGAAAATACAAATAAGGCAAACACGTAAAGGTTAAAATTCAATTGCGTTTTTTTCAAAGCGCATTTAGTAGATGGGAGAGCCTTTTTGGTTGAGTTGTCTTCAATCAGTGAGTCCGTTGAATTTTCTAACGGTGAGTTATTAAATGATGTAAGAAATGACAAATTGATTAATCATTCAAATAACTTTTAAAATTTGAATATTTTCAATGAAATAACAATTTGATAAGTTTATAATCCAGAAATGATCTAATGAGCACCGGTGCTCATCTTATCCTAAGCACCGATGAGTTGACACATTAATTCATTGGTGGATAAAGATTTTGTGAGTTCAATTCACCAATGAATTAATATGTCAACTCATCGGTGCTTAGGATAAGATGAGCACCGCTGCTCATTAGATCATTTCTGGTTTATAATCATCCAAAAAACTTTTAAAGTTTAATAACCAATGAAAAACATTGTGAAAAGTTCAATTACCATTTGGATTTTAAGCAGTCGACTGTAACCTCTTATAAGTTCTTCAAATTTTAATCATACACGATTCTTTTGAAACATGCGTGAGTGAGAATAAAAAAATATGAATACTTGTCTAATTTATACTTTAAATACTTGTTTTGTATACAACATCAAACATGAATCACTATACAATGCTTTAAGAGAGTGAGTATGAATATTCATGGCGTTAAATAAATAGTCGAAATAGCAAAGTCTTGAAATTCATTAATTAATTCAATGTTTTACTCATATTGAAAAGTTATAATTGGAGTCAAGCGTAAAATAACATTTACAATTCAGACAATTTACTAAACTATTGAGCTCAGATTGATCCGAGTATAGAAAAATACACAATTTAGATTCGTCTATATAGTATATATCATCTTGTCGTGCTCCAATGTCTACTTCCTCGTGACTTTGTGGCAGAAAATTAACAACCATCGTGTTGTGTGTAACATTCATCTGAAAAGGACCCTAAATGTGAATTAAGATAGTCAATATGAAACTTCAATTTATTGTTTTTCGTTCACAAAAGCCAAAAGGGGTGAAAGTAGTTCGGTTTTTGCGGTTTTTGACAAATTTTCAAACCAAATCGTTTTGACCGGTTTGAGAAAAACTCAAACCTAAACCTAACGGCTTGGTCCGGTTTTAAACCGCCGGTTTCGCGTATATTTTTTTCCTGTCTAGTGTCTACATTTATACCACTAATTCAATATATATTTATATCTTACTATCAATAAATCTAAAACAAACTAAATATATCTACTATAAATTTAAATACCATTTCGGTTAAGGTTCATATATACTTTGACCAACAATGTTTGGTGTACAATCATTAGGGGATTGTAAAAATTACAATATCTCACATTAAGGTGGGGCCTGCTAATTAATTACTTTGACCAACAATGTTTGGTTAATTAGCGGGCCCCACCCTAATGTGAGATATTGTAATTTTTACAATCCCCTAATGATTGTACAAATGAGTTTTTCCTACTTTGACTGTGAACCAAAAAGTTGAATACATTGAATCAGTTCGCTACTTTGTTTTGTTGCTAGAGTAGTTATGTGCGCAATTACATATACTTCGATGGAGAACTAGAAAGTTGAGTACGTTAATAGCTCGTTGAGTTGGCTAGACTAGTTCTGTCCATAATATTCTTTGGTTTATATTTACATATACTTTGATGGAGAACTAGAAAGTCGAATACGTTAATAGCTAGTTGAATTGGATAGGCTAGTTTAGTTAGAGGCTTAGAGGTTTTAAACATTTAAGCATTATTCAGTTTCAGGGGGAAATTAAAAAAAAAACATTCTATCTCAATTCAAAGAAAAAAGCAACTCAACTTGTGTAATATTTTATCGTTTGAACAATGTAAAAATTTATTCAAAGCAAACTTGTACACACCTGCCTTTAATGCAAAAATACTGAATTGGTAGGGACCTAATTAATTAATGTTACCAAAAACACAAATTTTTGTGCACAAAATCTAGAATTCTTTTGCTACTTTGAAACCACCAGACCTCCGTCAAACACCCGTAAAGGTGGCGTCTCCCGGGAGCAGCCACTCCAGTCAAGTTCCTTGACCAACCTTTTTTATTTTTTATTTCAAACTCAGAATTATATTTGTGGATTTTTGCCGACAGCTTTTGGTAGCTACTCTAGGGATGTATAAACATTAAAGATCATGATAGCAACGTGGCTTAAAAAGCAGCTTGTTGATTTTATTTATTTTAGGGTCAATAATGAATTATTCGAAACTTGAGGGGTCCAAAATTAACTATTCAAAATTTTAGGGGCCAATTTAAACAAATTATAAACTTTTAAGGGTTTAATTATAAAATTCAAAACTTTAATTGCCCAAATTAATTAATTTTCAAACTTCAGAAATTAAATTATTAAACCCAAAACTTTAAATGCCCAATTATGATGAATTTTAACCGAAATGTGCTGAATCATTAATGTTTTAAACTGAATGGGCTGAAATATTAAATTCATTTTAAAAATTGCAACCCTAACCCTAATTCGAAATTGCAAATAAGGGTCTGAAAAGTTATAATTTACATCACAAGCCTCCGCCCTCCAAAAATTTACCTCACTGCAAACCCTAAAAAATAATTAAAGGGGGGGATCCGACTGAGCGCCACCCCCAAAAGCTGAAGCTGTGCTCACCGCTACAAGGAGAACGTTGCGTGCTCAGGAGCGGCGACGTGGCCGCTGCGTTGTCCTGGGCACGCATTATCGCACACCGTCAACGTTGCTGCTTCGCCGCAGCCCGTCACTTCTATAGTAAAATAAAATTTAAAAATTGAATCGAAATTCTAGAAAATCGATCGAATAATTTTCAAAATTAACAAAACTAATACCGATATCGCTAAATTTGAAAACAGTAAAATTATCAAGAATCAAATTAAAATTTTGATTCTCAATGATTCAATATGAATAGGCTCTAATACCACTTATTGAAAAAAACTTTATCGTCTTAATGATCGTTCATGTTGGGTCATCAAGAATTTGTAAATCGAAGCGAAAACGTATCTGAATCAAACATGGTTAATGCAATGAATGAATCGTGCGGTTTTAGTCTTTCAGATCAACACGTTGCTCATTTATTTTTCTTTGATGATGGGAGTCGGAACAGAACGAATAAAAAACTTGTGATCGGGTGACTATAACCGTGTGTGTGTATATTAATTGCTCATTAACCTAATTCAGTTTATCATAAAATTAGGAACAAACATGATTTCTACACATAAAAGTTCACATTTTAATTAGATACTTCAAAACTCAAAATACCAAAACATTATCAGATTACTCTTTAAACAAGTTTAACCAAAATTGATAGTTTTTAATTTAATACACAATAATTCACATATAAGCCCATATGATCGATTAAAAAATCCTTACTTATACATAATTTTATAAAACTCAAACTAATGTATAATTATGATATTACAAGTTTATTGTATAAAAGTGTAACTGATGTGTAATGATAATTAAAGTTATTATTTATATATCATAAATATAATAGCTTTCTTAAACCTTATTTTCCTATGTTAATTTATTATATACAATCTTATTATCTAAATTCTAAAATTTATACACAAATTACGTTTTTCCTCAACATAACACTGGTTGAAATTTTTTTTTTCCCCAATGACAACAATAAATTCTTGACCGATCTTTCAATTAACAACCATCATGTCGTGCTCCAATGTCTACTTCCTCGCGACTTTGTGGCAGAAAATTAACAACCATCGTGTTGTGTGTAACATACATCTGAAAAGGACCCTAAATGTGAATTAAGATAGTCCATATGAAACTTCAATGTATAGTTTTTCGTTCACACAAGCCAAAGGACCAGTTTTGGACATATTTCCACCACCTTTAAACAATTGCCCTAATAAGTTAAAAAAAAATAAAAATAATTTTTGGATCTATTGCAGTAAATGTACGCAATCTTCTTTGGTTTAGGTTTACATATAGTTGGGATGGAGATTTTTTTACTATCGGTTAAGGTTTACATATACATTGATTGTGAACCAAAAAGTTGAATACATTGAATCAGTTCGCTACTTCGTTTTGTTCGCTAGACTAGTTATGTGAGCAGTATTGTTTGGTTTAGATTTAAATATACTTCGATGGAGATTTAGAAAGTCGAATATATTAACTAGCCTTTGAGGTTTTAAACATTGTAAGTATGATTCAGTTTCACGAGATAAAAATCATTCCATCTCGATTCAAAGAAAAAAGTAAATCAACTCATGTAACATTGAACAGTGTAAACATATATTCAAAGTCAACTTGTACACACTTGCCTTTAATGCAAAATATTGAATTGGTAGGGGCCTAATTAATTAATGTTACCAAAAACACAAATTGTTGCCGGGGAATTAGTTTTGTTAATTTCATTTAATCTTTCTTGCTACAATAAACAAGATTTGTATCAATATAGATTCCCTGCCCTACCCCCACTCCATCCACCCACCAACAAGATCTTATAGATTTCTGTGTGATTTTCACCTTAGTTAAAGTGTGATTAAAATAAGTGAATCCGATACGATTTTAGTGTAAACCCGATTCTCTTTTTTTGTTAATAGACGGAGTTTTTTATTCAAACTATCATATCTTGTCCAAGTAGTTCGAGTGATAATCAGACGAGAGTCCATGTAAAAATTAGGGCTTGTGCTCAAGCTATTAAAATTCGAGCAGAGATCCTATGTTCAAATTTTGGGGAATGCGATAGGCAAACTCCATCAAAACGAACAATATGTATAATTTAACAGCTTGAACACAGTATCGAGCTGTTACAATCCAAGTTTTTGCTACTTTGAAACCACAAGACCTCCATCAAACACCTGTAACGGTGGCGTCTCCCGGGAGCAGCCACTCCAGTCAAGTTCCATGTTTCTTGACCAACTTTTTTTATTTTTTATTTTTTTGAAAACACACTCAGAATTATATTTGTGGATTTTTGCCGACAGCTTTTGGTGCGTGTTACTGCGACTACTCTAGCGATGTGTAAATATTAAAGATCATGATAGCGACGTTTTTACATTTTAATTATTAACTAACTCTATGTTGAAATCATGAATGTGTCCGTTTCGTGAAGATTTTTTAGAATAGATTTTTTGAAAAATAAACTTTTAAAGAATGTACGATTAAAATGTAAAGACGAATTATGGGTTCAAATACAAAATTATTTTATTTCAAAAATATGTGGTTGAAAATGAGTTTTGAAATGACTAAACTTATTATATTAAACACATTTATAAATAAAAAATGGTGACCCGTGCTATCAGCACGGGTCTCGAATGTCTAGAGGAGAAGTATAGTTTTGAAGAAAACACGTTTTCTTACAATGCTCATTGCTCTTTAGCCTATGTATGTCTTCCGTTAAAAATGAGTTTTTTAAAGAGAATGAATTTTGAAATAACAATTTTTTGAATAATGTGTGGCTAAAAAGTAAGAATAAATTTTGAATTTACATGTAAAATATTTTATTGTGTCAATGTTTAGTTGAAATGAGTTTTTTTTAAAAAAAAATTGATTTAATGAAGGGATTAATTTGTATTTGACTATTGAAGTCCTATATTTGTCTAGTGAACTGTTGTACTCTTTGATTCCTTACAAATTGACAATACATATAACAATAATGTTACTTGTACAGTTTTTCCCTCACATTGAAGAAGATGTCCTTCTTGTTTTTAAAAAATTGTAGGTGGGAAAATTGTTTTTTTTTTTTTTTAAATGTTCAATGGTGTGTGGTCACATGATACAATGTAAACAATGATATAAAAGATGATATACATATAGCATGATTGCACCTAAACAAACGAGTCGGACAGATATGTTGTTTTCTTGATAAACACATTTTGAAAAGTTTTATATATTCTTCTAACTCTCGACCTGTAAATGGTCCATGTATAAAAATAGATCTTTAATTTTATTTAAAAAATTTCTCCATTTCAATTTTCAAAATTTTGCGACTTGTGTAATCACACGTAACAAGAATTAAGGACCTTAAAATGTGAAATAGGATGGTCCGTGTGAAATCTCGATAAAGATTGCTTCCAATCACACGCACGGAAGCTTAAATCTTGCTTGATGTGAAACTCATCTCCCGTGAATTTCATTTAGACGTCGAAAAACTGAAATTGAAGAGGACTCTTCAATTGATTTAGATAAGATTAAATTATATAAAATAATTATTTATTTATTTATATAAAAAAAGATATGTGCATAAAATCTAGAAAATTGGGTGCTGATTTGAGACCACAAGGACCTCCGTCAACCACCTGGAGGAGCAGCCACTCCAGTCAATCATAATACCTCCTGGTTTCTTGACCAAGTTTAACTAATATATTGTGGGTTTTCTCCGACAAGGCGACATCGCCGCTGGAGTGAGAGAATTGACTCTAAAAAGGTAGCCAGTGTAACTGAAATGGGATTTACTTGTGAAGTGCATGTCCTCGTGTTGCACAAAAT
The DNA here is from genome assembly GCA_035079005.1 of Fraxinus americana. NCBI lineage: Eukaryota > Viridiplantae > Streptophyta > Magnoliopsida > Lamiales > Oleaceae > Fraxinus > Fraxinus americana. The sequence continues at coordinate 12,182,986 of CM068706.1, read as the reverse complement.
TAAGACTAGAGATTAATGTTGTAGACAGTGTAACTGAACTTCGATGTGACAAATGAAACTCATATTTTGTCTACGATTACACGCAATACATGTTTAAAAGCAGACAACGAGAAACACGTGGGTTCCTACGTACAAAATATAATGAATTATGTTCACAAACATAAAGCAGTATGTACCACTATATATATATAGGAACGACCCAATTAGTGGATCTCGATGGACATAATTAAGAAGCCTATATATTTTTCTAGTTGAGAAGGACTATCGTATGAACGCAAATCCCGAAGAGTACTAAAGTCACATATTTTTTTGATTTGGTCTTTGTAATAGTCTCGAATCTTTTTATGTATGATAAGACCATATCATGTACTAACATGATTTTTGTCTTATGTTGCATGCATCAATCTTGTAGTTGTTCTCCATCATAAAAACTAAAGTTATATGTTTTTGTGTGTGTTTGATCCAATTATTTGAAGAAATTTTATTTTTCGACAAGAAAAAGTGGGACCTAAATGAATAAAAGAAACTTGGATGGCAGAGTAATAATGACTTTCTCGACATCTACCCACCAAATAACATCACCCATAACTCGATTAAAAGACCGTTTTGGCACTCAATTACGATGCAAGGGGAAAAATTTTACATCGAAACTTTGGCAATGCATAACTGTGATCATGGTAAGATAGAAATGGTATTTGATGAAGGCATGAATTATATGGCACACGTCGTGTCTTGCATGGTTTTTGTTCTTTTGAGGATGCAACAGGTGGTTGGTTACAATGCAACAATCATTTTACAACACAAAAGATTTTTGTCAATCACATCAACAAATTTGTATGGAATACTAGAAACTTGTACCTATGTTTTATACTATTTTTGAGAGTGAAAAAAACTTAATCAAAGGAGTATTACAAATATGTTGTTTTCTGTGGTTGGCATGATTTTCAAGTAAATGTGGAATTTTCAAAACAGTCATATATTTTTTTGATTTGGTCTTTGTAATAGGTCACATCTCCATCTTCAATCTATGATTAAAAATTCAAATGGTTATTAAATTTGCACAATATTTTTATTGATTATTAAGCTTTAAAAGTTTATCGAATGGTCAAGGCCATTAAACTTTAAAATTTTTTCGGGTGGTTAACATGCGTATCAAATTGTTATCTCGTTTTCATTAAACTTTAAAAGTTTTTTTTATCCGTTATCTTTTAGCGGGTTTATCATTTGATCTTAAATAACATCTGAAATCAATTAATTTCACCTTTTTTTGGCACATATGTTTTTTTTTTTTAATTCTTTGAGTGTGAAAACCCAAATTGAAATTATTTTATCAATGACATCAATAAATTTTGGATGAAAAACGTGGAACTTGGTCCCATATTTTAATTCTGACTGTGAAAGACCTAATCAAATGAGTTGGACAAATATGATGTTTTCTTGATAAACACATTTTGAAAAGTTTTATACATTCTTCTAACTCTCGACCTGTAAATGGTCCATGTATAAAAATAGGTCTTTAATTTTATTTAAAAAATTTCTCCATTTTGATTTTCAAAATTTTGCGACTTGTGTAATCACACGTAACAAGAATTAAGGACCTTAAAATGTGAAATAGGATGGTCCGTGTGAAATCTCGATAAAGATTTTTTTCCAATCACACGCACGGAAGCTTAAATCTTGCTTGATGTGAAACTCATATCCCGTGAATTTCATTTAGACGTCGGAAAACTGAAATTGAAGAGGACTCTTCAATTGATTTAGATAAGATTAAATTATATAAAATAATTATTTATTTATTTATATAAAAAAAATAAGATATGTGCATAAAATCTAGAAAATTGGGTGCTGATTTGAAACCACAAGGACCTCCATGAACCACCTACTGAGACTAGAGATTAATGTTGTAGACTGGAACTGAAATTTGATGTGACAAATGAAACTCAAATTTTGTCTACGATTACACGCAATACATGTTTAAAAGCAGACAACGAGAAACACATGGATTCCTACGAACAAAATATAATGAATTATGTTCACAAACATAAAGCAGTATGTACCACTATATATATATAGGAACGACCCAATTAGTGGCTCTCGATGGACATAATTAAGAAGCCTATATGTTTTTCTAGTTGAAAAGGACTATCGTATGAACGCAAATCCCGAAGAGTTGTAATGTAATATATATTTGACAACTAACGTCATATATTTGTTTGATTAACTTTGTAATAGTCTCGAATCTTTTTATGTATGATAAGACCATATCATGTAATATCATGATTTTTGTCTTATGTTGCATGCATCAATCATGTAGTTGTTCTGCATCATAAAAACTAAAGTTTATGTTTTTATGTGTGTGTGTGTTTGCCCTGATTATTTGAAAATTTTCTATTTTTTGACAAGAAAAAGTGGGACCTAAATGAATAAAAGAAACTTGGATGGCAGAGTAATAATGACTTTCTCGACATCTACCCACCAAATAACATCACCCACAACTCGATTAAAAGACCGTTTTGGCACTCAATTACGATGCAAGGGGAAAAATTTTGCATCGAAACTTAGGTAATGCATAACTGTGACGTGAGCTCATGGTAAGATAGAAATCGTATTTGTTGAAGGCATGAATTATATGGCATAACGTCGTGTCGTGCATGGTTTTTGTTCTTTTGAGGATGCAACAGGTGGTTGGTTACAATGCAACAATCATTTTACAACACAAAAAAATTTTGTCGATCACATCAACAAATTTGTATGGAATACTAGAAACTTGCACCTATGTTTTACACTCTTTTTTGAGTGTGAAAAAACTTACTATTGGGCGCCCTGTTTTTGGGTCTAGCTTTGAGTTTGGCCAAGAATAATTGCCGAAAAACTTAATCAAATTAGTATCTATGTGGGGCCCTGTTTCTTGACCTGGCTTTGAGCTTGGCCAAGAATAATTGCCAAGAATAATTGCCGAAAAACTTAATCAAATGAGTAGAGTACAAATACGTTGTTTTCTGTGGTTGGCATGATTTGATGTAAATATGGAATTTTCAAAACAGTTACTTTTTAGAGTGAAACTTCTCCCCTTTCCATAGGGATTTATTGAAGAGTTCATTAAGAGCATGTTTTGAAGTAGATATTTATATATTTTGTGAAACATGATTGTTTGAAAATGTGCAGTTAAAAAACAAAAAAAACTTACGAATCCAATGGTAAAATTATTATATTGGAAGAAGGTGGGATTGAATACTAGTTTTAAATCATCACACTACCATACAAGGGCTAAAACTCGTAACTAATTGAGATATATACAACTTTTATCTTTCCAAGGGAGTAAAAATATTAATTTGTAACACTAACTACTAAAAAGTTAGAATATACAATTTTATTTTTACCTATACATTTGTTTTATACTTTCCATTGGTAAATTTCATTACAAAAAACGTCACTAGTTTATTATTATTGTTGTTGTTGTTGTTGTTGTTGTATTGGTGGGGCCCTTGCAAATTTATTGTCATTGTCAAGGTGCTCTAAGGCAACTTTTTTTAAAAAAAATCTTTATTTGTATAACATAGGTATTTTTTCAGAATCACTATAATTAATTAAGTAATTTATTGAATTTCTAAAACTCAATCCTCAACTAAAGTTATATATATATGTGGGAAAATTACATAAAATCAGGGGTTTAATTTGATCTTTTAAAAAATCAGGTATACATTTCTAAAACTCGGGTATTTTTTTAAAAAAAATCAGATTTTAAGTTTATTTTTACAAAAATCAGGTACTATATAAATCCTAATTTACTAATCTTCCCTCTCTCTCTCTCTCTCTCTCTCTCACCTTGGAGCGGCGTTGAGACCACTTCATTCGCCTCCACAAGGTTTTGGAGACCAAGGCCCGATTCAGCGAGGACCTCATCCGCAAATATTTCCAACAACTGCAATAGGTTATTGCCAGCGTTTTCCACCGTGATCTGAAACTGAAAAACCTGCTGCTGGACGAGATTGGGAACTCAAGGTCACGTATTTTGCGGTGGGGGTTCAGGTAAGTCGGAGAGAAAAATGGATCGGTGCTAGTGAAGCGTTGGGGTGATACGGAAGCTTGTACTGGATGATTACTGCTGGTTTATCCTTCTGGAGATGATGGAAATCGCAGTCGCCATGAGATTTCTCTTCCTACTCTGAATTAGTTGTTGAAAACACTTCAGGCACAGCACCACTTCTATTGATGAAAAATTTTCCAGTGCCCGCCCGCGCCACCCTATCCTAACCACCAATACTGTTTCTGAAGAAAATTCCGATTCAGAATCGAAAACCCACCATCAAGTAACAAATAATATCCTTTTGATTTTATTGAGATTAAGAAAATCAAATTTTTTATATTGATTCGGGAGTGGGTGTTGGATTAATTATGGTTCTTGTAATTGCCATTTTTTAATTATAGGTGTTGGAGTGGTTGAATAGGGCGTGGGTGAAGTTAGTGTTGTAGTGGCGGTGATGTCGACGGTGGTGGTGGTGGTGTAGTGCTTTATAGTGGTGGAATGTGGTGTGGGTGTTTGTGACGATTTTATTGGTTGATTGAAATTTGTAACAAATGTGGCGGTGGTTTTGTCGGTGACGGTGGTGGTGATGCTGTTAGAGATAGCATTGAACGGGTGGTTACAAGTGCTAACGGTGGTCACAGATTAAACTAACTGTGACCTCATAATAGACTAACTGTGACCTTAAAATTCGACAATTCGTGACTAAAAATTAATTGGTGACTTGTAATTTTTTTATCTGTGACCAATAAAATAATATGTGACTTTTAAGATTTTAGATTTGTGATATCGAAATAATCTATGACCTACAAAAAATTTTATCTGTGACCAATAAAAAAATTGTGACATATAAATTTTTTGATAAGCTGTGAACTAAAATTAATTTTTAACTAATTAATAAGATATCTGTGACCAAATTGCACAATTAAATATTTAATTAATTAATAAAAAGTAAAAACCTGATTTTTGCAATTTTAAAACTTTAGCACCTGATTTTTGTAAGTGTCAAAGTTCATACCAGATCTATGAACTTTTCCCTATATATATTCTTTTATATTTCTCCTAATAATTGAGCCACTTATTCAGTATTGTCAGCTTTGCTCCAGCCCAGATCGATGGAAGGGTAAGAGTTTGTTAGGGAAAATTAGGCACAGTACGACCCAATAATTAGTAAATTGATTAAGACCCTTTCACTTCTTAAACTTTCATTAGCTGTGTAAAATACGTTCAAAACTCTAAAAAAAAAAAAAAAAAAATGGGAGAATGTCATTCAGCCCCAACCAAACCCTAAATCTGTGATTTTCTCATTGCAAGTTCTGGTTGATTTGACAAATTTGATCGATTATAGGCGGCTATCCTTAAGTTTTCGATCAGCTATCATCAAACCCTACATTTCTCTCTCCATTCATTCAATCCAAGGTCATGATCGGAATTTTATTAGTTTTCCTAGTAGATTCTTGTTCTTCTACTTGACTCCATAATGATGCAGATGTTTTGTTTTCGTTGAAAAGTTTATAAACATCATTGTGTGAGCAATTGAAAAGGGCAAGTTTCAACTTCTGTATTTCCAATTAATTTTCCCACCTTTCACTGAATTAATTACACACACTATTATATTCACAATGGAGAAATATATGTCACTTCTTTTGGAATCTTTTGCTATATTTTCATTGAGAACAAAATCTGTGGAAAATTGCGCTTAACATTCGTGTGTACTTCTTGCTCTCAGATTCCCTTTATTTGAATGGATTTCTTAAAAATTTTTAAGAATTTTATATGAAGTTCTGGCTTTATGATTTGTTGCAGAACAATTCTTATCTTGGATTCTTGAGAAGCACAAATTGCATTATGTATGGACTGTTGGACAACTATAAAAAATATAACAACCGATGGCAACCGTGCTGCATAGTTGTATTTCCAAAATTAAGTTAATGTTTCGTGTTTTGTGATGATTAGACTTATAAGAGGTTGTGTTCTATGTTTCGAAGAAATCAATTTTGTGTCCCTAAAAAGAGCATTTGCTCTTTTGCAGTATTGTCCCTTTTCTCTATTTCTTAGCAATCATTTGGATAGTTGATCCATTTCAGATGCTCTCTTTTCAATCTGAAGTAGATTACTCGTTTAACTATGTTGTTTTTTGAGTGTGTGTATGTCTTTTTATTATTTGTTACTTTTTGAGTGACAAACATAGGTTTTAATTGATATTTTGTCACTTTTTTTTAATCTTTTATTACCTTTTGTGTGTTATTTTCTTTTTTCTTTTGATAGGATTGTGATTTAATAAATCCTAAAAAATGTTGATTTAAAAGAAAAGTCACATTATATTCTCCGCACAAAATAATAACAGATTTAATTGTAAAGTTTAGTCACGTTATGGAATTGATTTCAATGTTTTAATTGGTATTTTGTCACTTTTTAAAAGTTTTGTTCGTTACTTTTTTTGAGCGTTTTTCACTTTTTTTTTGAATTTCTGTCACTTTTTTTTTTTTAATGTTTTTCACTATTTTTTTTTTCTGTCACTTTTTTGAGTGGCAAATTTCACTTTTTAATATGTCACATTATAAAAAAAGTGATACTTAATTTTACACAATATTTTTTACTTTCGAAATACTTTTCATATAAGTTTTCAAACATTCATAATTTAAGGGTATTTTTGTAAGTTGTCCAATTTGTTATAGTTCATGCCCATTCCAAAATATTAGCCCATTTCCAGCCTAAACCCTTCTGGTCCTGTTTCGACCCAGATCCAATTGTAAGAGTTAGTTGAAGCTCGTTACAAAATTATAGCCCAAACCCGTCTCTCTGCTTTACTATTCTTTGTTGTGCATCCAAAACGGATCATGCTACTCTTACAGACAACTATTTTACAGATGTCTTACAGACACTCACAAAGATTTTTAATAATATAAAATTAATTCTTAAAAAATACTATTTTACCCTTCTTCTTTATATTTGCAGGATATATCCTTTATCTTTTAGTTGTTTGGTCTTTCAAGATTATTTCTTATTTCTTGATTTATTAATCAGGATGAATATAAAACTTATTTAATCTTTCAAATTGTTCTAGATATTCTCTGTATTTTATTAATTTTTCAAAGGCTCTAGGTTGGTCTTTTTTAGTTATATCTCCAAAAACTATTCCTTCTGAGATTTCTTCTCCTATATCTTTGTATTTTTCGATAACATCTTCAATTTTCTTTATTTCTCTACTAATTCTTACAGGATCAAATCCTATATTATGTTTACAAGCATAATCTATTTCAGTATATATTTCTTTAAGTTTTTCTTGTCCAACAGGAACTATATCTTCAGATTTTTCAACTATACTAAGTAGAAATGAAACATCTTTTTTATCTAAATATAATCTAAGACAATCATCATTAGACGTGGATGCTTGTGAAGTGTTCATAAAGATATAAACATATAAAGCATGTAAATAACTTACAGTAATCAATGGAAATAAACAGGCTTTCCCTCCAGTATGTTCTTATAGCAGCTTTGCATGTATTCAATCATTCTTCTGAATCAGATAAACTTTTTAAAATGTTTTTGAAATCATTTGGGTCCACAACTGCTTCCGCAAAAGGCTTTTCAATTAAGGTTGCATTTCTCATTCTAGAGAACTAGCCGTGTTGCCACAGACGCTATCTCACAGTATCCAGAGTCTCTGTTTTCACCTCTATTCAAACTCTTTTCAGAACAAGTTCTTACTTAGAACAAGATTTTAAAAGATAACTCACACTCAAGGTGCTACAATTTTGTTAGAAAACTGCCATTTTCCCCTAAAACATTCATCAGAGACGGGTACTTTGGCATGGCTAACATCCATTCAAAAACAATGTTTTGAAAATCTTTTTAAAAATCTTTATTTGTACTGCCGAGGAATCATGAGAAACTTAACGAAATCCTTTCATAGAAACTTTGTCAAAACCATAAAAACTTCATCTTGATATTCATAAGATTGAAAATAATACATGCTTGCTTACTATATTTACATACCTTTGGTACTCACCTTATGAAGTTTAGAACTCAATAAGTGATTACCTTATTACAAGCTTTCCTATCTTCAAAGCTATCTAAATTCTTTTTCTGAATACAAGTGGTGTATACAGATATTAGAAAGAGATCTAAGATGCAAGGGATTCGAGAGATGTCAGAGAAATCTGCTTCTAGTCTTTGGACCTCCTCTCCTTATATAGAGGATTTTTCTTCAAGTGGTTTTGAATCTTATCTTCACAGCTGTCCTCCTTTATTTCTTTGTCTGCCATCTTCTCTTGTTGGGTTGTTAAATCGTCCATCTTTTGAGCTGGCAAGTGGGTGAAGAGTTATTGTCATACCCACCTTTCTTATCTTTAACAGGAACTCTTGTTATTTTCTTCAATAGCTGGTAGGAAGTCATTATCTCAACCACTATCTCTTGTCTTTGAGTGACCACAGTTTTTCTTTAATAAAGAAACTTTATTAAAGTAGTGATAAAGGGTCACTTTCCTATATCAATTATTTCTCCATTCTTGATTCAAAGAATTCTGCAGGAAATTCTTCATCATCGAGTGAGACTTGGCTCATATCTTCTACTACACAATGTACACAATGGTGATCACTGTAATCCCAAAGTAATTTGCATAGTTCTTTTTCCATCTTTTCAGATCCACTAACTTGATTAGAAATTATCTTGGATAATAAATGATCAAGATAACAGATATCTTCCTCTTTTGTTTCTATTCTGGCATTAGAATAGATTATATGTTCCTCAGATGGGTAAACCCATATTTTTTCCTTCTCAGTGATTAACTGAGTTAGGTGTTCAAATATTTCTTTGTATCCTTTGGCTCTTCTATATGGCATCATGTTAATGATATCTTGATAACCATTTTTAACAACCTTTTGACTGGTTGGTAAAAAATGTTGGTTTGTGAGCCCTAATTTGATAACATGGAATGTCGCATATTTTGAAGTTCTGGATCCCATTCCATTGTTGCAGAGTAGAATCTGATATATATGTTTGTAGTTTTGACAACTTCAGTATATCTTTTAATGGCCTTCTTGACGTCGGCTGGAAGTTGGGCTATCTCCTTGAGATCTTTGCTAGGATATATGCAGAGTATATTTCCTAATTCAAAACAGTTTTTCACCCAGGTTATCGGAGCTTCTGGATAAAAATTTATCTTGTTGTATCTTCCATAGTGGAGAGTCTTCATCCACTTTCCTACTTCCAGATACCAATCGGATAATATATTGAAAACAACAATAAAGAAAATTATTTCTTCATAGTTATCCTTTTTGGATATCTTTGTCACATGACATATCTTGACAATTTCTTTTGGATCAATTTTTTCAATATCTAGCTTAGGTAAAGTATGGCTCTGTGAAGAGCTACCTTTGCTATTTTTGATATCTTGGATACTAGTAATAGGTTCAAATTTTCCCTGTGAAGGGGTTCCTATTACCTTCTTTGTTTTCCCTTTATCCTCGGGTAGAGCGCTAGTATTCACAAGTCCCTGTGAAGGGATACTAGACTTGGTACAAGTTACTTCTGCCTCAAGGGCTATATTTTTGTCTCGAAGACTATCTTGTATATTTTGAATTTGAGCTTCCAAATAGGAAACTTTTATCTCAAGTATTTGGACTTTCGTCCTTAGTTGGTTTAGCTCCATCCCTGCTAAGATAATCAGGAAGAAAGTTAGCATCTCCTTTTATATGCTCAATATCAAATTTGAAATAAGAAAATCAAATTTGAATTCTAATAATATATCTATTGGCAATAGATGGATCAACATTATTTTTCAAAAATGCTTTAACTTGAGTATTATCAGTTCTAATTAAGAACTTTTTTGGTAATAGATAATCTTCATATTTCTGCACTCCTCGCTTTACAGCAATGAGTTCTTTTCTATTCATTTCATACCTTGTTTCAACTTCTTTGAATGTTCCTGATGTGTAACCTGCAAGTATTTCAGGACAAGAACAATCCTTTGTACATTTATATTCTTTGTGATTCTTTTTAACCTTTAATACTGCACCCCAGTAATTATCTGATGCATCAGTTTCAAGGATAAAGAAATCTTCTTCTTGTGGAATTACAAGTTTGGGCAAAACTCTTAATTCCTCTTTTACTTTTCTTATATTTTCACAATCTTGTTCTTCCCAAGACCACATTACATTCTTTCTTAATTTTGGGAGAAAATAATTTTTTAATTTAGCACAATTTTCAATAAATCCTTCAGCATAATTTAATATACCTAGGAAGCTTTGTAACTGTTTTTTATCTCTGATTTCTTCAGGAAATTCTTGAAGTTTTTCACCAATATGAGATTGCAATTGCAATTCTCCTTCTTTAATAAATAATCCTAAGAATTCTATTTCTGTTTTAGCTATCTCTGCTTTCTTTTGAGAAAGTGTGATACCATGTTTTTTCATAATATAACAAAATTTCTCAAGATGTTCAATATGTTCATTTATATTATTTGAATGAATCAGTAAATCATCAACATAAGCAATACAGAAATGAGTAATTGGTTTGATTACCTCATCCATTCTTCTTTGAAATATCTGTGGTGCATTTTTCAACCCAAATGGCATTACATTCCATTCATATTGTCCTAAAGGACTGGGAGTACTAAATGCAGTCAATGGTTTACTTTCTTCTGTAAGCATGATTTGCCAAAAACCTGACTTACAATCAAATTTTGAAAATATTTTCTTGTTTTGTACTTGTTTAATAAGGGTGTTCTTATTAGGCAAGTAATATCCATCAAATTTGGTAACTTCATTTAACTTCTTATAGTTTATCACCATTCTGGCTTTTCCTCTTTTTATCTCACTATGTTTTCTTACCATAAAGGCTGGACTACTATGTGGGCTTTTACTAGGCCTAATCAATTTGGCTTCTAGTAATTCTTTTATCTGATCCTTAAATTCCTTTTGATCTTCCACACTATATTTCATTGGTTTGACTCTAACTATAGTGTCTGGATTGATTAGTTCTATTTTTGCTTTTACTTTATCTGTGTTCCATTTTTCTAATGGATTTTCAGAATATGTTTCAGAAATTTCTTTTTTCAATTTTTCTAACTTGTTTTCTGTTGTCATTTTTAAAACTGTAACTGGTTTAATTTTTTCTGTATTCCAACATCCACCACGCTGGGTTGAGGAACTCTGATGATTAATTTGTGTGTGTGCTATGCTAACAGCTTTAGTTATCTTAGGTGTAAATATTTTATGTGCACAAGGAGTTGTGAACATATATCTATCTACATATTGTGTAAATGGTGCATATTTTAGTAGGAAATTTTGTCCTAATAAAATATCACATCCAATTGTAGATGACATATAAATTGTGTCAACAAATACTTCTCTAAAGGATATTAGAAAAGGTACTTGTGTAGTATATTTACTATATATTACTTTGTTTCCTCCTGCTGTTGTAGCAGTGACAATCTTTTTTGAATCATATTTCCAGTATTCATTTGGTAATACATTTGGTAAACACAAACTTATCGTACTTCCTGTATCTAGATAAGCATGAAATTTAATTCTACAGTTTCCTTTTATATTGAGTGTAATTTCAATATATGGGCTCATGGGATTAGTATTAATTATTCTTTCCATGATAACAATGTTTTCATATTTTCATCTATTCTTGATATGATGATTGGATTATCATCAATTGTTATTTTTAAATATCCTTGACAAATTTTATAGGGACTAAATTTTTCAAGGAAGTTCATTCCTAATAGTATAGGTGAACGTTTAATTCCATATGATTCATCTTTATATAGAATTATTTCTTTTTTATGTTCTTTCTGATCCTCTCCTACAAATATAAGAGGGAATTTAACATACTTCTTAATTTCAAGATTATTTCCTAAATAATCTTTGAATATATAAGGTTCTGTTAATTCAAAATCTAATAAATGACTAACAAATTTAGCATTTACATGACTTTGTTCTGCTCCAGTATCTATAAGGACAAGAAGATTCTTCTTGTATCCTTCTTGATTAACATATCTTGTTTTGATATAGTATTGTGAATTTATTGGTTCAGCAATACTGAGTTTTTTAACTTGACTTATCTTAAGATCTTGTCTGGAGGGAAATCTTGCAATAAGATCATCTCCTACTAAACTTACACTATTTCTTCTTATCAATTTTCCTTCAGAATTAATTTCTCTTGCTTGCTTATGAAAATCAAGCATTATTTGTTGAGGTATTGTTACTTCATGTTCTTGGTATTTTCTAGGAGGTATATATTGAGCTAATTCCTCAAAATCTTTATGTATGATAATATTATCAGTTATTTTTCTTAAATTGTTATGATGGCTAGTACTAAAAGCAAATATTGATTTTATGCTTATACTTATAGCCTTACTTTTCCTTAACATTTTCAAATTTCCAATCCTATAATATAGATTGAAGCTTTGGTCAATATTTTCATCAATCAGTGAAACCGCATAATTTGGTTTTACTGTGAATATTATCTTTTGATAGACTAGATTTCCTACAATAGTTCCTAGTAGAGCATCTACAGGATCTTGTAAGATTCTATTGTCCATGCAATATATTTCTATTGGTATATTCATACCTTCTCTAAAGAATCCTTTTACCATAATTTGGATTCCTCCTATCTCAATACATTTTAGTTTGCTTCTTACATTTTCTGGAATTTTAGATAATTTTTGTCTTACCCATTCTTTTGTAATTATAGGAATTCTTGCTTTTCCCATAGTATCTTCTATGTTAACAGATATTTCTTTGTAATTCATACTTACAATTGTTTTATTTATTCTTGGTAGTATTCCTAAGAATCCTTGGTGGAATACATCTTTTTCTTGTAAATCTAGTATTTTCTTTGTTATTCCTTTGTATTTTCTAACATCAAAGGTAATTTCTTGATTTATACCTTTCTATCGAATCTTCAACTTCTTGATTGTTTCTACTTCTATTTCATGATCTATTTCTTGTATTTCTTGATTCATATATACTATCTCTTCAGAGTCTTCTTCTGAAGATGATGTATCTAATTCATAAATGCTACTGCATTCACTACTTAATTCTTCAAAATTTTCAATTGGTTCTATATCACTGTCATTTTGAAATTCTTCATAAGTTCTAAGAGTTTTTATATTTTGTTTATCTTTCTTTTTAGGACATTGAGGAGCAATATGTCCTTCTTCATTGCAAATAAAACATCTACATTTTTTGATATATTTAGGTTTGGGCTTCTTAGTCCAATCTTTTTTCTTAAAATATTTTTTATGAGATTTAAAAAATTTTTTCTTAAACTTCTTATATTTTTTGAACTTTCTCTTGTACTTCTTATATGGCTTATATTTCTTCTTGTAACATCCAAATTGTTCAATTTGGCCTATATCTTTATAGCAACATAGAGAATTTCTTCTCATCTTGTATGCTTTCTTATTTTCTAAGGCTTCTCTACACCATATGCTTATCATTCTCTTTGTAAATTCAATTCTACATCCTAAACTATCTTTATTCACTCCATCCTCTTCTCCAAAAGGCAACAGTTTTTCATATTCTTTTAATAATTTCATTCCCCATGGAAATGGTAATTTCATAAAATAAGACCTTAATATATGTTTATTTTCTTGATAATTTCCTTGATTTAATATATAATATATTTCTTCGAACTTGCATGTGTACCTTTCTAGTTCACACATATCACATATCTTTAAATTTTCCATAGCTATCATTCCTTCATTATATTCTTCTTATTTTCTAGTTTCTTCATCTATTGTAAATCTATTTCCTAAGAATTCTGTTCTCAGGATTCTTTCTATTCTTTTAAGAATTTCTTGTATATTTTGTTCATTCAAGGCATTCCTATTATCTATTGCTTCAATTGTATTTTCTCCATATTTAATATTCTTTTTTATATTTTCTGGTAGCTTTCTCCACCAGTCAGATACAATTCCTCTAAAAGTATGTTCTATAAATCCAAAGGCTGTATATGTTTCCCATTTGTTAAATTGTATAGCTAGGTCTGTACTCTTTATCCATGTTTCAATGGCTTTATTTTTATCTACACATTCTAAATCTAACCATATTCCAGTTGTATGGATTGGTTCATTATAAGATTTCATTGAGTTTATTTCTTTAATGGATTGTTTCCTTATGTTTCCAGTGTATCTTTTCTGTGTCTTTCTATATTGGTTAACACCTTCTTTATTTGGTATGGGTGTACCATAAGGATAATTTTCGTATTCTTCATCACTACTGAACTCTATTTTTATATTTTGACTTGTTGATGGATTAGTATTCATTTTTGTATTTTCCATTTTTTCAGTTAATTCTTCTAACTGTTTTTTATATTCTTCATATTTTTCACCAGTAGATTCTAAGAATTTTTGTTCTAATTCTTCTACTTCTGTTATCATGTATTGTTTTATCTCATGATTTTTCCCTTTATCTTTTCCTATTATTCTAAAATCTTGGGGTGGATTAATTATAATCCTATCTTTTCCTTCTAGTTTTTTATCTAGAAGAGCATTACCTATTTGCAAATTATATTCAAGATTTTCTAATCTTTTATGTATATCCTCAAAACTTTCATTTGTACTAATTTTAGGTAGATAAGGATAACTAGGTTTTTTATGTTTTTCAACCTTTTTCAAAAATTCTTCAATTATGTTTTCTTCATCAACTATATTCATCATGACCGTAGGCTCATAATATTTAGTTTCAAAATATTTATCAAATTCATACATTTCTTTGCAATAAAATTCTACTTCTTCTTTTTCAAATTCTATCATTATCTTTTGATATAAATATTCATCTCTTATATATCCCAATATTAGTTTTTCTAATATTTGTTTTCTTGTTTTTATTGGTAACTCTTTTGTTATAATTAATGTTAATATTTTTAATTTCTTAGGTAGAGATTCTAACATATAACTTAAACCATCTTTTTCTCTTAATATATAGTACCAATTATTTTTAATTATTTCAATTTCCATGATCTAACATGGCTCTGATACCAATTATACCAGAGTGCGCAGAGTCAGCGGAATAAATTTTGCACTCATAAATTTTTAGGGACTAATTTGGAGTTTTTATATTCTTGTAGTGGCTCCTAGTTGCAATTTATGTATGAAGGGTATTTTTGGGAAGTTTTATTTCAGTAACTATTCTAATTATATCTTTTTCCATCCAAAACTGTCTCTCTCTTGCTTTGCATTACTAGCGCCTCCGGCTCCACCTCTCCTGTCAATATCGCCGGCAGGTTCCACAGTTTTCGCCGCCCGCTGAGACGTACCCAAGAAAAACCGATTTCTATCCAAGTAAGTTTTTTCTCTTTCCTTTTTGTTCTTGGTATTCTTATCGTTGTTAAATTTTTTTGCAATAATTTTGATTGTTACGTTTGATTTATACTCCTGTTATGATATTATTTTAACTTATATGCTTCACATTGAATATCAGTGGAGTTTTTGAATAATGATATTTATTTTTCCTTGATAGCTACTTTCTTGTTTTTCTATTTCTGTTTTTGTTATATTCTCTTTCTGTTTGTTGTTTGGTTGTTGGGAGTGGATGCTGTTTCTATGGAGTTTCTTTGAAGGGATTGTATTGATTGTATGTATCTTTGGTTTGGTTTTTCCAATTGAATGTCTTCAATAATTTTGTTTAAAACATTGAATTGCAGCCACTTTACATTTGGTCGTTATCTTTTTATCAATAATAGACTTGAAATTGTTTCCAACCTAATCTATTGCTTGCGGTCTTCGTGGGCATTCGGCCGCACCATAGACTCATCTCTGATCCTGTGCTGCAAGTAGCCAGTGGTAATGATGATGTACACTTACATTAGAATAGCGTTGCTGCGGCTGAATACAATTTTTTTTTTCCACTCAGTCAGCAGCTTGCACTTGAGCCTGCTCTAGCTTTCTGAAACTTGACTTTATAACTTTTGGAAAGGCTTATGGTTGCTTCACCAGTCTTGATTCTTAACCTTTACCTGGTGAATGCAGGTCACCCTTCTGACCCTGCATCTCTATCCGACATATAAACACACAAGGAGGAAGAGCGAAAAGAAACACGGAGCATGGAGGAGTATGTTGAAGAAGTAATTAAACAGGAGTGGTACAAAGAGGATTTTAAAACCATAGCATCTCAGATTAAGGAACAGGAGAATCTCCTTAGGCTCAAACGAAGGTGAAGTTCTCTTCTGTCTTTTTCTTGTTCTTGTTTGATTTATTAGTTTATATTAATAAAACCTGTTTATGAAAAATTCCTAAAATTACTGCTCAGGTGGTTAATGGATTTACCCTTGTCCAAAAGGGAACAACAACAAATAGAAGAACTTCTACCTCCTAATGATAAGTATGTACCAGTTAATTAGTACAATTCCTTTTGCAGACTTTTTGTTTTCATCTTTAATTTGGCATTTGCAGTGACCTTTTACTTTGGTTGATTGATTATTTAGAAATAACATTTCTTCCAGATATGTGCAATTAATTCAAGTTTTGGTATTGCAGGATTTGAAATTTATGCTATGTTTGTTATATGTCGATATATATAAAATTTCATCGTGTTATTAAGAGTAAATCATGCATAGTTCTGCATAAAAGTCTACAGTGTTTAAGTTCACTTTTTATTCTGTAAATGAATATGGTGAATGAAAAAATGAATGTGGATTTTTATCTTCTCTTTTAGTTGAAAACCTACTGATTAACGAGGTATACCTTTGCAGAAACATTGAAACTTCAAGTGCGCCTTTCTCTTTTACACTTTACATGATGTTAGAGTATAAGGCTGCTTAATGAAATATGGTTTGAATGAAGATTTGAAGCCAGGTGGCAAGGGATCTTGGGTTTTAAACACAAACCAAAGACATGATTCATTGAATTGAATGACATGTTATATACTAAATGAAAAATCTCCATTTATGTGTAAATTATTCAGAAAAACCGAAATTCCTGCAGTTTATAGTACTAGAATTCCTCAATCAACTTTTATTTCCATTAAGAATTGGGCATCGCCATTGAAGTGATTTCAGATAAAGACTTTTAAGTGTGTGTTTGGTAGGGATTTTTTGGGGGAAGAATTGATTTTGAATAGTGATATGATGGGAAATGTGTGGTTGAAAAAGAAGATAAGATTATTGATGTGATAGAAAATATTATTTTATTGAAGAATGTGTGGTTAAAAATGAGAATTGATTTACTGTTGAAAATGAGAATTTTTACCAAACACACCCTAAATATAATCTGCAACAAATGCACCTTTAACAGTGAATGAAATATTAACAAACTAAACCAAACCAAACTAAAATACAGTCAGTAAAATGTTTCCCACAAATTCAATAAAGCATGTATTTTGGTGTTTACATGCTTTTCTGTGCTGTACTTCCTACCATTGTTTTAAAATCTATGAGTTGAGGCAGTATCTATAATAGCATCGAATGCAGTGGCGAACTATTGTCTCTTTCCTTGTTCCTCCTAGTTCAGTGAGCTTTCTAGATAAGGGCATTCTACTTCGCCTTCAGATAGCATCTGTGACGTGGCTTTCCAATTGTCTGACAGTATACCGCGTCAGTGTAACATGAAAAAGGATGTATATATGGAATCTTTGTCAGATTGTCAATTGATGGCTCTGATATGGCGATGTTTCATATATTGACTACCAAGAAAAAGGGCTAGTTCATGAAGAGTCTAAGACTGCAATAGAAGAATGGTTGCAAACTGTTTAAATTTTGTTTATCATTTCTTCAATCTAGATTTTCAGGTTCTTGCAACATCTAGTGGTTACTGGAAGAGGAAGTCCATATTAGAGGGCATAAGTTCTGTACTAATCACTGTCTACCTTTTAATGCTAAACATACTTCATTAGTTTATTAGCGAAATGTCATTTTAATCAGCAGATTATGTAGTGTTTTCTTATGCAGTCAAAATATTACACCACACATCATAATGTCATTTTTCAAGATATGCTGTGGTGCATACAACCAATTAATTTAGATGATTCTTAGGAGTCCAACATGCTAAATGATTTTAACGAGTTTTACACTTGGACAAACATGCATATCCTTTCACAATATCTGAGTCCATGAGACAAGGTATAACATTGATCCGGATTATGGAGTTTTGACTGTTTCTGATCCTACGTTTTTCGTACGCATGTGTGCATATTCTGTTCCTATTTTGCTGTTGTAGAGTTTCATATATTTTGTATTGTTCTACTGATTTTAAGGTAATTTGTTTAAATTTTTATTTTTTATTTGCAGGATTCTTCCTGAGTCAATGCTTAGAGAAGACGATGTAAGTTTTTATTTTGAGAAATGCTACAAGTTTGTGTGATCATTATTGCTGTCCTTGCATATGATCAGTATTGGGCCATGTGATCTGAAGTGTTCTGCATTAATTTCAGTGAAGTAATTATGTACACCAAAATGTTCTTTTGACATTAAGATTGGTAGGACTATACTCCTTACCAATTGTGCTTTGTAATTAATATGCATGTTTGTTGCCACAGGTGCGTTTGGTTTGCTGTTTTCAGATTTCAGTTTTGCAAAATATTGAAAACGTGTTTAGTGCTATTTCTGAATATACATTTTCAAAAATAAGGATAAATTTATAACATAAAACTCAAATTGCATTTTTGTCGTTTTGAGTGTTTTCAGCAAGTGTTTAAATAAAATTTCATTTAAATTAAAATTTTAAAAAATAAAATATGAAATTGAAAAAAAAAAAATCATAAAATAAATTTGAAAATTTTTAAAATAAAAATTTTGAAATAAAATTCTAAAATATAAACAATTAAAATTATAAAAAATTCTATGAAAATGAAAATTATGAAAAATAAAAAATAAAGATAGTTCAACCTCTTAATGATTGTTTACATAAAAATTATATAAAAATATTTAAATGAACATAAATAAAATATTCTTTGTCCACGTTAGTAATTTTTATTTTTGTTTCATATATTTTGAACTCAATTTATTATTATTTTTATTTTACTTTTGAAGTGAGAAAAAATATTGTAAGACTCATCAACTTTAAAATGTATATATTATTTCTTATCAAAAAAAAAAAATGTATATATTATTTGATAATATATTAAAATAAAATTGTAATATTTTTTACCGAGTAATCAAATTTTATGGAATAAAATGCCATAAAACAATTTTTCAAAAATTCAAACCAAACATGTTTTCTAGTTTTCTATTTTGAGTAATAGTTTTTCAAGATGACAAACGAAACGTGTTTTTAGCAATTTTAAAATTGACCCTCAAAACAAAAAATTGAAAATAAACTCAAAATTGAAAACTGAAAACAAACCAAACGAGCCCTAAAGTTTTACATGGCAGATCGGCCATTATCCACCATGCTACTGTATTTGGTGCGACTTTAAGTATGCAAGCGTTCAATAATTTTTTATCTTTCTGATTAAAGGTTCATTTGGAAAGAACATTAAT
The DNA here is from genome assembly GCA_035079005.1 of Fraxinus americana. Lineage (NCBI taxonomy): Eukaryota > Viridiplantae > Streptophyta > Magnoliopsida > Lamiales > Oleaceae > Fraxinus > Fraxinus americana. Next base: position 12,163,532 of record CM068706.1, on the reverse strand, counting down.
AAAATATAAGCCTTTGTGAAGTATGTTGTGACATGGTTGACATGCAATTATGCCCAACATATTTACTTCCTTGCTCTCCTTCATAAACCAGCAATCAGTAGGGTGATTTAATTTTGTTCTTATCGAGAAAAGAGTGATTTATTTATACACATGCATGTGTGATTCTTTCTCTTCCTTTTTCTTGGGGGTGGGTGGGTTGTATGTGCATTTGTTTGAGGTTATTCTGTCTTATCTTATGTTTAAATCTATTATAATCACAGGTATGTTATGAGAACATCAGAACTTTTGTTGAAAAGGGTTTTGGTGCTCGTAAGTGTGAAATGGAACATCAGTTGGCTCAAGAGGATATACAAAATTTTGATTTGTTTGATGATCTTAAAGAGTTTTTCCCCCTGCTAGATGATATGACAAACAGAGGCTTATGTTCGTTTCTTGAGATCCTGACAGATGGAATGATTAAGTTTGAGAAAACCAACTGGAGAATGAAGAGTACGATAAAATATTATCTTAAAACGCATTCTAGGGAAAAGAATGATAATTCCCAAACAAAATTAAAACTGCTATGTCAGTTGCTGGAAGACCCAAAAAACTTTCGTATCAATCAGGTAGCTTTGTCTTCTCAATCGAAATCCTATCGCTCTGCTGCCATCAAGGTACTGGATGGACTTGAGGACATGCCTTGCAGAACATTAAGTGCAATGCATAGGAAGCTGAGAGGTGTTAGATACAACCCTACTATACAGTCTCCTAAATCTGGATGGGGACGTGACCGTTTAATCAGTGTCGTGAGAAAAAGGTGCATGAAAATGCTCTTGGAACTCGGTGAAGGGGATGAGACCCCAGAACCATTAGCCGGTGCATTGGCAGTTGCAAGCTTGACTTTAAAGCTAATGCATAACAGTCCTGTAATAGACTTCCGGAAATTTTTACCAGAGACAGAAGCATTGCAAAATGATATTGCAAAGGCTATCTGGTTACTAAATGATGTAAAGAGAGTGAGCTTGATCGAGCTTAAGAAATTACAGTTTTTGCTGGATCCTAGTACTGAATTATCAGATAGAAATTTCCGTATGGCATTAAGGAATCTATTGACTGATTATCTATTTGAGTGCAGTGACATGGACAATGTCCCAGATTGTTTACTCGAAATGCTTTCCATTATCAATAGAAGATCTCGACTTCCATCTCGAAGAAAACGTCTGTCTTCAAAAGTACATTCATCTTCTCATGAGCTAATGAAGGAGGAGATAGAAAATGAGGTAGAGTGTATATTAACTTCTAGCGCTCAGGCAAAACAAATTGTCTGGGACGTTCTCTCTGAACATAGACTAGACCAGGATTTTGCCGATGCTTACATGGAGGATTTAGAAGAAAGTGAAATGACCGCTACTTCTGATGATGACAGTGAAGAAGAGTTGAATCTTCCTCAACTTTATAGATTTGATTCTCATGATCCAGATGACCAAATGGAAAGTATTGGTGAGATCAACCCAGTGGGGAAAAATTCACCTGCCTCTACAAGTGAATCAGATAACTGTTCCCCATTGCTTTCACCTAATGAAAGGTTAAATGTCCCTCTAGAGTCTATGCATATTAATGAAGTGGAGTCAATTGAGTCTTTTGGTTTGGTGCATTCCCCTTCATGTATTGAATCAAAGATTTCTTGTGACGTGCAAAACATGAATAGAAACCAGCACCCATCGGGAAGTACTGGGGAACTGAGAATGGCTTGTAGTGATATGCCGTTGACAGCTAAGAAAAATGTCTCTACTCCACCTATCTCACCAGATAAAAATTCAAATAGGAATGACGCTGAAGGTCAAGAAATTTCAATTAACTCAGCAGAAATCCCAAAATATGAATTTGCTGAAAACTTCTCAGGTGAACAATCAGATATTGTCAATAACCAGAGCAAGCCAGTTAATCAATACCTTGAGGTCCAAGATGCTTGTGACAAGACTATTATGGTAGCATATGATTTAATTGGTTGTATATTGGATGAATACTCCAAGATTGAAGACATAGATTTATACCAGGGTGACAGATCATATCTCCGAAATTGTGCTTCAGTTCCTCAGGATTCTGAAGGTATGGAGACCATATATCTTCCTTCACCTCTATTCATCGTGCTTAATAAATTAACCTGATTTTGATTAGCTTATTGTTTTCAGCTTTTCTTTAGTGATTATTACGCTCTCCTGATTGTCAAAGAAGGAATAATTGAACTACACTTATCTGTTTGCAAATTTGATGATGTGGTGAAAAGCATGGAGTAAATAGTTTCTGGGCATGCTGCATGGGGTTACTGTATTCTGTGTTCTAAACAAGGATAATTCTAGGAAGATTTAACTTGAAAAGTTCTCAAAAAGGAGTTCAGGATTTATTCTTTTCTATAGTTGATGAAGTAGTCTGAACTTGAGAAATTGTCTGTTTGGTTGCCTGACGACTCGGTTCGTCACATGTCTAATTACAAGCTGCTTTGTTGGAATAAAAGCAGACACGTCCCTGTGTAACTGGTCACCATGTTAAGGTGTCTTTTTGAAAAAATGAATAAAGAATAACTCGAAGATTTGTAGGCTTTTAGTTTGTTGGCTTTGCCGTGTAATGATTTTTCGAAAGTAATTAGCTGCTTTGCCGGAACGAAAGCAGATAGTCCTGTAATGATTTATGAAAGTAAGATTTTAAGGGAAGCAAAGTTTACATGAGGGAATTATGGTATGCTTGTGGGAAATATGTAAGACACTATAGAAAACAAGCATGAGCTTTGGATTTCAGAGATTATGCCAAAGATTGAGAAACCACAAGGAAGAAAATGAAGAGGGAGAAGAATTGAGATACATAGGATTAGACCTTGGTTTCTTAGATGTTGCATCAAATGAAGCAGATGCATGGCATAATTAAGAAAAAGTTGGATTATTTCTTCATTAGATGTCTAAAGCGTGTTGAATATAACCCTTGTCAAAGAGGACTCACATTTAAACAATAATTAAACTTGAGTCCCCAACATTGATCCTCTCTAAAGACTTATCATAAAAATCTGGCCCCTTACATGTAACAAGGTTACTGATTAAACCCAAAAATTGGTAGCCTTGCATTGCAGCCTACTAATAGACAAAGTTAGTAACTCATTAAACTCAAATAAGACACTTTTGTTAGGAGTGAATCCTAACAGCTTAAGGTTCTAAATGACTGCACGTGGGAGCCATTGTGCATCCGAATTTGTCCTTCCTTCTTGTTAGGTTTCCTTGCTTTATTGTCAGATTGCACAGGTTGTAGATCTTTTTTATCAGTGAGAAGAAACCTCTTTAAGAAAAATATATGTATGCATACTTATTTGTGCTTGCACGGTCTATCTCTCCAGTTGGTGTATTTTATTAATTAATTTATTTTAAAATTGTTGCCTTTAAATCCTCATGAATAAACAATATTAACCAATCATTAATCAAATAGACCTTGTGTCTTCTGTCCACCAATCCTAGTTCTATTTTATAAATTCTTTTCCTTTTTCATTGGCAAGAGAACTAGCGTGACTTGTTAGCTGACAAACAGTTTGTGATGGATTTTCTATACGTACAGCCTCAAGGAAGCAAATGGCCTCTTCTAAGGATGACGTCCTTGGTTCAATTATTGTTCAGGCCATTGATGAGTTAATACCCTCATTTCCTGAAAGGTAACTTTGTTTCTTAGCTAAATGTTCATATTTTTGGATATTAGTAATTTATTATGTTCTTCAAGGTTTTGTGTTGTGGTTAAATTTGATGCTTAAAAGTTATTTTGCAATTCCAGATATATGTTGTTTATGCAATTTTCCTTTTGTACTTGAAAAGCCTACGCTGGTAGATCTCTCGCACCATATAGGCTGGTCGCTGCCATCATGATCGGCTGAATTTTTAATCTCTCCTTCAAAAGAGTGTTATCTATCATGTATACTTAAATCACTTGATAGTATGAACTGAAAAGATAGGACGTCAATAGTGGCATAGGACTTGGGACACGCTTCAATATATTTGCCAAAATTTGTGATTGTTATATTTATTCCAAATTATCCACTTCACCAAAATTTTTTAGACTGTGTGTGACTAAACATTCAGGAACAAAAACATTGGTTAAAAACTCCAGTTTACCCCCTTCATCTGTTGCATATTCTAATGGGTTTTTGAAAATCCTAGAAACTGCAAAGATTACCAAATAAGATTTTGCATTCAAACAAGTATATCTTTTCATTTGGGATTTAGATACAAAAAGGATGTATCATTACTCTGTGTGTGTCTCTGTGTCTGTTAGCTATTTGTGAAGACCTTTAGGTTTTTTTGATATTATGTGTGCGATTTTGCGGTTCACGTATGTCACCCCTCCAAAAAACTATCACTTACATGCTGAAATTGGAAAAACAGACAGTGTGTACAGTATGTTTGTCTTGGAAGTTACTGATTGTGGACTACAGCTGAGGCTTTACCATTATAATAATATATTCAATTCCCAAACAGCAGTGAACTGCTCATAGTTTGGTAATGCTTGAAGAAGAAATTGTTAAGGAAACATGATGTCAAACCGTTACCTGTACCGTAGAAAAATAAATGAAGATCTGATTTGATATAAGAAGATGAATACCAAATAAGTTTTTATGTCACATGTCTTACATGAGCAAAGAGCTCTAGCTGTTAGGGACTTGTAGCTTGTCTGATAAAGAGGTCTAAACAGTAGTAAGTATTGGATAGTATTGAAAACAAAAGGAAGTTAGAATGTTATTTACTGTATTGTCTAGCCTTATCCCATACCAAATGTGTTAACGTTTTCTGACTAGCTTAGCCATCTTTGATTGCTTGCTTTCACCTTTTAAGTACATGCATATATCTGATTCTATTAACTCGTGTATTCATTGCAGTGGAAAAGAGAAGTTAAGGAAGTTGATGCGCATGACATAGTCTTTCGGCTCTATATTTATGGAGTTATTATTGCATTGTAATAAAACCAGACATAATTTTAGGTCTCTGGTTTATTTATATGCCCAATTTATGAGCAATGAGCATTGTTTTGTAGAATTCAGTGGAAGCATATCTAAGATAACTGTCGAAATGTACATGAAACTGATTGTAAATGAGGTTGGGGATGTGAAAGGGTGTAAAATCTTCTTTTGTAGCTTTTTTTTTGGCCTTCTAAAGCTTTGGACAGCTAGATAATATTGGTTCTCATTGTTGTCTTGGGTAGCAAATTTTGTGAAAACTTTTTTTTCCTTATGATCTAGTTACTCGAGTTATTTGTTATTTTCCCCAAACAAGCCGAGGCAGTGAAGGGATCAAACAAACTAGATTTGACATCTGCAAATTGATTTTCTAGATTGAGATCTTGGACATTGTGGAAATTCAGACTATTGCAAAATAACAACACAAGTTTACATTTCTAGAATTCATGAATTGTACTGCTGACCAAAATCATATTTATCTTTCCTATGCTTTCTGATAGATGTGCTTTTATGCTGTGAAGGCATAAAATCGCACCATACATTGCCCAGATGTCGGAATCACAACTTTTCAATTACATATTTCATTAGCTTTTATCAATATTTACTAAAAATCTCATTTTGATTCTCATCAAGTAGAGGCGAAAATTTATTCCAAGCATGCATGATATGCAATACTAGATAGGACAAGGATCTAATGGATGAGATTCAAAAAAAATTTTTCCCCTAATGCTATTGAGTAAAGTCTAGTGTTGGTGTACGTTACCCAACATCTCATCAAGTATAACAAAGCTACACGTGCAGAGAAAGTTTAGGGATTTTTATAAAATGTCACATGACAACATTTAATTAGATTTTGAACAAAAAAATACAGTTAAAACAACCAATCAGATAATACCATCTCAGCACCCGTAAAATCCTTGTGCGAGCGATTCCCTTGTATAAATGGTAAACTCCCATCAAGTAATTCTTTGTTGACTAAAGAATGGGAAAAAAGTGCTAACCGAATTGAAAATGTCTTGGCATATACTCTGCACATACTTCACCACAACAATCATAAGCTTCACTCAACAAGCCAGCAGACCCCTCCAGAAGGACAAGTCTACTCTACTTTCCAGTGCCAAAATAACTACTGAAGATTTTTTGAAATTTGAACTTTCTGATGAGAGTAATAAGACTCAACTACTTGTCGAGGGCTAGCTTGTATCCTTCAACTGTTGGCACTAGTTTGTGCACTTGATGGCACTATAGAAAATAATTAAAGTATCTTTTAGCCTTTTATTTTCAGTAGCTTTACCTATAGCTCCACACCTTTAAATAGATGGTCAATACTAATTCTATTTTACAATTGATATTATTTACATAGATTATTCTAATAATGTTACAACCTTTTCTCAAGTGGGTTTTTAGTATTTCATAACTACGTTTATTTGTCCTAAATAAGGGCTAGGAATGAGCAAATTTTCTTTTTTCTCATTGAATTTGTAATGCTTTAGATGTTCCTTAAAAGAAAATAATGTTATTTATTATTATTTTTTATCACTTGTCTTCTAATTGAATTTCTAAGAGTATCTCCAATGGTTGCGTGAAATTGGGGTAAATCGACATCTTCAAAACCACGAACATTCCCATTTACATCTTGATGGATCTAAATCCAAATTCTGCTCAAATGGAAAGATGTAAATTACATATATTTCTCATGTTAAATTTTGTTTTTTACATAATTTTTTGTTCATATATTTTTTTAAAGTTAATCTAATTTTTAATATTTATTCAAATTTTACTACCAAATATTTTTTAAAACCAAAATTACTACATTTTATGTCGTAAATATTTTAAAAAAAAAACACACAAAATTGCTTATATCATCCATTAAATGATTCCATTGATGTAATTACTCCTCCAAGCACATCTCAACATTCCTGGTTAAGAAATAAATTTTTGAATCTACATGGCTTTATTCAATCCACCAAACACGCCCCAACTATCACTGGTTAACTTTCTCAAAAAAAAAAAAAAAAATCGCGCTCTTGATTTTATTTCATCCGATTTGAGGTATTTCCCCATTCAATCTCATTCAAACCGTTCTTCACATCACAAATCTAGATTATATTTCAGTGTGTTTATATAAATTGATTTCAATGCCGCAATTTCACATTTACCTAACTACTATGCGATTATGAAATCTCTAATAGCCATGAAAAAAATTTACAGTTCATCATGAAAATCATATAGATGAGACCCTTTTCCTTTTATCATATGAATTGGATGGTATACCACTAGATGGTTACGGGTGAGTTCATTAGAATTGGATGTCACATTCACAATTTCAAATTCTAGTTCATCTCAAACTATCCAATTTATTTATTTATTATTATTTTTTTTTTTTTTGGGACTTTCATTTTTCAGGCACAATCATGGTTTATATGTGATGCAGTTTGTTGAATAAATTATTAACCAGAAGATCAACCAGATGGCAGAGACATTCAATGAAAAAATGGCAAGATCGCACCTGGCAGGTCAACTATACAAGCACGTTTGCGAGGAGGTTATCGAAGGTAACAAAACTAACGTCGATCTTATACCATGAAGTATCAAGATGGGCAAAAAGCTGAAGGGTATCGTTATTGCGTAGCAGTGATGAAGATTTGTGATACATTTTGATTGCCTTATATAAGCAAAGTTCATACTTCTCGTAAATCAGCAGAAACAATGAAGGGTGGTCAACCATCAAAAAATGTGATTGATGATTGAGTCACCCCCATTTATCGTAATCCATCTACATTGTTCACAAAATTTTCCATATTAGTACGAAGAATTATGCAATCGAGTTAGCCGAAAAATGTATTTATTGGAAATGAATAGATTTTTGTGTAAATTTTAAAAATAAATTAGCTGATTCTCTAGGCTTCTTTGCAATAACCAAGTGTACTTTTAGAAGATAATTTTCCTTCACTATCATTGTCAAGCAATTCATCACTTTCATTTGATTTTGATCGCTTTTTCCTACTGGTCATTTTCCGAGCAGAGTCACGTAATATCCACACATGAAATCTTGCGTACCATTTCATAGCTTCTCTCTTCCATTGCTGCAAGAGGGTAACAAGACAAATAACAATGCTTGTTTTGTACATACTACTGAAATGCAATGATCCGAGGAAAGCTAAAATATGGATGGTTTTTACCAAGACCCTTCTCATCTCCAATTATTCCGACTGCTCTTTGACAATGTAGTTCCCATAGTCACTGTACACCAACCTTTCTCTTCATGAAAATATGTTCGCTTTGTAAATCACCTCAAGTGCACGGTTCGTTAACAAGTAATAAAGTGAAAATTGTAAAATTTCGAGTATCGTCCCACGAGAATTGACTTAATCTGATTTCTATTACCAAGACATTAACCGAATCTATTTCACTCAAGATGATTTGATGATTCGAATTTGATAACTAAACTATGGTTTAACTGCAATTTAAACTAAGATTATTACGTAAATGCAAGATGATCTTGAATGCACAAGTTTGAAGAAATTAATGTATGAAAAGTGCAATAGGATCCCGAATCACTAAGCAAGCTCACGTTTAATCTTTGTTTCACAATTTGACAACACGACGATCTAGTTGAAAAATCAATGTTTCTAACATATTCAATAATCTCTCTCAAATAGAATTGAACATATTCTCGCATACCATTTAACTATATTTCTATGATAAATGCAATACATGAAAATGTATGACATTTTGTAAATAATTAGAGATTCACGTAGAGTATAGTAGTATATTTATATCCCCTATCGGACTCTACAATGATTTATACCTTGTCGAGCTTATTTTCCTTCTTTCGAATGCATAAAATAAGCTACCACACTCACACAACTATTGCGCATATAATTGTAGAGAAAAATCAATGTTTATAAATCATTCAACATAAAATATTTGTGTCTTAATGTCAAAATTGCAAAATAAGAAATTAAACGTTCACAAAGCGAGATTCATCGTTCTCATAGTACAATAAAAGTTTTGCCTAACATGAATAAAAATAAAGAACAAGAAAATTGTTTAGGAAAAGACGTCACCCAAAACTTGAATATGAATCTTGAATTCTTCAATTTTCAATGTAAAGATCTCTTGATTTTGCCATCCCCTTACTTTTCATTCAGTTTTTCTCCTAAAGTAGCGTGAAAACCTTTTTTCTCGACGTTTTAGGGTTATATAGGTGATCTAAATCTTGTTTCCACACGAGTTGTAGTTGAATTAGGAAACCAGAATTTCGCTGATAATTCCTTCTATGCGACCGCATAAAAGGATACACAGATTTCACACTGGAATTCCCTACAAGGCTCTATGAGACCGCATAGCCTTGCACGCTATGCGACCGCATAGAGATAGGAACTTCTTATCTCTTGTGGTTTGGTCTTTGCACTTTGTTTTCTCCATTTCTAGACCCTTTTCCCAATTTTCTTGTTCCAATCCAAAAGTTACATGCTCAATTCGATTGTGTCCTCTTCACTTCTTCACTTTATCTTCCTGGTCATTTTTTAGATATCTGCATTTCAATCCCTGAACTTTGATTTTCCTTCATCCTTTTTCAAAAACCGAATGATCTTATTAACCACATCTTGATTAGTTCCATTAACATATCATCAACATATAAGCAAATTATCACACCTTAATTATTTTCAAATTTTCTATATATGCATTTATCTCCTTCATTTATCACATAACCACTACATGTCAAAACTATAACAAATTTTTCATACTATTGCTTAGAATCAAATTTATTGTGACATTGCTTAGGAGATTGTTTAAGACCATAAATGTATTTTGAAGGGAAAAACTACCCAAAGCCCTACATATAAAATATACTCCCTCCGTCCCAATTATATAGGCTGAGTTTTCTTTTTCTCTTGTCCCAAATATATAAGTATGTTTCCTAATGTAGAATATTTTGTTGTGTTCTTTTACCAATATACCTTTATTAAATTTTCCTCATGAAAAAAGCTAATTGTACAAAAAAAGTTTGACAAAAAAGTTGACAAACCCTCACATGATTGCCGGCCCCACGTGAATAAAAAATTGAAAATAAAAAGTGGGCTCCCCCACATTGTGAGGGGCCGGTCAGGGTGTTTGTCACCCTGACCCGGTACAAGTAGCAGGGTTGTTTCCTCATTTAATATGTCAACTTCTTGAAATCATCCAAATACACACATTTCCCACTTCTTGGAAACATAGAACAAGTCTCTCTTTTTTTTCTTCTTCAAATTCTTTATTAATTCCAACAATAATTTAGTTTTACATACTGAAATTTAAATAGGGGTAAATTAAGAAGATCTAGGCAAAAATTAATTTTTCAATGACTTTAAAGAAATTTTCTTAATCCGTGTGAAAAACGAAACAAGCCTATATAATTGGGACGGACGGAGTACTATTCAAAAATAAGGTGGAGTAGTTTTAAATTCATAAATCAGGCTATAATTAAAATTTATCAAATTAATTAATACATGTTTATTAAATTAAATTAATCTACTTAATCTCTCTCCAAAAGATAATCTCTTTCCACAACAAAACTCTCCATCTCTAACATACAAAGTTACAAACACCTCATTCTCTCTACAACTTCCACTCGTCGTTGCCAATGACGTAACCATCGGAAAATGCTCACTTGCTTCTATATATTGTCGTCTTTATGTGTGTTGAAGAACTTTTAATATCATAAATCGTGTGGAGTGGGTACTGGGATTTTTAATATCATAGAAGTAATTGGTACTCATTTGCCATTTTAGGTAAGAATTGATTACACTTATGTCTATGAAGAATTTTCAATTAGTGATTCATTTTCCATTTCTGTAAGAATCTTTGTTGCATAATATATATATATATATATATATATATATATATACAGAAATGATCTAATGAGTACCGGTGCTCATCTTATCCTAAGCACAGATGAGTTGGCACATTAATTCATTGGTGGATTGGAACTCACAAAATCTTTACCCACCAATGAATTAATGTGCCAACTCATCGGTGCTTAGGATAAGATGAGCACCGGTGCTCATTAGATCATTTCTGTATATATATATATTCTATATATTAAAAGTGGTTATGTAACGGAATTTCTTGTTTTAAACAGGCAACGATATCCGATTGAAGCGATTCAAAATGCATTGAAAAGCTAACTCATCTGGTTACAACTTTGATTCAGACATCATTCTCCAATTTGATCACTTTCTATGTCAAAAATAGGTCTCAATATGAGATTAAAATATCGGAGCATAACTTTTCGGTTGGAAATTGATTTGTGATCATCTTTTGACTAAATTTGATTCCATTGACGTCTTCTTTTATCCAATTGACTCCGAGCACTCTCAAATCTTCATCGTAAGGTTCGGCACCACTTTTAAGTATTTACATTTTAGTCCCCAACTTTGGATCCCTTACAATTGAGTCATTTCTCCAAATTTGTCAACTTTTGCTTATTTTCTTCGATCTCACCAACTTACATCACAATATCAAAATCACACACCTAATTATTTATCAATTACATAAACATTACATCATTAATTATTTAATTAACCAAAAAAATTATATCTTTATTAAAAACAAATTAATTCTTAAACAAAACTATTAAATATAAACTACGCAAACGTGCATTGCACGTTGCTTGCACCTAGTATATATTAAAAGTGGTTATGTAACGGAATTTCTTGTTTTAAATAGGCAGCTGCACCTTCCTTCAATGTTTTTATCATAACTTTGTATTTCTATATCCGATTAAGGCGATTCAAAATGCTTTGGAAAGCTAACTCATCTGGCTACAACTTTGATTCAGACATCATTCTAGAATTTGATCACTTTCTATGCCAAAAATAGGTCTCAATATGAGGCTAAAACATCGGAGCATAACTTTTCGGTTGGAAATTGATTTGTGATCATCTTTTGCCTAAATTTGATTCCATTGACGTCTTCCTTTATCCAATTGACCCCGAGCACTCTCAAATTTTCATCGTGAGGTTCGGCACAACTTTTAAGTATTTACGTTTTAGTCCCCGAACTTTGGATCTCTTACAATTTAGCCATTTCTCCAAATTTGTCAACTTTTGCTTCTTTTCTTTGATTTCACCAACTTACATCACAACATCAAAATCACATATCTAATTATTTATCAATTACATAAACATTACATCATTAATTATTTAATTAATCAAAAAAATTACATTTTTATTAATAAAAAATTAATTCTTAAACAAAACTATTAAATATAAATTACGCAAACGTGCATTGCACGTTGCTTGCACCTAGTGTGTGTGTGTGTGTGTATATATATATATATATATATATATATATATATATATATATATATATATATATATATATATTCAACTTTTAGGAATCTGTAGATCTAATTTTTTTTAATGTTTATGTGTGCAAATCTGTGTACGGAAATAGAATCGATATGTGTGTATTGTGGTGGTGGTTGTGGTGGAGGTGATCGAAGGTGGTGATGATGTGCAGTGGTTGTGATCTGTGTGTGATGCATTTGGAGGCGGTGGTGGTATTGTGATGGTGATGTGGGTTGTGGTGCTATAACGGTGGCGCGTGGTGATGGCGTGATGTCGATATTTTTTTGGGTGGTAGAACGAATTTGGTCAGATAAAGAGTTGGTGACCAATTATTGGAATACTGGGTGACATGAAAAAAAAATGAATAAATTGTGACAAACAAATAATATGTTACCTAAAAAAATATGTGATGATGATTAAGTACATATTTGATGGAGATTAAAATTAATTTTTTGATAAATTTTGATAGAAATTGATGAAATGTGTAATTAAAAGGTTGTGGGTTCTATAAAATGAGTGATTAAAATTAATTGTCAACTTTGAATTGATTAAAATCTTGATTTTAATTTCTATCAAACGCGGGCTAAATTTGTAATTGTGACCTACTATTTTTGTATTCATGACCGATAAATAAGTTGTGATCACTTAATTAAATAAATTATGACCTAAATATAACTTATAATCAATTAATTTGATAATTTGTGATATATAAAATTTATAATATGTAACTAAAAAATAAGTCGAAACCATTTAATATGATAATCTATGATAGAGAAATAACTTATTATCAATTAATCTGATAATTTGTAACCATGAAATAAATTCTGTTTTTTAAAATTTGTAATTGTAATATGATCATTTGTAACCATGAAATAAATCGTGATCAATTAATTTATAATCGAAAAATAACTTGTGACCAATTAATTTGATAATTTGTAATTTGAAATAAGTTGTAATTTATAAATTTTATTATTTGTGATTAAAAAATAAGTTTTTCCTGTAACTTGGGTCTTTGATTAATATAAATTGCAGTCAGATAACAATATATCACGACCAGATAACAATAGGTCACAATGAACGCATTATAGGACACAAATATTCACAACAGTCACAAATAACACATTGGTAACATTGAGTCACAATTAGGGGTGGGCATGGGTCGGGTTGTGTCGATTTTTGCTTCAACTCAAACACAACCCAACATGATCGGTTTGATCAAAAATTTAACACAACCCGTGTTAAGGTTGAAACTCAACCCAACCTAATCAAGTATCGGTCAGGTTGGGTTGGGTTGATCGGTTTGAAACGACTTGTTAACAAAAATTAAAGTTATCCAATTTTCTATTATACTAAATTCGAATAGACAAGACTAAATAGTAAGTAAATAAATAAAGTTATCTATTATTTTATTCAATCCTCATTAGCCGAGTTATAAAGAACAAAGTGCATTTAACATAACATAAAAAACTTATACTACATTTCTTGTGGGAAAAATAATAAGCTCATCCTCTAAAATATACTAAGGTAATTACAGTTACACTATCGACTCATACTTTTTAGGTTTCTTTTATTTTTCTAAGCATTTTCTTTCTTTTATTTTTTTTTTTTTTTTTTAAAGTGGCGGGTTGAGTTGGGTTGGGTTGGGCGGATTTATTCGATTTTCTTCAGTTAACCCATAACCCGACCCAACCCGCATGCATAGTCAACCCACATAATCTCTGTGAAAACAACAAAAAAACTAACTCAACTCGGTCGGATTGGTTCGGTTTGGACGATTTGAGTGGGTTTAGTCAGTTTTTGCTCACCCATAGTTACAATTAACACATAGAATATATCAAATAATCACAATTAATAGAAAATTGGTCATAAAAAGTTATTGTTCACATTTTAGATCACAAAACATTGTTAGCACAAACATAGTAAGATACAGTTACAATTTAGAAGGCAGTGGTCACAAACAGTTACACTGAAAACAGACCTTATTATAAACAATAATAACTTACAATGCCTCGTTACAAACATTTAATGTTATAATAGATCTGATGGGTTAACATAAGATGATTGACACGAGAGTGATATTTACCAACAATCTAGAAATTCAAGCTAAAATTCTGTTTTATATCATACACTAAAAAATATTTTTCAGTGCCGCTGGATTCAACAACCTGAGACGAGGTCTTAATATCATTCTTCTAAAATGATTTTAAGTTTCCCATTTCAAACATTTAGGGGTCGTTCTCTTCGTATTTCAATTTTTTGTTTTGAGTGTCTGTTTTGAAATTTTTGAAAATGCGTTCTTTTTGCCATTACGAAAAATTGTTTACAAAAAGATAAAAATGAAAAACGCGTTTATTTTGAAATTTTGAAATTTTTTTAATAATATTTTATTCAAAAAAAATTGATTATTCAATAAATTTTAATGGTTTAATGTTAATATAGTATTAAATAACATATAAATTTTGAAATTGGTGAATTTTGAAATATTTTTTTCCAGATATAGAAAACACAACCTAAATTAAATTTGACAAGTCCTTATTTTTGTCCTTGTACGTAACTTGTGACGAGAATTAACTAATATCAAGTCACAACCAAGCCTAAAATAGGAGTTGGAGCAGAGCCTATACATACATACTGTAGGCCCTGAAGACCCAATCAATAAAGCCAAATGACTAACAATTTTTAACTCATCAAACCTAAAATATCAAGGCCAACCATCAAATGCCCAACATGAGTCAAATAAACATAGTCGTGCATGCAAGCAAGAGATCATAACATAAATCATATGAAACTGAATGTTTCACTTCCAATCCGTGAATGTGATTTAAGAATTTAATACTTTGGTACCGAAAAACTCCACAAAATTGCATTTCTTCTAATAGAAAAAGACAACAAAAAATAACTAGAGAAAATGACAAACAATATAAGAAACTTGGTTGGCAAAAGAATTTTGTATTCAATTTCCAAACATGGAAAGCGTGATATCCTGGAAACTCATTTCTTCTTGCCAGCCTTAGCAGCATTTCCAGCTTTAGTCTGTACAAATCAATTAATGAAATTAGGTGCAAAATAAAAGTAAAAATGATCAGAATATAATAAGACAATATTACCAGTGAAGAACAGAGCAAATTTTTTTTTTTTTGTTGCGAACAATGATCAAAATATTAATAAGACAATATGATGGTCCGAACAATTTTTTGCTCTTTCATGAAAGCAAGGATGGACCTCATAACACAACACAGATAAATCAGACAAATTCCAAGCATATCATTGAGCTATCCAAAGACCGCCACCCCTGAGAGCAAGGACCGGGTGAACAGAAACCCAAACAAACAAAAGAAATATTAACTTATCAAAATTGAGAACTCTTATTTTCTTGGGTTAGAATAGAGCCCTTCTAACCTCTAACTCACTTGCATCTGAATCACTGCTTAGTGCTTACTAACGTGTCGAAGGCAGCAAGCAACAAAACCAACAGCAGATCCCACCATTAACGCCCAATCCCTTTCCTTTAGACCACCAATCAAGCCATTCTTTTCACTGTCTGCCGCAAACTCCCTATTAAGACCACCAATTAAGCCATTTTTTACATACACAAAAGACTTCACAGAGTTTTATATTTATATAGGGACAAACTTGGAGGATAATGACGTTAGATAGGGATTGAAGCTATGCAACGTAAAGTTGCTGAATTTTCATTTCCTTGCAAGAGAGCAATTTGTTTACCAATTTGAGTCTTATTAGCAAACCCCACAAGGAACTAATGCCTTATCTTTCCCCTTTTCCATAGTTACTACAATTTAAACTCATCATCATTAAAAGCATATATCTCCCAAAGAAGCCTGCATCATCAAGCACAACCCACCTTATAAGTCACTACACCTACCCATATACAATATAAATAGATAAAGAGGAATTCATATTTACATCTTTAAGCATAGACTTGATATTACCTCGAAGAGGGGAGCAAGGAGAATAATGCCATTGGAGAGGGATATGGAGCCACGCAACTTGAGAGTTCCTGAAATTTCTATGAAGGGTTGCAGCACAATTTTCTGCATTGTCTACGGCTTCTCGGCGGTGGCCATTGATGCCACAATCTTCAATGAGCTGTTTTTTTCCCCCGTAAAGACTGATTCTTTGTTCAAATCCTACAAATAATTCGATGAATTTTGCAGATTCTTTGAGCCAATTAACATTGAATGTGAAATCAAAGCGGATGAGTTGGCATTGGAGTGAGGAAATTGGGGGCTTGGAGTTTGTTCAGTAGCTCAAGATGAAGAATTTTGGGGAAACTAGAAAATGAGGCCGTTTCCTGTGTTTTTAATCTGTGGAGTGTTTTAAGAAGAAAATGGCCAAAATGGTGTTTTAGACGTTTTGCATTTTCAGTAGATTTTTTTTTTTTTTTCAAAAATTCATTTTCGAAAACGGGGAAGAGAACACATTTTCACTGTTTTGAAAAATTGAAAACAAAAAACGGTCTGAAAAACAACGAAGAGAACATCCCCTTAATTTCCAAGATTTTTTGCTAGGAAGTACGGTAAAAAATGCGGAATATTAGCTTAGCCAATATCAAATAAGGAATTAACCGCATGAAATGAGCTCAAAATATAATTAGATGCATTAAAACCCATCCTATACACTTGTATAAATATTACAAATTATTATGAATAGCTAGTACCACCAAAATTATTTGAAGGGCTTCCCCAAAAACTTCCAAAAGTAGGGATGGCAGTTCAAACTATTAAAATCGAAAATCGCGGTTAACCGAACTGAATGTGGCGAACAAAATCGAATCAATGGTGCAATGGGGTGGTCATGATTTTGATTTTAATAACCCGGTTCGGGGTGGGGCGGGTATGGTATTTAGCAACGGTGTCCCACCCCGAACCGATTACCCATTAAATAAAATTAATTGGACAATTGGGCTTTCCATTATTTTTTCTCAAAAATAATTGAGCAATTTTGACAATTAGGCTTTCCCAAATTTTTTGCCAATTAACATTACTAGTAAACCCTTAACTCAGTAACATAATTCTAACCCTACATGTTAAAATTGAAAATTGGAAACCAAACTTACAAAACACTCGTCCACTCAACCAATGAACCAAATCAGATTCGTCGGCGCTCTAGTGCTTATACCTCAACTTCAAATTGTAGTAATCAGCAACGAAATCTACCATCTTGTGAACACACTCCCTGAATTGTTTTGCGTCCATTGGCTTTAAACCATCGTCTCTATACAATTCAATAAAATCCAAATACATTATATTTGATTGCATTTTCTTTATAATATTATTTAAATATATGATGCGTGGCTCGAAAAATATGATTTTTAGTCTGTTTTGCTTACTAGTTAATGTGTTTTTCAATTTCTCTATATTCATAAGAAATATAGAGTCGAATTATTAATTTGGTTACAGAATTAATGTGGCTGGTTTTGATACATTTGTTAGTCATTCTGTTACCGCTGATTATGTAAAAACAGAATTTGATGTTTTTCTAGACGGGCCAGTATTGCTAATGGTGGATGGTTTTGATTTATTGATATGGTGGAAAGCAAGTTCAAAAAAAAAAATCCGACTTTACAGAAGGTTGCTAGAAATTTATTAACCATTCCAGTATCTACTGTGGCATCTAAGTCAGCGTTTAATACAAGTGGTAAATTTGTGAGTCCACATAGAAATATGCTTCATCCGAAAACTTTAAAAGCTTTAGGTGCCGTTCTCTTCGTGTTTCAGTTTTGTGTTTTGTGTTTTGAATTCATTTTGTATTTTCTGTTTTGTGTGTCTGTTTTGGAATTGCTGAAAACTCGTTCTCTTTGTCATTTTGAAAAACTGTTTCTGAAAATAGAAAATTTGAAAACGCGTTTACTTTGAAATTTTGAAATTTTTTTTTTTATAATTTCTTATTCAATAAATTTTAATAGTTTAATTTTAATATAGTAGTAAATAATATTGAGATGCCTTGTCAATTAAATTTGGCAAGTCCTTGATTATAGCATTTATATTGAGATGTCTTTTCACGAGTAAATTTGAGGAGTAGAACCGACATCATTAATAGAGTTGAGAGAAAGTAAATAAAAGACCAAAAAAGTTTCAATTTTAGTTAATTATCTTAGTACATCCATACAATTAAAAAAATTGCTAAAAAAATACGAAGTTTCAATAATAAAGAAATTTATTACACGGGTTGCTCTGTTCTCTATGTACAAATAAAAATTTTACTAGAAAATGAGCCACACAGGTTTTTGATCTATATAGACCTTGTTCACTAACAAGCTCCCTTGAAAGCTCTACCCATTTACTCGTTACCAAATGAAATTGGCTGAACTGGATAACAAACCGAAGATAAGCTATTAATGGCTCATTTACAGTCCCAATCTCCCCAGAGTAAACAATTCTTTCTGGAAGGCTAATCACCACTTCCATCCTCCACAGACATAGCCTCCATCATCTTTCTCAGGTAAAAGATCTATTTGCATCCAAAACTCTCCAGACACAGCTAAACTGCCTCAACTCACTATGTTGACTGATAGGCCACAAATGAAGGCGTGCAGACTTCCATGACAGAACTGTTAAGATGTGATTTTTACCTATCGTTCCACCAGCATAAATTTGGCAGAACTCGAACAGATTCTCTAACTGACCTTCAAGCAAGAGAGAAATTTATTAGATAACCGTCCAAAATCAGAAAGTTGGCCCATCCCTGGCTAACCCAAAATCAGAAAGTTTGGCATTGTAGTTCTGTGTATTCAAAAGCATAAAATAGTTACTTATCAAAAAAAAGTATTCAAAAGCATAAAATAGTTGGGAAGTCTTAGAATTATGTGTACAAAGGAATCCAATGACACCATAGAGCCAATACCAGTTTAGCCTTTGAAAATACGTACTGAATCAAGCAGGATATTTGAATTCTTGAAGTCCCGATATATTACTTAAGTCTCAGCATTGTGAAGAAAGGCAAGTCCCCGCACCAAGAGCAAAATTGTAAGAACTATTTGAACCCTGAAGCATTTTGGAATCCGGGTTATTTGGTTGTTGTAACATAATTTCTGCTAGTTTTCAAGTCATCCAAAGTTATTCATATTTAGTCAAGCCTTTGTGATAGCTTATACATCAAACATTGATCACAGTACCATGGAATTCTGCTACAAACATGCTTCATTTCAGATTATTGATTATGTTAGGTAGCCTCCTTAGTGTTATTCAATTCCACTTAGTGGTCATCAGGAGGCCTATGCAATATCCCCTATGTAATGAAATTCCTACCAACTTAAGAAATATACAGAGAAATATATAAAATCACCACAGCCACTCCTTTGTACGAGTCAACTCATACAAAAAAGCTCATTTGGTATGCCATCTTGAATTTATACAATCAGATGTAACTTTAAATAAATTCGTTTTAATTAATGTCTTTGATGGAAATTTAATTACATAATTTCTTACTAAAATACCCACTACTTAAGCACCCACCCACGCACTGCACAGTCATAATTATTCACTAATCCGAATGAACAACTCAGGGAAAACACTGTATCCGAGTCAATATGAAAGCACTAATATTAAAATGATTTATCAAATTAAGAGTTTTTTCAGATAAAAGAGTTGCTTACCCACAGGATTGGCATCTATGAGCTCCTCTCCGACAGCATTAACGGCATCAATGAGAGCGCTTGCTTGGTTAGTGCGAGGCAGTCTTTTCTGCGATATGAACGATCGGAGCACTTCCGCTGTTAACTTCGCCGTGGCCTTCGACCCCTCAATTTTACTGTAAACATCAACGAACATGAGTGGAAATACAATTATGCTTTTACGGCTTTGATTAACTAAGAGGTGAAAATCAGTACCACTTTTTGAGCTTCATTATGAATTCGTTTACGAAAGAATTGCTGAAACAAAAAATCACCTGAACAAGTGATTTTTTTAGGTTATGAAATTGGGAAATTTGTTGCGTTTGACGAATTTGGTTTCTTGATTTTAAGGGCTTTCCGCTTTGTGTGTCGAGCCCGAAACCATTATAAGGGGATTTCAAGGGCTTTCCGCTTTGTTGCGTTTGACGAATAGAGGGGCTCCATTGTTTTGGCAGAAGAAGGAACGGTGGTGGGTTGGGAATGGAAAAGGCCGTTTCCCGTGTTTTGGAGTTTTTGGTGGGATTAGCTTGGAAACGGCCAAATCGAGGTTTTTGCCATTCTGTGTTTTACGTGCAATTTTTTTTTTGTTTTTCAAAACGCGTTTTCGAAAATGGGGAAGAGAACGCGTTTTCGTTGTTTTGAAAAATCGAAAACAGAAAACGGCTTGAAAACGGCAAAGAGAACAGGGCCTTAATGTTTGTTCGGGACTGATTTTGGATTGATATTCATGGTAGGATGTATTGTTTTATATTTGTTATTCATGCACTTTCTTTTATTACTAATTCTTTTTTATATTATGTGTAGAAAATTCCGCTCATTCATCATATTCTGGAGATTGTGCAAGGTTTAGTGAAGATGATATTGACGAAGATGTACATTTTTTTGTTTAAATATTTAGGTAAGACCATTCTTGATTAGGTAGTAAGATTGTATTATTACTCTAATTACATTTCTTATTTACTATATATGAATCAATTTTGAGTCTTGACTCTTAACCTATGCTAGTAAGAGTTTTGACTTATGTTGATAATATTGTTTGTTAAATTCGAATTTTGCATTTGAAAGTTGGAATATTGTTTGCATTTTTATTTGGGATATTGTTTGCTAAATTGGCTAAGTATCGTATTTTTGTTTTTATTGACTTTTCTTCGTAATTTTTTTTTTTCAATTTGATGATTGGAGTTCGGACTTATAAAAAATAATTTATTTTTGTAGTTATTAACCAAACCGAATCGAATCGAACCAAGATACGAATCGAGCCGAACCGACTTACGTGGGTATGATGTGGTTATGATATAACAAAAAATTTGATGGTGCAGTTATGATTTTAGCCGAACCGATCCCGAACCGAAGAGTTGCAATCCCTACGGAAAAGCTCTCCCAATCAACAATTGCATTTAGAATGATTGGCCTTCTGGGCACAGAATCCCGAACATGTCCCCCTCTTCTTTGTTTACCATTGTAAAAGGAAATTGTATCATCCCAAACATTCATTTGTTTTGATTTCACAAACTTAAACCTCAGCCTAACCTGCAGATAAAGCTTCACTTCAATTTCATAAATCCCAGAAGTCTCTCTCTGTTAAAGTTCGAAATCTCATCGTTTTCGAGTAAAACCAAGTTCTATCATTTGAATTGCTCAAAGAATCAGTGATTGCAAATCTTTACCTTCCAAAAAAAGCCATAACTTTGATTCGATTATAATAAATACTAATGTGCTTGTTAGGTTTTCGAATTGTCAAGGAATGTCAATATTTGCTTTGAGTAAATGCAATTGATCTACCAACAAGCTTCAACTTCTCCAAAAGAATAAATTTCAGAATTTTGTTGACTGTATTTTGACTTCATTTGTTCATTGTGGCTCGAAATCAAAGATTCAGGGAGAAATTGCAGTGATTTTGATGAGATTTTGGAAATCGGGTGTGTATAGAGACAAAATACATTGTTTTATTGTGGGAGGAGGCGTGATAAATATCTTTTAAATGTATGGAATAACTCCTATTTTGTAGGATCTTATTTGAAACTACATTTTATTCTATATATTATTTTCTTGTTTTTAGCACCAGATATTTGAAACTATTTTATAATCTAATCATTATGTATTTTTCCCTTTTTCAAATCTGCATATTTTATCATCAAAGCCTTCTACAGCATATCCCTCGAGTTAGTCCATATAAAATCTCTTCTTTTAAGTCTCCATTTAAGAATGCAATTTTAACATTCATTTAATGTATAATAAAATTACGTAATGAATCAATCACGATAAACATCATAACAGATGCAATCCAAGTAACAAGTATCGAAATAGTAAACTCCTTTTTGCCTATAGCCTTTAGCTTCAAACTTATCGATTGAACCATCATGTTTAAGTTTTTTATTTAAACAACCATACACACAATGGTCTTACATCCTTTAGGTAAGTCTACTAAGTGCAGAACATACAGACTTTGCTCACTTTAGGCGAGGAATGAAAAGGATATTCAGATTGACAGGATTGGAATGGGTGAATTTATAGAGAATGGATAGTTGGCAATTCAATGATTAGGGTAAAGTTATGAAATCTAATCCAAACATTGGAGATGCGAGATGCTCTAATGAGAATGAATTATGTGAGAAGGGATATTTGAAAACCAAACAAGCACTCAAAAGCACAGTAGAACAAGCAATAACCTTCACAAACATGATGTCAGAAGGAGTAATTCAAGTACAAAGATCTAAGAATGCTACAGAAAGTAAACCGCAAAGGAATGGATCAGATTTCTGGCTTTAATTCTCCAAAAAAAGAATTTCTAATAGCACAGTATAATCAACTTCGATCATGTGGGGAAATAATCATCATATCCATAAAAAAATCATGCTCTTTAGAAATACAGATTACAACACTCAAAAAAATTAATTATAATTCAATAGCTAGTAATTTCTACATTTTTAATGAAGATTGGTTACGAAATGAGATGGATCAGAAAATCTGGCTTAATTTTCTCCAAGAGGAGAAAACAAAAGAGCGCTCAGTAATTTCAGCTTCGAATCATCTGGGGAAAAAATCATCACTTCCATCTCTCTAACTGATGAAAAAGTAAATATTTATTTTTAAATAAGAATTGAATTTCACCGTTCCGATTGAAATACAAAGCTCCATAGAACAAGATCTCTGTTTAAAAATCAGATCTGTTAGTGAATATAGCGTCGGCTCATACGCAGCGCCCACTAATCAATAGCGCCGGTAATCAGTAATCGACGCGTCACATAAAATTATAAATTCATACAATGCATTAATCAAGAAAATAAAACTCAAAATAAAAGAGAAGAAAGCGATTGGGAGGCCGAAGATCTGTTGGAATGGCAATTTGGGGGCGGAGGCTTGCTTATTTATATACAGCAGCTGTAGAAGAGGTTGAGGTGGCTGCGCAAGGGTACAGAGAAACCCTAATTTCAGAAAGGGGAACTATCGACGTCACGTGTTCGGTGCTCCTCTCGCATGCTTTAGCTCTAGCTCTTTTGCCGAAAATTGCAAAAGAAGGACCCAATCTAATTAATGTTGTATTTGAACTCTCGGAGTTTATTTCTTGACATTTCAACTTCTAACTTCAAGTTTATAGTAATTGACTACCTAATGAACAATTTCTTACATTTAATTATTAATTAATCACATTTTAATAGGGAAGACAATAGTTACAGCCAGCGCAGACCTATATTCCGATTTTTCGATAGATAACATTCGAATTATATAAATATATGTAGAGGTCTGCATTGATCGAATTGGTTTGAAAACCGAACCTAACAATTTGATTTGAATAACTTTCATATAAATAGGCTCATGTTTGGTCTTCATTTCTTAAAATTCATTTTTTTCAAACCCGTTTCAACTACACATTTTATGGACCCATATATTTAATTAATTTTTCAACCACATTTCATCAATTTTTATCAAAAATTTAATATTTTTTCAAAACCAAACAGGCACTAGGCGTAAAACCAAATCAAACCAAACAGATGAATTTTGTATTAATTTGGCTTAGGTTGTTTAGCTTGGGCTTGGGCCCAATACAAATTGAACCATTTAAACCGCATAAAAATAAAAATAATTATATATTTAATTTTAATGCATATATTAAAAACTTGAAATATTTCGGACCTTAAAATGATTGGTAAGCCTTCCAAACATAAAAGGTCAAAAAAAAAAAAAAATCATAAAATAACACAATAATGAAGGAGGTAAGGGTTAATTTGCAAAAAAAAAAAAAAATTAAATTTATAATTATAATTAAGCTTTTCTTCTCGATTTGTATTGGTTTGGATTGAGTTTCATCGATAAAATCGCATACTGACCTAACCCGACTCAATTCCTCTAAAGAGAAACTGAAATGAATCAAAATTTTACAAAAAAAAAAAAAAAATGATCCAATCCGACTCGTTTCGATTCGAATGGGTCCTTTTTGCGGGTTAAATACCCATCCCTACATATCTAAGCAAATTTTACTTAATGGGTTCAGTGTTGGGCTGTTGAATCTGCTACACTTTTGTTGCAAATAAATTTCAAAACTTCAAATTCCTAAAGTCCAGTTAACATAAAATAATCCAAATTATAAATTTATTGTACTGTGAAATCAGGATTGCGGAAATTTCACTTTAGTCTCTTGAAAAACGTAAAATTTCAAATTGGTGCCAAATTGTCAAAAATTGCAACATCAAATTTTACACCAAATGAATTATGTTTCCTATATTTCCTAATTATTTATTTCTCAAATCAATTTATTTTAAATTATTTAATTATAAATTATATTATTACTAAAATCGTTAAATTAAAAATTATATTTATGAATTAGAATATTGCATTTATTAATAAATAAATAAATAAATAAAATTATTGTTTTAGTTTATTGTTGTATTGTACTTTAATTTACGTTTTTAAGATATTTATGTTGTTTTAGTGTTAATTTAACTAAGTATCAAATTTGTAACTTTTGAATTTTTAATGAACAATTTTAATTTATTATATCAATACTTATTACTTTATTAGAATTTAAAAATAAATGTTAAACAAAAATAACGATCACATTAAAATAATTATAAATAAATTCAAATCAATTAAGTCTAAAATGATTTTAAAAAAAGATATAGAAGGAACAAAAATTTGGTGTGCTATTGGAGGGGCATTTTACTCCAAAATATTACATCAAATTTGATACACCATTGGAGATGGTCTAAGTCTTCCAAATCTTAAATAAACACTTCCAACTTTCTATTTGTCAATAAATACTAGAATGTGCAACTTTCTATAATTTGCAATTTGGTCTCTAAACTTCTGATAAATTGCAAACTAAGTCCAAATACCTTTCCGCCATTAAACCCCTTCTAATTATAGCTTGGCCTTATAACATTGTAAGTGCAATTTCATAAATAAATAATTAGTATGAAATATCGAAGTATGTCCAACTTTGAACTTTTATGTTCACATTTCTCATTTTATATACATAAAAATAAAAAAGAGGTGAATGATCCGATGGGTTGGGAGGTGTACCAATCCGACGACTGCGTCAACGAAGCTCCTAGGGACTAAACTTATAAATAGATCATTCATCGTCTCTAAATTTGAGAGTCTCATTGCAACCTGCCAACAGGTGGCTCTTAGGTTAGGGTTAATAATATTCAATTGAAACTTGTCCAAACGAGATATAAGCTCCAATAAATAATTAAACTAAAACTAAAATCGTTTCTTTGTAACGTTCAAACTTCTTGAAATATCAAGATCTATGTTCTTGTTTTCAGTTTAACCTATCTTGTTATCATCATACCTGACAACGATAGAAAATCAAGCATATAATACATCTAACTATAAAATACACAATTCCATTTTCTCAATTTCAGACTGACCAAGTCAATTAGTTGAAAAAGCAAATTAATCTATGGTATAGAGTTTTGAGTATTCAATATTTTTGGTCACATTAAAAAAATTAAGTACATGTAACCATTGTTCCCATCTCTTTAACCTGTGAACTGCAACTGTATCTGGTATAAGCTGGTGTGAGCACCTTCCATTAGTTCCAGGATAGTCATACATTGCTGGCTTGTTAGAAATCCTATTTTTGGCCTTGTTCCCAGCATTCAGCCATTGTCCGACCATCTTGTCTTCCGGTCCAAACGTATGATTCTTAGGAATTTCAGAATTCCCAATCCACTCAACAAGATCCCAGGATAACACAAAACCCATTCCCGACATGTAATTCACAAAGGGGTTCATGCTAGGACATGGAATCACAAAACCATAGTACAAATCAAATCTTGGTAATGGCTGCAGAGACAATGCCAATGGCTCAAGTCTTATGAATACATCATCATCAGCCTTCATTACATAGTCATATTGTCGGGATAGGATCCGAGGGAGAGTCGAGAAATACGTGTACGTTTTGCCACTATTCATGTTTTCTGAACAATTAAGAATGATTATATCGTTAAACCGCATGATCTCGAGGGCTACGAAGACTCTTTGTTCCGGTTTTGTGAGATTGCAGAAAACAAACTTGACGTCAATTCTGGCTATGGGGGAGGATTGAATTCCGTAGATGAGGCGGAGGAAGTGGCGACGGTCGTAGTTGTCGGGGCGTGTGAGGATTCCGATCAGAAGGCTGAATTTTTGTTGTGGAGAAGATGTGTTTTGGAGTGTGATGCTAGTGTATGTAGGAGGTAAAAGAAGGGACTTGAAGTGGATGCTGAAGAGGATGAAAAACAGAAAGAGGAGAATAGCAAATGCAGATAATGTAGCTAGAGCTATTCTCAGTTTCAGCATTTCTATGTAATATTTCTGTTTCTATTAAACGCAGTAGGGTCTGACGACTATGAAAAATGTTTAGTACGCAATATTGGACTAGATTTTAACTTTTTTTTTTCTTTATTTGATACGGTTAATCTACGTTACTAAACAAACTGTGATTTTTTGTTTAATGGAACTGAAATGAAAGGAGGCACCTGAAATTTATTCATGCCATGCTTTAGAATGTGAAAAAAGTAAAGAAATTGGCTAAATCACGCTGGATAAACACGCAGAAAACAGGCCGAAAAGGTAATAAAAATGTGACATCCTTGAAAATTCTGTTTAGCGTTTTTATTTTCATTTATTCAGGAAGTTTTGATATAAATGTTAGAAGTTAGACCTCAACAAACGTAACATACTCGGCTCTTTCTTTCATAATTCAAGTTTCTCGTATCCTTTTCAAGCTTACTCAAGTTAGTCTCGGTGTTACTATCCCTAGATCATCTTAATTTAAGTGGTATATTAATAACATGTTTAGAGTCACGAGACGTCGACACTCACTATTTTATGTAGATAATTGTAGGTTATTAGAGTTTGGAGTTCAATTTTGAAACTTCAATCTTATTAGGAGAAATAACTCAAATCTTTAGGTGCTATTTATTTTTTTAACCAAATTAAAATTAGATTTTTAGTAGATTTTGATAAAAGTTGATGAAACGAGTGGTTGAAAAGTTGTGAGCCATATGAAATGTATGGTTAAAATTAATTGTTGATTTTGACTTGAGTATGAACCAAACAGGGGCCATGTTTGGTCCAAATTAAAAATCTGATTTTAATTAAAGTCAAAGTCAAACAATCAATATTAATCATATATTTCATGGGTCACACAATTTTTCAACCATATATTTCAAAATGTTTTTATCACAATCCACTGAAAATGTAATTTTAATCCCCACCAATTTTATTTGATATGGGATTCACTCTTAACACAAATGCAACAGACTAGATTAATTTGTGAATTTCTAGTTGGGCTCGTGAAAACCCTATCTAGAAGTTTCAAATAAGGGAAAATTATCTAGAAACCTACATGTAAAGACTAATTTTCAAAAATAAGGGTGATTAATTTTTATTTCAAAAATCAGGTGGTAATTAAATTTTAATAAGTATAATTAATAAAAATCTAATTAAATATAATCTTCGTATCCACCACACATTGCACCCCATTTCATTCCCAAATCCAAACCCTAAATATTTTCCCACTTCTTCTCTCTCTATCCTCTCTCTTTCATTATCGCCCTCTCTACCACCACCCATCCAACCATCTCCCTTTTCGGTGCGGCAAAAGTGTCATCGACCGTCGAAGGAAACAAGATACTGGCCTCGGCGAAGATGATTGAGACGTCACTGCTTGTAGAAGCAACAACGAAAACTACAGATATCGGACCTTCCCTTCCAGACCCAACTCGAACTAGTGATGACTCGAGCCTTTTCACTTATCTATCCTGATTTACTTCGTCGAAATGATCGGTTCCTGAACTTCTACGTTGACTTCGACATGCTTCTTTAATTGTTTCTTCTTCTAACAATGGCTTGCAGTTCGTGGAGATTTATTGGAGCATTTTCTGTTACTTTTGAATTTGAAAATGGGAGAATTTGGAGTGGCTGAGCTGGTGGTGGTGCTAATACAGCAACTCATTATGATTGGAATGTGAAGCTTTGGCCCCAATCAGAGTTGTTGCAATGGAGCATGACAGTGAATTATTCAAATGGTTCCACTATGATTCCATTCCCTTTTCTGCTTTGCAAATAGGGAGAGAAATTGTTTTAGCTTTTAACGCCCGATTTTTGTAAAAAATTCTTAATCACCTAATTTTGATGGGGGTGATGGCATCATTTTTGTAGATTGGAATATTTTCATTATTTTTAACGAAGAAAAATTTGATCGATTTGTTTGTTTGATGGCAAGATGATGTGAATTTTTTGTCCAGACTGAAACTTATAGTAATTTTTCCAATTCAGATTTCTCCCTTCTCATTGTGCTGTGAAATTTCCTTGTTTTTGTTGGATTTTTTTGTTTTTTGGGAGTTGTTATACAAGCTGTCCCCCTCCCCTCCCATCTCGTCTCCCACTCTCCTTACCTTCAGATCAATTCTTGTTTGATAATTATTTAGATAATTATGATCAAAGACGTGGATGATCCTATCCTACACTTAGGAACAGACTATGTGCAGCCAAAAGCAATAATAAAATGCAGCAGGGAAATGAAGGGGGGCAATGTTTGATATAGTTATGTTTATAATCAAAATAAAGGTATATAACAGAAGCAATTTATTTCTCTTCGGTTGTTTCCATGACATATAAGTTGATTGTTGTAGATGCTGGTCTAATTCCTATCGGCAGGACTCACTAACTTCCCAGGACATTATTAGGGAATGTATTCTTGTTGTCTTATTTGTTTTTTTTTTTTTTAAATTTGCTTTCTCATCAACCTGGAGAGATGCTTAAGAGTAGAAGTGATAATTTTTCGCTAGTAGTGTGATGTTTCTTAGCCCTCCAATAGGTGATAATATCATCAAAAGAAGGCCAAATATGATGCAAATATGGAGAAAACGGGAGTTGAAGATGGTGAAGGTGGTAATGGTGGTGCATTGGAGGTGTAAGCAGATTTGTTTGTGGTGACCATTTGTGATCAAATGTGTTTATTGTGACTGATTTTGTGTTAATTGTGACCGATTATGACTCGTTGTGACCAATTTTGTGTTAATTGTGACTGATTGTGAGTTGATCATATACCGTCACAATTAAGATTGAATTGGTCACAGACAATCATAGTGAATACAAATTTGGTCACAATTAGTCACAGATGACACATGACTTGATCATTTTAATTTTTGAAATTTTTTTGCAAGATAGGGGTATGGTAGGTGAATCCATGGATTGGGGTATGATTTCTAGTTTTTAATTTCATGAAATTTTTTGGAAGGTGGGGTAGGGTGGGGGTAGGGGTGGCCGTGTGGGTTGAGGCACAAATAATGGTGTGATTTTCATATTTGAATTTTTGGAAATTTTTGGTGGGGTGGGGTGGGGTGGGGATAGGGGTGGTCGTGTGGGGTGAGGCAGGGATAATGGTGTGATTTTCAGATTTAAATTTCTAGAAATTTTTGGTGGGGTGGAATGTATTATATATATTATATATATTTAATTGGAATTAACACCTGAATTTTGAAATAATTTAGCGAGTTTGTTAATTTTGAAATGTGATTTTAATATGTAGGATTTATGTATTGTTCACTTCAAATAATCTCCTTCAAATGGCAAATGGATCAAGTTGGGCTCCTAGTGGCCCGAACGAGAAATGTTTTTAAGGATCTTTTTTCTTTCACAAAATTGCCAACACAAATGCCATGCTCTCACTACAAACTACCAATCCTCTAGAGAGTACAGCTCCACAATGAACAAGGTACGATTATTCCAAAGTTCTGTTGAACATACGCAACCAACAAGATTTGCATTAGAACTGCAAAATCGTTCCCTATATAAACAGCTACATCTTATAACAATATTCATCAGTACTCAATTAAGAAAAATCAAATTTTAGCAAGAAGGAATTAAGATGCCTACAAACGAAGAGCTTCTTCTGTTGGATTTGTGGGTTAGTCCATTTTCAACGAGGGTGAAAATCGCACTAGCTGAGAAAGGTCTGTCGTATAAAACCCAAGAGGAAGACGTATTAGGAGGGAAGAGTGATTTACTATTGAAATCGAACCCTCTTTATACCAAAGTTCCAGTGTTGCTGCACAATGGGAAACCGGTAGTTGAGTCCACAAACATTGTGTATTACATCGATGAGACATGGCCTTCGCCCCAATTGCTGCCCGCTTGCTCTTATGGAAAGTCCACGGCTCGCTTCTGGGCTGATTTCATTGACAAGAAGGTTCGTTTACTCCACACGAAGAAAAAATGTTCTTACCTAGATGCACTCGATGCTTAGTTTTCTATACAATCCTTTAGATAGGTTGAGTGGACTAATCTAAAAAAAGTAAGGGTCGTACTACATGTACCAAATTTTTTTACATAATCCTTTATCGACTACTCACAATAAGGGGTGGGGACCACATCTTTGGATTTTTTTATTCACACGGGGCATG
Organism: Fraxinus americana; assembly: GCA_035079005.1. Lineage (NCBI taxonomy): Eukaryota > Viridiplantae > Streptophyta > Magnoliopsida > Lamiales > Oleaceae > Fraxinus > Fraxinus americana. Next base: position 12,132,701 of record CM068706.1, on the reverse strand, counting down.
CGTGCATCTGAGAGGGGGTAAATAATTCAGTAGGAAGTATTATGTAGAAATAGATTTATCCAAAGAGTAATGCTATTCATCATATCAGTCTAGATGACAATTATATGATATTAAATAATATATTCATTTAAATGTAAAGTCACATGGCTCATTTAATTGAACATATAAGGTATAGCTCTTAGACTGATGCCCTAACACCACCCGTGCTAAATAATATTTTTCGTCTAAAAACTTAACTTTTACATATGCAACAATTTTTTTATGTGTTGGACGTGCCCTATCACGATGTTGGACAATTTATATAAATAGTTCTGATACTTTAATGCTATGTTGAGCCTCCTAACCTAAAACTTAAAGTTGTTAAAGGAAGACAAACTTATTTAATCAAATTGCATCACTATGTGTATCGTACATGATCATTGGAGTCCTTCCGGTGTTTCAGGTGTTCGATGCAGGCAGGAATATATGGCAAAGCAAGGGGGAGGAGCTAGAGGCAGCTAAGAATGAATTTATTGATATTCTGAAGAAGCTAGAAGGAGCCATGGGGAATAAGGACTACTTTGGGGGCGACAAATTTGGGTTTGTCGACGTTATCCTTATCGGCCTCACGACCTGGTTTTACGCGTACGAGAAATACGGAGGATTCAAGATTGAAAAAGAGTGTCCTAAATTTGCAGCCTGGATTAATAGATGCAAGGAGAGGGACAGTGTTGCCAAAAACTATATTGATCCTGAACGGACTCACGAGTTTGTGGGTCTGTTAAGGAAGATGCACGGTGTTGAGTAGTTAAATTAAAGGATTTATCTAGATGTACAAAATCTTGTACATAATGGATTACAAAATCGTCAAGTGGCGCCCCACTATTGGAGGGGCGCCTGTTGCGTCAGGCGCCCCTCCCACTTGGCATTTTGTAATCCATTCTGTAATCTATTTTGTACATGTAGCATGCTCCTAAATTAAAAGTGTTTGTTTTGTAATATTAATATGTGAAACATAATATATGCGAAAAATAATTATCTTCCTTTATATTTACACATCTTCTCTTGTGCTTGCACTTTGGAAGACTGGAAGGGGAAGATTTGTGGATAATAATTGCGAGGCAATTCTGTCTTGATTTGTAGTAAATTATAATCACTTTTCCCTTTGGGCTTGAATTTTTAGAGCATATTTGACAACCATTATTATAAAAAAAAAAGCTTTTGAATATTGATTTTTAGAAAAATGTGTGGTTAAAAAAAAAATTGGTATACATGTAAAATATTTTATTGTGTGAATAGAGGCGTAGTCAGGATTTCAATCTTGCGGGGACGAAAATATGGGGGTGGAAATTTTTTTTTAACTAAGAGAATTGAAAACAACGATTTCGAGTACCAAAATAGGCAAGTTAGATTAATTGATCAAAAAGACAATCAATTTGTCGATATAAAAACAATATGTCAATTTATGTGTATAACGCTATACAAATTGAAAACATAAACGTTAGATGAATATCAAAAAGACAAAAAATAAATTGCCTTTCTATATAATAGATGGCAGAAATGGCTTGGACATCTGAAATTGCTCTATCCTTGTCCTCATCACTTCAAACTTGTCAATAAGAGAATTTAATGAAAAAGTATTAACAATCTACTTCTCTATATACGCAAGCATGATATTGGACAAAAAATCATCTTCCATTCTATTACGCAATATTGTCTTAATGACACTCATAGCTGAAAATGCACATTCTGTAGTTGTTGTTGAAATTGGAAGAGTCAAGATAAGACGAATCAATCTATCAACAAGATTATAACTCATTGATTTTTTTGTCAATGCCAACAATTGGCACACATCGGGAAGTGTTGTCAAATTTTTAAATTGAGAGTTACGCTGAACTTCAATTTGATATAGCTCCAATTGATCTTTCAAATGCAACTCCTCTTGATCTGTAAAGTCAGCGGGATAAAATTTATCTGCAAGCTTACAAATATTCTGAACATCAAAAGCCTTGTAGCCGTCTCTAGGATCTAATTATGAGCTAAGAATAAGCAATTTCATCACATCTTCCTTAAATCTATTTCTTAACTCCTGAACTTGAAAATCAACTATTGCAAGAAACAAGTCAATTTTGTAATGATGTTGCAAAGTGATAGGATCTTTTTCGCTTAGAAGTCCTCACTCGATCTGCTCTATATAGAGAAGCCATATCAAGAATGTCTATGTTTCTTGAAATACAAAATGACTTCACATTGTTTAACAATTCATCCCATCCATCTTCTCTATAGTTTTGAAGTCGGGATTACATTTTGTAGGCTATGGCCTGTGTGTATGCTTTAGGGTAATTGATTCATAATTGAGTTCTTTGCTTTTGGATTGGATTTGGACTATTTATTTATTTATTTATTTATTTAAGTAACTATTGAATTTTTTATTTAGATTTAGGATTTTTGTATGGTTGAATTTTAAAGTGTAAGTTATTGGGTCAATATTTATTAATGCAAAAAAATAAAAAAATAAAAATTTTGTGGGGGCAAGATTAAAAAATACATTACAAATTAACTAGAAATAGTGGACCAGCGGACAATGTTGGGGTCCCCTCCCCCTATCTCCATTTCTGTGTGTGAATGTGTGGTTAAAAATGATCATATAGCAAATCATAAAATAAATTAATGATTGTCAAACAGACACTTAATTTGTAATGCTACGAAATCAAAATCAAAATCAAAATACTAAATTAATCTAATCAAACTTTAACTAGTTTACTACGTAAGAATGTTAATTTAAAATCAAAGAACTAATGTATTAAAGGTAGGGCACGGTCCTTTTCCTAGGCCATTGGCATGCCAAGCCTTGCTCGGTCTACGACATTTTTCATTTATTTTATTTAAATAAAAAATTAAAATAAAGAAATTATAAGGTTTTTTTTGGGAAAAATATTTGAATTCCGAGGACTGGTAACATCGGAGTCATTTATCGTAAAGTGCTATCTAGAAAGTCAATAGATGAGAGCTCAACAACTCTCTATTTCATTTAAACATGTTCATGTGAACTACAAAGCATTTAGAGTTAAGCTCGACATGACAAGTCATGCATTACGCATGTAGGACAACTTCGAATCTAGGGACAACACATTTTGATACTTCTAGAGTATATGGATATATTTGGGAAGTGTTTATAAACACCTTCGATCAAATAATTTTTTTATCCACACATTTTATGGGACTCACAAATACACCCCCATTTTTATATGCTTATAACCATTTCCCAAACATTTTGTACAACACATACGCTAGAATTGCGTTAATTGCTCAGCGTCTCAAGGACACCAAGAGCCATAAATAGTTTTTCTTAAATCGATGGGTAAGTTTTCGTTAACATTTACTCAAAAATAAAAAAAAACTTATAACATATATTGAATTAAAATTAAGAATGACAACGATACGAGCATCGTAAGGTTGGGGTACTCCATCCCAACGTCCCTTCCCATCCCGTTTATAATTTTGTTTTATTTTCCCTATAAATTCTATGAAATATTTGAATATTTAAATTGTAATTTCCTCTTTTACTCTTAAATTGCGTTTGATCGAGAGTATGAAATTTGCATGAAAAAAAATTTGTATGAAAATTATTAATTAAATGTGTTTGATTGATTTAGTTTTCAAAATCAATCAAACACATTTATTTTTGGGGAAATGCTATTTACATAAAATTTAACGTGAAGATATGTCAAAATATAAGTGAAAAAATTATTTAATTGATAAATCAAGTTACATCATCGGTTGATAACTCAATATAAATTGTTATGTGCATGTAACACAATCTCTTTACAATCTTGCTACATATACATCCTGATTTACACATTGATTTACCGAATTTATACTCAACACAATTTCATGTCATCCTTCACATTAAATACATTTAATTCAATTATTATAAGATTTCCACGTCATCAATCTATCAACCAAGATGTCAATCAAGAATCAAGATATATAAATAAGAGGGAGAAAGAGAGAGTGAATTCATTGGAAAATAAAATCTCACTCCCCCTATAGAAAATATCTTCCTTGATTTTGAGAAAAATATGAACACGTGACCAAAAAGAGGAAAATGTTTTCTGTGGAAAAAATGTCAATCAAACCGCAGAAAAATAAAAATTTGAATGAAAAATATTGATAATCAAACGCACCATTGCTTATTTATAAATACGTAAGTTGCACTAATGGGCTAAAGTTGAAAAGACAAAAAAATTCATTTAATAACCCATTCAAATATAGAGGTTATGAAAATTGTAATTCATTTTCTCCTCTCTTTTTATTAATTATACATTTTTTAATAAAATAATATTACATATAATTTCAAAAAAAAATTTTAACCACACATTTTTTAGAAAAATATTGTTCCAACAATTAAAATTTCAAATAATGGAACCAAACAGGGCTTACTATTTTACTTAATGACGATCTTTTATAGAGTTCTCTTTCAACACATAATACACATTTACGTAAAGAACCTGACAAGAGATTCCTTCCTTCCGTGCGGATTGAAGCTTTAGTAAGAGATTCATTTTATCCCGCAAGGAAAAACTATCAATCATGTTGAATATCTATACAATTTTATTTATTGTTTTTTTAAATCTAAATTACTCAAATATTTATTTTTCTAAAATAACCCATAAATATTTTAAAGATAATGATTTAAAATTAAAAGAATTAAACGGTGTGGGGCGAGGTTTGAAATTTCACATCTTCGCGTTGGGACTACAACTCCATCGCCTTGAAATTGACTTGCCGCTTCGAACAAGACAAGTATATATAGAGCTCGAGTTTGACAAGGTAAATTGCCATTCCTAATCAAAATGGTCCCAATAAAACTCTTGGCTACGCGAGATAACTTCCAATAGAAACGAGAGAGAAAGAGATTAATAATGCTATATTTTTTGATATTTTAAAAGTTGATTTAGGTGTTGAATGAAGAAGGATACATGTTTAAAAGTCAAAAGGTTCCATTGAGATCGAATCATGAAACAAAAAGTTGAATAAATAAATAGTTGATCGACCTTTGGTTTTGGAGGTGAACAAGTCAATTAGGAGGTTATTAACTTTTTAGTAACCAGAGTAGTTCCAGATTTTTCAATCGAAATCAACCAGTTCTCTCTAATTTTTATATCACGATATTTCTAGAAAACGATTTAAGTAAAATAATATAGTTTATAAAAAAAAAAAAAAAAGAATACGGTTTAAATAGAAAGAATATGAACTTGTTACGCTTCAAAACCGAGGCTCAAGAAGAAGCCCACACCTCAAAATCGAAACAATTTGTAAGTGCTCGAAGCCTTGAAACTAAAGCGTAGGCAAGTGGTTGAAGCCCCGAGTCAAAACACAATATAAGAAGTCAAAGAGGAAGTTGAAACTCTCTGTCCCGAAGACCTCTAAAATGAAGCTCCCTTTGGCCGAAACCCTCGTTCCAATCCGAAACTCTCTTTGGCTGAAGCATTTGCTGTCTTTTAGAGGATATGTAAGTAATCCTTATGAGTGATTGATGTAACATTTGTAATAATAAATGTTAAGATTGTCAGGCAGGATGTAGGGCTATTGACTCGTTGTCAATGTAACTGAGTGATGTGAGGTTTCGACCTGAGAGATGAGGCTACGCGGTTTTTATCCAACGACTACCATTTATGCCATAATTCTATAAATAATGCAACTCTTCACACTTCAAACAACACTCAATCTTATCTATTGCTTATTCAATATTTGTTTGAGTTTAGATTATTTTCACTTTGGTTGAATTGTTTGTACTATTAGTTAAATATACAATCACATTTGATTATATTGTAGATACTCGAACATTTTTGTCTTGCGTCGTAGAGCATCTTTCACGTCCATAAACGCTACCCTTTTCCGCCCAAATCTCCGATCAAAACATATTGAAATTTGTTGTGTGAACACGAGTGGACCTGACGTCTGTTGTCTACATGACTATTACAAAAAACGAGATCAACAGAACTCATCAAGAATATGTTCTAGCAAATTTTTAAAATTTGAAGCAGAACACTAATTCCGGTAAAGAAATGTGAAAATGTGTGAAGCCTCCATCTAGGACTAGAGTTGTTCATATTTGTAAATCAAAGTTGTCAAAATCTTAATTTTGAATTAAATTGATGAACGAATATTGTGAATCGGATCGATCATCACAAAATTCTATTAATTTTAAATATTCATAGTATTGAAACAAACAAAAATCTCAAATATTCTCAAATTTTAATTATCTAAAATATTAAAACATCGATGAATATCAAGTATATTTTACAAGAATCAACTTTAAAATCATTCCTATCACGTGCTTGACAAGACTAAAAGTCAAATCACTTATATAACTAAACATTTTCTTCGAGGAGAATTCGAGCAGGGGTAGAGAATATGGTTCGTCTAGACTCATATATTTCCTCATTTAATATAATTATATTTAAAATAAATAAATAAAAAGACGGTATATGATAATATTTTAATTCGTGTCCTGCTCTATCTCGTGAAAGTCCTCAACAGGATGGGATCCGAGAGGTCCATTCTAACCATTTATCATCCCTATATCTTTGCGGATAATAAGGTAGGACATGACTTGAAAATTCATATATACAATGATTCTGGTAAGGGTCATCTTATGGTCTTTGACAAATCTTTGACGTTATGAACTACATTTTTTTAGGCTACGTTCACAGCATATGGATGGTAGCATGTCTCCTAGCTTCTGTCAATTAGGGGAACCTAATGTTTTGTATCATCTTCTAAAAGCATGTGGCCATGAAAAATCCCAGAAACAATTTTTTTAAACGGATATGTCCCACGTACATAGACTTTTATCATTCAAGCCTGCCCATAAAATATATAGGTGGCTTTGGATTGTGACAATTCCTCACGTGAAACTGCCCCGCTAGTCTTCATATGTTAGGTGATTCTTGAAGTTTGTTTCACATATTTTTTGAAGTAAAAAATAACTTTTTTTTTTTGAAGAATATATAATTAAAAAATGTCTGTGCCAAACAAGGCTTAAGATTACATATTAATGTAGTTTCATTGAGAAAAAATTGTGATTTGTATATAGAAATATGTAAATATATATAATGAATTAGATTCCTTTTTCTTGCAGTAAAGTCTCGGAGGTGGACGGTATCATGAAAAGTAATAAAGTTGATTTGTCGAAGCATCGTTGTCACGATGTATTCATCTAGGTTTCTAGTTAACGCTAACTTCAATCGAATAGCAAAATTGACAAATGATTTATCTTTGTTAATTAATCCTTTAACATCAAATATCCATACGTTCTCCCATTTGAATATCAATTTCAAGAAATTGACAACACTTATTCGAACTTGAAACTTAATGTTCCTATTTTATTTAATAATATCTATCGAGTAGAATAATTATTTTCACACATATATCATACTATATCTGTATGAAGAATGCGAACATATTTTAAATGAATTAAATTACAAGAATATTCATATGATCATGCAAAGTATAACAATATATTTCTATTCGCTATCCGTTTTTCAATGATTGTTACCGTGTGATATAATTGTTACTTTTTTCTCTCGAATGTCAGAAGAAATCACAAATCAATTTAACTATTGGTTAAGTAATTTAAAAGCATTCAAATTCCAACAACTATTCAAAATCAAACAAATACTTAGAGTCAAAATCTGGATTTAATGTGAAAATATCATAATATAGTGTACAAGGTCATCCTGACGTCTATATAATTAGCTGAACATTACATGATTAAAAAAACACATTGGATCGATACAACATCACCTCAAATTAAAGTGTGGAAAAAAGTGGAAAAAAAAAAAGAAGGTCTTGAATTCTTGAATCTGTTCAGACAAAGATGTATGAAATTTATGTAAGAATGTATATTGTATCAAAGGCTTTTCTACTGCTTGTAATGGGAATGTAGGTTGTGTCCAACCGAGAATGTTCTCCTGTCCACGGTGGGCAGGATAAGACTGCCCACCTGCTGATGTGGCAGGAGAACCCTACGTGGGGTTCTCTCCAAATGTGAGAACCCCACGTTGGGTTCTCTCCGAGTGGGCAGGATAAGATTGCCCACCGTGGACAGGAGAACAGTTCTGTGTATCCAACAACTTCTCCCATTTACGGTAATGAATACATGCTAAAATTATATCAAAACTCGTGCCCCAATTGCTTTTCAAGTAGAAATTGAAACAAATTAGGAAACAAAATTTGAACTACCAGAAAGTACCATGCAATCGTATTTTATAATTGATTGGGATCGCGTGGTTATATGTTCGAAGTAGCTGGTGGCCATTCTTCCCACCTTTGCCTTCAACAATATGTTACTATGCATGTGATGCGTATGTGGACGGAGAGGTTACAAAGAGCTGTTGCCCACTTAATACTCAACATTTTTTTCTACTAGTCAATAGAAAAAATATCTATTCACACACACAATCACGTTGAAGAACAATATGTAGTGATGTCTTTCTTGACTTAACTTTGAATAATGCCTATTATGAATTGACCTTCTTCACCCCTTGTAATTTGAAAAGTATAAGGTTCTGTTTGACATGACTTTGAAGAATCCAAAAGAGTTTTTTAAAATTCAAAAGTTGCTTTTGAACGTGTTGCCTAATTTATGAAACTACTTTTTTTAGTCCGAAGAACTTTTACAGGAAATTGATCTAATGTGACTTCATTTAAAAGCATTTTTCGAAATAGAAAACTCTTTTAAAAATTAATTTTCAAACAAAAATTAAGGCAACTTCCTTAAGAAATTCTTCTGTATGAAGCTGAAGCAAAAACAAAAGCAAAAGATACGCTGAATTGACACCAAGTGGCTATATAAGAAAAGTCATTGGAAGATAATAAAGCAGAAGATTTAACCTAATGATGAATCATATTACTTTTGATCGATTCACTCGAAGTTGACATGAGGTTTACTGGTGACTCTCTGTCCCAAACATCATGATTTTGTTTTGCTTTTACTCATTAATCAATCCTCTTAATTTTAGAAGAAAATATCATTTAAAAATATAAACTTTTTTTGACAGTTTGTTCCAATTCTCATGCCTCTACTATGACTTTACATGTTTTAGGCTTTATCACAATATAAGTACTAAAGATAATGAGTAGCATGCCATTTCTTGCTCAATGCTCGATAAGATAATATTACGCAGGAACAGATTTAGGATTGAATTACAAGTCGGGCTAATACGTAAAAATAAAATAAAATTACACATGATTTTTATTTTTATTTTTACATGCCCCTCCCCTCACATCCGTCCTTGATATTACGTGCCTTGCACGTGATAGGATATAGTTTGTACAATTAATACTATGTCTAGTTATTGTCACTACATGAAGCTATATGGGTAGCCCGCAATGTCTTTAATATAAAAGTGAGTTCAATGAAGTCCATGTACTTGTGTTATGTTTTCTAGACATATAGGCCACATTGTTCTTGGCTATGAATAAAATATGAAGGGAGGTTGCCTTGGATTTTGAAAACAAGAAGAGGTGCACATGTGCATGTACAGCTCTTGCTATAAGAAATTCAAAGGAAATAAATAAGTAGCCCCAATCATGCAAAAAAAAATTCCTCAAAATTGGCAAAGTGAATTCTAAGATGAAAATTGAAATGGGTCAAAAAGCAACAAATGTTTAAGAAAAGGAGCAAGGTTCAAGTGCAAATAGGGCTACTAATAGAGAGCAAAGTTATTGATCCAGTGTGTGTTCGGTGGATATTATTGAGAAAATAATATATTTTAAATAGTGATATAATGAAAAATATGTGATTAAAAAGTAATAAAAAAATTATTGATGTGATGAAAATATTATTTTATTAAAGAATGTATGATTTAAAATGAGTTTTGAAAGAATGCGTGTCAAACAGGGTCTATGTTCTTGGTTTGGCATGATGAGCTTAGAGCGGCGGGCTAGGTTGGACTTGGCTTTTCGAAGACTTGTTGACACTAGTCTTTTTTTTCATATTTTCATTTTTATTTAGTTTTTGTTTGATCCCTGTATTCTAAATCTTACTTTTACTTAAATTCAATTTTAATTAAATAATTTCAATAAAATAATTTTGCATGTGTACCCATAACTTTTTTTCTATTTTTTAAACACGTATTCTTAAAAAAAAAAAAAACATTTTTCATAAAATCTATTTTAAAAAAATATCTATGCTTCATGAGAAGTTTAAAGAGGCAAGCCATTTTCGAAATACGTGTTTTGAGTTCAAAAAATTGAGCCCATATTTAGCACTCATTTTTCATAATTCATTTTTTTACAAACTTATTTTCAATCAAATATTTTACGGGGCTCGTAACTTTTATTCTCTCCATAATTATACATTTAATTAATTTTTTTATCAAATTTTACTAAAAATCTAATTTTAATCCAAACTTAGCTGGGGAGAATTTCTTGACCCTCGATATTGGAATAACGTGCACAAGCAAAAGGGCGACAACAAATCATGTAAAACATTCAAGTCTATGTAGTTTGAGATAAATTAGTTTTTTATATTAATAAAATTTTTACCTTTTTGACCCATGGCCATGGGAAAGTATAATAACGTAACCACCACAAATATGAAAAAACTTTTTTCTGTTAAAGATCGTTTCACTTTCCCTTAAATAAATAATTAACACTACATGTTTGCTTATAATGAAAAAAACTTTAGGACGTTGGGCAATGGAATTCTCAAAAATATACATAAATAAATAAAAAGTGCCAAATAATTTGGGGGGTCCTACAATTTAGCTTTGGCTGAGATTGTGGAAGTTAGTTGTTGTTTAATAGCCAACTTAAATTATTAAGGAGATTAGTCATTAATCAAGATGTTAGTACGTTCCTTTCATGTCATACGACTCGATAGAGCTAAAGACTGATACATAGTTATGTCAACGAGCCGAGCTCGAGCCTAGCCGAGCCAAAAAATGAGGCTCGGCCCGAGCCTTAACGGGCCGAACCGAGTCGTTCGGATTTTTTTTTTTTAATGTCAAATCTACATGTTTACTTAAAAAATTTAAAATTTTTCCATCTAATTATCTGTCCAGAACAAAGTATGTCATAAAACATTAAAGAAGAGTCTCATACAAAACGATCAACGATTCAAAAAATATTTTAATTTTTAACTGAACAATACTAAAATCCTTTCTACACATGAACTTGTCTATACCATCTGATCATATTGTTCTTAATAGAATTTCACTAGTTGAAAACTAACATATTTGGACATTTTATTCTTTACTTTTGTTTAATTATGTTGAAATTGACTTGTCCTAACATACTAGAATTTATATAAATGATAGACCACTTACTTGAGCCTAAAAAATGAGGAAAATTTTACTAAAAATCTTAACCTGCCAATATAATAACGAGTTGATTTTCAATACTTCATTATAAGTTCCAAAATAGCGATGACAACAGAGCGGGTATGAGACGGGTCGATCATTCCCACTCTCGTCCCGTCGAATATTTTTGTTATTTTGCCCCATCCATATACCCAGTTATGGCGTGGCGTGGCGGGGCGGGACGGGGCGGGTTCGGGACTGAATCGGGGCGGGGCGGGGCGGGGCGGGGCGGGGCGGGGCCTTTGCCCCATTTATTATTTTATTTTATTTTTTTATGTATTTAGTTAGTAAATATTGTTACTTTTTTTTACTAATTTATTAAAAACAACTTATGCTCTCTTTAAAATGATAATAAATTTATTATTTTTGTTCGATACAAAAATTAAATTTGAAATTAACTCTAAACGAGGCGGGTAGCGGGGTGAAGACTATGTTTCCCGTACCGGCTTCGGGGTAATGACCCTTTCCCTATCTCCGCCCCGTTTACCCGGTTATGTGGGTAATCCTCTCCCCATTCGAGACGAGGCCCTACGAGTATCAGGTTGAACGAGTTATTTTTGCCATTCCTATTCGAAAAGTAGAAAAAGTTGTTCATTAAATTGTTGCAAATTTATGGACATTAGTTGAAGTTATGAAACAAAAAAAGTAATAATTATATATATATATAGGTTTATAAATTTGGACATAGCTGGCTAGTTGATGTTTTATTAGAGATTTGGATTATTTCTATTATTGGAAACTGATTTTGCAGCTTATAATAAAAAGATTGGGGATTAATTTGTTTTCTTTAAAAGTTAAGGATTAACTCGCTACTGAGATAATAAATTAAATACCAATTTTGCAATTTTGCAAAAAAAAAAAAAAAAATCAGTATGACTTTACCTACTAGAATCTAACATCCCTTTTCATTAGTTACTGCCTCAATCTCACGTGCCTTTCACTTGTAAGTAACTAGTATCCCCTTTTCATTAGCAAATTAAGCCCCACACAAAAAGAAAGTAGATTAAATCATTTGATCTCCGTACGTTCCAACTTAAAAAGAAAATTAACAAAAACTTTAAGGAACTATTGATATGTTTTATTTCTTAAATTACTTGATAATAATTAAGTTTTGTTTAATCATCGCACAAGTGGGTATTTTTTATTATTATTTTTAATGAAACTACTAGAATTGAGTTGAACTTGCTGGTTAGTTCAATTCTAGCAAGATTGAAATAATTCTAAACAGAATTCTAAAATGTACGCATATACGAATTTAATTCAATGAACTAATTCTAAACAGTGTTATATAATGCGCGTGTATGTTCGAGGGGTTTCCGAAACACCCACATATAGAATATGCACGTGATAATACAGTCAAACTTTGAGAATTTTGTGATCTAAATTTTAGGTGATCCATTCAACAATGAATTACAACTCCATTTGACTATAAACTAGATGCTTGTTGGCATTTAGATATACGATAATCGTAATGATGAATAACATTTACTCACAAAATTCTCATTAATATTTGACTCGAATGAATAATGATACGCAATACAGATAGCACTTAGCACCAGTCTATTTGATTTGAGATCATTGACACAATGTTCAATAAAATAAAAGTCGTGTCAGTAAATATATTATAATCTAGATGGATACTAAACTTCAATTATGTTAAAATAGCATTACTCTTCCTTTTTGATATAACTTTCAATTAAAATAAAACGAAACGAATCGGATCGGACCAAGTTGATCTCCACATTATACATCTCCAATTTCATTCGAGTATGGAAAGGAACAAAAAGAAACATCCAATTCCAACCAAGGTATTGAAAATGACATAATAATCATGTGTGATTATATTTCCTATAATAAAGTACATGAATGTATTATGCTGAACACGTGCGATTGTGTTTCAATAACTCGATTACAAATCTCTCCCTGTCAATGCACGATCCACGAAGCCAACACAACACTGGTGAAGTGATGATGGAAGAACAGAGAATCCCTAACAAGAAAAGAAAGGAGAGAAAAAAGGAAAGGATATCAATCAATTCTCTCTCCTCTTTGCTGCACTGTAAATTGTAAGCTTTGAAATTCCACTCTTTGCTGCATTCTTTGTTTTCACACATTCTCTTCTTAAAGGTTCCCTCAGAAGGAAACCAAACCCTTTCTCTCCTCTCTCTCTCTCTCCATATATATATTCTTCTCGGGATAATATATACATCGTGTTCGTGTACTTGCCTGATAATTCCCGGGAAATGGGTGAAGAATTATTCGTATTAGGACCCTCTGGCTCTGATAGAGCAGTTGAACAGGTTTTCCTCTTGCCCCCATATAGTTTACAAAATTCAATTTTTTGGTATTATTATTATTATAGTATGTAATGTAAAGTAATGTGATGATTTATTCATAGGCATTCTTTGAGCCCTTTAAAATGTGATTTTGGCTCTTTGGGAGACATAAAATTTGTCATTTTTTTTTGGGTCGAATTTCATGGAGAATTCAGTTGTACTGAGGGAGAACATTTTCTTGTCTGAAAAAATAACAAAAAAAAAACCAACTTGACGACTACATGCTGATGAGGGCGTGCAATTTGTCTTGAAAAGACTAGTAAAATGTTCTAAGTTTGAATTAAATTTAATTCTCTGTTATATCTCTCTTAATTGGTGGAGAGTTTTTGTATCCTTGGTGCTTTCTCATAGTCAAAGCAGGACACGCAGAGATTTAGAGGTATATTATTCTGTATTAATGTCATAGAATTGAACTTTGGATTCTGGAATTTGTAAATATTACAGGTTCAGATCAGATTTTTTATTTTTTTTTCAGCATCAAGAGATTCAATCTGAAAATCTGAAAATTGATATGTGAGCTCTTATTGGTAAATACAGTTTGACCAGGATTTTGCATGAAATTTAATTCCGAATCGATTTTCTGCTAAGAGATTTCCCGGCCTTTTTTTTTTCTCCCCTTTATTTTCGAGATTCACTTGATGTCTGTTACTGTGATCTTTTCCGCATTTTCGTCTCCCAGGTTTGTATAGACTTAGTCTCAATTGCTGAGCTGACAGAAGGTCGTACATAAGTTTAGTTTTTCATATTCACGTTAGAACAACCAAATTGACTATGTCATATAGTTTAAAATGACTGAGATTCATGTTTCAAGTAATCAAATTGATTTTCAAAATTATTTTTTTCTACTATTTACTGCTAGAACAGTTATTACTGTATACTTATAATAGAAATACTTTGTATTTCTTACATTATTCACTGCCTTGCACAGGCAATTGTTGCATTAAAGAAGGGTGCTCATCTTTTGAAGTATGGCAGAAGAAGGAAGCCCAAATTTTGTCCTTTCAGATTATCCACGGTATGCATTCAAAGAAATGTATAGTTGTGCTTACAAACTACTTATAATTAGGCTTGAAGCATTGCTCTTTTTTGTTTCTGAATAAAACTATGTACAAGCTTACAGTCTATTCATTTTTCCAGGTGTAGCAGAATGGTTAATTAAGTTTTGAGTACTACATTTTAGTGCCTTCGCCATTGTCTCGAAGTTTCCCCTTTTTATTTCTGTTAGATGATTGGATACTTTATCGGCTTACTACTTTCTTGACATTCTTTATGTGAGACCAACTGATATCGCCATTTGTTCTTTCAACTTCGTATGTCTTGGATGATTCATTGTGTCCAAATTTCTCAACACTTTCTTAAATGCTGGAACACTGAAACTGTGTTAAGTTGAAGGAAAGGTACAAATAACTTTCTCATGATGGATGTGTCCATCGTTGTGCTCTTGGTAAAGGAGAAATGGGAGATCGGGTAGGTTATAGTCCAATAAGGTGTTTCGAAAAGATTTACTCAAATTAGACTTAACAAAACTTCTGTAGTTTGGTTCTGTAAGTTCTGATGAAACATGTGATAGCTGTGCAAACTAATATCACTAAGAATTTGAATCTTTGGAACAACATGATATCCTTAATCAAGGAAATAACGTGATTCTTTTTTAAGCTGATGGAGAAAAGGAAACATATTCATTTATGGAAAAGTATGGTGCTAGGGAAATGAATTTCCATTAATGTCGATATTCATAATCAATATAAAATAACAACGGAAGGAGATAGAAAATGGTAATCTACATTGCATACATTTTCTACGTTCAGCTGTAAAACAGGAAACTTGCATTATAGACTTCGATTTAAATAATTTATTGGACAAAATATTATGAGATGATACTTTTATGGAGTACATTTTCTTGTTAAAGTAAGCGTAGAGTAGTATATTATAAATAATGGAGTGTAATCAAGAAGTATCCGCATAACATGATAACTGGTATACGCAGAAATTCTCTCTAATTTGCTAACAATTCAGTGTTCCAACAACTATTAGCTGTGATTTTCTGATTTCTACATATTGGACCATGCTTCACTTCCAATTCTTGATTTTCAGGATGAAAAATTCTTGATTTGGTATTCTGGTCAGGAGGAAAGACAGCTGAGATTAAGCTCAGTCACGAATGTTGTACGTGGCCAAACCACTGTAAGTTAATGAAATTATTTTGTTTCAGCTTGTATGATGTTATATGATGTATTTTATATCCAAATGTTGCTTCTTTTTTTCTTTTTTCTTTTACAGAAACAACTTCAACCAGAGAGGGAAAGCCAGTGCCTTTCACTTGTCTATGGAAATGGTGAATGCTCCCTTGATCTGGTAATTAGAAAAAGAAGTGTCATCCATGTGTAATTAAATTTTTTTCTTGAAGTTTAAACTTTTTTCATGCATGTCTTTTATCTTTATGTAGATATTCAAGGACAAAGAGCAGGCAGAGACTTGGTTTTTGGGTTTGAGAGCCGTAACATCCAGGAGTAATCGTAATGGATTGTTGAGTACTTTGAAGAAACGAAGAGGGGCACAAAGTTGTATAAACAGTCCATCTGGTTTTATGAGAAGGAAACAGATCTTGGGACTTTTGGAGGAGAAAATTAGATCATCTCAGGTTCTTACCCCACTTACTGTTTATTGATGGAATTATCAAGTCATGTTCACCTATCCATGAAACAATAGAATATAAAGAAATAGTTTCATTAGTTGCGCAGAATAATTTTAGTTATAAATGAGGGTTTTCCATGGATACGGCTGAGTATATTGAGAAATATTTCTTAAAAGTATTGGCAATGTTCAATTAGTAAGAGATGCAAAATGACAGAAGTAAATCGTTGATAGCTGAAGAAATTTTCAGATATTATTAAGAAAATGATAATTTGATTTCAACAGTTGCACAAAGTACTTTTTATGATAGTATTCTCAACATGCTTTGCCCATCGAAAATTATATTGAGGGCCAACTTTCTATAGACCAGGTCATGAAGTCTTAGATAATCTTTATTTCCCACTAATAGTATAAGAAGAGGAAGAAGCAAAACTGTCCTTTTTCCCTACAATTCTTCAGAAAACTTAAGAATATTATGTTATGCATTAAAATAAATCACCCGTCTACTTCATTGCAAGGAAAGTTTAGGTTTGAAATTTCTATACATGCCATTGTACTTCTCGATTATTTAATTACTTTTCCATAATATTCTTACTTTTTTTCCACCAACTCCCTTGAGTTGGAAAACGACATTTAACTCTATTTCTTCGACGATTTAGGTACACAGTTTATCTGGGAGTCCACCTCAGGCATTATCAGCTAGATGTACTTCTGATGGTTTATCATGCTCGTCTGATAGTTTTTATTCAGAATCAAGTCTATCAAGAATTCACAATACCACGGATTTCTTAGCTCCACGTTCTCCACTTCTTCAGCAAGGCCAAGAAGATCCAAATGAGCAAACAATTTGTGCCCGTTCGAAAGTGCTTAGTCTGTTCTCAACAAATCCTCTTGAGTCATCCGAATCTGGAAATCATATATTGAGGGATGTCTTAATTTGGGGGGAAGGAGCAGGAAAAGGGTGTTTGGAAGGTGGTGGAATGGAATTGGATGCTTTATTGCCTAAAGTTCTTGAATCGACCATGATGTTTGATCTCCATTCCATATCTCTGGGAAGGAAGCATGCTGCATTAGTAACCAAGCAGGGCGAAGTATTTTGCTGGGGCGAAGGAAGGAGGGGAAGACTCGGACATAAAGTTGATATTGATATTACCTGCCCAAAGATTGTTGACTCCCTTGTTGGAGTTCATGTTGATTCCGTTGCTTGTGGTGAGAATCAAACATGTGCTTTAACATCTTGGGGTGAAGTGTACACGTGGGGCGACAATTGTAGTACCGATTTAGCAGATGAACATAGTAAGAGAAGCCTTTGGCTGCCTCATAGACTTTATGGTTCTCTAGATGGTATAACTATATCTCATGTTGCTTGTGGACAATGGCATACAGCTATTGTTTCCACATCCGGGAAATTATTTACATATGGAGATGGAACATTTGGAGTCCTTGGCCATGGAAATCTTCAGAGTGTGTCTCACCCTAAGGAAGTTGAATCACTCAAGGGACTACGGGTAATGACCATGGCATGTGGATCATGGCACACAGCTGCCATAGTGGAAATCATGGTTGATCCTATCAAATTTAATAATCCAGGTGGAAAATTGTTTACATGGGGAGACGCTGATAAAGGCAGGCTCGGTCACTTTGATCAAGAGAGAAAACTCCTGCCAACTTGTATAGCAGAATTGGTGGATCATGATTTTGTTCAAGTATCTTGTGGCCAGAATCTTACAGTAGGATTAACTAGCACTGGTAAAGTTTATACAATGGGAAGTGCAGCACATGGCCAACTCGGGAATCCACAATCCAGGGACAAGTCAATAGTAGCTGTACAAGGAAAACTTGCTGACGAGTTTGTCAGGGAAATCTCATCAGGATCTTATCATATTGCTTCCTTAACATCTCAAGGAAAAGTTTACACTTGGGGAAAAGGTGAACATGGACAGTTAGGATTGGGTGATATCAAAGATCGAAATTCGCCAACTCTAGTCGAGGCCTTGAGAGGAAGACAGGTAGAACATATTACATGTGGAGCAAATTCTACAGCTGCAATTTGCTTACACAAATCAGTATCTAGTACTGACCAGTCTGTTTGCAAAGGATGTAGCATGTCTTTTGGGTTCACAAGGAAGAAACATAACTGTTACAATTGTGGTCTTTTATTCTGTCGAGCATGCACCAACAAAAAATCTATAAATGCATCCCTTGCACCAAGTAAAAACAAGCCGTTTCGAGTTTGTAATCAATGCTTTAATCAGCTTTGCAGAGCTTTAGATCCAGCTAGTCATTTCAAGATTGAAACAAACAGCCCAAGATCATTATTTATATCTGAGAAGGCATACCACAGCGAGAAAGAAGCAATGTGTCAGATGACTTCAGCAAGAAACTATTCCGATGACGGCAGTCAATGCTATGAGAGGAATAAATTGAGTAACCCCATTTCTTTGGTGAATGAGTTACCCAGATGGGGGCAAGTTTCGTGTCCTGAAGTTTTCAAGAAAAGATCTGGGGACCACATGATTACCCAAATTTATCCTTCAAGACATCAGTTATCTTCGCAGTCTCCAGTTTGCTTACCAGAGGACTCCTCTCAATTAATATCTACCGCATCCAGTTCTATGAATGTAGAGAATAACTTGTCTCAATCGGAGAAGTTCCTCATTAAAGAAATTGAAAATCTTAAAACTCAGGTACTTTACCAAAGCTTTTGTAGTCTGATTCTGTGACGAGGTTTTTATAATTGAAATCAAAGCTTAGGTGAAATATCTCTATAAATAGTCCCTCTTGTTTTATATAAGCATGTACAGTTACACAAATTGCTTGCCTGGGAGAGATTTTCAACCTGAGTTTGCCAAAACTTCAAAAAAATACCGTATTAGTATATAAGATCCTTTTATCTCCAATATGTGCTCCAAGGAGAGAGGACAAGAATTCTAGTGACTATGATTCCAAACTATTAACTTCAGAACAAGCACCATAAGCAAACTGAGTTGCAATAATTTATCTTTTTCCCATTCTGGCTTAATTGGTGACTATTGATTAACACGTCCTTTCAAGTTTTAAGCCATGCCCTTTCTTTTTATAATACATAAGCATCACATCAACATTTGAGTTTAAGGAAGAACTAAGCAAATACATACAAATATTGCTGTATGATAACCTGAATTTTCCTAGCGATACTTATATTCGTAGAAGAGTGTTCTAATTTAGGAATGGTCACAGACAAGATCCTAAAGCACAGACTATCTTATCTGTTCTTTGATTACATTTTCGTGAAGAAGTCTAGGACAGGGAAAGAGTGCTTGTCCACTGTTACTTGGCTGACTTGATTATTCACTACTGTAGGGTATGAACAAAAAAAGATGCATGCATAAAATGGACACATCTTTGGGTATAAAAGTTGATATGTTCTATAGGGGCGTCTAAGAACTAAATAGGAGTATGGCTAAGGCTAATTAGTAATTAACAATGTATTGCAGAACTAATTTATGGCCGATACTAAAAATTTATTCTGCCTGTTATTTATGAGCTAGTATATAACTGTAGCAGCAGTCTTGAGGAATAGCCTTCATATTTGCTATTACACAATGTTCTATTATTTCCTCCTTGTTATCTTATTAAAGAATTGGAGTTTACTAATGGTTAACATTCGTCACCAAGTCTTGTGGAAAATCAATTTTTCTTACTCATCATCTCTCCTCTTGCTATAGCTAGGGTGAGCCAGAATTTAATTAGGGATGAAAATGGGGCAGGTATGGGACGGGTCGGCTATTTCCATCCTCGTCCCATCTGGTATTTTTGTCACCTTATCCCATCCCCAAACCTGGTTAAAACGGGATGGGGTCACCCCGTTTATTTTTTTTTGTTTTTTATTTCTTTTATTTTTTGCTTTTATTATTATTTTTTTATATTTTTAGTTAGTAAATATTATTACTTTGTTATTTTTTAATTTGTTAAGAACAACTCTTTAAAATGGGGATAAATATTTTATTTGTTTGATAAAAAACTTAAATTTGAAATTAACTTTAAATGAGGTGAGGATTATGTTTTTTCGTACCCGCTTCAGGGCAATGACCCCTCCCCGTCAGGGGCGGAGGGGAGGGGGGTCCTGGGGGGGCTGGACCCCCCCAATTTTTTGAATTTTTTTTTTTTAAATTTTTTGGCCTCAAAATTTTTTTTTTTAATCTCCTAATCCAGCCCATTCAATTGTTTGTGAAGTTGTATTGTTTATCAATTATGAGTGAAAGAGTTTTCTCAATCCTCAGGCTCAGTGATGGAGTAGTATTTCAAAAGATTAGTAGTTTCTTTTATATATTTCTTGATTTTTTTGTGAAATTTTCGTACATTAATTTATATTCATTTGTTTCATTTCTCTATCACAAAGCACAAACTTTTCTCATTTTAACAGATAATGTTTAAAAAAAGAATTTTTCTGGGGGCAGAGCCCCCGCCCCTTCAACTCCGGGATCCCCCTAGTTTGAAAGGCTGGCTCCGCCCTTGCTCCCCGTCTACCCAATTAGGTGGGGTCTAGGGGAAAAAGTTTAAAGGGTGGTATGCTAATGTTGCCTTTTTGTTATTTATCTACACTAGGTTGTGCTGCATTTGCCAGAATTTCATACAATTGAAATGATGTTGATAAGCTTCTTATATTAATTTACTGCAGTGGTATTATGTTATACTTCACTTATAACATATTCTTTCACATTATTCAACTACTACTTAATGCCACACGTAACCAGCTTCTTAAAATTTTTCATATACTGAGTTTTATTTATTATCAATAGGCTGAGAATCTACAAAAGCTATACCAAACAAGAAAAGAGAAAATTAAAGAAAATCGACAAAAGACTGAGGAAGCTTGGTCACTTGCGAAAGAGGAAGCTGCCAAGAGTAAAGCAGCCAAGGAAGTCATACAAGCTTTGACATCAAGGGTATTTGTTTCATTCAGTGAATTACTATAATGCATACACACACACACAGAGGGTAAGATTGACTTTAGAATGCAATAGTTCGTTGAAGAAATTGTAAGCTAATTTTTGGTCATCAAACTGTACTTCTCTGCCACTCCATTTCTTCTATTGTCATAGTGAAGAGCTAAATGAGAACTGGCTAATGTACAGAACAGAGACTTAAGATTGTGTGTTTTCTACAATGATCAAGCATGCTTAAAAAACTTCGTCCGCAACATGTACCAATATCAGAAAATAACACTGTTAAAGTAAAAGAATTAGAAGGCTTAACAATAGTGTTAGCCTCTCCCACTATTTATAATAAGAGTTAGGAAAACCTTAGGAAACCCTAGGTATTACATAAAAGACCTAAATACCCTTTAACACTCCCCCTCAAGATGGAGCATATATATTGTGTGCTCCAAGCTTGTTACAAATGTACTTTATCCTTGAGGGAATTATTGAGAGCAATTACCCAAGGCCCAAGCCCACACCACCAGGCCCAAGTGAGGTTCCATCCCAAAACCAATTGGTAATGGGTGGAGTAGCCCACTTGGGTTATATGGTGGATTTATTTTCTTCCCACAACCGATGTGGGACTTGTTTGCCCCAACAATCCTCCCCTCAAACGAAGGACCACATCATTGTGCCCTCCCCTCAAACGATAATCCATTCGCCAATCATCTTGTACCGCCGTTATTACTGTCGCCCTTGACCAAACGGGACCCGCCGCCTAACCACCAATGTTAGGAAGACTTTCGACACAAGGCACCTCAAACGCGAATAATTTTTAGCCCAATCGCCACGACGCTTTCTACTACGTTCCTCCGACCCTGGGCTCTGATACCATGTTAAAGTAAAAGAATTAGAAGGCTTAACAATAGTGTTAGCCTCTCCCACTATTTATAATAAGAGTTAGGAAAACCTTAGGAAACCCTAGGTATTACATAAAAGACCTAAATACCCTTTAACAAACACAATGACATATGATGGTTACTATTAACAATTGTTACCATGCAGAGAAAGAAGAGCCTACCATGTATATATTATTATTATTATTATTATTATTATTATTATTATTATTATTATTATTATTATTATTATTATTATTATTATTATTATTTTTAAATTTCATTGGTTTTTGGTAGTTCGTTCCAAAATTGTTACCATGCAGAGAAAGAAGAGCCTACCATTTTTTTTTTGAAAGTTAATTGGTTTTTGGTAGTTCGTTCCAAATGATAAATACTTCTTTCTTTTATTTTCTTCTGATTGTAATTAGATTGGCGTAGGAGCACATAATCCAGTTTTCTTTTCCTATAATCTCCGTTCTGCTAGAAATATCACAAGATTTAATTACAAATTGACTTTTTCAACCCATTTCATAAACCCATTTTTGTGTTATATTGAAGCAATATTTTTCTTCCCAAAACAATTCTAGTAAATAATTATCAATCTGATCAAGTGATTCTGAATGAGTTCACAAAACCTTGACTGTTTGAGTTTCTTCATGTTGTGGTTTCTGCTTCTAGGTACTGGCATAATTGTTGGTCACATATTGAACAATAGTGGTATTCTAGTTAAGTTTCTTCATGTTGTTCAGATAAGAGAGTTGAAGGTATCAAGTTTGTACCGATGTTCTCTTTGTTGATATTTAGGATCAACTCTCTCTATAATGGACCTGATATCTGTTTCATTTTGCTCCTTTCTAACTTTTTTACGTGTATGTTGTGTAGATTATAACAGAGAAATTTTCTGGCATTTTAGCATTGTTATTTATCTATTCAAAAACAACAAGGAAAGCATTATTTAAAAATTGATAGATCATGTGAAATGCGTATGTTGCTACTGTCTTTTAAGTGATCTGTGATATATGTACAATCTTCCAGATTCGTGCAATGTCAGAGAAGTTTTCTGCTGAAAGAGTCGAAGAAGAACAACCTATTTCTGCTTTTGCTTATGTGCCCCATGAGGTTGAACATCCAGAAGATAAATATTTCGAAAGTCTTTCTAGTTCACCTATTGTCTTCTCGAACAAGTTAAGATCTTTGCGCAATGGAGATTCCCATGATGGAATTCTGTCAGTAAAAGAACCTTGTGCTGGAAGAGTAGATTCTGGAAAAACTGGAGTTGAACCCCTGAAGGTTGAATGGGTAGAACAGTATCAACCCGGTGTCTACATCACTTTTGTAACTTTGCCAAATGGACAAACAGGCCTCAAACGAGTCAGGTTCAGGTAAACTCTTGATCCTTTAATAATTTTACATTCCACTGCATTTCATTATTTCATGAATGTTGTTAAAAGAAATTAACGTGATGAGCAACTAGAGGAATATAATCTCTTGTACGATTAATGACATATTGATTAGTAAAAGTGAAATATATAATAGAGTGACTTCATATAAGAATGTGGTTTATTTTTACATTTCGAGGGTCATGCATTCCTGTTGATAATTTCGTAGTTGAAATCATTAAGATGTTAAATAATGTTGACTTCGTAACTGGTTAAACTTGTCCGTTTTGATTAGCAAACTAAGTGGTAGACATACTGCATTTCCAATATGCCAAATAGGGCACCTTGGCTTTGCAAAATCCTCAAGGATAATTGAGTTGAAACTGCCCCCAGTCTAATAGAAAATCTTGGCACAATTTGATATGAAAATGGAATTTCATTTTCCCTGAAATCTTTATCAAGGAAAATATACTTCCACCTGTAACTAAGGTTAAAAATTTCAGAAACGAGTCTCTGTTCACTGCTAAAAGATCAACTATTTACATTCTTAAAATGATATTACGAATACTCTGATTATGGCCTATGAATTTTTGTAAATGCCATACCGGATTTTTCCACTTTTTTTCATAAAGGAGACTAATGTGGTATTATTATATGGCATGACAGCAAATATTTTTTTGGGTGTGTTTCTATTCCACAATTTTAGTGCAAACTCATTATGCATTCTGCAATACTAGTTTTTTCATCGATCTAAAGGCCATGGAATTATATAGCCCTTGTTTGACATCCATTTTTATCTCTTTCTCATTCTCTTTCTTGTTTTTTTTTTCTTTTTTCATTTCAACCACACATTCTATCAATAAAATAATATTACACATAAATCCAAATATTCTCCTTACTTTTTAACCACACATTCTTCCATCAATCACTATTCTAAATCAAATTCTTCTCCAAAATGGGTGTCAAACACAACAATAGTACAAGGAGCAGCGGCAGTATGTGATGTGGAAAAAAAAAAGGACCTGCCAACTTAGAAATGTTTTAAATCTCAAGAAGATCACTAATGTGTTGAGCAAAAATTAATTTAGGGTTTATGAAGTCTCTGACCAATTTTTAAGTGTTTCTTTACGTATCTGACCCCAATTTTATTGCACAAAAGTATTAGTTTGTTGTTATCATCATCGTACATGGTAATTAACCTAGAGTCTTTGATGCATTCATGCAACCTGTTATACCTTGGGCATAGATTGTCTCGGAGTGAAGTTTTATTGTACTTTGTGCTTAGAATTAGAAATCCTAATTCTTTATTCCACCAAGAGCAAGCATAAAGAAATAAAGACACGTAAGATTTATAAATGTTCGCTTCAATGTGATAATAGTCCTCTTCAGCCCCTATAGTAATTCACAATGATGAAAAGAAGTTTACAAGAGAAAAGCACACACAATATCTTCTTTAACTTCTCACTCACTGCGGAGGTCGATTTGCGTACTTGCTTTGCATAGCGGCAATAATTAGGCTCCATAACTTAACACTTCGCCACCCAGATTGTCATGGTTTACCGCAGCTCTATTGGTTGCCAATTTTCCATGAAAATGTTTCAAGACTAGAAACAAAAGGCTGTGGTCTCTTACTTATCCCGTTTCAGTTGAATATAACTTTCTTTTATTCAGAACCTGGATATGTCACCCAAAACATCCTGATTGTGGTAGCATTCTTTTTATAGTTGATTTCAAATAAAAAATTAACTAGAGGGTTTCGAATGGGAGATTTTTCATTTGGAAGTCTTGCCAAGCTATTTAGCTTAACAAACAATATGGTGCAAAGTTTAAGTCTTAACCATTCCCCAACTACCTTTAATTCTGTTAAAGTCCCCCTGATGTAGGTTTATTATACTTAACAATCAACTATACATATTTAATTCTATTTTCGAGTCCCTCTAAGAAGTCATGTACTTGCAGTCTTTAGTTTCTCTTCGAGATCACAATGTAGGTTATTCCATGATCCACATAAAACTTCCTTGTATATTTTATCTTCTTTTATTTAATGCTCCCTGTCATTTATTATGTATTTGCAGCCGGAAAAAGTTCTCTGACAATGAAGCGAAGAGATGGTGGGATGAAAACCAGCAAATAGTATGTCGAAATTACAGTATTGATGGTTATTGAAATTCCATGAAAAACTAATAAAGTGCTAAATTTTTGTTCTCTCACTCTTCACACCCATGTTTTGGTGATGCACTGAAAGTACAATGGTTTCACTTGTCATTCCACGATTCAATATGGTTGAAATCGAATGCCACGAGGCAAAAATCATTCTGCCTTGGCTTTAGATTGTGCATTTTCTTGAAAGGCAAATTGCAAACGTGTTCATAAGTTATGTCGGAATGTAAATTTCCTTTGTGTCCATAGTGTGTATTGGACGAAATGCTAGAAACTTGAGTAAATCCAATCTATAGTTTTAGCACGAGACTGCATGTCTTCTTTAGAATAATAGCTTATTTGAGTATGTGAGTTCTATGAATTGTATAGAGGGTCATGAAGGGACAGTGTTGTCTTCCATTTACAAAATTTTTCAGCAATTAGAGCATTGTAATTGCAGAAAAATTGCATTGTCATCATAGTTGAGTATTATTGACATATTTTGAAGATCTTACTTTTGGACATGAATTGCATTACCATTTTTTCCATGGAAAATATTTTCCAATCTTTGAAAATATGCACAGTTTTCCTTGTTTTTGTTTTCCTCAAAAACAAGGAAAACATTTTCTATTTTGGGAGACATTTTCAATGCCAATCAAACAGAGATCTTGAAGTTCAAAAGACCGTTATCCTATGAATTCTGTTAGTTATTCATAAATGATGTTAAGTTTTTGTTATCCTATGAAATCTATTAGGAAGTGTTTGCTTTCAAGCATGAAACTTGCATGGAAAAAAGAGAGTAAATTCTAAGCAATTGAATTGTCTAGAACTTATTTGCATGAAAATTATTAATTAAATGTTTTTGATTAATTTAACTTGTAACTTAGAACATGTTATTCTTATTCATCTTATGACAGAGATAAATGAATTGCCTGAAAAATAAAAACCTATCCCTCATTAAAGAAAATATGGTCATGTAACCAACTTTTTAATCATATTTTCCAGGAAAAAAAAAAATCAATCAAACACTCCAAAGTGGGAACTTTGGAGGAAAAAAAATGACTTTTTCATATAAAATAAAGTTAATTAAATACTTTAGTTATACAAAAATGATGTTTTGTCCTTCATTACTGTATTGGACTATATAAAGAATTTAACGTAAAATTAGAATATATGATAGCAGTATTCTAAAAAGCATGTATAAACTCGAAACTTGGCATTGCAGTCTAACAAGCCTCTTAGCTTTTGAGTGAATTAGGCTCGTAAAAGCTTAAAACTTATCATTGCTGCTTAGTTACGCTCTATATTTTTTAGAATACTAGATAATAGTAGATGGACAATATTATGGTGGGATAAGGTTGATAATATTTTTATTTTAGTAAAAAAAAAGAAGAAAAATTGGTGCAATTGATCTCAAACCTTTATCCATCTTGTGTTTTTTGTTCACATCTTTAAATCTTGGCACAAATTGTCCTAAACCTTTACATTCTCGGGCATAAGTGACCCTTTTGAATGGAGGAGTCTCTGTAGAATTATGATAGAAAGGTATCCACTTTGCTATTTATACATTCTTACCTTCACATCATTGTTGATATTGCCTTCATTTAAATTGATGAACATTGTTGAATGGATTGTGTCCAGATTGGCCATTTTAGTCAAGATTACGAGGGGTTGGGACAATTTGATCTAAGAACTATAAGATGTTAACAAAAAATGCGAGGGACAAATGTTTGACACCATTTTTGCCAATTACCTCTAATTGGGTTGTGCTAGATGTACACGCAATCCATTACCTAATGGATTACGCCCCCTCACATGAAGGAGGATCCACGAATATTTTATTGTGTGTGGGCCCCTCTCCATGTGAGGGGGGTGTAATCCATTATGTAATGGATTATGTACATTTAGACTAATCCACCTCTAATTATGTCATTTGCACCCGCATAAATGATAGAGAAATGGGCTCAAATGGTTGATAACCTATGGGTAGCTATGTCACTCAACGAGCCGAGCCGAGCAGGGCAAAGTCCGGCCAAAAAAATGAGGCTCGGTCCGAACTTTCAACCCGAGCTTGAGCGGGCCGAGTCGGCTAGGGTTTTTTGAATTTTTATTTTTTTTAAATTGAAGGTTGCAAGGCAGCTCTTTAAAAAAAAAAAAAATTAATTAATTTTAAATTAAATTTTTTTAATAATGGGCAGGGGCTCGAGTTGACGCCCCGAATTGGGCTCCGCCCGAGCCTCGGCTTAGTTACACCGAGCCCGAGCCGAGCCTGATCGGCTAGGACTTTTTTCGGGTCAAGCCCGAGTCGACGAGCTTTTTTGCTATCCCTACCTATGAGGTGTTATATGAATGGTTCATAACCTTTAAATCTTGACACAAATACCTCTAAAATTTTACTTAATGAATCGTAGTGATGGTAATGAGTTGAGCCGAGTCGGCTCAGTCCATGTACTCACGAGCTCAGCCCACGTGCTCGTGAGCTCAAAAGTCTAGTCGAGTTGAGCCGAGCCGAGCCCATGAGCTAGATTTTTTTTTTAAAAGAAACTTTTTAATTTATTTTAAACTACCAAACGACGTTTGGTCACTTTTTTAAAAGTCTAATGCTTTTTTGCAAACATTTAGATCGAATCAAACGGGATCGAAACAAGAAAATCAGTCGGACCAATCGATCAACTAGACCGGTCAATCGAAAGGCTCATTTTGTTGATCGAAATTCCAGTAGTCCAAAAATTTGATCGTTTTGACTTTTGATCTTTTTGTCCAATGGCTATATTTTGGGTCATCAAAACTTGTACCAGTCGACTGGACCATCATCTAAACTTACTGAAAGTTATGCAATCTTTTCACTACCAATGCAAGGTTTTTCAAGTGTATTAAAGAGAGAAATATTTTGAGAAAATCTTTGAACTTACATTGTATTTATTTCTTCTATTTCTTCATATCAAAAATTTTAATTGATTGAATCAAACTTTTAAATCATTATATTCATCGAAACTTCTCATCTAACACTTGAGCTATTATCTGACACTCGGTGCCTCTTATTTGTAAGTCACCGAAAGCGTTTTAGGGTTTTGATAACACATAAGTCAATCAATATAGTGAAAATGCATTACTCATGACAAAGAACTTGATAACAGAGAACGTAAATCATTGGTTTGGATGGAACTTCCATAAATATATCATTTGCATCATTTCTACCATGTTACTTATTTTTGCTTATGATTATTACTTGATTGATCAACGTTTTTGTAATTTACTTAATTTGAAATTATTTTTCGAAAAATTTTCAAAAACTAATTCACCCTTCTCTTGATTAGTTTTTCTTGAATTATCAACGTGAGTCTAAAATACATTGTAATTCTTTTGTTTGATATAGTACAACTTTCTTAGTGACACCTGTTCCAGTAACTCTCACGTTAAGAGGGAATCACATTAAATTGCGTGTTATTCTTACTTTCATTTTCTTTTTTTTTTTTTTTTTTTGAATAAGTGCTCTTAGTAATACGAATTATTCGTTTAAAACTAGCGGTGGCAACGAGTTGAGTCGAGCCGAGCCCAAGTCGGGGAAAAAAAGCTCGGGCCGAGCCTGAGCTTTTTTGGACCGAGCCGAGCCAAGCCGGGCCCGGCCAAAAAAAATGAGGCTCGGCCCGAGCCTTAGCGGGCCGAGCCGGCTCGGGTTTTTTTTTTCTTTCTTTTTTTTTTTTTTTGTAAAAATTCATTACATGGATATTTGCTCATTCAAATTGACAGTGAACGTTGCAATTTGCATTCTTTCCACCTTTAGACAATAACCTTTACATAAGAAAGTTATAAACAAAAATCTAATTGGAACGATTCTTTGAAGTTTGAACATAATATATAATGAAGTTTTAAAAATCTACATTTTAAAAAAATCTACTTTTTTTGTGGCACCTTATAGCCTAATATCGAAAAACATGTTAGATTTATAAATGACTAAATGAGTGACTATCCATTATAATAAAGTGATAAATCTTTTTTAATAACCGATTTGAAATTTCTTACAAATTTTAGTGGCCATTGCGGCATTGCCCATTGGTGAAATTAACTCAATTTTTAAATGTAATCAAGTAATATAGATCACTAATAATTTCACTTAATAATTAATATAGAAGAATAAACGTGTGTAAATGAAAAAAAATTCTTACTTTAAATATTTAGGCACTTAGATTAATGAAATAGTAATAATGCAATAAATATTAAACAAACAAATATCACACATTTTCCAAAATAACCTAGTTGATAAATTATGAGATAAAATTGTAGCTTATAATTAGTTTATTAGTTTCATAATGAGAAGAATAAGTTGATTAAGTAAATTGTGATCATTTGTCATAATTTAAGCCATTCATCCCCAATAATTTATGGTGTAAAATAAAAAGTGTTGGGCATGTTTTTTTTTTTTTTTTTTTACGGGCCTGCCCGCGAGCCACATGGGCCGGCCCCGCTCGGGCCGACTCCTCAACATGAGGCTTGGCCCGAGCCTTGGCTCGGTTCCATCGAGCTCGAGCCGGGCCTGGCTCGGGCTTTTTCCGAGTCGAGCCCGAGCCGTCCGAGCCGCCGAACTTTTTTGTCATCCCTATTTAAAACATAACAATAGGAACTCAATCAAGAGATGTTGTAGTGAAAAAAACAGATATTTTCTAGAATCTCATCTAGATTTAGAAGCTCTAATAGACATGCTAACTCACCAAAATATTTCATATGCAAATTTAAATTTGATTTTATTATTTAAAAAAAATAAGAAAATCGTTTGGAACTTGAGCGTCACTCACTAGACATCATATCATGTAAACTGAAAGTCTTTCGAATATCTCTCTCTCTTTTTTTTTTTTTATCTCAACTACATCATATTGAAGGAGTTTTTATCAACTTGCATTATAGATCTTTTTAATACTTCTATTTTGTTTATATGACATAATTTTTCAAATAATTTACGAATGCATTGTAGATGCTTTTATGAGAGTTTGATTGGTAGGATGCGTTGTTGTTTTTTATTTTTATTTTATTTTAACTAAAAGTAAGGATATTTTAGTCCTTTTTTAATCAAAAATTGACATTTTTAAATTTCAACTGGATAGAAACCATTCAAAATGATTGAGTCCGCCACTGAGTGGAAGGTTATATAAGTTTGCGTTAATATTGGAAGGTTAGGGACCGTTTACATAGCAACTTCATATTTAAGGGACCGCTCCAATTCTCCTTAGTGATTTTAGTAAGAATAATGATATTCATAATCAGGGATTAGAGTAATAATCTTATATGATAACTTGTTATTTGAGATATTAATTAGTTATTTGAGGCAACAATAAACCTGTTTTTACTCGAGGGCTGCATTCACTAGCTAATTAGTAAAATTTGTCAAGCCTGAATTCTGCTTTTACTTAAAAACTGCGGGTTTGACAGGTACCAAGCCCAGTCTAAATTTAGACAACATTGTTTATAAGTGTACCAAACACAATATGAGTGTTTGACCGAATGTTAGAATTTCAATTGAGAATTTTCTTCGACGATCTTCATTAATGTAGTGTATCTTACCACCTTATATAAATTCTTGTGTAGTTTCCAATTCCATTGACTTGAACTTATTATAAGACATTCGGTGTACATATTATACATGAGCAAAATAGGGGTATTAAGTGGGATGAACGGTTTGTCGACTTGCGTAAAAAATGAATAGTGGATGCTAGTTTAACAACAAATTTCTCGTATGAGTCGATTCGTCAAATTTAAATGAAAATGTAATTTTAAGTAAAAAAAAAGACAAACCGCAAGTGGGTCGCGAGAGGGATAAGTTGGTGGACTAGAGCCAAGTCTATGGTGAGCCGAGTCAAGTCGATGGTGGATGAATCGAATGACCAGGGTCGACTCATTTAACACTCTCAGAGTGGGATGAGGAAGATAGTGAGGAAACATAAAGAGAGTGCTAGCCAGAGAAGTGTTGTCCCTTTTGAGTACAATAAGAGTGAGAATTAGCGTATACATTCATAAAGAAATTGTAAAAGGATTCCTTTCTAAATAAAATACTATTTTCTTTGGTATTTAAACTCTACATATTCTTTCTTCATTGAATCGGACGTCTTTGAATTACAACCTTACACATTACTTTTCAGCAGAAAGTGTCAATAATTGGAGTAGAAATGATTGTGAACAGGGACTGAATAGAATATTTTTTTTTTAAATAAAAAAAATCTCTATTTTGACATTATTTTTAATTTCAAGACTTGAAATCATTTAGATTATAATTACAAGATTCCTGGTTAATTATTCGGTTGTTCCCCAATTTAAAAAATCATGTTAATTTAGGTATTTTCCATTGTAATATTCAAGGCACAACAAAACAATTTCCATTAATTTAAATTGTCATAAATAGTAACGACAGAAAACGCGAACATTGTAATATTCTCTCTCACAAAATATTGCAATTCATTTTGATGTCAAAAAATTCGGTCAATGAAGTTGATAATACATAAAGCAAAAATGAGACCGTGCCACGGGGTGACGGCTAGAATGGGATGTTTCAATTTAATACTTAAATTCATTGCAAAAGATTTCGTTACGTTAGAACTTTTAATACATATATCGATGATTAAAATGATATAATGAAAAATAATTCATATAGTCAAATTCAATTGGATCAAATACTTTTTTAGTGGAGACTTTGTTTTGCCCATTCAAACTATGAAATAAATTATATATTTGGCTTGCTTTCGGCAAATATTAATATTGAATTTGCATGGCTACCATAAACTATACATATAAAATCCAAAAGCATATATAGAAACTAATTTTTTTTATTATGGAAAGGTGATTAAATACAAGTTTCATGATCTTTCGGTATTCAGGTTGAGAATTCTCTTTTCAACTCCTTTTCTTAAGGCATTATACGAATCCTATTCAATACTTTTGTTCCCATTAATTTTTGTGAACCAATTAGATTTGAACTCCATTAAGCTGACCAAAAAACCCTTCGGACTTCAATTAACAAATTAGATAAAATGTTACTATAACTTGTGTTGTATAACAATTCAAGTAAAAGTAGACACGCAAAATAGTACACAAATGTAAGTGAAGTCGAGTAGAAAAAAAAATGGCATAGTATGTCGACGACAAGACGTGAAAGTGGCACAATGATACACACGGAAGACAACAAGGCGAAAGTCACTCTTAAACATGTGACTTTATATTTTATATCATTTATTCATTCTTTTTTTGGTAAATCAAAGTCATGCATATATTTCTATACTACGAGGATACAAATCCAGCAAATTTCAATACTAGAAGGGGAGAGACGATTTGGGTTCGAGCTTTCTTTTCAAGGGGAGAGACGAAATATATTGATCCTCATTTTTGGAGGGGGAAAAAAAAATAGAACTCTAATACATATAAGCTTGTCATGTTATAGCTTCTCAAGGGCTTCAAGCTGATGCAAAATCATTCCAATATGAGGGTCGATTTTAAAAGTTATTTTTTAAGTGTCAATAAGTAGGGGCGGATGCAGACAATTAAAGTTAGGGAGGCACAATTGAACTTGAAAAAAAGTTGAGAGAAATTTTACAATTGAAAATTTATATATATAAAAAAAAAAAATCATACCCCACACGTAATTTTGCATCCAAAAATTTACATGGAATATAACTTTTTCGAATGTAAAATTTCAAAAATTTTTTTATGTCATATTCCATATAAATTTTCTAATAAAATAATGCAAATTATATTGAGAAATTTGTATTACAAAAATAATAAATATTAATGAAATAATTAAAATTTTTTAAAAAAAATGTGAGTTAGACGCTTCTTTTTAAAACGTACGTTTGACGCATCTTTAACTATTTTCGGTATCTGTTTGAACTATTCGATATGCCTATAATGTAATTCTCAAAATGAGCTTTGAGATGATATAAGCAATTTGTAGATTCGATTACTGTACGATCATCAGAGAATTTTAAAGTTAGCATGTTATCAAAATTCTCGAAATACTATTTTTAAACCGCCTACTTGACAAGTCGTAACATTTGCTACGATTAGTTGTTTCACACGCTGTTAACGACATAAGAAACTAGACTGTGAGCACTTCGATATGGTATTAAGAATACAATATTTTGATTTCGTTTTACATCTTATAATGATTTCGAAAATTGAAACAAAACATAGAAAATAATAAATAAAAAAAAGTTGTATAAGGAATGTTCATGGAATGAAGTATATAAAAGCTTTTTAAAAGATGCAAAAAAGTATTCTTTGTGCAAGAAAAGCATACTTCGGAAGGTGGGTTATCAATTGCTTTTCTATTAAAAAATTAATTGATGAAATTCTAACACAAATCTATATTAGTGCAAAATACTAAAGTCATCAATTCAGATTTTAGAGACTTTCTTAAAATTTATGATTTTTAATACATTTAATGAACTTGTTTGGTATGGTTTTTACTTTTTATTATATCAGACAAAATTCTTTTATAAAATTATCTAAATGTGTTCAAAAGTAAGTTTTTAATTTTGCAACTTTTGACTTTTCAAAAGCTCTTTCAAACCGAGTCATTTATTGTTACATATGTCGTGAGACTCGCTATTATTATTTTTCATTTATAAATTTACTGGCGAGTGCTTAATTTTAAAATTTGTATACAAGTCAATTAATTTCGCCTTGACATGGGCCAGCATTTTAATCAAGTGCAAAATACTTGTCACTGTCGGACTTTCAACATTATAAATAGAAAATACTAAAGTCATCAATTAATCATTGTATTGAATTATGTTTGATCCGTACAAAATATGAATTAAATATTTTATGATTAAAGATATATTTAATTGGTGAATAAATTAGTATTGCACACGACCTAAAAATTATTCCTTCATTTTTAACCCCAAATTCTGCATTATTCTACTATTCCAAAACTCAAACTGGCCCTATAGTTTAAATGTATGTATGCATGCATGTATGCATGCATCTACTTGTCAAAAGAGAAACTATTGTTTTTCTAACTTGTAGGCGATGTCTTTCAATTTCCCAAAAGAAGAAAGGAATCAGCACAATTTTATTCATATTTGCTTCTTGTTGGTAAATACATTCACGATAATTAGATTTTACTCAATTATCAATAAAGTAATCGTAGTTCAGTTTTGTTCAATCATGTAATTACACTTTAATTTGATATCAATACGATAACTCCATCTATTTCCTTCACTAATCTAACCAAAATCGAAGAATTGATTTTCGTTAAAGTCCTTCATTTATTTCACCGAAATTGAACATATTTCATACCACAATTTGTCGGTCTAGATAATGAAATTCGATGGAGTTATGTAATATAAAAAGTATAATTTCCATGAATGAAATCATATTAAAGTATCCATGAATGAAATCATATTAAAGTATATGTACTCAATTAAATAAAATTGAAGTATAATTACGTGATTGATATTAGGGTCCGTTTGATTGTAAATGTGGAAAATGAGTGGAAAGAAAATGAATTTCAGGGAATTGAATTGCTTAGAAATTATTTTACTGGGAATTATAATTAATTGTGTTTTATCGGCATAATTTTTCACTTGAAAAATGTTAAAAGTTTGGTATCCGTTTGACTTCATTTTTCATGAAAATTGTCCATTAAAGTGATAATTTTTTCTACAATTGGGTCTAGAATTTGTTCCAATTGCAAAAAAAAAAAAAAAAAAAAAAAAAAAATGAATTTTTTTACCATACTGAATATCATTCGTTTGACTTTGTTTTACATGAAAATTGTCAATAACAGTGAGAAATTTTTTTACCATTATATCTATATTTTTTTTCAATTGCCAAAAAAAAAAAAAAAAGGAAAAAAAAAAAAAAAAGAACTGGAAAATGAAAAACCAACCAAACCAAAGGAAAACAAATTCTTTTCACGCATGGAAAATGGATGCATGAGTGGGTAAAAGTGAAAATCAATTCTAGAGAAAAAACAACCTATCAAACACAACAAAAAAGTGGAATTGGAAAACTTTTTCCATTTTCCAGAGAAAAAGCAACCTATCAAACACAATCTTAGAGAAAAAATATATTACCACAAATGAAATTAACCCAAGAAATAGTCAGCTTTAATTTTACACAAACAATATGTCTTAGGAAATGGTCAAAAATCTTGAAAATTTATTTCCAAATAGTTTTATCATTGCAATTTTTGAGTTAGATTTTCCCTCTATTACCCAGTGCGATAGCTTGCTTTTACCAACACTGGACCAGCTTCGTTACTCTCCGTGATCGACATCGAAAGAATAAGGTCTTACAACAATTAAAAAACTTATTTTTTAAAAATTTCATTTATCAACATAAATTTTGTCCTATTTATAAAGTAATAAAAATATTTAATGACAGAAAAAAATTGTTGGTATTGAAATAACAGTTTGAGAAATGATTTTTCTGGTATTAAAAAAAAAAAATGATATCTAATTTATTGACGATTATATCAACTTCTGTGTTAGTTATTAGTAACTTAAGCATCACCCATAATTGCTGACGACATCATAAGTAAAATTGTCAATCGATGAAGGAGTTGGTTATCTTCCATGATATTACTACTGGTAATTCCTTCTTAAACCACATATAAAATCAATTTCTATCATAATCACTTAAAATACATGAACATCAAGATTGGCATAAACGTTAATATAATGTCACGTGACGTTCTATCACTTAACCGTTTAGAATACAGTCATTTTTTTTTTTTATCTAATCATCTATTGACACATGTAATTATGTCTTTCTGTCAAATCTTTCAGGCAAGGTAGTTTTATCCCTTAAAAAACTATCAGTGACCAGTGGCACAATTTTTTTTGGTAATGATTTGTTCCATTTAGCCCCTGTTTGACGCACATTCCCTAAAAATACTTTATTTCATAACTCATTTTCAACCATGCATTTTTATAATTTTTTTTGAAAAGGTCCCCAAAACATTTTGTCTAGTATCCTTGAATTGTTTCAACCGCCTCTGGTCAAAGAAAGATTTATTGATGACAAAATATTTTCAATCCTCCATCGTGACAAAATTATTTTTTCACAACTCTGGCAAAAGAGTAAATATCTTAAAATTTTTAAAAGCGATTGTTTTAAAAAATATTTTTGAGAAATTAAGATGACTGTCTTAATTATTATTGTAATGCTTATTAGCCACATAATTATTATTTCTACTCAATAACCATCCAAACAGATTAAATTACCTAAATTATTTTAAGATGAGCAAACAAGGAAAGTGACATGGGCGTTTTAGTATCTACCGTGACACATTTCTGATGACAATATAGTCATTATTTTTAGGGTTCATTTAACAATCAAATTGGTTACGTATGTTTGCCAGAAATTAAAATTAAAATTTTAATCCAAGTCAAAGTCAACAATTAATTTTAACCACACATTTTATGGGACCCACAATTCTTCAACCACACATTTTATCAACTTTTATCAAAATCTGCTAAAAAATTGATTTTAATCCCCACCAAACGGGGCTTTAATAAAAATGCAATGATAGCCAATAGGATAATCATGTTGTGAAATTGTACTTCGACGCTTTTTTCTATTTTGTAGAGACAATGTGACAACTAGAAGCTTTCTATGCTATCACCGGATGTACATCTATCTTAGAAATACAATATTCTATATGTCCAATCCGTAAACCACATTCACTATACAAGCCAAAACTCTACACAAATGCTCTTGATATACGTTTGATTCTTTATCTTTGTTTCATCTATGTTAACAAATATATGAATAAATAGGTAGTAATTAACTATTGTTCATAAATTTCTTTGGCAATATTTTGTTGGGCGATTATTTGGAAGAAGGCTATTGGCATGTGAAAAGAACATTCTTTGCAGTTTGCAGTTAAGAATTCGTTTCTCTCTCTACACTATTTCCTTTGGGAGCAAATATCCCTTTGCAAGTTTGCAGTTAAGAATTCGTTTCTCTCTCTACTCTATTTCCTTTGGGAGCAAATATCCCTTCGGGTAATGCATCAATGACACATACTAATACACGTCAAGCTCAGATTCCAAGAAAAGACAAGTATGAAGTATGGGATCATTGGAGAGAGAGATAGAGACAGAATTTCTATATCTATATGTTTGTCATATGTGTATGTACATGCATGCATGAAAACTCTAGAGAGAAGGGGTTGCTTGTGAAGTGTTAATGGATATAATCCCACATCGAATAAAGATGTTGACACAGACCAATTAATAAAGATTTTGGGCTACTCCTCTTAATAAAGTTGACCTTTTAAGATGGACCCCCAACTCCTAATATGGTATCAGAGTCCATTATGCTCCAACGAGCGATTCGATCCCGGTAAGACTCCAAAAAGTGAGCACGTGGATTTTCAAGATTGGTTTGCTCAAATGAGCCACCATCTTGCTGGGGCGTGTTAATGGATATAATCCCACATCGAATAAAGATGTTGACACAGACCAATTAATAAAGATTTTGGACTACTCCTCTTAATAAGGTTGACCTTTTAAGATGGACCCCCAACTCCTAATATGAGGAAAGATTCTTAAGGTCATCCGATGTGAAAAAATAAACTAATTTAAAGATAAAGTGGTAGGAGGCGGTGGCACTTTTTCTCAACTTTTTGTTCTCTTATCAAAAACCTCAAGAAGGCTCCCATTTCTCACCCAAACTTGCCATTCTTCTCCTTCATTCTCTCCTTGATTTCCATCCCTCTTTCAATCCTTTGAATCTTCTAATTAAGGTCCTCTCTCTCTCTCTCTCTCTCTCTCTCTCACACACGCGCGCGCGCGCACACACAAACAAACATGATCATTCACTTGATCTTATTACTGAGATTGTTCGGTGCTAATCATTTATTAATCTAACTAATCTGTTTTTAGGGTTTCTGTATATTTGCAGTTGTATATTTTTTGACTTCAAAGAAGGCTGGTCTACACAGTTTTTTGATTGGGGCTAGCTTGCTGGTTAATTGAATTCATTTCTACAAGGTTTCTTTTCTATATTATCAAGAAATTCTAAAGGAGATCATGGCACCTGTTTCATTGCCTCCCGGCTTCCGTTTTCACCCAACAGACGAAGAACTCGTCGCTTATTATCTGAAGAGAAAAATTAATGGCCGCAAGATTGAACTCGAAATCATTCCTGAAGTTGATCTCTACAAGTGTGAGCCATGGGACCTGCCAGGTACATGCTAATTACCCATCCTTTTAATCTTATTATTTGCACATATCAGAGAATGACCACATAACAAGTTGGAAATATGAAGAGATAAGGAGAAAACAAGGTTTGTGTACAAATTCTTTATCAGTATAAAAATAAAATAATAATAATAATAAAAATTAATAACTTGGCTTTATGGATGCAATAATTTCTTCTTATATTACATTGCTTGTGAAAAGGGAAATTGATTAATGGGCCTACATCTTTTCATTTCATAAATATTATTACAAAGGTGTGTACTTATGTAGCATATATACAATTAGTCTAAAAGCAAAGAAAAGAATATAACTGCATTGTCTTTCTTCCCAATATGTGAATCCCACCTTTCCCTTAATTTTTTTGATAGCTCTAGTATAATTCTAAATTGAAAATCTTCAAGTGAAATTCATTTTGATTCACTATTTTTAATTTCTTCATGACTTGATTTGACTACTGCAGTCACTATTTTATCAACTGGTAAATGATGGAAGAATTTAAATTGAACAGGAAAATCTTTATTGCCAAGCAAAGATTTGGAATGGTACTTCTTTAGCCCTCGAGATCGTAAATATCCAAATGGTTCAAGGACAAACCGGGCTACAAAGGCAGGGTACTGGAAGGCCACCGGGAAGGATAGAAAGGTGAATTCACAGACGAGGGCTGTTGGAATGAAGAAAACCCTGGTTTACTATAGAGGGAGAGCACCACATGGAGCTCGAACCAATTGGGTTATGCATGAATACCGCTTAGACGAAAGAGAATGTGAAACTAATTCAGGCTTGCAGGTATAGTCCTTTTTTTTATTTCCGTTTCCAGTTTCCCCCGCATTTATTCCATTGTTAGATTCTTGATAGCTTCTAGTTCTAGCAGTGACTGCAACTGCAACTATTAGTGACAGAACTTTTGATGGAAATTCTGTTGATATGATGATACCTTTGTCGCAATGTGTCGTTGTTTAGGTCCTTCAAAATCATAAACGTCTTAATTATATGGTGAAATTTTATATTAGTCTTGAGAGTTGAGACTATTGATCTCGACTGATTTAGATTGTTAGATTGTGTATCTTGATACATTATGCAATACATGATTGACACTTATGCACACTCCACTCCTGGAGCAAAAAGTTCTGGAATTGGGTAGGAATAGCAAAGTACATTAATTCCTTCAAATATTAAAGGGTATTATTCAATTCTTTTTTGGGTTAAAATTCCAGGATGCTTACGCCCTATGCCGTATATTCAAGAAGAGTTTGAATGCCCCCAAAACTGGCGACCATTAT
This sequence comes from Fraxinus americana, assembly GCA_035079005.1. NCBI lineage: Eukaryota > Viridiplantae > Streptophyta > Magnoliopsida > Lamiales > Oleaceae > Fraxinus > Fraxinus americana. The sequence continues at coordinate 12,092,589 of CM068706.1, read as the reverse complement.
GTCACAACATCAGCTAGTGATCGGTCTTCTAGCATTGACATATATTCTGAAGGAAAATGGAACGATTTTGATAGCTCTGACTATGCATCGCCATTAGTTACAAGTTCATCCAGTGCAATCCAGGGCTCTCAAATGGATCCAGTTGGCCCAAGTGACGGCAGATTGATGCAATATCTATCAGAAGAGGAACTTAGTTTTAGTAATCAGTATTCTAACTGTGCACCAATGTCATATCCACAATCCAAGGTAAAATTTTCTACCTTATGAATGAATAATTGCATATCTGAAGAGAACAGGACTGAGAGTTTTGTGCTTCTATGTCGAGAAAGATCCCAATTCAAGCCTTTGGTGAAAAAGGGAGGAAAAAATAAAATCTTGCCATAAGGGATGTGTCCAAAATATAAAATTTAAGTTAAATAAAGTTGTCCCCTATCTAACAATAAACTTTTGGATGATGTGATTCAATTGAGACACGTGCATCTTTGATCTATATTTATATTTTTCGGATTACAGTTCTCAACTATTAGTTTCACTTTTTCCAGGTTGATACAGAATTAGAGTGTGCAAGGTTGCAACAGAGATTTTCATTGCCTCCACTACAAGTCCTCGACTTTCCACAGTCTAACTTTGCTGCTGATACCAGTACATCACATTCAATTGCTTTCCAAGAAAATAGAAATCACCCTAATATTTTGGAGGAAATTTTATCTATTGCTCAAGTTTCTCAGGATTTTCAAAATCCGAACACAACATTGGATGGAATTTATGCTGAAGCTGATGAGTTTTTCTTTCCGCCCCATTCTAATCAAGTACAGGATATGTGTTCCCTCAAATATACTGACAACTTAAGAGAAGAACCAGACCATAGGTCCATTGAAATTGGAGAGAAGGATGAAGTAGTCCAATCTGGGGGAATGGTTGAGAACTTGAGATGGTTAGGGATGTCAAATAAAGAACTTGAAAAGGTAATTAACCTAACATATATGCTACTAAATTCTTGTTCAAGTTCAGCATGTTTACTTTTGTAGAACTCCTTATCCTTGTCAGATGAACTTTTCTGAGGAATACAAGATGGTTTCAATAGAAAATAATTCCAACTTTCATAATGAGGACCATGATTTTCAAGGTTAGTCACTTCAGTTTCTTCCATCTTTAAATAAACAGTATGATACTACTTCATTTAGTTGTCTCGTTTCGGTTCGGTAGTTTTGTTTATGAATTGAAATGCATATTCCAGGAGAAGCTGGTAACCCCAACTTCAATACGTGGGATGATACAGTGGATAACGATATTTTAGTTGGACTTGTAAATGACAATGCAAGTGAAAACTTCTTAATTGATGGAGACATTGATCACTTCTCGAGCAGTCCAAGCTTCGAGGTTTTTGAAAAAGTTGAAATCAACCATGGATTGCTAGTTTCAACGCGACAAGCCCCTAAGACATTTTATCACCAAGTAATTCCTTCAATGACAGTTAGTGTCCATCAAAACCCCAAGACAATGCATGAATCTCCAGTAGCAAAATCTTATTCAAGAACAATACCTAAGACTAGGAGTTTATCTAACAAGATTGCAGTATTTTCCAGAACTATATTCACAGCCATGATACAATGGAGATCAGTTAGCACATTTATCAGTATGGTGGCACTTTTGCATACTTATTGGATATATTTCGTGGAACACAGAGAGTCTACAGATGAAAAGAACTCGGAGAGAATAGAGGAGTATTGCTCTATCAAGACTGTGAAGATTATGGATACCCTAAATTTGGGAAGAGATTGCAAGGAAAATGAAGATTCAGTTGTTTCAGGAGGATCCCTAATTTCTGCTGAGGTTATAAAACAATGCAAGACATTATACTTCACCATTGCTTTTGCTTTGTGTATCAATTGGATGCAACACATATAGGTTTTACTGACCAGATGTGTGATATATGAAAAACGGTATTTATACTTTCTTGGGGTCTTTCTTTTTTAACCTTTAGTTAGCTGTGGTAGAATACTTGGAGTCAAATGGAGTCTCCTCTTGGAATAATGTAACTATATTTGAAATCACTTTTATCTCAATATATTGAATTATCTTATTTTAAGCAAGGGTAAATTTTATTCAGGATCGTTGTACTTTCAACGAATCTCAATTGGATCAATGAATTGAGATTTTAACACTATTGTCATATTGCATCATCAATAGTCCTCAAAACTGTTTCTTAGTTGCGGTTATATTTTAACTGATCTCCTGGGTTGCTACGTGGCACTCTAGAAACGAAAATGATAAAATGCAATTTCAGGCAATGTTTTTAGATTAAAAGGTCAAAAGATGTGTTCTTTATTATTTTAACACTTTTACGACGTTGTGTAGTAGAAATTTGTAACGTCACGCGATGATTACTTGCAGTATCTACTTCGGTACGACTGTCAACTAAACAAAATTCATAATTTAGAGGCATAATGTGATAGAGTTGTGACATATGAAACTAAATTGAAGGTTAGTTACCAAACTAAAACTAAAATATGATTTAGAAATCCAATTGGGATTTTGCTAAACGTTCACTGACCACACATGTAATTCACTCCCTTCTTAAATTTAATCAGACTTCTTGTAGCAAAATCCTATGTTTGGCTCCATTTTTTTCATATATTTTCAAAACTCATTTTCGACCACACATTCCTCTATCAAATAATTTTACACGTAAACCAATAATTTTTACTAAAATTAGTATCAACAGTCTTTGAATAATTACAATAATATTATAAATAAAGGCTTTGTCTAGTCTAGGTACGCATAAAATTATAATGTTTGAGGCTTGATCTTGTCGCATTGTCATACCTCGCACATTTTAGAATTTTTTTTATTTTATTTCATTGGAATAAATTATACCTATAAACAGTAAAGACCATCACCAGTCTAGATGGTTCAGTGATACATTCCGTCCCGAATTATCCTAATGGATTCATAATATGACGTACGCTAATGAATGCCAAATTGGTATCGAATCGATCACCAAAACTAACTTTAACCTGCTTTTACTATAATGAATTTCAAAAATAAATTGGCAGAGTTTCTCAAGTAATATAGAGTAAACCAATCTAAAAAACAACAAATTTTCCATATATATGTATAAATTGTGGACTACCCCCTCTAAACATATATTACTCAAAATAAAGTGTAGGCAACTCAATCTTTAATATCCGTTATACCAATAATTTACAAAAGAAGCAGGAGCCAATTAGACTATATACATGTAACACGAAATGGTTTGTCCAACATGATAAGCATTTGCTCCTCAAAGAAATCAACACTACATGATCTAACAAAACGAATCCTGTAAACTGATTATATCACGTAACATTATTCGACATATTATCAGGCTCCAAAAGTACTTTCTCAACTCAGCTGCTATGTGATAAGGGAAGCGTAACAAAATATACGAGATTTTAACTCGGTGGATGAGGTCACAAATAATTATACTTTTCGGGTTTATGCATATTTTCTGACTATTACAATAGTTGGCCATTCTAAAATTTGATAATCACATTAAGACTGTACATAACGAAATTATTATACTTGATTCTAATAAAGCTGAAATTACGAGGTTCGACTCAAATTACGTCTAGAGAGGGGGAATATGTGAGAAATTAAAATACTAATAATTAAATAGCAATAAGTTACTTTTAATTATCTCTAGATGATTAATCAATTAATTCAATTTCCCTATGTTGAACTGCCGCAAATATATGAAAACAATAAATAACATATAGAATGATCATGGAGAAACCCCCATTGGGTAAAAACTCCGGGCACTTTGCCAATAAAAAATCCATTATTAACGAATTTAAACTTACAATCTGTCAGGCACAACTACCATTGGTACTTTTTGATCTCTTGACTGCAAATCCCACAGCCCTCCTGAATTACGTGCCCCTACACCAACCCTTAGCTACAATTTTCAAAGCCTTTCTAGATTGCGTGCTCCGCACCAACTCCCGACTTTCTGAAATTGTCTATCTCATATGGATCAACGAAGAACTCCGTATTCTCCAACAACAACTGGAACTCTAGTCACCTTCCCTTGATTTTTAGAACTCTGATAGATGTATTGGGAAGTAAGCAGTTTGGTATTTGGATTAAGTGGATTTGGTATTTTCACAATCAAGAACAAATCGAACAACGAAGGCTGAAAGCTATTGATGAATTTGATAAAGTAGATATGAAGCTGCATGTGATATGTCAACGTTTAACCTTCAGAAAAAACTGTTCAAAGGCGTATATTATAGGTTTAGGATTGAATGAATCAGATAAAAAGTCTTTAAAATGCGAATTAAAACTTTCCGGATGACACATCGCTCAAGTGAGAACTTAGGGACAGGCGAATGACAATGTGACACGAGAGCGACGAGGTCTTTGTTTCTGCCGCTCGAGCGAAGTCAATGCGACTGTCTAATGAAATTGTGGTGCCCTTTTTTCATTCTTTCCATCCTCGAACCTTAGACTTAATACAACTTAACTTATAATATATGTAACTTACCCTTGACTTTTACATCATATTAAATCTAATCATTTTTGTTCACAGACTTACCAATTACATAAAAACCTAGCAAAAACAACTTCAAACTAAATAGAATCTAATTAATTCTAATGTCAACTAAAATCTGAGTAAAATTGTCATATCATAATGCCCCTATTTGGTTTAGATAAAAATTAACTTTTTAGTGGATTTTGATAAAATTTGATAGATATTGTTAAAAAAATGTAGATCTCGAGAAATGTATGATTAAAATATATTGTTGACTTTAACTCAAATTTTAATAAAATATTTTAACCGAGCCAAACAATGACAATATTTTAAGTTGAAATCTATATTTTGTAAATTGACTAAATAGTAATATAATCAAAAATCAGAATTGATTTATTTCATTTAATATCACTTCTTAAATAATAGCAAGCATTGGCATTGAAAGATATATTTCGAAAGAGGGAATTCGAGTAATGAAAAACGATTTCAGAATTTTTGAGAGGCCATCAATGCAGCCAATTTGTTCAATAAAATAATTCAGCTAAAAGTCTAATTTGTTATAAAAAGAGAGGAAAGAATTAAAGTCAATAGATTTGTGTGTATTTTATTAAAAACCAAAGTATCATATTTACAGGAAAGGGTTAGAGATACAATGATAATAATTTCTAAGGCTGTAGAGGTAAAATTGTCATTCACTAATAAACTTACCATTTACAATACTCCTCATTGAATGACACATTACAAAATATATCTAATTAAAATTAACCTTATTTGATAAAAATTCAATGGGACAAAAATATTAAATGAAGGAAAAATAGTACTATTATTTTGAAGTATTAAAAATAAATAATGTCTCACTAAAAACATTGCTAGGAAAACCAGTGGAATAAAATATAAGCGAAGGAAAAAGAGTAAAGCTACTCCCCCTAATGTTGATCACTGAAAATCTTTGAGTCGATGCATTCTAATCTCGTGAACCAATTTCTTAAATGTTGATATCGACAGTGCTTTTGTGAATAAAACAGTCATATTGTCATTTGAGCGAATTTGTTGAACATCAATGTCGCATTTTTTATGAAAGTCATGTGTATGAAGTAATTTTGAAAAAATATGTTTTGTCATGTTACATTTGATACAACTTCCTTTGAGTTGTGTAATACAAACTGCATTATCTTAATGCAAAATTGTTAGATATCTTCATGTAAAATTGTTAGACTATCTTTTGTTGAAATTAATACGCATAATGTTTGGATATGATGGGTTATGTTTCTCAACCATACACATTATATCTGTCTGTAGTGGCGGATTCGGATCTTGAGTGAGTATGGGCAGCCATTGACTATCAACGACCACAATAATAATCAATACCATGAATTGAAATTATTACTATGTAGTTCGAATTATAAATGTGAATGTACGTTATCTACTTGTCTAATAATATTTATCGTGTGAGAATTTGAAGTTTGAAAAATGGGTCGAATTACTTGCTTTCAATGTTTGATTTACTTATAATATCAATCTAACAAAAAAAAGACCATTTCATAATTTTAAATATGACAAAGATTTTGTCATTGAATGTGTGAACAAAAAATTGCGTCAATGCTTATACCTTTTGCTAATTTTTTTTATTTTTTATTTTTTTGCCGTTTAAATAGAACTCAATAACAATATTAAAACAAATACATTTTTGAATTTCTATAAATGTCAACTACCAATTTAATTTTCTTTTTCGTTATTCTTTCACCCTTCAAAATATAATTATCATATCCGATCATTGACCCGAACAATTATCGTGTCATTAAATCAGTGGTTCAACCGGTGGATCAGTGGCTTAACTGCTGGGTCATCGTAAGGCCAAAATTTAGTTTTTTAAAAAAAAAGAAGAAAAAAAGAGAGAATATATATATATATATATATATTATTTGATAAAAAAAAATGCACATATATATTTTTGTTACATATGGTACCAACATCTACCAATGCCATAGTGATCAAGTTTTTTATAATCTCAAAGGAAGTCACGAGTTCCAGTCTTCCTATTTCACCGATTTTAATGTCTCTGTTCCAAACTGGTGAAAAATATTAAACCAAAATAATTTACATAAAAGATTGCAATCGTTAAAAGTCGATCTTAAGATCTTCCATTTGAGTCTTCACTAAACTTTGAAGAATTAAAATTTCGTGTTGATAAGATGTTATAAAAAGAGAATAGAGAATAAAAGTCAATAGAATTTTATATATTTTATTGAGAATCAAAATACCATATTTATAAGAAAAGATTAAGGATACAACGGTAATAATTTTTAGGGCTGCAGTGATACAATTGTCATCACTAATAAATTATCATTTACAACAAAATCTAAATTAGTGAAAATATATTCCATGCATTTCTTAGTGCATTGAGAGTTTATCATATTTAAAGGACTGAAAAGACCAAATACATAGAGCTCCGAATCTAAGTTAAAATATACACATTTAAATATTTTGAGAACGATATGTATCATATGTCCTTGCAATATTGCAATCCAAATAGATGTTTTGTATCAAGTGCGGATAAAAGAGGATAATTTTTTATAAATTCATAATTTCTTACAAATTTATGTCTTCATTTTACGTCTGTGAGTAGCATTGCAATTATCGACACAAAAAAGTTAGTGAGCCACTCGGCTCACCCCATGAGCAAATGTGAGCTAATTCGATTCACCCCATTTAACACCTCTAGAAGTATATGCTCAAGGACGGAGCCAGCACTCGACGAGCAGGCATGGTCGTCCATATTGGCTCCATCGGGAAAATAATTTATATATTAATAAAGTTTTGAAGTTAAATACGTAAGAGGCATCCGGTTCGACTCCTCTTACCTCCACTTCTTCATTTAAATTTTTTTTAATATAATAAATAATTGTTAAAAAACTATATATTATATATTTTTTATTTATTTCAATAGTAGCGTTGTAGCTCATATTGTAAATTGCTTGTTTTCTATGTGAGAGGCACATGGTTCAATTAATCTTACATTTACTTCTTCTTTTAATTTTTAACACAATAAATAATAACTAAGAAATTCTATATTATTAGTTTTTTTTCTAAAATAATTTCTTCAGGAAATTTGTTGGCTCAAATTATTACTTCATAGTATATATTTTATTGCTAGATTTTATCAATTTATTTTATAAAATTTAAAATTAGTCAATCTAAATATTGATCTTTATTTTTTTTAAGAGTTCGAAAAATACTTTTCTTTTCGGATAAAAAATAGCTTTAAAATTCACAATTTTAAAAATTTTGCGTAGGTTTTGCCTAAACTCGAAACTTGACTTTATCGTTTAATCTTGTTTTACGTATAAACTTCATCCGATCTCGTTTAAGTTCATAAAAATTTGAAACTTGGTCATACGTATATGATTCAAAAATGCATTTTTATTCCTTGTTATTTTGGGTTGTTCTGGATTATATTTTTTTATGTATCTGATTTGTACGTTTTAGTGCATTTATATATTGATTAATGATTCTTTTAATACACATTAATTAAATATTAATAAACAATCTCGTTATGTTGGACGATCGCTCGACGCTTCACCCTAGCTCACTCAAACAATTGAATGTGTTCCTATATATGCTAGTCAATATGTGAAATAACGTGTAATTTTGAAAAAGGGAGGGTGTCTCTAAAATTGTCATAAAGCTCAAGAGAGGTATGTGTGAAAATCGTAGAAAACCCCATGTCATCAAGATCCATCAGATTTTCTATTAAAAGCAGTTAAAAAAAATGCAAAAGCTAAAAATGAATAATTGTAATTTCGGTACCCAAACTTTTATTTTTTTTACAAATTAAACCCAATTTTTTTATATGTGCCATCTATATAATCTCAAATTTTTAAAACTTTATTTTTCACCCCACCCCTCCCCACTTCATTTTCTTCCCAAAAATTAAAAAAAAAATGTTCTCACCTTCAAAATAAATAAAGGATTTGATTTAAACACGTGTAAGAAAGTGATGAATTATCATTAATCACTCGTGTTTGTGTCCGATATAGATTGTTCATTCCATCCAATATAATCTCATTTTTATAGTTACTATAATCTAGGACATAAACTGTTGTGAATGTTGTTCAAAATAAAAAAATCGAAATTGGAATGAAAAAGGGATTTATAGAAGGAATAGGCACCCTTGAGCCCAACTAGGTGCCCCTGCGCCATTAACTCGAGAATAGTAGCGCCACTGAGCTACCATGAGGCGCCCCTGCGCCAAACAGCCGTTGGACAGTTTTTTGGCTTCAGTTTTGGCGGCTTTTGGATGGTATCTTGCAACTCTTCCATATGTTTTGGCACCAATTCGTGGGGTATTGATCAAGGCCTACAAATAGGCTATAAGATGATCAATACAAATAATGAAAAACATGTAAAAACACTTGAGATCATTGTGATGATCATCATTCATTCCATAAAGAAAGAAATCAATTCTTTCTTCTTCTATATTCAAAATTCCTCCTTCGTGTTCTTAAAGTTTTGGAGAATCATGCAAGTGCTTGAGTATGAATTCTCTACAAGGCTTGATCTATTCTTCGAACCATTTGTCGCGAGACCCTTTAAGCACCAAATCTCATAGCCCATAGGAGAAGGGGTAAATATCGTTTGAGGACAATGATCACATGTTTGAGCCTTTAATTTCATACCATTGAAGTTGTTTAATCATATCGCATTCAAGCTTTCTACCGTGATTCCGGTTTGAGAACTTGCGATGTTCGGTAACATAAAGATAAGTTCATCTCCTTTTTTTTGTTTATTTTCATTATTGAATTTAATTGGACTCGGTTTCATTCATCATGTTGTTTTAATCTTGATTTCTTCTCCATTTCCTCTCATAGGAAATGGACTCGGTTTCATTCATCATGTTGTTTTAATCTTGATTTCTTCTCCATTTCCTCTCATAGGGAAAATATTCCCAACAATCTCAAACGATATTTTTGGGATGGAGAATGGAAATACTTTGGCGACAATCATGCTGACGAAATCAAGATCTTGTTTGGATCGGTTTATGGGACAAATCTCATGAAAGGATTTGGCGCCACTATCGGAATCAACAGTTCTTTCGGCAAAAGAAAATCTGGTATGTTTTAAAGAGATGTCTTTTCCGTTGAAGATGAAATGATTGATTCCATTTTGGTAAGTCGATTTTATATTGTATCTTCGCACATGCAAAAGATTATTCACGTGAATTTTGACAGCATATTAAATCTGATTTTATATGCGTAAAATGGATTAAACATCAGATTCCATCATACACCAGTAGTCTGCTCTAAATCTGGTTTTGACTTAATGAAAAGGACAAAACTCACTAAATTGAGGCTGGGAAATAATTTTACTATTCTCACTTTATTATGACAATTAGAAATGTTCATATGCATGGACTGATCTCTGCATGAATCTGTTTATAATTTTCATGAACAAACTTGAAAATCATGGTTGCATGTGTTGATTAGATATTCAAGAAAGTGGAAAGATGAAAATGACAAAAACCGTTTGGCATGTTTATTTAATCAATGGTTTAACATTACCTTTGAATTCCTTCAATTCCAAAGGAGTATTCAAGTTCAAATAATGCTAGGTGCAAGAGGACTGTTTTTTCCAGATTGATTTGCGTGGTGTTGGAGGAGTAATAATACCGACTTTAAGCCATTGTTTAATTTAATTATGGTAAAAAAGAGATCTATTTGGCATGATGACTATTTGGTGATTAATTCCTTATGCGTGTGATGCTTATTGCTTAACATATAAGTTGCAAAGGAAGTTCACTGATGAGAGATTCAAATGATTAGTGACTTATGAGTAAGAGAATCATTCTTACATATGGGTATCCATTTATATGTCACTAGGACATTTTGCATTAGGATGATTTATTGGAATATGAAATTGACATGGTAAATGAGTTGGTTAAATTTTCATATCTTGTTTGATAGCCTCAATTAATTAAGTGATTTATACAAAATTACATTTGAACATGTGTATGACAAAATGTGATTTTGTCCGAATGTGAATAAGGTAAAAGTGTGCCTTATGTTTTGATATGATTTAATACCATCTTATGAAATGTGACGAACGTGATAAATTGCAATATGTTTGAAGAAGTTACAATCTTGTGAATCAAGTTGCTTTGTCTTCTTCATTGATTGAATTTGACTTCAATCGTGAAACCAATTGTTGGTTTATGCTTGGAAAAGGTTGTTGGTCTATGAGATGACTTTGATCAAATCATGTGTGATCAAAATAAAAGATAGTTGAATTGAAGCACTTTGTGACTTAACGATCACTAGTTTGAAAGTGGGATAACACGAAGCATTCAAAGATGACATTATCTACTTCATAAATGTATTGAATCATCTCTAAGTTCAAAACTATAATCCAAAAACGTGGGGTTAACATTAATGCTTGTAAACTTATATGAGAAGTTCAAGGCTTCTGGATGAAACATTACTAGTTGCACATGGATTCCTAATTGAAGAATTGTGGGGGTAACTTAGTTTTTTTTTTTTTTTAAAAAAAAGTTAAATTTAACTATACCTTATGGTAATAGAAGAATATTCATAAGGTGAAAACGTAACCCTTATACAATTATAAGGATGATATGCATTAAGTCTAAAGTGGATGAAATGGGTTGAAAGCCAATTATGGTGTTTAGATATTTGAAGAATATTCATAATGTTGAAGTTCATTGTAATGATTCAATGATGAGAATTGAGTACAGATACATCTACTAGTAAAAGTGATTGACTAGTGTAATGATTTGATAGAAATCCTCCAACTGTGTTTGGAAGTAAATAAAGCTTTAGATAAAGCCAGTGAGAAGCAAGTTGCTTCATAAAAATGATTTCTTGGTGGTGGCAAGTTGTATCTATTAAATGAATCGATCATTGGCTAGCTGAATTTAATAAGATACTAAGTCACATGTAATGGAAAGTCTACACACGTGAGTTTAAGACATGATTACATAAGGAAATTAATTAAGACGAATAATTTTCCTAAATTATGTAATGTCAATCGAGAACTTGGCAGATACTTTAACTAAACCTCTAAATAGAAATTTAGTGACTTCTATTTCAAGTAAGATGTGGTTGAAACTCTTGAACTAAAAAGGTCCACCAATGATGGCAACCCTACCGTCATTACTCAAAAGGTAATCCACAGGTTCAAAGGGTAACAACAAGTTATTAGATATGTGGATAGTTTCAGCATTATAAAATCCGCACTATAAAATGTGCACTAATCCTATCCTAAATATATAATGTTGTTTGTTACTAAAGTGAGGGTTGAACTTTAAGCTCTTGATGAAGTTCAGTATCAAGTACAAGTATCTCTAAAAGTAACAAAGATACTGGAAAAATTTCACCCAAACAAACTTCGAGGTGGTGCCGCCTCAATAGAGAGTTAGAATTTCTCTTTTAAAAATTTGTTGAAAAGGATGACGTAAAGCCATATTAGCGCTAAGCGAGTTTAGGAACTTGAGAACACGTAATACTTTTGTGTGTGTTTGAACCGGTATTGTCACATGGAATAATTGGTCCAAAGCTTTCATGCTAACTTTAATTTCGACTTTACTTTGTTTGAATTACGCTATGGCTAGATTTAAATCGAAAAGATATCTAATTCTTATGCATGAGTATTATATATTTTGAATATGAGGATTTATTGATTTTGAACAAATGGGGGATTGTTGTAAATGTTGTTCAAAATCAAAAATCGAAATTGGAATGAAAAATGGATTTACAGAAGGAATAGGCGCCCCTGCGCCGAACGGTCGTTAGGCAGTTTTTTGTCTTCAGTTTTGGCGGCTTTTGGAGGGTATCTTGCAACTCTTCCATAAGTTTTGGCACCAATGAGTGGGGTATTGATCAAGGCCTATAAATAGGCTATAAGATGATCAATACAAACAATGAAAAACATGTAAAAACACTTGAGATCATTGTGATGATCATTATTCATTTCATAAAGAAAGAAAACAATTTTTTTTCTTCTATATTCAAAATTCGTCCTTCATGTTCTTAAAATTTTGGAGAATCATGCAAGTGCTTGAGTATGAATTCTCTACAAAGCTTGATCAATCCTTCGAACCATTTGCCGCGAGACCCTTTAAGCACCAATTCTCAAAAGAGAGGGGGCAAATATCATTTGAGGACAACGATCACGTGTTTGAGCCTTTCATATCATTGAAGTTGTTTAATCATATCGCATTCAAGCTTTCTACCGTGATTCCGGTTTGAGAACTTGCGATGTTCCGTAACATAAAGATAAGTTCATCTTCTTCTTTTTGTTATTTTCATTATTGAATTTAATTGGTCTTGGTTTCATTCATCATGTTGTTTTAATCTTGATTTCTTATCCATTTCCTCTCATAGGGAAAATATTCCCAACATAAGCTGCAAATTTCTCCGCTCAAACACCAGTCATTTTCATTCACCTGCCACCTTCTGAGAAAAAACCAACAAAATTTTTGTCTCGCACAAGGGACTGAAAAAAACATTTAGATTTAGATATTTCAAACATTTTTTTCTTGTTTTTTCTTACAATTTTTGTTGTGGAAAAATGGCATAGATAAATTCGGCAAAAAAAAAAAAATGATGTTTATATCAAGGAAGAGGAGGGGAAGATGGAAATGATGTTGATTCTGCAATTTTCAATAGATATGGGGGTATATCACAAATAGAAACGTTTTTAGGGATTTTTAGCTATTAATCCCTTCATAGAATGTATATTTACTTTGTCCTAAATATATTTTAAACATTGCTCTATGTTTAAAAGCAACCAATTTGTAAATTAAGTGAAAGTGAAATATTAATTTCAATTTCATATGTTATAACTATTATTCATTTATATACACACATCTCATGGGATCCACTACTATTTTCTCTTACATTCTTGATGAACCATTTATAAATTTGCAAAACTAAGGCTAAAAAATCGCCATGAGTGTTGTTGATTACAAATTGGATTTTCTATCTATTTTGTATTCCTAATTATTACAAAAAAAATTCCATAATAAGTACTCCAATTAGAGAAAGCCCTCAATTCAAATGTCGGACAATATTAGGTAGTGAGATCAACTATTTTCACATATATGTAAACTTCTTCAATTGACATAAATCAAAAACAGTATGGCATCATCTGATATTATTATAACTTTATGTGCATAGTAATTTGACATTAATCAAACATGGTATAAAATGATAAGGAATAATATATAATTATCAGATAAATTTTACCTAATGAGCTCCCAATTAAACGTGCCCTAAATTAACAGATCTTATTTTTTCTATATTAAACCTCAACATGTTGGTATTATATATAACTTCCAGATAAATAAAATGTGCAAAAATAATATAGAACGTGCTCTCTCTCTCTCTCTCTCTCTCAAGAATATATCGAGTTTTAAAGATTAAGGAAAATAGTTTCTAGATATTATTCAATAATATTATAAACATAAACACATTCCTTTAAATTACTGTATGCTTTTTAATGGATCGCGTGTGAACTTAAAATAGTAGTAAAATTAAGAAAATGATCATACTTAGTACATAGTACCGAATAAAATTAGTTAGTATAGTAAATATATTTCTTTTTTGCCCTTCAATCTTACTAAACTAACTCAAATGCATTTCGAGTTATCCCATAAAGGTTGAATATTTTGTGGAGCGGATTAAGTACATATTCGTTAACCAAAAAAACTATAACATGACACAAATGAATCATAAATGTCATTTAATAACATGATATGAATAGACAAGATAATTTTACCCCAAATACTATAACACGACACAACGTGTGAGCCTCGTTACTCCATCACTTTCACTCCAAACTCCCCCCAAAAAAAGAAAAAAGTTATATTTCCCCACCAAATTCTTCATGCATTTTTCCACTCCTCCACTGTCATTCTTGGCACAGTTAATTGTAGATTTCACTCCTTGCACCCTCACCCAACCTTGTCTCTAGCTTACATATTGACTTGTTTTGAGTCGAGCTCACTCTCAATCAAGTTAAAAGTTTCAAAGAAAAGTTGAAACTTTGTTAGGGAAAAACGGTATATTGTTGGCCAGCATAGTGTTGTTCGTGGCAATAAGAATGACTTGCTGGCATATGAGTCTGAAAAAGATGGTTTTCTTCATCTGTGTTCTCTTCATCATCCTCTCAGTGGGTGTTCGTTGGACACCTTATTTTTCATCTATTTCCATATTTCTATCACCAAATGGTGCATCTTCTAATTATCGCATTTCATGCGTTGATATCCTCCATAGCATCGTGTACAAAGATAGACCTGAATGTGTAGGTTGTACAAAATCTTGGTCATGGATGCAGTCGAGTCCAGTAGCCAAATGTGAGTTCAAGAAGTTGGAAAAACCCGATGCCTCGGTTATGCTAAACCAGTCATGGGTTGTTTTTGCCGGGGATTCTCAAACCAGGTTAGGGATGCTATCTATGTTAAAGTTGGTTGAGGTGCCGGAGAGAGTACGGATAGTTAAAGAGCAATTGAAAAAGTTGAAAACAGATTATTCAACATATATTGATTCGATTGGAATGAAGTTGGATTTTAAGTGGAAACCATATGCTAGAAGGTTGACAAAGTTAATGCTGGAGTTCAAGAAAAACGAAAAATACCCAGATATTATAGTGATGGGAGCAGGGTTGTGGGATATGTTGTACGAGAATAATGCGTCGGATTATGATGTTTCATTGAGGAGTTTAAGGAATTCTTTGCAGGATTTGAATAGCAAAGATGGGAAGGTGCCACATTTATTCTGGCTTGCAATGCCAACGTTGATAAACTCGAAATTGACATCAGAAGATAAGAGGCACAACTTAACGGAACCAAGGCGCATTAGGTACGATAACAAGGTTAATGAAAGTAAGATTTTAAACAAGTTTGGAGGGCCACTTCTGAAACTGGATATCCATTATTTGAGTGAGCTATGTGGACCTCAGTGTACAAAAGACGGACTGCATTATGATGATGTTGTTTATGACATTGCTGTTCAAATCATGCTCAATGCTGTGCTCATTGAATCTACTCACAAGCCACATTTCTGATGCGATTTCAGTTTTCCAAAAAACCAGGAGAGTCGTTTCTTTTTAACATCTTCGTGCCAAAACACTCCCAGGCACAGACTTGTAAGATAACAAAATAATTGTTTTACAAAATTTTAGTTTTATTTGCGACTTTTTTACATCTTCGTGCCAAAACACTCCCAGCAACGTAAGTTGTCGGCGGTTCCATCCCTAGCTTATGGCTATTGATTCTTCTGATCAACATCTGTTATTTGCCACTTTTGGCTCCGATTTCTACTCATTTGAAGCCAATGCTTGTTCTTGAACCCTTGATTTTCACAGCGACTTTCCTTGCTTTCTACTGTTTAATAAAAAGAATATAAATTAGGGAAGAGTTATCTGAATGAGGAATGAAATTATTTGAAAAACGTGCATTTTAGCAAGTAGTTTCCACTTTCAAAGATAATACTGATATTAATGACGCATTTGAGATCGCATTTTTAAGCGACGGAATAATGAGCAAGATTTTAACCGTAATCACTGTTAATTCAATTGACTAATAAGAATTAGACTATCAAATATTCATCGATTCACTAATAATATTAAATATTGCAAATTTTAGGAAATGTTCAAATTTTCATTAATAAATAACCAAGTTACAATGAACTCTAATTCTAACTTTTAAACAAAATTAAGAAGTATTAACTTACTATTCTAAACAAAGAAAAACTTAAGGAAATTAATCTAAACAAATCTCCTAATAATATTAAAAGTGAAAGAAATAAATAAAAATAAATTTCCACCTGAATAAATATTCTAATTTGACAACTTAAATGATGAAATTTGGCCACAAAATCAGCGGGTTAAGGGTTATAATCATGAGTTCAGTTTTGCGGATCGTTTCAACCGAAAAAAAAAATTATAAATATCCATCCAGTTCCTAAACGGTTGCTTGGGTCAACATATCAATTGAATCACTTTTTCGGACTTCCAATTATCAAACATTAATCACAGCCACTGATAAGTGTACTTTCTACACATATTCGATGTCCTAAAAGATGATATTTTACTGTTCTTTGAATAAATACTGCATAACTTGTGTTATATTTCATTTTGTAAGTAAAACTCAATATTTGATAAAAAATTGTAAAAAAGAATACAAAGATAACGGAAAAGGACTCAAAAAATTCATTTTATTACTTATTAACAAACTGTACACTTGCGGTGTGTTTTACTTGAAATATATTTTCGCGTAACAAGTTTTTGGCGTTGTTACCGAGGATTGAATTTAGTTTAATTTTATTTATTTCGACGCTAATTGGAACATTATTTTTTATTTTTATTTATTTTGTTTTAGTTGGCTATTTTTTTTAGTAGTTTATCTAAGTGTTACTTTTGATTTTCTTTCAGGTCTTTTATGCGAATGTCGCTTGAAGGTGACTTGATTCTAGTTTGTCGAGAAATCGAACACACCTTCCATTGTAGGCAAAGAGAAACAAGAGCAGTACAACAAATAAAATCTTCCTTTCATGTAATTCCTCGATAATTTGTTGAACCTCGTTTAATTTGTGTTTACCAAAGTTGCATATGATGCTCCGCATCTTCCGGTTGAATTACAATCAAATTTCTTTCTCACTCATTGGTACGTGTAGGTCTCGATTGATTCCTTTCTTTTGTTTTGTGTGTGCGTGTGCATGTGTGTTTATCTTTAAAATATTTATCACCATTAGTTGGTCTTCAATTAATTGAACCTTTGATAATTGATTCTTATGTTAGAGATAATGCTATACTTCATCATAACTCTTGCATTATCGTCTTGTAGATAATGTTATTTACAATCTCGTATGTCAATGTGTCACATAATGTGCTTAAGAGATCAATTTCATATATATATATATATATATATATATATATATATATATTCATCATTACCATTTACTATTCATTCAATTTTTGAACTTTGCAAATTCTTTCCAATTCTCTACATCTTAATCATATTTAGAATAGTATTGAAATTGACTATGTATGGTAATATATTTGCTATTTCGTTCTCTTAGGCAAAGTGAGAGATCGTACATTTATTCCAGAATCGTCTATCCTCCGTTTGAGCAACCTAACTTCCAATTGAAGACCAATGTCATACATTTATTCCAGAATGGACATCAGTTTTATGGCATAGTTGAAGAAAACCCACATACACATGACTCTCGATTCTTGGAAATGTGTCAATGCTTTCGATATTAGGGTATCTCAGATGATGCTATCAGACTAAGGCTGTTCCCACACACGACCTAGCTCAAAAATTCTGTACAAAATTCTTTCCACTGGCTAAAATTGCAAAATTGAAGCATGACATCTCAATTTTCCTTCAAGGTGAATCGAAATCTTTTGATGAAGCTTGGAATCGGTTCAAAAATATGCTAAGGAAGTGTCCTTATCATGGTATTAATAAAGGAATCCAAGTCCAATATTTTTATGCGGGATTGCTTCAATCATTCAAAAGCATGGTGGATTCTTCGTCAAATGATTTATTATCAACAAGAACCATTGATGACGCATTGAAACTATACAAGACAGTCGCGACTACTTTAGCAATGAGCGCATCTGAAGGGTGGTTTAGAGGAAGGTGCCAGGTGTATGCGAGGTGGATGATTATTCAGCCTTGACCACGAAAATAGACTCATTATTCCATAAGCTTGAGAGCATATTTCAAACAGTTAACGTTGCACAAGCCAAAAAACAAAGTTGTGAGAAGTGTGGAAAAGATCATAACACAGCGGATTGCCCAATTTTAGCACAAAGTATGGAACAAGTGGACTTCGTACAATGGGGACAATGTCAACGAAACCCACTTTTAGATACATATAGCCCAGGGTATAGGAACCAACCAAGGGTGGTTAGAATTAGAATAGGCCACAGGGTCAATTTCAGCAACTAGAGAAGATGCCGCAATTGGAAGAAATGTTCAAAAAAGTCATGGAGAAAACAAATTAGTACATGGAGGCTAATAATCAGTTCATGAGGAAGATCGAAACAACTCTCCGAGATCAAAGTACTGCTATTAAAAACCTGGAGACTCAAGTTGGGCAGATTGCATTTTCTATGACAAGCTAAGTAACATGTACCCTACCAAGCAATACTGAGACTAATACCAAAGAGCAGGTAATGGTCATAAGTATTTTAGGAAATTAAATAATTGAGGATCCATCTGTGAAAGCAATCACTACCAGGAGTGGGGTCCAATTACCAAAAATACATATCAAGAGGTTGGTTACGACTAAGGAAACAGTACCTTCTTCAGATGATGAGCGAGTAGAACAGACTAAACAGACAATAGATGCCTCTACTAAAGAGAGATCAGATACACCATCAATTAAGGCAATCGTTACTATTCCATTCCCACAAAAGTTAAAGAGACACGAGCTAGACCAACAGTTTGAGAAGTTTTTGGATGTGCTAAAGAACTCCACATCAATACGCCGTTCATAGACGCAATACAATAGATTCCAAGCTATATAATATTTTTGAAAGACATGATATCAAAGAAGAAAAAGCTTCTAGAATTTGAAATTGTGGCACTGATAGAGGAAAGCAGTGCACGAGTACAAAAGAAGCTGTCTCCCAAGCTCAAGGATCCAGTGAGTTTCGCTTTACCTATTTCAATTGGAGAAGTTGGTACCTTTAATGCTTTATATGATACATGTGCAAGTATTTATTTAATGCCTTTATCTATATAAAGGAAGTTAGGATTAGGAGAAGCAAAGAAAATAACGATGTTATTGCAGCTGACCGATAGAAGCATCACACATCCAAGAGGCAAAGTTGATGATATACTCATCAAAGCTGGCAATTTAATTTTTTCGGCAAACTTTATTTTTCTAGACATAGACGAAGACAAGGATATTCCAATAATCTTGGGGAGACCATTATTGGCAACATGTCGAACTTTGATTTATATGGAGAAAGTAGATGAGGAACAAGAAATTTTTAAATTATATAATCCATCCAAAAAACCTTCAGCCCTCGACGAGTGTCATTGTATTGATGAAGATGAACTATCCATTCAACAAAATTGCCAGAAGAGAAAATCGAAATTTGGAGGAATTCTTGGTAAAGACGATAATGGAGATTTCACTTAGAGAGCTAAAGAGGATGCAAGACTGGAAATTGCAAGGAGTACAATTGTGAATTTTTTCGACTTGAACCACCATAAATCAACCGCTATAAAGTTAAGCTATAGACTATAAATAAGCGCTTGTTGGGAGACAACTCAATACTTCTATTCCTTTAATTTATTCTGCTTTTTAGATTTAGAATAATTTAAGATAATTTAGATTAAAATTTTTTATTATTATCATTCAATTTTAGGAACTTATCATCCATGTCCCATTTTTCATTAGATCTTCGATATGTTAGTGGTTTATTAGATGTTAGAATTAAATAACACTTGTTCCTGTTATTTGATCTTAATACTTTAGTTGACTGTATTGCATGGAACATGATGTCGCGAAACACTTGAACCAACCAAGACCAAGGAACTAACAGGAGCAATATGAAGCTAGCCATTGAATTACAAGCCATATTAGGGGAGTCTTTTTTTTCCCCACCCCTTTATATGCAGATTTAGGATTTAAAATATTGAGGACAATGTCTAGTTAAGTTTGGGGGTGGAAAATATGAATTTTCATTTTATTTGTTGTTATTATTTTGTTTTTTTAAAAAAAAAAAAATTCTTTTTCTGTACTTGTGTGAGTTAGTTAGTCTGGTTGGCAATGAAATATATATTGAATCGTTAATTAATTTATGAATAGTGAATAAATTGTATGTTTAGATTGATTTTTACTTTTTCATGTGAAATTTGATATATATTGAGCACATGAATTAAGTTAAGCATTATGTAGGAATGAGCTGATTTCATAATTGGATATGTTGGAATAATTGACCATAGATGCAAAATCTAAAACCACTAAATTTTACATTTTTAGACCAAATTTATAATAGTTTGAAGGATTTCACTGTTGTAGGACAATATTGAGATAAATGGGGATTTCCTATGTGAAATTAAAAATTTTATGTGTATTGTCTAAAGTCAATGTGATGCAATTAGGTGAAAATTTCAAGTTAGATGTCGTTTTACTTGGATAGGTGTTTAATGATGGGCATTTCACTAATCAAGGCAAAAAAAAAAAAAAAAAAAAAAATTATTTGAAAATTTCTCTTCGTAGCCTTTATGACTCAAGTTATTAAGTTTATAAGAGTGTTAAAACATTTTGCCCTAAAGTCAACTGATTTGGGAGTCATCGGCCTAAAACTTGTTACATTGATCATTTAGAAATTTTAAGGGAGAAAATGCTGCAAATAAAAAAAAGTGCATGAAATAAAAGATGTACCAAATACCTTGGTTATGTCCCAACACTTGTATAAAAAAAATTTGACTTTTGATAAGAAATTGTTAGCCTAATTAAGTTCGAGAGATTGAAACAATTAAACTTAATGGGGAATCTTTATTCGAAATATATTTTCGCGTAACAGCCACTTTAGGTGTTTGATAATTTTTTCTAAAAAAATTATTATGAAAAAACCATAATATCTTGTGGATTTTGAGAAATAGTAAAGGATAGTTTCTCAAATTCTACCTTTTCCTTAGAAAAATGGTAAATTTCATTAAAAATGTCACCGTGAACAATTGACAAAAATAAAAGTTAAAAACAAGTATTAGAATAAATAAACTCTATTATTAATTAAAGTTAAAATAAATAAATACTTATTTTGACAGCTAAGTAAAAATTTATACTTGAAAATGGTAATTTATCCAAAAATGTTAGTAAACGATAAAATAAATTACTTATAAGTAAATAAATCAATATTTTAACCAATTTGAGTCAAAAGTAAATAATTTATTTTAATAATGTAAGAATTACTTTAAAGATCTCATTTTAACTTAAGAGTGAAAAAAAAAAAGTAGGTCACCCAAACACGCATCAATGCAAAGTAAATTTTCTCGTACATAAATAAGCAAATCTTAAAGGGTGGTGCAAAACCCCTTTACCTTTACCTCTGTTGCGAAATACCCTCGTATCATTTCATTTTGGTAAAATACCCATCTAAATGACCTTTTCCGTGTGGAAGACCTACATACCGTCCAATTCAATTAGTTTAACCATTAAAAACTTAAAAGAGTAAATATGGCCAATAATATAAGGGTAATTGGCGTAATACATCTCTAACGTTTCCTGGTTTGCACAACACCCTCCTAATCTTTCATTTTTCTGCGAAACCCCCCCTAACATTTCATTTTAGCCCAACCCCCCCACCCCCGCCCCCCAAAAAAAATCCAAATTTTATGGAATACAACATAATTCTCCATAAAGTCTTGTAAAGTGATAATTTTACTTTTCTCTTTAAATAACACAAAATTAAGAAACGATTGTAGTTAGAATCTCAAATCTTTTCAAAATATGCAAAAAGAGTTAAACTAAATACATAAAAAAAAAAATATTTAAGAAGGAAAAAGTTCATCTTTCCTAATAACCCACATAGAAACAAAGCAATTTGAAATGGGAACATGGTAGGGGGTGTGAGGGTGTTGGAAATATGAACATTTTTCTTTTTAAATCTTTTTTGTTTAAGTTAGACTCACTTGCATATTTTGAAAAGATTTGGGACTCAAACTGCAATTATTTCTTTTTTTTTTTCTTTCTTTTATTTAAAGGAGGGTGAATTCGACATTTTACAAGGCTTTATAAAGAAAAATAACGAAAAAGTTGTATTCCAATTTTGATTCGAAATGAAAAACTAACGGATTGGATGGTAGAAGGTCTTCCGCAGGAAAAATATCATCCAGAATAGTATTCCACAATAAAAACAAAAGTCAGAAGGATTTTGCGCCAACAATTACCCAGATAACACGGGTGCTTACAATGGTATTTTTATCTTCTAATGAACACGGAGTAGGAATCCTTGGTCCCAATTGGGAAGGTCCCTACCGCATCAAAGAAGAGGTTTGGCATGTGACCTATAAAATTGAAGATATAAATGGAAAGCCTATGCCTTATCCATGAAACGCGAAGTATTTACGAAAATATTACCAGTAAAAATGTAATTATATAGTTTGTACAGTTCTTGATTCAATAAAATTGACGTTTACTAAAGTGTTTGTAAAGAAAAAATACCTTCATCGACAAAAGTCAAACTGCAACTACACATACGAGGCATAATGGACATGTTGTTGCTGACTCTTTCGTAAAGATCGTTACCAAAATCAACACTGACAAAAGCGAATACAAAAAAACTTGACACTTATTCATTTGTACACAACCATACAATTTCCAAATTTACAGTACGTGAAATTTAAGCAACTAACGGAACAATTATAAATGAATGTTTTCCAACAATGTTTATTCGTGTGAAGACCCAATTGGAGATTTATAACTGTATTGAATTATTAATTTTAATACATATTGAATTGGATGTCTGCAACCTTGGCAAGGAATTCGAGGCATGAGTTGCGGAAGTCTTGGCCTGCCACTCATCCAAATAGTCCATGACTCTTTTTACGTACTTCAGGTTGCTTTGCCACGAAATGCGGGCCTGCAACCATGCATTTTTCGGAACCAGTAATTCAAAATTCATCTCTTCTGCAAGCAACAGCAAGAAAATGAAAAAAATGTCAAATCGTGATATGTGGTACATGTTGATGCCAAATTACAACAACAAAATACGAAACACAATTTAACGAAATAATATGAACATCATATAAGAAAATAAAACAAATATCAACAATAGTACGAAAATCAGAACACACGAAACAATATATTACAACTGCACGAAAACAAATGAAAAATTGTGGTACACAATATTTCGTACATGTTAATGCGAAACCCACATATTACGCTCGGATGAACCAATGTTCGACATGTGGAACTGTCATGTATCTAGAAAAACTGAGAAAAACATCCGGGTCTCGACAGTTCATCTTTCAAGATTCTCCCATCTGCCGAGAATTACTGCGATGAACTGTCGGGAACTACAGTTCATGGTGATGACATTTCTATACTGAAGTTAATTGTCTGGGAATTACTTCTACATAGCACGCATGCATGACTTAATCATATAAATTATGTTTCATTTTTATATATTCGATTAAGGGTCTATTTAATACATGATTCCAGATCTATTCCATTAGTTACAAACTTCGTCCTCATTACCTAAGATAAGCCAAATTCATAGCAAAAATATCTGAAAATGATCATACTCATTATTTGCATTTTGTATCATTATCGAGGAGAGCACAAAGGTAAAGAAGAAAATCGAAATCCATAGCAAAAACCACAAAACCAATTCATTATCAAAATCAAACTAGAAGTGAAATAATTAATAAAATTTTGTAATATTAATATTTTTATCATTAACTTGAACAATTCCTAATAAAAAAAGGTCGAGAATTCACAATAGATTAAGGAAATACAGAAGATCCAATACCCATGTCTAACCTTGAAAAATGGTAATAAACAACCTTGAAAAATATTAATAACAAATTCTACTTGAGAAATTACCAAATATAAATTACTAAACTAGTAAGAAAAAATCAACCTCCATGCAATCATTCGAGCTTCGTAGAGAGATGATGAGAGAAAATTTAAGGAATGTGGGAATTGCAATTTCAATTCAATCTAGGGATGAATCGGTTGATGAAGTTGAAGAAATGAGGATTATAAGGATTGAATGAGATTTTGTAATAATGATATTTGGTTTGGGTTAATGGAAGGTAGATTTTTAAGTATCATTGTGAAGTGATTGATTGTTGGATTTTTTTCCACTTTTTGTACTTTTTTATGTTATCAACTTAAGGATGTGTAGGGTATTTAAATTCTCTAGAGGTGAAAAAATGTCTAAAAATGACAATTTTGCAAACACTTTTAAAAAGTGACATTTTGAAAATGCACAGCCAAAAATTGACATTTAGTGTAATTTCCTCTTTAAAAAATCATGTTAAATTAGGTATTTTCCATTGTAATATTCATGGCACTACAAAATAATTTCCATTAATTTAAATTGTCATAAACAATAACGACACAAAACACGAACATTGTAATATTCTCTGTCTCACAAAATAGTGCAATTCATTTTGATGTCAAAAATTACGTTCAATTAAGTTGATAATACATAAAGCAAAAATGAGACCGTGACATGGGGTGACGTCTAGAATGGGATGTTTCAATTTAATACTTAAATTCATTGCGAAAGATTTCGTTATGTTAGAACTTTTAATACATATATCAATGATTGAAATGATATACTGAAAAATAATTCATATAGTCGAATTCAATTGGATCAATACTTTTTTAGTGGAGACTTTGTTTTGCCCATTGAAACCATAAAAGAAATTATTGGGCTTGCTTTCGGCAAATATGAACATTGAATTTGCACGGCTGCCATAAACGATACATATAAAATCGAAAAGCGTATATATAAACTAATTCAATTATATATTTTTTATTATGGAAAGGTGATTAAATAGAAGTTTCATGTTCTTTTGGTATTCAGGTTGAGAATACTCTTTTCAACTCCTTTTCTTAAGGCATTATACGAATCCTGTTCAATACTTTTGTTCCCATTAATTTTTGTGAGCCAATTAGATTTGAACTCCATTAAGCTGACCAAAAAACCCTTTGGACTTCAATTAACAAATTAGATAAACAATTGATCCCTTTTTTTCAAACCTGCAGGCCAATTGTTAGAAAGTGAGTCAAAAGTTGCAGCTCCCAATGGCTAGAAAATTGATGGCAACGACTAGAATTGTGCTGTTCAGCAGAAACAGACAGCCCCAAAATGTTACTATAACTTGTGTTGTATAACAATTCAAGTAAAAGTAGACACACAAAATAGTACACAACTGTAAGTGAAGTCGAGTAGACAAAAAAAAAAACAAAAAAAAAACGAACTTTAAGTGAAATCAACTAAAATCGATTAGGAAACTTCAAAATATAAATAGAATAACAGATATTTTAAGTAGTCGAAATGAAGAAACGAGTTAGACCAGAATGTTAGAGCACATCAAAATGGCATAGTATGTCGACGACAAGACGTGAGATGTGACTTTATCTTTTGTGTCACTTATTCATTCTTTTTTTGGTAAATCAAAGCCGTGCATATATTTCTATACTACGAGGAAACAAATCCAGCAAATTTCAATACTATAAGGGGAGAGATGATTTCGGTTCGAGCTTCCTTTTCAAGGGGAGAGACGAAATATATTGATTCTCATTCTTGAAGGAAAACAAATTTAATACGGGTGGTACCAAGATGACTTATTGGAGAGCCACATATAAGCTTGTCATGTTATAGCTTCTCAATGAAAGGGCTTCAAGCTGATGCAACTCAAACAAGGATTTTAAAAATCATTCTGTTAGGTATTTGATATAAGTGGCAAGTTTGTGAATAAAATGGACTAAAATTAATATGGTATAAAAGTCAAGGAGTAAGATGCAAATAGTAGAAATTGAGTTATATTAGGTTTATGGTTCAAGAATGGAAAAGAAGGAAAAACGACATCGGAATTTTCGCTAGACTGTCGCCAAAACTTGGCTCGAGAGTCAGAAACAGAAACTGTGTCGCCCACCTATCGCCATGACTTTGCTCGATCTATGCACTGTAGCTCGCATGTCACCCAGCTTTCGCTCGAGCGACAGGGTTATCCGGATAATTTTTAATTCGTTTTTTTAAGGTTTTTTATCTGATCCATTCATTCATTAACCTACATATAAATAACAGAACGTCTCTAAACGGTTTTTGTCAAGGTTGAACATTAAGAAAACATATACTCCCTTATCATCTTCATCCAAATTCGTTTCTTTGTGGTGCAATTTCATTGAATCAACTAATTTCAAAGGTAAATCTCTAGAACCCTAATTTTTCCCCTTTTTGAAATTCTTTTGGGGTTTTTGGTTTTTGGCCATTCTTCCTTCAATTGTTTTGGCATTTGCACTTCATGGTTTGTTGATTACCATACAATGTCATCTCTAATTGCACAATTTTGCAATAACATATTGACTTTTGGATGGTTTTGAGGCGAATTTTTGTTGCTGTATTGTTGTTTTTGCATTTTTCTCTTTTTTGTTTCCTTTTGGTGGAATTGGGATAATCTTTGAAGTATTGATTGGGAGTTGTTGAGTTGAGTTTTGGAGTGGTGGAGAAGTTGTATGCCTTCTTTCAATTTTGGGCGTATTTTTGTCAATTTTTTTTGGGTATTTTGTGTTTGATGCTTGGTTTGTTGATGAAGGTTGGATTAGTTGGTAGTTTGTGGTGTACTCGTTGTGATAGGTCTTTGGTTGGCTACTTGGTTGGGCTTATTGGCTTGGTCACTTGGCTTGATCACTCGCGTCTCATTTTCGATATAGTTTTTCGTTTTTGGTTATGTTTCATGTCTCTAGGGCGGGCATCATTCACACACCTTGATCACATTAGATTTATTGGTTTAGTTGTGTTGATGTCGTTTATACTACTGTTAGTGTTGACATCATGAGGTAATGTCATGTTACAGCGACGTGTCGTTACTGCTCACGTCACGTCATCGCGTCTCACACATCACGCATCATGGCTCACACGTCACGTCATCACGTCTCACAGCCAAGGCATCATGTCATGATGTCCTGGCGTCATTACATCACGTTACCTCCGTCTTGGCATCACGACCTTCTTATATGCATTCTTCCAAGGGCATGTTGCATGTCATATTTTACCTCATTTTGCGCACATTTATGCATCTCATGCATATTTTAAGTTTTTTTGTTCGGTCAAGGTATTGATATGTTGGTTTTACTCGTTTCAAATGCCATCTAAGAGGGCTCGTACTGCTGCTCTAATACATGGTACCTCTACGTCATACAGTAGGTCTATGTTTATATCTACGACTGCCCAGGATACTTTTGGGTCGTAATTTTCTTTTAGACCTGTCTTATTTGAGCGTGAGGTCATTTGGTCTGCCTTGTCACTCGACCTTGCTGCTATTTTCACTTCTCGAGGTTGGGAGCCATTGTTGGTTGAGTTGATGCCTCTTCCTAGCTTTTTAGTTCAGGAATTTCACGCTAACATTCATGATGTTAGCGGATTGACCTTTAGGGTTTTTCTTCGAGTAGGACGGTTAAGATCACACCTGATGTCTTATCGAGTCTACTGCATATTCCTAAGGTCTTCATCCTTTGTTTTCTTATCTTTCTGTTGATACACTTTCGACGGACTCTCTTGTCCGTTCTACAGTATTTAATACACCGCTGGAGGGTGGTCCAGATGTGATGGGCATTGGATCTTTACCTGCTGATCGACAGATTGTGTTGCGCATTATGTGTACGAATTTGTGCCCAGTGTCGCATACCTCTTCATTATCTATGGAGATGGCTCGATTTTTGTACACCTCGACTCTATTGATCTGCATACGTTTGTATGTCGTAGATTTTGCGTGCCTTTTGTGTCACGGGGACCCGACTGGGACTTTTTTGTGCATGTCTTATTTATCACCTTAGACAGCACTTGGTGTTAGTTTTCCAGAGGGGATTCGTTGGTGGATTTCTCGGCCGATTGGCCAAACTACCATTTTCTCAGAGTCGGTCGCATGCTTTTCTGAGCCAGTTGATCCAACTGTGCAACCTGATCTTATTGATGACCTTCTTTCTATTGATCCATCTGATCTTTTTCCTTCTTCTTCTACCCCTCCTTCTGTTGACATTCCTATGACATCCACGTCTGCTCCTCTACCTGTCAAGTCTATTTCATTTTCTGCATCTGTTCCCATTGACCCGTATGTTTCATTTATGGGGTAGATGACCATGTTGATCGAGCAGCAGGCTCGTATGATGGCAAAGATTACACAGCTGTGAGCTACAGTTGATCGACACACTACTGAGTTTACTATGCTTCGTGGTGCTATTGAATATCTTCAGCGAGGGCTGCGATGGATTCGTCGACATTAGAATGATGATGCACCTTTGGATGAGAGAACTGATACTGATGATGCTGACGATGGAGCTTAGTTGCTAGGTTGCCCATTGTCATTTTGTAACAAACATAGGGAGTAGTTAGTTAGTGTATATTTTTTATGATGGAGTAGTACTTTGAGGATGTATATGATTTTAAACTACTTGACTTGATGTATCTACAATTCACTTTTTTATGATGGAGTAGTACTTGATTTTGGGGATAACAAATAGCTCTAAAATTCACCATTTTAAAAATTTTGCATAGGTTTTGCCTAAACTCGAAACTTGTGATTATCGTTTAATCATGCTTTATGTATAAACTTCATCTGATTTTGTTTAAGTTCATAAAAATTTGAAACTTGATCATATGTATATGATTCAAAAATGCATTTTTTATTCTTTATTATTTTGGGTTGTACTAGATTATATTTTTATATGTATATGATTTTACATTTCAGTGCATTTATATATTAATTAAAGATTATTTTAATACAAATTAATTAAATATTAATAAAAAAATCTCGTTATATTAGACAATTGCTCGACGCTTCGCACTCACTCACTCAAACGACTGAATATGTCCCTATATATGCTAGTCAATATGTGAAATAACATGTGTAACTTTGAAAAAAGGTGGGTGTCTCTAAAATTGTCATAAAGCTCAAGAGAGGTATGTGTGATTTAAAAGTTGAATTAAGAGAGTTATATATAATTTATGAAAATAGAAATTTATCCTTGAAATTGTCATAAATCTCAAGAAGGATTAATAGTAGAAAATCCTCTAGAAACGTTTCCATTTACGATATACCTCATATCTATTGAAAATTGCAGAAAACACCATATCATCAAGATCCGTCAGATTTTCCGTTAAAAACAGTAAAAAAAATGCAAAAATTAAAAATGAATCATTGTAATTTCAGTACCCAAAATTTTATTTTTTTACAAATTAAATCCAATTTTTTTATATATGCCACTTATAATCTCAAATTTTTAAAATTTATTTTTCACCACATCCCATCCCACTTCATCTTCTTCCCAAAAAAAAATGTTCTCACCTTCAAAATAAATAAAG
Source organism: Fraxinus americana (assembly GCA_035079005.1). Lineage (NCBI taxonomy): Eukaryota > Viridiplantae > Streptophyta > Magnoliopsida > Lamiales > Oleaceae > Fraxinus > Fraxinus americana. The sequence continues at coordinate 12,062,996 of CM068706.1, read as the reverse complement.
GATTTGATTAAAACACACATGGAAGAAAGTGACGAATTATCATCAATCACTCTTGTTTGTGTCAGAGATTGTTCATTCCATCCAATATAATCCCATTTTTACAGTTACTATAATCCAAGATATAAACTGCCAATTTCTCCTCTCCAACACCATTCATTTTCATTCACCCGCCACCTTACAAAAAAAACCAACAAAATTTTCGTCCAACACAAGGGACTGATAAAAAACATTTAGATTTTCATATGTCAAACATTTTTTCTTGTTTTCTTCTTACAATTTTTGTTGTGGAAAAATGACGCAAGTAAATTCGTCAATATATATATATATATATATATATATATATATATATATATATATATCTATATATAGTATATATATACACACACACAATGTTGATATCAAGGAAGAGGGGAAGAAGAAGGAAATGATGTTGATTCTACGATTTCCAATAAATAGAGTATATCGCAAATAGAAACGTTTTAGGGGTTTTTTTTTGCTACTAATCATTTCATGGAATGTATATTTTGTTTGCCCTGAATATATTTTAAACATTGCTCTATGTTCAAAAGCAAAAAGGATGTTATAACTATTATTCGTTTATATAAATACATTTCATGGGATCCATTATTATTCCACTTACAATTTTTCTTTATGAACCAATTATAAATTTGTAAAACGAAGGCTAAAAAATCATCGTGAGTGTTGTTGATGACAATTTGGATTTTCTATCTATTTCGTATTCCTAATTATTACAAAGAAATTCCATAATAAGTACTCCAATTAGAGAAAGCCCTCAATTCAAATGTCGGACAATATTAGGTAGTGAGATCAACCATTTTCACATGTATGTAAACTTCTTCAATTGACATAAATCAAACACAGTACGGCATCATCTGAAATTGTTAACTTTATGTGCATAGTAATTTGACATTAATCAAATTAACATGGTATAAAATGATAAGGATACTTATCCTTCACCACTAATTTTACCTAATAAGGTCCCCATTAAACGTGAACGTGCACTAAATTAACAGATCTTATTTTTTCTATATTAAAGCTCAACGTGTGCAAAAATAATGTAGAACGTGCTTTCACTTATTACTTCCTCTTTCCCTCTCTCTAATAAGAATATATCGAGATTTAAAGATTAAGGAAAATAGTTTCTAAATATTTTTCAATAATATTATAAACATAAATGCATTCCTTTAAATTACTGTTTTTTTTAATGACTCGCGTGTGTACTGAAAATAGTAGTGCAATCAAGAAAATCATCATATTTAGTACATAGTACCGAATAAAATGAGTTAGTAATTAAAGTAAATACATTTCTTTTTTTTCCCTTCAATCTTACTAAACTAACTCAAATGTATTTCGAGTTATACCATAAAGGTTGAATATTTTGTGGAGCGAATTAAGAACATATTCGTCAACTAAAAACATTGTAACATGAGACGAATAAATCATAAATGTCATTCAATAACATGACATGAATAAACAAGATATTTTTACCCTGAATACTATAACATGACACAACGTGTCAGCCTCGTTATTCCATTACTTTCACCTCCGAACTTCCCAAAAAAAAGGAGGGGAATAAAAAGTTATATTTCCCCACCAAATTCTTCATACATATTTCCACTCCTCCACTGTCATTCTTGGCACAGTTGATTGTAGATTCCACTCCTTGCACCCTCACCCAACCTTGTCTCTAGCTTATTGACTTGCTTTGAGTCGAGCTCACTTTCAATCAAGTTAAAAGTTTCAAAGAAAAGTTGAAGAAACTTTGTTAGGGAAAAAGGGTCTATTGTTGGCCAGCATAGCGTTGTTGGTGGCAATAAGAATGACTTGCTTGCATATGAGTCTGAACAAGATGGTTTTCTTCATCTGTGTTCTCTTCATCATCCTCTCAGTTGGTGTTCTTTGGAAACCTTATTTTTCATCTTCTAATTATCGCATTTCATGCATTGATATCCTCCATAGCATCGTGTACAAAGATAGACCTGAATGTGAAGGTTGTACAAAATCTTGGTCATGGATGCAGTCGAGTCCAGTAGCCAAATGTGCGTTCAAGAAATTTGAAAAACCCGATGCCTCGGTTATGCTAAACCGGTCATGGGTTGTTTTTGCCGGGGATTCTCAAACCAGGTTAGGGATGCTATCTATGTTAAAGTTGGTTGAGGAGCCGGAGAGAGTACGGATAGTTAAAGAGCACTTGAAAAAGTTGCATACAGATTATTCAACAAATATTGATTCGATTGGAATGAAGTTGGATTTTAAGTGGAAACCATATGCTAGAAGGTTGACAAAGTTAATGCTGGAGTTCAAGAAAAACGAAAAATACCCAGATATTATAGTGATGGGAGCAGGGTTGTGGGATATGTTGTACGAGACTAATGCGTCGGATTACGATGTTTCACTGAGGAGTTTAAGGAATTCTTTGCAGGATTTGAATAGCAAAGATGGGAAGGTGCCACATTTATTCTGGCTTGCAATGCCAAAGTTGATTAGCTCGAAAATGACACCAGAAGAGAAGAGGCACAAGTTAACGGAACCAAGGCGCAGTATGTACGATAACAAGGTTAATGCAAGTAAGATTTTAAACAAGTTTGGAGGGCCACTTTTGAAACTGGATATCCATTATTTGAGTGAGCTATGTGGACCTCAGTGTACAAAAGACGGAGTGCATTATGATGATGTTGTTTATGACATTGCTGTTCAAATCATGCTCAATGCTGTGCTCGTTGAATCTACTCACAAGCCACCTTTCTGATGCAATTTCAGTTTTCCAAAAAACCAGGAGAGTCATTTCTTTTTTACATCTTCGTGCAAAAACACTCCCAGGCAGGGACTTGTACGATGACAAAATAGTTGTTTTACAATATTTTAGTTTTATTATGAGCAACGTAAGTTGTCGGATGTAACGGTGGTTCCATCCCTAGCTTATGGTTATTGATCCTTCAGATCAACATCCGTTATTTGCCACACTTTTGGCACCGCTTTCTACTTATTTGAAGGCTGAAGCCATGGCTTGTTCTTGAAACCTTGATTTTCACAGCGACTTTCATTGCTTTCTATTGTTCAATAAAAAGAATATAAATTATGGAAGAGTTATCCTGAATGAGGAATGAAATTATTTGAAAAACGTGCATTTTAGCAAGTAGTTTCCACTTTCAAAGATAATATTGATATTGATGAATATTTTAACTAATATGAGTTAAAAGTAAATAATTTATTTTAACTGTAAACTTGGTGTTTAACAATTTGGTCCAATATTGTGACAGCCCAATTCTATAATATTTGGGCCCTATGATGCACCCATTGCTGTTTGTGAGATAGCCATTTGAATGCAACCCGATAGCCCAATTCATCACTTATCTCAAGGGATGAGATTAATGAGCTACGATCGTTGGATGCTTCTACCAGTTGATATTATTTTGGCTAGTCTCTTCATTCTCTCAAAAGTTCGAGATCATTTTAGGGTTTACTTTTTGGCTCTCTCGGTTCTCTCTCTTTGAAAACCTTTGGTTTTCGCCTGTAATCTTTGATCTAGGTATTTCTTGGTGAGATATAATGTTTGATTAAGGCTTAGTTTTGGTTTTCTGTTCTTCTGTGGGTGGTGTAATCGGTTTTCTGAGTGTTCTGTGAGAGATTCTTCGGTCTGAGGGCTGTTCCTTTGTGGATTTGTTGTATTGTAACATTGATATTGATATATTGTTGGTTTCTAGCGGATTAGAGCATTAATCACTTTGGTGAATGCTTAATGAATGACTAGCCCTAATTTTTGGGTGAATATCGGGCTTTAGGGCGAAAAATCTTTTGTGTTCATCTCTATTTTCTGTATTACTTTGTGTTTTGGGGCCTATATAATCCCTGCAGTGGTATTAGAGCAATTCGATCCTCCAATCTGAAACTATCTCTGGCTATTCTTGGTGAATGTGTCTTCTAATCTTAAAGATCTTCTACCAGAAATTGTCTGGTTCACGTTCTTGGCAGATTGGTAAAATAGTTCTGGTTTTCACTATTTTACATTCTTTATTAGAGGACATTGGTAACGAATTTCTAACCCTATATTCTTATTTCTTTTTGAACAATATTTTTTTTTGGATCTCTTGGTGGAACCCTCCTGGATCTTCCTTTGTCTAAAATTTCTTTTGAAAACCCTAGAATCTGAGGGGACTGGGATTAACTGTTCTTCAAGATTACTTGAAATTCATAACTCTTATCTATCGCCTATTATTGTTGACTGATCAAGTTTGTGTTAACTTGTTATCTGCCTTACTATAATTTCAAACTTGCATCATTTATTTTATCTATGGGTGTCTCATTAGTTTTTTATGCTCTGCACGTACTGCATCATAACCTTACTACCATTGTCTGCATTGTCACTATGGGTAGTACTAAGGTTGATGTGGAGGTTTGGAATGGGAAAGGAGACTTTGCTATTTGGATTAGAAAAATAAAGGCTCTATTAATTCATTTGAAATGTGCTAAGGCTCTTAATGAATCCTGGAGGAATGAAGTGGCAGATACTAAGAGAATTGAACAGGTAGAGACTGCATGGAGCACTATCTTTTTGCATTTATCTAATAGTGTCATTAGAGAGGTTGGAGAGACTGAGATAGCAGCTGAAATTTGGGTTAAACTTCAATCACTTTACCAAACTAAGTCATTCCCCAATAAATGTTTCTTATGGAAACAATTTTTTCATTTCAAGTTTGAACTCAACTGTGACCTTGAAAACAATCTTGATAAATTTAATAAACTTTCTCAAGATCTTACCAATAGTGGTGAGAAGCTATCTGATGATCAAAAATATGTAGCCTTATTATCTGCTCTACCTAAAAAGTACAAAGATTTGAAAAATACTCTTGAATATGGGAGAACCACTATCACTGTTGATATTATTGTTTCATCCTTAAGAAATAAAGAATTTGAATACAAAAGTGATTTAAAAACTTCTTCAAATGGAGTAGGCTACAATGTCAAAGGAAATAATTTTTAAAAAAGAAACAATAATAATTTTTCAAATAAAAGTTTTGGAAAACCTAAAAAATTTTTTGAAAATTTTAATAGCGGTAAATCCAGATTCAACAAGAGCAATAATGAGGCTGATGGAAAGAAATGTTACTTTTATAGAAAACTAGGACATTTTATAAAAGATTGTCACAAAGAGTTAAATGAACTGAAAAATACCGACAATGTTGATGGTGGAGCTGCAGTAACCTATGAAGAGGCTGCAACCACCAATGGACAAGTCTATGTGACCTGTCAACCTTCAACTAAAATGGATTGGATCCTTGATTCTATGTGTACCTTTCACATGACATCTTACAAAGAATTCTTTACGGATTTAGTTGAAGTTAATGGGGGACAAGTGATAATGAAAAATGACTTTTCTTGCAAAATAAAGGGCATTGGGAAAATTGTTTTGAAGTTGAAAATGGGAATGTACTCATTTTAAATAAAACTAGATACATTTCAGACCTAAAAAGGAATCTCATTTCTTTAGGAACTCTTGATGATAAAGGTTTTAATACGAACATAAATAAATTTATTTTAATACTTCAAAAGGATTTTGCTAAAGTCATTCAAGTTGAAAAAGCCAATGGAATTTATACTATACAAGCTTTACCTTTACAAAATAAATCCATTGCTGCTACAGTCTCACAATCTGACCAATCTGAACTTTGACATAAAAGATCTGGACACATTAGTAATAAGAATTTGCATATTCTTAAGAAACAATGTCTTTTAGGGAATGAAAGAATAGAAAAAATGTTATTTTGTGAACATTGCTTATTTGGAAAACAAAAGAAATTACCTTTTGGTTCAGGCATTCACAAGTCTAAGTCTATTCTTGATTACTTACATGCTGATCTATGGGGACCAACATCTGTGTGCATGTGGAGACCAGCATCCTATGTAGACTTGCTAACCACCACCACCACCATCCTTTGTGGTGAAAATCTTGGTGCAACCGGGTGTAGATGTTTTGAGTCGAGCTTGAAGTAGTGTGGTGTTCGATTGGTCTTTTGAGCCCGGATACTTGGATATTGGAGCCCCAAATTCCTACAAATGGTATCAGAGCAAGGTTAGGGTGTTTTTAAGGTCAGAAATCAGCAGAAAAATGGAGCTGAAACCGGCAGAAAAGCAGAACCGAAACTGCCCAGATTTTTTCATTTTTTTGGACCTGCAAATGCGATTTCCGACCAAACCAGTGGTCGGTTGGACAAACGAACACCACTGGGAGACTCAGCAGGACGAGGCGGTGCTGTGGGAAGGCGCGTGTATGTCACGCGCCGGCCAGTGGCCGGTGCGTGAGGCGCGTGGAGCAGGTTTCCAGCGTTGACTTTCTTCATGCAGTTTTTTGGGGACATCGAGACAGTCCTAACGGTGTTGACGGATTTCAGTTTGGGGTACTACGGTGAAAGTTAGACTAGTTTGCGTTTGGACATTCGGGTGCCGAGTGCCGTTTCGTGTTGACGGAAGCTTTGGGACGGATTGCGGTAGTCCCAAAGTGGGGAATTCGCATCTCTCGATATTTACGGACCTTCAGACATGGTCTGCTTGGTATCGTATTATTTGCCTTTTATTATTGCAGTTAAAATTATTGTGTAGGATAATTTATTTTTCGCATTAGAAGTCATCGTGTGAGGTGACGTTAGGTTTGGGGTTACCGTGAAGGGGTAACCATTACCTATTGCTAGACTTAGAAATTACTTGTTAATTATTTGCCTTAAATTCTTTGTGAATTTGTTGCCAATTAAATTTTTTCATTATTAGAATTGCACGTGACCTTATGAAAGTTTACTTGACTATTCTGTGTGAATTGTGTTGGTACTTTACTTGTGGTCGTGGTTTGTCGTTTTTGTGTTCTGTGCATTTTTTTGGTAAAATGACGACACATTATGAGTTGTGCATTTTTTTAATGAAAATTGTGGTTTTTTAATTTGGCGAAGCGAAAATATTTTTCATAAAACCTTTTGATGGCAAATATGGTCTAAGGCAAGTGCGAAAATTAATATGTGTTTTAACTGCATTATTTTGGACATGGTTGAAATAGACTGTCTTAGAGATGATAAAAGGAAATATGAGAAGAGTGGTGAGGCGAATTCTGTATTTGGGTCGAGTGATGACCCTTGTGAGGTTTATTGAGTGTAAACCTGGTTACTGTTATGTGCATCCGTGTGTAATCATTTCTGCATGTGTGTGATCATTCGTTTTCGCTGCATGACTATATGTTGCATTTCAATGTGTTTGATATGTGCATTGGCATGAATTGGAGTGATCTTATTACTTTGTGTAATGTGTTTGCATGCATAGTGGGTTGCGATCTCTGGTGTACTCCGTTTTACTCTGTGAGTAGTGTGAGAGTATGTGGTAGTGAGAAGTTAGAGGGGCAGCCGTTTTCTCCTTCATCTTTGTGAGCCTGTGTGGTTTGTAAGATTGTGTGAGGCAGCCGTGACGGTTATCTTTGTTCTCTGTGTGAGCCTCTTTTGTGAGTGCAGTGAAGTAACCAACTCTTTCTTCTATTCTCTTTGTGAGTGTCATCTTCATTTTTCCCTTTGTGGGATAAATTCTTTGTAGATTTGTTAGAGCATTGGTGTTGGAGTAACCTTGTTGGTGCGTAGGTCAATTTAAATTGAGCTCTAACCTTTGTAGTCGCCAAAAGGTGTTGATTTGCCATTGTAGGTTCGGGATGCATTACCAGTGTATGTGTGTGTATGTCTATTGATAAGGTGGAGTATAGATGCCTAGGGGTACATTGTGGTTGTACCGTGGGATGTGGAATGTGACATTTGGATCACGATGGAGATGTGATCAAATGTTGGAATCCTTTATCTGTAAGAGACCCTGATCAGGTGGAGTGCGAGTGAGACACTTCTATCACTTCTATTAGGTGGAGACCCATTATCCACGTTGGTTGGAAGAAGTGATGTGGTGATAAAGGATTATCCCGATAACTTAGGATCTATAGAGGCTTACCAGTTAGACATGAGTTGAGTGATTAGTCTAGTCAACTTTGTGGGCGATGAGGTGAGATATGTGTTCTCGAGGTGTGAGCAACACGGAATGGGATAGGATAAGTGTGGTGAGATCTTTGTGAGGTCATTTATGCATTTGTTGCGTATGTGTTGGCCTGTTGATTGACTTGGTGTTAATCTATTGTTCTGTGTGAACATGGCTGATAAGATCTGTATTATCCTATATGATATCTCCATCGCATGTTTATTTGCTCTTGATTGATTGCTGTAATTATCTGCTTCTACTTGGGTGTTATTGATCTTAACCCTGGTGAGTATATGAAGCAGGTATGGTAAGTGTTTCAGTTTCGAAACACGGGGTAAGGTCTGTGATACCAATTTTATTGGTTACCTTGATTATGCAACTATAAACTATGTGTTTTATTTGCTTGCAGATTTATTGGGATCAAGGTGGAGATTTGTTGGGTTTTTTGATACCCAATAAATCCGGGCAATGATTTAAAATAGTTGTCGGATTATGTATCGACACCATAGACTTGGCTCGACTCGAAAACGATCTATACCTTTGGAAGGCCCAAGTTGGAGTTGGATTGGTGGTTTGTTTTGTTGGTAGTTTTGGATTATTGTTAGCCCATTACCTTAGCCCATTTGGGAGGGATTCTTTGGCCCAATTGAGTAACCTAATTTGCCCCCATTTAATCCCCTATTCCCAGCAGTTTTCTAGTGTGTGTTGTGTGTGCAAGAGTCGAGAGAAGAGAGGTAAGGCAGCCGAGTTTGAGAGAGATGAGAGGCTATCGGGTTTGGTGGATTTCTTGGTGAGACTCTACCATTGTTATCACCTTCTTCTTCCTTCCTATGTGGACTTGCTAACCACCACCACCACCATCCTTTGTGGTGGAAATCTTGGTGCAACCGGGTGTAGATGTTTTGAGTCGAGCTTGACGTAGTGTGGTGTTCGATTGGTTTTTTTGAGCCCGGATACTTGGATATTGGAGCCCCAAATTCCTACAGTGCAAATATTCTAGTTTTGAGTATTACTAGCTTATTGTTGATGATTTTTCAAAGAAAAGTTGGATGATGCTTTTGAAAAATAAATTTGATACCTTCAAGAATTTTGTAGAATGGAAAACTCTTACTGAAAATTAAGTAAATAAAGGTGTTAAAGCACTTAGAACTGATAATGGCCTTGAATTTTGCAATAAAGAGTTTGATAATTTCTACAAAGCTAATGGGATCCTTAGACATAGGACTATCACCTATACTCCTCAACAGAATAGGTTTGCTGAAAGGTTGAATAGGACTCTGTTAGAAAAAGTCAGATGCATGCTGGTAAGTTCTGGTCTACCAAAACTATTCTTGGGCGAAACAGTTAAAACTGCTTCATATCTGATAAACAAATGTCCCACTAAATCCTTAAAATTTGATACTTCTGATCATATCTGGAGTGGCAATACTGTGGATTATTCTAAACTGAAAATCTTTTGTTATGCTGCCTATGTTCACCAGAATGAGGGAATATTGGAGCCTAGGTCTGTTAAGAGTATTTTTTTTGGGATATGGAGAAGGTATTAACGGTTATAGGGTTTGGTTGAGAAAAATGCTATTCATCCCCAGTAGGGATGCATCCCTAGTCTATGTGAATGTAAATAATTGGTTAAATGATAGGTAAAATTAAATGACTTATTTAATTTCACCTATCATTTAATGCCACATTAACGCCACATAGACTGGGGATGTATCCACAGTGAGGATGAATAGCATTTCTCTTTGGTTGAAATCCTTAGGATGTTATAAGGTCACCATCAGTAGGATTGTTGTTTTCAATGAGGTTGACATGCCCTGCACCTGAAACTAATCAAAACACAACAATTTTAGAAACAGATCTATTCCAGACAGATTTAATAGCTGGTAATGGTGATCAGTTTGAAGGGGAGCCTAATCAGACATTGATTGATTAAACTGAACTTATCCATGAGACTGAACCTGCTGACTTACCTTCAAATCAACCTGAAAATCCCTTAGAAGATTATCACCTTGCAAGAGATATAACCAGAAGAGATGTCAGACCTCCATCTAGATACAATGATTCTGATTTTGTTACAGCTTCTAATATTCAGAACTTTCTAGATAGTGAGCCTAACACTTTTGAAGAGGCCATGGGGGGGAGAACATGCAAGTTTGTGGCTTGCTGCTATAAAGGATGAAATGACCTCATTAGCTAAGAATAAGACATGTACCTTAGTCAATAAACCTTAAAGGGAAAAGGTCATTGACTGTAAATGGATTTTTAAGGTAAAAGAAGGAACCATCGAAGGTCAGAATGTAAGATTTAAGGCCAGATTAGTTGCTAAGGGCTTTAACCAAAGAAAGGGAATTGACTGCAATAAAATCTTCTCTCCAATAGTCAAATACACCTCTATAAGAGTTTTGCTTTCTATTGTATCTCAATTTGATTTTGAATTAGAACAAATGGATGCAAAACTGCTTTTTTACATGGTAACTTAGATGAAAAAATTTACATGTCTCAACCTAAAGGTTTTGAACAAAAAGGAAAGAAAAACCTTGTATATCTTTTACAAAAATCATTCTATGGTTTGAAACAAGACCAAGGGCAATGGTATATTAGGTTTGATACTTTTATTAAAGGACTTGATTTTAATATAAGTGAATATGATCCATACTTTTATTACAAGGGCAATGGTGGCCCTGGTTCCTATTATCTTTTGCTCTATGTAGATGATATGTTACTTGCTAGATGTGATATAACTGAAAGTAACATGATTAAGCAAAAACTGAAACAAGAGTTTGAAATGAAAGACCTAGGAGAAGCTAAAAAGATTCTAGGAATGGAAATTAGAAAGAATAAGAGTTTTCATAATCCGTTTCTCACTCAACAGTCTTACATTTCAAAGATGTTATGCAAATTTTCTATGGATAATGCCAAGGAAGTCACTTTACCTCTTGGCAGTCACTTTAAGTTTTCATCTGAATAATGTCCTAAAACTGAAATAGAAAGGACTAGAATGGAAAAAGGTTCCATATACCAATTCTATTGGGTCAGTTATGTATGTTATGATTTGTACTAGACCTAATCTTAGAGGTGTCAAGACGGACGGGCCGGCCATGACCCGTAAAAATCGGCCCGTGAAAACCGGGACCGCGGGCCGACCCGTGACCCGTGCGGGCGGTTCACGGGCCAAGGAGGTGTAACCCGCGGGCTTCGCGGGTTGCACCCCCACGGGCCGCGGTTAACCCCCACGGGCCGCAGTTATTATAATTCATACTTGTTACTACCTTACTACAATTACAATTATTCAATTGCAAATATCATCATCATCTTGATTATATTTCTTTCTTCTCGATTCTCACTAGTCACTACTAAATTTTTAATCCTACTATATTATAGATTCTCACGATTCTTTTTCTCAAAATCCTATTTTCAATAATAGTTGCTCTCCAATAAATTTAGAAGATGATAATATTGTAGAAGTTTGCAAAGTTATAAATAATTCATGTAACATTAAATTTGAATTTTATGTAAAAATTTCTTGATATAATTATGAATTTATCATTTTGTTCAATTCTTAGTTTACATTTAATAAAAAAATATATTTTTTGCTATAAATATGAAAAATTCTATATTTTTATAATTTTATTTATACAATCATACGGGCCAAAATCGGAACGAACCGCGACCCGTGACCCGCATGGGCTCGATCCGGATGGGTCAGCGGGCGGGCCTGGGTTGTAGTCCAAAATTGTGGGCCGACCCGTAACCGGCCCGGAACCCGCAGCGGGCAGGCTTTTTTTCACGCGAGCCGTTACCGGGCTCACATGTTGACGGGCCGACCCGGCCCGGACCACCCGGATTGACACCTCTACCTAATCTTGTCTTTGCTGTAAGTGTTTTGAGTTGACACATGAGCAACCCAAGTGAATATAATTGGGAAGCTATAAAATGGTTATTTAGATACCTGAAGGGCACTTCTGATTTAGGGCTTATGTTTAGTAAAAGTAAAACTGGAATTAATTTAAAAGGTTTTGTTGATTCTGATTTTGCTGGTAACTATGATAATAGAAAATCAACTTATGCATATGTTTTTAATTTAAATGGTTCACACATTATTAGGAAACCTCAGCTACAAAATATTGTAGCTTTATCCTCTACATAGGCTTAATACATTGCATCTACTGATGCTGTGAATGAAGGTATATGGTTGAAAAATCTGCTAAATGAAATTGTTTTTTCTGAAAATAATGCAGTAGTATTTTCAGATAGTCAGTCTGCAATACACTTAAGTAGAAATCCTGTGTGTCATGATAGATCTAAACATATTGATGTTAAATTTCACTTCATAAGAGATGTTTTAGAAAAAAGAATCTTGAAGATTGATAAAATCTCTACTAAATGTAATCCTGCAGACATGGATACAAAGATTCTTCATTTATAAAAATTTAGGGATTGTTTAAATCTCCTAAATGCCATTACTAACTAATATCTTTGCAGGTACCTAGAGCAAATGAAGTTGAGGTAGGAGTTAACCTTCAATTCACTATGAAATCCAAATTGTCAATCAAGGTGGAGATTGTAAACTTGGTGTTTAACAATTTAGCCCAATGTTGTGGCAACCCAATTCTATAATATTTGGGCCCTATGATGCACCCATTGCTGTTTGTGAGATAGCTAGCCCATTTGAATGTAACCCTTTAGCCCAATTTATCACTTATCTCAAGGGCTGAGATTGTGACACATGGATGAGCTATGACCATTGGATGCTTTTACAAGTTGATATTATTTTGGCTAGTCTCTTCATTCTCTCAAAAGTTCGAGATCATTCTAGAATTCACTTTTTGGCTCTCTTGTTTCTCTCTCTCTCTCTCTCTGAAAACCTTTGGTTTTTGCCTGTAATCTTTGATCTAGGTGTTTCTTGGTGAGATATAATGTTTGATTAAAGCTTAGTTTTGGTTTTGTGTTCTTTTGTAATCAGTAACCTTTGGTTACTTAGTGTAATCAGCTTTCTGAGTGTTCTGTGAGAGATTCTTGGGTCTGAGGGCTGGTCCTTTGTGAATCTGTTGTATTGTAACCTTGACCTTGATATATTGTTGGTTTCTAGTGGATTGGAGAGTTAATCACTTCGGTGAATGCTTAACGGGTGACTAGCCCTAATTTTTGGGTAAACATCCGGACCTTAGGGCAAAAAATCTTTTGTTTTCATCTTTGTTTTCTGTATTACTTTATGTTTTTGGGCCTGTATAATCCCTACATTAACCATGTGAGAGCTACTTTAAATATCTCATTTTAACATAAGAGTTAAAAAAAAAAGTAGGTTATCCAAACACGCTTCAATACAAAGTAAACTAACTCGTACATAAATAAGCAAATCTTAAAGGGTGATTGGTGCAAAACCCCTTGACCTTTACCTCTGTTGCGAAATACCCGCATATCATTTCATTTTGGCAGAATACCCATCTAAGTGACCTTTTTCGTGTGGAGGACCTACCTACTGTCCAATTGTGTTACTTTAACCGTTAAAAACTTAAAACAATAAATATGGCCAATAATACAAGGGTAATTGGCTCAATACAACTCTAATGTTACCTATTTTGCACAATGCCCTCCTAATCTTTCTTTTTTTTTTTTTTTTTTTTTTGTGAAACCCCCCTAACATTTCATTTTAGCACAACCCCCACAAATCATCCAAACTTTATGGAATACAACATTTTTGTTTATTTTTTTTTCTCCATAAGGCCTTCTAAAGTGATAATTTTACTTGTCTCTTTAAATAACACAAGAATAAAAAATATTAAGAAACAATTGTAGTCGAAATCTTAAATCTTTTCAAAATATGCAAATGAGTTTAACTAAAAACAGAAAAAAAAAAATATTTTTTTAAAAAAAGGAAAAAATTTCATCTTTTCTAGTAACCCACATAGAAACAAAGCAATTTGGAATGGGAACGTGGAAGGGGGTGTGAGGGTGTTGGAAATATGATCATTTTTCTTTTAAAAAAATTTTTTTTTAGTTAAGACTCATTTGCATATTTTGAAAAGATTTGAGAGTTTAGCTGTAATTATTTCTTAATTATTTTCTTTCATTTATTTAAAGAGGAGAGTAAACTCGTCATTTTGCAAAGCTTTATGGAGAAAAATAACGAAAAATTTGTATTCCACATAGTTTGGATGATTTATGTGATTTGGGTATTGCGCAAAACATATAAAACTAACGGATTGGATGGTAGAAGGTCTTCCGCACGAAAAATATCATCTAGAATAGTATTCCACAATAAAAACAAAGGTTAGAAGGATATTGCGCCAACAATTACCCAAATAAGAGGTTTGACCTAGAACTTATAAAATTGAAAATATGAATGGAAAGACGATGTCATCCATGGAATGCAGTAAGAATGTAAATATATAGTTTGTACAGTTCTTGATTCGATAAATTGATTTTTATTAAAGTATTTGTTAAGAAAAACTACTTCATATTCACAAAAGTCAAAAGAGAAGCCACTGCATAAACGAACCGTCCATATGCAGAAAAGCGTGGGAACTTCAACAAAGAGTTGGAACTCAAAAGGGACTACCTCCTTACTCGCGAAGTGGACAGTACATGACCTTAATAACAAAATTTGTTAAAGAAGCATTAGCATGGACGAACTGCTCAACCTCATGCTCAGAAAAATTATTAATTTTGTTAAGTTAAAATTGGCTTTAATTTGATTAAGTCAAGTTTGCGAAAAACAAAAAAAAAGGTACCTTATATTGACAAAAGTCAAAGGAGAAGTCTCTGCATAAATGAATTATTCTTATGCAGAGAATAGTGGAAAAAGCATGGTCAAAACTTCTGGAGCCAGTCCATCACTCCGCTGGGAGACTGTGAGTTTTTGGCAAGACGAGTCAGGAGTCGTCAACCCGCTCAAAGTTTTGGTCATCTTCGAAGACCCCTACCTGAAAGGCTCCACAAAAGTTGGCCTCTTCAACACCCCTTCGTCGCTATAAAGCTGCTATAGGGATGACAACGGGAAGGGTATGAGACAGGTCGGTCATTCCCACCTCGTCTCATCTGGTATTTTTGTTACCTTACCACATCCCCATACTCTTTTAAAGCTAGACGGGGCGGGTTCGGGGAGAGAGGGACGGGACGGGACGAGATGGGACGAGGCGGGGCGAGTTCCCTGCGCCAATTAGTTTTTTTCTTTTTATTTTTTGCTTTTATTTTTTTATATCTTTACTTCGTAAATATTATTACTTTTGTACCAATTTGTTAGAAACAACTTATATTCTCTTTATAAATATGATAAATCTATTATTTTTGTTTGATAAAAAATTTAAATTTGAAATTAATTTTAAACGGGATGGGTAGCGGGGCGGGGACAATGATTCTCGTACCCTCTCCATACCCACTTCGAGAAAATGAACCTCACCCGTCCCCGCCCCGTTTACTCAATTAGGCGCTCCATGGTTTCGGGTTGAATGAGTTTTTTTACCATCCCTATGCTGCCATCAGCTTTTCCCTATCAGGGACTACGGAGCGAGGGGGCCTTTGACCCATCCTCTATAAAGGTAGAGAAGCGATGCTTCTTCTTGGGGTCCTCCTCCACAATTGTTTTTCCTTGTCCTTCAATTGAGGTCGCATTTCTCCCTCCTGGCTACCAGTCACTCGACTGATCTTTTCCACTTGGTCTCTCACCTATTTTGCTGCAACAAATGAGGCTTCATCCCTTTCCTCCCAGCAGTGGAGGTGACAACGATGATTGTGGCCATGTCGGGAGTGGGATGCCTCCTCATTTTGAAGTTCTCCAACAAATGCAAATTAGGTCAGTAACAATTTATATAAAACAACAAAGAGAATTGTTGAGAGTTGGCATTACCTCTTCGGCCCATTAAGCAGAATTCCTCGAAGAACCGTTTGGAGTTGATTAAATGGTTGAACTCTAGTGAAGATAAAGGACATCAGTAGATGTCCTCAATAACCTCCAACTTACTTTGACTGAGTTCGAAGCGCTCTGCCGACCCTGCAAAACATCACAAAAATGGTTAAGATCAGAATCAGCATTAATCAGGAAAAAGGTTAAGAACAACACTCACGAGCTTTGGAGTAGGAGGTCGAAACTGTTACGTAGGGACTGTGTCAACCTCACACTCTTGCAATTTTCCCCTCACTTAGAACCAAGTCTCCTTTCTTCCTTTAATGGAGGACGAAATGCCTAAGACGAAAGGATAATTGATCCCTACGGACATAATGAGTAACAACCCTTGGAGTTCCATTTTTCCAAGACTCGAGGTTGGAAAATGATTTGGAAACGTAGATGGGAATATCCTCTCTAAGAGAGGTCTCATTCTACATGAAGTAGGTTCCTACTAATTAGGCTCAAGCATTGGGGACGAGTTGGGTGGGAGCCAGCTCGTACAACCTAAGGATGACTCTAAAAAAGGAGGAGAGGCAGACGAAATCCTACCTTAAGGAGAAACTCGTTGATAGAGATGCACCCCTACCTAAAAAAAAAGGCACGCTCATCAGGAGAGGGGGATAGAAGTTCGATATCATAAGAAATACTATATTTTTCCCTTAAGTTTGCTAGGTGGGATGCATTTATAGTTGAATGAATTTTCGTTGCCCCCAAGCTATCCCATTATTTCTGCTACCCTCCTCAGTAGGTAAAGCACTTTGTCCAGCCCTAACGGGTCAAACCAGTTCGACCGTGTTTGTGATTGTTATTCCCATCTCAGAAGCCATTTGGCTTATATCAAAATCTCACATCAGAATGTGAAGATTCCATTCAGTTTTTTAATTAAAATTTTAAAATACGTAAGAAATGCCCGAGGGATAGTGAAGAAAAGTCACCGAAATTTGCAATTGCAAAGAATAAGAAATGAGATTAAGAGATTTGAAAGAATAGGCTGCTAGTTTCGAAAATGGGAAAGTGATTTTTTGCCTCAAACTGTCACATTTGTAGGTAGAAGCTTTTAATCCCAGCTGTTAGATGTTGATCTGGATCATCTGAGATTTCGTTTAAGATTTAAATATGATCTACTTAGTACATCGGACGCTTCGTCTTCTACGGCTCAATGCATCCAAATTTCGTAGGACATGCATATGATAGTTATCATTGCACATTAAATGAGGTGGTGACTGTGTGTATGGGAAGACGAACCACTTCAATTGTTTTTTCTTGAAAACATACGAAACAACAAATCATTTGGGCGCAATAATTAAGGACGCCTTGTGTTCCCAATATTTCAAAAATATATAGTTCTCCATAATTAATGAATTGCAGCCTCGGCAAGTAGCATAGGTATCTCACCTCAATCGCTTCAGATAAGGCTTCAGATATACAAAACAACTTCGAAGATAACAGCCACAGATAAAATTTGTCCTACGACATGCCTCCAATTTATCCTAGACCTTTAGAAGTCACAAGGTACATAGCTTTGGCCAACATTGATAGGTAATTCATACAAATCAGCTACTTTCAAATTCAAATTATAATATAAATATTTATATTTAGAATTGGGGGACTATTGTGGTGTGTAAAAAACTAACCCCAACAAAAATTTTAATACAAGTTCAAGCATTACATAAATAATCATATCTAGAGTTGGGGGACTATTGTTACGCCTCGTCACCGAGGTTCCAGTTAGTGTGTCAAGTCGCAATCAATGTGGAAAGAAAAGTCAATAAAGACCCAATTGGTTAAATGTAAAAAGTCAAACAAAGGTCGAAACTCCTTTGATGAGACACTGTTTAAATGACTATAACTCTTAAGTTGAAGCGCTACATAAGTAATGAAAAAAGAAGTCGAAACTCTTCGCACAGGAGACCACTAATACGAAGCTCCATCCGGCCAAAGCCCTCAATTCTTCTGAAGTCCTTAAAGATGAAGCTGTCTCTGACAAGATTTGTAGCAATCTTTAGGAATGATTGATACAGCGTTTGTAGTAAAGAATTTCAGGTATGTCAGCCTAATGTATAGGTCAACTGATCGGTTGTCAATATATTTAGTGTATGATAGACTTAGTGATGTGAGGCTTCAGTCAATGAGACGAGGCCACGTGGTTCTGATCCAGTAATCACCACGTCGGTCAGAAATCTATAAATGAGTAGTCTTTGTAAATTGTAGAGAATGGTCGTTTGAATATTGATTCTAATACACAAGAATACTCTCACTATATCTTCTTGCTTGTTCTACATTTTGTGAGTTTTGATATTAGGTTATCGACACTTTGTTGGTAATTGTTTGTTAGTACTATCATCTTAGTTACTATCGCCGGTGCTCGAAAAATTTTGTCTCACACCGTAAAGCATCTTTCGCGCTCATGCACTTCCCATCTCCAACAGGTTCTCCGATTAAAATGCATTGAAACTTACTTGAGTTTGCGGGCATGGCATCTGTTGCCCAAGTTAGCATTACGAAAAGCGAGGTCAACGAAAGGTGTAAATCATGATCAAATTGGGTCACACAATGTTTACAAGCTCATAGCTCGTCGCTTTTTAAGGTTTTTTTTCTTCAAAAGAAACAAAAAGATAAAAATACATAAGGCTCTACGAGCGGATTCGACTTCAGCCCTTCTATGCTTCAACTTTTCTGAAACGGTTCAAGATGCTAGAAGATGTAGGGTTGTCTTGAAGGTGGATTGATTAGTTGTACAACCAAAGTTTCATGAATAACTTACCGACATTTAAGTACTAAACCTCAATAAATTCGCTTGTTCTTTGAAATTATATCCAATGTCGACCAATGTTAAGAAGAGTGGTATTGAAGCAGTGTTCACCTCCGTCGAATTTCTTATAATGCATGTTTGGTTTAGCTAAAAGATTAATAAAAATTTAAGTTAAAGTCAATATTTAATTTTAATCACATATTCATGGGATAAGCAAATTTTATCAATTTTCAACCTCACATTTATTAATCAACTTTATATCAAAATTTACTAAAAAATGATTTTTAAATAAAACAAAACAAGGGCTTAGTAACTTACTACTGACTTATACATATGTTATAACTATTATTTAACATACGAGATATGTAAGAAAATCAGAAATGAAGATAAGGAAACTTCAAGCCTAATAAAAGGTTAACGAAATTGCAGAAACTAGTAAATTGAGGCTAGAGTTCGACTTATTTCCTTAAGACGATTTTGGCCTACTATGGTGCTTACAGTTGACGCAAATCGCCTCCCAAGATACAACAATCTTTCTCTTGTAGTGTAGAAGCACTCTTAACAGTAAAAACGGCGAACCAAAAACATTTTGTACTCTCTCAATGAATGGAATATATTTGTTTATGGAGAATGCAACAGAAGAGAGTGAAGATATTTGAATGAATCACATTCGGAAATCATGGGTCCAATTTATAGATTTCCAAAAGCTGCAGGCTAAGAGTTGCAACTCATTGAAAGGTTATTCCTGAATAGACACAACTATTAGTTTGTGTCAGTTTAGTCCGAACAGTTTCGAATATGTTTGAAAAGACACACCTTTTTCAATTAATTAATTTTGAAATTCGAAAATAAATAAAAATAAATTAAATAAATAATTTTAATTTATTTTGTCCAAAAAGAATATAGGAACCAACAACGACCCACGACCCGACCCGACTCGACCCGAGCTCGTGCCGAGCCGAGCCGCGGCGACGCGCGCGGGCGTGGGTTTGGACTAGTCTAGACATTGTTTAAGACTTCCCCCTTCCAAAAACTATTGGTACCCCTTGGGGTCCAAACTCATATCCAAACTTAAAGTATATAAATTGGTTCAAAATTCTTTCAACTTCCTATTGAGATAGAGTTCCCACACTTTAAATTCCAAGATTGTTACTTTCAAGTTGCAAACTTCTAGCATTAATTTCTCATTCATCCGGAAATGGTTTTGTGAAATTAAATATATTACGAACATCTACTCGAGGAGTATAACGCGTTTGACAGTTGAATCGCACAAACCGGATATTGGGTCCCACCCGAATTATTAGTCAAACTTGACCCATTTCCAACAACATAATGGTCGAAATAAATTAATATTTGTCTTGAAAAATTATCCAAACAGAAAACTTAGAAATAAAAATTAAAGTGAATATTGAAATATTTAAATTCATTTTTATTCTCATTTGAGCTGGACTCATTGAATTTAAAAATATTATTCGTCAATATATATTTCCAAGCTTGCTTCAATAACAATTCGGATCAATGAGACCACTTTTCTAAACTCAATTGTAATATCAAATCTTTTCCATATACGGTCCTTAATTATCATTGTTATTAGGTATTAAATTTAAGTAAAAACTAGCTCTCATTTGATAGAGATTTTTCGAGAATAAATTGATAAAAGTGAATTTTTGAACGTGCGGTAAAAAGTAGGAAGTTCTAAATTTACAGGAAAATTATTTATTGAGAATGAATAATTCAAAATAAATTTTAAAAAGTCTATGATTGATCCTAATTATCTAAAACTCAAATTTGCTCAAAATTATTTTTAACCATAAATTTTATGATATTCACAATTTTTTATCAACTTTTATCGATTTGTATAAAAAACATTTTTTTTGCCAATCCAAAAGCAGCCTCCTTATCCGTATCTAATCAAAAGATCTTGATCCTCTCATTCTAACTAGATTGCTATGTCTTTTTTAATTTATATGAAATATTTTAACTTGGATTTTGCTATTCGTTCATGGCCACGTGGGTCTTGGACAAATTGGGGCACACATGGTGCTCCTTATTGGCTGGACGTCTGTTCGACTGGAGAGACCGGCCAACGTGGCCGTGTCTCTCCAGCTTTTTCTTTTTTGTCAGATGAACTGAAAGGTTCAAAACATAGTGCACCTGTCCTTCTCCACAAATACAAGAAATAAATCTCGTGGCCGATAATTTTTGACACTATCGTCTTGCTCTATATTCAATGACCAGAAAAAACATGTGGCCCATAATCATTCATATCCATATCTCTCTCTATACGTATAGGTTGTATCGATAGGTCTCTCGAACAACCTAATTTATCTCTAAAATAGATAAATGTGGGGGCGGCGAGTGGTGGTGACGTGTAGGAAAAGTGCAAAAGGTAACGTCCCCACCACCCGGCGGCATAAATTAATGGAGAAAAATAAAATGTAGGTAGGTTCCATATCTCATCCTCAACTATTGGCTTACATTATTTTAGAGTCTTTAGATATTTCCATCTTATCCACCACAAAAAATAAAAAATAAAAAATTGTGCCTTTTTATTATTTTTTGCTTCAAAAATGCCTTTACGGCTATGTGAGACGTTAGTATAATAGAAAAAATGTTAGCCTCTGTTTGATGGTCATTTTTTTGAAAAAATTATTATTTTAAATAATGAATTTTTAAAGAATACGTTATTAAAAAAATAAAATTGAATTTACGTGTATAATATTTTATTGTGTAAATGTGTGATTTAAAATGAGTATGTATAAAAACGAGTTTTGAAATAATGTGAGGCAAACATGAACTTAAGTTTTTCCTTGTGAATACTATCAATATACCTCATTTTTCATTAACAAAGAAGTCTATTTTTATGATTTATTTTCAATCACATATTCCTTCAATATAATCATTTAAAACGTAAATTCAATATTTTTCTTTATCAATAATAGTATTTAAAAGAATCACTTTTTAAAATAATTATTCTTGAAAATAGATTTTATATTGCCCCTATTTGATTTTGTTAAAACATAAATTTATGGTAAATTTTGATAAAAGTTAATAAAATGTATGAGTGAAAATTGATTTTAAAAAAAAGGGTTCATGAAATGTGATACTAAAAAAAATGAATTTTTAAATATAAAAAACAAAAATATATATATATTTAATACATAACTTGGACAGAATAATAGTTGGTATTGAATATTGTTCTTTAAAAATATATTTACGTGTCTCATGTGCGAGATGGCGGTGGGTAGGGGTGGGCGTGGGTTGGGTTGGGTCGGTTTTTGCCCCAACCCAAAACCAACCCAACATTATCGGTTTGTTCGAAATCCAACCCAACCCAACCCATGTAAATGTTAAAACCCAACCCAACCCAACCCAATTATGTGTCGGTCGGGTTGGGTTGGGTTGGTCGGTTTGTATCGATGATTTCCATTAACTAGTTCTAAATTACAATGTTTCAGCTCATGTCTCAATTCAAATTTTTCAACAAGAAAATCAAAACTAAAACGAGAATCTAAAAGAAATAAATGAATATATGGAAATAAACGAGTAGCCACTAAATAAAATAGTGAAGATGAAGAAATGAGAGGTTAAATATGTTTCTTGGTCATGCTCAATGATCTATTAAATAAGTTTGTACAAAAAAGTCTGCAAAATGAGGGCTGAATCTTAGTAATAAGTCGGAAAAAAAAAATGTAAACTTGGTAATTTACCTTGGGAAAAGAATTGAAGGTTGAATCGCCGTTGCAAACCGAAAAGGAGAAAAAAAATGGGGGGCAAAATATGAAGAAAGGAGGAGGAAAGAGAGAATTAGGAAGTCGGTGCTTTTGATTTATATTGTGGGGAAAATGTTGGAAGTGCTGTGCAGGTTTAGTTGAAATATGTTTGAAAAAAAATGGCCCTTTTTTTTTTATTGACGGGTTGGGTTGGGTCGGGTTTGGTCGGGTTGGATGGATTAACCCACAACCCGACCCAACCCGACCCACTAAACTTTGCCAGAACCCAACCCGAGAAAAAAATGGAAAAAAACCGACCCAACCCGATCGGGTTGGTTTGGGTCGGTCGGGTTCGTCGGGTTGGTTCGGTTTTTGCCCACCCCTAGCGGTGGGAATGCAAGTTGCAAAAGCGATAGGTTGATTGTGAATACATGGCCCTCGTACATTTATTTTAGGTAAACATCTCTTTTTCACAAGGTACTACTTGTAAGTTGGAACTGTACCTCTGTCGAAATTATTCCAGGTTGTACTTTCGGAAAATTATTAAACTACCTACTTGGCACAGTGATGAAGTGTTTTGATGCAAAACAAACAATTAATATGATATAAAATAAATCTTACTTTTTAAGGGATCATATCAATAGAAGACGAGAGATTGTGGCCGAGGAGACACGCCTCAAATTCAGCATGTTTTCATGAAGGGATGCAGCTCTTCACATCGCTCGCTCACCACCCAATTTGGCACTCAAGCGCTCAAAACAGGTTGATCGCCGCTCGATGCGCGCTAGACTACCGCTCGAGTGGCGGTATTATACACATGATTTCCATTTTTTTCTTCTAATATTGGACAACAATTTCTCATTCATTCGAAATTTGTTTTAAAATTCTAAATATACAACGATCATCTACTTGACGAACAGAACAAATTAGTCTATTCACTTGTATAATTTGACTATCATATCTTATCCGAATATTTGGTCGAAATTAATACAAAATCAACTTTACTTAATTTTTAATTGACCAATTTTAACCAAATTCCAACAAGTTATTTTTATAAGTCAAGGAAATTATATTTTATTTCATTTGATCTAAAATAAATAATTTCCAGATCATTTTTAATTATATTGACATGGATATAGGTTTTGTTTATATAGTGTATATTTATAAAGTCCTTGTACTACTATTTTGGTTTTCATTAAAATTATATATTCATATCCTAGCATTTTTGTCTAAGTTTTGAAACCCACGTAGCATAATGGGATCAATTTACCAATTTGAAATAGATTCAGCATGATATAGGACTAATAATGACAACCACTCACTCCAACGGGCATGGTGTGGTGATAAAGTATGAGGATTCTTTACGGAGTATAGGAGGTTCGAATTTCTACGACAGTTGGAATGCAATATTTATGTTAGAAGGCAAATATCATGCGAATGCGAAGTTGTGGTGTGTTTTATTGTTCCTCAGGGAAACCTGTCTGCACATTGTAAAATGGAGGTCCACATGGAGGAGAACAACATACCAAATGTGTGGCCCAAGTGTGTATAAGTTGTACTCGCATCCTAATTTACTCGGGTGACGAGTCAGTGGGGAAGGTCGTTACTCTGTTGACCTATGATTGACTTCAAGTTTTATTATGGGCCTGTTTGTTTTTTATTCTCAAATTTTACAGTAAATCAATTCTCATTTTCAACCACACATTTTTCAATAAAATAATATTTTCCATCACATCAATAATTTTTTCTTCTTTTTCAACCACACATTTCTCATCATATCACTATTCAAAAATCAATTTTTCTCCCAAAAATCTCTACCAAACAAACACTATAACAAACATATTATTTTTGTATCTAACAATTGAATTCAAGTTTTCATTGCTATTTTTGTAAAGTTGATCAATTGAAGATAAAATGATTACTACCAAAAGACTCACAATTGACGATCAATTGAAAATCGAGATGGAAGTCAAGCATTCACGTCAAATCAATCATGGACAAGAATTTCAACAGTCAAATATCGAAGATATTAGACTTAGATTTTTGGATTCATATGTAAAAGGAGAATGGTTTGATCCTTAGCAATGAAACTTTTAAAGCTCAAATGATGAATTTTTATGTACGAAAAAAATTATTTATAAAAACATTTGCACAAAAATTATTTTTCAAAAAGTAAGAATTCCAACTTGATATTTAAATTTTTTACAAGTGTCATTTACCTTGAAAAATTAAGTAAAAAGGTCATTCAAAAGCCTCCATTTTTCCAAAACAAATCAAGCAAGAAAAATTCGAGAAAACACTGTCCAAGCGGACGTCTGGTTCGTCCAACGGTCGAATTTTAAGTCGTTCTGAATTTTGATGCACAACGGCTAGTTTAGTTGTCCAGTTCAATACACGGACGTTTGAATGGGTCGTTCAATTGGTCAGAAATTTTGGCATTTTGACTGAAATAAATATCATTTCAATTAGCATTCAATAAAATACTTTTGAGAACATTTAAATGAGATATTCTTGAACAAAATTATATTGATCTTACATCTTATTTTTCTTTATCAAACAATTTACTTTGAAAAACTTTTGATTGAATTAATTTTTGAAAATCATTCTACTCATCAAAGTTTTCTCACCTAAAACTTGAGTCTTATTCATTACATTTATTAAAGTGTTAGCCTATTTCTCTGTTGGTATTTAATTTGATCATATTATTTATTAAAAGAGAAGTTTCAAAATGTAAAATCAACTTCCTTTAAATTTGTGGGTCGTGTTGAGGTTCTGTAAAACTTAACATTGTATAATGATAGGTGTTCATCGTTTGTGAGTCATCGACAGCGTTATAAAGGTTTTGATTGCATCATAAGTCAATCAACATAGTAAAAAATGTCTAACTCGTATTGGAGAGCTTAGTAATGAAGGACGTAGATCATTGTTTTGAATTGAACCTTCACAATTATATCGTTTGCATCATCTATCATTTTTACTTATCGCTTTTATATTTGTACTTATTATTTGAATTAATCTATTTAATCTTTACTTGCTTGAATTTAGATTAATTCTTTGTGAAGTTTCAAAAATCAATTCATCATCCCTCTTGGTTCGTTATTTTTGGGTTATTACATTTCTCAAAATTAGTCGGACGAAACTCGAACACATGAGTAACAAAAAAAAATAATAATAATTACAATCACTCAACTGTAAATGTATCCTTGAAGGTTTTAAATAATCTGTGGACTTTTTGTTTAAGCAATGCCAATCGACACTTTAACTTTTAAGATAGAGCTTGTTGCGTCTTGTTCAACAGTACAGGTCACGTGGTAGCCAATTGAGAAGGAGTAAAAAGTCACTCAGGCTCGTACTCCACATCACATTGTCCTCCTAATTAACTTTGGCAAAAGCAATTAGGTCAAGGATCAGGTAATTTAGGTGCCTCGTTCGAAGCGACACCAATTATTCAAAGCTTCACTTTCGAGGTCAGACGTCATAAGTTGTCATAGTATATTTCAGAATTTATAGGCCTTTGCTCCACAAGACATCTTTCATGAAAACTCTTCAACCTAAAGATATTCCGTACGGTTGGCTAATTGACAACTCTACAAGAAACACTTTCAGTCTACTTTTTAGGTGGCAGACCTAGAATATAAAGTTGCATTTTTCAGTTCATTTAAGGTCACCACAAACTTATAACAACTAGGATAAAGCCTATCAGGCCAAGCCATGAGCCGTTAGGAAGGAGACACATATCAAATATCAAATGAACATCACATTTTCTCTCTAACTATATTCGCTCAAACTTAGATTTTTTCGAAGGTGATGCATCTACAGTATTACATTACTCATGTCCATTATCTCTCCTACACTCATAATATCTTCCATTTTTTTATTGAGTTAAGCATTGGAGTGCCCATAGATTGCCTGATGTGATCCATGATACGAGAGCAAGTCCGGGCAAGGATCCATTGATCATTGAGGGAGGACCGATGACTAGGTCGAGTCAAAGAGGAGATGGGATTGCTTGCTTAAGTTACGGTGGATGAAACGTCGATCACGACAAACAAATGAACAAGTGTCATGTTGGGATCAGGAGAAGAAACCAAATGGATCAACTTGGTTCAAGCAGCGGAAAAAGAATCATAGTTCATTCTGAACGCGTACTTTTCCAATTTTCACGTAATCTTTTATTTAAGTTAAAACTCTTTTATGGAATGTTTTTAGTATCTTTGAAACTTAAATTCCATTTTTAACCAGGTTTTATGGGTTCCCTATAGATAGGACTCATTATATTCATTGTAAACACACAATTATTGAGATTATTATCGCGATGCTAAATTGCTTTCTTCTCGTTTTTCATTGTTTTAATTTTGAACTTATCAAGAACTAAATTCTTGTGGCATTCTACAAATGCAAAGTAAGGTTCATAAGTTTTGTGATTACGGATCAAGATATTATTAGCGATTGTCTTGGTTCTTGGTTCAATAATTTATTAGGTCGATCTTTTCAAACATTGATTCTTGACTTTTTTGGGTTGTTCTAATTTGTCGGGGTTCCATAATTACAATTGTTACGTGGGTTTGCATCAGTTGGTATCAGAATTTAGGCTCCAGAATCAAGGTTATATCATTTTTCTTTTTCGTTTGAGTCTTTATTTTCTTTTTCTTGTGTTATTCGTATTCTTCTATTTAAATCTTTGATCCGTAATTTTTCAGTCAAAAAATTCAAAAGTTATTTTTGTCCTCATTTTGTATCCAAATCAACTTCTGTTTTCTTTGTCGGTGTCATAGTTGAATTCAAATTTCATTCCAATCATCCAATTCAATTTCTTTTCTTTCCGAGTCTTCAAATTTCCAAGATCTCACTCAAAACCCGGTTTGAATTCTAAGAGAATAATTCCTGATTGAGTTCGAATTAATTCTTTGAAGCACTTGCAAGAAAGTATTGAGTGGAAAAAGGTAGAGTGGAGAGACTAATAGAGGGAAAAAGCTAATTTGAGTGATACACGAGCGTATACATGTGAGGCAAATATCAAAATAGATTTAGAATGACTGACAAGGACGATTACTTCAAACGGGAAGGATAGTCAAGTCAACATATCAGATGTGGATGTGAGAGACAGATTGGATAAACACTACTTGGAGGAAAAGAAGGTAAAAATTGAAGTGGTTGATTTTACCGATTATGCTATTATTTGGTGGGATCAAGTAACAACATCTAGGAAGAAGAACCATGAGAGGCCTATTCATACTTGGGAAGAATTGAAGGCTATCATGAGGAAGAGATTTGTACTTAATCATTATTATCGGGAGCTTCATAAAAAATTGCAAAGCCTCTACCAAGGTTCTAGAAATGTGAAGGATTATCACAAGGAGATTGCGATGATTAGAGCACATGTTGAAGAAGATAGGGAGGCCACCATGGCCAGATTTTTAAATGGTTTGAATATGGATATAGCTAATGTGGTAGAGTTGCAGCATTATGTGGAGTTGGAAGACATGCTACATGTAGTTATGAAGGTGGAAAGACAATTGAAGAGGAAGGGCACAACTAGGTATTCATCAGGCTCTTCGGGTTCTAACTCTTCTTGAAAACCGAAGTAGGATAATAATAAAGATGACGAGGCTGTTTCAAAAGGTAGGACTGAGCTACCGAAAGGAAAATATGAAGTTTCAAGCAAGGCTGTACCCAAGTTGGATTCCCAAACATTTAGGAATTGGGATATCAAGTGCTTTAGGTTTTTGGGATCGGGAATATTGCTTCTTAATGTCCAAACAATAGGACGATGATCTTGTGAGCCAATGGAGAAGTGGTTAGTGAGAGTGATGGTGAATATGTTGACATATTGGAATTGGAAGAAGCTAGTCATAGTGAATAAGTAGATTATGTAGTGAGATGGATTATGTAGTGGGAGAGCTATTGGTTACAGACGAGCTCTTAGTACTCAAATCAAAGTGGATGACTTGGAGCAACAAAGGGAGAACATATTTCATACCAGGCGTCACATCAACAATAAGGTAGTAGCATGATTATTGATGGGGGGTTGTTGTACCAATATGGCTAGCACAACACTTGTTGAAAAATTGGGATTAATTATGCTAAAACATCCTAGACCTTATAAATTACAATGGTTGAATGCGTGTGGAGAGGTGAAGGTAAATAGGAGAGTATTGGTGAGTTTCTCAATTGGGCTGTATCATGATGGGGTGATGTGTGATGTAGTTCCTATGCATGTCTGGCATACTTTGTTGGGAAGGCCATGACAATATGATAGGAATGTGATTCATGACGGGTACAAAAATAGGTACAGCTTCACTAAGGATGTGAGATCTATTACTCTTGCACCTTTGACACCATAACAAGTGTATGAAAATCAAATCAAGTTGAAAAGTGAGGAGGAAAAAAGATTGAGACAAATGGGGAGTGAGATTGACCTTTCACTACACAAGAGCAAGAGAGAAAATAGTGAGGTAGCTAAAAGTGAGAAAAAAAGAGTAAAGTCACAATAGAGAAAAGTAAAAGAGTCTGGTGAGAGGAGAGAAAAATCGAAAGTGAATTTCTTTACAAAAGGGAGTGAGTTGAAGAGGGCAGTAGTTGAGAACCGACTTATGGTATTGTTGGTTTATAAGGAGTCATTCCTCAATCTTGAGGAATCTAACGCACCCCTCCCCAATTTGGCTACTTCTTTGTTGCAGGAATTTGAATACATGTTCCCGGAGGACATGCCTAGTCGGCTACCAATCATTTGAGGTATTGAACATCAAATTGATTTTGTACCTGGAGCTGTCATTCCAAACATGTCGGCTTATCAGAGTAATCCCGAGGAAACTAAGAAACTTCAAAGGCAAGTGGAAGATTTGATGAGCAAAGGGTATGGGAGAGAGAGAGTATGAGTCCATGTGCCACACCGTATTACTTGTACAAAAAAAAATAGAATTTGGATGATGTGTGTCGACTGCAGGGCCATCAACAATATAACGGTAAAGTATCGTCATCTTGTTCCTATGTTAGATGATAAGCTAGATGAATTACATGGATCATGCATATTTAGTAAAATTGATTTTAAAAGTGGTTATCATCAAATTAGGATGAGGGAATGTGATGAATGGAAAACCGCTTTTAAAACTTAATATGAGTGGTTAGTTATGTCATTTGGACTTACTAATGCACCTAGCACATTTATGAGATTAATTAATCATGTTTTACTTGCATTTATAAGTAAATTCGTAGTAGTTTACTTTGGTAACATATTGGTATATAGTAAGGATTTAAATGGACATATATGACATTTGAAATGTGTGCTTGCACTCTTAAGGCAATACCAACTTTATGCTAATTTTAAAAATTGTACATTTTGCATGGAAAATGTCGTCTTTCTTAGATATGTCGTTAGTGCTAAGGGTATTGAAGTGGATGAGGAGAAAATCAAAGTCATCAAGGGTGACCAACACCTAAAAGCATAACTGAAGTAAGAAACTTCCATGGGTTAGCTAGTTTCTATAAGCGTTTTGTAAAAGATTTGAGCACACTTGCCACACCTCTCACAGAAATTATAAAGAAAAGTGTAGAATTTTGTTGGGGCGTTGAACAAGAACATCCTTTTAATACTATTAAAGAAAGGCTGTGTACCGTACCGATTTTATCATTACCTAACTTTAACAATACTTTTGAGATTGAGTGTGATGCCTCCGAAATAGGTATTGGAGCTATCTTAATGCAGGAACGAAGACCAATAGCTTACGTTAGTGAAAAGCTAAGTGGATTAGCTCTCAATTATCCTACATATGACAAGGAGTTGTATGCACTTGTTCGAGTTTTGGAGACATGGCAGCACTACTTGTGACCAAAAGAGTTCGTGATTCACACCGACCATGAGTCATTGAAACATTTAAGGGGTCAAGGTAAACTAAACAATAGATATGCAAGGTGGATGGAGTTCATCGAGACATTCCCATATGCTATTCGGTATAAACAAGGTAAAGAAAATGTGGTAGCAGATGCATTCTCAAGGAGGTACGTACTTCTAACGTCTTTAGGTGCTAAATTGTTAGGATTTGAATATGTTAAGGACGTGTATGCTAATGATCCAGATTTTTCTACTATATACGAATCATGTAATAAGGGTACTATGGGTAGATTCTTTAGACATGATGGATATCTATTTCGGGAAAATAAGTTATGTGTTCCTAAATGTTCAATAAGAGAATTATTAGTATGTGAGGCACATAGTGGTGGTCTAATGGGTCATTTTAGGGGTAAAGAAGACCTTAGAGATGCTAAATGAACATTTTCATTTGCCTAAAATGAAGGTTGACGTTGATCGGGTTTGTAATAGATGCAGCACTTGTAAAAAGGCGAAATCTAAGGTTTTACCACAGGGTTTATATACGCTATTACCTGTTTCTAATGAGTCTTGGGTTGATATATCTATGGATTTTGTGTTGAGTTTATCTAGGACTAAGAAATGAAGGAATTCTATATTTGTGGTGGTAGATAGATTTAATAAGATGACACATTTCATTTCATGTCATAAAATCGATGATGCCACCAATATAGCGGATATATTTTTTAAGGAAGTAGTGCGCTTAAATGGGATTCTTAGAAATATTGTATCGGATAAAGATGTTAAATTTCTTAGTCATTTATGGAGAATTTTGTGGAATAAGTTAGGAATCAAGCTATTGTTTTCTACTACTTGTCACCCACAAACAGATGAGCAAACCGAGGTAGTTAATATGACTATAATACACTTGTTGCACACTATAGTTAATAAGAATTTAAAGAGTTGGGAGGATTGCTTGTCATTTATAGAGTTTGCATTTAATAGGGCCACGCATTCTATTACTTCTTACTCACCCTTTGAAATTGTATATGGTTTTAATCAACTAACACCTTTGGATTTAATTCATTTACTTGTGGATGAAATGGGTAGTTTAAATGGAAAGAAGAAGTTCGAATTGGTAAAATTACTTCATGAAAAGGTAAAGTTGCAAATTGAAAAAAAAAAATAAGCACTATGCCTCGCATGTAAACAAGACGCAAGCGCGTTACATTGGAACCAGGAGATTGGGTTTGGGTGCACTTGAGGAAAGAACGTTTTCGTTAAAGATACAACCACGGGGAGATGGTCCATTCCAAGTCCTTGAAAAGATCAATGACAATGGCTACAAATTAGATTTTTCAGGTGAGTATAATGTTTCGGCTACCTTTAATATTTTTGATCTTTCTCTCTTTGATGCAAGTACATATTTGAGGATGAATCCATTCGAAGAGAAGGGTGATGTAATCCATGATACGAGAGCAATGATTAGGTCGCGAGCGAAGCGAGTTAAAGAGGCGATGAGATTGCTTGTTCAAATTACAGTGGATGAAACGTTGATCACGACAAGCAAAGGAACAAATTTCGTGTTGGGATCGGGAGAAGAAACCAAATTGATCAACTTGGTTCAAGCAGCGGACGAAGAATCATAGTTCATTCTAGACGTGTATTTTTTCAATTTTCGCGTAATCTTTTATTTAAATTAAAACTCTTTTATGGAATGGTTTTAGTATCTTTGAAACTTAAATTCCGTTTTTAACTAGATTTTATAGGTTCCCTATATATTGGACTCATTATATTCATTGTAAGCACACAATTATTGAGATTATTAACGCGAGACTAAATTGCTTTCTTCTAGTTCTTCATTGTTTTAATCTTGAACTTATCAAGAGTTAAATTCTTGTGGCTTTCTACAAATTCAAAGTAAGGTTCATAAGTTTTGTTATCAAGGGTTAAGATATTGTTAGCTATTGTCTTGATTCTTGGTTCAATAATTTATTGGATCGAGTTTTTCAAACATTGATTCTTGGCTTCTTGAGTTGTTCTAATTTGTCGTGAGTTCCGTAACTACAATGGCTAAGTGGGTTTGCATTATTGCCTTTCCCGTCGCTAGTATACGACCACTTGCATATAATGTTTTGTCAAAATATGCAAAAAAACTTACACATGGATGAAAGAGAAGTCGAGATTATTGACCATGTGTTCCCTTCAAATTTCGAGACCAAGTGGGCTAAATGTTTTCATTCCAAGACAATTAGGGGTGTGTTTGAGTCACATTATTTTAGAAAAATGTATTTTGGAATGGTAAATTGATGGAGAATGTACGATTGAAAAATAAGGAAAAGTTATTGATGTGATGAAAAATATTATTTTATTGATGAATGTGTGATTGAAAATGAGTAGAAAAATGAAAATGAGAATTTTAATGTGATTCAAGCAAGGGCTAGATATTGTCACTCAACAAAATATTATCACATCTTAAGAGTTTTTCGTTCTTTTTTTCTTAAAAAAACAAACAATTTTATCCTTCCAAGAAAATATTCTCCAACACAAAATACTTGTTTTGACTTTTCATTAATTACAAATTTATTCTTCTACAAGTGAAAGAGAAGCACATTGATGCCTCATAATAAATTATATTGAAAAATAAACATTAATTTTACATTTTCACAAATAGGAAAAGGAAACAGGTGGTCAACTGCAAAGTGCCCTTTTTACGTAGGACAGCAACAAGCACCCGTGAAAAACTCCTACCCACTAAAATTATGACACGTGTAATTCAAACCTGAGGCAAGTAGCTCGAGTTAAGATAGCGTTTAAAAATAATAAAGAAAAAGAAAAGGGCGAGAAAAAGCGGTAGTGACATCAGTGAGCCACCTGTCGAGGGGGCTCTTTTAACGTTGGCCACAAGATTCCATGTTTTTCTCCATCTTTCTATTAAAACCAAGAATTAATTCCATTTTACCCATTTGACGTGGCACCCATGTGCACCCTTCTTCTTCTTTTTCCCCTCCCAATTCCCATCAACCAAATTAAAAATTTTCTTTCAATTTAGTCCCACTGTGTGTGGAGTATTTAATTTCTCTTTTGCCTTACATTTACTATATTTTTTGGTAGCTGAATAAAATCTATCTCCTCGTCCTTCACTTGCTGTACCCTCGCTTTTTTGTTGGATTTGTTTTTCTTTTTTGATTTGGGAAATCAAGTCACTTTCTTTCTTTCTGGCTTTATCTAGCATATTCCAATCACTGGTTTCAGATAAAGATCGAGGCTTTGAGATGTTTTTGTTCATTTTTCACTCCCTTTCCTGTGCCTGAACAATCCCTTTTCTTGGATCCCATTTCGACAGCTGCTCTGTATAATTTCTTATGCAAATTTTATTTGCTAATCTGATTCAGCTGTTTATTCATTTTTCTCTGAATCAACAACTTTTGTGAGCTTAGTTCATGGGGAAATATGGTGCTTGTGATTGGAAAGTCTGATATTTCTGGGACTTGGAGGTGTTTCCTGGTGATTAGATTTCAAGAAAAAGATTTTTAGAAGGATTTTCATTCAGCGAAGCTACTTTAAGAATTGCAGAAAGAAGATTTCAAGAATTGATGGTTTCTACTGCTATGGATACACAGGTGAATGCTATACCTACCTATATCTGTACACTGAATTGTAATTTAAGTTGAAGTCTCTTGATTTGGTATTTTATTAAGAATTCTGGGAAATAAAATTTAGACTTATGTAAATTTTGTTGATTAAGAGAAATTACTTTTTAATAATTAGTACCTTTCTCTAGACA
Source organism: Fraxinus americana (assembly GCA_035079005.1). Taxonomy (NCBI): domain Eukaryota; kingdom Viridiplantae; phylum Streptophyta; class Magnoliopsida; order Lamiales; family Oleaceae; genus Fraxinus; species Fraxinus americana. The sequence continues at coordinate 12,029,042 of CM068706.1, read as the reverse complement.
CAAATATTCGAACACCTATATAACTGCCAAGTTTGATGCCAATTTTATTGTAAAATTCATAGTTGTGAATATTGTGTTATTTGTAAGAAGAAGAAAAAAAATAGTATTTTCCATGTGTCAGCTGCTGAACTTGCTTGAGCTACTTATGATATGAATAAATTAGTAGTTTTTAATGAGATCTGTTCTCCGAGGATTGTGGTGTTGGTTTATATGTTTCAACTTGTACAAAAATGTGGTAGGTGGTGGCTTTTTGTGTAATCTGGGATTGCACATAGGTGTTTATCAGCATAGAATTGGAATTTTCTTTGTATAATTTACCCCAAAGAAGAAATGATACATGTCTCCTCGGCTTGTCTTTATGTCCAAAGAAAATCTAATAACAATTACAATCCAAACGTTTGAGATTTATATTATCATTATAGGACTCAGAAAGCTTGTCGAGTTAATGTTGGTAAAGGAACGTCAAGTATTTGACCGATCCATGCAATTGAAGATATGTTGTGCTTTAAACCTATTCTGATTAAATGGCTACTGGTAATGACAAATGCCGGTCACAAGTTTGTATGTTACATGGAAAAGAAATTTGGAAAACTGATGGTACTCCTGCTAGAGAATTTGAGTCCTTGACATACATTAAAATTAATGACGATACATGTTTGAGAAATACTCTTTCTTGAGTTTTCTTCTTGATATTATATGTTTAACACCCACTTTTTTTTTTTGCTTCTGTAGGGTCAAAGTGAAGGCACTGGATCAGATATTATTATGCCTACAAGCAAACGAATTTCTATAAAAATTGGTGTACCTTCTAATAAGGGTATCTTGTTGAAAGAGCAGTTAACTCCTGAGGGTGACTTTCATTCAAAGGTTTCTACGCCCCTATTTGTTGATTTCATGGAGAACCTTTTTAGACCGCCAACTTATCTTGCATTGTCTTCTTTGAATAGGTCAGGAAACCGTACACAATCACGAAACAAAGAGAGAGATGGACAGAAGAAGAGCATAAAAAATTTCTAGAGGCATTAAAACTTTATGGTCGGGCATGGAGAAAAATAGAAGGTGGCTATTCCTTGTACATGAATGTTTTCTAGAGTACACTTAATATGGTCTTTGAAGTATTTAAAGGAGATTCTGATTTTTTTCAGGGCACGTCGGAACAAAAACTGCAGTGCAAATTCGAAGCCATGCCCAAAAGTTTTTCTCAAAGGTCTTTTCTGTTCTTATACCTGTTTCGTTCTCTCCCATTATATCTGCGTGCGCTTTTTAAGTCATATCTCTTGTGACTCCAAGATGGTGCAGACTTGTGTGGGGTTAAAACCTTTGTAAATCATTAAATGTTAAAGGTTAGATGTCTCTGTTCTGCTTAGGTTGTTCGCGAGTCTAATATTGGTGATGGCAGCTCTGTGAAACCAATTGAAATCCCCCCTCCCAGGCCCAAAAGGAAGCCAATGCACCCCTATCCTCGCAAGCAGGTTTCTCCAGTCAAAACTGCAATCTCTGCACCCGAGAAACCGTTAAGTTCTGTATCTCCCAATCTGTCTGCCTCGGAGCAGGAAAACCAATCTCCGACATCCGTATTGTCTGCAATTGGTTCAGATGATACAACTGATTCTGATATGATTAATGGAAGCCCATCACCTGTTTCATCTACTGCTGTCAATAGTGGTGCTGTTTTTTGTTCTGAAATAGCTAACTTGTCGTCAGAAGAGTTCAAATATTCTCCTGGCCAAGAAGATGTTCGTTCAAGTCCAAAAGAACAAGCTCCTCCGGTACGTACTTAATTGATTTTATAATAATTTTGATGCATCAGAAGTGATTTGTTATAATCAACAAGTATTATATTTGGTTGTCCAGAAATTGGAGCTGCAATATGAAGATAATGCTTTTGTTAAGGAAGAATCAGCTGAATCAGCCACACAGTGTTTGAAGCTGTTTGGCAAGACATTGCTCGTCACTGATCCTCAGGGACCATCTTATCCTACTCAAACTTGCAAAATGCAGGCACTAGACACAAACAATGGTACATCTTTACAGACACTACCATGGAATCTTGTGCTTCCAAGTACTTCGTCGACTCATTCTGAATGTACCTGGAGTAGCTTTTCTCGGAGATTACCTGAGCCATTCCATTACGCTGAGTCAACAGAAAATGAATCTAGCAATGTAGAGGCTTGTCCGGTCAATGTTCAATGGTCATCCCTTTGTGGCTATGCACAGCTCTCACCTTTGCATGTCCATAATCCAATCCCAATCAAGGCTCATCCGTCATGTGATAAGAAAGTGAAGGAGAAATATGATGGGAAGGATAGATTTTCAATAGGTTCAAACATGGGTATAGGTTGTATTCTTTCCATTGTAAGGGAAGGAAAGGAAGAAGGATCGGTTTCCTCCAGGTTAAGCGAGAAAGCTAGAGCAAAAGCAATGAGCTGCAAGAAGGGCTTTGTGCCGTATAAGAGATGTTTAGCTGAGAGGGATCTTACCCTGTCGATGATGATAACCGGTGAGGAGAGGGAGGAGCAGAGGATCCGCCTTTGCTTGTAGTTGATAGAAATTTATTTGCAGCAGGCTGGGCGAGGAGCCTGGAAAGATTTAAGTGGCTGAACAACAAGCTGGGTGACCAAGGCAAAGCCTATCCTAGATTGAAGAATTTTTGTCCTTTTTAGTTCTTCTGCCCACATAGGTTGTAAATTTTTATGTTCATTTTACAGTTCATTGTTAGCTTCAGCTCTGTAATTTCCCTTTTCATAACTGCGAAGCATTTGATCTAATGTTCAGTAATTCGTGTATCTCCTCAAGGTTTGAGTTTTGGTAAAAATCGAGAAATATATTTACAATGATCGTGCATGTAAGTTATAACGAAGAATGTTGTCAACACAAACATGACCGAACTTGAAATAACCTCTTGAGATAAAATCAGATGGAACTACTGTAGACAATAACATTGGTTATCGTGAAAAAAGCCACACGATGGATTCTTGAAATAGTTCAAAATACTGTTGGAAATGGTGCCAAGTGGGTCAACTTTGACCACAAATTTTGGTGGGACCCAATGTTCGAATTGTCGAAATAAATGTTCAATTAAATTCTACGTTCCGAGTAGATGAATGTAGAATATTTAATTGTGAAAAATCATTTCAATATGAATGAAAAATTATGGTTAAAAGTTGAACAATAAATAAGAGGAATAAATGGGAAAGAAATGGAAAACTGTTCCAATCCCACATAGATTGCAAACACAACCTTGAACCACTTAATAAACTTCAAGTTTGGAAATGGGTTTGAGCCTCAAGGGATATCAATAGTCTTTGAAAGGGGGAGTCTTAGACAATGTCTAAACTAACCAAAGGCCACACGCGCGCGCGGCGGGCTCAACCGTTAACTCTTTCCTCTATTTAAAGGATTCTTAAGCTTTCATTCGACACACACCAACAAACACAGAAAATACACACACCAACAAACACAGAAAATACACAAGTTCATTCTGCATACATACAGTCTTCCGTTTTCTTTTTCTGCATTAGTCTACAGAGAGTACTTCCGGTTCTGGTTCGCTGTCTTGCAGTCGGAGTGCTGATTCTGCAAGTGTTCTATCGTTGTATCTTAGGAGACGTTTTACTACATACCGTAAGCACCATGTGATGGGGTAAAAACGTCTTAAGGACAGAGAGCCTAGTTCTCGCCTCGATCATCCTCATTCCGAGTTCTGCAGTTGTTTTAAATTTTATGTTTTGCTCGTTTAATGCTTTCTGTTCATACTCGTTTACATTATTATATTCTGTTCTTCTCTTTAGCAAGTCAATTTTGGAAATTTTCATTATCTGCAACAGTTTCGAAAATTAAAACCAACAATCTTAAGACGTTTTTATTAATGTATATTATTATTATTAAATACTTTTCCAAGATTGTACTTGCTTATTTCTAACATTTGCAGAGACCATTGTACGATATTAATGTTCTGCAGAATTTTAATTACAAAATACTGACTTGTTGATCTTCTGTTTGAAAACAGAAATGGCTAACACTATTGGGACCAATGCAATTCTCCCTACTGTGGCTGTGACCTCTACTGGGACGTCGACTATGGTTGGTCCTTCTGCTTCGACTCATGTTCCTCATAGAGAAAAGACTGAAAAATTTAATGGAGTCGATTTTAAGAGATGGCAGCAGAAGATGCTGTTCTATCTCACCACTCTGAACCTGGCAAAGTTTCTCACAAATGATCCTCCTTCCCTTCAACAAGGAGAAAATAATCGAGCTTTGGTTACTGCCTTGGACGCACGGAAACATTTTGATTTCTTATGCAAGAATTATGTACTGAATGGACTGAATGATTCACTATATGATGTATATAGCGTAATGAAAACTGCAAAAGAATTATAGGAATCTTTAGAGAAAAAATATAAAACTGAAGATGCCGGATCTAAAAAATTGCTTGTCGGAAAATTTTTGGATTATAAAATGGTTGACTCTAAATCTGTTATTTCCCAGGTTCAAGATTTGCAGGTACTCCTCCATGATTTACATGCTGAAAAAATGACTGTGAGTCATCCCAAGTAGCAGCAATAATTGAAAAACTCCCGCCCCCATGGAGAGATTTCAAAAATTACCCATGCAAGGAAATGAACATGGAGGAGCTGATTGTGCGTTTGAGGATCGAAGAAGATACTAAGAAATCTGAAAAGAGGAACGGGGGCACAAGCATGGAAGCTAAGGCAAATATGGTTGAATCAAGTTTAAAGAAGAACATGAAAAGGAAGCACTCAAGCTTTGCTCCGAAAAAATATGAAAACAACCAGAAGAACAAGAAGTTCAAAGGAGACTGCCTTAACTATGGCAAAGCTGGACATCGTGCAATTGATTGTCGCAAGCCTAAAAAGCAAAATGACCGTGCACATATGGTTGAAACTGAAAATTTGACTGAAGGTGTTCAAGAAATGCACCTATCTACTGTAATATCTGAATGTAATAGTGTTGGAAATCCCAGGGAATGGTGGGTGGACACTAGTGCCACTCGCCACATTTGTGCTGAGAAGAATGTGTTTTCTGATTACAAACCTATCGACGAAGAACAACTGCTTATGGGAAATTCCTCAAGCTCAAAGGTTGAAGGACAAGGAAATGTGACCTTGAAAATGACATCTAGCAAGGAACTCGTCCTCAACAATGTGCTGCATGTGCCGGACATTCGAAAAAATCTTGTTTCTGGTTCCCTTCTTAGCAAGAATGGGTTTAAGTTAGTATTTGTATCTGACAAATTTGTACTAACTAAAAATGGAATGTACGTTGGGAAAGGTTACATGACTGATGGAATGTTCAAGATGAACGTCCTTACTATTGTACCTAAGTTGAACAAGATTAATGAAGCTTCTACTTCTGTGTATTGTTGATTCTTCTTGTTTATCGCATAAAAGATTAGGACATGCAAACTTTAAATCTGTGCGCAAATTAATGAATTTAAATTTGCTACCTTCTTTAAGTTTCGATCCTAATCACAAATGTGAAACTTGTGTTGAGGCTAAGTTAGCCAAAAGACCATTTCCTTCGGTTGATAGAAATACGCTACCTTTAGAATTAATTCACAGCAATATATGTGACTTGAAATTTGTACAAACTAAAGGTGGGAAAAAGTATTTCATTATTTCCATTGACGATTGCACTCGGTACTGTTATGTTTACTTGTTAAAAACCAAAGATGAGGTTTTGGAAATGTTTAAACATTATAAGAATTAAGTGGAAAATCAACTTAGCAAAACAAGAAAAATTGTTCGAAGTGATAGAGGTGGTGAATATGGAGCGTCGTTTGAAGAATTTTGTTCTCAACAAGGCATCATTCATCAAACAACGGCTCCTTACTCACCTCAATCGATTGGTATTGCGGAACGAAAGAACCTCACGCTTAAAGAAATGATGAATGCTATGTTGATCAGTTCTGGTCTACCACATAATTTGTAGGGGAAGGCTATCCTCTCGCCAAATCACATTCTTAACAAAATACCACGCAAAGTAAAGGATGAAACACCATACGAGTTATGGAAAGGTCATAAACCTTCATATAAATACTTGAAAGTGTGGGGGTGTTTGGCAAAGGTAGAAGTGTCAATTCCTAAACAAATAAAATTAGGACCAAAAACTGTAGAATGCATATTTATTGGATATGCTCATAATAGTAGTGCATATCGTTTCCTTGTGCATAAATCTGAGATTCCGGATATACATGAAGACACAATAATTGAATCAAAGAATGCAAATTTTTTCGAAGATGTCTTTCCTCGTAAAGACAAAAGTGATGTAAGTTCAACAAAACGAACTTACGATACTGCAAATGATGATGAAAATGAAGAAAAACTCAGACGCAGTAAAAGGATTAGAAAGTCTACATCCTTCGGTTCAGAATTTCTAACGTACATGATCGAAGATGAACCAAAGACATTCAGTGAAGCAATGTCAACACTAGAGGCTCCTTGTTGGAAAGAAGCTATCAATAGTGAAATTGAATCGATAATGCAAAATCATACTTGGGAGTTGGTTGATCTCCCACCTGGAAATAAACCTCTAGGTTGTAAGTGGATTTTCAAGAAAAAGTTAAAATCAGATGGATCTATTGATAAATACAAGGCTCGTTTGGTAGCAAAAGGATATAGACAAAAGGAAGGTCTTGATTTCTTTTGATACTTATTCACCAGTAACTAGGATTACTTCGATAAGAATCCTTATTGCAATTGCTGCAATAGATAACCTCGAAATTCATCAAATGAATATTAAAACAGCTTTTCTAAATGGTGAGTTGGAAGAAGAAATATACATGAAGCAACCTGAAAGATTTGTCGCTCATGGACAAGAGAAAAAGGTTTGTAAACTCGTTAAATCTTTATATGGATTAAAACAGACGCCAAAGCAGTGGCACCAAAAGTTTGACAAAACAATGTTGTCAAATGGGTTTAAGATTAACGAGTGTGACAAATGTGTGTATAATAAAAGTACACCGACAGCATATGTCTTAGTATGTTTATATGTGGATGATATACTAATTTTAGGTAGCAATCATGATATCATTGTGTCTACTAAGAAAATGCTAACAAAATATTTTGACATGAAGGACATGGGTGTAGCAGATGTAATTGTTGGAATTAAAGTTTCTAAAACACCAGATGGCCTCGTTCTTTCACAATCTCATTATGTTGAGTTTGTGCTAAAGAGATTTGGAGTCTTTCATGAAAGTCCAGTCAAAACTCCAGTAGACACGAGTCTACACTTAGCAAAAATTAGAGGTGAACCGATACATCAATTAAGATATTCTCAGGTCATTGGGAGTTTGATGTATTTAATGAACTGCACACGTCCTGATATTGCGTTCGCATTTAATAAATTGAGTAGGTTCACATGTAATCCAAGCAATGATCACTGGAAGGCATTGAATAGGGTACTTCGATATTTAAAACATATCTTAAAATTTAGATTACATTATATGAGATATCCAGCAGTATTAGAAGGATACTGTGATGCAAATTGGATATCTGATATGAAAGATTCTAAATCCACAAGTGGTTATATATTTACACTTGGTGGTGCGGCTGTGTCATGGAAATCCTCAAAGCAAACTTGTATAGCCCGATCAATAATGGAATCGGAGTTTATAGCTTTAGATAAAGGTGGAAAAGAAGTAGAATGGCTTCGTAACTTCTTAGAGGATATTCCGTGTTGGCCTAAGCCAGTGCCTGCAATTAGTATTCACTGTGACAATCAGTCAGCTATTGCAAGGGCACAAAATTGCATGTATAATGGTAAGTTTAGACATATACATCGTAGACACAATACCATAAAGCAGTTGATCTCAAATGGTATTATCTCCATTGATTATGTGAGATCAAAGGAGAATCTTGCTGATCCGCTTACAAAAGGCCTACCAAGAGATCAAGTATATTATCTATTAAGGGGAATGGGATCAAAGCCGAACATGCATGAATCTTAATGATGGTAACTCAACCTTGTTGATTGGAGATCCCAAAATCCTGGTTCAATGGGACAACTAAATTATTAAGACTCAATTAAGCACTTAACCATTCCTTTATAAAAAAAAATGATGTTTGCAGAATGTAAAAGGTTAAGTTGTAACTTTTAATGATTCCTATAACTTGGATAAACCGAGCGGAGTGCAGCAGAATACTCTTAATAGGAGGTCACCTATATAAGTGTGAAGTGGGGCCGCTTCTATGAGAATTTGGGACTTAAAATTCTCTAAAACACTTATGAATCCCAAGAATTGTTCAGGGCCAAAATGAACACAACTATGAGAACCTAAGAATTGGATAGAAAGGTTATTGTGTGGATACTGTTGCCTTGGTTTACACCAACGGCCAAACAGTTCATGACATCAGTTCACTGATTAGCCAAGTAAACTCGATAGTATTCCACTAAGGCAGGGTCAAAGCCAAAAGCTACCTCTCCTGATGTAATAAGTCTTTCGGTTGTACTCTTTGTTCATGTCTGCATTGCATAGTCATGTTAATTTCCATCCATATGGGGGATTGTTGGAAATGGTGCCAAGTGGGTCAACTTTGACCACAAATTTTGTTGGGACCCAATGTTCGAATTGTCGAAATAAATGTTCAATTAAATTCTACATTCCGAGTAGATGAATGTAGAATATTTAATTATGAAAAACCATTTCAATATGAATGAGAAATTATGGTTGAAAGTTGGACAATAAATAAGAGGAATAAATGAGAAAGAATTGGAAAACTGTTCCAATCCCACATAGGTTGCAAACACAACCTTGAACCACTTAATAAATTTCAAGTTTGGAAATGGGTTTGAGCCCCAAGGGGTACCAATAGTTTTTGAAAGGGGAGAGTCTTAGACAATGTCTAGACTAACCAAAGGCCACACGCGCGCGCCGTCACCACCGCAGTCCGTCCGATCGGCCGGCTAGGCTCGGCACGAGCACAAGCTCGAACTCGAGCTCGGGTCGGGTCGGGTCATAGGCCTAGGCTTGGGCCCGTGTCAATATTAATTTTTTGGATAAAATTTATTTAAATTTTTTATCTGAATTCAATTAATTCCCTCCCTTTTCACGGTTTATTAAACGAACCATCAGTTTATGAAAACGGTGCGTTAAGTGGACGTCTTAACTGCTCAACCGTGAGTTAAGTGGGCATGAGTGATGAAACTGCTTGAAGTGGGGAGTTGTACAAGGCTCAACCGTCAATTCTTTCCTCTATTTAAAGGATCCCCAGGCTTTCATTTCGACATACCAACAAACACAGAAAATAAACGAGTTCATTCTACATACATACAGTCTTCCGTTTTATTTTCTGCATTGGTCTACAGAGAGTACTTCCGGTTCTGGTTCGCTGTCTTGCAGTCGAAGTGCTCATTCTGCAAGTGTTCGATTGTTGTATCTTGGGAGACGCTTTACCATATACCGTAAGCACCGTGTGACGGGGTAAAAACATCTTAAGGACAGAGAGTTTAGTTCTCGCCTCGATCATCCTCATTTCGAATTCTGCAGTTGTTTTAATTTTTATGTTTTGCTAGTTTAATGCTTTCTGTTTATACTCGTTTACATTATTATATTCTCTTCTTCTCTTTAACAAGTCAATTCTGGAAATTTTCATTTTCTGCAACAATTTCGAAAATTAAAACCAACAAATACATTGGTAGCCATGTTTGTGATTCGGAAGTCCGGCTATGAAGTGGACAAGGTCTCTTAGTTGGATGCTGTTTAAGAAAATCTCCAAAACTGTCAACGTTTTTTAACATGAGCAAACTTTAACATCACAACCAGAAGGTTGTGCAGACACAATGAACGTGGTGGAGGTCGAGGAAACTTTAATTCTCGTGGAAGGGTTTCACGCATGCTAAGCAATACAACCAAAATGAAGGTCCAACTCCAACCCTTATTTGGTTTAACTTTAAAAAATTAATAAAAATCTAAGTCAAAGTCAACGATTAATTTTAATCATAAACTTTATAGGATCCACAATTTTTTAAATATTTTCAGCCGTCCTGTTTTGTTTTCATCCATATATTAGAAATAATAATCAAGTATTATTTCGGACAGAGAGATGATGACCGAATATTTTGTCATAAGTTCAAACAATTCTTATTAAGAATGTATCTATTTTATTTCATTTCTAAGAAATAAATATAATGGTTAATTTTGATAAATATATTAATTATAATAATTGGTGAAAAAGGTAAATATGAAAATAGTACATTTTGTAATAAACTGAGCCCCTGTTTGGTACACATTAAAATTTTCATTCTCATTCTTCTACTCATTTTCAATCACACATCTTCCAATAAAATAATAATTTCCATCACATCAATAACTTTTCCTTTTTTTTCAACCACACATTCTCCATCAATCTACTATTTCAACATACATTCTTCCAAAATAATGTGGATCAAACACACTCTGAGAGGGGAAAAAAAGAATAAAGAGATAAGCCGATAAACTTGTATGTTTTATTGAGAACCAAAGTCTCATATTTACAAGGAATTATTAGGGATACAATAGTAATAATTTCTAAGCCTATAGGAATATAATTGTCATTCACTAATAAACTTATAATTTACAACACTCTTCATTGAATGACACATTACAAAATATTTTTCTAGTTAAAACATTGTTTGATAAACATCAAATGGGACAAAAAATCAAACGAAATAAAAAGAATACAATTATTTTGGAGTATTAAATATAAATGTTGTCTCATTAAAACCTTATTATGAAAAATATTGAGGAAAAAATTCTAATGAAAGAAAAAGAGTACATTTATTTTTTGAATACACTACAAAAATTATCTCATTTAAAACATTGCCAAGAAAATCCAATGGTACAAAATCATTGGTTGAAAAAAAAGCACAACATGTATTCTCTCCACATGATAATATCATTAGAGTTATATGCTTCACGCATAAATTCCTTCAAGGTAACATTAATAGTCATGTTAGATAAGTTGGTAATAACTCAATTTATTACATGCATATCAAATTTCATACACTATCGACTAATAAATTAGATACTTGTGATTACATCCACTACATGATAATTTATCTATTTACACAACTCTTTGTGAAATCATTATATAAAGAGTCGTACATTTCATATTACGGCTTTACTTTTCTATATTCATTTTGCATAGATATACACCTTTAGGTGTTCAGATTGTAGATGCAGAAATTTCAAGTTTCTATAGTAAGTTCAATTTTATTAGGATCGCGTCTAGAAACTTCAAATTTTTGTAGTAAATTCAATTGTAGTGTGATTGCAACATTTTATTTCACCAATCATTATTTCGATTGATATATTTTGATAAATTTATTTCAATATTCTCGCTATTCGTAATATGAAGCGGTATATTATGTACAAACGTGTTGTCAACAATTTTTTCCTTTTCCTTTTTTTTCCTTTTCAGTTCTTTTTCTTTTTCCATATTGACATAATTTATTGAAATATCTCAGTTTTCAACATATCAGTTCTAAACTTCTTTTGGGATTTTATAACTTGTTATATCTAAATACTTATCAAGAGTTTATGCCTTATTAATGGAATCATATTTACTAATTGCTTCATTTCGTTTGAAATTTTTTTTATTAGAATCGAACGTATTCATGCTTTAGACATGTCATAGATATATCAAACATAATATTAACTAATTGTCCTCCAAGACGTTAATTTGAGTAAAGTTGATGTATGAGATATTCTTGATCTTTTTTATTAGTAAAAACATCTAAATAAATTATCTTTTGAACTTATGGCTCGAATGACCTTTGTGAGGATTTATATAACGATAGATTTATACATTATTTTCACCTTCTTAATTCTTTCCTTTAATGCTGAGAGAATTGTTCAATTATAATTGACCATCTGCAAATTTGTGTTATTAAATATCACTCGTTAAGACTTGAGATATTGTTTAAAGGTTCAAAATACTCATTTTTAGCGTTCTTTACTGTCCCTCTCAGTATATTTTGGGGGATTAATTTTGCATGAACTGTACTATTAAAATAATTAGATGAAAAAATCAGGATTTAATCATAAGTCAATTATAATAGGGAGAACAATGGTGTTGACATTATGCGTAATAGTTTTTTTTAAATGGAATTGGAAAGTACTTTGTTCTCAATTAAATTAATTGGAACAATAGTGTTAAAATTATTTATCGACATACTTATTAAAAGATTGAGATTTAGACTCACTAGCATTAACAAGACTACTGCTTTGATTATATAATCTAAAAATTATGCTCGTAATTTGAACAATAATTTCAAGTAGGGGTGTAAGCGGTTCGATTTTACCGGTTTTGGACAAATTTTCAAACCAAACCGTTTCAACCGGTTTGAGAAAAACTCAAACCTAAACCAAACCGTTTTGACTGGTTTGAAAAAAACTCAAACCTAAACCTAACGGTTTGGTCCGATTTTAAACCGCCGGTTTTGCGTATTTTTTTTGCCTGTCTAGTGTCTACTTTTATGCCATTAAATCAATATATATTTATATTTTACTGGCAATAAATCTAAAATAAACTAAATATATCTACTATAAATTTAAATATCAACAAAATCAAAGTAAAATCACAATAAACTAAAATCACAGTCATATAATTCCAGAGATAACTTACGGTTTCCATATTCAAGAATCAAGAACACGTAGCCATGTAACTAAAATCACAGAACATCGAAAATAGAAATAATCCACAGGTCACATAAAATCACGAATTTGGAGATTTTCAAGAATCGAGATGACAAACTATGTTTAGTAATAACTTAGACGGTTTCCATGTTCAATAATCAAGAACACGCAACTATGTAACTAAAATCACAAAAAAAAAAAAAAATAATCACAGAACTAACCCACAGGTCACAAAAAATCACGCAGTCTTGCAACAAAATTGAAGGCTATCAGTTGTGACTAACCGTAGACTACCGGCAACCGTGGCTAGCAACTGAAAATTCTGATCGTAGACTACTGACGACTTGAGCAAAATTCAGGAGCGAGAGAGAGAGAGAAATGGAAGGTTAGAGATTAGGGTTCTGTTTGTAAGAGTTTGGGTTCCTTTTTTTTTTTTTTTTTAATTAGGATAGCAGGTCAGGTTGGGATTTAACCGGGTCGTAAATCGTAATAACTAATAGGAAATTAGAAATTGACAAAAATACCAACAAAATGACAAAATTATTGAATTTACAAAGTTGGAATTTTGGATAAATTTTCAAAAAAATTCAATTTTTTATTTTATATATTTTTTCGCCGGTCCGGTTTAGTTTTAAACCGTAATTAAAATTTCCAAACATAAACCAAACCTTTTTTACCAGTTTGGTTTGGTTCAAAACCATTTCGTTGACGGGTCCACGTGGCACTAAACCGTCGGTTTCGAAATTGCGATTTCGGTTTGATTTTCCGGTTTGGTGGTTTTTGCTTACAGCCCTAATTTCAAGTTGCGAACATTATGTAATCATCATGTATTTATATCAAATCTATTAGATACAAATAATATCTACACAATCAACGTGAAAGATGATGATACCCCATCTATTAGATCCTCTAGCTAGTGAATATTTGGTGATCATGGAAAGACTCAAAATTGTAGTTAATTGACAATTGACTATATCTATGGTGGAATTAGATTGTAACAATGCAATAGTAGTGATTCATAATCTCAACTTCCATGCTCAGGAGGGAACACGTATTTGGGAGTTGAAAGCATTGTTCCAAGACTTGGCATTTGCTCCTATTAGAAAAGATGCCAACCAAGCAGCCTACATGCTTGCACGACTAGCCTTATCGAGCGTCATTCTAACGTTTAGGCGGATGGTCCCTTCTCTTATTGTAAACATAGTTGAATGTGATTTGAATGGATGAAATAGTTCCTTATCCCAGAAAAAAAAAAACAAAAAAATTGAAACAGGACGGAGCTAAATCCAACAAATAGCCCACTTACAATATTGGGTCCTTCTCAGCCCATTCATGGTTCCACCCCAATACATGAATAACACGTGCCACCAAAGTAAACACGAAAATAAAATGCACCCAAATCACCAGGCTTTTGCCTCCCTTCCTCTCCCTCCTGCTCTGCCGCCGCCGCACTTAGAATCTCCACCATAATGGTGTCTGCCGGCAAGAAGATGGTAAAACTACCCATTTCCCTCTCTTACATATCGTACACATATACTGAATCGCATAAATTTTGTTCTCTATTTTATTAGCAATTTTTTTTATGATAATAACATTTTTTTTTGTAAAAAATTGGAAAAAACTGCAGAAAAAGAGCCATGAGAGTATAAACAACAGGCTAGCTCCATGAGAGTATAAACAACATGAAAGATGACAAGACCTCATTTATCACCCTGTTTAATTTTTAGAAATATAGGGAATTCAGTCACTATTTTAGCAAGCGATATTTATGGCGTGTTCGGTAGAGATTAAAATCGGATTAAATTTGAAAAATTAGGCGTTATTGTTAACTTTTATTAGACGAGTGGAACCCAATAAAGGCTATATTTTCAATTTTAATTGGATTTTAAGTCTAGCCAAACATGCTCTTAATGATCAATTGTCGATAAAGAAAACGAGTAATATATAGGAATTCATTTGATCGAAGAATTTCTGGTACTTCATTGAATGTCCATATAAATTTTTAATTTCGCATTATTGGTCTGTGATGGTCCAACTGGGCATGTCGAACAAATTGAACTTCTGGTTCAATATAATATATAATTCAATTATTTAATTTTGAAAAATATGATTAAACATTATATAATTATGTATCACTCAAGTGGTCAAACTAATCAATATTCTCGTTACATTAGTTATATGTTTTCCTTCGAGAAGAAACATGAATTTAAAATAATACATTTTTCGAAACACGTGCTACTTCGAGAGGGAATTGTATTTTATTATTAATTTTTCAAGAGCAATATGTCAATATTCTTTTGAAATATTGAAAATTATAATTCATGTTTTCTAGGAGCAGTCTCATATCATTATAATAAATTATATAAAAATTTATTCTTTAATAGTAAAAACATAATTTATGTTAGATCGTATTTAATTTGCTCTTTTAGAGCAAGTAAAATCTAATTATAATGTATGTAAATAATAATGTGTTATTTCGGGAATAATAACAAATTATTATTTAAAAATATTAAATCTCCAGAAGTATATTTCTTGTAGAATGTTATATTTGTATGATTGTACCCTTCAGGAGCATGTCAAAGTTATTCTGGAATATTGAAAATTCATGCTCTTCAAAAGTAATAGTGCAAAATTATTTTAAATATTGTATGTGTGAATTAATGCTTTTTCAGGAGCAACAAATAATGCTAATATAATATTCTTTTTAAACAATATTACAATATTCTTCTAGAATATTGATTAAGATTATTTCATTTCAAGAATAATATACAATAGTTTTCTAGAATATTACTATATATAATTTGGTTTCATCATTAATTAACCAAATAGATTCATAAACAGTGTTATCATTGAATTTACAAAAAATTCACGCAACAGGATATACAAATAGGATATATATAGATATAGGCCCTGTTTGACACCTATTTTTATCTAATTCTCATTCTCATTTTTCTCTCTCTCTTCATTTCAACCACATATTCTTCCAATAAAATAATATTACACACAAATCTAAAACTTTTCATAACTTTTCCACCACATAATCTCCCATCAATCACTATTCCAAAAATTTCATTCTTCAAAAAATGGTTTTCAAACACCCTCATAGATATGATATACATACAAAATGATTATGATTCATAGTACAATAAAATAATCATGATTGATTAGTACTGCATTAGAAAAATAATCATTATACATACAGTAAAATAAACACTAGAACGGCTATGCATATATCTTCTATCTATGTGTTTGCTATATTTCATAAACAAATACAAAAACATTAATTGAATGCGTGAATTGATAAAAAAAAATTCATATGTCACCAAATTAATTTTGATACATGTGACAGATGATTATCCTTATAAAAAACATTACTTTCTAATTAATTCACTTAGATTTTTAGAGACTCGTGCTGATAACGCATTATAAACTGAGAAAAAAAAGAAAAAGCCAATACACTTGTACGTTTTAATAAGAATCAAAGTCCCATATTTATAAGGAAAGATTATGGATATAATGTTAAGAGAAATACTACATGTACAATACTTGGGTACAACAATGGATGACAACCTCTTACAAGGCGGTGGGGCCTGCGATTAATATTCGCAGGCCCCACCGCCTTGTAAGAGGTTGTCATCCATTGTTGTAACCCAGGTGTTGTACAAGCAGAATTATTCTAATGTTAATAATTTCTAGGACTGTATGAGTACAATTATTATTTACTAATAAATTTACTGTTTACAATATAATTTTATATTTAACATAGGAAGAAGGATAAATCTACTCATCCAGAACTATTCATTCCAGAGAGAAAAACAGATAAGCAAAATTCCTAAAATACCCCTTATATATAAATTACATCCATAACATCTACAAGTATATAAAAACTTCAAATTAGACCCTAAAAAATTTATGAGTACAAAATTAATTCCGCTGACTCTGCGCACCCTGGTCCAACTGGTATCAGAGCCTTGTTAGATCATGAAAATTGAAATAATTAAGAATAATTGGTATTATATATTAAGAGAAAAATATGGCATATGTTATATGTTTTTAGATCCTGTTTCTAGGAGACTAAAAATATTAACATTAATAATAATTAAGAAATTACGAATAGAAATAAGAAAACAAATAATAGATAAATTAATACTAGGATGTATAAGAGACGAATATTTATATCAAAAGATAATGATAGAATTTGAAAAAGAAGAAATAGAATTTTATTGTAAAGAAATGTATGAACCCGAAATATATTTTGAATTTAAATATTACGAACCAAAAGTCATGATGAATATAGTTGATGAAGAAAACATAATTGAAGAATTTTTGAAAAATGTTGAAAAACACAAGAAACCCAGTTATCCTTACTTATCTAAAAATAGTACAAATGAAAGTTTTGAGGATATACATAAAAAATTGGAAAATCTAGAATATAATTTACAAATTGGAAATGCTCTGTTAGATAAAAAACTTGAAGGAAAAGATAGGATTATAATTAATCCACCACAAGATTTTAGAATAATAGAAAAAGATAAAGGAAAAAATCATGAAATAAAACAATATATGATAACAGAAGTAGAAGAATTAGAACAAAAATTCTTAGAATCAACTGGCGAAGAATATGAAGAATATAAAAAACAGTTAGAAGAGTTAACTGAAAAATTAGAAAATACAAAAATGAATACTAATCCATCATCTAGTCGAAATATAAAGACAGAATTTAGCAGTGATGAAGAATATGAAAATTATCCTTATGGTACACCAATACCTAATAAAGATGATATTAACCAATATAGAAAAACACAGAAAAGATACACTGGAAATATAAGGAAGCAATTCATTAAGGAAATAAACCCAATGAAATCTTACAATGAACCAATCCATACAACTGGAATATGGTTAGATCTAGACTGTATAGATAAAAATAAAGCTATAAAAACATGGATAAAAAGTACAGACCTAACTATACAATTTAATAAATGGGAAACATATACAGGCTATGAATTTATAGAACATACTTTTAGAGGAATTGTATCTGACTGGTGGAGAAAGCTACCAGAAAATATAAAAAAGAGTATAAAATATGGAGAAAATACAGCTGAAACAATAGACAACATGAATGCATTGAATGAGCAAAATATACAAGAAATCCTTAAAAGAATGGAAAGAATTCTAAGAACAGAATTTTTAGGAAATAGATTTACAATAGATGAAGAAACTAGAAAACAAGAAGAATATAATGAAGGAATGATAGCTATGAAAAATTTAAAAATATGTGATATGTGTGAACTTGAAAGATACACATGCAAGTTTGAAGAAATATATTATATATTGAACCAAGGAAATTACCAAGAAAATAAACCTATATTAAGGTCTTATTTTATGAAGTTACCATTTCCATGGGGAATGAAATTATTAAAAGAATATGAAAAATTATTACCTCTTGGAGAAGAGGATGGAGTGAACAAAGATAGTTTAGGATGTAGAATTGAATTTACGAAAAGAATGATAAGTATATGGTATAGAGAAGTTTTAGAAAATAAGAAAGCATATAAGATGAGAAGAAATTCTCTATGTTGCTACAAAGATATTGGACAAATTGAATAATTTGGTTGTTATAAAAGGAAGTACAAGCCATATAAGAAATATAAAAGAAAGTTCAAAAATTATTAAGAAAAGATTTTTTAAACCTCATAAAAAATATTTTAAGAAAAGAGATTGGACTAAGAAGCCCAAGCCTAAATATATAAAGAAATGCAGATATTTTATCTGTAATGAAGAAGGACACATAGCTCCCCAATGTCCTAAGAGGAAATATAAACAAAATATAAAGACTCTTAGAATTTATGAAGAATTTCAAAATGACAGTGATATAGAGCCAATTGAAAATTTTGAAGAATTAAGTAGCGAGTGTAGTAGCATTTATGAATTAGACTCATCATCTTCAGAAGAAGACTCTGAAGAGATAGTATATATGAATCAGGAAATACAAGAAATAGAGATAGAAACAACTGAGGAAGTTGAAGACTCAGTAGAAGGTATAAATCAAGAAATTACCTTTGATGCTAAAAAATACAAAGGGATAACAAAGAAAATATTAGATTTATAAGAAAAAGATGTATTACATCAAAGATTTTTAGGAATACTACCAAGAGTAAATAAAACAATTGTAAGTATGAATTACAAAGAAATATCTATTAATATAGAAGATACTATGGGAAAAGCAAGAATTCCTATAATCACAAAAGAATGGGTAAGACAAAAATTATCCAAAATTCCAGAAAATATAAGGAGCAAACTCAAATGTATTGAAATAGGAGGAGTCTAAATTATGGTGAAAGGATTCTTTAGAGAAGGAATGAATATACCAATAGAAATATATTGTATGGACAATAGAATCTTACAAGATCCTGTAGATGCTCTATTAGGAACTATTGTAGGAAATCTAGTCTATCAAAAGATAATATTTACAGTCAAACCAAATTATGCGGTTTTACTGATTGATGAAAATATTGATCAAAGTTTCAATCTATACTATAGAATTGGAAACTTGAAAATTTTGAGAAAAAGTAAGGCTATTAGTATAAGCATAAAATCAATTTTGCTTTTAGTACTAGCCATCATAATAATCTAAGGAAAATAACTGATAACATTATCATACATAAAGATTTTGAGGAATTAGCTCAATATATACCCCCTAGGAAATACCAAGAACATGAAGTAACAATACCTCAACAAATAATGCTTGACTTTCACAAACAAGCAAGAGAAATCAATTCTGAAGGAAGATTGATAAGAAGAAATAGTGTAAGTCTAGAAGGAGATAATCTTATTGCAAGATTCCCCTCCAGACAGACTCTAAAATGATCCAAACTAAAAAACTTAGTATTACCGAATCAACAAATTCGCAATACTATATCAAAACAAGATTTGTTAATCCAGAAGGATACAAGAAAAATTTTCTTGTCCTTATAGATACTGGAGCAGAACAAAGTCATGTAAATGCTAAATTTGTTAGTTATTTACTAGATTTTGAGTTAACAGAACCATATATATTTAAAGATTATTTGGGAAATAATCTTTAAATAAAGAAATATGTTAAATTCCCTCTTATATTTGTAGGAGAGGATTAGAAAGAATATAATAAAGAGATAATTCTATATAAAGATGAATCATATGAAATTAAACGTTCACCTATATTATTAGGAATGAACTTCCTTGAAAAATTTAGTCCCTATAAAATTTGTCAAGGATATCTAAAAATAACAATTAATGAAAATCCAATTATCATATCAAGAATAGATAAAAATATGAAAACATTATTATCATGGAAAGAATAATTAATACTAATCCCATGAGCCCATATATTGAAATTATACTCAATATAAAAGGAAACTGTAGAATTAAATTTCATGCTTATCTAGATATAGGAAGTACAATAAGTTTGTGTTTACCAAATGTACTACCAAGTGAATACTGGAAATATGATTCAAAAAAGATTGTTACTGCTACAACAGCAGGAGAAAATAAAGTAATATATAGCAAATATGCTACACAAGTACCTTTTCTGATAACTTTTAGAGAAGTATTTGTTGACACAATATATATGTCTTCTACAATTGGATGTGATATTTTATTAGGACAAAATTTCCTACTAAAATATGCACCATTCACTCAATATGTAGACAGATATATGTTCACAACCCCTTGTGCACACAAGATATTTACGCCTAAAGTAACTAAAGTTGTTAGTATAGCACATAGTAAAATTAACCATCAGAGTTCCTCAACCCAGCGTGGTGGATGTTGGAATACAGAAAAAACTAAACCAATTACAGTTTTGAAAATGACAACAGAAAATAAGTTAGAACAATTGAAAAAAGAAATTTCTGAAACATATTCTGAAAATCCATTAGAAAAATGGAACACAGACAAAGTGAAGGCAAAAATAGAATTAATCAATCCAGATACTATTGTTAGAGTCAAACCAATGAAATATAGTGTTGATGATCAAAAAGAATTTAAGAATTAGATAAAAGAATTACTAGAAGCCAAATTGATTAGGCCTAGTAAAAGCTCACATAGTAGTCCAGCCTTTATGGTGAGGAAACACAGCGAGATAAAAAGAGGAAAAGTCAGAATGGTAATAAATTATAAGAAGTTAAATGAAGTCACTAAATTTGATGGATATTACTTGCCTAATAAGGACACCCTTATTAAACAAGTGCAAAACAAGAAAATATTTTCAAAATTTGATTGTAAGTCAGGTTTTTGGCAAATCATGCTTACAGAAGAAAGTAAACCATTGACTGCATTTAGTACTCCCAGTCCTTTAGGACAATATGAATGGAATGTAATGCCATTTGGGTTAAAGAATGCACCACAGATATTTCAAAGAAGGATGGATGAGGTAATTAAACCAATTACTCATTTCTGTATTGCTTATGTTGATGATTTACTAATTCATTCAAATAATATAGATGAACATATAGAACATCTTGAGAAATTTTGTTATATTATGAAAAAGCATGGTATTACACTTTCTCAAAAGAAAGCAGAGATAGCCAAAACAGAAATAGAATTTTTAGGATTATTTATTAAAGAAGGAAAATTGCAACTACAATCTCATATTGGTGAAAAATTTCAAGAATTTCCTGAAAAAATCAGAGATAAAAAACAGTTACAAAACTTCCTTGATATATTAAATTATGCTGAAAGATTTATTGAAATTTGCGCAAAATTAAAAAACTATTTTCTTCCAAAATTAAGAAAAAATATAATGTGGTCTTGGGAAGAACAAGATCGTGAAAATATAAGAAAGGTAAAAGAAGAATTAAAAGATTTGCCTAAACTTGTAATTCCACAAGAAGAAGATTTCTTTATCCTTGAAATTGACGCATCAGATAATTACTGGTGTGCAGTATTAAAGGTAAAAAAGAATCATAAAGAATATAAATGTGAAAAGAATTGTTCTTGTTCTGAAATACTTGCAGGCTATACATCAGGAACATTCAAAGAAGTCGAAACAAGATATGAGATGAATAGAAAAGAACTCATTGCTGTAAAGCGAGGAGTGCAGAAATATGAAGATTATCTATTACCAAAAAAGTTCTTAATTAGGACTGATAATACTCAAGTTAAAGCATTTTTAAAAAATAATGTTGATCCATCTATTGCCAACAGATATATTATCAGAATTCAAATTTGGTTTTCCTACTTCAAATTTGATATTAAGCATATAAAAGGAAATGCTAACTTTCTTCCTGATTATCTTAGCAGGGATGAAGCTAGAACAGTTAAGGACGAAAGTCCAGATACTTGAGATAAAAGTTTCCTACTTTGAAACTCAAATCCAAAATATACAAGATAGTCTTCGAGAAAAAACAAATATAGCCCTTGTGGCAGAAGAAACTTGTACCAAGTCTAGTATCCCTTCACAGGGACTTGTGAATATTAGCGCTCTACTCGAGGATAAAGAGAAAGAAAAGAAGGTAATAGGAACCCCTTTACAGGGAAAACTTGAACCTATTATTGGTAGAAAAGATATTCAAGATATCAAAAGCAGCAAAGGTAGCTCCTCACAGAGCCATACTTTACCTGAGCTAAATATTGAAAAGATTGATCCAAAAAAAATTGTCAAAATATGTCACATGACAAAAATATCCAAAAATGATAACTATGAAGAAATTATTTTCTTTATTGTTGTTTTCAATATTATCTGATTGGTATTTAGAAGTTGGAAAGTGGATGAAGACTCTCCACTATGGAAGATACAACAAGATAAATTTTTATCCAGAAGCACCAGCCAACTGGGTGAAAAATTGTTTTGAACTAGGAAATATACTCTGTATATATCCTAGCAAAGATCTCAAGGAGATAACTCAACTTCCAGCTGACGTCAAGAAGGCAGTGAAAAGATATACTGAAATTGTCAAAACTACAAATATATACGTCAGATTCTACTCGACAACGATGGAATGGGATCCAGATCTTTAATATATGCAGCCAGCATTTCATGTTATTAAATTAGGGCTCACAAATCAACATTTTTACCAACCAGTCAAAAGGTTGTTAAAAATGGTTACCAAGATATTATTAACATGATGCCATATAAAAGAGCCAAAGGATACAAAGAAATATTTGAACATCTAATTCAGATAATTACTGAGAAGGATAAAATATGGGTTTACCCATCTGAAGAACATATAATCTACTCTAATGCCCGAAAAGAGATAAAAGAGGAAGATATACGTTATCTTGACCATTTATTATCCAAAATAATCTCCAATCAAGTTTGTGGATCAGAAAAAATGGAAAAAGAACTATGCAAATTACTTTGGGAATACAGTGATCATCATTGTGAACATTGTGTAGTAGAAGATATGAGCCAAGTGTCACTCGATGATGAAGAATTCCCTACAGAATTCTTTGAGTCAAGAATGGAAAAATAATTGAGCAAGAACAATGACCCTTTATCACTACTTTAATAAAGTCTCTTTATTAAAAAAAATTGTGGTCACTCAAAGACAAAAGATAGTGGTTGAGATAATGACTTTCTACAGCTATTGAAGAAAATAACACAAAGTTACTATTGAAGATAAAAAAAGTGGGTATGATAATAACTCTTCACCTACTCACCAGCTCAAAAGGTGGACATTTTTGCTACCAAACAAAGGAAGATGGCAGACAAGAAATAAAGGAAGGCAACTGTGAAGATAAGGTTCCTGATCACTTGAAGAAAAACCCTCTATATAAGGAGAGGAGGTCCAAAGACTAGAGGCATCCTGGCATCCCCTCTCTAATCCCGAATTTTCTGTCTCAAAAGAAATATCATATCTGTATACACTACTTGTATTCAGAAAAGAAACTATTTAGCTTTGAAGGTAAGAAAGCTTGTAATAAGGTAATCACTTATGGAGTTCTAAACTTCATAAGGTGAGTACCAAAGGTATGTAAATATAGTAAGCAAGCATGTATTATTTCAATCTTATGAATATCAAGATGAAGTTTTTATGGTTTAACAAAGTTTCTATAAAAGGATTTCGTTAAATTTCTCATGATTCCTCGGCAGTACAAATAGAGATTTTAAAAGATTTTCAAAGCATTGATTTTGAATGGATGTTAGCCATGCAAAAGTACCCGTCTTTGATGAATGTTTTAGGGGAAAATGGCAGTTTCCTAACAAAAATTGTAGCACATTGTGTGTGAGTTATCTTTTAAAATCGTGTTCCAAATAAGAACTTGTTCTAAAAAGAGTTTGAATAGAGGTGAAAACAGAGACTCTGGATACTGTGAGATAGCGTCTGTGGAAACACGGCTAGTTCTCTAGAGTGAGAAATGCAACCTTAATTGAAAAGCCTTTTACGGAAGCAGTTGTGGACCCAAATGATTTCAAAAAACATCATAAACATTCATCTGATTCAGAAGAATGATTAAATACATGCAAAGATACTATAAGAACATGCTGGAGGGAAAGCCTATTTATTTCCATCGATTACTGTAAGTTATTTATATACTTTTATATTTATATTTTGATATTCATGAACACTTCACAAGCATCCACTTCTAATGATGATTGTCTTAAATTATATTTAGATGAGAAAGATGTTTCATTTTTATTAAGTATTATTGAAAAGTCTGAAGATATAGTGCCTGTTGGTCAAGAAAAACTTAAAGAAATATATTTTGATATAGATTATGCCTGTAGACATAATATAGAATTTAACTCTGTAGAAACTAGTAAAGAAATAAAAAGAGTTGAAGATGTTATAACTAAATTCGAAAATATAAAAGAAGAAGTTTCAGAAGGAATTGTTTTTGGATATATAACTAAGAAAGATCAACCTAGAGCTTATGAAAAATTAATTAAATATAGGGAATACTTGGAACAGATAGGAAAGCTAAAAGAAAATCGTATAAGATAATAATTCACAATTATCTAGTAATTGAAAGATATAGGATTTATCTTGCAAAATATTTCATTAAGGGCAAAATAGTACTCTAACTAAAGACAATTTTATATTATTAAAAACTTATGTGAGTATTCTGTTTTTAAGCCTGGTTTTAACCCTGGCTATGTAGCATTGTCCTAGGAAGAAAGGCCAATAGGGGTTTGAGAAATTTTCAAAACGTGTCTAAAGTCCATCTTTTTTCCTTTTCCGCTTCAAAATTTTTTATTTTCTTTTCGTTTTTATTTCGAATGAAAGTGAGGTCATAGTAGGGGATTGCCACTTTCAATCTTCTATTATTTTTGCGTTCTAGTTGACAGAATGAATAGAGATATTGGATGAAAACATAAGCCATTCATCTGGACTGATGCGGTCAATAAATCAATGGTTGTTGTGGAATGTTGCAAAAAGAGATTTTGGAGGCAAATATGTCATGGGAGTCAAAGGTTGGGGACGTTTGAAGAAATTTATCCTTAATTAAAACAAGGGCGCCAGTGAATTGGAAGGCAACCAAAACAAGGCATCCGGTTCAAGTCTTCTTCTCAGCACCTTCGGCGGCGAATCGGCGGCGGCGGCCATATGGTTTGAACAGGTAATTCTTCTCTTTCTTCAATTTGTTTGCTAATTTCTGTTTCTCTTCTTTCCCAATTTGCTAATTTCATAATTATGTTCAGTGGTGCCCTTGAACTA
This sequence comes from Fraxinus americana, assembly GCA_035079005.1. Lineage (NCBI taxonomy): Eukaryota > Viridiplantae > Streptophyta > Magnoliopsida > Lamiales > Oleaceae > Fraxinus > Fraxinus americana. The sequence goes on along the minus strand of CM068706.1, from coordinate 12,003,767 downwards.
AGTTTCTGGGGATTTCGGGTGCGAAATTTCTCTTAGCCCTTGTTTGGCCACCATTATAATGAGATTTTTTGAAAATAATGTATTTTGGAATAGTAATTTTTAGGAGAATGTGGGGTTAAAAAAGAAGAAACTGCTATCCAAAACAAAGTATGAATAAGAACGTGAATTGATTTCTACTCTTGACCGGTTGACTTGAAAGTACTTATCCTTTTCTTAATTTATTCCCATCTTAACTAGGGGCTTGAATGAATTATTGAATTGCTTCCTTTTCTCCAGAAACATTCGAGATAACCTTGCTTACATCAGATATGTTGATTATTATAGAGCTGCATTGCACATTTATTATGTAGATCATATATATGTTCACGGGTTCTTGTGTGTGGAAATTCCTGAACTAACTTCAATTGATCCATTGGCTGTGCAAAAATAAAGGATTTTTAATTATATTCCCCCCTTGATTTATTAAGTAGCTAGTGGTATAAATGATAAAATCTCCTCTGTTATTATAAAGAAAATTATTAGTGGAGTTCTAATTATATTTATTTTTTTTTTTATAACCGTGGATGTCCTGACCAGTTTGCCCGCACCTCGACTAATTCCACGGGGCCCTGAAGTTTACGGCCGGGTACTCACTTCAGTGGTCCTGAGGGGACTCGAACTGGTGACCATTGAGGAGGAAACCCAAGGCCTGACCAATTGAGCAACCTCTCATGGTTAAGTTTTAATTATATTTACAGTTTTGAATTTATGAGAATTAAGATTCAGATTGGGTTAGAAATAAAATCTAAACGTTAACATAATAATGGTTTGTTTAAAAGAGTGATAGCACATAGTATTATTAGTTATGATTTTGCTTCCTTGCCAACAGTTTTTACAGAAGCATTATTATTGCTAAACATTGTGATAGAGATTTCATTGAAGACCAACAAATTACACTCTTATTCTAGGCGTAAAAACGGAGAGTAGATTTTAACTTATTTCTTTAATTTCTTGTCATAATTGTTAATCAAGTTGGAGAAATTTTCACTGCAACTAGCAGCTGATTGTTGCTGAGGCATCTCAGGAAATAAGCTTAAAGATGGAAGGGTTTGGGAAGCTGCAGAAGTAACATATTGTGGTGCATAGTGCATTGAAAAGATCCATGCCATCAAACTTCCCAGATAGAAAGCAAAGAAAAAGTTAGCTAAGCTGCCAACATTTCTACAACAGAGCATTCAGAAATACATAAAACCCGGTCTTAAGAATTCTTGAAGTTCAAGATCAGGACACAATGACTGGAAGCACTGATGAAAGAACCACGAGTTCATCCAACTGCTGGAAAATCATTCACATTCCAGACAAGCCTCCCATTCCTCCTGACAACCAACCCACCATCAATGTGCATGCTGCTGCAATTGAACCTCGTCATGCCAATACTATAGTAAGGAAGTTAAATCAGATTGCACCACTAGAAAATCTCCGTCATGTGAAGCGCGTGCACAAGAGGTGTATGGATGGAGGTACATTTGAATTGTTTGTGGTTTTATGTGTGGCTTTGGAAAATGATGGCAAGTGCAACAATATGCCAGAGGAAGTTCTTGAGCTTGTAAATTTGAACCAGTTGAGTACTTTCATCACAAAAGTATGCAGATATGCTGCATCAACAAAGGAAGAATGGGAAGGACAATGCAAGCTGTGGCCAACTTCTTTCCATCCACCCACCTACAATATTGATGGAATAACTGGATTTAGTGAGGAGGATTCACAGTCAATTTTCCGCTTCATGAAGTTTGCAGTTGGTTTGGCAAAATATGGTGTTGGCTCAGTTGTCAATGCTGCTGTTATTGTGGATCCTTCAACAATGCAAGTTATTGCAAGCTCACGAGACCAAGTCCTGTCTTGTAATACTCTCATAAAAAGGAGCAATGGAGAAACATGTTGCTCAAGGCTTCCAGAAGCAACTCAATATGAAACCATTGAAACAGGAGATCGCCAATCCTTGCTTTCAAAATGTTCGTCCATTGATGCACTTACATATAATCGTGTTTCTTGTTTAAATCCTTGGAGCTGGCTTGAACACAAATTACATACAAGTTCTGGTTCTTGGCATCCTTTACAACATGCAGCAATTGTGGCAATTGAAAATTCTGCTGCAAGGGACAGGCATCTTTTTCCGGGAGATGGACACATCTCAGATGAATTTGTTCGCGAGGACTATAAGATGTCTCCAACAGGTTCTCCACTGAAAAGACAAAAGATCAACCTTGCAAATGTAAACGATGAAGAGAACATGAACTGTCAGAAAAATGAACTTCGTTTCGACTCAACCAGACCTTATTTATGCACTGGTTATGACATCTACCTTGTGTGGGAGCCATGCATAATGTGTGCAATGGCACTCGTGCATCAACGAATCAGGCGAATATTTTATGCGTTTCCGAATTCAAGTGACGGCGCTTTGGGAAGTGTTCACAGGTTGCAGGGGGAGAAAAGCTTGAACCATCATTATGCTGTTTTTAGGGTCTTAATTCCTGAAGATGTCCTAAGAGGCGAAGCATTAGTTGCAATAGGTGCTGATAATTATTAAACCCCAATTCAGGTTTTGTAGTAGTTCCATGAGTTTTAGGGAAGAGAGTATGTTGTGCTGGAAAGGATATTTATCTCACACAATGGTTTATTGAGGAATAATTGTAATTCATTAAGGATTAGATTCAATAGAATTCAACACTTGTGTACCATCCTTGTAGGGATATGGGCTGTTACACGCAGCAAAAATAGAACAGATTTTGATTTTCTTCTATTCTGATTTCTTTTATTTTCTTAAAGATAGGACTCTATTTTTTTTTTCTTTCGAAATTTGTTTCCGACCCTTCTCTTCTACTAATTTTGCATCACTTGGTAGTCGAGTTTACTCGTTCCTGTGATTGACGTCCTCTAAAAATTGTAATGCAACTTCATTATCAAGAAAAATTATCATTAATGTTGTTAATAATATGCTAACTCCAGTTCTTGATTGGCAGAGATTCTTTAAAAGACATTTTTTTTAATTCATTTTTAATCTTTAATTCTATGAAGAAAATAATTTTACGTGTAGATCTATATCTTCTCTATTTTATAACTACACATTCTATAACAGGCTCACTTTTCACACACAATTGTTATGAAAAAATCTACATCAAACTCATTTTAACTACATATTCTATAACAGAATCACTTTTCACAAACGTCAATTGATTTGAATGGATAAAATATATGTACGAAATTAAAATTGAAAAAAATGATTGTTCACATTCAATATCTTAAATTAATAATTTTTTGATCAATTAATATTTCGTCTTGTTATGAAAATTACATGTCCTAGTCAGCGGGTTGAATGCGCAATTACGTGTTTGATTTCATCATTTGTTCCTCTTTTCCAAATTTGCAATCAATTATGCCAAAGACAAGTCGTGGTTGGAGTCCCCACTTCCCACTAGGCTGATAAAAGGATTGGGTAATGGGTTAGGTAACCCAAACTTTCAGAGTCTCCAAAAGTCTCAATTGAATACCCCTAAACTTTTCAAGTCTCCAAAAGTCTCTAAAAGTCTCAATTGAATACACCCCCCTTACATGTTTGGTGAAAATTAAAAGTTGCTAAATTTTTCGAGTAAAGTCAAGAATTTAATTTTAATCCCACAACTAAAGAAATCTATATCTTTTTAACTACACAATTCATTATAAAAAAATTACTAATAATCTGATTTTGATTTACGCCAAACAGGGACTTAATGTGTGAACATCTCTCTTTATTTATGTCATCTAAGATCAATAAATCGTAATTACAGAGTTCATTTATGGCGGAGTTAGGATTTTTAGCTTGTGGAGCCAATAGAACAATCATGGTGCTACAATGCTGATAATGATGTGGTGATCTGCACTGTTTAGAGTAGTCGATTATCCAATGACATCTTGTAGAGAGAGTGGCATTTGAAAAAAAAAAAATTATTAAGAAAACACAAACCTAATAAATTTTAGGTTAACCGTATATAACGTATGTACTTAAAAAGACAAAATCTATTATATATCTGGTTTGGGAAAAATAATAAAATCTTAGATTTTTCTTCAAACAAAAATGGGTTTTTAAAGTCATCGTGGAGAAAGTTGACCCAACCACTCCCCCACGTACACTCTTGAGTTCATCCCTTTTCGAGAGAGAGCGATGATTGTCTATTTAGCATCAGCTACTAATGGTGTTAATATAGGTGACAATAGTTGTAATATTAAATCATATATTCAATTAAATGTTAATACTATGGCCTATTTAATAGAAGAGTAGTGCTATATGTCACTAGTGCTGATCGTCCCCACGTGATATCGCATTAAATGATAAGACCAAGTAGGTCTACGTCCATATTACATGAGAATGATATTCGCTGGAGACGAATGACATTATTCTTAATAGAATCTATAGTACGCTTACATCTAAGAGGGATGTTAAACACTACTAGTGTGTGTTAGTATTATCCTATTTCAACTCTTTATTATGAGTATAGAAATTGTTTACCAAGCATATCAATTAATTGATGTGATATGTTATTATTACTTAGACGATACCTAGTACCAATGGTGTCTATGCGTAGTTTACGTGATACTACAGTCTACGGTCAAGAATGTGTGTGTGTGTGTGTGTGTATTAACTGATTGTAGACAGTGGATCCCACTGTCATTCACGTAGGTGTTAATTGATAAACAATATTGGTGCTAATAACTAATTATATTACGATGTTATGTATTTTTGTGGTGCTCGACACTTTATCCAATGATTAGATGCATCTTCATTAATTTGATAACGAAGTGATAAGGTTGAGTGTCAACTAAACTAGTACGGAATACCATTTATGATATATAGCCTTATTCATACTATTTACTCTCTAAATAAAAGTGTATAATTTCGTGGCCATTCAACTTATTTCAAATTTTCAAGTGAATAGTTGAAATTCAAAATTTATTTGTGTAATTTTGTTTTAATAAAGTATTTCCGTTCAAATCCATTTGTATTAAACATTCAAAATTAATGAATTAATTTATATCAGTATATTAATGTGTTGCCAATTACACATAATATGTGGAAAATATTGATATTGCTACATGCCATTTCATTGAATACCTTTTTTTAATTACAATCACTTTTATTACACATTCATAATTAGTAATCACTTATTATCACACTTAATAACTAAATCGAACAAGAACAGTGTTATTCGCAGTGAGTCATCCTACGTGACATTCTATAGGTCATGATTTTAATAATTAAAAAATAAATAAAATGAATTTTTATATTAATAATAAAATAATCAAATGTACAACTGCGAATAGCATGACTCATTGAAAAAGGGTAACATAGATGTTACACAATATTAAAATATGACATGGACAGCAATGGCCGTCGTCACGAATTACAAATTTCCTAATTCGTAGCATTAAAATGTTGTGCCATGTGGGTACGTAAGTAATTACGTATAGCGCCCTAAAAGATCAAATAAGATAAAGATATTTTCAACAACTTCAGTATTCAAGCAGTGTTTTCTCATTTCTCGATTCCTCTGTTACAGCAATAATTCGCCGGCTGTGTATAATTCTCTGTTAGTCTCACTCAAAAACTATATCGCTCTTTCGCCAAGAATTTTTCTTTAATCTTTGCTATCTCATTGTTTTATATATTTTGCAGAAGGAACTCTTCAATTTGATTTGTAAAGAAAAAATAATTCAAGAAAAAATGGCATTTGAAAAGATCAAGGTGGCCAATCCCATCGTTGAGATGGACGGTTAGATTCAGATCTCCCACTTTCTATTCCTATTTTCTGATCCTAGATTTATATAAGTTATACAGATCTGGGTTTCTGTTAATTCTTGTTGTTTTGCCTCGTGCATATGAGTTGACTATAGATCACTTTTTATAAGGTATTCTGCGTTGTAGGCTCAAATTGTATATCTTCTGTTATAGGCTCAGACTGTATTTCTATTTGCCTTTTGGCTTTGCCTTTAAAAGCTGATGGGCCAATGTTTCTATTTTGTGAGATACTTTGAATTCCATGGGATATGTTCTATGCACAAGTATCACAATCTGCTCTGTTTTACTAATAAATATCTGGTTTTTCAATAGAATTATTTGAAAGATAAAGTTTCAATCTTTTCAAATAAATGTAGAGTTGAAGGGAATTCTCCCAAGAGAAAATGGATTATGGGAGTGTGTGACTTGAACTATTGACTGATCTATGAAGATTATTTTTTATATACTTTGCTCCTTTTGGCCCCCAATTTTTTGAGAATAGAATTTGTAAAAAAATGATTTATTTATTTATTTATTTTTTGGAGGATGTGAGGCTAAAAAGTGGGGAAACTTTTTGGGTTTGCTTGCAAAATTTTTTATTGGAAAAAAAAAGTGCGTTTGAAAATGAGTTTGCACAAAAATGAATTTTTAAGAATGAATAGGGGCTCAAGGATGTTTTGGGGTTGCTTATAAACTGTTAAATTATAAATAAATAAAAATGGATAGTGGATAAATGGACAGTACTTGTGGGTCTCACGAAACATGGGGAAACAATTTATAAATAGTAACCAAACAGGGGCTTAGATTCTGATCTTGATGATATGATTCCTTATGATCATTTTCTGATATAATTGCCTTTTGAAATTAATCTGTGATGTAGGAGATGAGATGACACGGGTCATCTGGCAATTTATCAAGGACAAGGTAATAAAATTCCTGTAATCTTTTTCAAGAATTTTCATGAAATATATGTCGACTGACTCACTCACTGGCTGAGTGTGTTTATTTATGATGTTGCAGCTGATCTTACCTTTCGTGGAGTTGGATATAAAGTACTTCGACCTTGGCCTTCCCTACCGGGATGCTACAGATGACAAAGTAACTGTTGAAAGTGCAGAAGCTACTCTTAAGTAAGTTATACCTGTTTTCAGTTATGAATAAATCTTGAACATTTGATAATAGGATTTTGATGGACATTATTATATTTCCTCCTCTTCTAATATTTACGGTATTCAAACAAAATGCGCGTCTATACTTTTTTAATATTCTATCACAATTTTCATAAATATATATTCGTTCTCCTCCGTTGATGGGAATTTTGTTTGTTGAAATCATAGGTACAATGTAGCAATTAAGTGTGCTACCATCACTCCTGGTAGGCATGACTTAGCTTAAATTGTTCAATGCTATGCTGTAGATCTTTATCATTTTATCTTTAAATTATGAATGAGATTATCACGCCACTAAATTTTATATGTATAGATGAAGGTCGTGTGAAGGAGTTTGGTCTGAAGCAGATGTGGAAGAGTCCAAATGGGACAATTAGAAACATTTTGAATGGTAAGGGACTGTAGCTCATCTTCTTTTATTTTGTAAGCGTTGCAATCCTTCTTTGTGGCTCATCATAATTTTCTTTCCCTGCAGGCACTGTCTTTAGAGAACCAATTCTCTGCAAAAATGTTCCCCGACTGGTTCCAGGTAATAGCTATTCCATTTTATTTCTGATTTTACCCCCCCTTTTTTTTTTTTTTCTATTTCACTCTTTCTTTAGGTTATGGAATAATGCTGAAACTATTTGCTGCTGCATTCAGGATGGACAAAGCCAATTTGCATTGGAAGGCATGCTTTTGGAGATCAATACCGAGCGACTGATACAGTTATTAAGGGAGCTGGAAAGCTAAAGTTGGTGTTTGGTATTGCTCTTTTATTCACTCTTCCCTCTTAGATAACTAACAACACTTAAATGTTTACTCCTTTTCTCTGTTCTTTTACAAGCAATAAGTAATCAATTATATTTCATCCTGGGTATGTCTGTCTATTTTTATGATGATATCTGTTTTTACAAAATTTGTGTGCAAATAGTTATGTAATGAATAATTTAATTGTTATATTTTTATATTGTAATTCGGTATTGCACTTTTATTCACTTTTTTTCCTCAGATCACTCAAACGTTTACTTCTGTTCTTTGACAAGTAATGAGTAATTTGATTATTATATATATTTATCCTGGATACTTGTCTTTGTCTATTTATATGGTCATATCTATTTCTACAAAGTTCGTGTAAAAATATTTTTATAATGAATTTTATTCTACTTGTATACAGTTCCAGAAGGGAAGGATGAAAAGACAGAATTAGAGGTTTTCAACTTCACTGGTGAGGGTGGTGTTGCTCTCTCCATGTACAACACTGATGAGGTATAATATTTCAAAATTTATGGAGTTTTGACATCAGAGTATTTAATTGTGACACTAAATTGTTTCTTTAATGCTTATTGGTGGGACAGTCCATTCGTTCCTTTGCTGAAGCTTCAATGAACACTGCATACCAGAAGAAATGGCCATTGTATCTTAGCACAAAGAATACCATTCTCAAGAAATATGATGGAAGGTATGCAGTATGCGTCCTTAAACGTACAAATTTGTTATTTATAATATTTTAAGCTTAAACTGCTTTCAGATTCCTTTGTCTGGGCTGTTAGTGTTATTCTTCCTGAACATAAATCTAGTGGTGTTTTTGGGTTTAGCACGAGTCCTTTTTATGTGTGTTTTATCATGTATTCTTCACTTCAAATGTATTGATCATTTGTTTTTCTTTATGAAGATTCAAGGACATTTTCCAAGAAGTTTATGAATCAAACTGGAAATCCAAGTTCGAGGAAGCAGGGATATGGTGAGTTGTTCTACCTGTGATCTCAGGCAATCTGGTTTTATAAAATATTTCAAATGTCACTGATTGCTGCAATTGTATTATGAAATTTATAGGTATGAGCACCGCCTGATCGATGATATGGTTGCATATGCTCTAAAGAGCGAAGGAGAGTATGTTTGGGCTTGCAAGAACTATGATGGGGATGTTCAGAGTGATTTCTTAGCTCAAGGTATGAGTGACAAACTTTTAAATCTCAAGGCTACATTAAACATGCAAATGTCATATTATGCTCTTCTTGTGACACAGAGTATGGGTAAAATAGTATATTATTGAGCATGCCCTTATTTCATTTTTAACTTGAGTAGCTATTACGACCTCAAATTTCTCAATTGCATTCTTGCAGGTTTCGGATCTCTTGGGCTGATGACATCAGTTTTGGTATGTCGATTCTCTTCGATGAATTTTATCTTAATTTTGCATTTCCTCATGTTCTATTGTCATTTTTGTTACTTTGCAGTTTTGTTTCCATGTTTGATGTAATGCTCATTCTTTATGGTTTTTCTAGTCTTTTTCTTTTGTTTCTGTACTCTTAACCCACAATTTTATTCTTTGCATTTATCACTTAATAGTATTCAACTTTAAAATTCGTACACATCTTCAGTTAAGAATCCAATGGATTTTTGGTTTTTATTCAGGTGTGCCCGGATGGAAAGACCATTGAAGCTGAAGCAGCCCATGGAACTGTCACACGCCACTATAGAGTTCACCAAAAAGGAGGTGAAACCAGCACAAATAGCATTGCTTCAATCTTTGCTTGGACTCGGGGGCTTGCACACAGGTAACTGGATTTGGTTTTGAGTTTTAACAAATTGCTATAATGAAATACATTATTAAATATCCTTTTTGGCTGTACAGTTTATCGGCTTCCTTTGACCATGAATAAAAAACAATAACTAACAAGCAAGCAAAATGTTTAGGGCAAAATTGGACGATAATGCTAAGCTCTTGGATTTCACGGAGAAATTAGAAGCAGCTTGTATTGGTGTAGTAGAGTCTGGAAAGATGACCAAGGATCTTGCCCTTATCCTCCATGGATCAAAGTGAGTGACCATATCTTTTTTTTCAGTCAATACGTATCTGGTTCTACTCAATCATTGTATGATCGTTTATAATGTTACAGGCTCAGCCGAGACAAGTATCTGAACACCGAAGAGTTCATCGATGCTGTGGCAAATGAGCTCAAAGCAAAACTTTCTTGCTAATTATAAGCGTATGTGAATTTGCATCAAGTTTTGACATTTTTACTAATTTATTTGATTTACCAATTCATATTTCGTTGTTTTCCCTTCTCTGGTTCCAGGTCTGGAATATCTCGAACGAAAATTATCTGGTGGTTGGGGATTTGCCAAGAAATGATTGGGTCACGGAAAGGTCTTGAGGGTAGAGGATTTTCCTGTTCAGGACACTGTTATTTATGATTTAATCTTCATTTTGCTGATGCCCTTCTCAAAATAATTGTGAAATGACAATGTAGAATAACTACTGAGACAGGCACAAGGTTTACATTGGAAGAAGCAAGAGCTTAACCAAAACCATTCCAAAACTTATATAATTTACATTGTCTTTCTTCTTTGTTCTCTGCCAGTGTCCTTTTGGTTCGAATTTTGTTGGCAAAGCAAATCAATTAATGATGCATATAACGAGTTCTAAAGTTGCCCTCACCCCCCCCCCCCCCTCGGGACCACCCTTTAAGAATTAAAATTGAGCCCTGGGAGTAATGCTATTTAGCACCATACCAGTGGTGCTAAATTCTATGTTTAGTTGGACTTGTTAACGCAGTGCCACTTGGTATGGTGTTGTAGCACAAATAGTGCTAGATGGCATTATTCATTTGTTGGGTGTTTTCTTGGATGGTATAATATAGTTGTCCTTAATGGCAAGTGACATAAAGGTTGGAGAGCAAAATCATAAATAGCTTAACGTCTAACTTCTAACTGTGTGCCATTTCGATGCCTACATGGACAATTTTTGTCATGTAGGAATCAGATCCTGAATTTAAATAGGTTGGGGATTCAAATTCTCGATTTTAGTAACTACTGAGATAAATGTGAACTTGTAAATCTTGGTTTAAGGGATCATGGATATTCATTATTGTTTGGAATTGAATGTTCATTCCATAGTGTTGGTGAATTGTTTCCTAAATCGTTTATGATTCTCATTATTTGATTCATTCTGGCCTTGAATCACTCTTTGATTTCATAAGTGTTTTAGAAAAATTTAGCTCCGAGCAATTTTCTTTAAAGCGGCCCCACTTTACATTTACATAGATAACCTCTTATTAAGACTATACTGCCTTATTTCACTTGACTTAATCAAGATATAAGAATAATTAAAAGCATAATTTAATTTTTAAGATTATGCATAAAGCACTTTAATTGTCTTAGGAATGAGTTAGGAATTTTTTTTTTTTTTCAAGTGATTCATTGAATCTTCATAACTTAATTGTCCATTTGAACCAAGATCTTGGGATCTCCAATCAACAAGGTAAGACTGCCATTACAAAGATTCTTACGTAGGTTTTAGTCCAATTCATTTCGATAGACAATGTACTTGATCTCTTGGTAAACCTTTCGTAAGTGGATCCACGATATTCTCTGTAGACTTCACATAATCTATGGAGATGATACCATTGGAGATCGGTTGTTTAATGGTATTGTGTCTACGACATGTATGTTTAGACTTACCATTATATATACTGATTTGAGCCTTTCCAATAGCTAATTGATTATCACAGTGTATATCTATTGAAGGTACCGACTTATATCAACATGGAATATCTTTCAAGAAGTTACAAAATAATTCTGTTTTTTCTCCAACTTTATCCAAAACAATAAACTCTGATTTCATCGTTGATTGAGTTGTACACGTTTGCTTTGTCGACTTCCATGATACATCTATTCCACTAGTAGTAAATACATAACCATTAGTAAACTTAAAATTCTTCATGTCGGATATCCAATTTGCATCACAATATTCTTTTAATACCGCGAGATATTTTGTAAAGTATAATCTATTGGTTAAGGTATACTTCAAGTACCTAAGAACCATTGTTAAAGTCTTCAAATGATCATGGCTTGAATCACTTGTAATCTACTAAATTTATACATTAGATTGCCTATAACCTTTGAATATTTTAGTTGTGACACACATTCACTTGTATTTTTGATTAAGTGTAAACTTCTGTCAATATGGTTTTTCACGAGACTTTTTTTAAGTGCATTATATATTTTAAGTATACTCTCAACCTAGTGAGATTGAGAAAGAATAATTTCTTCCGATATTTTAATCCCTAATATCATATCAACAACACCCCACCCAAGTCTTTCATATCAAAATATTTCGTTAACATTCTCTTGGTGTACATTATTTCGTGACTATTGCCCATTATCAATATGTCGTCTACATATAGACGTACAATCACATAGGCTTTCAGTGTGTCTTATGTATACACATTTGTTACACTCGTTTATCTTAAATCCATTAGACAACATTGTTTTATCAAACTTTTGATATCATTGTTTAGGAACTTGTTTAATCCATACAAGAATTTAACTATTTTACAAACATTTTATTTGTGATTAGGAGAGACGAACCCTTCGGGTTGTTCAATGTATATTTCTTCTTCTAATTCATCATTAGAAATGTAGTCTTTACATCCATTTGATGAATCTTAAGGTTATGTAATGCTGCAATCACAATTAACAATCTTATCAAAGTGATTCTAGTCATGGATAAGTAGGTATCAAAGAAGTCAAATCCTTCATTTTATTTATATTCTTTGGCGACCAATCTAGCCTTGTATATGTCAATGGACCCATCCAGTTTAAATTTCTTTTTAAAGATCCATTTACATTTTAAAGGCTTATTTCCGGGAGGTAGATCAACAAATTTCCAAGTATGGTTTTGTATTATAGAATCTATCTCACTATTGATAGCTTCTTTTCAATGCAGTGCTTTCGGTATAAACATTGCTTCATCAAAAGTTTTTGAATCATTTTATACCATATATGTTAAAAAATTTAGGCCAAACGAAGTAGATATTTTAGCCCCTTTACTACACCTTGGTTCTTTCTCATTTGAAGTATCATAAGTTCTTTTATTTGAACTTGCATTTTCCTTGCCTTTATATGGAAAAACATTATCGAAGAATGATGCCTTCTTGATTCAAGTATGATTCTTTCATGTACATCTTGAAGTTTAGATTTATGTACAAGGAAACAATATGCACTACTATTATTGGCGTATCCAATAAATATGCAATCAATTGTCTTAGGACTGACTTTCACTTGTTTAGGCTCAGGTACTTCAACCTCACCCAAACATCCCTACACTTTCAAGTGTTGGTAGGAAGGAGGATGACCTTTCCATAATTCATATGGAGTTTCTTCCATTTTCTTATGGAATATCTTGTTAAGAATTCTATTTGTCCAAAGAATAGCTCTCCCACTAGTTCTGGGGTAAATCCGAACTTATCGACATTGTATGCATCATCACTTCAAGAGTTCAGTTGTTACATTCAACACCACCATTCGATTGGTGTGAGTAAGGTACTATTGTTTGATTAATAATTCCATGCTCGAAATAATATTCGTCAAACGGTGCCCCGTATTCACTACAACTATCACTACGAATAGTTTTTTATTTGTTTACCAAGTTGATTCTCAACTTCCATCTTATAATGTTTGAATACATCTAAGGTTTCATCTTTACTTTATAGTAGAAAGACAAAACAATACTTTATACAATTATCAATGTAAATGATAAAATATTTCTTACCATATTTAGTTTGAACAAATTTCAAATAACACATATTGCTATGTATTAACTCTCAAGGTGTCGTGTTCCTTTGAGTTCAGTGAAAAGGTGTTTTGACCAACTTTAATTAAACACATACTTCACATTTATGATTATGATCAATCTTAAGCGTTGGAATTAAACTTTGATTCATAAGTTTGGCATAGATTTGTAAATAACGTGTCATTATCGACTATGCCATAAACAAGACAATTTAAGCTTATAAATATAATTATAATTTTTATTCATAATGCCTTTTGGTATAATTGTAAGAACGTTCATTTCAAATATTTTTTCACTAAGATAACATTTACCAACATACATATCATTTTTGGTAAGTATGAACTTGTTCGATACAAATACAGGTTTAAAGCCGTTCTTGCTAAGTTGAGACCCCGAAATCGGGTTTTTGCGAATGTCTGACACATGGAGTACATTATTGAGGACTAGTTCTTTCCCATAAGTCATTTTCAATGTGATCTTTCCAAGTCCTTCAACCTTCAAACTTGTAGAGTTTCTCATGAACAGTTGCTCTCCTTTTAATTCATGATAGTTTGAGAATGTGGTCTTATTTTCACAAATATGGCGGGTAGGACCAGTGTCGACCCGCCAATTTCTTGAGTTACAAACCATGTTGCATTTAGAAACAACTGTAGATAGACTCATCTCTTGAGCTCTTTCAGAAAGGGTCTCTCTTTCAACTACATTTACTTATGCAGTTTTCTTCGGCTTTCGACATTCGTTTGAACGATGTCCGATTTTTCCACAATTATAATAGTTGCCTCTAATTTCTTGACATTCTTGGAGTTGTCTCTTCTTAGTGCATTACTGGAGATCTTACGTTTCTTGTTGACAACCTTCTATCCATTTTCAACAAAATTTGCTCGAAGTTGAACAATAAGATTTCTTTCGGTGTTTATTGTCTTTCTCAATCCTTAAACAGACTATCAATTCCTCCAAGTTCATCTCCTTGCGTTTGTGCTTGAGATAGTTTTGAAATCTCTCCATATAGGAGAGAATTTCTCAATGATGGCTACAACTTGGAAGGATTCACTCAATTCTATCTTTTCAGCATGTACGTCATGAAGTAGAACTTGAAGTTCTTGTACTTGACTTATCACGATTTTGGAGTCTACCATTTTGAAGTCCAAAAACTTGCTGACAACGAAATTATTTGTTCCAACATCTTCGGTCTTGTACTTCTTCTCCAGTGAATCTCATAGATCCTTGATCGAGTCCATCAAACTATACACCTCATAAAGTGCATTGTCCAATCCATTTAGGGTGTAATTTTTGAAAGGAAATTCGAGTACTTCCATGCATCCAATGCAATAATTGACTCATGATTATTTTCTCCTTCTTGTACTGCATGAGCGGTCTTTTTTTAAGAACTTTGTCAAATTCAAAGTAGTAAAATAGAACATCTTTTGTTGCCATCTTTTAAAGTCCACACTCCAAACTTTTCCAATTTTCCCCATGTGGAATATGAGAGTTTGGCATAGGTATAGCCAAAGGCGGAACCACATGATTCATACCATTAGTTGTTCGACTCAAAGTAGTCTCAACAATATTCATTTCTATTGCAAACAGAAGTTCAACGCACAAAATGAAAGAAAGGAATAACACAAGAATGTTTATTCCAAAGATGAAGATGAGTGATTAGTTTTCAACAAACAACCACAAAAAATTTTTGTCTTAAAAATTGTAAGTGAATTGCTTAGCGAAATGGTTGTTTGTTTAATTGACAAATTAATTGTTAAGTTTAATTCATAGGAGCGTAATTAAACTATGTAAATTATAAAAGGAAAGAAAGAAAGAGAATGAAAAGAAATCCGAGGTAAGTGATTAGCACTTTCTCTTTAAGACAAAATTGTCCCGCAACGATGTTAACGGATTATGACTATTTTCTCTCAAGACACAACGGATACCACTTGTGGTAGAAGCACTTCAAATTACAAGTAACAGCAAATTCTAACGAAATTTTTTCCCTTTACAAGAAAAAATATTTTTTGGAGAGTTTCTGTAAGAGATTTTGATGTAATGCTCAATGCAAATGATATGAGATGCATATTGGACGTCTAAAAGATCCTCTGTATAGAAGATAAGAGGTTGTGAATGAAGAGTCACGCCCCAAAATTCAGTAACCTTCACGAATGGAAGCATTCCTTGCTGTCGCTAGCCTCTCACTTGAGCGCTAGTTGACACTTGTTCAACATAAACTTTTTCGCCCATCTGTCGCTCGAGCGCTAGGCGAGTGGTGGAGTTAGGCAAATTCCTGGCCAGTTTTTGCCTCTTTTCTTTTTAATTTTGAATCACAATTTCTCATTCATTCGAAATTGATTTTGAGATCCCAAATATACTACAATGATCTATTCAACGAATAAAATAAGTTAGTCTATTTATATTTATAATTTGACTATCGGATTAAGTCTAAATATTTAATCGAAATTGACTCAAAGTCACTTTTCAAGTTTTATACTCAACCAAATTTTCCAATTTGTAAACCAAATTCCAACATAAACAATATATCTCCATAAAACTTTACGAGAAAAAAAGTTATGTGGAATAATTTCAATGAGGGAAAAAGAGTGCACTCTTCTTTTGGAAAATGCAAGCAAAGGTGTCTCATTAAAAACTTTTACAGCAAACTAGTATGACAGTAGTTAGATCAAGGGAAAAAAGTATAGCACTTAGTTTACTCCTTCAATTTGTTCAGATAAACTTTATGTGGATCAGGTAATACTATCTTCATTACTAATTTGTTCTAATTTTCAATAAAGTCAGTCCCATATTAGTCGCTTGGAGATAACAAATTATGTGTGTTTATTTCATTTAGAGAAAAAAATATTTTGCTAACAAATTTAACCAAAATTCTATATTAAATCTTGTTCTATTAGCAAAACATAATAATATAAATGTTGCAATAAGACTGTTAAACAATGATTTCCAAATTCTAAGAACCGGGCTCAATTTACCAACCAAATCAACACCCAATCGATCGACCCAAAACCTTCAAACTACTCCTCTCTTCGATTGCTTTCAATTGTACCCACTTAGGACACAAAGGGAAGGTGTTTTGCAGCCCCAAAGTCGGAGCCACAAAGGCTGAAGAACAATGAAAAGATGAACGAGACAAATTACAATCAGAAGCACAAACCACAAAGAAAGCAGCCGTGTCTCTCTCTCAATAAAGGGGCAAAACACACCTCAAAATGACAAAGCCGTGAAGAAGCAAGATATATAGGATCACTTAGGGTACAGTAATGGGCTAGCCCAACAAGAAGACAATAAGTGGGGCCAAATAAGCCATCCACTAAGTGAGGAACCAGGCCATGAACAACTCTAATTAATTAGACTGCTTCTAATGGCCACAAATGATTTTAGGGTCGAGTCATTTATCTTAAATGTCGATGCAATACTTATCCAACATCGATTTTACATTATCCCCCAGATTTATTAGATATCCAAAAACCCAACAAAGACGTGATATTTCAGAGCCATAAAGTTATTCGTCATCCGTCCAAGGTCAAGAGGGTCCTTTTTCATATTAAACGAACGAACCACAACGAATATATTATGCCCCCGTTTGATCCTCATTTTTTCCAAAATACATTTCACTCTCTCTTCTTTTCAACCAAATATTTTTCAATAAAATAATATTACATGCCAAACTTTTTCCTATTTTTCAACCACACATTCTCCAACAATCTACCATTTCAAAATACAGTTTTAAGAAAACATACATTTTCTAAATTGCTTCAATCCATTATAAGTCGCATAAACAGATTGCAACCACATCCATTAGATGCTTCTCAAGTTTTTCTTGCATTTCTAGGTTAATTAGAAAGTATATTTGTATTCACAAAATGATAATATGTACATTTCGTAGTCAATGTCCAGTCATGCACTCAAAAATGCAGAGAGAGAATTATTGTTGTAAATTCTTTCACTTGTGGTCTATAAAGTTCTTCGGTGTTTGTCTGTGAATGTAGAGATTGAACTCCATTAAATCATTGTCTCCTTATTTCTTGTGAACTTCAACACTTATCGTTCTTGTCAGATTTTGTTATTTTTCTCTTGTATTACAACTGTTTCTCGAGCCCTAACTCAACAAACGAACAGAGCATGCACTTGAGATGCTTGCAAGAATGGGTTCATAGTGCAAATGACTTAAGATCTGGGAATAGCTCCAAGGAGAAAATGGGTTATCAGACACTCTTAGAGCAAAGCAGAAGCAGACCGTGAAAAAGGCCTGTAATGCGCTTGAATCTTGAACACGGTGTTGAGAAGGTGGCACAAGAGCTGAAAATATATCTATTAATAGTTCAGTCAATTCATTAGCCTTCTTTACAGCATTCATGTTTATTGTATTATAACCTGCAGTTTCCCTAGGCATACAAACAATATATATGCTTGAGCATCCTCAGGCATTCCATAAATAAACACACTGGGCACTGAGGACTGTTTCCCCTCAAAACTACTCCATTGCACGAAACACTTGCTGCGTTGTAATCTACACTTCAGGGATAAAATTTCCCAAATTCTTATTCTGGATGCAAATGCATAACTGCTTCAACGAACACGCTATTATGGTGCTGTGAAAAGAGGGAATGAATTCCTAATTAGATTGCCAGCTGATGATGCTACTTGTCCCAACCTTGTTTTCAAAGAGCGTCTCACGCTATCCGTATAAGAAACCAAGTCCATTATTTCTGTAGAATGAAATATGCAAGTTATTATATATTCCAGTTAATACGAGCCAGTTAGGAAGCAAAATGATGTAAATTTCCTCACCAAGCAGCAGCCTCAATTGTATGTATTTGATGCCCATCTCAAATCTGGAGAGCGCAACAATTACAACAGAATCTGAAAGTCGAGGTATCAGAGCAATTAGTAAGCATAAGGAGATTAGTACACTGTTAAGCACACTTCCAAAATTATCCAACATGTAGGTCGATAATGCAGAAAGGTCGAAGTAAAGACTACAAGATAATCCCAAAATTGTAAGACAGAAATTTCAATACCCCTATATCATCAAGATTTGGACACTTTGATATTTGAATCAAAGAATCCATAAAAATCTCCTAGTCAAAATCAGTACAAAACGCCCTCCCAAATCCATGTATGATCAATTTTTGGGTGACAAATCCATATCTACTGTACCATTCTAAGAAGCACGGATTTGGAAACGTAATTCGAATACGATACAATATGGGCACGCCGAAGCATTATAATAAAAAAGAAAATAAAATACTAATGTATTTTATCTTAATCCTAAATTGTCCCAATTTCATTTTCTTAAACATCACCAACATCAGCTTCTTCATTATCATTAAAAATAACATCATTCAACTCTGATTCATCCAATAACAGGTTAGCAATCTCAAGCAGCCCAATACTTTCAAGAGTATTAAATGAATCTCTGACTATCCCACATTTTGGATTCTCCTTCTAAATAAAGATTTAATTTTCATAATAAAAGACGCAAATTTCTATAAATAAAAAATCATTTATTAAATATATATTGGAGTTTGATTATATTAATGTATAATTTATTAACGTAGTTTAACATGTATTAAACTATTATCTATTTCCAATAATAAAATTATATTTGTCAACTATTAACGCAATTTTACATATATTAAAAATTTAGTACTATTGTGTATTTTAAATAAAAGTTGTCAATTAAATTAAAATTCTAGGTGTATTTTCAATAAATATTATCCATTTTCAATAAGTTATTGATAATAATAATAATAGTTATCTATTATGTAAAAACACTTTGTATATAATAATGAATTTTAAAAGAGTTTAAAACCAATAAAATTCTTCTTCAGTATATAAGAAATATTTGATACGTATCGGAACTTTTAAAAAAATAAAAATAAAAAAATAAGTAAAAAACACATATCCGATACGTATCGATACTGGTATGTAACGAGTTTAAAAGTATTCGTACTTCTTAAGTACCATTAACTATATCAGGTTGACTACTTATTTGTAAATTTAGGATAAAGAGCAATTTTTCCTTTATATTAGTATTAACTCACTAAAGACGCAAATTAGTTGTTTGCTCTTAATTTTAAGTACGATTTTTTAAATTAGTTTTTTAGTTTATGATTAATTAACAACTCCACCTATAGTTGATCGCAAGATTAATTAGAGGATTGCGATAAGTTGAAATACCCCTACTAATCATGCATTGTACCGAAATCCAATTGTAATGAAGTTGGGGTAAACAGAGAACCCACACCATAGCCTTGCATAGAAGAGGTGAAATGAATAGTCATTGATTTAGGTTTATAATACGAGCTTGTAGAAGATAAACAATTCAAGAATATGAGACTTTCTTAGGAAAAAAATTATTAGAACTTATGCTCCACACGCATCTGTCTAAAAAAGTTAACATATAAGTAAATAAGTCAGTCTTTAAAATAAATAACTTTTTCCTGATCACGGTGGAAATAAACTACTTATTTTGAAAGCAAAGTGAGTTACTTTCAAATAAGTAATGATTTACTTCAAGCAAGAAAAAGGTAAGTCATTCAAACACTTTGAAGAAAAAGTTACTTAAAACTGTAACTTTTTATAAAGCTTAGCCAAACAATACAACAAACAATGATTTTGGAAAAACATGGATGGGTAGATTCAAACAATCTTTAGCAAAAATATGATCATTTTTGGAGATAAAATGCTTCTGGAAAAGTCATTCAAAATACAGAAGGGTAACTGAAAAGTTTGTCTACGATTTCATGATTAGGATACAAGGTTGACAATTACCAAAATGAAACGTGGTGGAATAAGAAGGTTCAGGTGACAGTTAAGACTGAGAGACTGTTATAACAGCTTACCAAAATATAAAAATGCTGTGGCTTTTGAAACATATATGGTAAAAAAACTAAAAATAGAAAAAGTAACTTGAAGCAGACTAGATTAATTCCTAAAACTTGAGAGTCCAGGTCAGATTGGCACATCAAAGTAGTTAGTCTACAGCTCTTTCCTTCACTAATAGAACAATTAAATACATTGAGATAAGCAAGTTGCATAGATAAATAGAGCTTGAAAATTTGAAATTTTTGCATGCACAACCTCAACTGATTAATTGGTTTCAACAATATGACAAGGAAAAAAAGAAGAAAGAAGAGATTTAAAGTAAAAGTTTACATTCTTACACCAGCTCATTTATCAATTAACTTAATATAAAAACTGAGAGAGAGCTGTAAATTCAAAACTTAAATCAAAACACACAATCTTTAGATAAAGTAAACTATAGATTATTATGAGAGTACAAATTCATATTCTCCTACCTGCATATTTTATGGATATATTATGAACATAATTAATTTCAAATTGTGTTGTGGTACCAATGTTTTACCTGATTCAGAACTTGCCCGTGAATAGAGGCCACGTAATGCACATTTAGCATAAGCCATTAGCCGTACTCGTAGAGGAGCTTCCAACTTGCTGACCAAAGACCTTAGCAGTCCACTGAATAGAAGAGAAGAAAACAAGGAATAATAAAACAAAGTCGCATTTCTTTCACAAAAGTTGAGAAAAGCTAATCATTCTTACTCAGTTCGTAATACTGTAAGAAAGTCAGGTGGCAATGACTCCATAAACGAAGATATGTCCTCCATTTTCAGAGACTTTAATTCCTGCTTGAGATATTTTCTCTCTTCAGGTGACATTCCTCTCCCAAGTGCAGATTTACTGATAAATCATTTGAATAAAACTAGACGTTAGTTCCAGATACACTAAATATCAGCAAATTTGGCATTGTAAAAGGAAAAAATATTCTATGGTGCTACAGTGTCAACTTCTTATAAAATTTAGTTGACCATATTTTCAGTAGTTCATTAATAAATCAAATGAAGCTTCCAATAGTTCTTGCAACATATTCCAGGTCCCATTTTCATTCTTATTGGACCCTGCCTTTTACAAATTATTTAAGTTCCTTCTTTAAGCAACTAACAAATATTCTATTCTAAAATAAACCTGCCACTGTTATCCTTCTTATTCTATTACAAGCATATGTAACCATTTCAATGGTTACACAAAGACACGGGCCAGTCAATACAGTCATAGAGGAAAATCTGCAGGTAGTTCTCCAGGAAAATATCTATATGTTTTTCAGCAAAAATTTACGATTTATTTTTTCTTACTTAGGGTCATTCTATTTCCATGGTATCTAAGGCTCCCAATGCACTTTGGAGTCATCAACTCTTGAACTAATATTATTATTCTAGTATGAAAATCGAAGAATACAAAGGTTTTGGCTCAGGTCATAACAAACTTTAATAGGTTCTCTAGACAACACTCCAGGTGTCAAAATCCTTTTCAGAAACTGGAGTAGCAAAAGTAACATTTCAAACAAAGAGTCATCAATTAGCCATGTCAACAATATAAATATACAGCTCCATAATTTCAAACAGAAGAATCAGTAGCCAAGATTGACTAGGAGCTTGAAGAGCAGGTAGAAAACCTAGAAAATGATTGCAACCCTCTCAACGCTAAGAAAATTTTTTCTGGTGAAAACGGAGTGGTTGAGCCAGCAATCTGAGATCATTGAGGTCTTGGTTCCTCAGTCCCATGCTTCTTCCTTTCTGGCTCTTATTACCAATGTGATAAAATTTCTGCTGTATATTCATTATATCTTATGTCGACTATCATGTAGTTATTTTCCTCTTTCTAATAGTGAAGTGGATTTGCTCTCTCTCCCGACAGTGATGGAACCCAAACCCATCACCCACTACCCTAAATACCGAACCACCACCCAGCCACCATTTCTTGCCGGCGACGACATCATCCCATCGCACAGTACTATCCAGATTACCGGCCTCATGCCACTAATTCAGCCACAATTTCAGGCGGCGACCCTAGGTGGAAACCCTAGCGCCGCCGCCCCAGATCTGCCGGATCCGGCTACTTTTCCAGCCCACGCGCTCGACCAGTGGGCTGGGTTGTGGATTCCGACGCCGGACATGCTGCTCCGAGGGACACGCGCCTGGCCGCCGGCGCGTCTGCCGGCTCGTGACCCCCACGCGCCGGCGACGGAAAACCAGAAAATGCACCATGACGTTGCTGGTTCAACAGCGATACCTATTCCACAATCAGAAGTGCCGTTCACACAGAATCAGGGAAAAAAGTTGGGAGTTGGATATGGTTTGGTTTACAATCGCCGTTTTTGAGTTGAGGCGAAGGAGTTTGCAATTTCTATGAACAATTTCGGCACGGTTAGGATGACAGAATGGGGCTCTAAGCTCTCGAATGCTATCTGCATGGGGAGGTATGGCGCACTTTGGATGGTGAACATGGTGGATAAGATGAGGACGACTAGTAGTTTGAAGGATTTTGCATCTAAGTTTAACGAGTCCCATAGAGCTTTTTTGGCACAACGATGTAATAACAGCCGTGGTAGGTACCTGATGATAGCACAGTATGGGGAGAGGCGCCGGAAGGGAATTGTAATGGTACCGGAGGGGGCTAATGGAGAAGGTTGAGCTTTAATCTCGCGGGTGTTTCAGGCAGTGGTTGACTCATTTGTTGCTGGTGATAAGGCTAAACATCGAAATGTGGATGACAGGATACGAAGGGGAGTGACGTATGCCGGAGTTGTGGCGAACTGCGGGGCCAGAATGTTGATCAACGGGTACCATTGTACGAAGGAAAAGGCGGTTGATGTAAGTATTCCTCAATTGCCGAGGCACAGCGAGCGGAGTCGAGTGCGGAGTACACATGGAGGGCACTTGGATATACGTTGAAATAAGGGCACGTATTCGAGGGCGTTGAAAGGGGAACTTGATGAATTAATCGAAATTTGGTGGGTGGGTGAGGCTGATGCAGGCCGCGGGTCGATCTGTTGTTCTAAGTGTGGGATGAGTGTGGAGGAGCCCCCCGGCGATGAACAACTATTAGCAACTTTGGTGACTAAGGAGCCATCAGTTCAAATTGCCCAAACTAAAGACAAGCAGGTGTTAATTGAGCCTAATTGTGAGTCTCCAACACGGACTGAACATGCTTGTTTCGGTAAGGATGATGGAGTGGATGTAAAGGTGGTCGGATAAGGATGATGAATCGGATGCGTTGAATACATTTAAATCAGAAGAGGGATTAGTGTCGGATGAGATTCAGAAGGGACGTGTATTGGCAGAGGGTTCAGCCCTGAAGGGTGTGGAAGAATACGAGGAGACAGGTTTGGCTAATAGGATGGTGAATACCTACATTAGGAGGTCCTCGAAGCCGCTACAAGAAAGGGAGCTAGGGTCTGTTGACGATGGAAAGAAGGGAGAGTTGGACAGTGGTGTAGTACCAGTAGAGGAAGTGGAGGGACACGTTTTTGATGAGGGGCTCGCACCTTCTAACTGGGTTCTTCAAAAAATTCAGGAGTTCAGTAGGATGGTTGGTGTGTCTTGTGACGGTCATGAACTCAAACTTATGCAACTGCTTGAGGAACTGGAGACTAACAGAGGACAGGGGATGAGCACACATGGAGGGAAATCAAGAAGAAAAGGTGATCGCGAACTTAAGCGGCTTGAGTGGTCAGTAAATTATGACATCAAGGGAGGAGATGCAAAGAGAGGACTGTTGGGGAGGGATGATGGAGTGTTGAAATAATTCCAAAAATCATTAGTTGGAATGTGAGGGGGCTCAATGATGAGGGGAAAAGGTGGGGTATTCGAAATCTGATAAGGGGATGGATGGCGGACTTGGTCTGTTTACAGGAAACTAAAATGGAGTTCGTCTCGAGGGCTGCAGTTTGCAGTTTGTGGGGGGGTCAGCATGTTGGATATCAATTTTTGGAGTCTTCAGGGGCTTCTGGAGGTGTGCTTGTTATGTGGGATACTAGAGTGTTTGATATGGAGGAGGTTAGTGTAGGGTTATTTACCATATCGCTTTTACTTAGGAATATTGGGGATGGTTTTCGGTGGATGTTTGTAGGAGTTTATGGTCCGACGGCGGATGGAAGTAGAGGGGGCCTGTGGGATGAGTTGGCCAGTATGATGGCTTGGTGGAGTCTTCCCACGTGTATCGGGGGCGATTTCAATGTGGTTCGATTTCCTTCTGAGAGGTCGAGCGGTGGGAGACTAACAGGGACTATGGAGGAATTCTCAGATTTCATTAGGGAGAGTATGTTGGTGGATTTGCCGATGATTGGGGGAGATTTTACTTAGTCTTCTAATCGGGATCAACCCGTTCATTCCCGAATTGATCGATTCCTGATTAGTGGGGAGTGGGAGGTTAAATACTCAGATGTGACGCAGAGGAGATTAGATAGGGTGCAAGGCTTAAAAAGGTGAAACTAAGTACTGAGGCGATTTTTCTTTATGAGGCAAGACGTAAGCCTCGAGGCGGATTGAGGCGTAAACCTCACAAAAAACAAAAAATCTAAGTAAAAGAATTATAAAATAATACAAAAAAAATAAAAGTTGGAGCATATAGTAAATAGGATATATATCCATTAACATATTGAGATATAATCCACCTAAAGAAAGAAGATGTTTAGCAAAATAAAAAGCATTACAGAAGTTAGAAATCATTCTATTGCAATGGAAAAAAAGCAGCAGCTTAAACTAAGAAAGGCCGTTTCTGATTTCTTTTCTTACAATTGAAAAATCAAATTTTAAATGAAGCGCATGCCTCATACTCCATGAGGCGTGCGCCTCAGATTGAGAGGCGTGAACCTCATATTTTTAGCTTCAAAAATACCGCCTCGAGGCATACTACATGCGCCTCACAGTGAGGCGGGCCTTAAGGCGGGCCTCATTACCGCCTTTTTATACCATGATAGGGTGTACTCGGATCACTTCCCTATTTCATTATCTGGGGATAGTAGGGGTAGTGGAAGAAAACCTTTTAGGTTTGAAAAGATGTGGTTAAAAGTCGAAGGTTTTGGGGAGCGTGTACGGACTTGGTGGGCCTCTTACGACTTTAGGGGGTTTCCCAGTTTTGAGCTGGATCAGAAATTAAAGGCTTTGAAAGGGAATTTAAAGAAGTGGAATGAGGAGATGGTGGGTGATGTAAATTGGCGTAAACGTCAGTGTCTTTCAGACATAGAGGAGTTAGATAAGCGGGAGGAGAGCTGTGGGTTGGGTGGGGAGGAGGGAGAGACGTGGAATTTTAAGGGGAGAGTTGGAGAGGTTGGTGGAGATGGAGGAGATTGCGTGGCGTCAAAAATCTAGGGTTACATGGTTGAAAGGGGGGGACAAATGCACTAAGTTTTTTCATAGGATTGCGAATTCAAATAGGCGTAATAATTCTATCACGTTGCTGGAGGTAGATGGGATTACCTATGAGGACCCACAGGTCATTGGAATCAAAATGGTGAGATTTTGTCAAGATCTCTATCGGGAACAGTTTGAGTGGAGGCCAAAGTTGGAGAGACTGGAGTTTTCTACTATCACTGAGGAGGATGCTAGATGGTTAGAGAGACCGTTTGGGGAAGAGGAAATCAAGGAGGTGGTTTTCAGCATGAATGATGATAAGGCACTAGGACCAGACGGCTTCTCGTTCGCATTTTATAAGGCTTGTTGGGAGGTGGTGCGTGCGGATATTACGGATGTTCTAATCTATTTTTCTGAGTTTAGCAGGTTCCTGAGAAGTTCTAATGCTACATTTATTGTGCTGATTCCCAAAAAACCAGGGGCGGTGGACATTAAGGATTTTCGCCCTATTAGCCTTGTTAGTGGGGTGTATAAAATCATTGCGAAGATCTTGGCGAATAGATTGAAGGAGGTGTTGGGAAAAGTGGTGTCTAAGTTTCCAGAATGCCTTTGTGAAAGGAAGACAGATCTTGGATTCTGTGCTTATAGCTAATGAATGCGTTGATTCAAGATTGCGGTTGGGAGTGCCAGAGATGCTTTGCAAATTGGATATTCAGAAGGCCTACGACCATGTCAATTGGAAGTTCCTTCTGTATATGCTCAGGCGATGTGGATTTGGGGAAAAGTGGTGCAAGTGGATTCAATTTTGTATCTCAACTGTCTCATTTTCTGTTATGGTTAACGGGTCTCCAGAGGGTTATTTTCGAAGCAGCAGAGGATTAAAGCAAGGAGATCCTCTTTCTCCATTGTTGTTTGTTATTGTTATGGAGGCATTCAGTAGGATGCTTGAGAAAGCTGTGGAGGAAGGTTTAATTAGGGGCTTTACGGTTGGACATGTCCAGATCTCTCATTTGCTATTTGCAGATGATACACTGATTCTATGCATAGTTTAAAAAGGCGGAACTAAGTACTGAGGCGTTTTTTCTTTTTGAGTCGAGGCGTAAGCCTCGAGGCTATTTGAGGCATAAGCCTCATCAAAAACAAAAAATCTAAGTGAGAATTATAAAATGATACAAAAAATAAAAGTTGTGTGAGTCTATTTAACAAATTTAATTATCAGTTTAACACATCATATATGCGTACGAGATGAATTCCGAAGCATGTTGGTACGATTATTGGTATATAAGTACTCTCGCAATGAATTCCAGAACCAAATTCCGGGAAAAGAAAGCCCGATGTCATGGAACTTTATAAAATGATTTTGCACGCATATGAGCAAAAATAAACAGGTAAAACTAACTTCTAATCATCCTGGAGTGTTTATCCAGAGATTTGTTGAATATTCGACGTGCAGAAGTCGAGACAAAGTTCAATTAAATTCAGATTTTGAAGTCTATAACAAGCGATGCAATATCGCACGCGTAACGTGAACAAGACAAAAAATAATTAATGAGATGATTATTTAACAAAAAATTAAGTAAATGCTTCGCATTGGTCATTAGAAAAGCGGGTGCGGGATATTGAAATGAATGCTGGTTATTGCATGCAAGATTTGTTCTGAACCGAATGCCCGATGGGTGATGAAAGACAGTGAAACCAGGTGACGCCGGCACAACTAGAAGATGAATGCAGTGATATGATACAGTAGATGGAGGAGGAGGAGGAGGAGGAGAAGAAGAAGAAGAAGAAAGAAGAAGAAATACCTGATGAATGAAACCAGTGAGGCGGCGGAAGCGGGAAGATGAAGAAGACGGTCCTTTTTTTGGTTTTCTGACTTTTCAGTTCTTTTGAAATTTTGGCTTCCTATATCATTTATTTTTCTAGGTTTTTTGTTGCTTTGTTTGGGCCAAAAATAGCTTTTTAAATGGCCCTTTTCTCTTTAAAAAAATGCTATTTCTAATTTGT
This sequence comes from Fraxinus americana, assembly GCA_035079005.1. Taxonomy (NCBI): domain Eukaryota; kingdom Viridiplantae; phylum Streptophyta; class Magnoliopsida; order Lamiales; family Oleaceae; genus Fraxinus; species Fraxinus americana. The sequence continues at coordinate 11,976,089 of CM068706.1, read as the reverse complement.
ATTAATAAATTTGAAAAGAAAAAAAAAATTTAAGAGAGGCGCACACCTCATGCCTCGTGAGGCGCGAGCCGTGAGGCGTGAGCCTCAGCTTTAGAGGCGCGCGCCTCCTATTTTTGCCTCAAAAACAAACGCCTCGAGGCGAAACATATACGCCTCACACTGAGGCGCGCCTCTCAGGACCGCCTTTTCATACCATGATTCTATGTGATGCTGATGATGAGCAATTGAGGAATTTACGTCGGTTACTACTTTGTTTTGAAGCGGTGTCGGGTTTGAAGATTAATCTGGGGAAATCTGAGGTTATCCCAGTGGGGGAGGTTGCTAATGTGGATGAGCTGGCTGGTTTATTGGGATGTAGGGTTGCGCAGATGCCTATATCATACCTTGGGCTCCCGTTAGGGGCAAGGTTCAAAAAATGAACATATTTGGAATGGGATCATCGAAAGGATAGAGAAGAGGCTAGCAGGGTGGAAGCGTATGTATCTTTCAAAGGGTGGCCGCCTTACTCTCATCAAATCCACTCTTTCCAACTTCCCTACTTATTTCTTGTCATTGTTTCATATTCCTGCTGCAGTGGCAAATAGATTAGAGAGGATTCAACGGGAGTTTCTTTGGGCAGGGATGGGAGAAAAGAGGAAACTTCATTTGGTCAAGTGGGGTGTGGTTTGTTCTCCTGTAAGGATGGGGGGACCTTGGATTGAGGAAGTTGATTCTGTTTAATAAGGCTTTGCTGGGCAAGTGGCTGTGGCGATTTGGAATGGAGAGGGTGAGTTTTTGGAGAAAAATCATAGGAGTGAAGTATGGTATTATGGAGGGGGGCTAGTGCTCAATTGACGGTCGCGGATCTTATGGGGTGAGTCTGTGGAGGTATATCCGACGGGGATGGGGTGACTTTCGAGACAATTTGTCATATGAGGTGGGAAATGGCAATAACATCAGATTTTGGGACGATCGTTGGTGTGGTAATCAACCGCTAAAGATACGATTTCCTGCTTTGTATCGCATTGCCTTGGAGCCGTCTGCTATGGTGAATGAGGTACTCACCATTCACAATGGAAGTCACAGTTGGGATACTATCTTTGAGAGGGGTCTGCAGGATTGGGAGAAGGTGATCGTAGCAGGTGGAGGTTGGCACCGAATGGTATATTCTCAGTTCGCTCTTACTTTAGATCCTTATTAGAACCTGCTCAGAGCTCATTCCCATGGAAGAAGGTGTGGCAATGCAAATTGTCCCCTCGGGTAGCTTTTTTATTGTGGACGGTTGTGAGGGGGCAAGCGTTAACGGTGGATAATCTTCGACGAAGAGGTTTTTGTATTACCGAGTGATGTTATATGTGTAAGAAGGATGGGGAGATAATTGATCACTTGTTCATTCATTGCGATGGTGTTCGGTGGCTTTGGAACACCATCCTAGCTTCCCAACAGTTGGATTGGGTGATGCCTAGACGATTTGAAGATGTGTTGCTGGCATGGAGGAAACTTCGCAACAAGGAGAGTAGGATTGTATGGAATCTTATTCCGGGATGCATTGTATGGTGCGTATGAAGGGAGAGGAACGGCCGCTGTTTTGAAGACAAGACAAGAACAAAAGAGCAGTTCAGAGAATTATTTTATCTAACCTTGTTTAGTTGGTTTAATACTGTAGCTCCTAATCATGTAGATGGGTTGCCTAATTTTATGTCGTTTATGTGTTGTCTAAATTGATAATACATTCCCCATGTATTATCCTTTGATGAATAAAATTTTCTGATTACTTATCAAAAAAAAAAAAAAATTATATCTTCATTTTTTATGCTTCAGATCTAGAGAGACAGATTCCAATATTAGTATATCAAAATAGCATTCAAGGGGAAGTGGCTTGATTACTGGTTATTAGGAATATGTCCAGTCCATAGCATAATAAAAAACGAAACCCAATTATGAGCTTGGTATGGAGTATAAAATACCACAGGAGGAAGAAAATAAAGGGGAATGTCATGGAAACTTATATTTTGGTTTGTAATGGACTTAAACCTATGTGAATAAAGATATACACAAGTCGATAACCATGCCACTGATAGACAATCACCTGTTAACTGTTCTTCCTGTGAATATGACAGGGAAGTATCTAGAGTACTTCCCAACACCAAAGTTTTCACCCAGTTGCTGTATTTTTTTCGAATCCATTAGAACCATGGCCTTCCAGAGTTGGCAATAGGACTGTCTGAAACCTTCATCCAGCTGTCTATAGATCCCATGATCTAGAAGAACTACATTTATTTACGTATTGCAATAAGAAAAAAACATTAGATGTTTTCTTCTCCATAAAAAGGAACATAACACTAAAGTATCAACCTATCATACCTAAAGAAAAGCCACCCGGTCCCTCTGGAGAAACAAATATATTACCGGGATGTGGATCCCCGTGCACGAAACCATAGACAAATATCATCTCAGCAAAGACTTCCACTAGGGCTTTTGCCACCTAAGCAGAGTGGAAGAAAGGAATAATGAGAAATGATCCACAATTTCTTGATTTAAGAGTTTAAACTATCTACTCCGTTTTAGAGAATCAAAATTGTGCCATCTTAGCCAGAATCACAAAAAAGTATAGTATCGTATCACTTACAATAATTACATTGTTTCCAAGTAGATAAACAAACCTCAAGTGGACTAATTCCCATTCGCCTTAGATAATCCAAGTCATCAACCTGAAAGCTAAGGAATTTCCATTTAATAGCACAAAAGCCTAACGTCAAGCAAATCATCACCGTTAGAGTGTATGTCAAAGTATCAATATTTATGCGTAAAAATTTACTAGCATGTACCGAAAAAGAAAAGAAAATAAAAGGTTACACCTGACAACTCTCAAGGAAATCATAACTAAACAAACACTGATAGATGATTCACCAAACTTAAAATCCAGTTGAAAGAAATTTATCCCTGATTTCCATTCTTTTGTGGTAAAAGCTATATCAGTAAGTTTATAACACAAAACTAAAGCAAAATTTGTTTCTTCATATAGAAAGAACTATCAAGTGGACTATATGGTTATGGCCACACGTTCCCGGATATCATAATGTAAATCTATGCTTGCACACGCTAATTGCAGAATCCTGAAATAGTTGATTCAATGACCACGATGATGTGAGTCGCAAAAAATGGGTAACGTATACCGTGATGATTAGATGCCAGTTACAGGAGACCAATTAAAGAACTATCATGTTTCACACGGAAGTGTAGCAATTGAAAGGAAAAGCCTTCTATGTATAGATGAATCAATGCTTAGAAATGTCTGTTGAGTGTCGAGAAACTGAACATTTCATAATTTGTTGGTGATATTAGGGATGGCAAAAAAACCCGACAAACCCGATACCCGCGGGGACCCGTCCCTAATGGGGAGGGGAAAACCCGCTTAAACGGGTAACGGAGCGGGGATGGGGCGGGGAATTATTCCCCGAGGTGGGGACGGGGCGGGGACGGGTAACGGGGTCCCCGCACCGCCCCGCCCCGTTAAAAAAAAAATTTTTTTTTTTTTTTTTTTTTAAGAATTCAATACTTTAAATGAACATTTTCGTTAGTTCTAATAGAAAATAGCAACTAACATTATTTGTTTAAATATAATGAATATGGACAATAAAAATAAATTATCAAAAACTAAAAAAAAAAATTTAAACGGGGAATAAACGGGGAAATAACCTACCCCCGCCCCGCCCCGCCCCGTCTTAAACGGGGAACGGGGCGGGGACAGGGAATGAATTTTTTAACGGGGCGGGGGACGGGGAGGGCATCCCCGCCCCCGCCCCGTTGCCATCCCTAGGTGATGTGTACTTTTACATTTCTTCATAAATTTCTTTACCTTCTAATGTCATTTATTCATGGTTGTGAAACACATGATAGAGATTTTAATTCATTAATATATTATATAAAGAATGATGACTGAACCTTGTCAACAAAATGTTGCATACTAGAGAGCATTAAACCAAAAACTACAGAAAGCTGGATATTTCTGAAATATAGTGAAATAGTCAAGCCATTAGTGCAATATGAAGTCTTCTATCGTGTAATCAATAGACTGACTTTGATTTGGCTAATGATATGTATAAATCAGCTAATGATGCCAAAGAAGAAAAACCTTCATACAGCTTTCGTCCCTGCTTGACAAGGTAAAATATTGCTAAGAGGAAGAGGCAGATTTTGTATACTTCTACTTTACATGCATAGGAATTTTGGATAGTGAGGTAAGGTAAAGAGCAATCCACGGATGGAGCTACATTTGGGCAAGAGGGGGCAGCGGTGTAACACCCCGAAAATTTAAGAATAAAATTATTTGTTCTATATATTTTATTTTATGATTTTGAAAGTTGAGGGACTAAAATAAAGTATGTTTTAAATTCTTATATTTTTGGGCCAAATACTTGGTTCTTGATAGAGTGACCAAAAGTATATTATTTTGGGCTCATTAGGTAGCCCGAATTAAATGATATTTGTTGGGCTCGAGAGAATGTAAGATTTTGTAAGTTTAGCCCAAGTTATTTTATTTCAAAGAAAAGAGTATTTAATATATATTATATTACTTAATAATATATCTTTTAATGATAATTAGTAAAGAAATATGATATTTTCCTTAATCATGTTTAACTTTAAAAAGGGATTAACCATATCATATTCTGTTATCCCATTTCAATTTATCTATGCACGTGTAATTGTATATATTTTTTCAAGTATATATTATTTTATTAACTAAGCATGTTTATCTTTAATATGAGAAGATTTAAGTATATCCAACCGGTTCCCCATTTGAAATCCACTATAACAAATCATGCTGATGTACACGTGCACTATATGTATTTATTTTTATCAAATCTATTTATTTTATTTTGTCATTTGGATTAACTATTTAAATATTAACAGAGTAATTATAAATATGTCAATATTATACTCGTTAGATATCTCGTAATTAATTATGTAAACTAGGCTCGAGAAAAAGTCGTTTCGGATAAGTTAGCTCCAAGATATTGCAGTTTGAAGAAATCGTTAAGAATTAGTTTTTCTAACTTAATTGTTGTCACGTGTAGATGAATAAGTGTTTTCTTTATTTAATTTAATTGTTTTGACTTTAGAATTTGTTGGATGGTTGCCACGTGTTTTGGGATAGAGATAGTAGAGTGAGATAATGATATAGTACAATCTTCACAAATCCTTTTAGCATGATACCCGTGATTGGGTTCAAATCAATATCTATTTAAGTAGAACTTTATCACCTACTCTAACCTCCACCTATAAATAGAGGCATGACGGTAGCTGTTACACCACACAAATCAAATAAGTACACACAAATTCACAGTGCAAAGGGATCTCTGGAGGAGACTTTGAAACGTGAATTCATTCTTGAATCAAAAATTCGTGTGATCTAACGAGGTAAGATACTACGTGCAGGTGGATATGTCTTTGCAATATTATAATTTCTTTTACATGGTTTATTTCACGAAATGCCAATTGACCTACGGGTCCCAATGAAATGTGAGATCTCCTTCAGGTTTTCTCAAATGCTAGAGCTTTCGATTGATCTCCGATTGCTCTTGATGAAATGATGGTATGGAATGTTATAGATTTATATTTAAAGAATTATTATATTGTTATAGACGCACGTATCCTACTGGATTTAAAATACTCACTCCTTCAAAATTCAACTTCTCAGGTTAGATCGGTTCAACGTGGATGATGGCTGAATGGTGCGCGGATTGCCAAATAAAACATTTTCAAGAGAACCATCAATAATTTTTGTTATGTTCAAAGATTAGTATTTCTTAGATTTCTATTGAACGCTTAAAGTTTTTGATTTAACGTTTTGGATTGATTCAATTTGATGTTATGAAACCTTAAATTTTATTAAAGTTTATATCTTCAATTTAAATATTTCCACTTTATGTATGATTATGAAATGATATTGGTAATACCCCAAGATTTAAGTCATTAAAATTTGGGGCGTTACAAGTGGCCTCTAAAAAGCTTTTGAGTTTTTTCTTATAAAAAAAATGAAAAAAAGAACAGAAATTTCCACACTAATAAAAGGACATTTATACTTATTTAGCATAAATGACATCTCTCTCAATATTGATTCTACAAAATTCAAGCTCATTGCTCTTTCTTAAAGTGGCCAGTAATTAAATTTTTGATATATTGATTAAGATTTTTTTTTCCTTTTGATATTTGATGAAGACTTAGCTTTTTTTTATTTCTTATTAGATGATTAATGGTGATTTATGTCTTTGTGTAGCATTTTTGTGTCCAAATGATTCATTCACTCCTTTTGACAAGAATAAATTAATTTGACTTGGTGAATATGATCCCAAAGATTTTTAGGACTTGATGATCAACTTGAAACATATATTATCTATATTCGCACTAATGAAGATTTTAGAGGAATACAAGTCTTTAGTGATCTTGCATAGAAGTTGATTGTGAAGAAAAAAAAAAGTGTATGGCTTGTGACATTGACATTAATTCTTCAAGTTGCTACATAGAGTATTTTCTACATTGAATATTGTCAAGACTCGACTACACAATCGAATTGGAGATATGTGGTTGAATACAGTTTGATTGTCTATATTGAGAATGATATATTTGATGAAATTGTGCAATTATATGACGTTTTGTAAGTATGAAAATGTGTAGGCAATAATTGTAGTAATGTATACATATATTTTCATTATTTATATATTGTTTCAAAATTTTTTGGCCACTTAAAGAAAAATTCGTGGCTCCATCACTGGAGCAATCATAGTTTGACGATATTAGATATAGCACATACCTTCTGTCCTTCACAAAATTGCATAGTCAAAACCTGGCTGCTTGTGAAATCCTGGAGATGTGATCATGGCAGTGAGCTTAAGATAAGAAGTATGTTTGAGGAAACCAATGTTCTGTTAAAAACTGATACAAAACAATGAATCATAAACCTGGCAGTCATATCATACCCAGAAAACGCGAGGGATCCTGAGCACACTGTGGTTCTTAAAATTTTGGGCAGTTCTTTCTGAGTTATTAGCTTCTTGAATGAAATCTGTACAGCAGTAAAAATATCAAAACGATCTAGCAAATTAAGAAATTAATAGAAAGCAATTACAATGAATTTCTTTTTTTCTTTTTCTGAATTTAAGAATGATATGCTGATCAAAATCTGCAGTGCAAAATATGACTTCAGTTCAAACTCAATAATCAAAAACAAAACAAACAAAAAAAATACTTATAGATGGAAGAAAGTAGGGCACTAGTTACTGGATACATGCATGCAATATCAAAGACACTAAATCTTGGCAGTCAACATGTTCTGAGGACGGAAAATAACTAAAGCAAATAGATAGGACAATATCTAATGAAAGGTTCCAAAATCAACAATGGTTCCTGACAACCAGAAGCAAATATATGAATTTTCAAAAGAAGATAATAAGAATTTGTTATACTGCATCTCACTATTCAATTTCCTTGCCACAGAGTTCTACAGACACCGTTGAATAGTCTTTTGTTTTTCAACTTTTTTTCTTTCAAAAGAAAAGAACAGAACAAAAAAAGAAAAGAAAAAAAAGAAAGAAGAAAAATTAAGAAAGATATTAACCAGCATGTCATTATTGTAAAAAACACCAAATGAAACCCAAGTTTATGTATGGAACAGACTTCGCCTACATTTGGCTCATGTTATAAACTATTTATAAATATTAAAGCCACTTTTTATCTATACATTTCGAGGGATCAAAAAGTACTACACACTTATTTATCAATTGTTTCTATCTATTTATAATTTAAACCATTTATAAACACTTCTTAAACATGCTTTTAGTCTCTCTAAGAAAGGTATGTGACACTTCGTTCTGATAGACCTATCCTGTAAGTTTCCTGGCCATAGTGGGAGGTCAATATCTGCAGAAGGGGGGTGCAGGATGCAGATCGCATAAGATCCAACGTACAGATAGAAACAGGTTAAACTTAACTCAATACAACCATATTCAAAAATTTGTGTAAACAACCAACTTTTTATTTCTGTCTCCTCAAACTTAACAAGTAACCTTACGCAACATCTCGCTAGGACTTCAACTTAGAAAACTAGATTTGTGCACATCACCAGAAAAACCAAAAAAGATTGCATATTTCCTATAAGATTGCAAAGGATTTCTTACACAACAATATATTATTCCAGTAAACAACATAGAAATGAAACAATTTCCAGAAATCTAAATCTAGCATCCTGTGTCATGATATAACTCACCAAGTTCAGAAGCAATAGATTTTGCAAATTCTGACACCATCCAATTGAACCTATATTCAGGAAAAAACTGGGAAAAGAAGCAACACGAAACCTTTCAAGCCTGAAGCCATATTAGGGAAGGAGCCAAACAACTTGGAATATTACATTATGGTACAGTAGATTATTGTCACTATAACTTTGGACATCTCCATGCATCATGCATTATTAGAAGAGAACCAATCAACCTAAAGAGGGTGCTTGACATGCCCCTTCATCGAATTCTATTGGAGTTTAAGCAACAGTATGAACATGTGACTTCTGAATGCCCAACATAGTTGGTTTCTCAAATATCATCAGCAAAAGAAACTAGATTGTACTAAAACATGAATGTTGATTATTTTTAATGGAGGAGTTGGCCAACAATGACAATGGCTATGGTTGTAGGAGCCAGCACAGAAATTAGTGATCGATAAGTAAAAGGCTTTATGTATTGTATTTAGGTGAAAAGTTTTACTTTTTGCAGATGACTTTTTTGGGACCCTGATGGATAAAACACGATAACTACTGAAAGATTTAGTGTTCTATGGTTTGGAACTTGAGGCTTTTATGAGTGAAGACAAAAATGGACTTGGGAACTGCTGATGATTGTGCCACTGGTGGGAGTACACTCATTTGCAATCAGTGCAAGTTATCGAAGCTCGTATGCATGTGAATAGGAATGAAAGATGTAGGCATGTGACTGTGGTCACTAGTGATGGTGTGTCTAAATTAATCGGATGGTGTTGCATTTTCTTGAGCACTGAGAATTTTCCTCTTTACTCCCACCAGATGCATGACAGGTTACCTCTGAACTTGCACAATTTCGAATAAAATTAGGCAGAACAAAAGTATTGGTTCATTTTTAACTGGTCAATGATTGAAGTACACCTGGTGAAAGGAGGCAACAAGAATCTTGTCATGAATTTTTCTAACAAAAATATTACTTCTCTACCCTCCTACAGCGCGAATGAAAAACTGAACAAATGCCATATCAAACAAAGATTTTCCAAAGTTGATTCATGTTTGCACAATATTTTTGCTACATACATTTTTTTTTATCAATCATTTGATGTAGGTGACAAGAAACTAATGAACCAAAAGAAAAAAAATAGAATTTAATTGAAATTCACACGTTTGAAACTTTGAGCTACCCATTATCCACCAGCTTACCATTGAGAACGTGTGTTAAATAATCTTAAATAGAGTGCACATATCAAGAATATGTGCTGATTTCTAACTGAATTTTTTTGTCCTGACTAGCTAATTGCCAGCTACATCTAATTTAAAGCTTTTGATAATTATCATCTATCACTTTTATTTACAAATTCCATGTCAATGCGTGGTAGATTTCATGACAAGCAATGTAGCCTATAAGCTTAAGGCAGAGAGGGAAAATAGAGGAATGAAAACAGTGAATCAGATAGCAATATATCATTGATTATTTGCTTTATTGGCAATTTTTGCAGAAGAATTATTTCCCGACCTTTGTATATGCTTCAAAAACGAAAAGGTATTTTAGTACTCGTGTTCAAATTAAGTTTGGCAATCAATTACATGCCAATTTAAAAAAAAAAAGGACAAATTTGAGAGGCATGGTTCATGATAGATTACATATTACAAAACAAAAGAACAAGTTAGAGATGAGCAATTGACATTTTAAGTAAACGAAACCTTTAATTCTTACCCATGCAACTGATTTGGAGAGGAAATCCATGGTTGCAATGTCAAATTTCATCTGATAATCTAATCCTGGATATTGCACCTGTTGTTCAGATAATGCAAAGAAAGCCTGAGCATGCATCATTCCATTATGATTTGTCCAACACAATTTAAGAAATGGAAGGGAGTTCAGGAGGTTTAGTGACACTAGTGCTGAGGCCACTGAATAGCTAAGTCACAAAAAAATTGGTTCAAGATAACAACAGAAAAAACTGATTACTACTTATTAAAGCACAAAACCTCTAAGTCTAAGCTCAATCTAGTGGATAACACCAATATGAGAAAATGGCTATAATTGATAGAAAGTTAATGACAAGAACAGTTCAGATTTTAAAAGCCTACAATTGGCAATATGATACAATAGAAGGAGATTGCTATTGTTAATTAGTAAAAAGATCATATAAAAGGTTCCCTTATAAAAGCACTTCTTCAAATTAAATTATAAGTTTATTAGTTTAAAAGCTCAATCAAATGGAAATATGTTTCCACAAAAAGAAGCTGGCCGTACTGGTTGGTGTCCCACATGCCAGAAGACTGGATAATAGAGTAGTCCAGGTCTGTGCTGCCAGGAATCCAGGTGCTCATATCATTTCTATTTAGAAAGACATGTTTGTTCATTTCATTATAGTATGTTTTCCTCTTTAGGTGAGAACCATGTCAACTAAAAGTTTGAAGGCCCAGAATTATATTATGCTTCAGCACATGCTGATAAGTAACCATCCACCCACCACACGCCCCCAAAAGACATCAATATTGATTTAGGAATATCCAACAACAAGAAAAGGTCAACAGTATAGCCAATGCACAATTTTTTTTTTTTTTTTTGAAATAAAGTAATTCACTAATTCATATCACGACAAACTGTGTATGCAAGCGAAATTGCAATACAATCAGTTCAATAACAATCATCAAAACTGAGCACAGCAAAGGCAGCGAGTCAATGAGAAACTCCATTCCCCTAACTAAGTACAAGGCGACACTCCCTATTACCCACTTTGCCGCAAACTAACAATATCTGAAACAATTAACGCATTGGAGGCGACGTTACGAACATCCTCATATAGAATAATAGAATACAGGCTTTAAAAAGGTGTAAATTCATTGGCAAACCTTGACTGCCACTTCCTGATCGTCTTTCAATAAAGCATGGTGTACTTGAGCAATGGAAGCGGCGGCAACTGGTTGCTCATCGAATGAGATGAATCTGATTATCGTAGATACATAAGTCAACAAATCATTATGATTTACAAGTATAAATTGTTAAGCAGAGAAATAATCATGCTTGCTTATAATGGAATCAAGGAAAAGCTAAAAAGGTCAAGGTTGGAAGCTTAAGCCATTTATGGAACACAATAGTTGCAAAAAAGCTCTAATCTTTAATTTGAGACAATGTAAATGTCAAAATCAAATTTTGTGAATTCTGTCATAACATCTGCATTCAAACAGCTAAGTTTGGGAACTTTTCCTTTAGACATCACATGCAAGTCAAAATGCTACAGCACTGATCTCAAATACATCCAAAAATTGTCATGCCCTAATTGACACTGGCCTGTAATCTTTCATAGCATTTTAAGTTGTTGATTTCGATTAACCGACGGAGTTAGGATGAATCCAAACTTCCGCAGCGCATACGAGGAAAGAGCTTTCTTTGGGGGGAAAAATGCCTTAAACATTGGGATGCAGCTGACACCAATCACAACTTTCTGATGTCCCCAACCTCTGGGTAAACTTAGGTTGTTGATCGAAGATACACGACAGAAGGAATTGTTCTATTTCCAAACTTCACCTTCAACAAGCGTAGATTTATTTCCACATACTCTTTTTCTTCTTTTTTTCTATCAGTTTGCTTTGAAGTCAACAATTAATTAGTTGAGCATTCTCCCAATCAAGTTTTTAGCAGTCAACAGGCAAGAAGAGAAACTTAAAAAGCTACAGACTAGAAGTTATTGCTTTGAACGGTTGATAGAGGAACCACCCAAACAACTTTGAAAGTAGGCCGCCTTGCTTCACTTTTTGTTAGGTTTACCAAGGCCAATGATTCTTTTGGTCTAGACTCTAGATCTGTACCACATTAATTAAAATTTCCTAAACATTTTCAGCAACTTCTATTTTTTATAATTATCTTATTATTTTCAATATTATTCTATCCAAAATTGTCAGAAATTGAAGTGAATGGGTCTCCCACTATGTCCAACAAGAAGGATGAGGCCCCTCACACTTTGACCTTTTAAGGTACTGGTCTTGTTTTCATTTGTAGATAGTTTTGGGCTGAATCCTGCATTGGACTACAGATTGTAAGGTCCTTGATCAATGCAAGCCCTATCATATCTATTTCGGGGCACGTATCTATCTTCTCCCTGCTTGTCCACTACCTAACAGTTAAGTTACTGCTTGATGCAGCATACAAAGTAAATATTACACAACAAATATTGCACAATGAGAATATTTTGCGATGCAAAACAACATAAAAATTATAAGCAACTCAACCATGAAGACTTTCAATTACACCAACACTTTTACACTTGCAAGAATTTCCTAGATCATTGCATATTGACAAATGGGGTTCAAAAACCAAAAAACCAAAGGACATAGATCAAAATATGATATAGTAACAGTTCATAATTCACCAGATAAACTGGGAAATAGGTCATAAGATATGATGACTAAGGGCTAAAAACAAGTTTAATGAATTACATTCATTAGCTAATCAGGAGTGATCAAGCTAAAACTGAACGCAATGAGAGCTATAAGTGTCTGCTACCATGAATAAGAAAACAGAGTTTGCATATGGTTGATAAGATGAGGCAGTAATAGAACTTAGCAAAAAATAAATTTATAATATTTTTTAATTTGCATGTTACAACTTACATCTCTGATAAATCCTTCCCCAAACTTCTGAATATAACATCTTTGATGGCTTTGAAATCACAAGGAACTGCCTAAAGCATCACCAAGCATGAAACAGCACATGACTTGTAACCAATGAAAACCAATAACATGCCACATTAATTTGCTCAAATACAACACAACTTCCATAAAACAGAGCTAAGAACCTGATCCTGTAAAGATGACATGGTTGACGAGTACTCTTTCGGAACTTGCCGCATGGCTGCAACAAACTGACCAGCTTTGACGTAGAGACCTTTGTTGGAATGGCACAATTTCAGTATCCTCTTCGCTGACCGCAGATGGATCTGGAAGGTCACAAAGTATCAGATTTTAAACAAAAAAAATTGTACTTCCTCATCTAATGCTCAGATGAAAACATCCACATTAAAATGTTAATACCGTCTCCCTCAATATGTTGATTAGTGAATTCAACAACAACATTCTCAAGAGTAGCCATTTCTTTTTTTGAACAATGTGCGAACCTTTCTAGCTACTGCTGTCCGAGTTCTAACATAAATATAGAAAATGTAAGTTTGGACCTTTATAGCAATTTATATGACCACAATAAGTTCATCAGCAATTAATGCAAGTCTAGTAGGTGTTACACCTAGTCATCATCTCGAAACATAGATTAGAAAATTTAAAACTTTGGATGATATAAATGAGCCTATTTTTGCAGTTTTGCCTCGTAAGTATAGTTCCACTTATTCTTGTATGTTCATTACTAATACAAAATATACATAAATCATATTTACGATTAAGAATGAGCATAACATTGTGTAAAACTAATCGCCAAACCTCGGACAATGTAAGCCCATACTCGTTGGAATCCACCGATAGCCCGTGTAACGAATACTTGTAATCGACAACACACGAAGTAATCTGCAACAAGCATCGAATCTTAATAAGTGCCCAAAATGCAGAGTAAAATAGTAAATTAAATGGGAAAATTAACAAAGAAAGAAGATAAGTACAGTGAAGAGGGCGCGAGAAGACCGAACGACGCCGTTTAATAAGTTGAAAGGGAAATTTAGTGCGTGACTATTGTGGGAGTTTTCAGGGTTGAGAGTTTGGTAAGTGAGCGTGACGAAACCAGTGGAGGCGATCAGGTACAGCGAGGTCCTGGCTGCAACTCTTCCTCCTCTTGCCTTTGCGCCAAACTTCAACAATCGAGTCATCTATCATATGAGAGTGCAAGCTATTGGGTGGGGGAGGGGAAACAAGACAGCGTAAAATGAAGAGATAAAAAATGGAAAATCAAATAGATTTAATTATTTTATTTGGAAATTTTTCGTTTATGACAAGTGTAAGATATGCTTTAATTGACTAGTAAGAGTTATTCGTCTTGACGTGAAATAATATATAAAAATGTATGCAATAAAAAGATCGCATAGATTCATATTTGTGAACTCTTCGATCACAAGTTTGTGTGTTATGATGAAGGAGGATGAGTCAAATAATATCTCCAACGCTTCCTCAAGATGGTAGGTGAAGATCTCAAAACATCAATGTTGAAAAGTAAATTTTTGAATTCAAGAAGAATTTATAAATTTTTTAATTTATAAATGAGATATTTTCATAGATATCACAAAATTTGCAAATGCGAAAAAATTTCACTTTTACAAATTTTGCTAAAAAAAATGTCACTTTTTGGATGTGAGTCCAAATCACTTTTGGAGATACCTTTTTTAAAGCATTTAATGTCATTTTAAAGCAATGATGTGGGAGAAACTTTTGAATTAGAGGTGTCAAGACGGGCGGGCCGACCAAGACCCGTGAAAATCGACCCGTGAAAACCGGGACCGCGGGCCGACCCGTGACCCGTGCGGACGGTTCACGGGCCAAAGAGTTGTGACCCGCGGGTTTAGGCTTCATGGGCCGTGGTTAACCCGCGGCCCGTGAAGGAAAAAAAAAATTTCAAAAAAATGGAGGGAGAGCCGTTGAACGGGACCGTTCAACGGCTTTCCCGCCGCATGCAGGCGTAGCGCCAGCTACGCCTGCATGCCATTTTTATTTTATTTTTTATTATTATTTTATTTTTTTTTTGTAAATCACTTTGTAACTAACAGTAATATTTTCAACATGTATAAATTCAGTTAATTGGTAGTATTAGTTCACTTCATTTTCGCCTTTCAACTACAAATATTATCATCATCTCTATTATATTTCTTTCTTCTTACTACGAAACTGTTTAATATTACTATATTATGGATTCTCACAATTTTTCGTCTCAAAATCATATTTTCAATGATAGTTGCTCCCCAATAAATTTAGAAGATGATAATGTTGCAGAAGTTGGATCATCTCAATCATCAAGGAAAAAAAACAAACATCAGAGGTGTGGCAAATTTTTACAGTAAATGAAAAGGATGGAAAAGCAGTATGCAATATCTGCAAAAAAAATTATGTCTGGAGATATGGTCAAGGCACCGGCATGCTACGGAGGCACAAAGAGAAAGATCTAAATGAAACAGGACATTTGGATTCTAGACAAATTCAAATTACTGGTTTTACTAATGCTAGTCGATCAGTCACTTTTACTAATTTTGTTTATTCACAAGAACGAATGCGAGTTGGGATGTCGGAATTTTTAGCAGCTCGTGAGATGCCCTTCACATTTGCAGAAAATCAGTATTTTGAAGAATTCCTGCAAAAGTACATTCAACCTTCTTACAGGAGTGTAAGTAGAAATACTGCTCGTTCTGATTCTATGAAATTATTGCATACAATGGCTGAGAATTTAAAAAATGAATTTAAAAAAATTGATGGAATTATGTGTTTCACGTCTGATTGTTGGTCTGGACGAAATCATAATGGTTATGCTTGTGTTACAGCACATTTCATTGCTAATAATTGGTTATTGCATAAGAGAATTATTGCTTTTCGTTTACTTGAATATCCACATAATGGTGTAAATTTGTGTGAAAATTTATTACAAGTTTTTAATGAATTTGGTGTGTTAAATAAACTATTTAGTGTTACCTTTAATAATGCAAGTGCTAATAATGCATGTATTGAGCTTTTAATTAGGGCGATTAGCCCCTATATGATTCTAAATTATTTCACATGCGTCGTGTTTGTCATATATATAATTAGTTGTGTAAGATGGTTTGAAATTAATAACACCACAAATAAGTATAATTAGAGAATCTATTAATTATATTTCTTGTTCAGATTCTAGACAACAAGAATTTGCAAAAATTTGTAAAAATCTTGGATTGAGAAGAAGAAAATTTGTTGATGATGTTCTTAATAGATGGAATTCAACATTTTTAATGTTAAAATCGTGTGTTAGCTATACTAATGCTATTAATGCATTTGTTAATTCAAAGCAAAGTCAATTTTATATAACTGATTCGGATTGGGAAAAAGCATTTCAAGTTATGAAATTTTTGAAACCTTTTTATAAGGCAACAAAAGTTAGTTCTGGAGTTTATTATCCAACTAGTAATCTTGTACTTTTACAATTAGTAGAAATTCTTTGAGCTTTTCATCATTTAGAGACGATCCATTTTTCTTTCAAATTATTTACTCAATGGAGGAAAAGTTTAAAAAATATTATGAAAACATGCCACTAATTTTTCCACTGGCAGCTGTAATGGATCCTCGCATTAAGTTGTTTGGTGTTCATTGTGCTTTAGAATCACTTTCTGATACACTAGCTTTCAACATAAATATTACAAATCGACAATTGGATACTTTTATTAATGAAATGTATAACGAATATTTTATTAAATATGGTAACAATGAAAATATTTCTTCTACAAACTCTACTACAACTTCGAAAGGCAAATCTTCTTTTTTCTCCATGATAGCTAAGAAACGTAATATTCTTGGTTCTTCATCCACAACTTCAACTGCAAATCCAAATACCACACTTGCTGAATTAGAAAGATATTATCAATTTGATCATTATAGTGTAATACCTGAAGATAAAGTTGATAAATTAGATATTTTAGGATGGTGGAAATTAAATGAGCGGTCGTATCATGTATTATTGATAGGAATATAAAATACACATTTTGCATATTTATTTAATGCGTTCATATGACTATTTTATGCCTAAATGTACTTAATATTCTCATATTTTAGTTTAGGTGGCAATTCGATGGACATGATGTAATTTGGAAGAAATAGGTGAAAATGGACCAAAGTTCAAAGAAAGCGAAAGTTCGGGGACTAAAGTGCAAATAATCAAAAGCCATGTTGAACCTCACAATGAAGATTTGAGAGTGTTAGAAGTCAAATGAATGAAGAAAGAAGTCAAAGGGATGAAATATCATCAAAGTAGGATCACACATCAATTTCCAATCGAAAAGTTATGCATTGGATTTTCAGACTCCACTTGAGACCCAGTTTTGACATGGTAAACGATCAAATTGGAAGATGTCATCTGAAGCAAAGTTGTAGCCCTTTGAGTTAGCTTTCCAACGCATCTTGAATCACCTCAATCGGATATCGGGAGAGAAAGATATGATCAAAATACTAAAGGCTGCTCAGTTACGGTGGTCGGCTGCCCGAGCCTGTACTTCATTAACGAAGCCAAAAGCTATGCACATGGCCGCCCCATTTTCTACTGGGCGCCCGCCCAGGCCAAATCGGGGAAAAATTTCTGGTTTCCAAATTTAAGTCAACCACCTATAGAAACAACTATAAATACATCTTTTAAAACCCTAGAACGGAGGAGAACGCCTCCAACCTATTTTCTATCTATTTTTCTTAGATCTATCATGTGTAACTAACTCTTGGTGCTTGATTGAAGGATACCGAAGCCTTGGAATACATTATAACTGTGAGATCCACCTATTTTCATTGTTTAATTTATATTTTCAGTATTGAATATTCTTCTATGCATAATTTTATGATTGTCATGTTTGATTGCTAAGAGGCCTATTAGTTTTTCATATATTGCAATCTATAGCTAAGTTAAATCTCAAATCCGTAATTGTTTGAATCATTTAACTTGTGAAGCACTAGGATTTGATAATTTTCTGCGATAGAGGTTATTGAATCTTAAGAAGAATGTTTAAATAGATTGAATGCAACCATTGGTTTTGTATTATCTAGTTCATCGATTTCTCTATTGTTCAAAGTTTGTTATTAAATTGAATCTTTAGCTACTGGTGCGAGATTATTTGATAATTAGGGTTAATTAGAACGCTGGTTTCTGATTAACTAAAATTAAGGAGAAATAGGAATTTATTCCAACGATGAATATTGTGAATATGGATTGATTATTCTTTGTGGATTGATGAATGGTTATAAATCTCCAATGGTGGAAGTTGACTTTGATCAAGACTCGTTTCATTGATTTAATACAACTCGTTAATTTACATTGTAATTTGTTATAAGATTGATTTCGTTATAAACAGAACCCCCCAATCGTTATACGAAGCATAAATCGTTAATTGCACACTCTTCGTGGGATCGACCCCTTACTTCCATTACTACATTAGTTTTAGAGATTTAAGGTCTATTTTTGGGTGCCTACAACAACATGCCAAATTTTGGCGCCGTTGTTGGGGAGGTGGTGTTAATTTATTTTTGTGCTTCTTTAGTTGTTTATATTATTTTTGAAAAAAAAATTCATAATTTAATGGTTTTTAGGTATTCTATTGTTTTTAGAAATTTTAGCATAGAATTTTATTTATCTTACTTAATCTAGCTTCCTTTTGGTTTATTTTTCACTTGTTCTTTTTGTTTATGACCGCAACTCGATCTTCTAATCAAAGTGATTTGCAGTACGATCCAGAAATTGAGAGAACTTTACGCAGGTTAAAGAGTAGCATCCAACAAAATCTTGAAGAAAGCAATCTCAATCCCAACAATCCATTTACAAGTGATTTTGAGTTTGGAAGAGAAGAAACCATGGCCGAAAATAGGACTTTGAAGGAGCTTGCAGCACCTACATTGAATCAACAACCTTTATGCATAACTTTTCCTATTTTAGATGCTACAACTACATTTGAGCTTAAATATGGACTAATACACCTTTTGCCTACTTTTCATGGTCTTGCGGTGAAGATCCTCATAAACATTTGAAAGAGTTTCATGTGGTCTGCACGAGTATGAAACCCACTGGAATTACTGAAGAACAGATTAAACTGAGAGCCTTTCCATTTTCTCTGAAGGATTCGGCTAAGGATTGGCTCTACTATCTACCATCGGGAAGCATTACCACATGGGATGGAATGAAGAGATTATTTCTAGAGAAATATTTTCCAGCTTCAAGGGCAGCAAATATTAGGAAAGAAATTTGTGGTGTCAGACAAGATCACAGGGAATCTCTACATGAGTATTGGGAGCGGTTCAAGAAATTGTGTGCAAGCTGTCCCCATCATCAGATCAGTGAGCAACTTCTCATCCAATACTTCTATGAAGGTCTCCAACCCACAGATAGGAGCATGATTGACGCTGCAAGTGGAGGAGCTTTAGTTGATAAAACTCTGGAAGGAGCGAGGAACTTAATTGCAAACATGGCGCCCAACTCTCAACAATTTGGCGCTAGATTTGACCCTCCTTCTAGACAAGTTAACGAGGTAAATGTCTCATCTATTGAACAACAAATAGCTAATCTAACTACTCTTGTTCGTCAAATGGCCACAGGTAATGTGCAGACAGCGAAGGTTTGTGGAATTTGTTCAGTAATGGGACATCCAACTGATGTATGTCCAACTCTTCAAGAAGAACCCACAGAACAAGTTAATGCAGCGGGTGGCTTCCCTGGACAACCACAAAGGAATTATGATCCTTTTTCGAAGACATACAACCCAGGATGGAGGGATCATCCCAATCTTAGCTATGGAAGTTCACAATCAAATCAACATGTTGCTCAAAATCGTCCAAACTTTCAACAATATAGGCAGCCATACCCGCCTAGACAACAACAGGGCCAATCTTCTAACTCTGAAATGTCTTTAGAAGATATTGTTAAATCTCTTGCAACTAACACTTTACAATTTCAACAGGAGACCAAGGCTAGCATTCAATGTTTGGAGAATCAAATGGGTCAAATGGCTAGCGCGGTTAGTCGACTGGAATCACAAAGTTCGGGAAAGCTACCCTCTCAAACAGTGGTAAATCCAAGGGAGAACGCAAGTGCAATTATATTGAGGAATGGCAAGGAAGTGGAAACCCTAGTAAATGAAGTTCCTACATCATCAGAACAAAACAAGAAGAAAGACATGGACATCACTGTGGAAAAGAGTAACCCAACTGAGAATGATGCGCCAAAACGTAAGTTTCCTCCACTATCTGATTATAAACCAGTAGCCCCATTCCCTCAGGCTTTGATAGAATCTAGGAAAAATGATCCAAATAGGGAGCTTTATGAAACTTTTCGAAAATGTGAGGTGAACATTCCCTTGTTAGATGCTATTAAACAAATACCCCGTTATGCTAAATTTTTAAAAGAATTGTGTACTATTAAGAAAAAGTAGAAACTGAAGGAATGTGAAAAGGTGAAAGTTGGAGAAAACATATCTGTAGTCATTCAAAGGAAACTTCCTACAAAATGCAAAGACCCAGGTATGTTTACTATCCCTTGCATGATAGGTAACACCGGATTTGAGAAAGCCATGTTAGACTTAGGAGCCTCTATAAATGTCATGCCATATTCCATTTATGCTTCTTTGAAACTTGCCCCCTTAACTAAAACTGGTGTGGTAATTCAATTAGCTGATAGATCAAATGCCTACCCAAAGGGCGTGATTGAGGATGTCCTTGTACAAGTTAATGACTTGGTTTTTCCTGCTGACTTTTATGTGCTTGATATGGAAAACAGTGACCAAACTAGCCCTATTTTGTTAGGAAGACCATTCTTAAAAACATCCAAAACTAAAATTGATGTTCATAGTGGTACATTGACCATGGAATTTGATGGTGAGGTAATTACATTTAATATCTATGATGCCATGAAATTTCTGTTGATGATAATCTTTGTGTATTCTATTGATGTAATTGATGATCTAGCACAAGATGTTTTTGAAATTGATGGGAAGGATGACTTGGAGGTTGCTATTTGTAAGAGTATAGAGGAAGAGAGTGATGTATTAACTTTGAATCCCAGCTTGCAAGGAGCTGTTGATATGTTGAACACTCCTCCAAAGTCACAACAAGTAGGTAATGGTTTATTTGTTGATTTGCTGTTTCTAATGAAAAGACTCTACCTTACATTGTGCGAGGCTCCGAGTTACGGATTTGAAACCTCTCCCTACTCACCTTAAATATGTATTCCTTGGAGATGACAAAACATTGCCAGTAATTATTTCCAACGAACTGACTACATTGCAAGAAGAAAAATTGGTAGAGGTCCTCAAGGAGCATCGAACAACCATTGGTTGGACAATCGCAGACATCAAGGGAATCAGTCCATCCACACGCATGCATCGCATTTTGCTTGAAGAAGGAGAAAAGCCTTCCGTCAACCTCAACGAAGATTGAATCCACCCATGATGGATGTAGTGAAGAAAGAGGTCCTCAAGCTTTTGGAAGTTGGCATGATTTATCCTATTTACGATAGTAGTTGGGTCGATCCAGTTCAAGTGGTTCCTAAGAAGACGGGGATAAGCTGTGGTGAAGAATCGAAACGATGAATTGGTTACCACCCGTGTTCAAAATGGGTGGAGGGTTTGTATAGACTATAGGAAATTAAATGCTGTGGCCCGAAAAAATCACTTTCCTTTACCGTTTATTGATCAAATGCTTGAAGGGTTAGCTGGTCATTCTTACTATAGTTTTCTTGATGGTTATTCATGTTATTTCCAGATTGCAATTGCCCAGAAGATCAAGAAAAGACAACCTTCACATGTCCATTTGGAACATTTGCATGCCAACGCACGCCTTTTAATCTTTGTAATGCTCCGACTACTTTTCAACGGTGTATGGTAAGCATATTTTCAAATTATGTTGAGCATATCATAGAGGTCTTTATGGATGATTTCACAGTCTATGGGGATTCGTTTGATAACTGTTTACTTAACAGATGTATGGAAACTAACCTTGTTTGAATTCTGAAAAGTGTCACTTTATGGCAGAACAAGGTATAGTTCTAGGGCATGTTATATCATCTAAGGGTATTGAAGTAGATAAAGATAAAATTGATATTATTCAATCTCTACCTTACCCCGCTAGTGTGCGGGAGGTTCGCTCTTTTCTTGGACATGCGGGTTTTTATCGCAGATTTATCAAGGATTTCTCCAAAATTGTTTTGCCCCTATGCAAATTGTTTCAAAAGGACGTGACTTTTGGATTTGATGAGGCGTGCAAAACGGCATTCGATAAGTTGAAAGAAGCCGTTGACCTCTGCACCAATCATTCAACCCCATTTGGAACTTTTCCTTTGAAATTATGTGTGATGCAAGCAACTTTGCAGTGGGCGCAGTATTGGGTCAAAGAACTAGAAAAGCATTTCATGCCATCTATTATGCGTCCAGAACTCTAAATGATGCCCAGAGAAACTACACCACAACTAAAAAAGAACTCTTGGATATTGTTTTTGCTTTAGAAAAATTCTGTCCTTATTTACTTGGTACTAAAGTGATTATTTACTCTAATCATGCAGCTCTGCGTTACTTGATGACAAAGAAAGAGGCAAAATCAAGACTAATACGATGGATACTTCTCCTGAGTGAATTCAACCTAGAAATCAAAGACAACAAGGGAACAAAAAATAGTATTGCAGATCATTTGACCTATTTAACTAACATGGATGCTAAACTCCAATTGCAGGAAACGTTTCCCGATGAGAAATTATTTTCTACAAGCACAACTTTACCATGATATGCAAACATTGTAAACTTTTTGGTTGTTAACACTTTACTTTCTGATTTGTCTAGGGCTCAAAGAGATAAGGTAAAGAGTGATGCAAAATATTATGTATGGGACGATCCATACTTGTGGAAGCATTCTGCAGATCAAGTGATTAGAAGGTGTGTTCTTGAAAATGAGATTACTTCCATCATCACCTTCTGTCACTCTTATGCTCGTGGAGGACATTTTAGAGCAAAAAGGACAGCAAGAAATGTTCTTAAATGTGGTTTCTATTGGCCATCCTTGTTTCGAGATGCCTATTCCTTCTGTAAGTCTTGCGAAAACTGTCAAAAAATAGGTAATATGTCCCAACAAACTAAAATGCCACAAAGCACCATACTTGTTTGTGAGATCTTTGATGTTTGGGGCATTGATTTCATGTGACTGTTTCCTGTGTCTTTTGGTTTTTCTTATATTTTGCTTGCGGTGGATTGTGCTTCGAAATGGGTGGAAGCTAAAGTCACCAGGACTGATGATTCTAAAGTTGTTGCAGATTTTATCAAGTCTAATATATTCTCCAGGTTTGGGATCCCGAGAGCTCTCATTAGCGATCGTGGAACTCATTTTTGTAATCGAACTGTGGAAGCTCTGTTGAGGAAATACCATGTCACCCACAAGGTGTCAACTGCATATCATCCACAAACTAATGGTCAGGCGGAGGTGTCAAATCGTGAAATCAAATCCATCATTGAGAAAACGGTCTGCCCAAATAGAAAAGATTGGAGCTTGCGCTTGGATGAGGCTTTATGGGCATACAGAACTGCATACAAAACACCCATTGGTATGTCACCTTACCGGTTAGTGTTTGGGAAACCATGTCACCTTCCGGTGGAGTTAGAACACAAAGCTTATCGGGCGTCAAGAGTTTCAACATGAAGATGGATGAGAGTGGAGAATACAGAAAGTTGCAACTTCAAGAGCTAGAGGAAATTCGCAATGATGCCTATGAGAGTGCAAGAATTTACAAGGAGAAAACGAAGGCTTTCCATGACAAGATGATCTCTAGGAAGGAATTTGAAGTTGGTCAAAAAGTCATCCTATACCAATCGCGGCTTCGTCTATTTCCAGGTAAATTGCGTTCCCGTTGGATTGGACCTTTTGTTATTACTAATGTCTTTCCTCATGGTGCAGTAGAAGTTCAAAGTCTGGAAACCTCAAAGGTATTCAAGGTGAATGGTCATAGACTCAAACCTTTCTATGAAGGTCTTCAGGTGGAGGACGTGACACAATTGGATCTCGACGACCCACTCTATGCCAGTTGAAGGATAAACAATAAGTCTAGCCAAAGACAATAAACAAAGGCGCTGCTTGGGAGGCAACCCAAGGGGAGTTCGTTCCTTTATCTTTTTATTTTTATTTTTCGCATTCATATTTTAGTTATCTTTGTCATTTTCTTTGCATTTCACCTTACATTGGGGACAATGTAAGTTTTAAGTGTGGGGGAGGGGATTTAGATTGAGTTTAAATTTCAAAAATTTTAAAAATTTTTGCATGATTTTTCAAGAAAATGAATTGAGAGTTAAATGATTGTTTTGGGTTGTGTATGCTATTTGTTAGAATTAATTAGGCTTTTGAAGAACTCATAACATGATTGAATGAATAATCCTCCAACTTAGAGTTAATTGGTTGAGTTATTTTCTTTGAGGATGGTAGCAACTAAATTCTGTGGACAAAAGTCGGTGAGATTTTTGAGCTTTTAGACTGATACATCCATAACAGTCTCATTATTTTTTCATGTGTGATATTCTTCCATAGTTTTGTTTCTCTAGAACTTGCCTTGATTCTCTTCAAGATCACATTGACACATGCATGCATGAACATGATTAAGGCCATCTTTGTCACATAAATAAGCTTCATTAGCCAAATAGCCGACCCTGTAATTGAATTTTCCATTGTGAGCCCCTTTGAGCCTCATTGCCTTTTCTTTGTATAAACTCACATTACAAGCTTTAAACTGGAAAATAATGTCTTTACCCAAGCCTTAGAGCTAGTGGAGTATTGTTGAATGTCATGAGAAGTGTGGATATGCAATGAAATAAGTGTGGGGGTATCAAGATTTATGGTAATGCTATTATTGATGAATTGGAACAGATTTTCTATGTCGATTCAGGGAGTTCTATTATTGGTGTATAATTTGGAGTTTACATTGTGCAAGAAAAACACAAGAAAAAGAAAAAAAAAAAATGAATGATTGAAAAAAAAAAAAAAAAAAAAAAAAAAAAAAAAAAAAATGAGTGATAAAGGAGAGTGAATTTGATGTGAAAAAGATCTATATTCATAACTCTTCATACATTACAAGAAAGAGTTCGATTTGTGTGGGATAGATGCAAAAATGATGAAACTATCATGTGGAGTGGTTGGTTTACATGTCTTTTGTATATGTTTGAGCTAAGTCTATTTATCTTTACTCCACTAGTTTCGATGGCTCTTGAATCACATACCCAAATATTACCCACCTTGACCATATGCCACATTACAACCTTTGAAAAGTCCTTATGATTCTTGTAAAGCATGTGATCTAAGTGGTGGCGAATGAGAAGATATACAAGCATATGGTAGAACATCTCCATTGGAATGAATTTGAGCGAAACACTTACCCTTTTAAACACATGAGAGTTGAGTGCTTATATCCGTGAGGGTCTACATGTTTGGTTTACTCCATCTTTATATGAAAATGCTTGCTAATTGATTATGAGTTGTATGGAATGTTTATTCATGAAATTTTATGTGTTTTGAAAAAGTTTGATGGTTCTATGTTATTGGCATTACGACTTGGTGTCTTTGGAGAATTAAATTTAAGTTTTACCCGAGGACGAACAAAAGTTAAGTGTGGGGGAATTTGATAGGAATATAAAATACACATTTTGCATATTTATTTAATGCGTTCATATGACTATTTTATGCCTAAATGTACTTAATATTCTCATATTTTGGTTTAGGTGGCAATTCGATGGACATGATGTAATTTGGAAGAAATAGGTGAAAATGGACCAAAGTTCAAAGAAAGCGAAAGTTCGGGGACTAAAGTGCAAATAATCAAAAGCCATGTTGAACCTCACAATGAAGATTTGAGAGTGTTAGAAGTCAAATGAATGAAGAAAGAAGTCAAAGGGATGAAATATCATCAAAGTAGGATCACACATCAATTTCCAATCGAAAAGTTATGCATCAGATTTTCAGACTCCACTTGAGACCCAGTTTTGACATGGTAAATGATCGATTTGGAAGATAATATCTGAAACAAAGTTGTAGTCCTTTGAATTAGCTTTTCAACGCATCTTGAATCACCTCAATCGGATATCGGGAGAGAAAGATATAATCAAAATACTAAAAACTGCTCAGTTACATTAGTCGGGCGACCGCCCGACCTTGTACTTCATTAACAGAAGCCAAAAGTTATGCCTGAGCGGCCGCCCCATTTTCTACTGGGCGCCCGCCTGTGCCAAATCGGGAAAAATTTCTGGTTTCCAAATTTAAGTCAACCACCTATAGAAACAACTATAAATACATCTTTTAAAACCCTAGAACGGAGGAGAACGCCTCCAACCTATTTTCTATCTATTTTTCTTAGATCTATCATGTGTAACTAACTCTTGGTGCTTGATTGAAGGATACCGAAGCCTTGGAATACATTATAAGCTGTGAAATCCACCTATTTTCATTGTTTAATTTATATTTTCAGTATTGAATATTCTTCTATGCATAATTTTATGATTGTCATGTTTGATTGCTAAGAGGCCTATTAGTTTTTCATATATTGCAATCTATAGCTAAGTTAAATCTCAAATCCGTAATTGTTTGAATCATTTAACTTGTGAAGCACTAGGATTTGATAATTTTCTGCGATAGAGGTTATTGAATCTTAAGAAGAATGTTTAAATAGATTGAATGCAACCGCTGGTGCTTGTATTATCTAGTTCATCGATTTCTCTATTGTTTAAAACTGTTATTAAATTGAATCTTTAGCTACTGTCGAGATTATTTGATAATTAGGGTTAATTAGAACGCTGGTTTCTGATTAACTAAAATTAAGGAGAAATAGGAATTTATTCCAACGATGAATATTGTGAATATGGATTGATTATTCTTTGTGGATTGATGAATGGTTATAAATCTCCAATGGTGGAAGTTGACTTTGATCAAGACTCGTTTCATTGATTTAATACAACTCGTTAATTTACATTGTAATTTGTTATAAGATTGATTTCGTTATAAACAGAACCCCCCAATCGTTATACGAAGCATAAATCGTTAATTGCACACTCTTCGTGGGATCGACCCTTACTTCCATTACTACATTAGTTTTAGAGGTTTAAGGACTATTTTTGGGTGCCTACGACAGCACACCAATTATCTAAAATGGCACGAGATCTACTAACAGTTCCAGTCTTAACAGTTGCATCCGAGTCTGCTTTTAGTGCAGGTAACAGGGTATTGGACGAAAGAAGATCTAGACTTAAATAAAATATTTTGGAAGCTCTCATATGCGTGAAAGATTGGATATTCGCGGATCGAATGATACAAGATAAAATTATTGATGATATTGCTGAAAACTTCAAAAATCTTGCAATTTCTGAAAATTGATTGGAAAACAAAAATTATAGTTAAGTAGGTGCCAATCTAGTTAGGATGTACTTAAACTATAAATTATAGTAAAAGTAGGTGCCAACCTAGTTGGGATGTACTTATACTATAAATATTTGATAATAATAATTAAACATGTATTTTGATGTAATTGTTATTTGTTTAAATTAAATTTAAGTTTGCAAAGTTATAAATAATTCATGTAACATTAAATTTGAATTCTATGTAAAAATTTCTTGATATAATTATGAATTTATCATTTTGTTCAATTCTTAGTTTACATTTAACAAAAAAATATATTTTTTGCTATAAATATAAAAAAATTCTATATTTTTATAAATTTATTTATACAATCATTCGGGCCAAACCGGAACGAACCGCGACCCGCGCGACCCGTGACCCGCATGGGCTCGACCCGGATGGGTCAGCGGGCGGGCCTGGGTTGTAGTCGAAAATTGTGGGCCGACCCGTAACCGGCCTGGAACCCGCAGCGGGCGGGCTTTTTTTACGCGGGCCGTTACCGGGCTCACATGTTGGCGGGCCGACCCAACCCGGACCACCCGAATTGACACCTCTATTTTGAATACTTATTTTACCCTTATATATTTAGCTATAGGTCAAATATATCATTATTTGATTTGCAATTTCTCCTTAAATATATATATTTTTGTCAATTATGTCCTTATTTAATCCTCCTAATTTTTCGTGCATTTAAGTAAATTTAAAACTTGTAATATTAAACACGATTCTCATCTTTCAGCCAATTGATCTTCAAATGAAATATAATTTATGCATAATTCTTGATAGTTTATAATATAATGTTAAATAATATAATTATTTCTATATAAATATATTTTTTTTCAAAAAATCAATAATATATAATAATATTTTTTATTCATTGTTGAACATGCGTTTCATTCAAATAAGAAAAAAAACTAAAAATTCTCGCATTGAAAAAATGAAAATCATATAGCCATAAGGGAAAACCAAGGTCAACAATTTTCAAATAAATTGAAGAATCACACACACACACACAAAAAAAAAATCGCATTCATTATCCTTAAAGAAATAATTAATGATATAGATTTTGTTCATCACGGTCGAATAAAAAGTAATTAATTATTTGAATAATCATTATTGAAATTCTAAATCATCAACATAAATTGATTAAGAACATTATTGATTGCATTATTTACATTCATTTGTAATAAATTCTGAAATTTATGTCCATTATATAGAATAGAAATACTTCAACTGTTAACATCATGTATATAGTATTAAAACAATAATTATAAATATACCATAATCATTACTAATTACTAATTATATTATAACTCAAGAAATTCAATATAACTCTACTTCATTTTGTCTCTTTTTAAATATAAACTAGGTGCAAGCAACATGCAATGCACGTTTACTTAGTTTATATTTAACAGTTTTGTTTAAGAATTAATTTGTTATCAATAAAGATGTAATTTTTTTGGTTAATTAAGGGCGTGTCTGGGCGCGCTGCAAGGAGGAAGGAAAATTGATTATGTTACCGTTTTTTTTTAAACCTACAGCCTTACAGTGAGAGAATTGGTCCAAAATTGCGGCTCCCAACGGCATGAATTGTGCTGCCAACGGCTTGATTTCTACTGAAAAGCATAAACAGACACCATCTAAATAATTAATGATATAATGTTTATGCAATTGATAAATAATTAGATGTGTGATTTTGATGTTGTGATGTAGGTTGGTGAGATTGAAGAAAATAAGCAAAAGTTGACAAATTTGGAGAAATGACTAAATTGTAAGGGATCCAAAGTTCGAGAACTAAAATGTAAATACTAAAATCTGTGCCGAATCCCACGATGAAGATTTGAGAGTGCTCGGAGTCAATTGAATAAAGGAAGACGTCAAGATGATCAAATTTAGTCAAAAGATGATCACAAATCAATTTCCAACCGAAAAGTTAACTCTAGTGTTTTAGTCTCATATTGAGACCTATTTTTGGCATGGAAAGTGATCAAATTGGAGAATGATGTCTGAATCAAAGTTTTAGCCAGATAAGTTAGCTTTCCAACGCATTTTGAATCGCCTTAATCGGATATCGGAATACAAAGTTATGATAAAAACAATGAAGAAAGGTGCAACTGTCTATTTAAAACAGGAAATTCCGTTATATAGTCCATTAAAACAACAAATTCTGTTAGTTTTTCCGTTAAAATAAGAAATTCCGTTACATAGCCACTTTTAATATATAGAAGATTTCACTGTTTTGGATTAGAGAACTTAAAATATATATTAATCAATTTAAGTTTATTTACTTAAAATCGAAGCTCAATATATATAATATTTATACATAATAAATAATATTATAATAAATAAAGGTTTGCATTAGTATAATGGTAGATTAATTACCTTTTAATATATTTAACTAGATTCAATGTCCATTTAAGTGTAAAGTTCATTATTTTATATTGAAGTACTTAGAATTTTACATTAACCAAATTAAGTTTAATCACTTATAGCATTATTAAAACTAAGTTTAATTACTTAAAATCGAAGCTCTCACAAATATATGTAATTTCATTATAATCATAAAATATAATATATTGAAGGCCGCATTAATATAATGGTAGATTAATTACAATATATTATAGTTTTAATATAATTATATATGTAGACGAGTTTCGATTTTAAGTGATTAAACTTAATTTGATTAATATCAAATTCTGAGTACTCTAATATGGAAAATGAACTATATATTTAAAAGGAGACTACGTGAAGTTATATTATAATTAATATATCATAAATTCCACATTTAATATATTATAATATTATTTCATATGTGTGTTTATATATTATATTATTTATAAAAATATATATATTAAATTTACAGATCCAGTTTACCATTTTGTCCGTATATAACATTGTCTTCATTTTCATTAATATATTTGATAAAATAATTATTGAAATACCAAAAAATAAATTGAAAAGAAAAAATTGCTTAAAGGTGATCAATAGTTAGAAGGTGAAGAGTCGAAAAAGGTGTTAAAAAAAAATAGCCATTAATCTTGAAAACCTTACTAGTTACTAATAATTATGAGTTAATAACCCTTCCCATATTTATATCCACCTCACTGAATATCAATGTTTTAAAAATCGGACCGGGCTTCGACCAGGAAAAAGGAAAGGCTCAAGGGTTTAATGGTCGAACCGGTGATATAAAATTATAAACTTTTTGTATTAATTATATCATAAAAAATTAAAATATATGTTTAAATAAATATACAACAAACCTTTACCGATTTAATTAGCTAATGTACATCTGTAAAATACTAAATTTTACCCTTAAGATATAAAAATTGAAATATTGTACAATATTTATTTCGTAAATATATTAATTCTATTAAAATTTGTAAATTATAGCAAAGTGGGTCATATAGGCACTTTGAATTAGAATAATTCTTTAAAATTTAACTTTTAAAGGCTAATTGATTGAAGAAACCTATCCCACATCGGAAGATTCAAAAGGCAAGAGAGATGGGAAAGTCTATATTAAATGCACTACTGGACCATACCAGAAATCAAAGTAAGGTTTTTTTTTTTTTTTTTTATATAAAAAAATTGAACTTTTAAAGGCTATAAAACCGGGACCGGTTCAACGGTTCTTTGTAAACGGGCCGGGTTTTTAAGTGTATGGGTTTTTCCACTTAACTGGACTGAATTTTGGATCGGTTCCGGTTGAACCGGCTTGTCCGATCCGATTTTCAAAACACTGCTGAATACACGCTTCACACTTCAATTTAGAGGTGTCAATCCGAGTGGTCCGGGCCGGGTCGGCCCGCCAACATGTGAGCCCGGTAACGGCCCGCGTGAAAAAAAGCCCGCCCGTTGCGGGTTACGGGCCGGTTACGGGTCGGCCCACAATTTTGGACTACAACCCAGGCCCGCCCGCTGATCCATCCGGATCGAGCCCATGCGGGTCACGGGTCGCGGTTCGTTCCGGTTTGGCCCGTATGATTGTATAAATAAAATTATAAAAATATAGAGTTTTTCCGGTTTGACCCATATGGAGAGCAATTATCATTGAAAATAGGATTTTGAGAAGAAGAATCGGGAGAATCCATAATATAGTAGGATTAAAAAATTTAGTAGTGACTAGTGAGAACCGAAAAGAAAGAAATATAATCAAGATGATGATATTTGCAATTGAATAATTGTAATTTTAGTAAGGTAGTAACAAGTATGAACTATGAAGTATAAATGTATAATAACTAATGAGAGGGTATTGTAAAAATAAATGTAAGAATAAATTGGAATTTATCGATGAAGAGGATGATATTACCGTTACAAAATTTATATTACCATTAGTTAAAATTTAAAAAAGAAAATTGATCATGCAGCAGGCTACGCCTTTTTTTGAATTTTTATTTTTTGAATTTTTTTTTGTTTAACTCTCTCCCCCCCTTTTTTTTAAATTTTTGTTTTATTTTTTTTTTTCAATTTTTTTTACGGGTCACGGGTTAACCGCGGCCCGTGGGGGTGCAACCCGCGAAGCCCGCGGGTTACACCTCCTTGGCCCGTGAACCGCCCGCACGGGTCACGGGTCGGCCCGCGGTCCCGGTTTTCACGGGCCGGTTTTCACGGGTCATGGCCGTCCGTCCGCCGACAGCTGTCTGTGCCTGGTTCGTCTTCTTTCTTCCTTCCTTTCTTTTCCTTTTTTTTTTTTTTTTTGGTTTTTTGTTTTGAAAGCTGCCTTCCCCCTTTTTTTTTTTGTTTTGAAATTGGGCTTCCTACCATTTCTGCTGTCGATTGTTGTTATTTGATGTTTGCTAGGAAAGTGTTTGATTTATAGTCTCAATGAAATTGTTCTGTAGACTGTAGTTGTGGGCACTTGGTGTTGGCTACAGCTTGTGGGTAAGCGTCGGTGCTGCCATATTATTGCAATTGTCTATAGAAACTGAAGAGGGCTTTGCATTCTCTTCTGCAATTCCCTGAGCATCAATGGATCCTTTCGACATTTTCTCATCATTTTTGGTGGTTACCGATGCCTTCTCTTCATTTTCAATCTCAGTCAGATGTTTTTGAGTGATAGGATCAATCCCTCTTTGCCTTAGTTTTTTTTTTTTATGGACGAGTTCCAGAGGTTCTTTACTTCATTGTCTATTCTTCTAGGTAACTGAGAAGCAATTTGAGACCACCTAATGACAGAAAAAACCATCGTCAATATCATTAACAACATGAAATGAAAAAGGAAATTAAAAAAACCCAAGACTAATAAAAATTAAAGCACCTATTGCCAAGAACTGCATGAAGTTCAATTATCAGTTTTTCTTCATCCTCTGAGGAAGTCCTTAATCAGGCCTTAAGTAATTAATCCACCTCAATCTGCAACTCTTACTGCAACGTTTTATAAGTGTATGATTTATAGTCTCAATGAAATTGTTCTGTAGACTGTAGTTGTGGCACTTAGTGTTGGCTACAACTTGTGAATTGGGATATTGCATTTCTTTGTTTGTACATTCCAATGAACTTTGTAATAATGGGGCTACAATTGTGGCTTCCCTGCTGAATTTGGTTCCATGAGTAGTAGTGATATTTGGGATAGATGCCATCAATTTCACTCATTCTCATATATCTGGATTTCTTTTTTTTTTTTTTTTTTCCACTGAAGCTTAGAATGTTTACGAATAACTTAACAAATCTTTTCATTTTCTAAGTTGGTACGGACTATTTGTTAGTGAGCAATTCAATCTTGGACGAAACACTTCCAATGAATACAAGTCAATTACGGAAAGTGAAATCAGATTCCAATGCGACATTGACTGAGAGTAAAATTGAAGGGAATTCTGAACTGAGGAAGGGGAAATCTGAATCCTCTAATGGGAATGAGAATGTAAAGAATTCACTGCAACTCCAGTTAGTAAAGGCAAAAACAGAAGCACCCAAGGAACTGGATTTAGAGGGCTCTTCTGAGGGAACTGGGAAGAACCCACCTGGAATTAATCAGTCAGGATCTGATCAAGATTGTAAAGAGCTAATTTTCTGTGAAGAAAGCGTAATGAGGAACAGTATCTAATTTCCCTTCCCTTTCGTACTTGAACCTCTGGTGAACAGTGCAACATCAGGTGGCATTCTTGATAGAGCCATTGAAGCAGAAGATAGGAAACATGGTGAATTTTTGAGACTGGTATAGTCATTACTTCTGGTTTCGCTTGCCTTTTTTTTTTTTTTGTCTCTAAATAGTCTGATTAGAAAATAGTCAAATAGATGTCCCAAATCTTTATGCACCATCTTGTGTGGAAAGCCTACATGGTTACATTAAATCCCCCTACCCACATTTTGCATGGCACTGTTAAAAATACAATGAAGTGTGTCCTGTCTTATTAATACTTAATTGTCTAGGAACATTTTGAGGGGTACCTAGAACTATCTGCCAAGACAAGGCCTATTTTACTACTGCAGTTGTTCTTTGGGATGCAGATTTCTATGTCAAAGTTGATGATGACGTCCACGTAAATATAGGTAATGCTGATATTATTCCTTTTAAAGTTATCTTGTTGATATTTCGAATTTAATCTTACATGATTTTGTGTGATGATAACAAATTAATTCTTAAACAAAACTATTAAATATAAACTAAGTAAACGTGCATTGCACGATGCTTACACCTAGTGTGTGTGTGTGTGTGTATTATTATTATTGTTGACAAACTAAAAGTGCAGCCCAAATTAAATATCCCAAAGATTGAGGCCCAATTGGGGAGTCCAGGATAAAGGCCCAAATAAGGTTATTGGTGAATGCAGAGGAAGCCCATGAACACAATAACATCATCGCCCAACCCTGCAAGATGCCCAGAATCTGAGTGAATGGAGTGCCTCACGGTCGCCCAAAGCGATAATCTCGTTCTCGCCCGAACCTTCGAGTCACCCAGAATCTTAACGCATGAGATATTATGGTAATCCAGAATAGCAGTTACTGAAACAGTTATCGAGCAGATTATCACGTTCCACGATTTAATGAGCCCATTTGAAGGCGGTTGAACGACAAAGAGTAATTACAATAGTTAGATATGACAGTTCCACAACAAGTTAGCCACCATGAAGAAAGTGGATAGTTAGAAAGCAATCAAACAGTTTCCAAGCAGTTTGTCACGAATAAATCATCATGAGAATTTAAAAGGAAGAAACGACATAGAGGAAAGGACCGAACAAATCACTCTCAAATAGAGAATATGTAATTTTACTTTTCTTAGATTAACTTTAATTCATCATTTTCTTGTACTCGTGTGCTTGTGCCCCTTGAAGGCATCCTGTTCATCTCCAATTGTAATCTTCATCAATAAACACTCATTTTTGGGACTTTGTCTCAAGATATCTGTTACTTACACAATCGTCTGATCCTTTTTTAATTGTTAGCGACTACCCGCGCGAAACAATTATAATATTGGGTATTTTATTATTATTGTATGTTCATTTTTGTATAAGCATAAAACATATGATAATCCAGTTAATTATTACATATAATATATTTTTAGTTCTTCATCCTCAAGGTATAATTTTTTATTTTATAATTTCATTTCGTATTCTTTTTCTATCTTTTATGTGAAATCTAAAAATCAAGATTTCAAATTCTCATTGAGCAAATTACGTACTCTTTAAGTTTATATTCTTTTCTTCTTATCTAATTGATGAAGAAAACTTATTTTTCTTTTTGTATGTGAATTACTATGTCTCAAAACTATTATCATTCTCTAAGTTTTATATTTGTGTTCATATAGGGTCAAAATTCTTTTCCACGATAGTTTCTTTTGGTTATGTAAGAATTAGTGTTTGCATTTATTAAATGATTTTTTTTTCAATGAATTTTGTTTTTTATACACAATAATTATTCATTTCGGGTTGGATCTATATTCTGCACTTTGATGCATTTTTTTTGTGTCTTTACTTAAAATATTACACATTCCAATGATTTGTATAGATGCGAATAACTTTATATCATTTACATATTTGTAGATTATGGGAATTACAAATAAAAAGGAAGAAAAGTTGTGGGACGTTGGAAAAAAAATATCATGTACAAAGAAGTGCTATTACAATCAAAATATTACATATCAGTTTATTCAACATTTTCACATTATATACATAATTCTATAATTTTTAACAATATCAATTACCTCAGTTACATAAAAAAAAATAGTATTAGTACTTTAAAAACATAATGCATATCATTAATTTGATACATAAAATGTGCAAAGCACATGTTTACTACTAGTAGATAGAAATGAGTGATGAATAGTATTTGTGAGTCCATTAGAATCCGTGGTTAAAAATAAAATTTGATCTTTTACAAACTATTTATAAATTTTGCCAAAAGGAAACTTGGTAAAAATGTTAGCTAGCCAATGTCTTGAACGAACGTACTCGGCACGAACAATGCCTTTTGAACCTTTTTGCAAATTAGATGGCAATCAATTTCGATGGGTTTAGTTAGTTCATGGAAGGTTGGATTTACAGCTATGTCTAATGCAACTTTGTTGTCACAGTAAAGGGAAGCCGGTTGAGGAAGAAAAATTCCAAGATCCGCTAACAAGTACAACAACCAACTAATCTCACAGCATGTTGTTGCCATTGATGGATACCCTGCCTCAGCAGCAGAACTGGATATTTTTTCCTATTTCTTAGACTTCCAAGAAATTGGAGAATTTCCAAGGATGGAGTGCTGAGAATCAGGACAGCTTGCTGAATTCGAGTCACAATTGGCAGGCGATTGGAGAGAGCTAGATGTAGAGAGAAGTGTTCCTTGGCCGGGACATCCTTTTACATGGCATGACACAGCGGAATAATGTAGCCTGGGTTGTTCAAGAAACTGACGAAGTATATGTTCACAGTAGGCAATGTCTGGTCTACTCACAGCGAGATAAAGCATGCGACCAATCAAGCGCCTATAAGAAGTAACATTTGAGAGAAATTCTCCATCGGATTTTCTTAGTTTCAGGTTTTATTTCATTGGAGTTGTAGAGCGAGTGCCAAGGAGGCCAAACTCTTCAAAGTCATACTTTTGTTGGCTTAGGTAAATCCCATTCTTTGAGTGAGCAATCTCAATGCCAAGAAAATGCTTCAAATGACCAAGATCTTGAAGCATAAAGTTGCTTTAAAGTGTTCCTTGATTGCCTGAAATTTATAATGATTATTTCTCGCAATAATGATATATAATCAATGTAAACAAGTATGAAAGTGGAAGAGTTATATGCCACTCTAGTGAACAACGAATAATCCTTCTTGGACTACTTGTATCCAGCACTCAATAACTTTCTGGAAAGCTTTGTAAACCATTGGCGTGAATCTTGTTTCTAGTCGTAGAGAGATTTATGAATTTCACAAACCATTAACCATATTTTCTGTACCTGACCTGTTAAAACTCGTTGGAAGCTGCACGTAGACTTGATTTTCCTTGATACTTTTCAATGCACAGTGCCTTTATTTTGACAAAATTCTTCCATTTCAAATATTAATCCATTATCCGAATGCAAGACTTTAATCAACATAAGAAAAAAATGATTCCAAGAGCAAGCCTCACTCTTGTATTACATAAGAAAATCCCAAAAGAGGTTGACAATAAGTTCTTTCAAAATTGAGTATTTATCTATGTTAGAGGTGTTCTAGAAATGTCTACTATTGAGTAAATAGTTTTAAGAACGAATGGATCGTAACTACTTGGAAAATGGAAAAAAAAAGTACAACTTATTCATTTTGTCACTATTTTGCAGAAATAGTTAGGTATGAATATCTTATATACCTATGATTCAATTGGTGAAATAGTAATTTGGTCATCTACTATCAGGGGCAGACGCGGAAGTTTAAAGTTAGGGGGCACATTGAACTTGTAAAGAAGTTGGGATAAATTTTATAATCGAAAATTTACGTCAAAAAAATCATACCTCATGTAATTTTGCATCCGAAAATTTACATGAGATATGACTTTTTAGGATGTAAAATTTGAAATTTTTTTTATGTCATATTCCATATAAGATTTCCTAATAAAATGATGAAAATTATATTGAGAAATTTGTAATGTTAATGAAATAATTGAATTTTTTTTTAAAAAAAATGCGAGTTAGATGTCTTTCTTTAAAACTCACGTTTAACTATTTTCAATATTTGTTTGGACTATTCGATATACCCATAATGTAATTCTCGAAATAAGCATTAAGATGATATAAGTAATTTGTAGATTCGATTAGCGTACGATTGTTGGAGAATTTTTAAAATTAGCTTGTTATCGAAATTCAAATTTATTGTGATTTTACCCCTATTTAGTGGAGATTAAAATCAAATTTTTAGTAAATTTTGATGAAAGTTAAATAGTTATGGATTTCATGAAATATGTTATTAGAATTAATTGTTAATTTTGATTTAGATTTCAATCGATACCAAACATAACTTTACCAAAAAAAATCAAAAGTTGGGGTGGGCACCTGCCCCCAGGACCCCCCTTGGGTCCGCCCCTCTCTATTATGGTGAGAAAGTAATGTGAAACAGATAGAGAACCTAAATAAAAATTTCTCCAAATGTCGCAGTGAATGAAATCAAAAGGTTCCATGGATCTTTTATTACTCAGAGGGAATGGAAGTATAGTTTGTTTAGCAAGCGAACAAACTTTACGCTGGAATTAAGCACTTTAGCCACAACATTTGGATCAAGAAGTTCATTATGTGCGAGCATTTTGGTGAAACGGTTGGTAATTGTAAAAGGAAAAGGCTATCATGTAATCTACTCGTTCCAATCATCTTCTTCGAGGACTGGTATTGTATGAGACAAGAATCAGTGAAAAAAAGAGTCATGGGAAGCTTAGCATCACAAACTATTTTTTCAACTGAAATTCAAATTGAAGTGAAAACTTGGTGTTTGGAAATACCCATAATAATGATAGCAAAATTTCGAGCTCATAAGGTTATGCACATTTGAAAGGTTACATGTATAGCCCAGTGGGAGATTGTTGGAATATTCTAACAATGTTTGGGGCCACAAGTAACAAATTAAAATGTGTAGTGCTATTATTTAAAGTATAGTCATTAAAGTGATCCAGAAAAGACAAATTTTGACTAATGGGTATTAAAGTTTCATGGAATTAAAGTGTAGAGACCGGATGTTTGTTTTATATTGTTGAGGGGCCGATTTAAAACAAATGAAAGATAATGAATAGTCATTATCTTATGAATATATAGGTTATGATCCCCAATTGTTAGTGGTTCTTCTAGATTTTCTATATTCCCCATCAATGGAGATCAAAAGGTTGTAGAGGAGACCATGAATCAATTGGAAGATCTAACCCCATCATGCAAAGAATCAGAATTTATGGATCTAAGGTATGTTTCCGCTTTTATTTTGATGTTCTCATTGATTTTAACATGGATGGTTAATTCGGTAATGTTTGATTATTGATGTTTTGGATCGATAATCACTTATAAGTTTTCTATCACTTGGAACACAAAGAACATTAGTCAAACTAACAAGAAAATCACCGATGCTCCATTTCTTTCTTTTGGAGATTTTCTTGCATCAATTTCCTTTAATCGTCAATCACACACATTCGTCTAGCTCAATTTAGGGATGACAAAATGGCTCGTCGCACGGGCCTTCCGTGGCTAGGCTCGAGGCTTGGAACCATCGAGCCCCATTTTGGGGCAAAGGCTCTAGCCCAATTGGCCTAGACGAGCCAAGCCCGTTTAAAAAAAATAAAATTGAAAACAGCTGTAACATGTAGGGGAAAAAAAAAAACAAGCATGCACGTTGCAGGCAACTTTGACAAGAAAAAAAAAACTCAAGTTTAAAGCTCGAGTTGAGCCTCAATTTTTTGGCTGAGCTAATCGGGCCAAAAAAAGCTCGAACATTTTTTTCTCGAGCTGAGGTTGGCTATTTCAATTTTGCAAAAATCCTATAGTAAATTTTTTTAATCTAAAAATCTTCATTCAACACCTCCAATCTTGATCTTTTATCCTCAGATTCTTCGAGAACAAGTAATATCCTGTTTGAGAGGAATTTTTACAAGATTTTAAGTGATTTTTTGACCGTTGGCAACTCAAAAATGGGTCCCATTGTAGCCTTTGTTTTTTTTTTTTTTTCTTTTTTACCGCGTTTTCAATAAATTATCACCTAATTAGCTATTTTCAAATATTGGTCTTTAAGAATTGTCAAATATGATGGCTGAGGGGAATACGTAATTCAAAGTAAGAAAATGGGACTTTATAATTTAAACATGATGCCAGTAAAAAGAGGTAGCAATGGGGGCCTACGTGCATTGCCAACCGTGGTAAATTCACTTAAAATCTTGGTGTGCATCCTTCCCGGACAATTACTTGGGTTCGTCTTCAAGCATAAAATCAAATTATTCTCTCTTTTCCTTTTTTTTCCTTCTGATTTAGTTTTTCAGGAGAGATAGTGGGTGGAAGAGACTAGAGTGGGAACATTTTTCTTTTATTACTCGAAATTTGTTTTTACCTTATAAATTATATTTTTACATACAAGTAATTTTCCTTAAAGTAATTTCTATAAACTATAAGGGTGAATTTGATTACAAGTATGGAATTTGCATAGAAAAAAAATAAATTCTAAGAAATTCAATTGTCTAGAACTTATTTGTATGAAAAATATTAATTAAATGTGTTTGATTAATTTAGTTTTCAACTTAAATAATATTATATTTGTCCATTTTTTATTGTTATGTAGATGAGAGAGAAGGGAAAGATGAGATAATGAATTGCATGGAAAATAAAAATCACACATCCCTAAAGAAAATATGGTTACGCGACCAAAAGTAAGAAAATATTTTCGTGAACAAAATTGTCAATCAAATAACAAAAAAATAGAAAATTGTGAAAACACATTTCCATGGAAAATATTGGTAATCAAATGCACTCTAAACGAATTTATTTACTTGTATGCAATTTTTTAATTATAATCATATTTTACTTATATTTAAGTTGTTAAGTAAAATTGGATTATATTTAGCCCATGTTTGAGCCATATTAATTTTTATTCTCATTCTTCTACTCATTTTCAACCACACATTCTTCAATAAAATAATATTTTTCATCACATCAATAACTTTTAATTTTTTTTCAACCACACATTTTCTATCAATCTACTATTTCAAAATATATTTTTCCAAAATAATGTGGCTCAAACACACCCTATGAAATGATATTTTTTTTTACTTATAAGTGAAATTTAAGGTTCTTATTTACTTGTAAGTAAATTTAAAATCGCTTCATAAGCTGGAGAAATACTTCACCGGGACGATCCTATATACACGTGATTAAATCATTCATCAAAATCACGACACCTCATACCCAAATCATTCAAATCACAGCATTTCAAAAGTGAGTGGGTCTACCCTCCCTTTCTGTTTCTTTCCCTTATCTGTTGGATAATTTCAACATATATGGGATCACATGTTGCATATTGAAATGTGTGGTGCTATTATTTAAAGGATATTAGTCAATTAAAGTGATCCGTTAAAGATGTATTGTGACTAATGTGTATTAGGTTTCATGGAATTATAGTGTAAAGACTGGATTGTTGTTTTAGATTGATGAGGGGCCAATTTGAAGTAACTGAAAAATAGTAACTATTGAGTTACTACTATTATTTTATATGGTTATGGTCCCCATTTCTTGGTGTTCTTGAGTTTCTCTACATCTCCATCAATAGAGAGCAAAAGTTGAAGTGAAGATCACTAATCATTTGGAAAATCCTAACCTATCAAGACAAAGAGTCAAATTATCATGGATTTAAGTATGTTTTATTTTATTGTTTTCTTGGATTTCAACATGGAGTAAGATATTAGGGTTCATATGAGAAAATGATTTATTTAAAGCATATGGATTGAATTGATAATCATTTTCTGTTTTTCTATCGAGTGGTATCAGAGTCTCTCCATAGTTGAAATTTTTAGAAATTGAAGAGTTAAAATTCTGAATTTTTGGGTTCTTTGATCTTCATGTTATTTTATGAAATTTAGCATGTTATTATGAATCTTCAATTTGGTATGTTATTTCATGTAATTAACATGATTTTATGATATAATTTATGGTTTTCTTCATAAATTCGAATTTTGGATTAAAGTTTTTTTTTTTAATTTTCAGATCTGATTAAAAAATTTTTTTTTTTTGGGCAGCCGCCGCCTGTGCCGGCAGCAGCGGGGCTGCCGGTTGTTATTGGCTTGGAGGCGCAGGATGAAGGAGAAAAGATGAAGTGTCATCTCATTAAAGTTTTCAGTTATGAAATAATTACATTTTCAGTTTTGGAATTTTTGGGGACGGGGCTTGGGCTGCAAATTTGAAGTTTTGGGGCCCCTGTTTGCAATTAAAAATTAGAGTTAGGGTTGAGTTATTTATTATTCAACCCCTAAATTTTAAAGTTAATCCTAATTGGGCTTTAAGCTTATGAGTTTTAATAATTCAGTCCCTGAAGTTCTGAAATTAATTAATTTGGGCCATTTAAGTTCTGAATTTAATAATTTAGCCCCTGAATGTTCATAATTGGTTTAGTTTGGCCCCTAAAGTTTTGCATAATTGATTTTTGACTCATAAACTTTTCAATTATTAACAATTAACCCCTAAAAGTTTGGAATTAATTAATTTTGACCCCTAAAGTTTTGAATTATTAACCCTTAGGCCCTTAAAGTTTCAAGATAAATAAAATTAAGTATTCTACTTTTCAAATTTTGGTATAAAGGACTCATTTGAGTATATATAATATTCAAAAGTGAATTGATTGAAACAATATGTTGTCAAAGCAACCTCTCTTGTGGAAATTAATTAACTTAGAATATTAGAAGGATTTCGTGTGTATGCTAGTTCATGCGAATATTAACCGGCCCAAAGGAAGGTTAATATTTGGTCGAATTGCATGCACACTTGTGTTGGTAAACGTGTGACTATTATAAGGTTTCCATGTGAATAATAAATCAATCCAAAGATAAGTTTATTATTTGACATGAGTTATTGTCAATGTTTGATCACTATACCAAAAGTACCACTTACAATTAATATAACTGTCCAAAGACTTGATATTAATGATGTGCTACGTATCTTGAGATGAGACTTACCATTATTTGAATTTATCGATTATTGAATCTTAATATTAATATGAGCATAATTCATCCACTTCTCTCTACAGCTAATTCATCTATTACTACCACATCTGCAAATGTTAATTCTATTCCCATGCTCAATGGGACTAACTTCAAGGATTGGAAAGAGAACGTTTTGATTGTTTTTGGCTGCATGGATCTAGATCTTGCGCTTCAGAATGAGCAACCTACTCCTCTTAACGAAAGTTCATCTGATGAAAAGAGGAACTATGAGAAGTGAGATCGCTCAAATCACATGATTCTAATGATTATTAAGCGCGGCATTCCGGAAGCCTTTAGAGGCACTGTATCTGAAGAAGTGACTAATGCCAAGGATTTCCTTGCCAAAATTGAGAAACGTTTTGCGAAAAACGATAAGGCTGAAATGAGCACATTTCTGCAACGTTTGATTTCAATAAAGTATAAATGCAAAGGAAATATAAGGGAGTATATCATGGAGATATCTCATATTGCTTCTAAACTTGAGGCAATAAAGCTCGAGCTGTCTGATGACTTACTTTTACATTTGGTATTGATCTCGCTTCTTCTCAATTCAGTCAATTTAAGGTCAGTTATAACTGCCAGAAGGAGAAATGGTCTCTAAATGAACTCATTTCATATTGTGTGCAAGAGGAAGAAATATTAAAGAAGACAGAACTGAAAATGTTCATTTGGCAAGTACTTCTAAAGATAAGATCAAGAAAAGAAAGAAAGAATATGAAGCTGCTCATAAGGGTCCAGTACAACAGAAAAGGCAAGAGGACAAAGAGACTTGTTTCTTTTGCAACAAAATTGGACATTTGAAGAAGAACTATACCAAATACGACGCTTAACTTGCAAATAAAGGTACAAATCTTACTTTGGTCTGTTCTAAGGTTAATTTAGCTTCAGTACCTAGAAATACTTGGTGGTTAAATTCTGGTGCTACTACTCACATACATATTTTTATGCAGGACTGTTTGAGCTACCGAAATCCAAATGATTGTGAAAGACACATCCATGTGGGTGATGGCAAGTCGATGGAAGTTGATGTAATAGGCACTTTTGGTTATTGTTGAAAACTGGTCATTATTTGGATTTGAAAGATACTTTTCTCTTCTTTTAGATAGAATTTGGTTTCTGTTTCTTTGTTGGACAGATTTGATTATTATTGTTCATTTGGAAACAATTAGTTTAGTCTTTCTTTAAATTACAATATTATTGTTATTGGTTCATTATCTGCATATGATAACCTATATTTGCTTGATACTGTTGCATCATATAATGAAAACCTGCATATGGAATCACGTGGTACTAAAAGCAAATTAAATAGTGAAAATTCAGCAAAATTATGACACAAGCGCTTATGTCACATCTCTAAAACTAGAGTTGAACGACTTGTGTCAGATGGTATTTTGGATTCCCTTAACTTCACAGATTTTGATGTATGTATTGAATGTATCAAGGGAAAACAGACCAAAACTAAGAGATTAGATGCTAACAGAACTTCGAATGTCTTAGAATTGATACACACAGACATTTGTGGACCATTCCCTACGGCTTCTTAGAATGGTCAACAATATTTATATCATTCATAGATGATTACTCACGTTATGGGTACCTATATCTTATTCATGAAAAGTCTAAGTCACTGGACATGTTCAAAGTGTTTAAAACTGAGATTGAGAATTAACTCAACAAAAGGATAAAAAGAGTTAGGTTTGACCATGGTGATGAGTCTTACGGTAGAAAAGACAGTTCAGGTGAACAATGTGCATGACCATTTGCTAAATACCTAGAGGATGTGGAATCGTCCCACAATACACCATGCCAGGATTGCCTAACATGAATGGTGTAGTTGAGAGATGAAACATGACTCTTAAGGATATGGTAAGGAGTATGATCAGTTATTTCACCTCACCAAAATCACTTCGGAGAGAAGCATTAAAGACTGCAGATTATATTCTGAACAGAGTACAAATTAAGGCTGCTGCCAAAATACCTTATGAGCTTTGGACAGGTAGAAAGCCTAGTTTAAAGCATTTTCACATTTGGGGATTCCAGCTGAGGCTAGGC
Organism: Fraxinus americana; assembly: GCA_035079005.1. Classification (NCBI taxonomy): domain Eukaryota; kingdom Viridiplantae; phylum Streptophyta; class Magnoliopsida; order Lamiales; family Oleaceae; genus Fraxinus; species Fraxinus americana. The sequence continues at coordinate 11,931,646 of CM068706.1, read as the reverse complement.
CTTATAGGCCACATGAAAAGAAATTGGACTCCAAAACAGTGAGCAACTACTTTATTGGTTATTTTGAGCAATCAATGGGCTATATATTCGATGATCCCACACTTAAGTCAATTTTTGAAACGGGAATTGCAACATTTTTTGAAAATGTTGAGTTTGGGGGGGACAAATAAGGTGAGAGACATTGACTTTGAGGAAGAAGTTGATGAAGGATCGGTTTCGGTTTCGATTCCTACTATTGTTTTTGACAATGTACCTGTTCCTATACCTGTTATTGATCAAGAAGTATATCCAAAACCTCAACAAGACAATGTTGAACCTCCCATCCAAAATGAGGTAATTATTTCTGATGTACAAACTCAACAACCTCACGAACTAATACATTTAAGGAGATCCACGAGAGAAAGGATTAAATGCTATTTCAGATGATTTTATAGTATTTCTCCAAGGACATGAGGAAAATAATATATTGATGGAAGATGATCCAATCAACTTCCATTAGGCCATACAGTGTTCTAACTCTCAAAAGTGGATTGATCCCATAAATGATGAGTATAAGTCTATGCAAGACAATAAAATTTGGGATCTTGTCATGTTACCAGAAGGTGCGAAGCCTATTGGTTGCAAATAAATTTTAAAAATCAAGAGGGATTCGAAATGTAATGTGGAAAGATATAAGGCTCGTTTTGTAGCTAAAAGCTTTACCCAAAAGAAAGGTATTGACTCCAAAGAGACATTTTCTCCAGTTTCAATGAAAGACTCTTTCAGGATAATTATAGCACTTGTTGTACACTTTGACCTTGAGTTACATCAAATGGATGTTAAGACGGTGTTTCTCAATGACGACATTGATGAGACGATCTATATGGTGCAACAAGAAAACTTTGTGTCAGGAGACCCGAAGAATATGGTTTGCAAATTAAAGAAATCCATCTATGGGCTCAAGCAAGCTTTTCGTCAATGGTATTACAAATTTTATCAAGTAATTATCTCGTTTGGTTTTGAGACAAATGCTGTTGATGATTGTGTGTATCACAAGTTCAGTGGGAGTATGCATATTTTCTTGGTTTCGTATGTTGATGACATACTACTTGCCACTACTGATATATGCATGTTGCACGAAATCAAGAGATTTTTATCAAGGAATTTTGAGATGAAAGATCTTGGTGACACCTCTTTTGTATAGGGATTCAGGTCGTTCTCAAGGTATTCTTGGATTGTCACAAAAGAGTTATATCGATAAAGTACTTACGAGATTTAGCATGCAAGACTGTAAATCAGGTGACACTCATATCGCTAAGGGCGACAAATTTAGTCTCGAACAATGCCCGCAAAATAACCTTGAAGTTAAGGAAATGCAGAAGATTCCCTATGCGTCAGCCGTTGGGAGTCTTATGTATGCTCAAGTTTGTACACGTTCAGACATAGCATTCATTGTTGGAATGTTAGGCAGATATTTGAGCAATTCTGTAATGGATCATTGGAAAGTAGTCAAAAGGGTTATGAGGTATTTGAAGAGAACAAAGGATTACATGCTCACCTATATCAGATCGGATTAGTTAGAGATCATAGGATATTTCGATTCTAATTTTGCTGGATGTCAAGACAGTAGGAGATCCACATTAAACTATATTTATCTGCTAGCTGGATGAGCTATTTCTTGAAAGAGTGCCAAGTAAGAGCCAAGTAGACACTCATAGCTTCCGGAGAATTTATAGCATGCTATGAGGCATCTAATCATGGAATATGGTTACGAAACTTTGTTACTGGGCTGCGCATTCTAAATGGCGTAGAAAGACCACTAAAGTTATGTTATGACAATAACTTAGTAGTTCTATATTCCAATAACAACATGGGTTCATCTAAGTCAAAACATATTGACATCAAGTTCCTGGTTGCGAAGGAAAGAGTGTAGCGTGGACAGATTTTCATAGAGTATATTGGACCAAACTCCATGATTGAGGATTCACTTACTAAGGGATTGACACCCAAAGTCTTTCATGAGCACACTGCTCATATGGGTGATGTATATCAGGATATCAAGTTTTAGTGGGAGTTTGTATTTTCATTGCCTTTTGTTTTGGACACATTTGTGTATGTGGAATACTTTATTTCTGTTATTATATTCAGTATTGATTTTACTTAAAAAAATAAGGTTGTACAAGTTGGAAATAGACATGTTTGAATCACATAACATGTAATTTTCATGCTACACTTCCATAATTGATCTGTGTCATTTGGTTGTATGAGTGTATGTGACTATTGATGGATTTAGTCACGTTAAATGTGACGAAAATCGCTTTGATTCTATATCAATATGACTAATGGACGAGATTGTTTGGTAATACCCAATTTTGAGCTCATAAGATTGTGCATATTTGTAAGGTTACACGTATGGCCCAGTGGGAGATTGTTGGATAATTTCAACATATATGAGGTCACACGATGTATATTAAAATGTGTGGTGCTATTATTTAAATGATATTAGTTAATTAAAGTGATCCGTTAAAGATGTATTGTGACTAATGGGTATTAGATTTCATGAAATTATAGTGTAGAGACCGGAGTATTGTTTTAGATAAATGGGGGTCAATTTGAAGAAATTGAAAGATAGTAACTATTTAGTTACTACTATTATTTTATATGGTTATGGTCCCCATTTGTTGGTATTCTTGAGTTTCTCTACATCCCCATCAATAAAGAGCAAAAGTTGAAGTGAAGATCACCAATCATTTGGAAGATCCTAACTTATCCAGGCAAAAATCAGATTATCATAGATCTAGGTATGTTTTATTTTATTGTTTTCTCGGATTTCATCATGGAGTAAGATATTAGGGTTCATATGAGAAAATGATTTATTTAATGCATATGGATTGAATCGATAATCATTTTCTGTTTTTCTATCATTATCAACTTTGTGTTTGAGGTGTCGAAATTGAAGTGGTCATTTTGCATTTATATACAAAACGGCCCCATTAAATAGTATATTACTTTCATATAATTGATTCATTCCGAATTAACGAGTATTAATCAAATTAAATACAGAATAAAAGTTAAGTTAATCGCTATCCAATCTATTATATCGTGCTAAACTTACCCTTATAGTCGTGTTTTTGTATTAACTCTATCTGAGACGTTTTATATGGTCTCACCAAATACATTTCAAAATTTAAAAAGAAGAATTTTTTTGGACAGGTGTAATACGAATCTGAATATAATGCTTCCTTTAACCAAAAAAAGGAAAAAAAGAATTTTCTTTTCAAAATTTCTGAATCAGTTCTCATCACATTGACACGTTCAAACAAAAAGACACTGTAAGTAGTTTTCCACCTCCCAAAATAAATTAATAAATAAATAAAACACTTGAAAAATAATTTTAAAGTTAAGATCAAACTTCAACAAAGAGAATAAGTAAAATATTCCAACTGCAAACAACAAGAAATTGTATAAAAAATTAACATATGTGACTTAGATTTAGTCAAATGAGAATACAAAATAAAACTAATGAAAAAGGAAGAAAATACTAGACTATTTGGTTTTCTTTTTTTACCAAAAGTCATGATTACGACGAGAAACAAAAATCAACGCTCATGGTTCAAATTCAAAAAAATTGGTCAAATCATATTAATATTTTCTTGAGCCGTGCTTGTTTTATCGAGTGGGGGACACCTCACAATAGGAGGGTGAGATTTTTTGGGCCATTTTTTTATTACCATGGAGCCCATGGATGTGAGTGTATATAGCATTTCGGTAAGGTCAACTTTGGTACAATTGGTTGAACAAGCTTCTTTCTAAATCTGGTGTTCCTACCAACTCTCCCGAATGGGCAGAAGGAGATCTGGGCAAAGGAAGTTCATGCTAACTTTGTAAAGCTTCAATAATAGAAGTAAGTGGGTGGGTGGGGGCCAATTTTTTATTACCATGAAGCCCATGAATGTGAGTGTATGTAGCACTTCGGTAAAGTCAATTCCGGTACAATTGGCTTTGCTGTATTTTCTCTGTCTGGTTTTAATAATTTGTGAAAGTTTCCTTTTGAATTTGGTTGGACAAGAACGTAGTTTGAATGGTTTACCAGGGACGGACGCGGCGGCATTTTAGTGGATACATTGAATTGAATAGTACACGCAATTGTTTATTCCTACAACTTTTGTCTACACTCTTCCTCTATATAAGCACCAACTACTTGGTCTAAATATTTCCCCAACATAAAATCTCTTTTATTTCTTCCAATTTCTAGTCTTCATCTTAACTTAATTGCTCCTCCATTACAATACTACCATGGTTCTATCCAAGGCATTCTCCCAATCCGATGTCTCGGTCCACTCGACATTTGCTTCTCGATACGTTCGGGATTCTCTTCCACAGTAACTTTGTTTTCATATTTTTGTGCTCTTATGTCGAATTAGATGGATTGTATTCCATCACATATACTCACGCGTATATAAGTTTGATTTGATGAAAATGTTGATAGGTTTAAGGTTCCTGAGAATTCGATTCCCAAGGAAGCCGCGTTCCAGATCATCAATGATGAACTCATGTTGGATGGGAATCCTAGGTTGAATCTGGCCTCCTTTGTTACAACATGGATGGAACCTGAGTGTGACAAGCTTATCATGGCTGCCATTAACAAGAACTACGTCGATATGGATGAGTACCCTGTCACCACTGAGTTTCAGGCAAGTCATTTGCACATATTTCATTAAGTTTCACTTCTGGGCAAGTTTTATTTTTAAAACATCAAATGACAAGTAAGCATTAAGAAGCCATTTTCATTTTCAAAGGTAATAGGTCCTTTCTGAATTATTTGTGCACGGTTTGGTATTGAGAGTTCGTACAACGTAACAATTATTGAGTCTTATACGAACATTAGATTGATGTTTGCAAATTAATGTATTGAATGAACAAATGTAACACTTGTAGCTACACTATCCCGATGAACTGATCGATCCACTCATTATTTTTGTAACGGAAAACTGAAAAAGTGTTTTTTTTTTTTAAATAATACCCTATCTGCTGAGATTGATGTTTGGTGGGAAAAGCTTTTCTAGATAACTTTTTTTTTTTTAAATTTTTTTGGCAATGGAAACAGGTTTAAAAATATTTTGGTCGGGGTGGGTCAGGTGTGAGGTGGAATATTTACTTTAGTGGATTCAACGTACCTAACTCTTCTTCAAGTGGTAGGGTCGAATCGAATTAGTTCATATTCGAGTTCTAAAATTGAGAATTAGACGGTGGTAATCTGATCATCAATTCTAGTTAAAGAACTTAAATTTATAACATATTTTGGAGTGATTGTAATTTGTAAATCCTATATAATATGTAAATGACAAGCGGGTAGTAAATGGATCGTTCAAAATGTTTGAATAAAAAATATATTTAATTCATTTAAATTATAATTTAAGCTTTACAAAACATACCGGAGTCAAGTCTTAACATTATATTTTGTAATCATAACTCAATTAGATGAACCGTTAAGTAAATTATATGAACTAATATGTATTTTCAATAATCAACTTTTTTGTTGCCTGAAACAAAAAAAATGAAAATGAACCAACTTAAATGATATTTTATACTTTAAAATTTTTTCTAGAGCATGCAAGGAACGAGATCAAAATTACGAATAGTCGAATTTGGTCCGGTTGAGTTCCATCATTACACGGACAATACTACATATATCACAAAGCTTACATAATATCAGATGATACTCTATCATTTTTTATTTTAAAATACAGTCAGTTTTTTTTATCCAATCTTTTCCTATATATCATTTCGATCACTTCTTCTGAATGTTTTTTCTGTACAAATAACAAAATCCTCATTAACAATTTGACGTTGTATGTAGAATTTTCAATTTGATCTAGATGTGATGATTATTATCTAGATTCATGATTTGACTTTAAAATAATTGATTGTTTTAGTTATAATTTTAAAAAAAATCTAAAATAAAAAATTACTTTAAAATAAGTCAAACCCATATGCTCTAAACGAAACAATACTAACGTCACTTTAATTTTGCTTGTGTGAAAGGTAGAAACCTTTTGAAAAGCGGTATTAGACGTAAATTTCAATTTTATATAAGTAATATTTTCCGTAAATAAATAAGTTTAAGTGAAAATATATGCTTGAAATTTTTTTAAAATAAATTATTGATTATATATGACAAAATTGATTAATCAATGCCCAACTTTACGCCGCTGTTCGTGGCAATGAATCGTGTGCCATAACCGACCGTCAAAAAGCATCCTAAGGACTTGGTACTTATTTTATTGTTGTTTTATTCAATTTAACCAAACTGAACTTCCAGTCTTGTCTCAAAGTAGAAAACAATAACAATTCGACCTTTGATGTCTTTTTTACATGTCAATTGGACACACTTATGTACCAAATTTTATGTACACGGTCCCCCATGTGAGGGTGTGGGTCCACCATACGAGGGTATACACCCCTATGTATCAAATTTTATGTACATTAAGAATTATTCTATTAATTGACTATCAAATAATACTCGTAACATTTGCAGAATCGATGTGTTAACATGATTGCGCATCTTTTTAATGCGCCACTGGGAGACGGGGAGGCAGCAGTTGGGGTCGGTACAGTAGGATCATCAGAAGCCATTATGCTTGCAGGTTTGGCATTCAAGAGAAAATGGCAGAATAAGATGAAATCTCTTGGTAAACCCTGTGACAAGCCTAACATTGTCACTGGTGCCAACGTTCAGGTATATATATCCTCAAAGAATAAGTTACAATATTAATGCTGTCACGCATTATTGAAATTGGCCTTTGCACAGGTTTGCTGGGAGAAATTTGCAAGGTATTTTGAAGTGGAGTTAAAGGAGGTCAAACTGAGAGACGGTTACTATGTGATGGACCCTGAGAAAGCTGTGGAAATGGTGGATGAAAACACAATTTGTGTTGCTGCAATCTTGGGTTCTACTCTTAATGGAGAATTCGAAGACGTTAAGACCTTGAACAACCTTTTGATGAAAAAGAATCAAGAAACAGGGTACGTGTCTTTGTCAACTTAAGGTTCAAGTCTCGTCGTCACTTGTTTATGAAAATTTTATGTGTAGTAAAGCCTCTAATGAGCCGGGTTTTATTCTGAGTAGGTGGGACACACCAATTCATGTGGATGCAGCAAGTGGTGGGTTCATTGCACCCTTTCTCTACCCAGAACTTGAGTGGGATTTCAGGTTGCCACTAGTGAAGAGCATTAATGTGAGTGGGCACAAGTATGGACTTGTGTATGCTGGAATTGGATGGGCAATTTGGAGGAACAAGGAGGACTTGCCTGAAGAACTCATCTTCCACATTAACTACCTTGGAGCTGATCAACCCACTTTCACACTCAACTTTTCTAAAGGTAAAATAAAATTTTAATAAAAACGACAAAATAGTTTTCATTACGGGACATGGTCTAGTGCTTTTGGTCGAGATAAATCGAGGGATACTAAATTATCTACCATTTTTTATGTTGCAGGTTCTAGTCAAGTAATTGCTCAATACTATCAGCTCATTCGCTTGGGTTATGAGGTAATTAAGTGAAAGAAAATCTATATAATAGTACCATTGAGGATATTGGATCATAATTTTCTTGATCTAACTCAATTATATCTGTTCGGTTATTGATTAAATGGCGTTGATTGATCAGGGGTACAAGAACATCATGGAAAATTGTCAAGATAATGCAATGGTACTCAAGGCTGGCTTGGAGAAAACAGGGCGCTTTAACATTGTATCAAAAGACAATGGAGTCCCATTGGTGGCATTTTCTCTCAAAGACAATAGGCGTCACACCGAGTTCGAGGTGTCTGACGTGCTTCGCCGCTTTGGGTGGATCGTCCCCGCCTATACTATGCCACCGGACGCACAACATGTAACAGTTCTTCGAGTTGTTATACGCGAAGATTTTTCAAGGACTCTAGCTGAGCGCCTTGTCTTGGACATTCAAAAGGTTTTACACGAGCTCGATATGCTCCCGGCTAGAGTTAGTGATAAAATGGCTGCCACTGAAGAGCATGCCCGGAATGGTATCGTGGTGAAGAAAACTGACATCGAGGTACAAAGAGAGATCACTACAGCTTGGATGAAATTTGTTTCTGACAAGAAGAAGACTAATGGGGTGTGCTAAAGCTTCGATTCATCCATGGAATTGCAATTTTTATTCCTCGTATCTTACATATGACTGACTATCGTTCATTCAGTTTTTCTCTATGTAACCATGTCTGATTTTTGTAGCGCGGTAAGATTGAAATGTTTCGCACTTTAGTTGACTCTAAAAATTCTTGTAATGCTGCTAATTAATGTTTTGCGAACTCTTATGACTATTTAAGAGTTTGAGAAAATAAATAAAAATATATAGTTTTCTTCGTCGCTAGTTCTTGAACACAAGACTATTGTGGTATCATATTGGACTTCTCTGCCTTCGGACTTCGTAGATTCCAGGATTTCTTTTGATAAACTGTTGGAATTAATTGAATTTAATTGGGTTAAATAATTACATATGATATTTAACGATGTGGGACATTGCAATTAGTTTGAGTGAATTGGAAAAATCTTCAATATAGGCTCATAAGTTGATAATCCCATTTTAAATGTCTTATATATGATTAGGAATCCCACATCAAAAGTTTACAAGAAAAAAGACTTGTTTATATAGTGAGATGCATGAACAAACTATAATTTAATAAGTGATCTACAACTTGACTAATTTTGGCTAGCCAAAGGCTAGCGACTATCTAGCACTAGCACCACTCTCGTTGCGCCTCGATCCCAGCCTGCGCACGTCGTCAAGTTCACATTGGGCACTTTATAGGTGCACTTCGCACGTACGCATCGTTGCGAGGAGTTGGGAAGCCTTATAGTTTTTGGAAATGGACTTATAGTTCAATGACATGGCAACTGAAGGCTTGATGAGTTGGCATCCTAGGTGGCACATACGTAACATGTGGCGTCACTTTGTCCTGTGTGACAGTTGGTTTAGTTGGATGTACGCGTGGCATCTGCATGGTTGGTGACTACTCAGAAATTAGTGAATAGGTATGATGAATGGATAATACACTTCATGGTTTAATCTGGGCCATCAGATCATGAAATAGTGCAATCCAATGGCTAAGACGAATTAGACCAAGTGGTGTACCAGTTCATGAAATATCACACACACATTCAATGGGACACTTCAATCTCTATAAATAGAGACCTTCAAATTCGTTTTTCAACACACCAAATTAATTAAAATATCATTGATTTCTAAATTCATTCTCTCTCCAAATTCTATTTACAAAAATTCTTTCAAATATATTCATATTTATTCCGTTCGAGTACGATCATTCTTTGGTTCGACCAACAAGGTTGATATTGTGCAATATCAATTTTGGAATAAGCATTGTATCTTGGGAGACAAACATCCATAATCCCGTTTGTACTTTATTGGGGGCGAAATTTGTCTTAAAGAGATTTGCTTTGACATGCCTCGCTTTATCTACTGCATTTCATTTTTTGTTCACTTTATTTATTCATTCGATTGAGATAGTCGAATTTTCGACAACAATCTTAAGACATATATTTTTTTTCCTTTCTTCTACATTTCTTTTATTGATTATTTTCTATAATTGTGGTTTTACAGAAAATGACTAGTACTGTTGAAAATAATACTAGTGCTGTGATTACGCCAAATTATGGTTCCAATCAATTTGTCATGCCGTCGGCTTCATAACATGAGAAACCGAAAAAAATTAATGGCAAGCGTTGGCAACAGAAGATGCAGTTTTATTTGAGAACATTGAACTCAGTAAAGTTTCTGCGTGAAAAATGTTCCGCATAAATATCGGAGAATGCTACTAATAAAAATACTCAATTAGCTATTGAAGCATGAAAACATGCAAATTTCTTATACTGTAACTACATACTCAATGGATTGGATAACACATTATATAATGTGTATTGTAACTACAAGACAGCTAAGGAACAGTGGGAGTCTCTTGACAAAAAATACAATACAGAAAATGTTGGAACGAAGAAATTCATTGTCGACAAATTTTTGGATTTCAAGATGACCAATTCAAAGACTGTAATGAGCCAGGTTCAAGAGATGCAAGTTCTACTTCATGATATTGAAGCTGAAGGAATGACTTTGAGTGAATCTTTTTAGATTGCTGCTATGATCGAGAAATTATCTTCACTATGGAAAGATTTCAAAAACTATCTTAAGCATAAACGCAAAGAGATGACGATGGATAATCTAATTGTTCGACTTCGCATTGAAGAAGACAATCAGGCTGCAGAAAAGAAGAATAATGTGCGTAACATGGAAGCAAAGACTAACATAGTGGAAAAAGACTCGGGGTCTAAGAACAAGAAAATGAAACCTTTTTGCTCATCTATGGGCAAATAAAAAGTTAACAATGCAAAACGGTTTAAAGGAAACTGTTATATTTGCTGGAAGCCGGGACTCGGGCTAAAGACTGTCGAAGGAAAAAGAAGGATACACAGAAAAAGAAACTGCCCCAAGCCAATATAACCGAAGTGGATAATATTTCTACTGATGTTGCAGACATCAACTTGTTTGGTGTTGTTTCTGAAGTTAACTTGGTATTTAATGCCAAAGATTGTTGGTTGGACACATGAGCTACTTGTCACATCTATGCAGACTACTGTCTATTCTTTGAATATAAGACCTTAAATCATAATAGTGTCTTTACATTGGGGAAAGAACAGACTCTGAATGAAGTTGTACATGTCCCAGATATCAGAAAGAATTTGATTTCAAAAGTTATTCTTAGAAAGAAATGATTTAAAATGATATTTGAATCTGATCGATTTATACTTACTAAGGGAGGCATGTATGTTAGGAATGATTATTTACCTTATGGTCTATTTAAGGCCAATGCTGTTGTAGTGGACAAAAAATTCACATATTTGTATTCACAAGTTATTAATAAAATTAATACTTCTGTTTACTTGTTTGAAACTTCAAATTTATGGCGTAATAGATTAAGACATGTAAATCTTGCTTCCTTAAGAAAACTTGTAGGTTTAGATCTTATACCTAAACTTAAATCCGAAGATAAACATAAATGTGAAATTTGTGTTGAAACAAAATTTGCTAAAAAACCTTTTAACTCAATTGAAGGGTGTGGTAAACCGTTATGTTTTATACATAGCGACGTTTGTGATCTAAAATTTGTTCAGACTCGAGGTGGTAAAAAATATTTTATCACGTTTATTGATGATTACAATAGGTATTGCCATATTTATTTATTAAGTAGCCAAAACGAGGCATTGAATGCATTTGTTACTTACAAAAACGAAGTTGAAAATCAACTTGGAAAAAAAATTACGGTATTAAGGTATGATAAATGTGGTGAATATGATTCGTCCATTTTTAATGAATTATGTGCTACGTTTGGTATTATTCACTAAACAACATCCCCGTATACTCAGCAGCAAAATGAGATTGCTGAATAGAACTTTAAAAGACATGGTTAATGTATGCTTCTAAGTTCTGGATTACCACAAACTTGTAGGGAGAAGCAGTGCTAACTGCTAACTTTATTCTGAATAGATTCCCCACAAGAAAACTGTTTCGATACCTTATGACATGGAAATGTAGAATGTCTTCCTACAAATACTTAAAAGTGTGGGGGTGCCTAGCTAAAGTGGCTATTCTACCTCCAAAAAAGGTTAAGTTAGGTCCTAAAATATTGATTGCATTTTTATCGGATATGTAATAAATAGCAGTGCATATAGATTTCTTGTGCATAAATCTGATATAAGTGACATTCATGTCAATATAATTATTCAATTTAGAGATGCTGAATTCTTTGAAAATGAGTTCCCTAATAAAAGAGACATTCTTGAGAATACTCGAAAGAGAACACGAGATAATGATTTTGAAAATAATATAGAACCTGAATCAAGAAGGAGTAAAATAGCAAAGGTTGTTAAATCCTTTGGTCCAGATTTTATATCTTTCATGATTGAGAAAGAGTTTCAAACATTTAAAGAAGCTATGACTAGTCCAGAATTTGTATTCTGGAAGAAAGTTATAAATAGTAAAATTGAATCCATTATGAGTAACAATACTTGACAATTGGTTGATCTTTCTAAGGGAACTAAACCAATAGGATGCAAATGAATTTTTAAAAGAAAGTTAAGCTCCCGATGGTTCAACAGACAAATACCAGGCTCAACTGGTTACAAAAGGATATCGTCAGAAAGAAGAGATTGATTTCTTTGACACATTCTCCAATAACAAGAATTACTTCTATTCGGGTTTTGATTGCTATAGAGCATTGTATAATTTATAGATACATCAAATAGATGTTAAAACTGCATTCTTGAATGGTGAATTAAATGAAGAAGTATATATGGAATAGCTAGATGGTTTCATAGTGAAAGGTCAAGAGAGCAAAGTTTGCAAACTTGTTAAGTCCTTATACAGTTTGAAGCAAGCTCATAAACAATGGCACGTGGATTTATCATAAATACATGTGACAAATGCGTATATATGAACAAATTCGAAAAGGCATACGTACTCATCTATTTATATGTTGATGACATGTTTATATTATGGACTAATATAGAAGTTATCAATAGAACAAAGAATGTACTTATCAATATCTTTGACACGAAAGATATGGGTAAAGTAGACGTGATTCTAGGAATGAAGATATCTAGAACATCAAATGAAATATTCTTATATTAAACCCATTATATTGATTAGATAATTGAGATGTTTAAGACTCATAATATTAAAGAGACGAGTAACCCATTTCTTCCTCATACAATTCTTCATAAGAATAGTGGAAATGGGAAACAGTGTTAGAATATTCCCAAATTATTGGGAGTTTAATATACTTAATGAATTGTACAAGACCTGATATATCTTATTCGGTAAGTAAGCTCAGTCGTTACACAAATAACCCAAATAATCAACATTGCGGTGCATTACTTAGAGTTTTAGGATACTTGAAACGGATCAGAGAGTATTCATTATGTTATAGAAAATATCATCCAGTAATTGAAGGATATAATGATGTCAATTGGATATTAGATACAAGCGAGTCAAAGTCTACCAGTGGCTATGTATTTACTCCTGGTGGTGGCCCTACATCATGGAAATCTTCTAAGCAAACTTGTATAGCTCGATCTACTATGAAATCTGAGTTTATTGCTTGAGATAAAACGGGAGAAGAAGAAGAATGGTTAAGACATTTCGTAGAAGATATTTTTTTATATAGCCATAGCTTGTACCAACTATTTGTATTTATTGCGATAACCAGGCAATAATAGTCGGGCTGAAAATTTTGTGTATAATGGTAAGTCGAGAAATATACGTCATAGACATAACACTGTTCGACAATTGCTCTCAAATGGAACAATATCAATTGATTTTGTTAAGTCAAAAGAAAACCTAGCGGATCCATTTACTAAAGGGTTATCTAGAAAGCGTATAGACTGCACATCGAGGAAAATGTGTTTAAAGCCTAAAACCCAATAAGTTATCTTAATGGAAACCTAACCTGGCAACTGGAGATCCCCACGTGCTAGGTTCAATACGAAAACTAATTATGAATGACTCGATAAGAAGCACTTAGGAGTTTAACTCATTCCCATTTCTATGATGCCAAAAATGCTGCCTATAAATTTTATTAAAGATAAGCTTTGCTTTTAATGATGACTATAAATAGTACAATGAGTATAGTAGGTTACTCTTTATAGAACATCACCTATGTAAGTACGAACTTGGCCGGTTTTTTGATAATTTACTAAGGCGAATTCTCTAAAATACTCGCAGACCCAAGCAGTTCAGGTTCGAAATAATGAACACAATAGAGAGCCAAGTTTCATATGAGAGATAATGTGTTTGATCTATTGTCTGAGCTTGCAATAACGACGATAGTTCAAAACGTTTCGTTCACTGATCAGTCAAGTGAGTTTGATAGATTCTTACTTAAAAAGGTTCAAAACGAAAGCTACCTATCTTGATGCGTTATCTTTCAGATATTACTCTTCTTTTGTCTTCTTTGATTTGAGTCGACTTCTTCCATTCATGCGGGGGATTGTTGAAATTAATTTAATTTAATTGGGTTAAATCATTAAATGTAATATTTAATTATGTGGGTCATTGCAATTAATTTAGGTGAATTGGAAAAATCTCCAATATAGGCTCACAAGTTGATAAGCCAATTTTAGGTGTATTATATATGGTTAGGATTCTCACATCGAAAGTTTACAAGAAAAAAGACTTGTTTATAAAGTGGGATGTGTGAACAAACTATAATTTAATAAGCGACCTACAATTTGACCAACTTTGGCTAGCCAAAGGCTAGCGAACTAGCCACCACTAGAGTGGTGCTTCGCACCAATCGCGCCGCGCCTCGGCCATGGTCTCGGTCCCGATCCTCGTACGTCGTAATGTTCGCATTGGGCGTTTTAGAGACATACTTTGTACTTCGCACGTACGCATCGTTGCGAGGAGTTGGGGAGCCTTATAGTTTTCGAAAATGGACTCATGATTCGATGATATGGCAATGGGAGGCTCGATGAGTTGGCGTCCTAGGTGGCACACACGTAACATGTGGCGTCACTTCGTCCTGCGTGACAGTTGATTCAGTTGGATGTATGTGTGGCATCTGCATGGCTGATAACTATTCAGAAATTGGTGAATATGTATGATGAATGGATACTATACTTCATCGTTTAATTTGGGCCATTAGATCATGAAATGGTGTGATCTAATGGCTAAGACGAATTAGACCAAGTGGTGCACCGGTTCATGAAATGCTACACACCCATTCAATGAGACGCTTCAATCTCTATAAATAGAGACATCCGATTCATTTTTCAACACATCAAATCAATTAAAATATTATCGATTTCTAAATTCATTCTTTCTCCAAATTCTATTTACAAAAATTCTTTCAAATATATTTGAGGTTATTCCGTTCGAGTACAATCATTCTTTGATTCGATTGATAAGGTTGGTATTGTGCATTATCGACTTTGGAATGAGTGTTATATCTTGGGAGACAGACGTCCCTCATCCCATTTGCACTTTATTGAGAGACGAAATCTGTCTTAAAAATATTTGTTTTGGCATACCTCACTTTATTTATTGCATTTCATTTCATTTTCTGCTCATTTTATTTATTCTTTCGATTGAGATAGTCGAATTTTCGACACCACAAAAAGTCTCCACCCACGCATACATTTTTCCCCTTTCGATGCTGTACGTATAAAATATGTACAATATGCATGTTGATATGTCACATCAATATTATAGTTTGAGTTGACATAAATAATTTGAAGATAATCGAGTTGGTAGAATCAAATCGGTTTCAAGTTGGAACTGAGTCCATTCACAAGCCTCTTTGTAATAAGACTAGTGTGGATCGTGCGTTGCACGATAACTGTTATAACTTGAATATAAAATGCAAATAACTAAAAAAGTGAAGAAAATGAGCTTACATACAAATTATATGTCAAAATATACTACAACATTAACATTTAAAACATGCTTAAAGTAATATGGATGAATCTAACATTAGTTTTAGACAAAAGATAGCGTCAAACAAATCATACCTATGGTGATGAACCGAAAGGGATATGCTAGCTCCAGCATACATTTTCAATGCAACTTTTATAAAGAGATAAACAAGCAACTCTTTAACCAAAAAAACTGAAGATAAACAAACATCTTTCTAAAATTGCTGATTTGTTTATATGTTTAGAGTAAAGGTTCATAATTTACTACAATGAGATAGATAGCAACGAACTTTTAGATATTAAAATATGGCATGGTCTTATGAAATTATTTACAGTAAAATGTGAAGTTGAAATTTTTGTGAAGTTAATCCTTCATCTTTTGGAATCATCAGTTAATAAAAGAAGATGTATTATTAGGGCTGTCCGTGGGTCGGTTCGGTTCGGTTCGATTCTGAAGAGATCCAAATCGACCCAAAACTTTCGGGTATTTAATAAATGGACCGTCGGGTCCAAATATAATTATGGAACCGTTCGGGTTCGGTTCTGTTCGGTTCGGTTTGGGTCGGTTCGGTTCCGTAGCATAATTAATTTTTTTTAATATTTACAGCAACACTACATAAATACAACTAATGACATTTCATTCGTAATTTTTACAAATTAACGTAACTCAATTCAAAAACATAAAAATAATTAGTCGTCCAATAAGATTAATTCAATGCATATAAATACCAAAAAGTAGATATTAATATTATAGCAACACTACATAAAGTATATTCATTTGCTTCAAATTAAAATGGGCTAATGGGTTTTAAAAATGATTTGGGTTTTAAAATTAAAATTATGAAATAATCTAATTTATTTAATTAATTTGCTAATTTGTTTAGAAAAAAATAAAATAATTTAATTAATTCAATATAAAAAATAAAAAAACTATTTAGTTTCGGTTCTTATTCGGTTGTTCAGTTCTTGGTCTAGACCCGAGACCCGACCCAAACCCATCAGTTCTCGATTCGGGTACCCGTTCGGGTATTTAATTTATGAAGAACCGCTCGATTCGGTTCGGGTTCGGTTCGGTTCGGTCAGGTTCAGTTCGGGACTTTTGGACACCCCTAGCCATTCTGGTATTTTTTTGAAGAGGTTTTTTCTCCTGCTAAAAAACTCTTATCCAGGACTTGAGTCTTCATCTTTATCTATTCTTGAAGCCCGGACTTGAAATCTTCATAAATTGAATTGAAAAATTTTGAATAGTTTTGAAAGACAATGAAATCTGCCATCTGTCCACTAGCAACATCTTCTTTCTGAAATAATGCACATGCTCTAATAAAGTGACTTTAATAAAGTTAATTAAAATATAATCTCCTTTATTGAAGTTGTGTCATTATTGTTTTGATTGATGGTAATACTTGTAGGAACAACTTTTGAGGTGAAAGACATAATTTGAAAAGAGTGTTTCTTGAAGCATGAACCTTGTATTGTCGGTATTTGTCTAAGTTATTGGTTCCATATAATCATTTTGAATTCTATGAATTTCTTTCATTTTCTTCAATTAATTCATCAATATTGATTCCATAGCAGTCATCTTTATTGCTTTTGGCATAATCAGTTTTTGAACTTGTCGGAAAAGAGCTTTCTTGAATTGGCTTGGATTTTCTTGAAGTTGATTTTGCCAGAGAAGCAATTTTTTCAGAAATAGTTGCCACTTCCTCTAGTGTCTTGCACTGATGAAACATTGACATTGATATTAATTTTTCAGCAAGAAAATTGGGTTGCTTTTCTTGATCCTTTTTGGAAACTTTTGGAATGCCAATATTCTTTTGTTCTTGAATCCATGATTTTACAGCTTTAGGACAACAATTTCTCTCAAGAAATTTTGATCACCATTTGACTTTGAATCTCCGAATTATATGTTTAGTATTGAATTTGGAATCTGGTCTTTGAACAAGATTGAAATCCCAACAAAATATCCATGATACTTTGATATTGAAGGCGAATTGAAACAAAACATTTTCTTGAGATTTTAAAAATTGTTTTGCCTCTGATTTGAAGTGCTTGAATCCTTGATGAGTAAGATTGGGTAAAACTTTCTCTCAATTCTAATATATTCGAACCATGTCTGAAACCATTTTGAAAAAATTGAAGGATAAGCTTGGTTGAAAAGTGTAAATCAGTAGTGAGTCACTGGTTTAAAGTAAAAACAAGAAACCAAGCATCCCTATAGTCAAGATAATTGAAATGAGATTCGAAAGTATCATATTTAGATTATCGCATTCATTTCTCATCCCATGGGTTTTGTCCCCATTCTTTATAAGACAAAACCTTTTGGATATTACTTTTTGAAAAATCAAATTGGTTTGAATTTTGAGGTTTTGAGTATGGGTTATGATAGCCAATCCATATTTAATAAGGATGCCATTATAAAATGCTCTTGATTTTTTTTTTTTTAATATTTCTGAGCATGTAATAGAAATGAGGAGGGAAAATATTTTGTAGGCATTCATTTAGAGATGAATACATATTTTTTCATGATGTTTCCATTTCTAGAACAGGTAATTGAATAGGCTTAGTAAAATAATGAAAGGTTATTGAAGAGTTGATTTCAGGTAATTTACTAGAACCAGGTTGAACTACTTTTTTTTTGTAATTTGAAGGCTTTGGTAAATCAAAAATTTCTTTGTTTTGAACCTTTCCAGGTTTTTGAAATGTTGAGGGGGATAAAGTTCATGAAGCTAGTGGTGTCAATGGCTCGGCCCATACTCGCACGAGCTCGGCTCGTGCTTGCACTTGTGGCTCGTTTCCAACGAGCTGAGCTTGGATTTTGGGCGAGCTTGCCCAAAACGAGCAACTCGGCTCGTCCAATTTGACTTTTTTTTTAAACGCTATTATAACTAAATCTTAAATTCAAAAAAAATATATATACACATTTTCTATTTTTTTTTTACAAATATACATTTTCCAAAACATTTATAATTTTTAAAATAATAAATATACATTTTCTAAAACATTTTTATTTTTTTTTAAAAAAAGATAAACCATCCTCCTTTATCCGGGCTTGGAACCAGCTACTTCAATTTCGAGTAGGTGAAGTTAAAATTGTATATGAATAACTTGTTACGTGTACAATATTTTTAAAAAATTATAAAGGTATGAAAATAAAATTTTGTAATGAATGTAGTGAAATTAAATATCATTTACTTGATTACATGCAATTTCGACCTATTTATATTGAATTCGATAATTAGCGTCTTCCCAATCCTTCACGCACATTAACGCTTCCAAAATATCTTCTTTTAGTCGATTTCGGATATCAGAGAGAACCCCCTTCCCTGCACTAAAAGCAGACTCTGAAACTACAGTGCTAACCGGAGGTGTTAATAGATCTTTTGCAATTGCAGAAACTATTGGCCATCGACGTTCGTTATTTCGTCAGAATTCAATTACATCTTCTGAACTTTTCTTAACTGATTTGTTACTAGACATAGTATAACTAAAGTAATAAATTAATTCAGATAGCAACGCATTTGGACTAGTACTCGAAGTTTGAGTACATGCAGTGGAAGACAAACTACTGTTATTAGGGGGACCACTTGTATATGCATTTGAATCATATCTAAATGAGTTTATGTTTTCTAATAAACTTAAAACTTCAGCGTCGTCATCGTTTATATTAGTGGGAGGAGGAGTAGGTACACGAGTAATTTATGTACCTATTCGTGAAACATATAATTCCTACATTTCAGTTAACGTTTGTTCCAAATTCTTATAAGTAATAGACATATTAAAAGTTAAAGCATTTGAAATTTGGTCAATTATAAATTTAGTACCCAATAAATTATATTGGGGGTCCATGACGCATGCTAAAAGAAATAACGTATGTAGTTCTTCCCAATATTTTCTAAATTTTAATTCCATTGCATATATAACCGCATGAAAATCAGGGTCATTTTGATATCTCTTAAAAGTCTTAGCAGTTATATAAAGACATTCAATAACCATGCAACTAGTGGGATAATAAACACCGGACAATATATTTGTAGACGTATAAAAACTTGCCAAAAATTTTTTAATTTTAGAAATTGTAGTCCAATCGAATTCATTTAAGATATTATCGTCTTCGTCTCTAATATGCCTATTGTTATAAAATTCAGTGATAAACGTTTCAAAACCTTCACAGGATTTTAATAATAAGTAAGTTGAATTCCATCTATGACCTACGTCAGTAATAAAAGTTTTTGTATCCTCATTCCCAACTTGTTCACAAAATTCCTCAAATGCTTATTTTCTATTAGGTGGAATCGTGATATATATATATAAACATTCTTAATTCGACTAATTTCGTCTTTCACATGTTTTAAACCGTCTTATACAATTAAATTAAAAATGTGGTACACACATCGAATATCAAAAAATAACCACTGAATCGGGTTGGAGTACTCTATGCAATTTATCGATAACAACTTTATTTACGGAAACATTGTGAAACATAAAAGAACGAATTTTACTCTCGCATTTATATTCTCTAATTATTAACATAATAGCGTTAAATATAGTTTGAGCGTTATGAGGATACTCAACAATTTTAAAACCAATAATTTTTTGGGAAATGATGTTTGTACCGGGGGGGGGGTTGACAACCCCCC
Organism: Fraxinus americana; assembly: GCA_035079005.1. NCBI lineage: Eukaryota > Viridiplantae > Streptophyta > Magnoliopsida > Lamiales > Oleaceae > Fraxinus > Fraxinus americana. The sequence continues at coordinate 11,911,521 of CM068706.1, read as the reverse complement.
TCACCGGCCCCTCACAATGGTGGGGGGGCCCACCTGTGCAGTTGCAGCTATATAACCTCTCTTATTAATCCCTTCCCACAAATCCGAAGTTAAGGATATCACGCCCCCATATTTTTCTAAATCCGTAATCAATAATTTCTTTGCATTAAGAAAATATTCAATTGTATTAGAACGAAGAGTATTTCGACTTACCCCAACGTACCTCAGTTGAAGATATTGTTTGACGTAGTTTACGAAATATTGGTTGTCCACTATTGCTAGTGGCAGCTCCGCCGCGACAACGAACTTCACCATTCCCGTTCGAGCTTCCTCCTCCGAATACATCCACGTAGAAAGTGGCGTAGTAGTAGCACCGACGCTACTAGTACTAAACTGTAGTTGCGTTTGACCAGTTAGAAGAAGCCCATGTTTGACCGTACATGTTTTGTAGTGACGATTGAGGTGAGTGGTTCCAATACCTTTTTGCCATGCCAATCGTTGTTGACAATATTTACATACTGCTTTGGTTTCTGGAAGCCCATCAATCACACGACCAATGCTAACCAATTTGAAATGGTCCCAACATTTTGCCTAGTTCTTCCCCTTTCTCTTCCCTCTTGCATCGGGAATATTGAATGTAGATTTTTCATCTTGTTCCAAATCAATTGAACACTAGAATCAACATCAACGCCATCCAAATCAATTGGATCAGGATGACTACCTTCACGAACGTCAAAATATTCAATGTTTTCTAGAATTGGTAATTCATTGAGACTGGCAAATTCATTCGCAAATTGATTTTGGGTAGGTGTTTCGCCTTCCATACCGAACAAGTTTTCAACAATTGCTCGTGAATCCATTTGTGAATAGTAGAAATAGAATGTAAAAAACAGAATGTAGAAATGTAGAATTGAGAAGTGAATGAAAATTATATAGTAGTGAATAAAATGAGTTTTAAAATTAAGATAATAATGTAAAAATGTAGAAGAGAATTATAGAATAAATGAATGATATTGTTGATAATAATTTGTAAATTCTAGAGAGTAGAGTAGAGAATGAAAGTTTGGTGGGAAAAAATGTTGTAATGGGTTGAGTATTTATAGGAGAAGAAAAGTAAAATTTTTTTTTTTTTGGTGACTAAACGGTCATTGATCTGGTCACAATTTTTTTTTTTTAATTTTTTTTCTATTACCCGAGCCGAGCAGCTCGTGGGCTCGTTCATTAGCTGCTCGGTGACCAGCTCGCTCGACTCGTGCCCGTACTCTTTTTTTTACGAGCCCGAGCGGCTCATGGGCGTGAATAGTACGAGTGACGAGCCGCTCGGCTCGATTGACACCACTACATGAAGCTAAAGGTGTCTTTTAAGAAGTAGAAGAACTTTCTCCTTTCTTTGATCCTTGAATATAATCCTCAATTGAAAGTAGATGAATTACAGTTTTCTTTTTGTTCTTCATAGAAGAAGAATCCATTTGAAGATCTCACCATTTTTCTCTCTTTGATATTCTCACAATATTTCTCTTCAAGAAAGTTTTTTTCTCTATGATCTCTCTTGTAAGAAAGTCCGTAAGAGCATTAGATTTTCCTTGTATATATACTATTTTGAAATCAAAACATGACAAAATAGTTTTCCATCTTGCAAATACTTATTTTGAAATAAGGTTTTTAACCCTTTTTTGCAAATCGTCTTTTGAAACTTACAATCTACTTTTAAAACAAATTCTTTATTCGTTAAATCATCTTAAAATTTTGAAATATATAGGACTTGATAAAATTTCCTTTTTTATAGTTGAATAATTCTTTTGAGGGGTTAGTCCAAACTCCTAGTGGAATCTAACCAACTGTTCTTGATTTGACTCTTTTGGAATCTGCTTTAGAGCCCCACATCTGACACATCAGTCTCTACAATAATGGATGAAAGATGGTCTACTATTGATAAACATGGAATACTTTTGACAGTTGTTTGACTTTTTGGACAGCTAAAGTGTGCTCGGGGATCCACAATAGTGGATGTTTTTGTAGCCTTTGAAAAAGTGGAGCAAAAAAAAGCTTGATATTTTTTATTATTCTTAACAACATGACTGAATGATTTGAGCTGTTTAAAATATTGTTAGCTTTCTGAATAGATTAGAACATAATCAATGTAAACAATGATAAAATTTTGAAAATGATTAAAAATATCATTCATAACTCTTTGAAATTCAGAAGGAGCATTATTTAGACCGAATGACATAACATTCCACTTGTATTGTCCAAAAGGGAAATTAAAAGTATTTTTGTACTTATATTCTTCTTTGATTTAAATCTGCCAAAAAACTAGATGTCATATCAAAATTTGATAAGATAACAACTTTGAGCAATTTGTTTAACAGATCTTTTTTTTAAGGTAATGGATATCGAATCCATCGAAGAGTATTATTGAGAGGCTTGTAATTAATAACAAGTCTAGGAATGCCTCGTTTAATTTTAGCAGAATTATTGACATAAAAAGCTAAGCAGCTTCATGGAGATTTACTTGGACGAAATAATCATTTTTCAAGTAAATCTTTGACTTCTTTGACACAAAAATCAAGTAACTCCTTATTCATTTGAATAGGACGAGACTTGGTAGGAATCATGAAATTCTTTTTCATATGAAAGTGAAACAATATGTTTCTTCATATCCCAAAAAGTTTTAGGAATAGCAGAACATATATCATTTTCAATTTGTTGTTGAAAAGACGAAATTTTCTCTTTTATTAAAGAGTGTTGTAATTGCTCTTCAATTCTTTGAAATTTAATTTTGTCTTTGAGAAATTGAACATGCTTTTTCTTAAGATTGATATTATGAATAATTTTTGAAATTGATGCTTCTTTTAAAGAATTAACATCCTTATAAGAAGTAGGATTTATAAATTTGAAAAATATTTCTTGACTTAAATTATTTGTAGTAAGTCCTTTTGAATCACTTGAAAGGGATGAATTTGAACAATAAAAGGAGTTTCAAGTGTAACTTCTTGGTCTAAGTCTTTGACTAAATAAAAAATATTTTTGAAACAAATATTTGAATTACAAACATGACTTTTTGAAAGTTTGTATTGAATATTGAATTTTTTTACCACCAACACTAGGGGTGTAAGCGGTCCGGTTTTTGTTGTTTTTGACAAATTTTCAAACCAAACCGTTTTGACCGGTTTGAGAAAAGCTCAAACCTAAACTAAACCGTTTTGACCGGTTTGAAAAAAACTCAAACCTAAAGTTAACGGTTTGGTCCGATTTTAAACCACCGGTTTTGCGTATACTTTTTTCTTGTTTATTATCTACTTTTATGCCATTAATTCAATATATATTTATATCTTACTAGAAATAAAACTAAAACAAACTAAATATATTTACTATAAATTTAAATACCAACAAAATAAAAGTAAAATCACAAAAAACTAAAGCATAGTTTTTTATTCGCCCTTTTGACGTTTTAGAATAATACTTTACGATAAAAATACAATACAAGTCCACTAAAATAAATATAAGGTCCAAAAAAAAAAAAAATAATGTCCCTTTTCAACTAGCAAAAGGAATAAACGAATTAATTTTGTCACAGAATTCAAGAAACATCAAATTTTGTCACAGAACTCACAGAATTAGCAAAAGAAAGAAACATTTATATACTCAAGAAGCCACAGAACTCATGATCAATTTTGTCCTTCATACAAAAAAAAAAAAATTTAATTAGCAAATTGAAAAAAAAAATAAAATTTATGACACGGATCCATCTAATAATGGCTTCCAAAAGACAAGCTGCAAATATTTTTTCTCTCCCATTCCACTATATATACCTACCTTCATCTTCTGCAATTTAACATGGAATTATACATATTCTTTCATATGTGAACAAATGTCTTTTGCGCACCTGATAGCCCGAATTTCAACTTTAAGCCTTACTCACGATCAATAAATGTGTAAACAAATTTCAACTGGAAAGTGATAAAATTTCAATTTTAAGCCTTACTCATGATCAAATAAATATGCAAGAACCTGAAATAGTCTAATAATACCCTCGAACGTATACTACCGACAACTGGGAGGTTCAAGATTTCGAGGGTGTTGACGATTTGAGGGAAACTAGGAGGCGTCACGGGGAGCGAGGCTGCGACCAGCAAGTTACGAGTGAGAGAAATGGAAATTGGAAGATTAGGGTTGTGACTTGTGAGTATATGGACTTGGGTTGAGCTGTTTAGTGTTACTTCTTTCAAATTTGGGCATTTTTTATATATAATTAGACTTGGGGGTCATAAATCTTAATAATTAATAGAAAATTAGAAATTGACAAAAATACCTACAAAATGAAAAAATTATTCAATTTTACAAAATTGAAATTTTGGATAAATTTTCAAAAAAAATCAATTTTTTATTTTATATATTTTTCGCCGGTCCGGTTTGGTTTCAAATCATAATTAAAATTCTCAAACCTAAACCAAACCGTTTTTGACCGGTTTGGTTTGGTTCAAAACCATTTCGTTGACGGGTCCACGTGGCACCAAACCGCCGGTTTCGAAATTGCGGTTTCGGTTCGATTTTCCGGTTTGGCGGTTTTTGCTTACAGCCCTGTCCAACGCCATAAAAACGCTCAGTAGTTTTTTCAATATATTTTGCAGGGATAAGTCATTTCCTACTACAATTTTGATCAGCTCCGGAATCAATTACAGCTCGTGAGGTGAATTTAAAATCTTTGTTGACTACAATAGTCATATTGCAATACCTTGAAGTTGAATTTGATTAATAACATTAATTTTTTCTTCTTCCGTTTGAATATTTTCATGAGATTTTGGAGAAGAATTTTCTTCTTTGGAAGATGAAGAGAAGGAATCATTATTCTCTTGTTCCATAGTTTTGGTTTTTAAGAGAACAACTTCCATAAGAACTTCTTTCATTTGACGTTCAAGGATTAAAATTTGAGATTTCATTTCATTATTTCTAAATGTAATTTAGAACTAGAAGATTTTGAAGATAATGAGATGGTATTGAATTTATTTAATATATCTTTCATATTAAACGGTACAACCGCAGGATTTTAAGTTGAGAGTAAAAGAATAGAAAACTTCTTTTTAATTGAGGATCTTCGATCCTTTCAACTATACTTTGAATAAGTTATTCTTCTTGAGTCATAACATTTATGGTTTTACAACCACAAATCTCATCACCTTGACTTGAAAGTGAACAGGAATTTGAACTAGTTTTAGCATCAAAATCTTCTTGATGTTGATAAACTTTTTCAAGATCGGAATTGTCTAATTCTTCATCAGAACTAAAATTGAGTAAATTGAGAAGTTCAACTTTAATTTCTTCATCAATTTGAATATTATTAATCTTTCCATTCATGGGGCCATTTACTTGAATAATGACTTTTGATTGCATTTCCAACAGGTAATGTTTGAAGTTTTAGGAATTTGTTTTCTAAACGATTTTCTTTTTGAATATCTGGGTTTTGAATTTCTAGGAGGATAATTTTGAAATGTATTTTTTGAATTTTTTTTAAAAGAACGTCAGATCTTTTTGATTTTAATTTTGCTTTAAACTTGAGATTACATAATACTAAACCTTCTTTATTGAAAAAATTAATAATTTAACCATAAGTCAGCAAAGCATATGGAATGATACCTTGATGATGTAATTTGATCGAATTCCGTACTCAAATTGCAAAAAGTTTAGGAAGTCTTGAAATAAATCTTTCTTTCCAAAAAGAATGATTACAATCTTCTCAGTAAAGAACTCTGCCAAGAAACATATCTTTGTACCAATGAAAATCATGAAGCTTGGGACAAGATTTTATAAAATCTCATTTGTTCTATCTTGAAGCAGAGTTGGGGTTCCAATAAAATGTGTGAGGATTGAATATATAAAGGGATTGAAGCAATCATTTTGTTGTTTATCATCTTTGGCTTAACTAATCTCCTAACGATCTTCGGTAGATAGATAATTGTTCCACCAGCTTTTAAGTTGTCCAGTGATACCACATACTAAATTACCAAAGGCGGTGTATGGATTAATACCTCGATTGGTATACGTTTTATAACACACAACCATATTTTCAAGTGTTTGAATAATTTGAAACTCTATCATACCATCAATGTTCCATTCGATGATTTCATCACCTGTATATGAAATTTGAAGTTTCTTCTTTTCTTCATAACATGTCAGGATAAGAAGGACGAGAGAAAAAATTTGAAAGTTGTGAATTTTGTCCTCTCAATTTATTGATTTGAAAAAGTTCATTCTCAATAAATTAAGTTTCAAGTTCTTCAAGAGTGTCAATAGTATTGATATTCTTAGAAGTTCCTAATTTAAAAATTTGTAAAGCAAGTTCTTGTAAAGTACTTGAATCAGAAGATAAATAATTTCTAAATTTTGGAGTAATTTTTGGATCTATAGGTTGAAAATAGTATCTGAATTTTTTCCATCTTTTTTAGATGCAGCTTTCTCATCTCTTTAATTTTCTGACTCAGAATTGCCTTCAATTCTAGATAATTGGGAACGGACTAATTGAAGAACAATATTAGTATAATTGTTTTGAAATTGAATATTTTTAATATCTTTTGCTATAGTGCTAGAAACTTGTTCGATTGGAGCTACCATGAGTAACAACTGTTTCTTGCATCAGAGGATGTTCAGATTGAAAAGTTTGGCCTGGAGGAGTTTTCCATGTTTCTTGTTAACATGAGTATTTTGAATTGATTTAGAAATCTTCTTACCAAAAACTTTGAAATGTGTCCACTCATAAAAAACTTAAATCTTCAGAAGAATCATAAAATTCTTCCCATAAAGATTTAATTTCTTATTTTGAAAATATTTTTTAAGAGTAGAGGTGTCAATCCGGGTTGTCCGGGCCTGGTCGGCCCGCCAACATGTGAGCCCGGTAACGGCCCGCGAGAAAAAAAGCCCGCCCGCTGCGGGTTCCGGGCCGGTTACGGGTCGGCCCACAATTTTGGACTACAACTCAGGCCCGCCCGCTGACCCATCCGGGTCGAGCCCATGCGGGTCACGGGTCGCGCGGGTCGCGGTTCGTTCCGATTTTGGCCCGTATGATTGTATAAATAAAATTATAAAAATATAGAATTTTTCATATTTATAGCAAAAAATATATTTTTTTATTAAATGTAAACTAAGAATTGAACAAAATGATAAATTCATAATTATATCAAGAAATTTTTACATAGAATTCAAATTTAATGTTACATGAATTATTTATAACTTTGTAAACTTCTACAACATTATCATCTTCTAAATTTATTGGAGAACAACTATTATTGAAAATAGGATTTTGAGAAAAAGAATCGCGAGAATCCATAATATAGTAGGATTAAGAAATTTAGTAGTGATTAGTGAGAACCGAGAAGAAAGAAATATAATCAAGATGATGATGATATTTGCAATTGAATAATTGTAATTGTAGTAAGGTAGTAACAAGTATGAACTATGAAGTATAAATGTATAATAACTAATGAGAGGGTATTGTAAAAATAATCTCCACCCTTTTTTTAATTTTTGTTTTATTTTTTTTTTTCAATTTTTTTTTACGGGCCGCGGGTTAACCGCGGCCCGTGGGGGTGCAACCCGCGAAGCCCGCGGGTTACACCTCCTTGACCCGTGAACTGCCCGCACGGGTCACGGGTCGGCCCGCGATCCCGATTTTCACGGGCCGGTTTTTACGGGTCATGGCCGGCCCGTCCGTCTTGACACCTCTATTTAAGAGTATGACAAGAAGGTTTAAAAATAGAAGTTTGTTCAGTTTTAAATTCATTTTCTCTATCAATAATAGAGAAAATGACATTACACCGACTATCCAACCTTTCAGATCGATTAGGCAACATGTTAGACAAATTTGGAGATTCAGGATGTTCCGAATCATCATCTTTGTGAGAAGTGTATTGAGTCTTTGGAATATTTGGATGAACGACTATTTTGAGTTTTTCATAAAGTTGAAAACCTTGAAGTTTGTAAATAAATTTCAGATCTATGTTCAGATCTCGAAAATATGACCTTCGAAGACCTTTTGATGTTGATCCATCAAAAATCATCTTGACATGTCTATCAATAAAAGAGATAATTTAATTTGGAGTATTATGAACTGGAGTAGGAATTGAATTTTGAGCATTTTCAAAATCCCATTCTAATCCTCTGGATTAATGATTCCATGATATCCTTTTAGGAATCATGGTATTAGAATGAAAAGGATTAACCTCCACAAGAAGGCTTTATTCTCTAGAAGATGAGTGAAGAGCTCGAATATTGGGTTGAATGTTAATAAACTTATAATATATTCAATATATCAAAGCAAATAATTTTAAACGATCATCAATATCGAAGTTTTTCGTTTGAATATGAAGATTAAGAGCATTAAGAATAGCTCCATCATTAAGACAATAGTAAAATTTGGATAACAATTTGAAAAAAACAGGGTCACTTTCTAAATTTGATTCTAAAACAGAAAGTAATAAATGTTCAAATTTGAGAAATCTCTTATATGTAAGAGTTAAGAGAATAAAAATATCTAAACTAAGTCTAAACAATGGTTTAACAACAATGTAAATAAGTCCCACATGAAAATATTTAAAAAATTTTCTATGGGTTTGAATAGCATCGTTTGAAAATAAATTTATTTGAGATGATTAATTTTTTATAGCAAGAGTTTGCTCAAAAGTTCTAATAACATAATTTGACGAAAATCAAACTTTCCTTCATAGATGGAACCTTTGTCTACCTTTGGAATAGTTCAATTATGCAATTTTCGTTCAATTTTTGCAATTTGAAGTACATGAATATTGAAAAAATCTATTAATGATGATGGTGATGCATGATATTGATTAATTTCTTCTTTATCTAGAAAAGTGTTTGAAAGATTTTCAGTTTTATTACTAGAACTATCTCTTGAACCAATTCGAAATTAAAGACATAATTTGAATAAAATGAAATTATAATAACATACAACAGTCGACTGAATCTAACCCAACCTAAAACGGGACCACCCTACGCTCTCTTTTGGCTTAACATGTTGACCAACACTCCAGTAGGCTACTCCAGGGTAACCAATTTTCCTGTTGATACTGTACCTAAAATAGTACACACACTATAACTTTTTATAAGAAATATGATGTTTTAGCAACACTACACTTGGAAAAGCACGAACGGTCTTGATTGATTTACAGTGCCGATTTTATGAAGATAGGAGTTTGATCAGTGATCATTGATTCAAGTTCTTCGACAAATCTATCCATGGCAAGGGCAGGTAACCATATAGAAACCACTATTCCATTCTCACCTTTTTCGTTTCTAAAAGGTAGCCCATGTTTGGCCCCATTATTTGAGATTAGAATTTTTGGAATAGTATTTTGCTGAAAAATGTGGGGTTAAAAAAGTAGAAAAAAATTGGATTTATGTTATTTTATTGGAGAATGTGTAATTGATAAGAAGAGAGAAAAATTGATTATAAATTTAATAGGGGCCAAATAGATATTTACTATACTAGGAATGACACCCACCCACCTTTAGAGGTGTCAAGAAGGACGTGCCGACTAGACCCGTGAAAATCGGCCTGTATCGACCCGGGACCGAGGGTCAACTCGTGACCCGAGCGGGCGGTTCACGGGTCAAGGAGGTGTAACCCGCGGATTTGGCGGGTTGCACCTTTACTGGCCGCGGTTAACCCGCTGGCCCGTGATTTTTTTTTTTTTTTTTTTAATTTGAAAAAAGGAGGGGAGGGGGGAAGATAGCAAAATAAAATTATTGATGATGTTGTTGAAAACTTCAAAAATCTTGCAGTTCCTGAAAATTGATTAGAAAACAAATATTAAAATATATAATTTTTGAACAACTAAATTATAATTAAAATTTAAGTAGGTGCCAACCTAGTTGAAATGTACTTAAATTATAAATTATAATAAAAGTAGGTGTTAACCTAGTTGGGATGTACTTATTCTATAAATATTTTATAATATTAATTAGATATGCATTAAGTTGTTATTTGTTTGAATTAAATTTAATTTTGCAAAGTTATAAATAATTCATGTAATATTAAATTTGAATTCTATGTAAACATTTCTTGAATAAATATGAATTTATCATTTTATTCAATTCTTAGTTAATATTTAACAAAAAAATTCTTTTTTTTGCTATAAATATGAAAAATTCTATATTTTTATAATTTTATTTATACAATAATATATGCCAAATCGGAACAAACCACGACCTGCGCGACTCATGACCCACATGGGCTCGATCCGGAAGGGTCAGTGGGCGGGCCTGGGTTGTAGTCCAAAATTTGTGGGCCGACCCTGAACCCATAGCGAGCGGGCTTTTTTTTCACGTGGGCCGTTACTGGGCTCATATGTTGGTGGGTCAACCCAGCCCGGACCACCCAAATTGACACCTCTACCCACCTTTGGCTAGTCCTCTATAGGTTGCTTTACCCCATCCAAAGTCGACATCCCCAAATCCAACCCTTGTCACATCTAATACGACGTAAGTCACATGTTGTCGCCCTCTAATGACCATTCGTGACATTGGATTTGGTTTTTGTTATAAGTTCAAGTGCATATCCCAATGGTTTCTTATATAGATTACTAGCCATTGATACCGAGAATGCAATTGCATTGTCGTAGTATCCATCAGAAAATGGGAGGATTGAACCTGTTTCGTGCATTCACTAGAAAGTAGAGTAATTGTGCACTTGGGAAGGGACAAGTTTGCGAAGGTTGTTTATTTCCTTGGAGCAAAAACGGAACGATTTGTGGACCATGTCATCGAGTGGGATTATGGTTCCTTTAGCTCAGGTTCTTGGTTATACTCATGATGCTTATATGATACACGTGGTGCTAGTTGGGCTTTGAGTAATTCTCTTTGCCACATTGGTAACATAGAAGGGGTCAATGCACCTCAGGCAATTTCACCCACAGCAGCCATGAATTGGACTGGTTCGACTGCAACGTTCATGGTGTGATTGAGACATAGGGCAAAGATAAAACCCCCACATTTGAGGCGTGTTACCGACAAATAGAGACATTAATGTAAATGAAAAAGTTTATAGTTATATCTATAATTGTGCATTCTCCAATGATCCTTTGTAACATTTAGAAAATTTTATTTACTGTAATTTAAAAGTTGTTGAAAAATACGGGTCGTGTATCGTCCATGTAGGTGACTGACCTACAAGACATCAAAATGGATCGGAGAGAATGATTTGAATGAAATTCAAACCCATAATTTTCCTCAACCCATCACTTCCAAAAAAGAACTCCAAATAACTCTCATCACTTTGTCTAGCAATTGAAGTGAGAGAAAATATGACATGAAAATGGTGTAAAAATCGTATGTGAAAATATATCAAAATTAGAAAGGATCTAAAATTACTATTTTGGTATAAAAACTCACAAAAATAGGTACTTAGATTGTGGATAATAAATCATTCCATTGTGATTGTGATTGAGACCATTGAAGAACAAGAAAATGTAGATTTTGGAGCTTTGAAATGCAAGTGAATCAATCACATAAAGATCTTGGAATTCATGAATGTTGACCCAAAATTCATGTTAAAGAATGATACGAATTCGTGCATTGGTATCACAGCCTTAAAGATTGTTTTCCTTGCATATATGTTGCTGTAAATGGAATTAAAGTGATAAAAAATGCATATATGTCATTTTCCTTCAACTTGAGCACCTTTGATGAAAAGTTATGATATACTCCACATAAATTCATAAAATTTATGCCACATGTTCCTGTTAGCATGTATAATACTTTTTTTTTGCAAAATTTCATGTTGTTTGGCTTGTATATTGGGCGAAAAATGAAACCCTAATTTAATAAACTGAAACTTCATAATGTGATAATTAATTGTACACTAGATTTCATTCTTTCCATTTGGTATAGATGGATAGATCCTCTTAAAACCTTTCCAATGATATAGATATGATTAAATTTGACCTTGAAATGATGAAGATATGTCATCCCGAAATTTAGTCGAAAATCTAGAAATTATTGAAAAATATAAGGAAGATGAATATTAATATTTTTTCTTTCCAGTCCACTCTCTGATTAATCTGTTTGTATCCCAAACATAGCATTAGAAATTGATGTTGTAAAATCTGACTACACAAATGAATTTAGAACGTTAAAATTAGTAATGACCAATTAAAAAAAAAAACTTTGGGGTCGGATTAGCATGCACGAGCCGCGTCTGCGTGTTCGCATGCCCCTATTCATTTTTTTATTTAAAAAAATTACAACTTGGTCCTGCCCGTGAGGGCGCTGTAGGACCCAATTAAAAATTTAAAAAGTACAGATTAGTCCCAGAATTATTCTTGATTTTTTGGTATATTAAAATAATTTTCAGATAGTTATTATTATTATTTTTGTATTTAATGATTAAAAAACCAAATTTTTAAAAGGCATTAACCTTTTTTTTACTTAATTAAATTTTGAAATCTTTTTATAAGATCAAGAATATTTATTAAGTGGTATTTTTCAAATGGGGGTTAATTTTTGTGATCCTCTCGAATTTTAAAAACTGAAAAATAGTGAGAAAGTATTTAAAATAACACAGTTTCTACGTTCATTAGCTGTGTAGGTCTTGATTAGGTTATGTGATCCATTATGATTTATTTTCAATTTTGTGCTTAATTAGATATGGCTGGATTTATACACACTTTTAGCATCCTTGGAGGGGAGGTTAAATAAGCACGAGCTATGAAACTTGTTGAAAAGCTCTGTAGTTATTGAAATTAATAAATGGATCTGAAACATAACTTAGTGGAATATGTGAATATTTTTGGGGCATTTTTTATGATAAGCAGAATATAAGAACTTTTCATTCGTTGGGATTGTGTTGCAACAGAGATTAAAGTGTGTATGATAAAATTTAAATGATGTGGGTTTTATTCTTTAATTATAATTGAAATTATTGTCAAAAATAATTAATTTGTGACATCATGATACATGTCATAATTGAATAAAAACATTTATGTTTTTTATTGCACATTATGGAGTTACATTATTGAATTACATGATATCTGTTAATTCGTTCATTTTTATGAAGGCTAAAATTAGTAGAATTAATGAGGTTATTACTTAGACTTATTGATTATCAATTCAGTGATATTTTGGTGATTGGAAGAGATAGATAAAATCTCACCTAAAACTATTTGATTCATCAGCTGAGTGGGAGTTCTAAACTTATAAGAATGAAGTTGAGGTTATTCTCGAATGCGATTGAGTTGAGGTGGTTAACATAGCATTGAAATTTTAGTTGGTTACTATGTTTTTTGTTTTATAAGTAGTAAGTTCAAACTAGTTTTTTCTCAATAGTTGAGAACTTTGAAGGTCAATATCACTTACAAATTAAAGCGTCAATTTTCATTATTAAAGCTACTCGCTACATGAGCCAAAAGACGTGCGTCTTGATGTTGCTAAGTTTCAAGGACATGCTTTTGTAGCAATATTCTAGTTTGTATAAGACTTCTGGTTTTAAGTATTAAATGAGCTAGAATAAATGCGGGATGAATGTGGAGACTAGAAAAGGGATTAAGAAGAACATATCAAATAGTAAGTAGATAAAAATGGTTTTGGTAGATGACTAATATTATAAAGGTTCAAATGTTTCAACTATACGGTTTTGAATCACTAGCTCAAAAGTGTTTAAGCTAAACGATATTGCATTTGAATATATATTCATCTTAGTGATGTTTACGCGTCAAACACTATACATTGGGTCTTCTCTTGTATGGACGGTGGATTCAAGAGTTTAGAAACCTACTTTACATTGGATCAAGATGTGTCTTTAGTATATTGTCAAGTCTTTGACTTGGTACAAAATAGATATACCAATAATGAAGATGGAGTGGATGTTTATATGACTGGTAATGTATCTTAGTTTTATAAGGTGGAGAAACTGACCTCCTGTTTGATACTACGATAGCATCAAGAGCTCTAGTGTATTTGATCTTAGCTATTGTTCTTCTAATAATGGTCTCTAGCTTGAACTTATACGTGGTAGTTTTGTTCTTACTCATAATGGCGATGCTTGTTATGGTTTTGGATATTTGTGTAATGGTTTAAGGTTTTGAGTTGTAAAAACCATTCAAGGCTATAAGAGCTAAACTTCTATATATTTAGTTCATCTAAATTTTTTTTTCGCGGGCTATGATTAAGAGATAGAGATGGAACCTTATATTTTCATCACATTAATAGACAGATTAACGCATTTCAACCGTGTTTCTGATTTTCATTAGTTGAAAATAACGTATTGACTTAGACTTTACTGAAGTGGAGTAGAAAATCATATTATAAAAGTGAAGACTATTAAAACTGTTTGTGAGCTTGAATATTTATCAAGAGTGTTCAATGATCTAGGTAATGAAGAAGAAATTCTTATTGGATCGATTATTTCTTGCACTAATAATTACATGGCCTATTGGGTATAAAGAATGAAATATTACCGAATATGATGAGACTTGAGATAATATAGTTCAATTTATGTATTTGGTTTTGGGAAGAATGTTGGTTTACCACAACATGTCACTTAATGGAGTTTTGTTAACGTTAGTACTTTTAGTATATATAAGCTTCACACATGTAGATAACTAAATATGAGTTATCTTAGACTCATAATCAACTATGTAAGTTCTTTTCAATGAGTTTGGGATCATATGTCTATTAAGAACAAGATGTATCTTTATAAGATATACATGACAGTCCATATGGTATTTGTTCATAAGTGAAATTTTGGGTGGATACCGGTAATAAGGTGTGACATTTGAAATTTTTTTTTTCCTTGGAGAATATTATGAAAATTAATACTCTGTGTATTAGTGAATCAATTTTGATTACAAATGAGTTGTTTTATGCTTCTGAAAACTAAATGGAAAACTAATGAGTTATATTGATTACAAATGAGTTGTTTTATGCTTCTGAAAACTAAATGGAAAACTAGGTAAATTTCAATCTTTTGAAAATGTTATCCTTAACGTGAATGTATTGAGTTAGATAAATTTTTTTCATGACACTGAGATTAACTTCTGTACTCCTATGCTAGTCGTAATAATATATTTAAATTTAGAGTTACACTAGATAAACCTATAGACTGTATTTTATTCTCAAATGAGAATTGATTGAAGAGATCCACATGTTTCAACTTGTAGAATTCATGTTAAATGCCTTTTAGTATTGTGATAACTTTATAGTTACACTCATGATCTAACATAGACATTTTAACAGTGGTACTTGAATTTTAATAAGTTTTAAATCTGGTACACAATTTTGTCCTATGTGGATGAAGATGACTGTATTCATGTAAATGTCTGATGGTAGATTGTAATTCTAATTTAATGTTGATGACATTTGTATTGGTTAAGCATGAAAAGAAGTATATTGAGACTATTTTGAAATGGTTGTCCTAAATCTTTGAAACGAAGAACATGGGTTTAGCAAATTGAATATTTTATTTTTAAAAGATAATTCTAGCCTTCTTGCCATTTCACAAGAGTTTTATAATATAAAGATTCTAGAATGTTTCAACTTTACAATTGCTACTCTATTGATACTTTTATATTAGAAGGCAACCATTTGAATATTCATATATAAGTGCACAAAGAAATATCCAAAGAATCATTTTTAGTACGGTTAGGAGTTAAAGATATGCTATGATACATGCTTGCACTAACATATATCATGCCATGGATCTAGTCAGTAATTATCAATGTTATCCTTAGAAAGGATATTGTGATACCGGAAGAGTGATGTTGTTAGTTATTCTATTTGTTGTTGAAGAAATAAATTGTGATTGGAATATATATGCAAATGTTGACTAAGGATGAGAGTTATTTGAGTGCAAGTAGTCATCAGACTTGTACATTCTTGCTATATAAAGTAGAAAAAACATATCTTGTACTGTATATCTTGGTAGCTTAAGAAATTGTATAGATATATTGTGCATCTAATGATACTAATTGATAATATGAGATCTAAGACAATTATTCAATTATCTCATGTGTTGAGGATCTCAAGTAACACTCGATGATATTTCAGTGAGAGACATTAGCAAATAAAGTGTTTTTGCGATTTATCTATGCATATAATAATATGTAATCATCATATGTTAAAGATATCTAGAGATATATTTGTTGGTAACCTCGAATCTCTAGAATTACATAGAATATGATACTTAGTGTATTAGAAAACTCTTGATTGAGCTTTGTATGCCCATAGATAAACTATTTTGAGTTCATGTGTAATCTATTGTTGAACTAGGAGATAATGATTTACATGCACATGTAAAGTATGTCGCACAGATCGAAAATATTTGAATTAATATTGCAGAGTAAGTTTGGCGTACAACGAAATGTGATGATCCTCTAGTGGAGCTACTATATATTCTTAATATGTTTATAGTACTATGAGTTCTAATATTAGTCTTCGGTCGCACGATCTATTTGCCGTATGAATTTTTGTGGGATAGATCTTGAGAAAGATCTAACGTGTGACATTCATCGTCATTTGTGGTTCGAGAAAAATCCATCACGTGCGAGTGGGAGATGTTGGAAAATATGGATCGTGAGTTGCTCATGTGGGTGATCGATCTAGAAGACATCAAAATGGATTGAAGGGAATGATTTGAATGAAATTCGAAGCCATAACTTCCCTCAACCCTATCACTTCCAAAAAAAAAAAAAACTCCATAACGTCGCATCACTTTGTCTAGCAATTGAAGTGAGAGAAAAGATGGCAAGAAAATTGTGTAAAATTCGTATGTGAAAATACACCAAAATTGGAAAGGACCTAAAATCATAATTTTGGCATGAAAACTCACAAAATTAAGTATTTAGATTATAGATAATAATCCCCTTCTATTGTGATCGGGATTGTGACCATTAGTGAACAAGAAAATTCAGATTTTGGAGTTTTGAAATGTAAGGTGATTCAACCACACAAAGATCTTGAAATTCATCATTTCAAATAAGAACCTAGACTTGAAATTTATGTTAAAAAATGCTACGAATTCTTACAAAAGTCATATACATTTTTTTTTTTGTATTTGATTTTCTTTTTCTAAATGAATAGATACTCCACCTTAGTGGAGTGATTAGAAAAAAATGTGTTGGCTCTTGCAAAGTCTATTTTTTTCAATCTAGTTTTGGTGATTTCGTGTTTTGCATTGTTGGGTGTGAGTCTCTCGCTCTATGGTCACCATCATATTATTGTCTATGTCCATGTTTGATAAGGATTAAAATCAAAATTTTAATTTAATATAGAGTCAACAATTAATTTAATCATATATTTCGCGAGATTCATAACTTTTCAACCACATATTTCATCAATTTTTATCAAAATTTACAAAAAATCTGGTTTTAATTTCCAACAAATGGGGCAATATGTTGTCACTAAAACCATGGGGTTATTGTCTCATTAAATCTCTAAAGTATGATGAGATATTTTTATATATAGTTTTTATTATTTTCTAAAAAGTTAGTTATTCCAATTTATAATCAAAATCACAACAGTTTTAATAATTCAACTATCTAATCTTAAAAACATATAGTTGACACCCAATTTAACATGTATCTAAAGCTGGGGCAGAGCTAGAAAGTTACGTTAGCCCAATTTAACATGTATCTAAAGCAGGGGCAGAGCCAGAAAGTTACGTTAGGTTGGGCTGAATTTTTTTTTCAATAAACTTATACAATAAAAGATACTCTAAACCACACGGTAAAACAAAAACCAGGCAAAATCATGCCAAGCTAACTGATTATGACAAAATCACTCAAAACCAACTGAATCGACCGGTTCAACCGTAAATCGGTGAACTAGTCGCGATTTGGTGGTTTTCCTGATTTTTTTTTTTATTTTTTTAGTTTAAAAAAAATTTAAATTCATATTACCATAAACCGTAAACTTGTGAACTAATTCTTTTTTTAGTATCAATCAATTGCTATTTGAATGTGAATTTCCATATTACCGGTTTTGTTTGTCCATGAAGACTTTCAATTACAGATCCAAAAAGGAAAGTTTCATGTACAGTACTATTGGGATTGTAATGGGATTATGTAGTAATTTTGGTTATTAAAACAGTTTAGTAGTATAAAATAAATTAATATATATTAATTAGGGATATATGCTTTTTTTCCCAAAAAAATTTGCTTTTGGGCTGGGTGTAGCCCACCCCTCCCTCCGCCCCTGATCTAAAGTGTCTGTTTGAGCCCTATTTAGAATAGATTTTATAAAAGATTTTTTTTTGTAAAATAAATAAAAAAAAAGAAAAGAAAAAAAATTGAGTTTACGCACAAAATAATTTTTTAGAAGAATGTATTATTAAAAACGAGTTTAAAAAAAATAATTTTTTAAAGAATTGATGCTCAAACAAGGCTAAGTTGTTTTATTTAGGCAATGATTGTGTTAACTGAATTCTCATGTGATACTTTACTAAATTTGTTGGATATATTCTCTTGGCAATTATACAACAAAAACTATAGTTATCATTTTGTAGCCTTTGTTTGATTACTAATTTCTAAAAAATTCTCTCTTTCTTCCTTTTTCTTTCTTTCTTTTTTATTTTTTTATTTATTTTTTTGAGATTATTAGAAGTTAATCCAATTCTTGCAAAACAAACCATTGATCAATTGAAAACAAGTAAATTATAAGCTTAGGTTCCTACCACATCACCTTCTTGATCACGTTAAGAATGAACAACACACACTGTGTGTACCTGCTTAAGCAGCAACGGGCAGTTAAGGACTCCAACGGAGCCGGGAACATCATAAAAAACAGCTCCTCCAACCAAGGAAACGGAGGTTGAAGAGCATCCCCAAAATCCAGGAGACTGACTTCAGCATCCGCTTCAATGAACACTATACCCTCGCCGGTGCAGTCCACCATGAGCTTCCGGCAGGAGCCTTCTCAGAGTTTTCGCCAGAGCCTATCTAATGACCTTAACAGGATCATTCATTGACGAGGGATCATGGCGATAGAACTGTATGTTGGAAAATATTGAATGAAATATTGAATGAAAGTAGTTAAATGGCAGTTCATCCGTAGGCGGTTTCGTCCATTCATATCACAATAAGTTCCATCAGGTTTTTCTTTAATGATATAACTCCTATATTCAATGTATTAATGAGTATGCTCATGTTCTATGAGTATAAATAGGGGTTGCTCTCGATTGAAAGAATACAAAAAAAAAAAAAAAAAACAAAACCCTATTTCTTTCCTCATTCAGTAAACAAATAACAGAAGCATTGTTTTTGTTCTTTTCTTCATTTTTTGAATTCTTTGAGAGATAGAGAAATACACAGCTAGTTTGTTGGCGGTTAATGTAGTGCAACGGGAACCGACAACCGATTGTATCCTGGGAATAGAACACTGATCAAAACCTCGTGCACTCCGGTGAGGCGGCGAATTCGATTTAAGGAAACCGTGTAAACACGGGCCTTCGGTTTGATTAATATATTTTGATTTTCCAATTATTTCCCTACAAGTTTAAATCGAATCCATTTCGGAGAAAACTTGTTTACTGTCTTTTTTTTCCTTTGGTTGCTGGTTACTGTTTCTGTTCTTTTTGTCCTCAACTTCAGTTTATTTGCTGTTTACATAATCTATTTAATTAATTACGTGCCATAAGTTTATTTTTTTTGAATCAGTGAGGTTGAAGGGAAAAAAAACTGATTTACAGTAAGTTTTTTTTTTTTTTCAATTTCGTTCCTGCTACTTTGGTTTTACGGAAATGTGGCTTTGCATGGATTTATGTGTGGTTTTGCATGGTTAAATAGGTAGTTTTGCATGGTTTAAATTATTGGTAATGATTTTTTCATGATTTGGTAATGATTATACGATTATATCATTTGGTCATGATTAGTTAACTTTTGACAATCATTAGTTGCATGATTATTTACTTTTTACACAATGATTAGCATGATTGCCTCATCATTAGATTATTATTGTTAACTTTTCCTTTTTATGATTGATTTTAATCATTGGTTAATTATTTTTAATTATTTCCAATGATTGTTAAGTTGTTAATAATTTGACAAAATAATCTGTTCAACAATTTTATTTTTTTCGAACGGATAAATTAGATCTTGAATTTATAAGTATTCTAAATTATTTGGTCTAAGGTTAAATGGAATCACATAGAAATGACGATGTGAACAATGGAAGCAACACTGTTGGGACCACCGGTAACCCTGTGGGGACCTCAACTGGCATTCCTCCCGTTGATGGGACAATTGGTGGCGGGATTCCTCATGTTAGAATGAACTCCACTTTGCCTACGGCTGCGGTCTCGACAATCTAATTTGGCACAATACCTTTGCCAGTACATAGGGCTGCGGCCTTGGTACCTTTTCCATCGTTTTCGGCACCATTTTCGGTGAATCATGCAATTCGACCGGATAAGTTTGCTGGCACTGATTTTAAGATATGGCAGAATAAGATAATTTTTTATTTTACTACTTTGGGCCTTGCACGTTTCCTCACCGAGGATGCTCCTGTCGTGGCTGAAAACGACACTGATATGTATAGGCATGCGGCCTGGGATGCATGGAAAAATGCTGATTTTTTATGTCGCAACTATGTCTTGGATGACCTACAAAATTCTCTATATTACATGTATGTGGTAAAGAAGTCTGCTAAGAAGCTTTGGGAGTCCTTAGAAAAGAAGTACAAGTCCGATGATGCTGGGTCCAAGAAATTCTTGGCCAGTCGGTGTATGGACTTCGAAATGGTTGATTCACGTTTAGTGGTGAGTCAAGTGCAGGAGTATCAAGTTCTCTTACAAGAAATGCATGCTGAGGGTCTGATTATGTCAAAATCTCTATAGGTAGCTACTGCTATTCATAAGCTACCTCCTTAGTGGAAGGCTTTCAAAAGCTATTTGCAGCATAAGAGGAAAGAAATGTCTTTCGAGAATTTAATTATCAAGCTGCGCATTGAGGAGGATAACAAAAAAGCTAAACATAAGTCAGGGAATTCTTACTCTGAGAAGGCTAATGTATTAGAGCACGGCCAGAGTTCTGGTACCAAGAGAGGTCATTCTTTTAAAGCCAAGCAGCGTAACGAAAATTGGAAAGACGAAAAGCAGACCACGAAAGGGTGTCAGTTGAAGTCTACCAGTGAGGTAGGAAAGAAGCTTAAGTTCCAGTTCAATGGAAAGTGCTTCAATTGTGACAAAGTTGGGCATCGATCGGCAGATTGTCGTTAGCCTCGGAGGGATAACAAGCAGGGCCCTCAGGCTAATACGGTTGGAAATGAGAGAGATCATCTCTCAGATGACATGTCTGACCTAAACTTTAATGCAGTAATTAGTGAGGTTAACTTAGTGGGGTCTAACCTTAAGGAGTGGTGGCTAGACACTGGGGCCACTTGCCATGTCTGCTCTAACATGAGCATGCTCACTATTTTCACACCAGTTACAAATGGTGAAAAGTTGTTTATAGAAAACTCTGCAACTTCTGAAGTGTTTGGTAAAGGCAAGGTGATCCTGAAGATGACCTCTGGCAGAGAGCTTACTCTGACTAATGTGCTGTACGTGCCAGAAATTCACAAGAATCTGGTCTCTGGGTCTCTTCTGAGCAAGAATGGGTTCCGCATGGTCTTTGAGGCGGATAAGCTGGTGATTACCAAAATAGGAGTTTATGTTGGGAAATGCTATATGACTGATGACCCGTTTAAATTAAATGTAATTGCTGTAACCTCAACTATTTTGAATAATGAGAAAACTCCTTCTATTTACTTGCTTGAGTCTCCCAATCTATGGCATGGTAGATTAGGTCACGTAAATTACAATGCATTATGTAGACTAAGCAAACTAAACTACTTGCCTAGGTTTCAAATTGATTCAAATCATAAATGTGAAACCTGCGTTGAGGCTAAGCTTACTTGGTCTTCGTTTCATAGTATTGAAAGAAGTATCGAACCATTGTGACTGGTCCATAGTGATGTGTGTGACTTAAAATTTGTCCAAACACGAGGCGGCAATAAGTACTTTATTACTTTTGTTGACGATAGCACGAGATATTGCCATGTGTACTTGCTTAAAAGCAAAGATGAAGCTATCGATAAATTCATTCTTTATAAGAATGAAGTTGAAAATCAACTTAGCAAGAAAATAAAGGTGCTGCGAAGTGATCGTGGTAGTGAATATAAATCACCATTTGGTGAATTTTGTGTTAAACATGGAATAAGTCACCAAACTACCGCACCTTATTCACCTCAACAGAACGGAATTACTGAGCGTAAGAATCGAACGTTAAAAGAAATGATGAATGCTATGTTGATTAGTTCTGGATTGCCACAGAATATGTGGGGAGAAGCTATTCTTTCTGCGAATTACATTTTGAATAAAGTGTTAAGAAAGAATATGGATAAGACTCCATATTAAGTTTGGACAGGTCGTACACCTTCGTATAAATACTTACGAATGTGGGGGTGTCTTGCAAAGGTCGCGGTGCCTCCTCCTAAGAAGGTCAAGATTGGACCTAAGACAGTTGACTGTGTGTTCATTGGTTATGCACAAAATAGCAGTGCATATAGGTTCCTTGTGCATTATTCGAATGTACCTGATATTCATCTGAACACAATTATGGAGTCTAGGAATGCACAATTCTTTGAGAATATATTTCCTTGTAAATCTTCTAAATAGTTAACTCCTATTAAATAGACTATGGAATCTTCTACTTTTGGCAGCAGTAAAGATCCAGTTGAAGAAGGTGAGGATGAGCCTAGACGGAGCAAAAAGGACCAAAACTTCTAAGACATTTGGCCCTGATTTTCCCACATATTTGATGGAGAATGATCCTCAAATCTATAAAGAAGCTATATCTTCTCCAGATGGTCATTTGTGGAAAGAAGCCATCAAGAGTGAAATCAATTCTATCCTACAGAATCACATTTGGGAATTAGTAGATCTTGCACCGAGCTGTAACCCTTTGGGCTACAAGTGGATATTCAAGAAGAAGATGAAAGGGGATGACTCCATTGATAAATATAAAGCTCGGCTAGTAATCAAAGGTTATAAGCAAAAAGAAGGTTTAGATTACTTTGATACTTATTCTCCCGTGTCGAGAATAACTTCTATCCAGATGATAATTGCTATTGCGACCTTGCGAAATCTGGAAATACATCAGATGGATGTAAAAATAGTTTTCCTAAATGGAGATTTGAATGAAGAAATCTATGGAGCAATTAGAGGGGTTTTCGACTCCAGGTCAAGAAATGAAAGTCGTTTAAAGCAAGCACCGAAGCAATGACATGAGAAATTTGATAATGCTATGATTTCTAGTGGTTTTAGAATCAATGAGTGCGACAAATGTGTATATGTCAATGACACTAATGATGGATATGTCATATTGTGTCGTATATTGATGACATGCTTATTGTCGACAGCTCTGATAAGATTATCAAAGCCACTAAGAATATGTTAAACTCAAAATTTGACATGAAAGACATGGGTCTCGCAGATGTCATTTTGGGAGTAAAAATCACTCGAACACCAAATGGACTTGCGTTATTTCAATCTCATTACATTGATAAGATAGTAGACAAGTTCAACAAGTCGGATACCACTGTGGCCAGGACTCCAGTGCATTTGAGTCTCCATTTATCCAAGAACACTGGTGATGGTGCATCACAGTTGGAGTATTCTCAGATAATTGAGAGTTTAATGTATTTAATGACTTATACAAGATCGGATATAGCATACTCAGTTAGCAGATTGAGTCACTACATGAGTAACCCAGGTGCTATCCACTGGAGAGCCATCTTCAGGGTGTTATATTATTTGAGGTACACTCGTGATTTTGGACTGCATTATTCTAGGTACCCTGCAGTAATCGAAGGGTATGCTGATGCAAATTGGATATCAGATATGTCAGATTCAAAATCTACTAGTGGATACATGAGTAACCCAGGTGCTATCCACTGGAGAGCCATCTTCAGGGTGTTATATTATTTGAGGTACACTCGTGATTTTGGACTGCATTATTCTAGGTACCCAACAGTAATCGAAAGGTATGCTGATGCAAATTGGATATCAGATATGTCAAATTCAAAATCTACTAGTGGATATGTCTTCACTCTGGTGGTGCAGCTGTTTCTTGGAAATCGTCCAAACAAACTTGCATCGCGAGATCTACAATGGAATCAGAGTTCATCGCTCTGGACAAAGCAACTGAAGAAGCAGAGTGGCTTTGCCAGTTTGTTGAGGATATTCCAAGATGGTCAAAGCCTGTGCCTGCAATTTGTGTTTATTGCGATAATTAATCAGCAATTCGCAGGGCACTGAGCAATATGTATAATGGTTAGTCTTGACATATTCGAAGACGACATAATACCATTCGACAACTACTCTCACAAGGTATTATCACTCTGGACTACATGAAGTCAAATGATAATATTGCGGATCCGCTAACCAAATTGTTAACTAGAGAGCTAGTTGAAAAAGCATTGAGGGGAATGGGCTTGCAGTTTATGACGTTGAAAGGTATCATGGCGGAAACCCAACCTAGCTGAATGGAGATCCCATGATCTAGGTTTAAAGGGACAACTAAACCATGTATATCTATGTAAATCACTGAGAAAGTTCTCCTTCAGCTCATTCCTATGGTGCTCACAGTGATTGGCAG
The DNA here is from genome assembly GCA_035079005.1 of Fraxinus americana. Classification (NCBI taxonomy): domain Eukaryota; kingdom Viridiplantae; phylum Streptophyta; class Magnoliopsida; order Lamiales; family Oleaceae; genus Fraxinus; species Fraxinus americana. The sequence continues at coordinate 11,886,907 of CM068706.1, read as the reverse complement.
ATGCAGGTTAAGCTATGCTTTTAATGACCCTTAAGCGTTGTTGTGAAATGCTGAGTTAAGTGGTCACCTATGTGAGTGTGAAATGGGGCTGCTTCTATAAGGATTGGGAATGCTACATCCTTGAACAAACACTTGCAGAACCAGGCGACGTGTTCATGGCCAAAACGAACACAACATTGAGAACTAAGCTGTGTCTAGAATGGTCCTGTGTGAGGTCTATTATCTTGGTTTACACAAATGGTGAAACAGTTCAAGGCATCAGATCCACTGATTTGCTAGTAATACTCGATAGATTTTCATAAGGGAAGGTTCAAAGCTAAATGTTACCTATCCTACGCAGGATTGATTCGATTTACTCTCTCTCCTTCTCTCTCGAGTCTTTGGTTTTCGCAATTTTTCATTCATGTGGGGGATTGTTGGAAAATATTGAATGAAATATTGAATGAAAGTAGTTAAGTGGCAGTTCATCCGTTGGCGGTTTCGTCCATTCATATTACAATAAGTTCCATCAGGTTTTTCTTTAATGATGTAACTTCTATATTCAATGTATTAATGAGTATGCTCATGTTCTATGAGTATAAATAGGGGTTGCTCTCGGTTGGAAGAATACACAAAAAAAAAAAAAACCCTCTTTCCTTCCTTATTCAGTAAACAAATAACAGAAGCATCATTTTTGTTCTTTTCTTTATTTTCTGAATTCTTTGAGAGATAGAGAAATACACAGCTAGTTCGTAGGCGGTTAACGTAGTGCATCGGGGACCGACAACAGATTGTATCTTGGGAATCGAACACCAATCAAAACCTCGTGCACTCGGGTGAGGCGGCGAATTCGATTTAAGGAAACTGTGTAAACACGGGCCTTCGGTTTGATTAATATACTTTGATTCTCCAATTATTTCCCTACACTATATAACAGGAAATTGAAAACGAAGACCTTCTTGATCATCAATATCGGAGAGGAGTTTGCATTGATGGGGTGTGGGCTTTGCTGGACGTACCAGTTCTGGGTTTTTCCTTGTAACTTTGAAGGTTAAAAGATGAAATCATAACTCTGAAATGAAATTATGACAAAATTCAGGTAAATGATGAATGTAGAGTGAGAGCATAGCTTGAGAAATGCTGGGTGAGGGAGAATTTATAGGAGATTGAAAAAGGCAGGCAACATTGAACAGGAAAGTCAATAGAAGTCGCTCTATGTCCATATTTAATTATTATAGACAAGATTAATTGAACTTCAAAATATTTGATATTATTTTTCGTCTACTCCCAATTTGTTTAATTATCAAGTTGAACCAAGATTCATTTCAGAAATAGACATGAAATTTTGCATGGAAAAACCAAGTAGTTTTCCATTGGGTCAAATTTTGTTGCAGGTTACAATTTTTTTTTTTTCCTCTTCTAACTCTTAACACCCGTGTCTTGACTATTGTCAAGTAAAAACATGTTGGATTGAGTATTTATACTGTAAATATATAAAATATCAGTTCAAGAAAATGTCCTTGGAGTTGACAATTGAAGTCCAGTTAGTTATTTATTTATTTTAAGATTGAAAAATAAAGGTTAATTAAAATATCAACCCAAAAAGACTTCGCAGTTTCGTCAATTTATTTGAGTGTCATTTGAGATGTTTGATTCTATATGAGATGACTCACATTTAACATTCTTTTGACTATAAACGAAGATCTCAACATATGTCAAGAATAATTTATCTGAAATTGGATTATATTTGTAACAATAATGTTAAATGTAAATTCATTTTCTTACATCAACTTTGACACCTCCTTTGTTTTCAAAAAATTGTGGGCGGTGAAACTGTTTTTACTAAACTGTCCAATGGTTTGTTGTCATGTGACACAATGTAAACAGTGATGTAAAAAATTATGTACATGTAGTATAATTGTATTTGTAATGTATTAAACTATTTCAATTCCATATATCTTAAAATATGTAAAAGGAAACAAAAAGAACATGGGTAATCAAGCACAAATTGTTCTAAATAAATACAATGTAGTTATTAAAAGTAACTTTATCAATGCAGTGTATATATATATATATATATATATATTAATTTGAAACTAAAAAATTAAAGAGAGGAGAACTGATTATAACAATGATAAATTACAAATATACCTCGAAGATGTAAAAACAGATATTAAGGGGTTATAATATAAAGTATATCTCTTTGAGCAGATAATTTAGCAAAATATTCGCATAATGATTTGTATTAGAAATATGTTGGTGTCAAATCTAAAAAAGTCACGTAAAATCATTTATGGGCATGCGTTGGAGTAGTTAAAAGAGGAAATTTGGGAGGGGGGGGGGGGAATCAAACACGTCGGTACAAAATGTCGACTAAGTGGACCCACCCACTTAGGCTTGCCCAATGGGAGACGACGTCTAAAAAAATTATCATGACATGACTGAAAAGATGTTCTCTGATAATGTCGCATCGTCCATTACAACCAATGAAAAGAGAGTAATAATGACCTAAGAAACATGTTATGACCTAAACGTTACGATGACTCGTCATCGCTGAACTCTTTATCCATCAGAAACTCTCTGAATATGGTGATGGCACGCACTAAGGTCATACACAGCAACTTGACAAAACCAAGGCGACAAGCTCTAGTCTTGTGACCTATATTAGAGGAAAAAGTCTCAATGAAAGAGGTCGGCATAGTCAATATTAAGCAAAATTTATGTAACACTACAATCTTATGTTCACCCTAAATTTTAGCTAGCAATATTGTTATTCTATTAAAAAAATCGTTAAGTTGATCTAAAAACGTCACATTATTTTTTATCATTAACAGTTTAGCGCTAAAAGGAGATCTATTATGAAGGAGGCCGTGTTTCAGTCTCTAAAATACTCAAGTTTCAATTAGTGAAAATTACACAAAATCAGAATTTTAAAGTTTTAATTTTAAATTTCAGATATAAACTTTATCTATACAAAAATCAGATATTAATTCATCTATATCTAAATTATAATTACCAAAACCCTAAAAATCCCAAATCATTTATCACATCTTCATTCTTTCTCTATTCTCTCATTCTCTCTCCTCTTGGTTGTCTCTCTCATCTCTCGTCTTTCTCTTCTTCCCCTCATCTCTCTTTCTTCTTCCCTTTGCAAGGCATTCGAAGACCTTGCAAGGCCAGTCGACACTGCAGCGATTTGTGCGGTGGCGGCTTCTTTTTTTTTGATGAGGTGTGAGTGGTTGGGGTTGGGTGTGATGGTTGTCGATGTGGAGGGTTTTTATTTTTTGCGTGGTGGTAAATCTATGGTTCTAATGGTGGTTGGGTGGTGGTGTGGTGGTCGGTGACGGCGGCAGAGATGATGGTAGGGTTGGAGATTGTTTTTGTTGTAGGATAAGGGTGTAAGAGGTCTGGTTTTATCGGTTTTTGACAGATTTTCAAACCAAACTGTTTAAACTAGTTTAAGAAAAACTCAAACCTAAACCAAACCATTTTGAACGGTTTGAAAAAACTCAAACCTAAACCTAAAGGTTTGGTCTGGTTTCGTCGTATATTTTTTTGCCTGTCTATGTTTATGTTATTAATTTGTTGAATTCAATATATATTTATATCTTACTAGCAATAAATCTAAAATAACTAAATATATCTACTATAAATTTAAATACCAACTAAATCCAAGTGAAATCATAATAATAGTTTTTTGTTCAGGCTAAGACGTTACGATAACGTTACAATACAATTCTAATAAACTAAATATAAGGCCCAAAACACCTATAAATTAAATATTTATTTGAAAGCATATATTTCCATAATAAAGTTACTGAGATATCAATAAGGCAACACCTTAAATGATAAACTTTATGCCTACTGGATCAAAATCCAAGACTTTAATAGTCTAATTGAATAGATATCATCCTTATTAATTCAAAACACTTAAAGAAACAGTTTAACAAAATATCTAAGCATACAATAAAACACAACAATTAAATTGATGCAAGTATAGTTGCCACTGGAGTCATAGTTGGATTTTTAGTTTATTAAATAACTCATCCACATATCAAATTGCACATGAGCACTTTTTAGCTTCTATTGATATATTTTATCATGCCTAATTCAGTCACAAGAGAAGAGTATGTCCACACAAATAAAATAGAATCATGTACATAATAGATAAATTATTTCCTTCAAAGTGAATAAATTTATTTTACAATCATCCAATAGTTGAGAGAAATGCGAACCCATATAATTTCAGATTTTTTACCTCAGTTTGCTAAAAAAAATTATTGATCTGAAACTTTATTCGTAACAAATATTATCACCAAAGATCCAAGATCTCTTTGTCTTCGATTTGGTTTGGTGTGGTGCTGGTGGCTCAAGGCCGTGTCAAGTGTCGGTTAAAGTTCATCTGAATTCTGAAGAGGAAAATGACTTTTGATATATTAGGTTAGTCTAGAGATTATTATATATAAATTAGGATTATTGGATAATAATAATATATATGTAATAGAAAATTAGAAATTGACAAAAATACTCATACATGACAAAACTATTGAATTTTACATATTTGAATTTTTCAGAATTTTTCATTTTTTTTTATTTTCATATATTTTTCCACCGGTCCGGTTTTGTTTTAAATCACAATTAAAATTTTCAAACCTAAACCAAACCGTTTTTGACTGGTTTGGTTTGGTTCAAAACCATTTCGTTGACGGAGCCACGTGGCACCAAATCGATGGTTTCTAAAATGCGGTTTCGGTTCAATTTTCCGGTTTGACGATTTTCGCTTACAGCCCTATTGTAGGATGGGGGTGTGTGGTGGCGGAGGTCTTGTCGTTTTGGTGGTCGTGCTGGTGTGAGGTGGAGTGCGAGGTGGTGGTGGTGTAGATGTTGAGTGTTGCACGTTGTGGTCGACGGTGGTAGAGTGTAGATGGTGGTGGCATTGACTGTAATGGATTTGAGGAAGTGGTGATCGTGTTGGCAGCGGTGATGTGGGTGGTATTGGTGAGATTGTAGAGGTGGTGCGAGGTGGTGGTGGCGGCGATAGTTTTGTCGTGATGGTGGGGGAATGGCGTGACAATGTGGTGGTATTTTTCTGCAGTGTGTTGATTAGTTTGTGGTGGTTTGTTGCTGTCGGGAGGTGGTGGTGGTGCCGCTGGAGGGAGTGGTGCGGTGGTGGTTACAAATTTTGGTTGTGGTCACAAATTATTTGGTATTTTGTGACCATTAAATTGGTTAATCTGTGACCAATAAATAATACGCGATCAATAAAAAAGATAAATTGTGATCAAGAAATAATGTGTGACCTAAAATTTTTTTAACTTGTGATCGATAATTTAACAATTTATGACCGTCTATTAAGTTGTGATTTATAATAATTGTGATTTGTAATCGATAAATAAATTGTGACGTATAAATTTTTTATTTGTGATCGATGAACAAATTGTGACCTATTAATTTTTTGAATTGTGACCGTAAAATAATTTGTAACATGTAAAATTTTTGTTTGTGATTGAAATATAATATGTGATTAATTAAATTGAAAAATTTGTGACTGATGAATAAATTTTTGATTTGTGATCGATAAATAAATTGTGATCTATAATTTTTTTGAATCGTGGCCGTAAAATAATTTGTGACATATAAAAATTGTGATTTGTGACCACTTACATAGAATTTGTGACCAAATTATATGAAATTGTGACCTTAATATATTTAATTAAATAAATTATAAATAAAATTTTAAAAAATCTGAGATTTAAAATTTTAAACTTAATTTTTTAAATTTGAAATATGTGAAACTTAAATTCTTAGTTATGAAGTCTTCCCTTTCAATTGTCCCTCACGGAATCTTTCAAGAGACCAAAAGGCCAAAAAGAAAAAAGGAAAAAAAAAGGAAAGGAAAAAATGAAAGAGTTAGACTATAGTTAGGCCTAAGTTTAGCCCAGTTCGGTTCCGAGTCCAAATTCCCTGCCTAATCCGTAACCAATTTCATTTGTCAACTGCTGTATTTGTACCCGTCTTTTCAAACGGGCCGGGCTTATTTTAATACATACTACCTCCGTCCCATATATATAGGCTTGTTTCATTTTTCACACGGATTAAGAAATCTTATTTAATGTTATTGGAAAAGCAATTTTTATCAAGAACTTTCCAAGTTTATCCCTATTTAATTTTCAACAATTAGAAGTAAATTATTGTTGGAATTAGTAACTAGGCAAATTAAATAAGGGTATATTAGTAAAATAACAAAACATAACATTCCCAATTAAGAAACAAGCCTATATATTTGGGACAAGAAAAAAAGGAAACCCAGCCTATATATATGGGACGGAGGTAGTATTATTCATAGCAGGGAAAGGATATTGAGATCTCTATTCATATGTACGTATACATTTGTACGTATATATTTGTTGCACTGAATAATTAACGAGTGCGTGTGTCTGTCAGTAGCAGCAGTAGTGAGACAAAAATGGAAGTGAAGGTGAAAATGATGATGAGAGGGTGGTTCGCCATGGTTTTGCTCCTAGTATGCACCGTAATTTCGGTGAGATCGGATGCATCCAATCATAAATACAAAGTCGGAGATTCTGTGCCGCTTTACGCTAATAAGGTCGGACCTTTTCACAATCCTAGGTGAGCATTTTTGTGCCTCGATGACCTATTATTTTCATGCATTAAAAGATTTACTGTGTATATTTGTGTTTTGCATTGTGGAATGTAGTTGAGAATTGAGTCGTTTTTGCAATCAATTGGATTTTTTTTTTTTGTTTTACTGAGAAACTTGGTTATAATTGAGATCACACTGGGCTAATTCGCTTTTCAAAAATCAGAGGGCAAAGGATGATGGTGTATTATGGGAATTTCATAACAATCGAGATCAATAGAGGACAAAAGAAGATACCATTTCACTGGAATTTCACAAGAATTGAGATAATACTGAGCTAAATCCTAAATCACATTTTGTAAATTAGAGGGTAAAAGGAAGATTAGGTTTTTTCAAACTGGATATTGTTCAAGTGAATAAAAATTCACGAATCATGAAGAGTTTCTAACTTGGGTTAATCCATTTGTACATAATGGATTACCCCATCTCACATGATGTGCGGGATCCGCGTGTATTTAAAAATTCCCCCATCCCCATTATGAGTAGTAGGTAAAAGATTCTATAAAAAAATTCGGTGCACGTAGCATGATCTTTCTAACTTTGAGGGTCGAATGGTAAAGGAAAATTCTGGCTATTGCGATTGGCTTAAGAAAATAAAACAGTTGCCATCAATTGTTGGGAAATGGTTGATTGTATTCGTGTACGGACCATGTGAACTGCACTTTCTGGTGAAGGCAAACTCATTGTCTATGACAGAGTATGTAAAATTTAAAGATCCTAAATTCTGTCTCTTAGATGCATGAAATACAAAATGTGGAGTTAATTGGAATAGAATATGAATTGCCGGGGAGCAAAGGAGAAAGGGACATTGGGTTGTGTTGATTTCTGATAATAATTGAATTGTAGTTGATTACTGCTTGTAAATTATTTGGTGAGCCTCAATGCTACTCTTTAGGGTGGCCAGAATTAGGTGCACAGTACATTTACGTATCATCTGAGGCTAGTTAATGAGCAGATTGAAGTAATCAATTTTTTTTTCTTTTTAATTATGAAATTGAATGATATTAGAAGGTGAATAAATATGTTCAATCACTCAACTTCTTCCTTTGACTGACCACCACTACTTAAAAATTGTTGGTGAATTCCAATGACCCCTAAAACTTTGAAGTTGATCATGTTTTTGATTTTTATTTTGCTTTTCAACTATCCATTGATTGATAACGCAATTTGTATCAGTATAAAGCTTAAATATTTAATTCCTGATAATTTTTGTACAAAAAATAAAAAGAAGTATATTTCATTTGAAAAATATGTGGGATTCATAATACACACATGGGTATGATCATGAATTGGCACACGTTAGCTGTATATATGCTGAAATCGAACATATCAATGTGCTATTGTCGTGTGTTGGAATTATGATTTAATTCTGATTTTGAAGCTAGGAATGAAGAATGGTAAAAATTTCAAGAATATTGATTTTATTTGATAGTTTTGTTCATAAGAATGATCTGAGTCCTAGTATGTGGAAAAAATTGTTAATCAAATACATGATTCCAAGTAAAATTCCTCAAGAACCAAAATTTAGCTTCAAACAAGAAGCAATTTTTTTTATTATATGTGAACAAATTTATGTTAATGATGTTGATATTGAAGTTTGCGAAGTACATCTGCTCATTATATTTGACTGGGATGTCTTGTAAACTCTGTATGCACGTTATGACCGAATATGACTTTCTCCAATACCCATGTAGACCTTAAAATCATGAGATTTGAAGAACATACAATCATTACATCGGGCTAAACTGAAAACTTTCAGTATTCCAAGATTCTTTTATTTTGAATCCCTGTGCTCTTTGGGATAGAAAATGAGATCGATTAGGTATAATATGTAAACACCAGCATGTATCACGCGTGTAGCGACCGAGAACTTTTGAATTATATAAAATTAATTCTCGAAAAACGTGTCGCTCGACTTTAACCTAATTTTTAAGAAATAGCGCGTTCGTCTAGCCGTTATAAATATGAATTTAAATTATTTCGAATCGAATCGAATATTGAATAATTATTTTTATTTCAATTCGGATTTATTTTATTTAAATCCAATTATTATTAAATTCAAGTCCAATTATATAAACCCAATTTTTTTAGGCCCAATTATATAAGTTCAAACCTGAATTTAATTATTTTAGCCCATTTAGAAAACCCTATAGCCCAAAAGCTAGGCCCAACTATTTCCCAACCCAATTACCCACCTAGGGAATTGTGCCCTAATTCCCACTATTCATATACACTCTTTCCCCTCCATTTCCTCATTCACGCAGCCAAACTAATTTGGTAAGAAAAATCATCTTCCCCAAATTTATTTTTTTTACAGTGTGAACTCTCACTGATGCTAGAACACCCATTTCTAGCATCATCAGGAGACTCACAAATTGCAAATCACTTCAGCACCAAACTTCACACTGCAAATCCCAGCCTCAACCCAATGCAGCCATTTCCACCCAAGCAGCTGCACATACACGAGCTGCAGTCACCATAACTCCAACTCACTGCAACTCCCAACAACACTACCAGCACCCCACCTCCACTGCAAGCAAGCTGTCACACGACCAAACCACATTTCAGTCACCATTCTCGAACACCTCCACCTCAAACCACCAACTCAATGCTCAAGCTACGCCACCAAAACAACAACCATCCAGCTGCACCAAAAACCACTGAAAAACGAGACCTCAGCCAACTGTAGAACCACCATTTGAAGCCCCACACACCTCTGCCTAAACCACCAAACCAACACCCAACAAGCTGCAAAAATCGAAACCCAACTGCACCACAGCCTTTCGAGTCACCTACCACCAGTCGAACTCCAGCAGAAAACGAACCAGCCACTACTCTCCTGCACCTCAAACCGCCACCAAGAAAACACCAAACCACCATTTCATCTAAGGAAGAAATCAAGATACCCAAAAACATCTCACAAACCCGAAATTTCAAACACCAAAGGTCGAGCCCCAACCGAGAACATAAACCCACGAACCACCACCAAAACCGAAACCAAAACCATCCCCAAATCAAGAAATAAAGCCCTAGATCAAAAGACCCATTACCTTACCTCGCAGTTCGACCCACTTCCAGAATGTTTACCACAAGAACACCAAAGAACCCAAAAGAAATCGACCCTCCAAGCTCGGTTGACTTCCAATCCACACACCAAATCTTCCCTCAAAGCCATCCCCACACCTACCGGCGCCACCACGAGGCGGTGGCGCTGACGCCGTTTCACCGGCGGTCGGAAATGGGGGAAGGGGCAGAGCCCTTCCCCGTCGCCTCGTCCTCTCTCTCTGTTGAGAGAGAGAGAGAGGAATGAGTTTTATTTTTTTTATGTTTTGTTTTGAGTTTGGTTAGGTTTGATTTTAGTTTAAATTGATTATGTTTTATTGTATTTTGTTTTTTAAAAAGTTATGTTTTGTTTTATTTTAAATTTTAGCAATTTACCCTTTAAGCCCCCAAGTTTTAATTGTTATAATTTAGTCCTTATGTTTTAAATATTTTAATTTCAGTCCTTTAAATTTTATTTTCAGTTTAAAAGTTATTCAAGTTAGCCCCTAGTTTACATAAGTTATTATTTCAGTCATTTAAATTTTATATTCAGTTTTATTTTATTTACAGTTTAGTCCTTAAACTTATATAAGTTATTTAATTCAGCTTTTAAGTTTTATTTTCAGCTTTAGTATATTTACAGCTCAGTCCTTAAACTTACAAAAGTTACTATTTCAGTTTTTAACTTTTAATTCCAGCTTATTTATAATTACAGCTTAGTCCTCAACTTATAAAAGATCAATTTCAGCCCTTAAACTTTTATTTTCAGTTTTAATAGTTTTCAATTAAGTCCCTAGAGTTCCTATTTTTCACATTTAGCCACAATACTTTGAAAATAGTATTTTTAGCACTTAGATTTGTCAAATGCAATTTAATAAACTTTCAATTTAGCCCTAAACTTTATTTTATCATTTTAAGCCATTTATTTCATTTCCAATAATTTTCAATTAAGTCCTTAAACTTAATTTCAACACTTTAAAACTTTAAAGTTCGAAATACTAATTCAAACTATTTCCTATTTTTGGCTAGACGATACGTACGAGCAATTAGGAGCTTGAAGTTATTTTCCCGCTCACTTTTCACGCAACTCGAAACAATTGAGGTAGACTCGCCACCATTAATTAGTTTAAATTATAATTGCATGCTTTATGTGAATTACGTGATTTATATGCTTTATGCATAGGATGAGAATGTATCGTATGAAATATATGATATTGTTATGCTTGCCATAACTTATATGCTTAATTGCATGAGAAAGAAAGAAAGAAAGAAAGAATCTCTTATGAGATAAGAAAGAATGTTATGCATAACTTACGTGCTTCATCCGCACAAGAAAGAAAGACTACCCACAACCCATGTTTTTAAAGAGCCTATGATTTTCAAGAAAATGAGCCCAAGATGATATCACATTGTATATTGCATGAGTGTGTTTCAATTATTTACGTAAAATTAATTATCGGCGATGAGTCTACTGAGTATTTCTTCGAAATACTCATTCTGCTATTTTAACAATATTTGCAGACTTCGGAGGCGAACGTGATTGATCCGGCAGTGGTGGCAATATAAAATTTGATTATCGAAATTATTTAGTTTTCGAATTTATGTATTGAAACATTGTTAACGTGTTTTTCGTTTCCGCTATTCCAAAACACGATATTTAAATTTTGAACAATTATCCAATGTATTTCAATTGCCGAAGTAGTTTTCAATTTCAAATGTGATTTTAAAATTTGGTTATTTCCGCAAAAATTGATTGACAAAATTAGGGCAAAAGACGATGACGTGGCAATCCGGGTTAACAGAACTCGGGGCGCTACAACGCGAGCAGGAAATATATGTATTACAATGAACTAATGCCAAACTATTTATTTTTTATTTTTTATTTTTTTGGGCAGTGAAACGTATCGCTACTTTGATCTTCCTTTCTGTTCCCCAGGTTTGAATCTTGCCATGTTGTTTATTTATTTCACAAAGATATCTCATGTTCTTGTTATAATGGGATGTCTCTGGCAGCTCATATGAAAGAGAAGAAGGAAGCTCTTGGGGAAGTGTTGAATGGGGATCGGCTTGTTAGTGCCCCGTATAAACTTGACTTTTTGCAAGATAAAGACTCTGAAATTGTTTGCAAGAAGACGCTATCCAAGAAAGAAGTTGCGCAATTCCGAAAAGCTGTCATGAAAGACTATTATTTCCAAATGTATTATGATGATTTGCCCTTCTGGGGTTTCTTAGGGAAAGTTGAGAAGGAAGGAAAATCTGATCCCAATGAGTACAAATATTATCTATTTAAACATCTCCATTTTGAGATCCTTTACAATAAGGACCGTGTGATTGAGATTAATGCGCGAACTGACCCCAATGCCCGTGTAGACCTCACTGAGGATAAGGAAGTTGATGTGGAAATCATGTACTCTGTGAAATGGAAGGAAACAAACACACCTTTCGAGAAGAGGATGGAGAAGTATTCGCAGTCTTCTTCACTACCGCATCACTTGGAAATCCATTGGTTCTCAATAATCAACTCCTGTGTGACAGTTCTCCTCTTAACTGGCTTCCTGGCCACTATTCTTATGCGAGTCCTTAAGAATGACTTTGTCAAGTGAGCACATTCTTATTTATCTTTAACTCGATTCTGATTATAATTCTTTTCCCTTGTCAACATTGATTACTTAATTCTATACGTGAAAAGGTATGCTCATGATGAGGAGACAACCGATGATCAAGAAGAAACTGGTTGGAAATATATTCATGGTGATGTGTTCAGGTACCCGAAGTATAAATCTTTGTTTGCTGCATCCGTTGGTTCTGGTACCCAGTTGTTTACCCTGTAAGTACATCTTTAATCTGCTTTTTTTTTGCAGAAGATCACTTATCACTTACTATTGGAATATCTACTAATTTCTACCTTTTTTTTTTCTCAGCATGGTATTTATTTTGGACCATGCTAGTTGTACAACCGAGGTTGACAACCTCGGTTGACAACCACTCACATTGGGGGGTCCACCTCGGTTTATTTAACATTTTTAAATCGAGGTGGACCCCCTCCCATGTGAGTGGTTGTCAACCGAGGTTGTCAACCTCGGTTGTACAAATAGCATTTTCCATTTATTTTTATCCTTGCACTGGTTGGTGTATTTTATCCATACAACAGAGGAGCTCTATTCACTGCACTTGTTGTCATTTACGCACTTACATCTGGAATTGCTGGCTATACTGCAGCTGCTTTCTATTGCCAACTAGAAGGAACAAACTGGGTATGTTTTACTTCTAGCACATTCTTTACTTCTAATAATTGACGAAATGCAATATCCAAGTTTCACGGTATATCTCGGTTCCGCCGTCCTCCATCCCAACACCAAGAAAAGGTAAATGTGACATTACCTCTGTTGTCTTGACAGAAAAAAGAAGGTTCTAGGTAGCTACCTTGTATGGTACTTGATAAATGGGATTCATGTTTGCGAAAAATGACTCCCTTCTATTTCTAATATTTAGAATGGATTAAATCAATGAATTAGAATGAATCAACTGCGGAATAGTGGACTGAAGATGAAAAGGTTGGATTGTATTGTCTATCAATGCAACTTACCTAGTTGGACTTATTCAAGTACATCTACAGATAGAAAGTCTTTCCATGGAACAAGTTGTGACATTTCTACCATGGACATTTGTTAGTCAAATTATAAAGTTTTCCTCTTTTCAAATACTTTGTTTTATTTAATTGGGTAGTTCTCTTTGTTTGCCATCAAAATATAGAGGAGCTTATTTGACAAAATGGATATGAATTTAATAAAAAATGCATTACAGCTGATTTTACATCAATTAGTGTACAGAAGCTTCTGAACTGGCCATGAAAGCTTACTTTTAATAAGCTTCGGATATCATTGTGTAGCCTCTAAACACAACCTAGTCAAAATAAAGTGCATGAAAATAGATAATTACTATTATTTACAAGCAAAGGCCCCTAAATGCACTAAATATACAAAATATACAGCAAGCCCATGATATTAATACATAAAACGGAGGAAAATCTGTCATTTTTTTTAAATTTATCATAGTCAAAGCAGGTTAGAGTTGCCTTGGTGGTGAGTCCAGTATTTAGCGGGTATCTACCATCGGCACAAATCACGTTTCGGGTCCACTAGAGTGATTCGGGATGGGTCGTGTCGATTGGCATAAAACTCAAAGATTTTTTAAAGAAGAAACTTTTATTTTAATGGTTATTACTTTTATTTTTCCTTGGTAAATGTTGCTTAAACGTTTTTTTTCCTTGGAAAATATTAATGAATTGCAAACTGAAGGTTACCTCGATTGATATTGGTAAAGTAAAATTATTTCTGATTAGGCACTCCCTTTCTCATTCCACAGGTTCGGAATTTATTGTTGACTGAAAGTCTATTTTGTGGGCCGCTATTTCTTACATTCTGCTTCCTTAATACTGTTGCCATTGCTTACAGTGCCACTGCAGCACTGCCGTTCGGAACAATTGTAGTCATCTTTCTTATTTGGGCACTCGTAACATCACCTTTGCTAGTCTTGGGCGGGATAGCAGGAAAGAATAGCAAGGCCGAGTTTCAAGCACCATGTCGCACCACAAAATATCCTAGAGAGATCCCACAGTTGCCTTGGTACCGTGGAACTCTACCTCAGATGGCAATGGCTGGATTCTTGCCTTTCAGTGCCATTTATATTGAACTTTACTACATATTTGCCAGTGTGTGGGGCCACAGGATCTATACTATCTACAGCATCTTATTTGTTGTTTTCATCATCCTCTTGATTGTTACTGCCTTTATTACTGTTGCTTTGACGTACTTCCAGCTTGCCGCTGAAGACCATGAATGGTGGTGGAGGTATGACACAATGTTCTCTGATTTTGGTTATTCCTAAAGGATGAGTTTTATGCTAGCATTAATTACCTTTGTAATGTGATTGGTAATTTGGAAAGAATTAGAGTTCTGAACATATGAGATTATTGTGGTCCCTTTTTCAAGAACAAAGTAATCAATCATTTGATTTTGTCTTTGACTTTATTTACTGCATAGCTGGTAAAGAAAGTTTATACACGTACATTGAGGGAACTTGAATGGCTCTCTATAGGGTTATCATTTAGTTTAAATATTTAATTCTGATTTGTTGCGTAATAGGCGCTAGGTAAAACTGAACTATTGTGTCAACAGAAATTTTCATGTAGATTAGGCAAGAGTCTAGGTGTATATAAGTAAGCTACATGTTTTATGAAAGCAATGCATGTAAGATCTCGAGTTCATCCCTGCATCCCTCAAAAGATGCTAAAGAAGGTAAAGATTCTCTTGGTGCTTTCTATAATATGAATGATGAAAGAAGACCAGAATTTGGGTGACCTAATGGTTTGTTTGAGTACTGGAAATTTGTTTACAGGGATAAATTGGGAGGGCAATTTAGGGAGAAAATCATTGACTTTGGCTTAAGCATCGGGCCAATATTCTACTTACACGAGCGACAATCTCTTCGGGTGAAAACTGAAATTTCACTTTTATATACCGATTTTTTTGTAGTTAATGACAACACAATTTTCTTTCTTTTATTTTCTCAATCTTTTTCTCTTCACATTCTTCATACGTAATTGTCAAGTATTTTGTGCTGTATTTGCTAATGTTATCATGATTGACTTTATCTGATTCGTATGACTTACATAGGAAATATGCTAGACCTACATGTAGTGCGTGCCTTGCAAAATTAGTCATAGCAATCATCAAATGGAAAGAAAATCTGAGTGTAATGTGTTTTGGTTCAGATCATATGTTCGTGGTCGTGTTTTACTTTGTGTACGTGAATTTTTTAGATAAAGTTTCACATTTCCTTTAACGAGGGACTTTTAGTATATCTTGAATCTTTTGATATATACTCTCTAAACTTGTTGATCCATTGACATCAGAATGTTTGTTGTTTGTACAGGTCCTTCCTTTGTGGTGGATCTACGGGGCTGTTCATCTATAGCTACTGCTTGTATTTTTACTATGCACGGTCAGATATGTCTGGCTTCATGCAAACATCATTCTTCTTTGGATACATGGCGTGCATTTGCTATGGTTTCTTCCTCATGCTGGGGACTGTTGGTTTCCGTGCAGCACTCTTTTTTGTTCGTCATATATACCACTCAATTAAGTGCGAGTAGTAAGGAAATCGGATAGTCTTGTGTGTTCTACATTGGCGATAAAAAAGGATGATCGCGTAGGGCCATAGATTGTGCTATTGGCACTGTTTAATTTAACTTTTTTTCTTTTTACAATTTTGGCTTTAAAACTTGAGGATTTTACAATTTTAACTTTGTTTTATAGTTTTCTAAACTCCACCTTCCTTGATTCTATAACGAACTGTTGAGATTTTGCATCACCCCAGTAACATGACAATCATGCAGTACCCCCTAGAAAACAAAGTGTTCTTGTGGAAGATCCAACGGCAACTGCAAGTGTTCATTCAACTTGTGTAGTTTCTTCTTATACTCCTCCGCATTATCCAATGAATTTACTTTCAAATTTATGATGCATGATTATCATTAGGGATCCACGTTCCCTAATGATCCTGATGAAGGTGACCTAAAACTGACCTCGATTTCTGAATTATTCAAAAGCTCACAATCTTGAAATGATTTTGAATCATGTAAATCAATCCCATTTGCACGGATAACCAATCTTGTAACTGGGTTGTGGAAATTCTCCTTCAACCTTCGGATTGTTTCCTTAACGTCCATTTGATGACAAGATAACAGCAAATTAGTTAAAGAAAGGAACAATCTCCTGACCAGCTGCACGTTGGCAACCAAGAGGAAGATTTCACAGAATTTCTCTGTTAAATGGACTCTCTACAAATGAGGAATATTTCAAGTAATGCAACTTGTATTTTTATTCATCACAACATGGCTATGTATATAGCCATACAAGCATTCAGTATTTGTTAAATTCAAAGCTAAAGACTACAATAAAATAACGAAAACTCAAAGTAATGCCCGTAGGACTTGGTCTCTCCTTTAATTCACATCACCGTTTCTAGCGCGACGCGGATATTTGATGCCGGCATTTTGACAAGGAGCTGGATCTTTGTAGGGAAGAGTTCTAACAGTTGAATGTGGACAATTTTGATCACCGAGAAATGATATTTCTAATTCTGAAAACATTGTCCATGCATGTGTTCATGTGATTCTTGATCTTCGATTACCAATTAAGTTTATAAGCATAATTTTTCTGGTCTTTTAAATTTTTTTCATTCATTACAACTCATGTTCGCCTTGAATTCAAAGTTATTATTCTAATTTCTAAACCTACTTTCGATCCATCCAAGTTTAAATTTAGAAATCATTAAGAGCCTGTTTGGTAGGAATTTTTGAGGGAAGAATTGATTTTGAATAGTGATATGATGGGAAATGTGTGGTTGAAAAAGAAGAAAAAAGTATTGATGTGATGGAAAATATTATTTTATTGAAAAATGTGTGGTTGAAAATAAGAATTGATTTGAGAATTGATTTGAGAATCAGAAACAAACAGGGCCTAAATTTCTCTCTACTGGATTTGGGGTCAATTCGTCTCCATAGCCCTTTTCTATTTGGTTTTCCTGTTTCTCTTCTGGAATTCCAAAAAGAAAAGAGAGAAAAATGTCCATTGGGAAATTTGTGTAGAAATATAAAGAGACAAGAATCATTGTGTATTATCTTTTTCAAGAAGGGTGTAATCATGGTGTAGCTAGAATCATTGTCAATTATCTTTTTCAAAATTAGTTGTAGAAAAAGATGGAATCTTGACATGAAGCGCTAATGACGCCGAGCAGAATAGTGATTATTGTACAGGCTGGAACCAATAGACAATAATAGAGAAGAACACAAGAGAATAACATTAAAAAAAAAGGAGAAAATCTTTATTATTCAACAACTGAACGAAAATAACCCACAAGCCGGGTTAAATAGTTAGAAAATAATAATTTTCGGAATTTTACCAAAAATAGCAAAATCCTATTATTCGTACTAAAAGGAAATACGTAATGACGGAAATAAGATCCCAAAAATCTGGCTTAATTTGAGATCATAATCTATGTCAAAAAGGAAATTGAAATATTACTAAAAATAACAAAAAATAACTTAAATTGATGATTCGGAAGGGAAAACAGCTGAATTTGGCCTCGAAACCGATGCATAGCTCGGTGACCACGACGTACGTGCCGAAAAGAGTTTCTCGAATTGGGGCCATGGGCGTGATTTTGACAACCGTAGCCAAAGTTATGGTCAAAATACCGAAACGTGTCCAAAAAGGCCCCAATTAGGAAAGATCGATGATTATTTACCAATTTTGCGCTGATCTGCCAACTCATGGTATCTCAATGCTATTAACATATTATCAGACAGCTCGGCCTCGTCTGACTCGGATCCTCCTGCATCAACTATGGATCCGAATCGGCTCACAACTAATATCACTGATTTTGAAGAAAAGATACTGCGCTTGATTCTCTCACTAGTAGAAGCAAATCAGGAACTGGTCTTACATATTGGAGGAAGGAAAAATTAACTTAATCATTGGAGCCAAAAATACGACTGTAGAAAAGGATACCAAACAATAGTAGCACTACTCTTCGAAGTAAGCCTCCAAAACAAAGGTGCTACACTAAATATAATAACCAGAACACGGCCTTGGCACAGATGAACTCTTCTTTAACCCACCCTCTCGAGCCACATTTTTAGAGATCCCCGTCTCATTTAGACTTTATGTCCAAACTGGGGTCCGTCTATCACAATTGTTGTGAGTAGAGCTTATGTGCTTTTAGCAATTGAATTTTTAAAAAAGAATTGTTACTAAAATTCTATTGACTATTTAATTGTCAATTTGAAACGTGTTGTCTATGTGGAGTCAATTGTTTACCACCATAATAATTAGAAGTGCATTCGCATAAACTACTTGTCTATTTAACTAAACAAATGTTCTTTCCTATATATCTTATAATTTTCTTTTATAAAATATTTTTATTTTAATTTACTGCAAAAGTATCTTAAAATTTTATATTTTAATTAAATTATCACGAAAATTAATTTAAAATAAAAATATATGGCATATATTTGTTACTTCATATACAAAATAAAGCTAATAACAACTTAAAAGAATGATATAAATAGTGATAAAAATTAAGAAATAAATGTCATAATTACTCCAAGATTAATTGATATATCTTCTATATATTAAAAGTGATTATGTAACAGAATTTCTTATTTTTAACGGAAAAACTAACGGAATTTGTTGTTTTAACGAATTATGTAACGAAATTTCTTGTTTTAAACAAGCAGCTGCACCTTCTTTTAGTATTTTTATCATAATTTTGTATTCCGATATCCGATTGAAGCGATTCAAAATGCGTTGGAAAGCTAACTCATCTGGCTACAACTTTGATTCAGACATCATTCTCCAATTCGATCACTTTCTATGCCACAAATATGTCTCAATATGAGACTAAAACATCGGAGCATAACATTTCGGTTGGAAATTGATTTGTGATCATCTTTTGACTAAATTTGATTCCATTGACGTCTTCCTTTATCCAATTGACTCTGAGCACTCTCAAATCTTCATCATGAGGTTTGACACAACTTTTAAGTATTTACATTTTAGTCCCCAAACTATGGATCCCTTACAATTTAGCCATTTCTCCAAATTTGTCAACTTTTGCTTATTTTCTTCGATCTCACAAACTTACATCACAACATCAAAATCACACATCTAATTATTTAACAATTACATAAACATTACATCATTAATTATTTAATTAACCAAAAAAATTACATCTTTATTAATAACAAATTAATTATTAAACAAAACTATTAAATATAAACTAGGCAAACGTGCATTGCACGTTACTTGCACATAGTATATATGTTTGTGTGTGTGTGTGGGGCATGCAAATTTTAACTTCTCGTAAAAGTTGGATTTAGGTCATGTTTGATAACCATTATTTTTCCTAGAACTACGATTTTTTTTTTTTCATTTTCATGCAAAGTAGGTGTTTGATAGGACAAATTTTGCCAAGAAAATATTTTTCCCCCCACCCACGCGCCAGTTTTCCTTTAAATTGGTGAAAATGCTTTCCCACTTCCATGTTCTGCCAAAAAAAAAAAAAAATAAAATAAAATAAATATATATATATATATATATATATATATATATATATATATATATATATATATATATATATATATATATATATATTTTTTTAATTTTTGACAATGTTAACAAATTTCATAACTAATTATAAAAAAAGAAATTTCACTTTGGACAATTTCCATATAAAACGAAGTTAAACGAGCACTAAACTTTGATGAAAAAATAGTTTTCGAGCAAATTTTTTTTTTTTTACTTTTTGGCAATATTAACAAATTTCATAACCGATTGTAAAACAAAATTTCATTTTAATGAATAATTTTCATATAAAATAAAGTCAAACGTGAACAAAAAAATCCAAAATTTCAAAAAATTTTCGGGTGAAAAATTATATCAATTAAACACACTTAATTAACAATTTCTTACAAAATAATTTTTAGGCAATTACTTTCTTTGAAAATCATTTTCTGTCCACCCTTACAATCAAAGGCACCATTTTTAAAAGTATGAAACTTGTATAAAAAGAAAATAAGTCCTAAACTATTGAATTTCCTAGAAATGATTTGCATAGAAATTATTAATTAAATGTATTTGAATGGTTTAATTTTCCTATAAAATATTATACTTATCTATATTTTATTGTTGGGCCCGTAAAATAAAAATCTACTCATTCCTAAAGAAAATGTTTTCCTTGTTTTTGAAAAAATATGATCATGTGACCAACTTTTGAAAAATATTTTCCATAAAAAAAATGTTAATTAAACATCCTAAAAGTAGGAACTTGTGTAGAAAAAAGATATTTTTCATGAAAATTAAAGTCAATCAAATACACCCTATATAGTATTTAGTTCTAAATTGAATATGCCCCCATGGCACATTTTCAAGTGGTAAAAGGGGAAAGTGAAAAAACTCCAACATTGTTTAAGACTGTCGCGTCAAAGGTTCGAATCCTAAAATATGGATTTGACCCTTGAGTAAGTGAAAGTGTACAAGCAGCCTTCCATCCTTTACCCTTGAAGGCATAACCTGCAATTTACCTCCTTCACCAAGCCCCAGGGCAGGGCAGGGCAGGTGGGGGTTCTAAATTGAATATTCTCTAAAACGAATTTAAAAAGTTGTACGTTTTTTTCCCTTTTTGTCAATAAAAACTCCTTAACTTTAATCAAACATTTCTAATTTTAATGACTTAGATGTTAAAGCTCCTATAAACGTAGGTAACTTTTCTTAATTCTTACTGTCATCTCATTTATTACTTCTATCATATAGATGAGAATCAATTTTTTCACCGGCCAATCATAAAATGTCAATTGAACATTATGTACATCAGTGTTAACTCTGATGTACATGTAGCAAAGCCCAACGATGAATAATTTATGTTGTTTATATCACATTTGGTACACGCCTATAGACGGCTAGAGACGTAATTGGGTTATAAATTAGCATATTCGATAAATTGGTGAGTTTCGAAGGATAGATATTTCTTTGCAATGTTGAATATAGGGCATGTTTCAGCCCTATTTTTTTGTATAATTTTTTTTAGAATAGTAGATTAATAGAGAATATGTGGTTAAAAATGAAAGAAAAGTTTTTGGATTGCGTATAATATTATTTTATTGAACCATGCGTGGTTGAAAAGAAGAGAGAAAAAATGTATTTTTTTAAAAAAAAAAGGCGATCAAACAATGGCTTAAGAAAGGAGAGTTATATTTATTAGTATAATTTATTTGTCGATTCTTTATTGGGAAAACAATTACGGACTCAAAATTATTTTGGCAAAAATGAACTGAGCCAACACTAAATGAGCAATATATAGAAATGAGATTCAATATTACAAGAGCTAGAAGAGACTGTCAAAATATAAAATATTCTTTATTTTAAAGAGTTAATATTTAAAAGTAAGCTATAAGAGGTTCTCTATTTTAATTTTTTAAATTAGAGAGCAAGTTTGATTCTTCAAATTTAAAGAGTCAAACTCATTCTCTCTTTATAACGTACAATGATTGTATTTAATACGTCACAACTTTCAATACTCTATTTTTTAAATCATTCAAAATACATTAAATTAATTGATCATTAACATATAAAAAGTATTTTAAATAAAATATGAGAAAAATCAACAAATATCTTTTAAGAAAAACAAAATGAAGAGTCAAAATAGATAGCACTGTTGAGTGCATAAAATTTTCCTCTCTAAATTTATAAATATTTCCTATAATGTATAATATGCTTTTTATAAATAAAGAATCTCTTGAAGAAACTTTAATATACGTTGATTCCAAAAATGCTAATGGATTTAATAAACCAAGAATTGTTGATTAACAAAAAAAAATATCGAATATTAATTCAATTTACAATTCATGTTGAATGGGTCGATTTGGGTATTCCAATACTTAGAACCACCTAGCTATTACACTTTAGATGTTTAGTAATTAATGGAATCATTTTGATCCTCGTAATTATAGCATTGAATTCGAACCTCAACCATCGATTTCGGTTCGGGTTCGGTTCTACCAATAATATTTTTAAAAATCATGAACTAACAATACAAATTATCATTTCAATATCTAACGAATAGAAGAAATAAAATGTGTCACCCAATAAATATCCATTGTAAAATATGCCACCAAATGACATTCAATATTGAGCATGATAACAACAAATTTTGACGATCGCTTTGCAGACGACTTCTCGAGAAGGATTTGTGCGGCAAGCATCACGAAAAGTGTGGTTAGAAGTGACTACTAATGAGGGTGATATGATTTAATTGTTCAAATGAATGAATCTGATTAATTATGATATTTAGACCTTCCAAATTTGCTACTTGTTGATCTGGATCATTGGATCACGTAAATAGATTATAAAAGGAAAAAAAAAAAACTTATGAAAAAAAGAAGAAAACCGACTCCAAAGTTGGGTTGCCAAGAATCAAGAATGTTAGGCAAATTGTTGTCAAACGACCTCCCCCGGGCGATGATGAAATACATTGTTTAAATTCAGTCGGCATAGTCCAAATGACTGAAAGTACATCGACACCACAATTGGTAAACCAACCCTAAACCGACCCAAACTTGGATGGCCCACCTATGTTTTCTACTTGGGCCTTATCTTGTCTTATTGGGCTTAACCTAGTTCTATACCTAATCCTATATGTATGCCATATCCATTACTATTTTGAGAGAGAGAAAAAACGTGATAACCTGGAGAAGAAATCTGTGACCGTGGCTGTGTGCTACACCATTCCCGTTTCTCTCCTTTTGCCTTTGTGGCTACCCTGTGGTTATTAGTCTCTTCCTCCTCCTCTTCGAAGTTCTTGTGTGGGCAGAACTAGGTGGAGCAACCGTTTGTGTTGGTTGTGTGTTTGGGTTTTCTCTTGTGGTGTTCGATTGGAGGTTTTCTGAGCCCGGTTTCTTGGTGTAAAACGGTGGTTTAACCTCACAAAGAACCGTCCAACACCGGCTCGATTTTAGTTTATCATTTTCTTCTTTTGAAACTTCAATTCTGATTAAAATGTCCACCACTAACTATAAATACCAATTTGAATCAATAATTGGAGTAAACTCACAATTCATAATTTCTTAAACAAATTGAAAAACCAAATCAACATGTTGCTCTCTAGTCCCTAAACTTCTAACAAAAATATAAATTAAACCATAACTAATAAATAACACAATAAAATAAAAATACTAAAAATCGAATCAAGCATTGAGAGGAGAAAATTTTGCAGTTTGTGATTCAATCATATCAAAGTTGTGCTTAAAATGAAATATCTTAGTCCCTTTCTATATAAAGCAGTCTTCATATATAAGGCAACTTCAATAAATCAAACTACTTCGTCTATTGTTTGCTTGACATCCAATCCTTTAATAAAAGTACTGATATCGAAAATAATAGTTTACGGTCAGCCAGAAAGACTCCCATTGAAGATCTCAATGGTATCACCTTGGCCAACATGGTGCCACCTAAAAGAACGATCATCATCCATCACATTTTGTTTGTAAATGAAAAAATAGCCTTCTTGTGGAAGATCCAACTGCAACTTTTCATTCAATTTGTGTAGCTTCTTCTTCACATCCCCAACAATATCCCAAGCATTTACATGAATTGGAATCCTTTTAGTCCCACATTTTGTCACAACAATAATCCTCAGTTTTCTTGATCCACTGCCCATATTCCCTGATGATCCAGATAAAGCTGTTGTTGTCGAAGATGATCGAAAACTCACATCGATTTCTGAATTATCCGAAAGCTCACAATCTTGTAACGATTTTGAATCATGTAACTCGATCCCATTTGCATGGATAACCAATTTTTTAACGGGGATCCCTTCTATATCTTGGATTTTCTCCTTTAGTGTTCGGATTGTTTCTTTAACGTCCATTTCGAGCGCCACTCCGAGTTTTGATGCCTGCATTTTGACGAGGAGTTGGATCTTTGTTCCGGAAAGTTCTCCAGCAACGAGCAGCTGAATGTAGGACTGGTCGAGGATATCTGAGTAGTGGATGTTGAGTTCGTTCTTCAAAACATTTCCATTGAAAACTAGGGTTTGTTTGGCTATAGGGATTCCCTTCACCTTTTGGATTTTTTCTTTCATCTCCAACACTGTTTCAAAGTAGCCAATTTCAATTTGGAATGCATTGCCATGGCTTGGTTGAATGTTGATGTCCATCACTCAATTTTGTGTGTGTGTGTGTGAGAGAGAGATGGAGAGAGAGAGGGTGGGCGGGGGGGTGGGGTTGCAAGAGAGTTTGAAGAGGTATATAAATAGTTGTAACAGTACCCAATTTTTTCTCAGTTTCAGCTGATGAGGATAATCCTTTATTGAACCTCGATATGCTTGCTTTTATCGTGACTTCATTATACAATTTTGACCACGAAAAATGATGTTTCTGATTTCTTATAACGTTATTGTCGCTTGTGTCGATCATGTGTTTCTTTATGTTGGATTGCTAGGTAAGCTTATAAAGATATTTTACTTGTTTTAAGGGTTTGTTCATCTTGGATTGCCACGTAAGTTTAAGAAAATACTTTTCTCGTTCTGAATTCGAAAACTTTATCCATGCTTGTGTCGACGGTTTTTCATATTGAATTGCCAGCTAAATTTATGAAAACACTTTTCTCGTTCTGAATTTTGGAAACATTATTGACGTTTGTGTTGACCAGGTGTTTCTTTATCTTGGATTGCCTGATAAGTTTACCAAAATGCTTTTCTCATCCTGATTTCGGAAACGTTATTCATGCTTGTATCGAACACATGGTTCTTCATCTTGGATTGCTAGCTAAGTTTATGAAAATACTTTTTTCGTTCTCATTTAGGAAACATTATTGACGCTTGTGTCAACCATTTGTTTCTTCATTTTGATTTGCCAACTAAATTTATAAAAATACTTTTCTTGTTTTAATAATGATTTGATTTCTTGATTCAATTTTGAGAAAATGCTTTCTTGTTTTATGGTTTGATTTCTCGACACTATTTTCATTAGGAGAAGTCATATTACTATTTGAAATTATTTATCAAGCATGTGTTGCGTGATTCTTTATCTTGATTTGCCGACTAAGTTTATAAAAAATATTTTTCTCGTATAAAATTAAAGTTTCAAAACCGGCCTCGACTGACCAGACCATTGTGATTTATGTAATTTTGCCACATTAATGTCAATTGCAACAAATTTATCAAATCAGTAAATCTCAGTGTAATTATGGTAGGAAAATAGAATTATCAAAAATGAAAAAGTGATAAACTTCCATACTAATTAGTTGGGACAGAATATACACTGCAAGTTCGTATCGGTTTTGTCTGTGCAACGAATATCAAATTATAAAAAGCACAAATATCTATCAAAGAAATAAAAGGAAGGGAAAATTGCAGCAACGGTCCCTAACTTTTTTATTTTTTGCAGACTTTACCATGACCTTTGTTTTGTACCACTAGAGGTCCCTAACCTTTGAAAAATATGCACAGGATGTCTAACTGGACAGAAACCATCCAAATCACCGTTAGTCAACCTGGAATATTAAAAAATAAGATATTTTGACCATTTTAAGAGGGGCTATTTCCGTCCATATACTAATTTTCCTTTAAAAACAATAAATAAAAGAAAACAAATCAACATCTTCTTCAAACACCCGACCCACCCCACCCCACCCCACTCCACTCCACTCCCACCCTTCATCAACACCAAAATCCTACCGCCCACTGCAACTGTGGTCGTCGCAAACGTCACCACCATGGCCACCAAATATGTCTTCCTCTGCCCTCGCTCTCCCTTCATTTCTCGCTGCGGCCTCTTCCCCAAATCAACAATGAATAATGACACCAGAGAAGTGTTTGGAGATGTAAACTTTGGCAGCTTTGAGATCGTAGCGCAGAACTATTTGATCTTTGCTTTCAGGATCTCAAACTTTGATAACAAAAATGAAATCCCCATATCCACTCAATAATTGGTGAAAATGAATGAGTACAAAAGAAATCCTACTTTGTTAGCTATATTTTCAATTTTTGTCAATATATTATTGTTTTCTTCTAGCTCAGTGCACTGCAATGGCGTATCCCCCAGAAAGATGAGAAGAAATTTTAGCTCTGGCAAAAGAAACTTGAGTTGACCTGGAATTGTTAAGAAATATATGATTAGTTTGTTTTTATTATTTATTAAGGGTAGAATAGTCTTTTAAGTTTTCTTTATTTTGGACTATATATAGTCTCTTTGTATCTAGGTTTTATTCATTCAATTACATTATGCAGAATCAATAAAACCCTAGCCTCTTTTTCTGTTTCTCTTTGGATTGTTTAACAGGAATCAGATTTAGAATCCAGTAAATCTTCTAAAGTTCAGAAAGTCGACAAAGCTTGCTACAATTTCCTTTTTCTTGAGAGTAGTGTCAACCAAATGTTGTAGCTTTAGAAGTGTGAAGACCCCTAGAAGCAGTGGTTTGCAAGAGAAAATGAGTTGTACAAATTCTCGACAATATTCTCCCCATATGTTAGTTCTGATCCGGTAATTGAAAACTGAATTTTCAAGACGGACTAATAGATCTCTAAGACTACCATGCTCTAAGTTGACATGTAGCTGCATTGCATAGTGAAGGAGAACCTCTAAAAATTGTGGTATGTTCCATCGAAACCTTAGAATTCTTCCATTGCATTGAAGAATCAAAACTTGCAGATCCCGAATGGCACTTCCCTTTTCCACTAGATATCGCAGATTAGTGAGCGGAAAAGACATTTCTATCACTTTTTTTGGAATTTATTAAGGGAGAAAACCAATTTACTGTGAGAAATGAAGGGAGAGCGAGGGCGGAGGATGACATATTTGGTTGCCATGGTAGTGGAGTTTGCGGCGGCCACAATGGCGGTGGGCGGTAGGATTTTGGAGTTGGGGAAGGGCGGGTGGGTGGGGGTCGGGTGTTTGAAGAAGATTGCAATTTTTTTCTTTTATTTATTGTTTTTAAAGGAAAATTACTGTATGGACGGAAATGTCCCTCCTGAAAATGGTCAAAATATCTCATTTTTTAAAATTTTCAGGTTGACTAACGGTGATTTGGACGGTTTCTGTCCAGATGGACTTTCTGTGGCACAAAATGAAGGTTAAGGTAAAGTAAAGTCTCAAAAAAATGAAAAGGTAAGGGATCGCTGCTGCAATTTTCCCTAAAAGGAACGATTACTTAACTTTGACAGCCTTATATTTTTCGGTAATCTCATTTATTTTCCAACAAAATTGTTTACGAGAAAATATAAACTTTCCACATATGATTGTCACAAATTGAATTATAATTATGTCTATTTATCCACCCTTCATCACTAGCATGAATAACAGTTGACTATCCATCATGATATCTTAATTTGTGAAGTACCAAGAAATTTGTTGATGACTAGAGTATGGTAACTCTCCAACAGAAATAGAATTATGTTATTTTTACATTTCTTGATGACATTTTTGTTGACATTGTGTGTTGTCAAAATCTATACCATTGATTATTAGTAAAATCGTTAGAAATATGATAGTCAATTTTATTAAGAGTTAGGTTTATATTAAAAGGTGAACTCTCGTTTGGTTTGACATTTTCTTTTACTTTTGTTTCTTGGAACTTTGTACGAAAATATTTTTAGAAGAAGTCACATTAGATCAGCTCTTCTAAAAGCTTTTCTAATTAGAAGAAACAATTTAATAAAATTAGTCAAACGAGTCTAAAGATATATTTTTAGTTTCAAAGAACTCATTTTAATTTTCAAAAGATATGCCAAACGGGCCTTAAGAAAAGTAGTTCAAACCCTTATATATTAGTCTATAATTTCATTTTTATTCGACGTGCAATTTATCTCTTAATATGTCTTCACAAGATAGTGATTCGTTTGAACAAATCAATCTTGAAACCTGTATGTTCATTTTTTTAATCTTAATCGGGTCAAATTGCTCTTTGAAATTTAATAAGCTTTGATACTAAATTAAGACTTGGAATTCCATTTTAAAAGTTCAATTTTATTAAGAGGAATAACTCATACTATTCGCTATGAAAGTGTAAATCGCAAGTGCACGAGTTGAGTTCAAATAATAAAGTGGACTTTTTGAGTCCACGTTGTCAATCTCCCAAGAAATGTTTACTCTTGATTATACAACTGCAATTAATTTAATTCTAATAATAAAAACAAACACACAATAATGATTTGATTTTGGAAAATAAAGAAAAGTAACTAAAACCTGCAAAATAAGAAAACATAAGCACTTGAAAATTTCGGAGGAAAACGTGGTAAGGATTCATGGTTTCATTTAACCGTCGCTTAATTAATTTCTCGACAAGCTAATTAACAAATTACCGATTTATGATGTTAGACCCAATTTTAGTTAATTACCTATTTCGAGCGAAATTAACCATAATTGATTGATTTAACCCACAATATTTCTATGTCGATTAAAACCAAACAATTGGATTAAATATTTGTGAAAATTGCTCAATGAGTCACATAATGTTATAGGTATATCTATATCTCTTACACAAACATAGGATTTCTACTATTTGGTCTAAAATGTACAATTTTCTCTCGAACGATGTACAAATCAATAAACATAATTACTCATTGGACATATAAATGAAAATGCAATAATAATAATGGTAAAAACATATGAAAATAAGTATTTAAACAATAAAAGGCGAATATTGAAATTAATTCAAGCTAGTTTAAGTTTCAACCACAAATCTCAACAATAAAACTTAGCCCATATTATATAAATGATAAAAATAAGAATATTTCATACAATTGCAAGTTTGGCAAAATAATGAAGAAAGTACAAGGTTATAAATAAAGCCTCCGTTTGTTTCTCATTTTTCATCCGTAAAAATGAAAAATATAATCGTTATCCATCACATCAAACAATCAATTTTGAATTTCTATCTCTTGTGTGAGGACTAATAACAGTTATATTTTTCATTCTCATTCTACAATAATAAGAATCAAACGGGCCAAAATCCCTTTTTGTTGGATTTTTTAAGATGAAAATTGCTTGCTCTTGATTTCTCAAAAGATTTTCTTAATCCTTTGATAGCTCATCCTTGTGTTTTAGGCTTTGCCCTCAAATACTAAGAAAAATAAAAGAAAAAAATGAAAGGAAAGGAAAAAGAAAAAGAGAAAATTAAATCCAAGAGGAAGAAGAAGCTCAGGCTCTGCTCATTTCAACCTTCAAAATCAAGCAAAATTGCAACCAAGTCTTCAGGTTTTGGAAAAATAGTAAAGATGGTCCCTACAATTTTCTTTTAATTAAAAACAGCGCCTAGGTGCCACTCCTTTGCCAAAAACCAAGAAAATGGTTTCATTTCTTTTTTTTTTTTTTTTTTTTGTCTTTTTGCACACAAATCCCCTAGCAATTTACACTCAAGGTCCCTCAACTTTGATCTTGTACAATTTGATTATCAAATTTCGACTTTCATATCAATCATGCTGTACCCCCAGGATCTTGAACTTTTAGACTTGTTTACTTTGTTCCCCAAATTCACAATTGTGCACGATTTTGTTCATTTTATCCTCTTTTTTTCCCTTTTCTATTTCTTTGAGTAATTTTTACTTACAAAAGCAATAACTACATAGTTGTGAGTAGAGACTCATTTAATCAACATTTAAGCATGTTTAGGTATTAAATAAGTGTGCAGAAACACACTTATCACGTACCCTAATATGTAATCTATATTTTCATCTTCAATGTGAGATTTATCCTTTGACAAGTTTCAAATAATTGGTCTAGACTACCCCCCACGTAGAACCAAAAATTTTGATCACGTCCTTGGTACGAGTGGGCTTATTAGGTACCTTGGCGTTGCATGCATCTACTTTTGATTGTTAAAGTCCCATATAGATCATTAAGCTTGGCCAAATTACTGGATACATGTCTTTTCCTTGGTTCCATCTGTTCGTTTGAAAATATACCGCAAGTATACGAGTCGCATACAAGTAATAAAGTGGACTTTTTGAGTTTGAGTTGTCAATTTCTCGAGGAATGTTATTTTAGGTTACGCAACTCTAATCAATTTTAATTCTAACAACAAATAGAACAAACACACAATAAAGACATAGATTGAAAAGCGGTAAATAAACTAAAAATCTACAAAATAAGAAAAAAATAAATGCTTGGGGATTTTGGAGGAAAACGTGGTTGGGATTCGTGGTTTCGCTTAACCATCGCCTAATTAATTTCTTTACAAGCCAATTAATGAATTACTCATTTACTATATTAGACCCGATCTTTCAATTTTAGATAAATACCTCTCTCGAGTGAAATTAACCATGATTGATTGGTTTAACGTACTATATCTCTATGTTGATTATAACCAAACAATTGTATTCAATCATTGTGAAAATAGCTCATTGGGTCACTTAGGGATAATGGTATATCTCTATCCATTACACATTACACAAATTTAGGATTTCTACTACTTGGTCTAAAATGTACAATCTTCTCTCGAACGATGTACAATTCACTAAACACAATCATCTATTGGTCGCATAAATGAAAATGCAATAATCACTATAGTAGAAACACATGAAAATAAGTAATTTAAAATCAAATAGTAAACATAGAAATTAATCAAGGCTAGATCAAGCTACTACCATAAATCCCAACAAAATCAACTAGCATATTTTATACATATGATTAAAAGGAGTTTTGTTTATACAAATACATTACAAATACGCCAAAATAATTGAGAAAAACAAAGGTATAGATAAAACCCCTTTTTGAGCTTGGCTTTGAATTCTCCCAAATATTTCTCCAATCCCTTGACGTAATCTCTTTTTATGCTCTTGATTGATCTCCAAAATACCAAGTAAAAATGAAAAGAAAAAGGAAAGAAAAGAAAATGAAAGAAAAAAGAAAAGAAAGAAACCAAAGAAGAGGAGCTAGAGAGGAAAATGCAAAACTCTACCAACTAGAATTAGGGTTTGAGTCATGAGATTTGATCCTTAAATACTCTCAAAACCGAGCACAACCAAAAGCCCAAAATACCCTCAACATTTCTGATTTTCGACAATTTTTAACGCACAGGTGCACAAGTGCGCACGATTTCAGAAGTAAAGTGCGTGGATGCGCACTTAAAGTGCGCATGTGTGCACCATTCCAGAAGTGAAGTGCGCGGGTGCGCATTTTTGGTGAAATCTTTACCATTTTGCAATTAAGTGCTCCAATATTTGCGTGCCTGATTCCTCAACTATGATGTTATACAATTTGGTCCTCTGATTTGGATTTTCATTTCAATATTGCCGTCCATAAATTGCATCCCAATGTCCTCCAACTTTCGGCACTTGTGCAACTTGGTCCCAAACTTCACATCTTTGTACGTTTTTTGTCATTTTTTTTATTCTTTTGCCTTGTTATCTTTCATTTGGGTGATTTTTGCCTACAAAAGCAATAATTACATAATTATGAGTAGAAAGTCGCACATTTCAATCAATAATAAGTTTGTTTAGGTGTTAAATAAGTGTGCAAAAATATACTTATCAATTACCCCCAAACTTAAACTCTTGCTCGTCCCTAGCAAGATTATCTACCACACAATCATGCAAACTAGATAAGGGTCAACACATTAGATAGCTTGCCAAAAATATCAAAGAGTGCAAAATTGTATATCAATTCACTAGTATGCCCCCAATTAATGCTAACAAAAATCATTTTAGCTTATCAAATGTTCGATCGGTGTGTGGGTGCATAGTCACTTTCAATCATCACCTAAATTAGGAAAAAGTTGTCAGAAGAAAAATAAATAAATTGGATCCAACCCGACCCTTTCTAGTCAAATATGTCCTTTCCCGCTCGTGATATTTACACTCATCAAATAGATATTTCTTTTCTTTTCCCGGGTGTAAATCTAAAGGTTGCTCTCAAATCATTCCTTCTTTTCCCGCTCTAATTTGGTTGGGTCTAATCGGCAATCTCAATATCTAGTCATGTGATGAATCTCTACTAATGCGTGCTTTTACATTCAAGTTTATACCAAGTTTGGTTAGCCAGGAATAATGCCAAACATAAAAATTACCCTATAAAGACTGAAAGGATTATTAAGCAAGTGAATACCTTGATCAACGCGCTTCATAGGGCAGGGAGTATCAAAATAAATGGAGGTAGTAAGTGTATTAAATCGAGAATTGTCAGGTGGAACAAACCAGAATCAGGATGGTATAAACTGAATACTGACGGGGCATTGAAAGCTAATCCTCTGGCTTCAGGTGGTGGTATCCTTAGAGACAACATGGGAGATGCAACTTGGGATTTTTATGATTTTTATGTTGAATGTTCTATCCTGGAAGCTGAGTTAAGAGCAATTGACATGGGATTGAAGTTATGTCTGAGACAAGGAGTGAGAAAAGTCTGGGTGGAATCTGATTCTAAGGTGTCAATTACATTGATCAGCCAAGACAATGGTCCATGGGAAGTACAATATATTTTGCAATCTATCAGAAGGCATCTGGAGAAAATGGAGCACAAAATCACACATAATTGGAGGAAAGGTAACTAGGCTCTAGATTGGCTGGCTTCTAAAGGGCATAGTGAACGGAAATTTAGATAGTTGGAAGGTAGTTAATTTGAAGGACGGATTAAAGGTATTGTTAACCTTGACAAAATTGGAATGGAATCTATCAGACTTGGTTAATAACTAGTGTTATTGTTTTTAGTTCTGGAAATTTATGGCATAGTGTAGATTTGATTTTCTTTAGTTGCTTTGAGGAAGAGTTTGTAATTCTTTTGGAGGTAAGGCAAATATGTCCCCCTCCTTGCTTTGTATTTGATTTTTGAGTATAATAAAATTCATATCCTACGGTTTGGATTTTCAAGCTATGATATTTTACCAAAAAAAAAAAAAAACCGACAATCTCAATATCTTTTGCCTTGTTCTCTTTTACAATTATTCTAACTCACAGTAATAAATCTATTTGTAAAGAAGAGTCACAATGTATAGGGGACATATCAAAATTTTAAAAATATTGTTAAAGATGAAAATAGTATAAAAACACATGGAATAAAGGAAATAATATTTTCCAAAAAATCCAATCGAATTTGGGTCACAAACTCAACAATCTCCACCTTAACACAAATTCTATTGTAACGAATGAAGCTCCAAAATTTTTTCACCTAGAGAAAAACTCTAACTGCAAGGAATGAACTGAACTTGTCAACAAGAACCGAACTAGCTTTTCTAACAAACAAAAAATTCTCCACCCCTTCCACGATATCCAACTAGGATAAATGAATTCAAGTACTGTTCCGCAGAATTACCTTGAGTTCAACAAAAAATCACAAACGATTTAAAATTTACCAAATAAGGCCGAAACACACTCTGAAACAGAATCAGCACCAAATACTTTTATAGAAGGCCTTGCTAAACTTAACACCTTCAGATACACTTAAAGCATGCGCAACAAAATTAGCTTCTAGGTACCTATTTCCACTGAGTTTGTCCCTAACAATTGAATACGATGGCACCGCAGTTGATAGTGGCAAACACATATCCTTCGAACTCAACTGAACTGTATTCTTCAACATGGACCCCAAACTAAATTCTAGTGGTACTGTACCAAATTGGATATTTATCACAGTACTAAACCTTTGTTGATTGTTCTTCATAGATTCTGCACAACCTTACAAGATATATAATTGGGACTTTTGCTGCCACTCTAATACAACACGAACACTTTTGCAAACCCTCAAAGCTCAACCTTTACCAAAAAAATTGTGCACTTTTGAATTAAGAGTACTCAACAAAATGAGATTTTTCTTCAAATTGGAACATGTCGAACCTGTTCAAATGTTCTAACAGTCACATCCACCAATTTAAGTTAGCTACCCTACAAGGTGCATTGTTTCCAATGACCATGACACATATCGAAACTATTTCATATGTTGAAAACAAATCTCAATTGTGACATATATGAAAAGCACAAGCCATATCCAAAATTCAATTCCCGTCGGTTTGGACTCGCCATCAGAAATAGCCAAAAAATCTCCATCACTCAAGTAGTTCTCTGCGGTATCGGCTTCACCTATAGTTTTTGATTTCTTTCCCTTTTGATTTGCAGCCAAATTTCCTTTATTCTACAACTTGTTGCAATCCCTCTTAATGTGTCATTTCTTTTTGTAATAAAAACAAACTTGATTACAGAAATTAAATTTCGACGTGCCCCTTCCAGAACCACCATAAACAACAAGGATTTCTCCATTTCTAGCTTCAAATCCAACCAGATGCTTCACCTTCTCATTTGAAAACTAAACATCATGCGCATCTCTAGGTGCAATTTGTTGGTTAAACTCTTAGTCTTACACAATTGCTCCAACTTCAACCACAACATAGTTGTCGTTATCTCCTTCAAAACAACTTCAAAAATGTTATCTAAAAGATGAAGATGAATTTGTGAAAGTGCATTATCATCGTGACGTTGTTTCTCTTCCATCGACCAAGTTGAGTGTATCTTATCAAATTCCAACAACGCATCATTTGAATCCACATGAGTGAGTATAACTCGCATCTTTACCTGTCACAATGAGAATATAGTGTTGCGATCAAAAAATGGAATAGCATACTTCATGGTTTCCAACAAGAACAAGAACCTCGAACAAATCAAAAAATCAAAACTCTGATACCACTTGTTGGGGAGTGGTAGAGATTATATATGAAGTATTGATCATAGCAACAAGATGAACAAAAAAGACAAAAATTTAATTTGGTCGAAGAATTTGAGATTTTATTCAACTATAATGGAGAAAAATTACAACAATTGTATTTCCCAAAATTATTCTAAATTGTAGTAATAAATCAACTCGTAAAGAAGAGCCTACTATATATAGGAGACATATCAAAACCCTAAATATTCTTAAAGATGGAAATGGTATAAAAAATGCTTGAAATAAAGGAAACGATATTTTTCCCAAAAAAGATCCAATTGAATTTCGATCACAAACCCAACAGAAATCTCATCAGACCCATGGGTAGAATCTCTAGTAACACTACAATGTTTAACGGGCAGCTCTATATTTTCAAGGTTGGTTACAATAGTCCACAACACAGGAAGATTAATGCGGGGTAAAAGAATTCAATAAAACTAAAAAGAACACAAAGATTTACGTGGTTTAGCGCCAATGTAGCAACCTGCATTCACTGGAGAAAAGATGGGCTTGTATATTATTCACTTATGTTTGGAGCTTAAAATGAAATATATATAGTCACATTACATCAAGATTGCCTTGTCAAGGATGAGGCAATCGAGGAAAGAAAATAACGAATTATGGAAATCTTCCAAATCTTTGTTACACCATAATATTCTCAAATATTAGCAAATCCTTCAAATATCTCTCTTCTCGAACAAATAGGAGATTGAGCTCTCTCGACTATGTCTATTGAACAAAACGCGATCACCTAATGTATGAGGTTTATAATTAGAGATATTTTAATATTAATTATCTTTATAGATACACTGAGCCGTCCTGACTTTAGTCCTCTGCTTCGCAGAAGATGTTGTCTTGACTCCTGAACTCGACATTATCAAGTAGTTCGAGAACGAGTTAGAAAGTAAAAAGCAATTTACCCCAATTGTCAAGATAGACGTTAGAGGCTGGGGGTGTACATGTAACTAGGAGAACGGTCTGACACTCACCTCTTCAACTGTCATATGGAATGTCATGACACATGTGCACTTGTTCCTACTCCTGATTGAAAAGACAATGGTTCTCCATGGACTTCATATCAATCATGTAGACAGATTAGTGCTTGTTAAGTGTATATTGTACACTTATTTGGACCATTAAATGAAGCTAATTGTTATTAATTATGGTAACTTATGACTTAATTAAGTGTTTATTTTGTTTGCTAGGTGAAACTCAATGATTGAAAGTGAAATTGGAAGAAATAAACGAAAAATGACTAAAGTGAAATAAATCCAAAGTTTGAGAATTAAAGTGCACATATTCAATAATTCATTCGAATCACAAAATGATGACTAAAGGTCACGTAGGATCAATTGGATGCAATTGAAAGTCAAATGAGGGAAATATAGTCAAAATATTTTCACAAATCAATTTCCAACCGAAAACGTTATGCTCCAGATTTTCAGTCTTATATTGAGACCCTAGCAAATGTTCGAATTGAGAAAATGATACTCCTACAAGAATTGTAGTGCTTTGAGTTATTTTTTCAACACACATTGAATTATTTCAATCGAATATTGGGAGAAAAAGTTACGACGAAAATACTGACGGCTGTTTAAAGATAAAATCACCTATTACGCGAGTGCGAGACTTGTACCAGTATGGGTATGAGCAAGAATTTCACACAACCCGAGACAAAAAAATTGTTGATTGGCACGTATGCAGGGAAAGATACGGCGCGGGTGCGCAGTGTAAATTTTGCCCGATGGGCCAATTTCATTTTTGGTTAAAACTCTTTTATAATTCAATTTGTACGCGATTTTTATCTGATGTTCGACTTCTATAATTGTAGAACTTGGGCAAAACATTGAAAGCTCTCTCTAGCCTCTTAATACACTATCAAATCATATAATTCATTAAAAACAATAGGTCAATTACTATTTTGAGAAAGAATATCAAACCATAACAAGAATTGAAAGTCAATTATATCAATTAATTGAAGATTTTTACATTGGACTTGAAGATCAATATCTTTTGCATTATTTTATGATTCGAATGTTATCTTTTTGTTATCATTCTTGTAATTTATATAAATTCATGCTAGGCTAAATTCATTTTTGTATTGGATAAAGATAAACCATGTTATTTATTTATTTTAATTCAAGACTAATAGTTTAGTACTTTTGTATTTCTTGATTAATTTTTTGCATTCCTATTGCATAATTTAATTTATTGGTCACCAATTCAATAATTAATTGTTTGTTATAGTGTTGGGAGATTTACAATAAGTTTAGAATGTGGCAAGATTAAAATATGGTCAATAGATGTTAATAATAACAATATTGCATGTGGAATAGATTAGGATCGTGATTAGAATATAATTAATTTATCTTGAAAAAGGAAGATAAATACCTTAACTTTATCGATTGTCAAAAATGCTTGAACAAAACTAATTGCCTGATTGAGAACTGAAATAGATATAGTAATAGGCGAATTTGAAATCCAATACAATCATCTATAATTTGATACAAACACACTTTTTACATATTTGTTAGCATAATTTAGAATAATCACAAATCAAATCTCTTTTATGTCACATAATTTGAAATTAATACAAAATTAGTAAACTTGAATTGGAATTTATTGTCCGTGAGACTATACTATTAACTCATCAAATATATTGCTCGTCAACGATCCTGCATGCTTGCAAGATTCTCTTGAAAAATTTTTTTTATTGGCTTCTCAAATGCAAATTGGGCTTGCAGCCTTGATAATAGAAGATTTGTAGTAGGCCATTGTGTTTTCTTTTGTGACTCTTTGGTGTCTTAGTCATCCAAAAAATAGCACGTAGTTGCAAGATCAATCACGAAATCAGAATACAAGGCATTGCACATGAGGCTTGTGAGTTTTCTTGGACTCAATCCATGGTGCTGCTCAAGTGTCAAGTGTACTTCTAAAATTGGACTAAAGAAGTCGTGTTCTACAAACAGTACCACTTTAGCGGATGGGTTTCACTGGATGATGACACGAGGCTCTGTGATGGCTGTTGGATTTGCTTCTCTTTTGATGGTTAAAATGTTTTATCTGGTTTGTTAGGTTTATTCATTGTGTTGAGACTTTTAACAAGATACTACTTCATTTTATGTGCTCTTCGTCTTCTCTTGATATCCTCATTTGAGACTTCAAATCTGCATCATCTTTATTTTTTATTTTTTTGGTATATTACTTGGTGTAATACATAAAGAACTTGATGTTCTTTATTTCTTGGGTTACAGAAAGAGTATTAATTTGCTTTGTGGGGTTCTTGGTGAATAGTAAACTTTACTCGAAGGGGTTGTTTGGATGTAAAAGATAAGTCTTCAGTGACTATATATGTGGAATTTGTACATTGTTGTATCCTTGATTGTCATTTTGAGACTTTATAGTACAATTGAGCATTATCCACTTTTGTGGATGTTCAATAGGTGATTAGGTGTTGGAAATGGTCATCGATCCTTTGGGACTTCGACCGAAAAAATCTTTTGTGTTCAAAATCTTCATCTTTTTCTTTTTTATTTTTATTTTTTTGGTTTATTACTTGGTGGACTACATAAAGAACTTGAGTTCTTTATTTCTTGGGTTACAGAAAGAGTATAAATTTGCTTTGTGTGTAAAAGATAAGTCTTCAGTGACTATGGCCCTGTTTGGGAGAGATTAAATTTTTCTACAGTAAATCAATTCTCATTTTCAACCACACATTTTTCAATAAAATAATATTTTCCATCACATCAATAATTTTTTCTTCTTTTTCAACTACACATTTCCCATCATATCACTATTCAAAATCAATTTTTTCCCCAAAAATCTCTCCCAAACAAGCTCTATATATCTGGAATTTGTACATTGTTGTACACTTGATTGTCATTTTGAGACTTTATGGTACAATTGAGCATTATTCACTTTTGTGGATATTCAATAGGTGATTAGGTGTTGGAAGTGGGCATCGATCCTTTGGAACTTCGATCAAAAAAAATCTTTTGTGTACAAACTTTTATTTTTCTACCTTTAGATTTTAGATCTTTAGTTTTAAAGTGTTTATATCTTGTTTTTGTTTGTTTCTGGACATTTCACAATCTTTATTACAAGAGTTAAGTCTTCATCTTTATTACAAGAGTTATTTTTCTACCTTTAGATTTTAGATCTTTAGTTTTAAACAACATGTTTGAGTACTTCAAAAAATTTTCTCTCTAAATTTATATATATTTTCTAAATTGTAGAAAATGTTCTTTAAAATAGATATGCTCTGGGCACGGAGAAATGGACGTACATTTTGTTAGGAACATGGTCTTGATTTAACAGTTGGATATAAGGTACATTCCTTCACGTAATCAGATGGTTAACTACTTAACCAAAGCCTTATCACACTCTAGATTTAGAGGTTATTTGGTGGGGATTGAAATCAGATTTTTAGTAGATTGTCATAGAAGTTTTTGAAATCTGTGGTTGAAAAGTTGTGAGACCCATGAAAGATATGGTTAATATTGATTGTTTGACTTTGACTTAAATAAAAATCAGATTTTAATCCAAAACAAACAGGCTCTTAATTTTCTTAGAGACTATCTCGGTTTGATGCTGAAACCCTCATCACTCATGTCAGAAATAAGGATTCGGTGGACCAAAATGCATGCAATGAAAAGATAAGGATTGAAGAGACAAGTGGTAAAGAAAAGAACAAAAACGTAATAGCAAGAAACACGACTTACCTTACCAGAAATGTGTGAAGAAAGATTCGGCAGTACACTCTCCAACAGCATCTCACCAGCACTCACAACGGTCCTTTATTCTTGGGATCTGATTTATTTTGTGCTAGGCCCTTAGCTGTAGGTTTGTTTTGTATGTAATGTAAGTAATTAATTTCCTGTGTATAAATAGTTGTATTAGGTGATTACTTTGATAGAAGTTTTTGAGTAATAAAGTAAGTTCGAATTCATCATCTTCTTTATCAATTTTCTGGTTTTTATCTTGGTATCAGAGCCTAATCTATGGCCAATACTCTGCCCCCTGTTTCGGACTCAAGTTCCACGAACCCAGAAACCACAAATCTCGGTTCAGCAACCCAAATTCCAGCCATGGGGAGTAATTTTACCCCTTTCGGAATGAATCTAACTCGTACGACCTTTCCGGTAAACTCGACAGAGACAATTTTCTACTGTGGAAAAATGTTATAATGCCAATTGTGAGAGGCCATGGTCTTGAGGGATATTTACTAGGCACTAATGTGTGTCCCCTTCAAACTGTAGACGTTCAAATTACAGCGAAGGCTGGAGTCATGGTTAGGACATCTCCTAATCTGAATATTCTAAGTGGATGTACGTCGATCAATTACTAATGGGTTGGTTATACTCTTCAATGACATCGATATTGTAATGCGTGTAATGGGGCTGCAATAGCTCAAGTGAATTGTGGAAAGCCATAAATGAGAATTATGGAATACTAAACGGTCAAGAGTGACCTTTCTCACGGCTGAGAACTACAAAGAATGAGGAAAGGATCCATGTCGATGGACCACTATCTCAAAGATTTGTTAAACGACTTGCCGATAATCTTGAAATAACGGGGAAAGAAAATTGAGCATAATGACTTGATAACACCAGTTTTGGCTGGACTTGATGAGGAGTACACTCCAATTGTGGTGCAAGTCAACAGCAAAGATCATGTCTCTTGGCATGAATTATCCTCTATACTTATGACTTTTGAGAGCAGATTAGAGTACCTCGATCAAGTCGAACAAACTTTGGATCAATCAACATTACCCAGGAGAACCCCCAGAACTCAAAGCTCGTATGGAGGAAGAGTAAACGAGTTTTTAGAGATTCAAGTCTCGGGGAAGAACAAGAGGCGGGGCGGTTTGGGAGAATCAATGAATCCGAGAAATCCTCGGTTGGGTGAGCAATCACACTGTGCGTGGTGTTTCAACGGAGTTTGATGAGAAGTTTATGGGAAAGAGGCCTAGTGATCGGACCTCCAATGCACGTCCATGCCTACGTTACAAACTCTAGTCCAATAGAGGATAAAGCATGGTATATTGATTCTCGGGGCAAGTCGTCACATTACGCGATAAGAATGATATCATGAGAAGCTAAAGAATACGAAGGTAAAGAAACAATGACCGTAGGTAATGGTACGTCACTACAAATTTCACATATTGGGTCAAAAGTCTTTGCGGTGGAGCGAAAAAACTTGTTCTAAAGAAGTTGTTGCATGTGCCTAAGATTATGAAAAATCTTATAAGTGTGTCTAAGCTTACCTCTGACAATTCTGTCTCAGTTGAATTCTATTCTAATAATTGTGTTGTGAAGGACCTATCAACAAGGAAGGCTCTAGTGCAAGGGAAGCTTAGAGGGGGACTATATCAGCTGGATCTACCTCGCCATGGCTCAGTAAACCACAAAACAAAGTTCATCAGTCATCATCCTTCCAAATCTCAATTTATCTTTCACACCAGTTTGTCTGAATCTACAAATTGTGCACTTGACTCTCAGTTTGAAGTATGGCACAGAAGACTAGGACACCCTCCTGTCTCTGTCCTACTTCAAGTCTTGAAAGCTTGTAATAAACTTAGTATTATCAGTAATAAAAGAACTCCTTTCTGTGAAGCATGTCAGATTGGCAAGTCACATGCCCTACCGTTTCAAATTTCTTTTTCTCACGCTAAAATGCCACTTGACCTGATTCATACTGATGTCTGGGGACCAGCTCCTATAAGTTCAACCTCAGGATTTAAGTATTATGTTCTCTTTGTAGATGACTGCACTAGGTACACCTGGATCTACCCTCTAAAACATAAATCTGAAGTTCTTCATTATTTCACCAAGTTCAAACATCTAGTTGAAAACCAGTTTGAAAGGAAAATTAAAAAAATTCAATCAGACATGGGGGGAGAATATAAAAGTTTTGAAAAAATGGCCTTCGAATCAGGAATTGAACTTAGGTATTCCTGCCCTCATACATCTGCTCAAAATGGAAGGGTAGAGAGAAAACATCGACATGTTACAGAAACCGGATTAACCTTACTATCCCAAGCTCATATGCCTCTTTATTATTGGTGGGAAGCTTTCTTAACTGCAACTTATCTCATAAACAGAATGCCCAGCCTG
Source organism: Fraxinus americana (assembly GCA_035079005.1). NCBI lineage: Eukaryota > Viridiplantae > Streptophyta > Magnoliopsida > Lamiales > Oleaceae > Fraxinus > Fraxinus americana. Next base: position 11,844,867 of record CM068706.1, on the reverse strand, counting down.
ACTCTACAACACAAGTCTCCATATGAACTCTTATTTAAACATAATCCTGACTATCAGTTACTAAAAGTATTCGGATGCTCCTGTTACCCTTGTCTTAGGCCATACCAAAAGCACAAGTTTGACTTTCATTCTCAGAAGTGTGTCTATCTAGGCCCCAGTCTATCTCACAAAGGTTTCAAATGCCTAAGTCCTAGTGGTAGAATTTACATCTCCAGACATGTCATTTTTGATGAAAGTTCATTTCCATTTCAAACAGGTTTCCTCAATAAAAAATCCTCAGAAAAAATTCTACCTACTATCTCTCATTTACCTTATGAAATTAATTCTTATAATCTACCCAGAACCACTACAGATTTAGCTGATATAATACCCCTCACAGAAGAACTTGCACAGAATTCCCTTGCTGAAGATGTTGGTGAAAGGATAGTGGAGGATGATGAGCAATCTGATATGCAACAGATACAAGGAACTGAAAGAAATGGTATACAATCGATACTCTGACACGAGTCTTCAGAATCTGGAAGAGAATTGGGGGATGAGCTCTCTACATCAGAAGAACAGACAACAGAACATCCTATGTTAACCAGATCTAAAGCAGGGATTTTTAAACCCAAAAACTTTGCTGATATTGCTACAAGTTCAATTGATGAGATCGAACCAGTTAATGTTCATGAAGCTCTGAGGAGTGAAAAATGGTGTCAAGCTATGAAAGAGGAGTATGAAGCATTGATTAAAAATAACACCTGGGTGCTAGTTCCTTCAGAAGCTGATATGAAAGTAATAGGTTGTAAATGGGTGTTCAAAGTGAAACGTGACACTAATGGAGAAATTCAGAGACACAAAGCAAGGTTAGTGGCAAAGGGCTTCCTACAAACATCAGGTATAGACTACTATGAAACTTTTAGTCCTGTAGCCAAGGCACCAACTCTGAAAATTATTCTCACACTTGCTGTTTCGAAAGGCTGGGAAATAAGGCAAATAGATATCAATAATGCCTTCCTTAATGGCAAGCTAGAGGAAACTGTCTTCATGGAACAACCTCAAGGTTTTATTGATCAAAATAAACCCTCGTTTGTTTGCAAACTTAATAAAGCTCTCTATGGACTTAAACAGGCGCCCAGAGCATGGCATGACACGCTGAAAGAAACTCTGCTCAACTGGGAGTTATTACAATCAAAGGCAGACAACTCTATATTCTATCAGGTGACTCAAGAATCTGTGATCTATCTACTTGTTTATGTTGATGACATTATAATCACTGGAAGCAGTGCTGCAAAGGTACATAAGTTAATTGAAAAGCTGAATACAACTTTTGCACTAAAAGATATGGGAATATTGAGAAAATTTCTGGGTATTGAATTCTACAGAGATGAAATTGGCTTACATATGTCACAAAGGCATATAGCTGATGTGCTTAAAAAATTTGGCTTTGAAAATCTAAAACCAAGTATTACACCGATGGCGGCTGGGAAACTTGTTGCTAAAACTGAAGGGAAGCTTTTAGAAAATCCTACTGAGTTCAGGAGTGCAGTAGGAGCTCTTCGATATGACACATACAAGACGATATCACGTTGAGTAAATCGAATCAGCCAATATCTTCAAAGTCCAACTGATGCACACTGGAACGTACTAAAAGGTTGTTGGATACATTCAAGGAACACTTGAAATGGGAATAATTATCAAGAAACACGAGTTTCAACATAGTAGCATATGGTGGCGACGCATGATGGGCTTCATGCCCGGATAATGAGAAATCAACGGTTGGTTCTTGTGTATATCTTGGGGGTAATTTGATTTCCTGGTGCTCTAAAAAACAACGGTGGTGGCAGGTCCGACCGAAGTGATATAGGACCTTGGCTCACACATCTGCAGAAATTGTATGGATCGAATCTTTACTACATGAACTCAAGATAGCACAGACAGAAATTCCCAGAATCTGGTGCGATAATTTAGGAGCTAGTGCTCTAGCATCCAATCCTGTTTATCATGCCAGAACCAAGCATATTGAACTCGATGTTCATTTCGTTCGTGATAGGGTATTAGCCAAGCAACTCATAATTAGTTATGTTCCAACAACAGACCAAGTTGCTGACATCCTAACAAAACCATTATTGAATTCCAGACATCTCTATCTACGGTGCAAGCTTGGAATTACAGAGATAATCTCCAGCTTGAAGGGGGCTGTCAGAAATAAGGATTCGGTGGACCAAAATGCATGCAATGAAAAGATAAGGATTGAAGAGACAAGTGGTAAAGAAAAGAACAAAAACGTAATAGCAAGAAACACGACTTACCTTACCAGAAATGTGTGAAGAAAGATTCGGCAGTACACTCTCCAACAGCATCTCACCAGCACTCACAACGTTCCTTTATTCTTGGGATCTGATTTATTTTGTGCTAGGCCCTTAGCTGTAGGTTTGTTTTGTATGTAATGTAAGTAATTAATTTCCTGTGTATAAATAGTTGTATTAGGTGATTACTTTGAATTAAGTTTTTTGAGTAATAAAGGGAGTTCGAATTCATCATCTTCTTTATCAATTTTCTGGTTTTTATCTACTCACTCGTCTGAGAGGGGCTGCTAAGAATACTACAGCAGCATAGCTTAAATATGGAAGCTTATTCCATTTCTCGTGTAAATGGGTAGACTAGATATTCTTATCTATGGTTGAGGACATTCTTTTAATTGTACACATTGAACCTTCGAAATGTAGGATGAAATTCAATTAACACAACCGTTGGTAGTTAATTCTATCTTTGAATGAAAAGAAACTCAATTAGAATACAATTCCATTTATTCCCTGCAACTCACAACTAATTAAAGTACAAATTTCATAGAACCAAAAAGAGGAATGAACACTCGAACATATCTAAAATGCCGAAGCATTTCTTCTTTATACATGTGCTAGTCAGTTGCTTGCATGCCTTCAATGTGTTGAAACACTTTAATATGTGTTTATCTGCAGGAGATGAAGCTGGAGTTCTTGCGGTAACAACTTGGCTCTCGTGGAACTGTCAAAGGCCTTGTTGATCTGGAAAATAAATGATCGAAACTGTTTCAGCACGCTAACATGATAAAATTTACTGGTTCACGTTTCCGCATTGTAATCTCGCTCTTCTTTTTGTACGTTTGGCTATAAGAGTGTCGTGATTTTTCTGTACAAAAAGTTAGAAAGTGGGAGCGATACACTGATAAAGTCCATTGTGGTTGTCGAAGATATAATATTTTTAAATGTAGCCGTGAATTACATATTCACCTAGCTCGTCCATATAATTATAATACCTTTGTGGGAAGAAGGGTCTATCGAAAAAAGGCATCAATTGAGCTCTGGGAACCATTTCCTTTCTCAGCATTCTAACCTCTTCCTCATCTATTATCTGCTTCAAATCAAACATTTTGTTGCATTAAATTGACTTTAAAATATGATTTTTAAGACCATCTTCAAGTGTGTGTTTGTTTGTGTACCTTTAGCAGCTTCTCAACTTGCCTCTTCTGTTGCTCCATGATACTCAGCTTGATTTCAACCTGTACTAGTTCCGAAGTACAAAAAGATACATACTCATCAATACCTAGCTCATTGGACAGGCCAGCACATGTCCCTCGCCTATATATGCTCAATGCACTCGATCTAATACAGAAAAATCTGTGTGCTTTATTGCTATAAAAGGTAGCAGATCAGTGGTATACGTACCGTAGAGTTGAACAATGCACGCCTGGCTGCTCTTTCCTGAGTGTGGAGCTTGATTTCCAATGGTTTGGTATTTTCTTTTATCAGAGGCTTTTGAAGAACCTACAGACAAATCTTTTAAAGTTTGTTCATATGATGTGCAGGAGATACTGCTTAACTATCTCTTATTCTCGATCTTCCATGATTTATTGTCTCAATATTTTCACTGAGGTAATAAATTATACGATTTTAACTGGTTCCTAATGAGTAAAAGTCCGATAATGTGTGAACAGTTGAACTGCTATGGGCAGCCATTATGAAAGAACTACTCGTAGTGGGTTTTAAACTACTTGGACATGTTTGGTGCACAGTAATCAACATGACTAGACTCTAATGGACAAAATTTTAACTTTTCTTATTCTTTATTACTGTCAAATAAATCATGCCAAGTGTCCCATTATTGTGTTGCGTCTTGATTGTTAAGAAAGAAAATAGAACTTTTGCCAAAATCTTCAGCCTGATGAGCAGTCTCACTTTTTTTTTTCAACGTCAGTTTGTTATGCTGGAGTAAACAAGACTTAACGTTACAACGGAGTTTTTCTTTCTTAATATTGTCCAATGCTATTTTTGACTACCAAACGTGCCATCGTATCTCTATTAATATATGCACTACGCATACAATCTTAAAACCTACCGCAGAATGGCTGCTGAAGGGCCGTCGAGGCGGGCTGTTCTTTGCTCCTCTGGTACTTAATGGAGCCGCAGGCTGTGAACTAGTACTCTTCACAAGCTTAAAAGCAAGCAAAATATAGTATGAAGTGTTTGGTGATTAAATCTTTAAGGCCAACAGAAGAATATACAATCAAGAACAATGGGACATGTAAATACTACTCACCTTTTGAGAAGATTTCCTGTTTGGGCTCTCCATCATCACTTCTTAATTAATTATGGCTTACTTACTGTAACTACTGATAAACCTGAAGTATATATGAAGACATATTTATATTATGGGGTTTGGAGATTTGTGAGGAATCACTTGCTGTTGCTCCATCACCAGCATCTTCAGGAACTTGCATGCTCTTCTTCACCAAACTTTCTGATTAAATCTCCCTCTCATATGCACAATTCAGATCATTTGTTCAACTGTTCACTTTGCTTGGATTAAAAATGGAAAAAAGAATCAATAAAAAAGGGAGTTTTGAGTGGAGTCTTGTGTTTTAAGTCAAGATTAATTAAAATGCCATCAATGCATTACATATTTATTTTTTTATTTTATTTTATTTAGCATTGGGTGAAAACTTAATCAATTGTTTTATCTAGTGTGTGTAATTTGTATCATTTTCTTGACTGAAGAACCTCTAGCTAATTAAAACACAACAGCTAGACTTATTGTTCTATATATGATACAAGTAGGCGCACTTGTATTATACTTTCACCATTTTCAGTCAAAACATGATTATGAGCATAGTGTATAAGCACTTTTAAGCTTAACCAAACATGATAATACTTTCAACTACATATATACATAAAATGGAGAAGTGCAAAATTTTAATGGCATGTACGTTTGGAATGTTGGGCACGATTAGATTAGGCTAAACAAGACGTCAATATAACGATCTAATTGTATTCCACATCATTTGTGAAATGTCAGCAGCATGAGTTTATAAGCATTTTGGAAACCCTTCTTTATAAGTCAATTTTAAGGTAAGTTCTACACAAAGTGGTGATTGCAATTAGAATAGAGTAGGCACACCGTTTCAGTAGAAGATTGGTTTTGTAATGTCATTTTAATTGTATCCTACATCGTTACTTACATAGCGTGAATTTATTTATATCATACATTACTCGTGAAAGTTATAACCACTTTAGACACCATTACCTTATAAGTCGATTTTATAGGTGAGTTGTGTCCTAAGTGGTGGTTGCAATGATAATTTCATATACATATTTCTCTTCTTTAGTTGTGTCAAATCATATTCAGGGTTATTTGATAGAGATTAAAATTAAATTTTTAGTAGATTTTGATAAAAGTTGATAGAATGTGTGGCTAAAAAGTTATGGGATCAATGAAATATGTGGTTAATATTAATTGTTTGACTTTGACTTACATTAGAATTTGATTTTAATCAATACCAAACAGGGAGTTCAGTTCTACCTATCAAACATACTTTAAAATTTACATTAAGTGCGATGTTAAAAGTTGATAAAATCTAGCGAATTCAAATTAAATTGTGTGGTAAAGAAAGTAGATAGAAATTGTGGTTCAATTAAATGAATAAATAAAAATATTTGACAAGCTTTTAAGCAAACAAAAACTTTATGAAAAAAGCAGACATTCATGAACCAACTTTGATTGAATAGTGTGGAGTGGGTAGGCGAAATTACATTCTCTCACTATCAATCAGAGATTTAATGATGATTTTAGCACTAAACTGACATATAATCAAAGATTTCTTGTTAAGTCTGTTATGTTAATTAGAAATTGGTAGTCTTTCATTTCTGGGCAGTTCTTGGCTTATTGTCAAATGATATAGTTATTAATATAGTAGTTAGGTTATGATTCTAGCAACCTACTTGTGAAAACATCAAATGCTTGTGTTTCAAGTTAGTGAACAATACATCAGATCCGTTGCTGTGATTCATTTGCATCTCTTGTGATGTCATGTCTCGATTAGCTATGTCAACGAGCCAAAACTCAAAGAGCTCGAGCAAAATAGGTCCGAGCTTTTTTGGGCCCTTTTGCTCGGCAAAAAAAATGAGGCTCGGCCCGAACTTTCAGCTCAAGCCTTAGCGGGCTGAGCAGGCTCGTTTTTTTTTTAAAATTCGTTATAAATCTATAACTTTTTATAATCTATTTAAAATTTGTGCAATTTATGCTTATTATAAATAATAATGAAATATTAATATATAAAGAAAATACATTTAAACTTAATTTTTTTTTTTTTTTAATATTACTTAGTCACGGGTTGGGGCGTCTGCCCGAGCCGGCAAGCTTTTTTGTTATCCCTAGTCACGATCCGAATAAATAAGCCTTTAGTATTTTTTTTTTTATTATTATTATTTTTTTTTTATCCATGTCGATTTTATAAAAGACGCCAACAATTTGTCTCCTTTGTTTCATAGAAAATGATCAAAGATTACACCTTTAGATAATGAGGCCTCGAGCTCGTACAGTCAGTCTAAGACTTTCTATTCAACGAAATTAATTAATCTCTAAAAAATTATAAATTGTGAATAACAGATAGTCTTGTAATCTTAATAACAAATTTTAAAGATTTTAAAGAACTAATGGTATGTGAAAAATAGAATGGAAAAATATGCTAAAATTTTGGTTCAACCGTTACATTTTGGAAATGACCTAAACTTTTGGCGAAGTTATAAACTAGTCAAGGGTTATATGCTATTATGAACTTGAAATAAATGATCTTTCTTACCTTATAAAAAAGGGGGAAGAGTGTTTATTTGGTTAAATTCACTAATGGCCACCCAATTTTATACTTAGTATCATATTCGTCACCAATTTAATTTTATTTCACAATGGCCTTCCAACTTCATACTTAGTGTAACATTTGTCACCCAATTTAATTTTGTTTTATCATAATTTTGTTTTATCATAACCATCCAATTTTATATTTAGTTTCAGTCAAGCGAAAGGAGCCGAATGAAACCAAAGTTTCATGTTCGATTTTGAATTAGAGACGTTCAAAATGAAAATGCTGAATTATCGTCGTCTATAACCCTAATAACTTTATTTAACATAATTATTACAAAAGAGGGTTGGTGCAACAATAAATACTAATCATGCCAAGGCTATAACAAGTTTAAATCTAGCCCTTGTTTGGTGTCAATTATTTTCAAAATATGTTTTTTTCTCTTATTCTCGATGACAAATTCTTCAATAAAATAGTATTACGCGCAAACCCAAATTTTTCCTTATTTTTTACCATACATTATCCAATAAAATATTATTCCAAAATGCATTTTGAACAAAAAATGAGACTCAAGCAGGTGCCTAAATTCTTTTTATGTCTAAGCAATTTGAAGTTGAGACTTGGATCGTCAACATTGAGGCCTGGGTCAGCCTCATTCCCTATAGACGAGCCTACTGGCCAGCATGTAGAAGTGGATAGGGGGGCAGGAAGCCCACGCATTGCCACCCCTAACCCTTGCACATGGGACATAAGAACAGAGTTACTCCTTAACAAAGTAGAGATCAGTTTGAAAAGACAAAGGCAAAAGAAACAATAATTATTCAAATTATCAGTTCATCGTCTTTTACTCAAATCGCATAGCAGCAGTTAAAAACAGACTCAGCAACCTTTTTGCTACCGGAAATCTATTGAATTTGGAGCATTTATTAATATCTTCTTCAGTCTTCAAATTCCCTCCTGTTAATAAACTCTAAAAATTATCCTTAGATGTCCAGAAGAAACTCTACTTTCGCACTGAAAATACTTTGTGACAGCATAAGCAGCGTTAATTTTCTTCAGAAACCTTGAAAAATGTGTAAGACAGAATCAAGTTGTTGATACCGTCCATTCTTGGATCTTTATCAAACTCGGGGTCTATATAAAAGAAGACCTGCAGATCAAAAGTATAATCATCTGTCAAGAATCCAGGAGCAACGCTACTTGTACTAGAAATTGAAACAAACGCTTACAGGCATGTCAATCTGCTCTCCAGGAAGAAGTCGCTGCTCTTCAAAACAAAAGCATTGTATTTTGTTGAAGTAAACTGCAGCCTGAAAAAGGGTCCCGAATCAATTCCTTGCTCTCCAGAGGTCATTAATCAATGTATAATGGTTAATACGAGAAGGATAAAGTTTCAAGATTATCCCTATGCACTTTACCCTCTAGTACTTCAAACCCAGGACGGATTCTTGATGCCTAATTAATCCGATCTCATGATATTATTTTTAACATGAAATCGTGTGACTTGCTCCTGATAAATAAATCACTGCAACGTGCTGTGGCAATACAGAACCGCATATGGATACTACACACATTAAATTAGGGCTGGACAAGGACCCACTTGCACAAAGTGATAACACAACAAGACGAGCAAACCACAAAAACACAAGACTGAGTGCACGCATGAACACACTGTCACATAAATATAAACACATGAGGCTGCATGAAACAACCACAAACCCCTGAACTAGCACAGCATATACATTTTAGGTTTTTGGTGTCAACAACAAACTCCAAGCAAACAAAATGCTGACAAGCCAATAATTTAACGCACTAATACAAACAGGCATTGACCACACCCATATAATGGAGCACAAATATCATGATGCAAATGGAATGAGTAGATATACCAACACAGTCAAATTGGAAATTAAGGTTCTAGTTCATATTTAGTTGTAATTTGGCAGCTATACCTGAAGTTAAAGGAGCAGATCTAAAAGTAAAGAATCAAATAAAAATGAGCATTATTCTGAAATGAGTCTAAACTTAATTCTAAACATCATGATAATGCAGTGTAAGAGTATCTTATAGTATTATCTCTTGACTATTCTCAACCATTAGTTATCCCAAGAGAAAAAAAACGAAAACAAAAACAAAAAATAAAATGGTAAATTCCATCCTACTTCGGTACAGTTATTTCACTGCTTTTGCTAGTTTATCTCTCAAATTTCACCTCTAAGCTACAGTACTTAAGCCTGATAACCTTTATGTATTTAAAGACATTCAGCAACCAAAGACTTATGATGGGCCATCCTAAGCCATATAGTGAGGGTCAAAGTTGAATTGCAAATTATTGAGACATCTTTCTTGAAAAATGTTACCACTTCTCCAAAACATGGTGAACACTAAACAGGAAATTTGGATCACATCAAGGCTGAATAAGGACTTTGCCAACTTCCCAAGGTGAGAAAAAAAATTGTTAATTTCAATATAAAACAAAATAAGTTCCATTTTCTGGTAGTTGAAAGCCATCTCATAATTCTGTCACATCTATGACACGGATTTATAAAAAATTCCAATGGCTCATCCCCTACTAGCAACACACATAACAGGCCCTAGGTATAGTGAGAAGAGGGCAAGGGTTAGTTGGCACCATATTCGACAAGGTGCATCACATGTCCAGAAGAGTTCCCACACCCCAATGGACAGAGGTGAGTGTAGATCTTATAGTCCAAGTAAATTAAACAAGGTAAATACTAGATCCTTGCACCTTAACCAATAACATTGGTCTTATTTTTGTTCAAAGAGATTATTCAACCAAGATTGATTCTGTCAAGAGCCCAAGGCAACTGCTTTGATCTTGATGTTGAAACTAGAGTTGGTTCATGATAAAACAGGGTAAATTAGCAAATGGAATAATTGGATCGCATAATTGCTGAATAAGGGCTTTGCAGACTTCCCAGGACAAGGAAAGAGTTATTAATATTAATTAAACTAAAACAAAATAAGTTTCAGCTGTCATTAGATAAAAGCCAACTCATAATATTGTCACATCTATCACGTGAATATCTAAAAAATTCTATTGGGCATCCCCTACTAATAACACACTGTATCAGGCCCCAGGTATAGTGCAAGCTGGGAAAGGGTAAGTTGGGACATACACTATACCTGATAAGGTGACTCACATGTCACAAAGTAAAGGTTCCCGTACTGTGCGAAATTGAAGTAGTTATCACAGATCATTGAACCTTTACCAATAAAACTGGTATTATTTTTGTTCAAAGAGATTGTTCAGCCAAGATTGATTTTGGTAGAGGAAACTCTCTTGATCTTGACATCGAATTGGTTAATTACAGGTAAGAGGGTAACTAAACTACATTCTTAAGTCTCGAATCAACTTGAGCGTAAAGACGCTTACATTGTCAAATGGGCAGTAGAGAAGGTAACTGGGAGCACTTGTTTTACAGGTAAGAATTGTACAAGTAAAGAACAGAAATGCAATAGGAATAATCATTTAAAATAAGTTTAGAAGGAGCAGCAGCAGGGATTGGAAGTGTAGGGAATTGTATTTGATGCCTAATAGCAGACATTGGTAGAGGTGTCGATTAGTGTTATTAGCATGCATGATCTGCAAACAGGAGCATAATAGGCAAAAAGAATAGCTTCTAGAAGGATATGGATGGGTTGATTGAAGCAATCCTTAGTCCAGATAGAACTTTTTTGGGAGAAGAGATAATAAGGCTGTGCAGAAAGGAAATATTATCACTTGATAACTTTTAGAAATAAAATTAAACTGATTCCCCCTCATATAAGAAAATCCCTATTCTCATTTTAATTTGGTTCCATCCATATTACTTTTTTGCTTTTTTCATAAAAAAAGCTCTCTTTCTCTAGAATTGTACCGCAAGACAATTTTATACTTCTTGTCACCAAAAAAACACAAGAGAGAGAGGATTATACTCCGGAAAAAAGGGTGGTGGTCATATACTCAAGCACTTTATATCTTGGGAACCTAGGCTAGAGTGATGAATTGAAAACATGGGGAGCAGAAGAGGGGTATGAGATTCTTCAGAAGCAAAATGGCATTATCACCTCAATCAAAATTTCTAGGCATATTTAATAAAGGGAAAGTAGTAAATCCAAAAATATAGTTTGGCCCTATGATGCTTGGACTCAGGTACGGGTATCGGGTACATCTACGTATCTTAGTATCGAATATTTTATTTTCTAAAATAAATGATATGAGGGCATGGGTAAAAAGAATCCAAATTTCGGACGCGAGTGCACGGGTACGTCTTTAAAACTTCTGTTTTTTTAAAACCTAAAATCTCATTTTAAATAGATCAAAATCAATTGTTTACAAAAAAGGAAATGAGCATTGAATAAGGGGTTAAGACGAATAAAATAGAATTTTAGGATTTGACATTCAATTATGGGAAGTTAATTACTAAATGTTATATAAAATAGAAAATAAGGGACTTGATTGTAATTTGGACTCAGTGAAACACTAATTAGCACTATATCGAATTCATTTTCATTTTAATAATGAAAATCCTAAACCATCGATACAGAGAGGGAAAGAAGGAAAAAAAGAAGAAAACGGAAAGAAAAAAGAAAGGAAAACCTTGCGCCGCCGCCTTGCCGCTTTCCTCCACCCTTTCGGCGGCACTTGGTTTACAGAGAGCATAAACGGGAAAGAATAAAAGGGAATTAAAAAAAAGCAGAAACGGCGAAGTGTCCAATTGAAATTTGGAGGATCCAACACATATCTCATACCCACATCAGTATCGATACTGATATTTCATCCATTTCGAAGAGTCCGAGCATCAGAGATTTGGCTAGCACCAGTAGTGTATCCAAAAACATCAAACATATTAGGGGATTTAGAGTGAGGAAGGATCAAAAACTGGGGAAAATTACACAACATATAACATGCTAACAAAGTCACTAGACACAGGTTTTTATTAACCCCTTCCCCCAACTTAGATTATCTAAGATTAATTTGCTTGAGCTGTATTCATTCAAACTAAAAGAAATATCCCGTTTCGGTGTATCCTCTTCATCTCCCTATTTTACTCTCAAATTATCCTGCATGTAGCGTTCCTTCTTAATCAAATATAAGAGAAATGTGCCTTGTTAAGGTCAAAGCTGAGATACAGGTTCTCGTCGTTTCCCAATACAACCAATTATTGATGTTCGAATGGAACTGAAGCAAATTGCAAATGCAGCACATACAGAAAATTTCCTTACTAAGCGCAAATCTTAAGTAATGAGGGAATAAATCGGAACCAACTAAGAGGGATTTGAACTTTCTCAATCATTGTAGTGTTCTTTCCTATTAAATCTCCTTTCCTTCATCATCATATCTTCACCAACTTTACCTGACTTGCTTCCAAATTTTCAATTCATCCTTATCTCCAACTGGTGCTCAAAATCGGAGTACATTCTGTCATATGTTCACTCTATTTTATATATTAGCAAACTTAACTGGCTTTTATATGTTAGCAAGCATATCTTCATCATTACCATTCATCAAAAAAAGAGTTGATAAATCATTCTTTCCTGCCCCAAACATCAGCGCGAAACCTTTTTCAAAATTAGCATCCTCGCATCAGCACAGTTATCTCACCCTCCATGTATCAATCTTAGTTTGTGTAGATGAAATCCTTGAGACTGAACTGTGAACTTGCTCCTGACTCTACTAACCAACAACTCTTTGATTGTAGAACCTCACTGCAACATCGACAACCAGTTTATAATTCCATGCAAAACATCCCTTAAACATTCTCTGTCCTTCCACCGAAACCACACTTTCCCTTTCCAGTCTTTCTTGAATCAGGGTTCACCGAGTTTGGGGCTTCAGCATAGACGTACAAGATTATTTGTCCATTCTCAATCTAACCCTTCTACACTCTCATACTTCTTATCTCAACAAGAGGAAATAGAGCCATTTTCTTTATTTTTAGTTGGAATATATTTAAATTCACAATCAATGAGACTTTCCACACCATCATAAAATGGGACAGAAGCATTTTTAGAGGTTTGGTAGACATGGCCAAATACCGATCATACAGGTGCCCTCAGATATCCAGAAGAGATTTTCCAAACTAGTTGAAGGTTCTTAGCATTGATTCGAAGAATTTTATGGAGTTTTTGACTAGGACACATGTTGCAAATCTTATCCTAACCTATTGATTAAAAGCGAATCATCTAGAAGCGCATGAACTATAAGACTGTTTATTATTATCAATAAGTTACTACCAAAAGTTATGATACGTTGACCAAGATTAATGGACTCTTAGAAGTTTAAACTTCAAAAATAAGAAAAGTTGCCACTGCTGCTGGTCTTCATCAAGAAAATATCTTACACTCATAAATTCTCTCCATGATAACTCCAGTTTCGTAGGTCAAAAGGCCTTCAATCTGGTTTATGCAAAATATGTGCTTATACCAGTAAACAATGTTTAAAAAGGCTTAGTCGGCTACTAAGGCGTTTTATCGCTGTGAGGTGAGGTCAGCTTGGTGGAGCATTAAAGGCGTAAGTCTCAATACACAACAACAAAAGAATTCAAAAGAATATAAAAGTGCAAAAAATATGCCCATAATATACCATAAGCCCTTTTTAAAATTATCCGTAATAAAACTAATTAACAAAATTAAAGGTCCAACTGTAAAAAATATAAATAGATCAAGAAAACAGAAAATAATGAGTTTTCAAATTAGTAATCACTAATCATCTAATAAATTTATAATCTATTACTTAAAGCGGAGACAACTCAAAATATTTCTTATATCATCACTAATAACATGTTCTTTAAGGGAATCATTTACAATATTTCCATCATCCTCATGCAAGGGGAGTTAAGAACGCCTTTCACATCAGGCCTCACAAGATGATGTGCATTGGCAACAGCTCAACCTAACTAAACATAGGTAACCAGATTTTTTATTCCTGAGAAACAAATAGTTTTGAAAGGAATTTCGAAGGAGTAACAAGCAATATATTGAGAAAATAGAGATCTTGAGAGAATAATTAATTTAGCTTTTGAATATGCATACCTTCATTGGAGTAACGTTGTAAGTAGATACACCAGTTATGGGAGCTGAACTTCGATTTTCAGCAGTGTAAAATGCAAGGGCGCTCTCTCCTGGCTTGACTCTTACCTGAAGTCAGATATCATAGAAATACAATTAAACATCCAAAACAAGGTAACAACCCTTCAATATGATCCACCAAAGCAAAAGCATGCGCAGCACGCGCGCACATAAGAAAATATAAATGTGTCTGCACGTATGCACATAACACAAGCACCTCTCTCTGTGTTGGAACAAACTTCCAGGGCATTCCATCAGCCACATCAGCATTGAACTGCACAACAATCTCCCTGGAAGCACAATACCCAAAGGTCATCCAAACTTGACATGCACTATGCAAGAATCAGGGATTCTTACTGATACTGAACCTTGGGACTTCGTTTTGCAGAATATGCCAAGAGCAATGGCATTAGATTTATCAGATATAGCATATTCTTTGAAGTGTCAACCCACTCACATTTTCTAATTCAAGTTAAATAATATGGATTTTAATTTAGACAAAAAAATCTCTTGTTAGGACCATACAGGTAAGTTATTTTAGATGGATGTGGAAATAAAAAGAACTGATGAATGAGAGGTGAAGCTTCAACCTTGAGAATTTATTAAAATGTCAAAGTTATTCAGAAGAAAAGATTTATTTTGGCTTCCGCCTAACTTCTTTTAGCATCACTTCCAATCTGAGCAAGCTATCATCTTAATTATACCAAAATCCACAAGAAACTCATTTTGACCTTCTGGGTCTTAATTCTTAAATATGGGAACAAGATAGAGAAAATTTGAAGTTACAGGAAACAGACATATGCTTATATTTGTTCTCCCACAAAAATAAATCTTAATATCAGAATATCTATATTCAAGAGAGTTTCATTGGCTTTTATTGAAGGCTATTGATTGTTTTTGATGGTGGGTGTATTCCAATCGAATTTTTCAGCTCCAATGTCTGCTTATTTCTTGTCACATTAACTTATGTTCTCTTTACAAAAAATTACAATTAAAAATAATGTGTTTGGCCAGTTCTCCATCATCTTTCTTGTCTAAGATTTAAAGAGACTCTTCTGGCAAATAGATGGAAATCCCCTTAAATCAATTATTTATGAAGAATGCCAGAAATCGATTATATTTATTCAAGCAATGAAACCCACACCTGGTCGTAACTGTTCCATCCTTGGTATGGCGAGCTATCTTTTCTTCAACGCTCTGTGTAACACCAAGATTTGCATCATTACACAATAAAAGATCATCAAAGAAGAACGGAAGCAAGGAAATCAATCGAGGATATCTCACCTCTCGACGTTGAACAGTGCCTCCATAGCCAGTAGCCTGGCAAAACCTCCTATATAGAGGAACTGCAGCATAACTACATCCTACCATTGCAAAAACCAATCCCGTCAAGTACAAAAGCATCTTATTCGACTTCTTTTCTATGGAAGCGTGAGTAGCATATTGCCGACTGAGATTAATAGAAGAAGATGGCCCCTCCACACTACAACCCCTCAATTTCACTCTATTACTTTCACGCAATGTAATATAGCTCCGACACTCAAAACGGAATTCTCCCCCATATATATTACAGTTACGTGCTCCATAAAAATTGTACCTCGGTGCTACAGCTTGAAGCGGGTGTCTTGATTGGAAATCATAATAAACAATATAAATGAAAAATCATCTCCTTGAGCATACAAAATAAACATGGAAATGCTGAATTTATGATTCAAGATTCAGGAACTCAATTACCTGGGCACAAAGAGGGCCTGATGAATGGGTTTGTTAAGGTGAGAAAATAAAAGGGTTCCTCGAGAAAGCCTGGAAAGTGACATGTTTAGGAAGAACGGATTGTTTCAGAGATATCAATAAACATTACAGCATCTGCAATATCAAGAAATCGGCACCAAATTAATTTTCCTTTTTCCTGGAAATAGTGAGAGTGCCAAATCATCTTGTATTCTTTAGTTTATTAATCATCTACACGTACAATTTATAGACAAGAAATAATAATTAAAGAAGACCTGCTTTCGATCATCGTCTATCCGAACTTATAAACCCAGGCTAATCTTGAAGAGCCAAGAATGATGCGTGGGTCTTGGTTCGGGACTCTCCTTCTTGGCCTATTAGAAAAAGGAAACAATTCACAATCGAGCTAATTAAGCCGCCCTTATATTAAATTCATATTTTTAATAAATCCCTACTCCTTGGGAGGGTTTGACGTTTACTATTCTTTTGAGATTTTCTCAAACAGATCACTGTTTCATGTGGGGACAAAAATTTCAATTAGTCTTCCAATAGAGTTTATTGACTTTGGAGTACTTCAATTCCTAATGCTTTTTATGTAGTCGGTTAAACTCTTTAATTTTCTATTAATCTTTTTGTAGTCGGTCGTTATTTTGCAATCTCAATCTTCTACAATTTTACTCCATTTTCGTCCTCTTGAACTTCTAGGAAAAATAAATTTCGAAACACTAGTCTTGTAGCACAAAAACCTGCGATATTATTACCCCTTATTGCTTTTCACTGTAAGTAGTTACAATTCTGTTGCTTCTCTATGTTTCAAACTAAATTCGGAAATATATTCATTAGGTTAAATGCATGTCTTAGGGAATGTGTAAGGAAAAATATATACAAATAATAACACTCTAAATACCAAATATATTTTCATTTCCTATTTGTAATTCTGTCTGGTTGGGATTAATGGTGGAAGTTTTTATTTAACTGTTACTATGGTTATTTCCTAATTTTCGTATTTTTATGTATTTAAAAGTTTTGACAGAAGTGTTTACTATGCTAAATGCATGTTAGTTGAACATGTAATCAAAATGTTTTTTTGTACAAAAAATATCCTAATTTTTGTGTTCAATAAAAATTATGATTTTGTTGTAAAAAAATAAAAATAAAATAAAATATGCAGAGCATTTGCTTCGAAGTGTGTGTGCGGTTGCTCCGCACATCACACCGTGTGCGGTTACTCAGTCTCCGCACTATGCGGAGCAAATGTGCTCCGTTGTGCAGAGCAAGCATCATCTCTTTTTTTTTTTTTTTTTTTTTATTTGCCTTCAACCTTTTTTCCTTTCTTTTTTTATATGTTTTTTTGCTTCATTTCATACGTACATATAATAAACTCAAAATTTATTCCGTGTCTCCGCACTCGCACCTTCTTTTTTATTTCTTTTTTTTGCCAAAAATTCTACTTATTTACATTTTACACAAATTATAAATACAATTTCATTTATTAATAATTAATTCAAAAATATTAGAAAATATTCAATTTCATACATACATAAAAATCAAAATTCCTTTCGGGGGAGCCCCCACGAGAGGCGATGCCCCCTCGACCCTTGCGACCTGACCGGGAGATCGATCCCCGTCTGGGGCGTTGCCCCGAACCCTCACGAGTAGCGCTACCCCTCAACCCCCGTCGGGGCTTTGCCCTCGAGCCCCTCGAGGGCGTCACTTGTCAATTCGGTCAAAAAATATGTAACTTACTTCAGTTTACTTCATATACTTCGATTTTTTATTTTTATTATGATTTTCTTTACTTATCTTATTTTTAGTCATTTTTTATTCTGTCAATATTGAATTTGTTTCCAATTTTTTTTAGGTTGCAAGATATCATTCTCAAAGTAAAAATATTTAAATTTTCAACATCAATTGAATTGTGCTATCTTCAGGTATGATGTTTTTGATCTTCGTTTTTAGATTTTGTAGAATTTAATTTTTAGTTAGGGTGTGTTTGATAACACCCATTTTCCATGAAAAATGGAATTTCTTTTCATTTTCTTTGCAAATATATTGTTTGATGCCCAACTTTTTGCCTGGAATTTGTGCCAATTATTTTCCACTCACGCACCTTATTCTTGGCTTGAGAAGAAAAGGTTTTCCCACCTTTTTAGGTGGGAAAATGTTTTCTAATCTGTCTTTTTTTTTTTTTAAAGCAATGGAAACAAATTTCATAATCAAATATAAAAAAAAAAAAATTCACTTTCATGGACAATTTTAATGCAAACGAAGACCAAACGTACACTAAATTTTGATAAAAAAAAAAAAAAAAAAAGACTTTTTAGGAAACATTTTTTTTCAATTTTTTTTTTTATTTTTTTGGCAATGGAAATAAATTTTATATCCAAGTGTGGAAAAAATTATCACTTTAATGGACAATTTTGATGCAAACGAAGGCCAAACGAACACAAAATTGAAAAATTTTCCAGGTGAAAAATTATATCAATCAAACACACTTAATCAACAATTCCTTGCAAAACAATTTCTAGGCAATTATTTTCCCTGGAATTCATTTCCTTTCCACCTATTTTCCACCCTTACAATCAAACGCAACCTTAGACTTTGTATTTTTTTTTTTTTTCCAAATTTTCTATTATAATATTTATCATTCAACTATTATTGACAAATTGTAGACTCTAATTTGTATTTATTCTTCTCTTGTATATAGTGTCCAATTGTAATTGATTATAGTAGTGCACTCTATCTTGGGTAAGTTCCTCCAATTGAACTATCCAGGTTTTTAATTATATATATAAGTTTATGAACTATTCTCATTAGTAAAAAAAAAAAAAAAATTGTCTCCAACTCTTTGTACATATTTTTACTTCAATCTGATTTTCGTTTCTTAACATTGTGCAAGGTCTGACTGCTATCTATCTCTCGAATTTTCTCATCTTCGTTTTGCTTGGGTGAAAAGGTAAGAATTTCTTCTCTTCTAGAAATTTAGCTTTATTCGATAATGTTCAATTAGTCTTTACTTGTTGATAGTAGCATATACAAAATGTTTATAATTTCCTTTAGATTTCATTTCATCAATATTTGAGGTAGCGACTTCAATGTTTATTATGTGTCCTTGACATTTGATTTTCTTGTTTCCATGGTTATAGATTTTGGAACGAAGTAATGACCCTTCCAATATTGATTTACATTTAAAATTATTGTATGACAATTCTTAATGTTCTTGGCAGCTTCCAAAATTTGAGTTTAATGATCCAAAGACGCCTTCCTACACGTCTCCACGCTTTTTACCACCAACAAAGATTGGCAAGTGCAAGGTAAGCCATAAAAACCAGTATTTCTAATGATTCCATTTTATAATTAAGGTTCTCAAATTTTACTCGTTTTTCCCAGATTAAAGATGCAATAGTTACACACGGTTGTTTCCTGCAAGAATGCATCATTGAAGAAGTTCAATGATGCTGAGATTGGATGCTATGGATGTAATGGTCAAGAAGTTCATTTTCTTTGGATATGGATCTTCCTTTGCATTCTCCTTGTACATACCTGTCATTTGTTTTTGCAAATTACAACCTTGAAGAGATTTTTGAATTTGTAATCTAACATAGACAGATAGAAATATTAATCAATTTGGATGTCTCTATGAAATCCAAGAACTACTGACTATTTTTTATTTAGATTACTTTACTGCTTTTAATCTATTCCAAATTATAGAACATTATGACTATCAAGTCCAAAATATATAAAATTTAAAACGCTAACATCACCTTCAAACTAACACACCTCGTGCAATGAACAAGTTAAAACTAGTTTTAATAAAAGTTAATGAGATTTGTTGTTGAAAATTTGTGGATTCCATAAAATGTGTGATTAAAATTAAATGTTGATTTTGATTTAGATTAAAATCTGATTTTAATCCAAGGATAAATGAGTTAACATTCATCTTCATTTATTACTTCAACACTTATGAATAAAAAGCTAGACCCTGTTTGATTTTGCTTTCTTTTTCATGGAAGATGGAATTTAAATTCCATTTCCACCTCTTTACATGTTTGATTGACTAGATTTTTCATGGAATTGGTTTTCTATAATTTTTTGGTTTTTGAGGAAAAGTTTTTCCCGTGGGTTTTGTGGGAAAAGCTTTTCTAGACAACTTTTTTTGGTAATGGAAACAAATTATATCTTCAATTGTAACAAATTATATCTCTTTAATGGACAATTTTTATGGAAAACAAAGTCAAACGAACACCAAAATATCCAAAATTTCAATATTTTCCAAGTGGAAAATTCTACCAATCAAACACAATTAATTGAGAATTTCCAGTAAAACAAGTTTTAGGCAATTCAATTTCCTGAAATTCATTTTCTTTACACCCAATTCCATTCTTGCAATCAAATAGACACTTATTGATCACACGGTCAATTCTACACAACATTATCCGTCTATTATTCATCTTAATTTCATCCGTTCACTTGAACAAAAAAATAAATGTATCTGATGAAAATCCTAATTGGCAACACACATCGTTATTCGATGACAAAATTGAATAAAAACCCCTTTGATTTTGTAGCCTTTTTTGTTTGATTTAAAAATAAAATACGCTTTTGGTAGCTCCCACCAAAAATTGAAAATCCCCAATTTTTTGAAAAAAGAGAGATAAATGTTTCATTAGCTACCGAACTTTGCACCATATCACGGCCTACTGCCTGAGCTTACAAAAGCATCCCATTTCCCATTAAACTTTAATCCATCATTCCCCGTTATTCACTGAATGGATGTCGTTTCATTTGAAGTTGACATGGAGGACGAAATTCAAACGTGGACTGTTAACTCCTTTTACATGTTATAAATGTGAGTAATGATACACTTACACACTTTGTTCACATTTACTTTCATATCCCTCTCACATAGGGGGTGGGGCCCGCAATTTTTAAAATTGTGGGTCCAACCCCCAAAAATTGTGGGCCCCACCCCCATGTGAGGGGAATGTGAAAGTGAATGTGAATCAATATGTGTACATTTTGCATTTTTGTATACATGTTTCACCACATTAGTGAAGGAGAAAATGCGTCTTTACCTGGTGAAATCCATAATACCCAAATCAATTTCATACGACTCTATATTCCCAAAAATCACACATAACCCTAAAGTTGATCCTTGCATTTCCACTGCGGTATGGTGCCAAACTCCATGAAATTAGTAAGGTTCGAATCCAAATACGCTCACAAGGAAGTGAAATAAAGGTAATTTTAATCCATTTCAGTTACCAATTTTCATGTTTGACTGTGTATTTTTCGAATGTTCGCTATTTTCTCTATTTGAAAATTTTCGGCTATTAATTTCAAATCATGGCTTCGTTACTGCTTTGGACGAATCACACACCAAGTCTAGACTTGTTTTCGGTGTAATTTTTCGAGTAATTGATAGTCATGACTTTTACCTTGTAAAGGGTTGTTCTTCGGTCAAAATTTATTCAACCAAATTTTGTCTAATTTTCTATATATATATATATATATATATATATATATATATATATATATATATATATATATATATTATTTTTGAAAATTTACTCATGTTTGTCATTTGTTTATGATAGTGCATACTACATATAAATTATAAATTTTGATATACAATAATTCTATGTTATGCTATTGTGGTAACTGATAGTTGATAGCGAGTTCATTTTTGAGGATGTTAATTATGAGCGGTAAGCATAAATGTGTGGGTGTTTGTATTGCCAATTCATTAGGATAATTGCATGCCTATTTTCTGAGTTTAGTAAACCTTTTTACGATATGTGATATTCTACAATAAATTTTATTGTTTTGAGTGGTAATTTTATTATTCGTGGCTACAATAGCATGTTTTCATATCAGGAAAGAACAAGGGTATTTGTCATAGTTGTAGGAAACTGGGGCATCGCATATCGGAATGCTCGACAAAGAAGTGATGACCAAAATGCAACATGAGATTTGAGAAACGCATGAAGGTGGAAAAGAGGACTAAAAAGATTGGACGGCTATTCTTCTAGAGGAAATAAACATGTACAATTTGAGAGTGAGTCCAGTGGTGAATCACGATGTTCTTGTTCGGGTAACTCTCAGCCTAATGATCGAATTAAAGATTTGTCCTGTTTCTTGAATAATTTGGTTCAAATAACCAAACAAGAAGAGGTGGAAATCTCATTCAATGTTACTATCCACAAGGGCAAAGGTTATATCGAAGAGAACATGAAATGTTATCGTATTCGTCTAGTTGGACCAATATTATTGTATTCCTCGAGTGTTTTTATAATTATGCCAGTGTATCATTTATTATAAAGTTTGAACATTGTAGACTTTGTATTTATGTTAGATAATATTAGTATGTTTGTAATTTGAAATTATCTATGTTACTTTTGGAACTAGTTTGTGGAGAGAGATTTTGTTTCTTAATTGCCACACTACAAGATGTTAGATGAATGCTTTCAGATGTTTTCCAAAAACTGAATTTTAACTATCGTAATGATGTTCAACATGGGTGGAGGGCAAATGAAAATCAATTCACACATTCAGAAACCAGACAATGTCACACTTCATGGCTTAATACCAAAAAACTAGAACCAAAGCAGTGAAGATAATGTAGTTCTCATTACTGAATCGAATGTATTTACCATTCAAAAGCATCTTATAGAAAGATTACACTAGTGTACTAAAGCAATACCATAATATCCATATAATTTCTAGAATTTTCATATATACATATACCAAAAAGAGGCCATAATTCCCATAATTTCCTCTATATCATAAATTTACAAAAGAAGAAAACTAGAAAAGCCAAAAAGGACAAAAAGTGCCGGCACACATTTCCCATGAAATAATAACACCGAATTCATCAAATCGTATGTTGTTGTGGGTTATTCCCTGTGGGTTGTGTTGCTGCTGGTGTTGACAGTTTCGTAGGTCGTCGTTTTCGTGCCCTTGCTGCTCTCATTTTAGCATATTCCAGGTTTCCCATGTCATGCAATTTGTCCACCATATCGTCGAAGTTCACATTATCGATTGTAACATCAAGAGAAATCGACTGACTTCACATTGTTGCTGCTGGACCAAATTTCACACCATCTGACCACGCTTCACGTGACATCGTGGGGGTTGGAATAAGTTGAAAAGCTTGATCTTCTGCGGCATTATGTGGCAACGATGCACCCTTACCTCTGTCTGCGACCATTTTACCCTCTCAAATGCACACATCAATGGATAAAAAATTTAAACCAACATTGGACTTGCTCCAATGTCTAGACCAATCAAAAAATACCTCTATATTAGTTCAGGGTGTGCACTTGTAGTTGGTCATATCAATTTTATTTCACTTCTATCTTAGTTACACAACAAAATTAAACTACTAATTTGAATTTCAATTCAATCATTCAGTTTGTATATATAACAATAGTTAGAATGTGAAAGCATAATTACCCAAAAATTTTAAAAAAAATCTTTAATTCAATTAACAAGATCGTCTAGACGTTCACGTGTATGTTATGTCAAAAATAAATTATTCGAATTTTTACCTAAATTCGATTATCAATTCTTGAATTAATTATGAATCATGAACTTCTAGCATTTTGGATCATGAGCTTCCAACTTTTAATTGTAAGAACTTGATATTTCAAACATCTAAATCTTCTATAATATTATCCAAAGTCAAGACTGCACCAGTGGGCAGACACTTTCTTTTAATTAAATCAAGAACTAATTTTTGGACGGAACAATTGAATGAAGTAAAAAAAAACATTTCTTTTCTCTTTTTTCTCTCTCCAAATTTGAACACTATAGAATTATGTATTATGATTGTTGTAGAATTTCTAGGTCCATCTAATCTCTATTTATAGAGATGAAGATGTTACAGTCCATACAGAATAATAAATCCAATTTCAAATAGGAGTTTTAATAAAAATCCAAGTAGAAGTTTTAATTAAAGTCCAAGTCCAATTAATTTACATTTAATTACATGTATAGTTCTAGAACTTCAATTACAATTATAATCAAGTTTACAACTTTTATATTAATTATAATTAAGTACAAAACTTTATTATAATTACAGTTAAGTCCAAAAGTATTATAATTACAATAATTAAATCACAACACTTTATAGAGCTACCACAGAGATCTGATCGAGCATATATTATCCAAGCTTCAATAATTAGATCATGTCTAGTCGATCCTAAACCACACAATCTAAATAATTAGTCTTTGTCTTTTTCACTAAAGGCAAAAGACTACACTCTTAGAATATGATCACAGAAATCAATAAATCCGTAATACTTTCCTCTGACCTATCGTATATGTATTTTATCCCCATCCGAGATTCGATAATTAGGTATGATCATAAATGACCGTTTTGCCCTTCTAATTATTTTCACTAACTTAAGTGCAATTTTATTCAACGATCCTGTGAACAAATCACAGATATCGAAGTTTAGCCATCGCTAAACACTAAACTCAAGTTTTAACAGTTCAACAAAAAATACTAAAGTAGTCACTCTACCCATTTTTAAAACGACGGTTCCCGGCACAAAATCATTTTCTCTGCTTCGCTCATTCTCAAGTTTCCAACTCATCGAAATATTTGATAAATCAAATTAATCTCATACATTGGTGAATGAAAGAACCATTAAAATCACGAAAAGATATACATAACTCTATCATAGGATTTAGAAGAAATACACGATGATCAAGTGAAATTTAATTCTCCAAATAGTGATGCTATAAAATTAAACTCAACACGTTGTCTAATCAATACACTCCAAGTGCACTAGAGTCACCTATAACCAATTTTGTAATAAGGACAAATCAGAAACTCAAATAGTGAATTGGTCGACATTACAACCTTGCAGTACAAAGTACCAACCCTTATATATTGGTTTTGAACAAATTTTTTATGATCAAAATATAAATTGTGTCATATTGTACTTCTCAATGCAAGCACCCAACTTATATTATCACAAGTGATCATAGGCACTTTAATTCGCATGCTTAATGATAAATAAATACAATAAATAAAATAAAAGTAAATTTATTTAATATAAGAATTTTGTTATTTTTACGTCAGTAAAAGTATACTATATGGGAACACAACCCAATAAATCTCCCACTTGATCTAGAGTATATGTGTCATGACTTTTAACCCTATTCCTTGCCAGTCCAATGAAAACCTTAGCCGACAGGCTTCCGATAAATAGACCCGAGAAGTTATTCCCAGTAGCAATTTTATTGACAATCACAACTCTTCTACTAATTATCTCTTTTAAGACATGTTATTTTCTTTCGATATATTTACCCATCTGATGACTCCCTGGTTCTTTAGCATTTGCCACTACCGTAATGTTATCACGGTACATTGTTAAGGGTTGTGCAGCAATGCCTGTTAGGAATTTTTTGACCCACTCCGCTTCTCTAGCGACTTTAAAAGCTGCCACATATTCAACCTTCATGGTGGAATCAACAATACATGATTGTTTGATAATTCTCAAAATAATGGCCCCATGACCAAGCGTAAATAGTGATCCTAATGTAGACTTGTGAGAGTTCTTATCGGCCTAGAAGGCCAAATCTGTATAACCTACTGGAACAAGATCCGGTGATGAGAAAACTAATATATGATTCATTGTCCTTCGAAGGTACTTAAGGATATGCTTTATAGCCACCCAATGTTCCGATCCAGGATTAGATTGATATCGACTCACCATACTAGCAGCATAACAAATGTCAAGTCTAGTGCACAACATAGCATACATGAGACTACCAACTGTCAATGCATAAGGTATCATACTCATGCGCTCCATCTCTTCAAGAGTCTTAGGGGATTGATTTTTAAAAAGTTGAATTTCATGTCTAAAGGACAGATTACCCTTTTAGAATCTTACATGGCAAATCTGACAAGTATTTTGTAAATATAAAAGGCTTGAGGTAAAGCTATCCACATGTTCTTTCAATCTCTTATGATCTGAATACTTAGAACATAGCTGGCTTCATGTAAATCCTTCATATGAAACTGTTTGGCCAACCACGCTTTTGCAGATGATAACGCTCCCACATCAATTTCAATGAGTAGAATATCACCACATAAAACACCAGAAAAAATACAATTTTGTCCCATATCTTATTGTAAACACATGGTTCGTCAAAGTTTTGATCAAAACCATATATCTTACTCACTTCTCAAATGTTTTGTTCCACGATCATGATGACTGCTTCAACCCATAACTGGATCGTTGAAACTTACAGACTTTGCTTTAATGACCACGTTCTATGAATCCACTTGGTTTTGATCAAATATTAAGTACATGAGTACCTAACAGTCAAGTAAAAAAATAACATTAGTTTAGCCCTTCTAGAGGTCATGTTTTGTTACACAACTATTTTATCAACTTTCTTCAGAAAAAGGAGGAAAACTACCAGTTTGAAGAAAGAAGATAAAATCAAAGGATACAACAATCT
The DNA here is from genome assembly GCA_035079005.1 of Fraxinus americana. Classification (NCBI taxonomy): domain Eukaryota; kingdom Viridiplantae; phylum Streptophyta; class Magnoliopsida; order Lamiales; family Oleaceae; genus Fraxinus; species Fraxinus americana. The sequence goes on along the minus strand of CM068706.1, from coordinate 11,818,487 downwards.
TGCATCACAAAAATTACAACAAAAATATGGAATCTCCTTCAAAGCATCAACTCAAATCTTCAGAAAAAAGTCTTCGCAAAATTTAACTATTCTATTTTCTTTGTCACTGTTTCCCTTCTTCGAGTTGGAGCTAGTCGAGTTGTCTACATGGAAAAGAACGTGTTATGTAGCTGTTGTAACTATAGCACTTGGCATTAATTCTTGTGGTTCCTTCTTTTTTGGAACTCAAAAGACCCTCTCCATGAACCATGCTAAAATATCTGCGAGGCATATAGAGAATGTACGAAGGGAACAAAAATCCAAGAGGGTCGTATAAGACAACGGGAACTATTCCCCCATCCAGGCTAGCTATAAGCTGTCAACACATCCGTAAAGTGTGAAATTTATAACTAAATCAGTTATGAATTAGCAACGAGAAGCTACCATTTGTCATTCTCTCAAAAAGACCAAATTGCCCTAAAGTTTGCAAGGAAATCTATAAATACCCCTCTCATTTGAAGAAGACATTCAATTCAAATATCTCTATCTCAAATAACTATTTTACTTCATGCTCCTATTTGAGCATCCAAATTAGTAAGTTTACGAAGTAAAAATTACAGTTAGGTGAGTAGGATTTTTTTATCCAATTTGTATGATTCAAATGGCACTATCTGTTGGAAACTTGAACATAGTAACTATGAAACTTCATCATACTTAGGGAATTTTTTAACATCTAGTAGAAATGAATCCTATGAAGGAAAGTTCAGAGAATAAATTATCACTAGAAGCTATGGTCAAAGGGTATAGTGGCAACAAACTCTCTAAATAGAAAACATCAGCTAGAGGAAGCACCGCTAAAATTGAAAACTGGCATTTTCTTGCTTAGCATCATCGCTTGATAAGAAAGACATCTATTGCCAAAACAATATAGGAAATGACTAAAAGCATAAAGGTGTTAATCGTAGAGAATGCGTTATTGTGAGCAAAAACTGAAAATCTGGAAATAAATTGGCAAGGCGGTTCAGGAATATACGGAAGAAAGTAGGCTGCTAGTGCCTTCCTTGGGAAAAACAGCAGTGTATAGATTTCAAAAACCAATAATAAGATAGAGAAGAAGAGGAACGATCGATACAAACATAGGTATGCAGTAGGAAGGTCTATGGATGAGTTAAGTTCCCGTAATAGGAGATCCAGTCAAAATTATCGTCAACGAGATAAAAAAGCTAAGAATTATGATAATACATACTCTTCCATTGAAAGAGTACAATGATCATTTAGCTAGATCATACGATGATGATGATGATGATGATGATGATGATGAACGCATATTGTTTTTCAAGGAAATCGAGGAGGTGCCAATTTTAGACAATTTTATTCATCCTGCAATGGATAAAGACAATGTGAAAGGAGATCATATATACCATCTATTCGAATACATGATATAGAAAAAATTGAAAAAGCTAGCGCCAGCGCTAAAGTGCCAAGGATTCCATTTAACTCTGGATGGACTAGAAAAACGTGGTATAAAAAATTGCCGTTAGGATCAATTAAATGCTGGCTACAATTGAAGCAAGCCTTCTTAGGAGCATTCGTTGGAAGTAGACTGGTGCAACTTTCAGCCACGTGATTGAATGATATGCGGCAAGAAGAAGGAGAGTCTTTAAAAGAGAAATGTTGCATGGTTCAATGCTAAATTAATAGCTTGCAAGATTATATCAGATGAAAAGGCCAGATATGCCTTATGGAACAATCTGTTGACGGATACTCACTTCTAGCAGAATGATCGCAACCGAAATCCTACTTCCTATTATCAGTTGGTGAACACATTCTTTTAAATTGCCAAAACAACGATATTCGTGTTTTGTGGAGCCCAGGGATAGGATCCATGCAATATCCTCAGTCCCTACGTTGATTACAGGCGAAGAATATCATTTCCTTAGGAGTCGTAAGACGAAATTCTACAAGATTCATTGCTCCAGTGATCATAATACAAATGAATGCTACGAAGTATTGAATATGATTGAGTTGTAAAGTGCACATGGAGCTTCCCGAGGGATGACTGAAGAAGGAAAACCATTTAATCTAACTAGGGAATGAGGTCGCGGGAACATACCAAGGTAGACTAAGCTGAAGTAAGCACCAATAAATGCTTTAAACTTCTTATCCCTCGATCAAGGAGATAAATACCATAATCGGAGACCCTTATATTGGAGGGGGTATAATGAATGAACAAAGGACTATGCCCTCACCATTACAAACCCCATACATGAGGTATTTTGGATTCAAGGTAATCCTAAAACTGTTTCTCTTCCAATTACTTTCAATAGTAATGATGAACATGGAGTCGTATATCCCCCACTGCGATGTATTGATAGTTTGGATTATAAAAGCTTGTAATGGCCTTAGGATGATGATATATAATGGGAGTTCTATTAATATTCTACTTCGGAGTGCTTTTGACTAAATGTAGGTCGATCATCCTTGGATACCTATGATCGAACCCATATATGGTTTTACTGGGATAGTTTGATCCCAAAGGGACAAATTGCGTTGACAATTGAGCTCGGCTAAGAGTCAATTACATTTCAAGGACACGTGGACTTTTTAGTCATCGTAGTAAATCTATGTACAACGGCCTCTTAGGAAGACACGCTATCAACCAAAAGAAGTAACATCTATCCATCACTTGTGCCTAAATTTTGAAACTTCCCAAATGATAGCATATATCAAGAGAAACTAAGCTGTAGCACGAGAATGTTATTTCAGCGCATTACAAAAAGCAGCTCCAAAATGCCTTAAGGGTGATTCCATATTCATGGTTGAACAGAAGAAAAACATGTTTGAAAAATCTTTTCTAGGAATGCAAGTATTCGATGCTGTGAATGATAGGTCAAAAGACTTGCCTGCTAATAAAGATAACTTCACAAATATTAAAGAAAGCACGAGTCTTGAAACATAGACCAGCACCAAACCTAATATAAGGTTCGTAGAAATAAAAGAGGGCGAGTTTCAGTCCGTCAAAGAAATTTCAAAGGCGAAATTTGTCATGCTAAAGAAATTTGAACTAAAAATGGGGGACTAATTACCACCCCTAAAAGAAATATTTGTCAAAGGATGAGGCCACGTCCAGACAAATTTAAATTTTATAATATATTGTAATAATACGTAAAGTACTTATAGTAGGGGCAAGTATAACAATCCACATTCCCTTTCTATTGTAACGATGATTTAATGAAAATTTATTTGGAAATTCATGTTGTCAAAATGAAAAGTCAGCACAAGGATGATAAAATTCAGAGTTAATACAAATTCATTATAAGTACATCTATGCAAAACATAAGTAAATCACAAGCGAGCAATACAACTTAAGCCCAAAAAGATGGCCCAATGAATCTAGTCGTACAACATAAACAATGATATTTCAGTAGTGAATTATTGGAATGGCATTGTCATACAAATAGAAATGAAATGTCATAAATAAAATAAAAAATGAGAAAACGAGGTAAAAAGCGAGCTATCTATCTAAGTCGAGAAACTGCTGGAGATTCCCAAAAACAGTTTCGTCTTGGCCAAGCGAGGTATTACCCTTCAAGGGTATACTTGCCTCTGGAGGAGGAAGAGTCTCAATAGAAGTTTTGCTTGCTTATCTTTAGCAGTGACTTCGCCAAGAGAAATAGCAGCAGAATCTGCAAACTGGTTAGGTTTGACAAAAGTGGACAGGTGATCAGAATCCCCGTGGATTATCAGCCCTCAAAATGCAAACTTTATATTCAGCATGGTGATCATGATGAAGGATAACATCTTGTGAAAGATGGGCATCAATCTGATTTTTCCCTTTACTTGGGGTCATATTCTTTGCAAACTTCTGCCAACCGGAGTTAAAATATAGAAAAATAAATCTAGTTGTCCTGGAAACAGGGGTAGGAATCATCGATAGAGCTTTGGTGTTTAGCTCCTCATTGAGACGGGTAGAAAATAAAGCCTTGATATTTGCAAGATGTTCAGACCCCTCTGTCATCTTTCTTTTTCCCTTCGAAAGGTCCTTTTTTAAATTTAGCGAAGAGTGAGACCCAGATTTTGTAGGCAGGGACCCAAATACTTATGAATCTCCAGCCCCTTGAGGCACAGAGGTTACATAGTCACACCTTTATCTTCGCATAAAGCTTCACCCTGATCTTCCTTGGAACCCCTACGAGTACATCTTTAGAACGAGGAGAGAGGCCCAATTTTTGGCATTTGGGAGCAACACTAAAGTTAAAGTTTCCCATGTGCATCAAGATTAATGGAAGATATTAGGGATAAAAATCCCAATTCGTAAACAAGGAAAACACTCTTTTTCAGTATGTGGTACTAGAAATAAAAGATTGATAGAAAAGGGGGGCTGAAAGCCCCATATTCGGCAAAAGTTCATGAAAGACTATATAGCCACAAGATGGACTTAAGACTATTTGTGGTACAATAAGGCCACAATATAATCCCTCCCAATAAAATTAATGAGGCCTCAAAATGGCTCATTAATTAGAACTTATGATCTTTTGAACACGCATACAAGATTGGCTCTTCAAATCTGCATGCTCCGGTATGTACTTTAACACTAAGTTGGGAATTAACACTAAACTCGTATTATACTAGTTTAAACCATAGGATACATACCAACATTAAATACAACTCCAATGCTTTGAACTTCTTCAAATGAAGTAATACCATCGATTAGTTCGTCCCTAAGGCAAAAACTTTTAGCCTCCAAAGCCATGATAAACATTTTTGAGAAAATAAATAGTCAAAACAAATGGAAAGTGTGAGATAAAACACAAGCACATACCCAAACAGAGAGTGAGAAATAGCGGAGGAGGAGCATAATCGCCGATAAGCAAAGATGTCACTGTAAACAAGAACTAAATGCAAAAAGCGGAGAAGGCAATAATAACGAGAAGCGTACACTTATAGGTTCGGATGAAAGGTATGAATCATCAATTTAATCAAACAATGTATTTAAACCATTCAGAAACATCTTGTAATCGTGGCTACTAAATGTTAAAAAGTGCCTAACCAAGATTAAAAAATGGATGGGTAAAATTGGACATAGGTAACACGTACTTTAAATTCCTACAAGGCATTACCTTGGAAATACTCAAAAAGAGGTCTTGTAGCATACACTAAGAACCTATAGCAATCATAGCATGTCCCCTCAAAATAGTCCATGTCATCCACCCCAAGAAAGAAGGATTATGCGAACAATTAGAGGTATACTATGCAACGAAAGAAATAATAAATCCTAAACTTAATATGAATATTAAAATTGAACTTCGGGGACTATTTGTTAACTCAAAAACTCACTCTACGAACTATACTAAAATATTTGCGAGACGTGTAGAGAATGTGCGAAGGGAACAAAAATTCAATAGGTCCGCACAAGACAAAGTGAACTTCTCCCCCATCTAGGCTGGCTAAAAGCTGTCAACACATCCATAAAAGCGTGTTATTTATAACTAAATTAGTTACAAACCAACCAACAATGTGCTATCAAAAACTTGTTCGGCCGAAACTTATGCCGCAAGCGCACGGGTCGATAACAAGTAGTAAAAGTGGACCTTTAGAGTCCAAGTCGATCCCTCAAAGAGTGTTGAATTCAATTCTAAGTTTATCCGTCTCAATCTAACGAAACACACATAGAGATTTAAAAACTGGATTTAAAAACCCTAAAAACTACAATTTTGATTTAAAATGCAGAAAATGGCAAATAAAAGGTAAAAACATTTGGTTTTGAAAAGATGTTGAAATTTACATTTTCGCTTAATCTATACTTCATTAATGTCAATTCGATCACGCGCATATGCAAATTACAAAAATAAGTAGTTAGACCCGATTTTCCTATTTTAAATTAATACCCTCTTTCGAGTGATATTAACCCTAATTAATTAATTCATACCACATATTTCTATATTGATACAAAGTTAAATAATCGCATTCAATATTTGTGAAAATACTCAACGGATCACATGAGGTAGGTATATATTTCTACATCACCTAGATGCGTCTAGAACACTAAGCAAACACATGGCATCAATCATTTCGGTCTAGCAAATGTAATTATTTTCCAACAATCACATAAATACCTAATTTCCACATATATCGACGTCAAATAAATGAAGCAATTTTCAACATGCTGATTAATACACTATTATTTTGATAACATATGCATAACAAAATCAAAATAAAAATATTATTGACATTAATGAAGTACTAGATTAAGTTACTCAATAAATTCCAACAAAATAATCTTAGCTCATTTTATATAGATAATAACAAAAGAGATATTGTATACAATACATTACAAAAATGGAAAAATGAATGAGAAAAACCAAAGTTGTAGAATAAACCCTAGTTGAAGCTTGAAGTTGATTTCTCCCAAAAATCTTTACCAAATCCTTTAATGTATCCCCTTTGTTGCTCTTCAATTTCTTCCCCAAAATAAACCAAGATCGATAAAAAAGAAAAGATAAAGACAAAAAGGGAAAAGAAGAGAAAAATCTAGAGAGAAAAACTAAGTTATAAAACTAAAACTAAATAATATAATCTATCCTTTTTTTTCCTCACCCCCAAAAACGTCCCAGGCTTGAGAGTATATATAGGATATATATTTTGGGGTGGGGTGGGGTGGGGTGGGGTGGGGGGGGGTTGACTTAGCCAATAAGTTTTCAAAATATCCTAAGAAAAATTGCAACTAAGGTCCCCAAACTTTTGAAAAGTTACAAAATAGTCCCCATGATATTTCCCGATTAATAGGCCAAAATTAATGAAAAACAATTCAATACTTAGCCACTAAGAAAACTAAATATCCTAGAGGAAATTGCACTCCAAGTCCTCCAACTTTCCGTCTTGTGCAATTTCAGTCCCCATCGTCACATTGTTGTGTATTTTTAGTCATTTTTTTCCCTTTTTCGCTCCATTCTTCTTCCTGACGGGGTTTTAGCCTACAAAAGTGAAATTTACACAATTATGTATAAAAATATACTCAATATCATTTCTAATTAAATCCAGATAAGTGCCGAATAAGTGTGTTTTTACACACTTATCATGGTACCATCTATCATTTTCTCAAAATGATCAGATTACCCCAAAATTTGGAGAGAAATCTATAAATGCCCCCACCTAAAACTACTAGCAATCCACCACCAATCGCCTTTTCAATTGGTAGGCATCCTGATTTGTTCAAGATTTTGGCCATGTTTGAAGATGGTGCCGATGAAGGTGGTGGTTGTGCTTGGTGATGGGTAGCAGTGATGGTGTCTGGTGGTTAGGTGGTGGGCAGCCATTATTGACGTATTTCTAATTGAATAAGTGTGTGTTTATATGTGTTATATTGGTGTTTGTGTAAGTTAGATTATGTGTTTTGAGTTCGAAATTTCAAGAAAGGAGGGAACAAAGATTATGTCCTTTGATATTTAGATATGTGCTGGTGCACTTCCCACATCTTCCCTGTTCTTTTCCGCTATGCTTCTTTGCGAAAAAAGACAAAAATATCTAAACTAGATACTAGTAAAATTACGTATGCATTTTTGGCAATTTTTAAGTAGCACAATTACCCGAACTTAAAATGAATAAGAAGCTAGTTTTTAGCTAAAAATAACAACTATTAAAAAAAAATACATTTTAATCAATTATTTTTAAATTATTGAAAAAAAAAATTATTAGAAGATACAAATCAATCTTTTTATTTATTTATTTTTACAAATGTTTGGGAGAGTCAAATTAATTAATTTATTTTTTTGAGATTTTTAAATATGTTATTTTACTTACAATTTTATTGTTTAATTTTTTTATTCATTTGATATTAGAGTCTAGGAAAAGAAGGTAATAATTTTTATAAATCTTGCCAACAAAATCATCTTTTAAAGGAAAAATATTTAATTAAAAATCAATAATTAGAAATCGTTATGCAAAATGACACATAAGTTGTTATTTCGATTAAACGAATTGTTGTCTATTCAGCTTTTATAATCCTATATTTTTAAATTTTTCAACGATGTTTTGTGTGATCATATATTCATTAAATATAATAATGAAAAATGAAAAATTTAAATTATTGAAAATATAAGAAAATATGAAGAATAAAAAACTAAGGGCGAATGTTTCAAAATGATCTGACCACTATTTGTTCAAATCTTTGTTTGGAACATAGCCATACAAAAATCTAGAATTTTACCTAATCATATTGTATTTCTTAAATAATTTTATACCTACTAAATTTTTATTTTTTTGTGAATCAAATTATTTGCGACTTGCCGTGTTTCGTGATGTGACTTTTTGACAACTTCCTATATTCTGAAAAATATGGGAATTATGACTTTTGACTCCAAAGAAATTGCTAGGAAGCTTTCTATTTTTGATTCAAAATTCTTGGTCGGTGAATATGATCCTAATATTCCATGGACCAACCATTTTTTGTTTATTTTATGAATCAAATATTATTAAATTTCTTGAATGGGTCCAATTGACCATAGCTAAAAACAGCCTAGCAACAGTACATTCTGGGCTGTTCGCTGCTGGTATACATTGAGCTATACAATAAAAAATTGTGAAAACACGTATTTTACTGGTAAAACGAAAACATCGATGAAATCATCAAATCCAAAAATCGAACTATTTATTATAATTTTGTTTCGTTCAGCTCCCTTATAAAGAAAAGTGCTGATAATATCACAAGGATCTGAAATAGAAACTGATCTCATACTCAGTTATCAAGAAGAACCAATTCATCAATAACACAGAAACAGTGAAACCTTTCTTCACAACCCCTTTACAGTGAATCCATCCAACATAGAGAGAGAGAGAGATAGAGAGAGAGAGAGAGAGAGAGAGAGAGAGAGATCTGTATCTATATATTCTATCTCATGTATATATATTCATGTTTTTTTCTTCCCTCCATAAATCTAACCATTTTTTTTTATATGGATAGATAAATAACTCGGAAAAAATCGAGAAGAATAAAGAATTTTGTGTAGAGTATGACAAAAACAATACATAAAATTTACATATCTCCATTAATGACCCTTTCTCTCACAGTTCTTGAGTGCGTCAAGCCCTTATTTCTTGGATGGAGCAATTTCCACCAAAACCCGCTTTTACTCTTCCCATTATTATCAACATCTTTCTGTCTTTGCAAGAAGAAAGCCATCGATCTACTCTTTTTAAGCACATCTTTGCCAGTACTCTTCAAAGAACTCATGGATCCTCTTGCTACTGAAGCCATACGAAAACTACTCCCGTTCACAGGAGACGAGTACGAAGAAATATTCGAGGACGAAGACAAAGACGATAAATATGAAGACGACAAGGATGATAATACTTTACTATGTGATGAAGAATTGGTGGATAGTTGAGAGAGTTTTTCCCTTAGACAAATAGAGCATACACCGGGCGATTGGCGGTGTTTAGGGTGCTTTTTGCAGGGTGCATTGGCCTCGGTTTTGCCTGATTTTCGATACTTTGGTCTCCAAGATTCCATCTTGAGCTTTGTAAGCCGTATGTTTGTGTGGTGTAAATATATATAGAGAAGGGGGGTGGGGTGGGGGGGCTTGCATGGTGTATTTCCATGAGATTTCATGTGAGGTTCATTGGGTGCTTCAGAAAATAACTTTTTTGACGGTTTAATGAGTTTGAAAAGTCTGGGGAGGACTGGATGCACGGTTGGATATGCGTACGTAACCAGGTGGGGTCGTGTTTTACTTTGTCAAGCTAAGGCTAAGCACCAAAGCTTACTCTTTCTCTTTTCTTTATTCTATATGTCGCGGCGTCAGTCGTGGAATTTTATGAAAACACTTGGCTAATCCCCATTGAATACTATAATGGTTGATCAATAAAGAAATTTTGAAAGGCGTATTCTTATATGACTCATCTATATTGAAAATTAATAGTTTTGGTTGAGAGACCTGTGTCATTACAGTTGAATACCTCAATAAAAGTACCGATAAATACTAATATGATAAACAATTAACTAAGACCGATGAAATTTGATAAAAAATCAAAATTCTAGTGAATTTCGATAAAAGTTGATAAAATGTATAATTGAAAAATTAATAAGAGCTTGTTTGGTAACAATAAAAATTCAATTAAAATTGAAAATATAGTCGTTATTGGGTTCCACCCGTCTAATAAAAGTCAACAATAAAAGCTAATTTTTCAATTTTAATTCGATTTTAATTTCTACCAAACACACTCTAAAAGTTGTGAAATGTGTGGTTAAAAATAAGTTTGGAAAAAAATGAATTTAAGAATACGAGTCAAACAATTGCTACACCCTTGGTGTAGTTAAAAATTATTTCTTTTGGATTTTGATAAAAGTAAATAAAACGTGTGGTTAAAAAGTTGATAAAAGTTATAAATCCCACAAAATGTTCGATTAAAATTAATTGTTGATTTTGACTTTATTTTTAAATTACACAAACCATGGGCTAAATTTTCTTCGTAAAATTTGAAATCCTGAATCATTCTGTTTCGACTATAATTACATCTACTAGAAATTCAATATCAATTATGTGTCAATAGCAAAAGTTGGTAGCCAAGTGCAAAACGAATAACTGTTGAAAGTATCTAATTGATAAGCTTACCACAAGATGAGCACTCTTCTATTTTCAGAGTTCCGAAGAGCTTTTGGTAGCACAATGCCTAGTTTTCCCTAATTCACTTCCCTAACTTTCTCCTCACAATGCCGATATTGACCAAGCAAGGTGCTTTCATCGGTAGTTTTCCTTCATCAGATTATTCAATCCATTTCTGCATTGCTCACTATATATGTCAACTCAAAAATTCAATTGTTAATACATATCGCCTGTTTGGTACAGATTTTCATTTTCTACAGTAAATCAATTCTCATTTTCAACCACACATTCTTCAATAAAATAATATTTTTCATCACATCAATACTTTTTTCTTCTTTTTCAACCACAATTTCCCATCATATCACTATTCAAAAATCAATTTTTCCCCTAAAAATCCCTACCAAACACACTCTATATCCATTAAGAGTGTGTTTGGTAGGGATTTTTGGGGGAAGAATTGATTTTTGAATAGTGACATGATGGGAAATGTGTGGTTGAAAAAGAAGAAAAAAGTATTGATGTGATGGAAAATATTATTTTATTGAAGAATGTGTGGTTGAAAATGAGAATTGATTTACTGTAGAAAATGAAAATTTTTACCAAACAGGCTCTAAGTGTTGCACCTTAGAACGTAGAACAAATACGTTGTTCAATTAAACTATCTACTTATCCACCAATCATTTCTATGTACGTATAAGTTAAATTATTTGTAAACAATTCCCAAACTGCTCTCAGGCACCGACATTTGTTACTGGTGGAGAAATTGGTTGGACAAGCAAACCTAATCTCCGCCTGTTGTTAAACTTAGACTTGTCTTTACATTAGTCAACAGAATAAAAAAAAAAAAGTTGCAAAAATTGTGTGGTAGATTGCTTTTTAGGTTTCATCAAATAATTAATATTGTGTGACCAACTCCATATCTTGTTTTCAGATTGACGGTGTGGAATAATAGTATGCAGTTCTTTGTGGAGCAAGCAATTGAAGGTGGTACCAACCCACATTGTGTATATATATATATATATATATATATATATATATATATATATATATATATATATATGGTGGATCCAGAGACGAAGATGGGGGGACTACCTCCAACATTATCCGTAGGTCCACTATTTCTAGTTAATTTGTAATGTACTTCTTAGTTTTGCCCTAGCAAAAATGTTGCTTCGCCCTCACAAAATTTTGAACTTTTTTTTTCCAATAATAAATATTGACCCAATAACTTATACTTTAAAATTGAATCATACAAAAATCATAGACATAAACAAAAGATCCAATAGTTGCTTAAATAAATAAATAGCCTAAATCCAATCTAAAAGCAAATGATCCATTTATGAATCAATTACCCAAAAGCATACTACAGAACGTGCATTTTCAACTATGATTATCATTAAGACGAGTTTGAAGTGACGAGGACAAGGAGATACCAATTTCAGATGTCCAAGCCATCTCTATCATCTGTTATATAGATAGACAGTTTGCTTTTTGTCTTTTTGATGTCTATCTAGTGTTCATATTTTCAATTTGTATAGCGTTAGACATATAGATGGACATATTACTTTTGTATCGACAAACACAAACTGATTGCCTTTTTGGTTAGTCAATCTAACTTGCCTACAACTCAAAATCGTCGTTTTTAATATTCTTAGTTAAAAAAAAAATTTCGGGGGTCCCCCCTCCATTTTACTCATACAAGATTGAAATCCTGACTACGTTCCTAAGTGAATCCAGGATATTAAGTCAATTAGGACCGTCGTTGATGGCCGCAATAATAAGATTGTTTATTAATATTTAATTAAATAATGTTTAAAAAATTTCAATCATTTATAAGCACTAAAACGTGAAAATGTCATATACATTTGAAAATATAATCCAATTCAATATAAAATAATAAGAAAAAATATATATTTTTCAATCATATATGCACGATCAAGTTTTAAATTTTTTACGAATTCAAATGAAACAGTTTATACGTAAACCATGATTAAATGGTAAAGACAAGCTTCAAATTTAGGCGAAGATTATGCAAAATTTTAAAAATAATGACTTTTAAACTAAAACTATTTTTCACCCCAAAAGAAAAAGTATTTTTCGAAATTTTAAAAGAATAAAGAACAACATTTAGATTGTCCAAATTTGAATTTTATAAAATAAATTAATAAAATCTAACAATAAAAAAATATACATCACAGAGTAATAATTTGTGTTGATAAAGTTTTTAAAGAAATTATTTCGAAAACGAAAACTAATAATATATAATTGTTTAGTTATTATTTATTGTAATTAAAAATTAAGGTTCCGTTTGATTGCAAAGGTCGAAAATGGGTGGAAAGAAAATGTTTTATAGGGAAAAGATTTTCCTAAAACATGTTTTTCTAGGAATTGTAATTAATTGTGTTTGATTGGTATAATTTTATACCTGAAAAATGTTGAAAGTTTGGTGTCCGTTTGACTTCTTTTTTTTATAAAAATTGTCCACAAAAGTGATAATTTTTCTACCAATACGTCTAGAATTTGTTCTAATTACCAAAAAGTAAAAAATAAAAAAAAAATTTAAACAATTAGAAAAAATTACCATATTCGTTTAACTTTGTTTTACATATAAATTGTCAACAAAAATGAAAATTCTTTTTACAATAGTTGATAGAATTTGTTGCCTTTACTAAAAAAAAAAAAAAGATGGAAAATGTTTTCCCAACTAATAGATGGGAAAACAAAATCAAGTTTTTGTGCATCAAATGATTGTACCTAGAAAAAGGTGGAAAACGTTTTCCATTGAAAAATTTACTATCAAACAGCTATTTAAGGGTGGAAAATGAAAATATTTTCCTTTTCCATGGAAAACTAAGGCTATCAAATGGAGCCTAAACAAAAAGTAGAAAAACAAAGAATTTTGAAAATAATGATTTTTAAAACTAAAACTATTTTTCACTTCAAAAGAAAAAATATTTTTCGAACTTTTAAAAGAACAAAGAACAACATTTAGACTGTCCAAATTTGAATTTTATAAATAAATTAATAAAATATAACAATAAAAAAATATATATTATAGAGTAATAATTTGAGTTGATAATTTTTTTAAAAAAATCATTTTGACAACGAAAACTAATAATATATAATTATTTATTTATTATTTATTGTAATGAAAAATTAAACAAAAAGTAGAAAAGTAAAGAATTGAACCTCATACCTCCAGTGCACATAATGACACCTTTACCATATGAGCTATCATTCTTTTTGTTAAACATTGATACAATTATTAGTTAATATTAGTCATTATTTACCGTGTTTAAAAATTAAAAAAGAAAATATTGTTGAAGGAAAACGAACCCAAGCATCTCATATGGAAAGACATCCTCTCTTCCAAATGATCTCACATCATTTCAGTTAAAGTTACACAATAACATATATATATATATATAGGGCGGATCCAAAGACTGGTGACGAGCGACCCCGTCTTTGGATCGGTCGAAAAAAAAAATTAAATAAAAATTTATATATATATATATATATATATATATATATATATATATATATATATATGTGTGTGTGTGTGTGTGTGTGTGTGTGTGTGTGTGTGTTTTACGTGGTACACGTTCAATATATTAAATTGAATATTATATATTATACCCTCTAGTCAAATATTGTGTATTAAACATACTATAGATGGGGATGAGTAAAATGACACTCAAAATCCCTGTGACAGTGCACCTAGAAGTACGTAACCGGTGTTTGAAATGAGTTGACAATGGTTTAAGCGAAAATGAATGCAGACAAAATCCATACTAACAGAACACAACATACATTGAAACTCCCTAACAAAGCAAAGGAGTTGAAGGTACACATGAACAATCTTTCTCATAATATGTAATTCAGTGAATTAATCAAACATTTTCATCATTCGACCAATTTACTTAACTGAATCAGCCGCCTCGGTAACATCCCTAGCACACTGGGAAACATAAGGTTTTAGCTGCAAACAAGAAGGATAAAGAGAATTAGAACTTGTTATATGAGTGTGACTTCCTAACCATCTTGAGACTTTAATAGGAAATAAGAATTGATCTTTTCATGAAATCAGTAACCAATACATCTCACGGGATCATACATTGGAGGATCGTTAATAGTCATTAAGATTCAGATTTATTGGACCGTTTTCCCCTAGCCCCCAGGGATAACTCTTGGCTACATGGAAAGGTACAACCCTTGTTATACTCCTTCCTCTGTCGGGAATAGCAGGTCGGAACTTCTTCCAGTGATTTATGTGCAAAAGGTTCAGACACATGGAAGAAGAGTTGGAGGCTATTGGTGAAGGATGGCACAGGCCTTGGACTCACCTCCTCCACCAAGAATTTCGAGCTAACTCTGATAAAGTTCAAGCTACAGAACATAAACACATTTCTAATCATCTAGATCATTACCAATCTATTATGATGATTCGGCATGCTACAAAGCTACCCTTTACAGGTCATCCCAAATATGTTGAAAGTTGACCAAGATTGGTTTAATAAGCAGAGGTCAAACTAGCAGACAAACAACCAAAACACCGGCTCATAAGCCTTTTTGTTAAGATATCAGCTCATCCAGAGTTTAAATCTCTCCAAAAGTTATTCTCCAAAATTACTGGCATGTTTTGCCTCTGGATGCTTTTATGTTTCAATTATTGAGAGTCCTGCCCTAACGACTTCATTGAATCACAAGCATGTGCAGGAGTAAAAACTAGCATAGGAGGGGTGACATAATTGAGTTCTAATAGGATGGAGACAAAAGGCCTTTTATAATAACAGAGACTTCCGCACCAACATGAGACCAACATCTTAATATAAGTTGGGGATCAGAACTTCGTTACACTAAGGATGAAGAATCCAGAGAGAAGGGACAGAGAAAAAAAAAAAAAACCATCTATATCAAAGTTCTGATAAAACTTATAATTTCATTATTGAAAAATGCATCAGCAATGCAATCATTACAAATACAATCAAGAGACCAAAGTGACTGTTAAAAGAAATTGCTCTTTGATAAAACTTATAATTTCATTATTGAAAAATGCATTAGCATTCCAATCATTACAAATACAAACAAGAGACCAAAGTGACTGTTAAAAGAAATTGCAACAAATTTCCATAAAGATGAACTCAATGGTAACAAAATAGAGAGATTGAAGGAGCCTGGTCTAATTAGAAATCCTTGATTGTTGAAATCCCTTAAGAGACACCCACATGTAGAGCCATGTTGGCAACGAAAGTTTCTGAACTATTCTTAGAGGTTAATATAGCTGTTGCCACGTCTTCTTCCTTTTTAGTTACCTATCTGGATATTACCAATTCTATAGATGTCCCAATTACAACACTAAGGACTATCGAAAGAGGCTTTTGAATGGGACTTAGAACCCCTCAGGAGGGAGACAAAAATGGATTGAGTGACAAGAACCATCGAGAACATCAATCTCAAGGGTGAAACTTTTATGTTTCATAATCCTCATATTTTTCACCTCGCACTGGTTATGCTCAACATCCTTTTTTCTGGTAGTTGACTTGTGTGTGAAAATGCTCAGTATGGTCGAGTCCATTTAACTCTGGTCGAGTCATTTTTCACCTCACTTTGGCATTGTAGTTGACTAGTATCTCTATATATCAGACATTACTTTTTTTTTTTTCAAGTTCAATTAATTGATATCAGCAATCTTTGCTTGTAATTCTTGCTACTAAAATCCAATCCAAGCTGCAGCAACCCAATCAGATAAAATAGAGAAGAGAACTTTACTAAAATCTTGTAATTCATCTTCAGATCTTCAGTGTTTAGGGCAAAATTGGAGTATATGGGATCCAGCATTCAAGAGTCACATGAGCAGCTCCTTAAACCAACCAAGAGCTTCGCCTCCAACCTATGATGCACCAATACGAACACATGTCCGACACACGCCGACAAGAATTTTTTTTAAAAAGTCTTGACATGACACGTCGTCGAGACGTTGATAAAATTCTTCATTTATATTGTATAAATTTAATTTTATATTTGCTATTATTTTTCCTTGTTGAAATTTTAAATACGTGTACATATTTTTTTATTTAATAGAGTTAAGAATATATAATATTTCTAGCCTAGAAAGAAAAATGACCATGATAGAGTATCCGGGGAGTTTTGATATCCGACATGTCCAACAAGTGTCCAACACGGATACATCACCCTGGTTGAAGTGTCCGTGCAAATCAACCTTCAACAAGCAAGAGAGATTTGAAGGGATTTAAGCCAAAACTTGTCCTTTGTTGAGTGTAAGGGGCACCAAAATCAGCTTCAAGTCTTCAACTTGAGTGAACCCCCTCATATGCCATGATTCTACCCAACTTTCTAAATACCCTAGCTGACTCTCTTTTGTTACACCAGAACATTTTGCTTGGAAGTCAAAAATTTCCAAGTCAACACTAATATCACTGACAGCATCCATAGCTGCAGGATGTGTGAATGCCAGGAAGTCTCATTAAAATTTCTTACGGTATTGATGTCACCAACAATAATCCAAGGTTGTCCAAAAATGATATTTTGTAAATAAAGAAGTCAAGTCCATACTCGTGTTCTTTCCTCATCTTTACTACCAACAGAAATCGTAGTAGTAAAGAAAGCTATCGATTCTACTTGTATTATGTAACTAATGCTAGCGTGCAAGTATTCCTATACAATATCACTTTCTCACAGTTGTATTCTACCAAAGCCAGATTCTACTGACAAATCTTATTGCAGCACCAAGTCCCAGTTTATGCAATCCAGCCTTCATTTTATTATAATTGCAATTGTAACTTGAGCTTCCACTATATCAAATACTAGGAACCTCTTATTTATATATGCAGTAACCACCATTTCTTTATTGGTTTTGTTTAAATCCAAGGGGAGTATTTATTTTTAGATTGCTTCAGACTCACAGAGGTAATCCATTCAGGCCCCTTACCACCACTTTCCTTTTAGTTTACTTCGTCTAGTTTCAGAAACAAATTTCAATAGCACCAGTATCCAGGATATTATCATCCTCCACTAATTTACCTAAAGAAGCAACGCAACTATCAAGAGTGAGCTTAGTACCACATTGCGTAGGACTCATTTGATTCTTGAAACATCGAGTCAGTGGCAGCCAGAGCAGGTAGCAAATCAGAGCAAGTTTGCACATTAGTGAGAAACTCACACTGCTTTGTAACTCGACTATCCTCTTGTAGTACAACTGTACTGCCCTTCTTAGCAGTAACATGCTGTTCAAGGCAACTAAACAATTTACATTGGGGAGGCTTAAGTTATTACCTTTCTATGATGCCCATGTATCAAATACTTGTAGCTCCATCGTGTAAACTGCTCACACTCAACATGGTTAAATGCATTGATCAAAAGCATATCAATGTTCCAATTTCAATCCAGAAAACCTAATCGAAATGGAACTCTTTTCAACTCTTCTTTAGCTAGCCTTATGTCAAGTGTCCATGGCCTAAAAAGGGAGTTTATCAGATATATGCTGTGGAGATTGGGCCAATACCTCGAAGTCTACACTCCCATTCTCAAAATTAAACATAAAGACCTCAGTGTCCAAGAAGAATCCAGCTTACAAACTCCTTCCATCAGCGCTCCGCAAAAAAGTTAATTCCAGAATCTCCAATTGTCATGTATCTTGGCCAGGACAAGCTGAATACAAATAAATAGCCATAGCCTTCCTTCTATCCTCCACATAACAGATAATTCCTGAATCCCCCTGACCATCATGTACTCAACTGTCAACAGATGATTATTTACAATGAATTTGACCAATGAGCACACTACCACTTCCTACCTATTTCAGGAATCTGGAAAACAAGATAATTTTATTTTATAAACTCAGTATTTGCATCCAATGTAAAAAATGTTCTTCTATAGAAGTTGCCATAAAAAATTACTTTCGTGTTGAGATCATCTCCACAGCATGAATCTAACTCATAGGCTTCATTCAGGGAAGCATATCATCACAACTCAACCTACCTTGTTCTGTTATACACCTCAAAAGGCATAGTTTCCTTGAATGCTGAAGTCAGAATAAGCATTCTAAATCTGAGGATATAGCACATGACATGACCGTAAAATACATTTCCCACTGCATGTCCATAGTAAAAGAAAACAAAATATATTTGGTTTTTTTCTCCTTTCTTCATATTGATTATTAATTTAATAAATTAATCTCTCTCTGCAGCTATGCCTGTTGTCTTACCCATTTTGCAAATAGCACTCATCATCTTCATTCGGTCAAGCATATCATTACAACTGAACCTATCTTGATTCTGGTATAATCCTCAAAAGGCAGCACAGTTTAGCATATAAAATCTGAGGATACAGCACATGGTCGTTAAACACATCCCCCAGTTTCATACCCATAGTTCAAAAAAAAAAAAAAAAAACTCGTTTTTCTCCTTTCTTCTATATGGATTATTAATTTAAGAAACTAATCTCTCTCTGCGGCTACGCCTATCCTCTTACCCTTTAAAATGACGTATGGGGAAAAAGGAAAAGGTGTAAGAGAAAGACAAAAATGAGGAGAGAATTAAAGCCACTAGCATAGTTCCCTATTTAGCCGCACTAAAGGAAGACTGGAAGAGAATTGAAAACAAGACAATTGATTATAGAAAAGACATTTCCATTAATGGGTGATACAATCACTTTATGCTTCCAGTCAAACAGAAGCTGTAATTCATTGACGCAATGAAGTACTAAAATCTTATCATTGTTTATGCATGCATTTGAAATTGGGAAACAAAAGAAATTTGATTTAGATAAATTACCTTGAAGTCAGTCAGATCTGGTACGACATAGTTTGGCAACGTTTCAAGTACCACAACATAACCACCTGTATTACAGATCAAGAAAATTCCATTACTAAGAAGTAAGAACCTTTATCTGTATAAGGTTTCAACTTTGTCAAACTAAATGACATCTGCGTGTCTAAAACTTTAATGGACAAATGAACATATCCAGGCCTTGTTTAGCCCCCATTATAATGAGAATTTGGGGAAAATGTATCTGAGCCATTGCTCCGAGAATTACGTCACATGTGAAGCAGAACTTGCATTTCTTAAGATTGTGGAAGGTCAGTACTTGGCTAAGTCCATAATGTGATGATGCATGAGCGTACTAATTATTTTTCAATTTGACGAGTGGTTTTATACTTTATTTTTAAAATTTTTAAATATAAAGAATCGGGTTGCACCAAATCGAACCGGAACCGGGTGGTTCGGTTCTGGTTCGATTCTATAGTTAAATATGGAACCAATGGTTCTATTTCTACGATTCTTAATTTTTTGGAGAATGCGTAGTTAAAAAGAATAAAAAGTTTTGGGTTTATAAGTAATATTATTTTATTGAAAAATGTGTGGTTAATAAGAAAAGAGAGAAAAATGAATTATAACTTTAGCGGGAACAAACAATGGCCTAATATAGAATCACCTGAAAGTTTGGAAACCTCACATAGACTCCAAGTAAATATGTCACCAACTAAATAACATGTCACCTAGATTTACACTATCATGTCGTCTAGCTGATGCTCAAGCGGAAAAAGCAGAATCATTGTTACCCGCCTATCGCTCAAGCGACACACCTCTTGCTTGCCTCGCTAGCCGGCGCTCAAACAACGATGTTATACATGAAACCTTAGTTCGTGATTTTCAAGAGTTCTATCTATCATATACTACCTAAATACATCTTATTATAAATACCCAATGCCCAGTACATTTTGGTGAGTGGTTGATCGTTATTTTACATTTTCATAACATCATTCCAAGATTCAAGAATAAATGTTAGAGGTTTTCTCCGTCATCAATTCTTTGTATTATTTATTGTGTTATTTATTATTGTGGCAATTCAACATAGGATAACTTGATTTAATTGACTAAACATTTAGAACAATTAAAAAGTGTCTTGTTGCTTTTAATTGATAATTTTTAAATTTGCGTTACTCACTTATTCACCCACTCTAGGTGATTTTATGGTCGAACTAGAAATTTTCAAGTGGTATCAAAGCTCAAATTTGATTCCTAACCCCTACTTTTCTAGATGAGTAGTTAATTGTTTGTTTCGCCATATTTTGATGACAGTAACTATGTCTATTAGAAAGTTAGAATAAGAGCCTTGCTGAAATTTATGGATGAGCGTATTTGGTTGAGCGTAGTAAATGGTTGGACCGTCTCCTCTACCATAGTTGCAAGTGTAGTTACCCTTACTGATATTTCAACTTGGTCTAAAAAAGATTTAGATGAGTGTAATTGGAATAATAAAGGATTTCATACTCTATTTATGGCTGTATCACCTCAAGAATTTAGGTGTGTGTAGATGTATAAGGTTGCTAAAGAAGTCTGAGATATTTTACAAACCACACATAAGGGAACTCGGGATATTAAGAATTCTAAGTTATAGATATTGACCACTAGGTTTGAAGAGATTAGGATGAATGATGATGAGACCTACGATAAATTTTATGCGAACTTCAATGACATAGTTAATTCTAGCTTTAACTTAGGTGAGAGAATTCCTGAGCATAAGATTGTCAGAAAAATGCAAAGATCCTTAATTGAGAGATTTAGGCCTAAAGTTACGTAGGGCTAGATATGGTCCGATTCGGTTCAGTTCGAAAGAGACTCGAACCGGACAAAAAATTTCGGGTATTTAATAAATGGAATCATCGGGTCCAAATATAATTATGGAACCGTTTGGGTTCGGTTTGGTTCCGTACCATAATTAATTTTTTTAATCGATTTCTAATGGTCAACGATCGGTGGTCATCGTTGGATGTCACGGCTTCGATGGGCATTGAGAGGGGAAGTCGGACTCAGCAATCGGCGATTTCGATTTGGGCATGTAGATGTAGGTTTTCAATTTATCAAATGATTTGAAGTCATTAACTCAATGGTTATCGAATGAAAGTGTGAAATTGGAAAGAGAAGGATAAAAACTTAAAAGAGCCTAGATCTTGGACTAAGAATGAAATAAATAATATGACCAAAAAATCAAATCAAAAAATTGATTTTAGAAATTGGGTTGGGTTGGACTAGGTAGGCATGGACTTGGCTTGGAAGTTAAGACATTAATCACTAAATTAGTTAATTTGCTAATTTGTTTAGAAAAATTTAAAAAAATTAATTAATTCAATATAAAAAATCTAAAAAAATATTTAAATTATGTTATTCGGTTTGGGTCTGGAACTGAATCAAACCCGTCGGTTCTCGATTCAGATACATGTCCGGGTATTTAACTTATGAAGAACCGTTCGGTCCGGTTCGATTCGGGGAGTTTTGTCCAGCCCTAAAGTTACGACTATCGAGTAGAGCAAAGATCTAGATGCTGTTAAGATGTCATAAATGTCAAGATTTTGGCTACTATAGAAGTGAGTGCCCTAATGGTAAGAGAAATCAGAATAAAGTTATGAATGCAACTCTCACTGATGATGATTCTAGCTCGGATAATCAAAGTGAGATGTCCACTCATGAGAAGAATGGGAAGCTTATGACCTTCATTGTTAAGATTAAAAGTGAATCTAATAGAGACAATGATAAGGTAGAGGAAGTAGATAGTTGTGAGCAATATGAGGAAGTGTCTAAAGATGAGGAAGAGATTCGTGAGGCTTATCAAAATTATTTGAAGAGAGTCTTGTGATTAAGAAGGTGAATAAAGCCGTATGTAAGAAGGTCAGTGAACTTGAACTAGTTAGAGATAAACTTGTAGCTGGCTTTCATGAGTCTACCTTATACCTCAATAAAATAGATATTGTGAATCAATCCTTAGAGTTTAAGATAAAGGATCCTACAAGTGAACTTGAGAAATCATCTAGGAGAGTTAGTGAGCTGACCATTGAGAATGATAAATTAGAAATTCAGGTTGAGAACCTTTTGAGTGAATTTGAATATTACAAGTCTCAACTTCTTGCTTTCTCTAGTAGATCTCAAAAACTGAACAGTCTTTTGGGGTTGAACATGATTGTTGGGAACATGGGATGTCTATGATATAAACAGACCGATCATAATATGGCTAATACTTCCAAAACCATTTTTTATCCCTGCCACCAACTAGCTATGTATATTCCTAATCTTGAATCAAGAATAAAGCTATCGTAGGATAAAGACCTACTAAACTGCGTAGGACCTACCAATCTAGGAATAGATATCAGTTACCACATAATTTTGGACCTAGGTTTATCCATACTTGTTTCAATTGTGGTAGGACTTATAAGGCCTAGATGTAATAAATTTTTGAATAGAAATAGAAACCAGAATTTCACTAGAGTCAGAAATCAGGATTTTGATGGCCGAATTGACTTCCTTACTAATCAAGTGAGTCATTTGACCAAGTTAATTACACAGTTGACTCGGAATAAGTCTCCCACTACACAAGTTTGGATTAAAATGAGTGATATGAAAAATTTAGAAATTGATCATGGCGCTCTTAAAGGTAAGAGTTTGTATACCTATCTGATTAGGTATTTTCGATGCATTCTTATACTTATTAATTCTGATCCATTCATTATTGCACGCATCTCATTTTTTATTTTTCAATTATTTACTTGAACATGTGTGTTGTGATCAAGTATGAGTTTAATTGATGTGTTGTAGTATATTTTCCATTATTTTGTTTAGATTTATGTGGAGTACTTATTCTAGGTTTCTTCATATAATATCTGCACTGCATACATTATGATCTTGTGAGTAAGTTTTGACAGCGTGTGTGAGATTTAGGATAGTCATTATCTGTTGGTAAGATAACCTTGAATATGGATTGACCTTAATTTAGTAGACCTAACCTCTAGTATATCCCCCTAAATAAAAAAAATATTTTATCTTATACTCTTTTTTGAAACCTATTTGACTCGAGGGGTTTCTCATAAAATGACGCTCTATGGTTAACTGACTTGGAGTCATCGCCCAAAAACTCGTTACATGGATCATTTTAGTTGCTTAATAAAGAAGCGTTTGTATATAAGATATGAAACATTGAAGAGAAAAATGATGACCTTAAAAAGAAAAATATAAATTATACGAAAATGTATATAAACTAAAAGTCAGGGGGAGAAAAAAATAATATACGTGAAAAATGAGTTTCTTTTATAGGTCCTAATATGCACTATTAGTTTGACATTCATTAGTAGGTGGAATAAACTTATTTAATAGTTATGTTTAGCATGTCATTTATCACAAATTTAAGGTTAGGAGTTTTGTTCACAAGGAATTAGTGACACTTAACACACACGAGTCACTCATACAATTTACTTTATTTAGACTTGAACTCAATATGTGAGAAAGTTTACTAATCATTGGTTATACTAGTGCATGCTACTAATTGTATCTTTGAGTTATTATATATTGTTGTAATAGTTATCTTCATCATTTGTGACAAAAATAGGGAGAGACAGTGGTAAACAGTGGCATTTTAATTTAGTAATTTATTTTAGTCATGGCATGTTGTATGACTAAAATTAAATTTGGAGAGTTTGCATTAAGGGAGAGATGATATTATTGGTAGTTTTGCTTCGTTTTTTTAATGCTTAGTTTTTTTAGTTTTGATGTTTTGTAATATTAATGATTAGGTTAGTGTTTTGATTTTCATTAGTATTACTTCTCAATCTAGCTAGCATATTTATGATAGTCTGTTTCAATTATTATATTTCCTATATCACGTGCTTTTACAATTGGCGTTTGAGTTGTTGATTTCAGGAAACATGTTTCAAGTAATGCAAGAGACAGACATTCAATTTGAGTTTGAGTAAATTAGTTTGTTTTTACATCATTGACTTGTTTTGCATGGTTTTGTCACAGAATGCCAAAGGGGGAGATTGTAAGGATTTATGTTGTATTGGCAATTCATTAGACAAAAAGATTATTATAAAAGAATAAGGTTATTATAAAAATAGTTGTAAAAGTTAAAGAGTCTTTTGGAAAGTTGCATAGATGAACTAAGAGTCTTTGGGTTCGAGTATGAAATAAGGAGAAAGTGTAGTCAGATTTACGCTAACATGTCGTCTAACTGATGCTTGAGCGAAAAAAGTAGAATCATTGTTGCCCGCCTATCGCTCGAGCGACACACCTCTCGCTCGCTAATTGCTAGCCTGGCGCTCAAGCGATGATGTTATACATGAAACCCTTGTTCGAGATTTTTAAGAATTCTATCTATCCTATACTACCTAAATACCTCTTACTATAAATACCCAATGTCCAATAAATTTTTGGTTGTTGTTCATTATTTTACATCATCATAACATCATTCCAAGATCCAAAAATACATCCAAATATTGAGATTGAACTTTTGATTCTTGAAATCAATGAACCACAAGTTGGGAAAAGCATCAAAATCAAATAATCCAAAACACCCATTTCCTAGATATCATCAGGAAGGTACTTCTTAATAATCTTTAGAGATTGCTGAAATTTGAGGGACGTTGGATCAAAAGTACAGGAAAAGTATAAGTACGAGGCTTTTTTGGTGATCTACAGAAGATAGACAATTTCAGAAGATTGGGAGCAGGTGTGAGTGAAGCACGTTCTAGTGAGTCTTGGAGATTGTAGGAATTAGATCAGAGAGTCTAGTGGGTTTTCTAGTCTAGATCATATAGGTAAGTTCTTATTATCTATAGTGGAAACTACTAGTTTGGTCCTAGAGTTTTTACCTAGTTAGGAGTTTTCTCCGTTATTAATTTTTTTGTGTTATTTACTGCTTTATTTTTTATTGTGGCAATTCAATGTAGGATAATTTGACTTTATTGACTAAACATCTAAAACAATTAAAAAGTGACTTGCTGCTTTTAATTGATAATTTTTAATTCCGCGTTGTTCACCTATTCACCCCCTCTAGGTGATTTTAGGGTTGAATTAGAAACTTTTATATTGGTGCTTGTAAGTTATAATGTGAGTGTTAGTACCATGAATACAAACTGTTGTTCAAAACTTGGAGATGAACGTACAACTTTAAGAGAAGAGAGAATGATTTGCAAGAGAAACTCAAACTTATTCAATTTACTCATTAAAATGATTAAGACAATTAGCCTTTTATACGCTTTACAAATGAGTAATGATATTCCTCTAAACTACTGATTTGCAAGAGAGACTCAATCTTATTCAATTAATTTATTAAAAATGATTAAGACAATTAGCCTTTTATACGCTTTACAAATGAGTAATGATATTCCTCTAAACTACGTATGGTCAGCAGTTTAGGTGTCATTAAATGGAATTCAATGATTGAAACTCTCAAATGTAATGGTAAAGATAAGATGTCAATCATGTAACTGAAATGGGTCTTGCTATGGGTACCTTTTGGCTTACCCTTTGGGTTACTCGGGCCCACCCCTTCCCTCACATGGGGTCGGGTCCCACACACATTTAATGTGTGTGGGACCCGACCCCATGTGAGGGAAGGGGTGGGCCCGAGTAACCCAAAGGGTAATCCAAAAGGTACAAATGGCTTAATCCAACTGAAATCTAGACAGATGACCATCAACATAATCTAGATGAATAAAATTATTCTTTACAAATTGTTAACCAACACAAATACAGGTCTAAACATTAATTAGATACTTTTACCCAAATGTCTCATGCAATTTTCAAGTACACAAATCCATCAAATTAAGTATCTAATTAATTCACTCGTACCAAAATGCACAAAATTAACTTTTACCCATATGTATCATGCAATAATACCAAAATACACAAAATTAATTTACATATATAGAATGTAGTTAATAATTTCAACACCTCATCCCCTTGAGCTTCGAAATTTTGAAAATGCATCAAACTTCAATGGCTTGATAGAAAAAGCCATCATTCTAATCTTAAGACTGCATAAATTTTAACTACTTATATTGTTTGTCAACACAATTTTGAACAAAATAATAATTCATGTATATATGCTTGTTTCGATCATGAAAAATAAAATTCTTATCCTACCATAGTGTTGACTTGTAAAACAAAGAAAATCTTGTTGCAAATGAATTTTCTATAATAATTTTTAAATCAAATTGTTTGACAAACATAAGATGCAATCGCAACATATTTAGCTTCACAACTTGAGAGCATAATAATTGTTTGCTTCTTTGAATACAATGTTGAAGACGTAAATCCCATAAAGAACACATGTTCTCTAGCATTTTTTTGTTCATCCATATTTTCGGTCCAATCTCTATCACTATCACTATCGACAAGCTTCAAGTCATCCAAGTATGAATGAAACAAACCACATTGAATGGTACCTCTAATATATCGTAGGATTCTCTTTGTAGCTTTTAAATATGTTGTGTTAGGGAACTTCATGTATTGGCTAACAAAACCAGCTCCAAATAAAATATCGGACCAAGTACATGTCAAATGCTCAAACTCTCAACAAAACTATTGTAAAGAGCCGAGGCCACTTTTTCACCATCATCTAATCTCGATAGTTTTACTCCATAATCAACGAGGGTGCTAACTGGCTTGCAATCATCCATTTTGAAAATCTCAAGAATCTTCTTAGCATATGGTTTTTGAGATCATGAAAATTTCATCTCCTTGTTTCACTTTGATGCTAAGATAGTAAGTCATAAGCCTACTTTTAGTCCTCTTAAATTCTCACCATAGTTCTCTTGAATTTATCAAATAATTTCATATTATTGCATGTAAAAATTTGATCATCAACATACAAGTAAAAAAAATCAAGATATGACCATTAAAATTCATCTTCCTGTAGAGAGCATGCTCATAAGGACATTTGATAAATTTGTTGCCTTGAAATTTATCTAGTCCTGAATTAGATGTCCTTGGAGCTTTCTTTAAATCAAGCCTTCTTCAACTTCAACAATTTGTCTTTGTATCCTTTAGCAACATGTCCGTGAGGCTATAGTTTGTATAAATTCTTTTATATCCATTTAAGAAAGCTGATTTAACATCAATGTAGTTAATCTTTCATCAATTTTGGGTTGATATGAGGATAATATGTTTGATTGTTTTGAACGAGCCATCGATGCAAATACGTCATCATAATCCACAACATGTTATTAATTGTAACCTTTCGCTACCAATCTTGCCTAGTAGTGTTTAAGTATATCATTTGCATTCTTCTTTTCTTTGAAATTCACTCGACTCCAATAGGTTTTTGACCTTCAAGAAGTGAGACTAACTCATAAGTATCCAATTTTTTCCGATGGCTTTGATTTTCGCATCCATGACTTTCTTTTATTTCTCGTGTTGAATATCATCATCAAAACCTACAATTGCATATTCGACAAATAGATAGAAAAGAGCTCATTCCTTAAGATGATTGGTTAACTCTTCAATATCATCATAAAGCTTCTAAAAGTTTGTGGCCTTTTGATTGAAGATGATGAAGAACATGATGTTTCAAAACAATGACGTGGTGGAATCAATGGTGGTGATAGTTGAGGTAGAATCGCAACAACTTCTTCTTCATTATCATAAAAAGGAAGAAATTATAATCTTTGCTTTGTTGAGCTTGCCAATCTAAATTCATTCTTCATCAAATTTAGTATATCTCCTAGTGATTATTTTCTCATTCGTCAGGTTATAATGTTTTTTAGTATTTCGATCTTGAATCATAGCTAATGAAGATGTACTTCTCACTCTTGTCATCAAATTTATTCCTAATTTATTTTGGAACATGAGATTAAGAAATACTTCCAAACACGTGTAGATGCTATACATTTGGTTTGAATCTATTCCAAGCTTCTAGTGTTGTCATAATTTGCATACTTTGATTGGACAATAATTTAACAAATACACATTATAGTGAATAGTTTTAGCCTAAAACTCCTTTGACATTTATTTGTCTTCAACATGCTTCGAGCCATTTCTGTGATGGTCCTATATGTATACTTCTCCACTATGACATTTTCTTGAGGTGACACAAGAGTGGTCAAAAAATGTTGAATATCACGTTCTTCATAAAACTTTTTATATTCTTCATCATTATCCGAGTAAAAAACTAAGTGTATATTTATTAAAACTTTCAAATGCTTATAAACTAGTTGTTATGAAACAACCAAAATATTTCTTGTTAGAAGAAATACTAATATGCCCAGATCGTTGTTAGCAATATTGGAAATACAAGAATTATGTATTGTTTGAATACCACTTCATGAAATCAATCAGCGGAATGAATTGTTGAAGTTATATGATAAATAATGAAATATTAGATTAAGCAAAAGAATAATAAAAACAATAAATATGACAAAGAAATTAAGAGATTTTATTGACTCAAGAATATTGGAGAAGTGAGAATCACAATGAATCCTATAATTCTAGTAATCTGTTTTCTCACACTATAAAATTGTATAGAAGAACCTAATATTTATAGGGAACATGTAGGAGATGTTCAAACCCTCCTAGTAGAGTTGTTGATGAAACAGGATACCAAAAAATCGATTTCAAAACAAATTCTAACTCCCAATGTGATACCAAAATAGAATTTCAACTTGACATATGACTTCAATAGCATTCCAAACCGAATTCTTCTTGACGTGCACTTCAATTAGAATTTTTCAATTATTTCAACAATAAATTTGGGTCACACATAAATTCTAACAACATCCACATTGACATGAATTCCACTGCAACGAGCAAAACTCTAAAATATTCTCCACTTGGGGAAGAAAATTAGTCTGCAAAGAATGAACTAACTCTTCAACAATAACCAAAACTGATTTCTTCAACCAAATACAAAATACTCCACCTTTTCTCAGTGTTCTAAAACGCGTGTTAATGCGCCGCGTAGGCGTGCACAATCGTGACGCGTGGGCCAAATGCATCGCATGCCCTGAATGCATGCAATAATGCGTTCAAGCCCAATTGACTATAAAGAAAAAACCTTTTATCAACTCCTTTGATGGGCTCATCCAATGCACAGACAGGCCCAATACGTGAAGTGAGTGGTGCACCATTTTATAAAAGATTATTCTCCCACTAATTTAGTCTTCATCCGATGTGGGATACGATTTTTAAACCTACAGCTACAGTAGCATCCAAAGCTACTTCTCTCACCAGTAAACTCGTGATTTGGTGAAACTGCCCAAAAATTCGCCCAAATTCTCGCGACCAAATGCCACCAAAACCACCGGACATTGGTACCGGTGGACAACCCTCCATCCCCTCTTCAATTAGCAACCAACACCTTCCAATTTCATCAAGTATTCTGGCCGGAATCACTCCCCAAAGTTAGCAGCAGATTCGTCGCCAAATTACAGGGAAGTTATTTTTGGATTTCAACCCAATAAATTGACACAAAATTACAGGAAAATTAAGGCGAAATTTATGGAATAAATCTGACCAGCGAAGCAATATCCAAGGAAAGTTCTGGTAGTCTGCAAATGGCACTCCCACGTGAATTCTTAGCCACACCGCCTTTGAAGCCCAGTCAAATACAGGCCCAAGTAGGAAGCTTTCAGGGCCAGGAAGATAGACCGGAGATGAAGGAGTAGGAGAGACTGTGTCCCTGGTTTTGCGTTTTCTCCACTGATCGATGAGTGATGAAGGAGAAAGAGATAGGTTATTTCAATTCATTTCTAACAATCTGGGAGTGTGATAAAGTATAAAGACCAATTGTTAATTAATAAAGCACTGATGAGTGATGAAGGGGAGAGAGAGAGAGAGAGACTGTGTCCCTGGACCCTGGTTTTGCGTTTTCTGTGGTGAGTGATGAAGAGGAGAAAGAGATTCAATTCATTTCTCACAATCTGGGAGCTGAGAGTGGGATAAAGTATAAAGACCAATTATTAATTAATAAAGCATAGTTCCAAAAGGTCTATTTATTTTGATTCAAAAAAAAAAAAAAAGGTCTATTTATTAATAAATAGTTAGATAATATTTAACTTCTCATGTTATTTATTTAGTTCCAAAACACATAATCCCATTTTTATCTTTATTTTTTTTTAAGGTAAAAAATCTATTTTTTTATGATATAGTAAAAAAATTTTTTTTTTATACAAAAATATATTTAATATCATAAAAATAATTAAAATAATATTAAAAATTCGAAACGCATTATGAAGCTTATTCTTCGCATTGACACGCCTAAACTTACGATTCTTGATTCTCGACCTCGACGCCTCGCAACGCATTACGCATTTTAGAACACTGCCTTTTCTAATGAATTCAAGCACTACTCTGCAAAATTATCTCAAATTCCAAAAAAATCATAATGATTTTAAAATTCCCCAAACTGGGCTGTAACACACCCCGCAACAGAATCAAACTCAAATGCTTTTAAAGAAGGTCCCTTGCTAGATTGTACACTTTTTACTACAGTGAAAACATGCTCAACAAAATCAGCATCCATATACCATTTTTCAATGGGTCCATCCCTAACAATTGAATACAATGGCATCACAGGTGATGGTTGTAAAGTGGCATTATCCATATCTCCTGAACTCCACTGAGCAATATTCTTCAAATTTGACCCTTTACGATCTCCTAAAGGTATTGTACCAAATTGAATGTCCACAACAGTACTAAACATGTGTTGATTGCCTCTTCTAAATTCTACACAATCCTGCAAGATGTATAAGTGAGACATTCTATCCTTCCAATACAACATGAGCACCCTTACGAACCTTCAAATCTCCACCTCTACCTTCACCAAAAAACTCATAACCCTTTAAATCAATGAAAGACAATGAGATGAGATTCTTCTTCAAATTCAAAACATGTCGAACCTGGCCAAATGTTCTAATTGTCTCATCCAATAGTTTCAATTTAATCGTACTAATTACAACAACTCGACAAGGTGTGTTGTCTCTAATAATCACGACACCTTTGAAAACGGTTTCATATGTAGTAAACAAGTCCTTATTATAACACATATGAAACACACATACACTAAATCCAGAATCCAATCCTCCTCAGGTTTAGACTAAATGTCAGAAATAGCTAAGAGATCTCTCTCATTTGC
Organism: Fraxinus americana; assembly: GCA_035079005.1. Taxonomy (NCBI): domain Eukaryota; kingdom Viridiplantae; phylum Streptophyta; class Magnoliopsida; order Lamiales; family Oleaceae; genus Fraxinus; species Fraxinus americana. The sequence goes on along the minus strand of CM068706.1, from coordinate 11,786,988 downwards.
AATGTTCTCTATGAGGTCTGCTTCATCAGAGGTCTCTGATTGCTTCCAATATCAACTTGCAGTTATTCTACAATTTGTAACAATCCTTCTTCAAGTGCCCATTCTTCTTGCAGAAGTTACAAAATTTGATTACTGAACTTAGACTTCGATCTGCTCCTTCTACACCACCATGAGCAACAAGGCATTCTCCATCTCTGACCTCTAAAATCAGATGCTCCATCTTTTTGAAGAATGGTGAGGTATCACGACTATACACCCCCTCTATGGTGAGGTATCACGACTATACAAGATTGTGTCTCTAAATGAAGAAAAAGAAGTGGGCAACGAACACGATATGATCAATGTCAAATCTTCTTCATCATACTTTACTTTCAAAGTTTTCAAATCAGCGACGATCTCTTTAAATACAAGCAGGTGATCTTCCAATGATCATTCTTCTACCATTCGATGAGAATATAAATGATGCTTGAGATACAACTTGCTTGTCAGACTTTTAGTTATGCACAATTGCTCCAATTTCAACCATAAAGCAGCTGCTGGACCCTCCTTCAAAAAGTACAGTCATGTGATCTTCCAATGATCCTTCCTTTACCATTCAATGAGAATATAAACGTTGCTTGAGATGAAACTTACTCGTCAGACTTTTAGTCATGCACAATTACTCCAACTTCAACAATAAAGCAGCTACTGAACCCTCCTTCAAAACTTCTTGAAGAATGGTATTCGATAGATGAATGTGAGAAACTACCTTCTTAACCTTCCATAATTTCTCCTTCGCGGTAAAAGTTGCGGGCATCTTGTCAATTCCCAGTAACGCATCATCCAAATCTAGTTGTGCCAGTTTTGCACGCATCTTAACCTGTCATAGCGAAAATCTAGTACTCCAATCCAAAAACAGAATGTCATACTTCATGAAAGCCATTACGAACAAAAACCTCGAACAAATCAAACTCTGCGCTCTTGCGGAACTTTTGAATCTAGGCTCTGATACCACTTGTTATGAAACAACCAAAATATCTCTTGTTAGAAGAAATATTGATGTGCCCGGATCGCTTTTAGCAATGTTGGAAATACAAGAATTATGTATTGTTTGAATACCACTTGATGAAACAAACCACTGGAATCAATTGTTTAAGTAATATGGCAAATAATGAAGTATTATATCAAGTAAAAGAATAATAAAGACAACAAATATGACAGACGAATTAAGAGATTTTATTGACTCAAAAATAATGGAGAAGAGAAAAAATTACAATGAATCCTATAATTCTAGTAATCTATTTTCTTACACTATGAAATTATATAGAAGAGTCTAATATTTGTAGGGAATATGTAGCGGATCTCCAAACCCTCCAAGTAGAGTTGTTGATGAAGTAGGATACCAAAAAATCGAGTTTAAAACAAATTTCAACTCCCAATAGACTTCTAAAATAGAATTTCAACTTGACATAGGACTCCAATAGTATTCCAAACCGAATTTTTCTTGACGGTACTTCAATTAGAATTCTTCAATTAATTCAATAAGAAATTCGGGTTACACCCAAATTCTAACACTAGTCAACCATTATTTTTAATCATACATTTCTAGTTTTAAATAGTTATAAACTAGTCAACCATCATTTTTAATCATACATTTTTTAAGATCCACAACTTTTATTTTTTAACCACACATTCTTGGGATCCACTACTTAAAATAACTTAAAATCTTAGCTAAGCAAGTATTTTATCTTGAAGCCACTTTCATTCTCAACTATCGACTTGAACTTCTTAAAAATCTCAAATGTTTTTGACTTTTCTTTAAGAAAATGAACTTATTTTTTTCCAAGAAAATTCAAAAATAACATGAAATAGTTATTCTTACATTAATAATACTGGCTTGATTACACCAAAAAGATCTATATGCACCAATTCAAGTGGCTTTGTTGCTCGATTAACTAGCTTATTCAAGGCAAGCCTTTTGAGATTGTTTTCATAGAGACACCATTCACAAAATTTATTTGAATGACGAACATGTGACAGTCCCTTTAGCATCTTCTTTTTCATCAAAAGATTCAATATATCAAACCCAAGCCTCAAACGGTATAGTGATGTTGTATATTTGACATGTGCTTTTAAGCATTTAGCTTCTCTAATTTGCATGTTTAACAAGAAAATTCAATTTTTTGTCATTGAAATTGTAACAATCAAGTTTTCACTTCGATTTGGATCAATTTTATTTTTTGATTTCTTATTTGGATGTCATGTCCCAAATTCAAATAATTTTCTACATAGAAGGAAAATAATATTTATTGATAATATATTGGTGATTTCTATTCTTGATAATAATTTTACCTTTTTTCTCTTGACTTGAACTTTAGAACATCTCCAAAAGTGACATGGCCATTTTTCTTGCACTTTGTATGTCAAGGTAAAATCTTCTCCTTTATCTTTATTTTCAACATCAATGATAAGTGTATTTTATACACTTATTCAGAGTCTAAAATAGCGATATTTGATAGTTTTTTTGATAAAATATATCCTAAATTGTTGTATTTTATATTATATAGGTAAACTTCAATAGCTGGACGAGGAATTGAAAGAAAGAAACGAAAAATGGTGAAAATGGCAAAATTCAAAGTTTGGGGATCAAATTTCAAATATTCAATAGTTGTTTCAGACCAAAATATGAGTTGGAAGATTTTTAGGAGGCAATTGGATGGAATTTGAGTTCAAAAAGGAATGAAATATGATCAAAATATTATTACAATCAATTTCCAGTCGCACAAGTTATAATCTAGATTTTTATTCGAATATTAAGACCCATTTTTGGTATAGTAAAAGTCCGAATTGGAAAAATCCTATTTATATCAAGTTGTATCCCTTTGAGTTATATTTCCAATGTACTTTAAATCGTCTCAATCGAATATTAGGAGAGAAAGTTATGGTTAAAGTACTAAATTTTGTGCAGAGATAAAATCCGCGTGCGAAGATAACTTTCCTTATTCGATTGGAACTCTTTTGGAAGTCAATTTGGACGTGATTTTCAACTAATTTTCGACTCCTAAAAATAGTTAATAGCAAAATATATATGGAGGACCTCTCATAAATATATTATACTCCAATACTCATCCATTACTATCATCAAAGGAGAAAAATTCGTAATTTTTGTGAGAGAATTGAAAAGGATTTGCAAGAAGTCAATCAAGTGAAGATTCAAACTTAATTTTTGGGCAAAAAAGAGAAGAAGCAAGTGAAGATTTATCAAAAAACCATTGAGGAGATTCAATATTTCAAAATTCATCTTCATCTTCTCAATTTATAAAAAATTCGGGTTCTGTCTTTTCAATTAGATATGATGATTTCTTGCAATTTCGATATGTTAGGCTAATTTTATACATTACTAGGATGAGATAAACCCTTGTTACGATATTTTTAGTTCTTAATTAATTGTTTTGACTTTAATTTGATTTGATTTGATTTGTGGATGTTTATTATTGTTCTTATCGTTCGTTTCAATTGCTTGATCACCAATTGAATTGTTAATGAATTTTATTGTTATCGAAACAGACAATATGGTTTAAGCACATTATAATAAACATTATAAGGTTTGATAAAGGATATATATACCTCTATGCTTTATATGGTTTCAATAAGTGTTCTAGTACTTGTTAATGCATTTATCATGTTTGCATCTTTCATCGAGAGATAGAAGGGTTACATGAGGGAAATAGATTTGATTGCTATCGAGAGAGACTTTCAATTAAATTAGGAATATTAACCAACATAAATGATTTCAAATTGTCACTTTAATTGTTACACTAAAAATGGAATAACAATGAGGATTCGACATCTTAGCAATGCATCTCACATATTTGAAAAACACATTTACATATTTTTTAATTTACTTACTTTCATTAGTTTAATTGATAATTTAGAAATTAGTATTAAAAAAAAAATCACAACATTTGTTTGCTATTCGATTAAAGTTGGAATTAATTTTAACTCGATCAAACACGTAGTCCTCGTGGGTTCGACACTCTATTCACTACTTTATTACTTGTTCACGATCCCGTTCACTTGCGTGTTTTCAAACGACTAATTTTTTGGCGCCGTTGCCGGGACTATTGTTTTTGATAAGTTTAATTAATTTTAGCTTTAATTTGAATTTTACTGTTGTTTTAGTTTATTTTATTATATTAGAAAAATATTACTGTGTATCATGCTACTTTTTTCAAGACCTTGTATGTGAAATTCGAAAATCGGTGACGTTGCTCAATTTGACCCGTAGATCGAATGAACGTTCCACCTCCGAAAAAGACAACAGTTGTAAACATACCAAAAAAGAAAGAGGAATACATGGCAGAGCAAAATCCAAATCAAATCATCGGAGCTTATCTAAGAGTAGCACAGCTGAATGTGGTTGTAGCTAATGAAAATGCAAGGCTAATAGGAGAGTATATGGTTCAACCGATTATGGAAAACCAATCTAGCATAGTATATCCAGCGTTTGGTCATGAAAACTTCCACCTGAGGACTGATATGATCAACATGTTCCAAAACGTGTTACAATTCTTTGGGAGAGTTTTGGAGAATCCCAACGCTTATATATTAAGAATTCTGGACATGTGTCCAACTATCGAATATCTTGGGGTGTCCAGTGAAGCAATAAAATTGAGGATTTTCCCATACACCTTGAGAGACTCAGTCGAGAGTAGTTAGACACTTGTCCACCTTAGAGCATCACTACACGAAACCAATTGAGTCAGAAATTTCTTAGCAAATATTTTCCACCGAAAATGATTGCGAAGTTGAGGGACGAGATTACAGCATTCCAACAACTGGATTAGAATGCTAATCAAATGTTTGGGAACGATACAAGGGTTTACTTTGCCAATGCCCACAACATGAATTGCAGAAATGGCTTCAGGTACAGTACTTTTACATTGGTCTGAATTCAATAAGTAGGGCTAATGTAGGCTCTGCATGTGATGGTTCTATCATAAAAAGAATCGCGGATTAAGTTTCCCAAATCATGGAGGTTCTGGCATTCACCAGTACACTTTGGCCTACTGAAACGATGAGTAGAAAAATAGATGCTGGGGCATTAGAAGTTGATTCTTTAACAACAATTTCAGCATAGTTGGCATCGTTGGCATAGAAGGTGGATCAGATGAATGCAGCCCATACGATGGGACCGAAATGTAAGCATTGTGGATGCAATCATGAGAGTGTTGACTACATCGTATGTAGTCTTTTCGCTCAGTCAGTGGAGGATGTAGATTATGCTCAAAATTTTCAAAGACAACAATACAATCAAAATCCTAACACTAACTACACAGGCTGGAGGAATCACTCAGGTTTCCAATGGAATAACAATTTGGGAGCTCAGATTGCGCCACAGCAGACTGCACCACCAAGTTTTCATCAAACTGAAAATAAATCTTCGTTAGAAGATCTTGTTACTAAATTGGCGAAGATATCTACCCAATATGTACAAAGAACAGATAAAACCTTACAAGTTCGGGGAGCAGCCACAGACAAATTTAGAAAAATAGATGGGACAAATAGTGAAAGCACTTTCAGAGAGACCACCAAGAGCACTGCCTTATGACATTGAGATAAATCCTAAACAATAGGTAATGACAGTGAAGGTCATGGAGGAAGAACAAATTGAGTCAATAACTACCCGTAGTGGAGTTCAATTGCCGAGATTAATATAAAGAGACCAGTTGCTACAAAAGAAAACGTACATTCCACGGTTGATGAGCAATTGGAAGAATCTGAGCAGAACAAAGAAGTAGAGACAAAAAGTGCATCAGAGGATCCGAAGGTTAAGAAAACTGTTCTTACTAAAGAATTTGTGACACCACTACCGTTTCCACAAAGACTGCAAAAGAGAAAGTTCGATGATCAATTCGAGAAATTCCTGCACATGTTGAAAAAGATCCACATCAACATCCCATTCATTGATGCAAATAGATCCCGATGTGTGCAAAGTCCCTGAAGGACATGATATCTAAGAAAAGAAAGTTTTCAGACTGGGAAGACACGGCATTGACCAAGGAGAGCAGTGGAAGGCTGCAAAATAAATTATCACCAAAACTAAATGACCCAAGGAGTTTCACCTTACCTGTTTCACTAGGTAAAGAATTTCATTTTAATGCTTTATGTGATACATGTGCAAGTGTAAATTTAATGCCTTTTTCTACTTTTAGGAGACTAGGAATTGGGGAAGTCAAAAAATCGAATATGACACTGCAGTTCGCGGATAAGAGTACCAGATACCCATGGGAAAAGGTTGAGGATGTGCTCATCAACGTTGGGAAGCTTATATTCCCAGCGGACTTGTTATGGACCTCAAAGACAACCACAATATTTTATCTTAGATTGACTGTTTTTAGCAACAAGTCAAACTTTGATTGACATGGAGAAGTGTGAGCTAATTGTGAGGGTGGAGGACGCTCATGAGATCTTTAAACAACATAATCCACCTAATCAACCATTAGCTCTAGAGGAAGCCAAATCTATTACTGGAAAAGTTCATTAAGGGTCAAATGAGATAAAACCTAAACGTCTAGAGAGCCTTGTTCGAGAGGAAAATATAGAGCTCAAACTTTGGAGGGCAAAAAGAAGATGCAAGGCTGGATATTGCAAGGAGTGTAAGTTTACAAGATTCCAACTTGAGCCACCATGACCAATTGTTTTATACAGTCTAGCTTAAAACTATAAATTAAGCGCTTATTGGGAGGTAACCTAATTTCCTAACCCTTTTAGTTATTCTGTTTTTTGTATCGCATTGCATATAGATTTATTTTGATTATTAGTTTGTATTAGACTTAGACACATTTCAATTTATAGGGTATCACGATCCTATCATGTTTCCCTTAAGCCATTGAATTTATTATTGATTGTTTCGATTATTTGGGCTAAGTAACATATGTTCTAGGTTATTTGATCTTTATTATTTGATTTGACATCTATGAGCATGAACACGACATCATGGAATACTCAAACCAACATAGACCAAGAGAAAATCATGATGAAGAAGATTGTCTAGGCGTCACACATAATGCCTCACATCTTCAACAGAAAAATTTGGAGAGTATCTTTTTCATTTTCTTCTCCGTCCCCTCATATTCTTATTTATGCTTTATGATATTGAGGACAATGTCGATTTTAAGTTTGGGGGTGGGAAAAACTTTGAGTTTTTACTTTTCGTGTATTTTTGAGTGTTTGTTCTTCGTTATTGTATAATAAAAAAATTGAAAATTTTCAACAATTTTTTTTCTTGCTTGTGTGAGTTAGAAAATCTGGCTGATAATTATGATTAAATTTGAGATTTGGTGTTGATTTATGGACTACGGATATGAGGCATGCTAGACTAATTGACACTTAACCTTGCAAAACTTGATATTATCCGTGCACTAGAATTAAGTTGAATAGTGTGATGTTATAAGTTGATTCATATAATTGATCGGTTGATATAGTTGAACATAGATGCTACCTAAAACTATCCTATATTAATGATCCTTAAACCAAATTTAGTATAGTTTGGGGATATTTTACAGTTGTAGGAAGATACGGATGTACATGATATTCCTTGTGTGAAAACTTATATGTGGATTATCTTAGATTAATAGGATAAAATTGGGAAAATCTTAAGTTAGAGGTCGCTTTGATTAGATAAGTGTTTAATGAGGGGTATTTCACTAATCATGATAGAAGAATATATAAAAGATATCCCTTTGTAATCTTTATGACTCGAGTTATTAAGCCTGCTAGGGTATTTATAATCTGATGCCCTAAAATCATCTAATTTGGAAGTCATCGGTCAAAAGCTCGTTACATGGGTCATATAGAAAGCTTAAGGGAGAGAGTGTACAAAAAAAATTGAAAAAAAAAGCAGGTGCATGAAACAAAAGACGCGTCAAATGCTCTGGTTAAGCCCCAAACACTTATTTGAGAATACTTAACGTTTGATAAGGGATTATTAGCCTAGTCTAGTCCAGTCCTAGAGGTCGAAGCAATCAAATAATTGGAGAATCTTTGTTTATTGATGCATTGACTTACAATTAGTATAGTCTCCCTGAACTAGAGAGGTTGATGATAGTAATGAAAAATTCAACCTTAAATTACACACTAAGAAAAGAGTAAAAAAAAAAAAAGTTCGGGGAGGGGGGGGGGGGGTGTGTGTGTGAATCACACGAGAGGTGAAATGAAAGTGTCGGGAATTGAAGCAACTTGTAAATTCATGATTGTCTATTTAATTCTTCATACACACACGTCAGTTCTACATTAGAAGAGTCGATATCGGTTTGATATTGTAACTTTGAAACAGTTTGTAGATTTAGTACTATAATTTCAAATACTAAGATAAAAAGCTAGATTGTCTAACCAAATAGTTTTGTATATTTGTGTGTTTGTTATTATTTAGGTTATAATTTGTTTGAGAATAAACAAATTTTAAGTTTGGGGGTATTTGATAAGTGTTTGAAATCTAAAATAGCGATATTTGATAGTTTTTTTGACAAAATATATCCTAAATTGTTGTATTTTATGTTATATATGTAAAATTCAATAGCTGGACGAGGAATTGAAAGAAAGAAACAAAAATGGTGAAAATGGGCAAAATTCAAAGTTTGGAGATCAAATTTCAAATATGCAATAGTTGCTTCGGACCAAAAGATTAGTTGAAAGATTTTTAGGAGACAATTAGATGGAATTTGAATTCAAAAAGGAATAGAATATGATCAAAATATTATCACAATCAATGTCCAATCGTACAAGTTATATTTCAGATTTTTAGTCAAATATTGAGACCCATTTTTGACATAGTAAACGTCTGAATTGAAAAAAAACTCTATTTCTATCATAGTTGTATCCCTTTGTGTTAGTTTTCAAATGCAATTTGAAATGTCTCAATTGGATATCAAGAGAGAAATGTATGGCCAAAATACTGAATGCTATGCAGAGACAAAGATCCGCGCACGAAGATAACTTTCCTTATTCGATTGGAACTCTTTTGAAAGTCAATTTGGACGTGAATTTTCAACCAATTTTTGACCTCTACAAATATTTAATAGCAGAATACATATGGAGGACCTCTTATATACATATTATACCCCAATACTCATTAATTACTATCATCAAAGGAAAAAAATTCCTAATTTTTGTGAGAGAATTGAAAGGGACTTGCAAGAATTCAATCAAGTGAAGATCCAAACCTAATTTTTGGGCAAAGAAGAGAATGTGGAAGTGGAGATTTATCAAAAAACCATTGAAAAGATTCAATATTTCAAGATTCATCTTCATCTTCTCAATTTATCAAAAATTCGAGTTATGTCTTTCACTTAGATATGATTTTTTTGTAATGTCGATATGTTAGGCTAATTTTATACATTGTTAGGATGAAATGAACCCTCGTTATGATATGTTTAGTTTTTAATTAATTATTTTGACTTTAATTTGATTTGATTTGTGGATGTTTATTATTGTTTTTATCGTTCTTTTCAATTGTTTGATCACCAATTGAATTGTTAGTGAATTTTATTGTTATCGAGAGAGACAATAGAGTTTAAGCACATTATAATAAATATTGTAAGGTTCGATAAATGATATGAATATACCTTTATACTTTATATAGTTTCAATAGGTGTTCTAGTACTTGTTAATACATTTATCATGTTTACAACTTTCATCGAGAGATAGAAATGTTACATGAGGGAAATAGATTTGATCGTTATCGAGAGAGGCTTTCAATTAAATTAGAAACATTAACCAATATAAATGATTTCAAATTGTCACTTTAATTGTTACACTAAAAATAGAATAACAAGGGGGTTTCGACACTTTAGCAATGCATCTCACATATTTGAAAAGCACATTTACATATTTTCTAATTTACTAACTTTCATTAGTTTAATTGATAATTTAGGAATTAGTATTAAAAAAATCACAACAATTGTTTTCTATTTGATTAAAGTTGGAATTAATTTTAATTCGATCAAACACGTAGTTCCCGAGGGTTCGACACTCTATTTACTACTTTATTACTTGTTCACGATCATGTTCACTTGCGGGTTTTTAAATGACCAATCAACATAATTGAACTGCACTTCAACATTATTACTTCTACTATCCTTTGTAAAATGTTCAAATTTATTTTAATTGTAGGATTCAACTTAAATTTTTCATATCTTCTACCATTATTTCTTTTTCCAATCCAACCCCTCTGAGAATTTTGTGTACATGATCCTCTTGAATAATATGATTGTTGATAAATCCCTTTATTATTGGCCGAATCTTGAAGTTTTCTATCTTCCCTTCCTCGACCTCTTCCACCTTCTCCACCTTTTTGACTCATTTCGTTCTCATTTTATCTTTCAGCGAAATAATTATTCTGTCGATTCCTGCTTCTTCTTCAATAACCTCTCCTAGTGAGCTTGTAAGGTGCATATGACTTCATCAATGATTTGATCTTTGATTGCCACTATAATAAAATCAATTTTCGAAAAAAAAATGCAATCACTTGAAGATTATTGATTTTCTCACTATATCTCTTCATGTCATTAACTACCACCAAAACACGTGAAGTGTAATATGACACTAATTCAGAGTCCTTTATTGAAAGCGCCTTATATTCTCCCCTCAAAGATTGGAGATGAGCCTTTTTTTTTTAAAACTTTATACGCACCTTTGTAGTCATTTTCAAAATTCTCCCATACTTGTCTTGTAGTAGTAGATGTATTATCGAGTTCTAGATGAATCAAATTAAGAGCTTTTTGACTATTCCTCTTAGTTTCTTGTTGTAAGTCTCTTTAGACTTAAGATATACTTCTTCACTTGAAGTTTGAATCTTCTCTCTACCAAGTCCTATATGTATTGACTTCCATGATATATGCCTTCATTCAAATGCACTATGTACTACAGTTACTCTTAGTGAGCTGAGGAAAGGAAGATAGTTATTGTTTTCTATCTCGTCTTCTTATACCACTAAAAAAAAAATGGGCTCCACCGATCAAAGGTTTAGCGACCAATAAAACATGGTTCCTATAAGACACGATCAACGACCAACTAATGGTTGGTATAGGTTTTGGTCTAGTAAAATTGGACCAATTTTGTTATGTTCTATTACAGAGGATTAGGGACCATACATTTGATTGGTTGGTAAAGGTTTTGTGGAAAAAGAGCAAAAATTTTCTCGCGTATGAAAACCGCTCCAGCGACCACTGAATGGTCCCTGAACCTAATCGTCTGTAATCACCGATGTTGTGGTTGCCAAAACATATAGTGCAATAAAATCCCTTTTTTTCGATTGGTTTTGGTATTTTCTAGCGATTAATAGTGATGGTTGCAGAGTACCACTCTACTCCAGCGACCACTGAATGGTCCCTGAACCTAATCGTTTGTAACCACCACTGTTGTGGTTGCCAGAATATTTGGCGCAATAAAATCCCTTTTTTTTTCGATTGATTTTGGCATTTTCTACCGATTAATAGTGATGGTTGCAGAGTACCACTCCACTCCAGCCACCACTGAATGGTCATTGAACCTAATTGTCTGCAACCACTGATGTCGTGGTTGCGAAAACATTTGGCGCAATAAAATCCCGCTTTTTTCGATTGGTTTTGGTATTTTCTAGCGATAATAATGATGGTTGCAGAATACTAGTCCACTCCAGCGACCACGGAATGGTCCCTGCACCTAATCGTCTGCAACCACCGATGTCTGGTCGCCAAAACATTTGGTGCAATAAAATCCTGTATTTTTTGATTGATTTTGGCATTTTCTAGCGACCAATAGTTATGGTTGCAGAATACCACTCCACTCCAGTGACCACTGAATGGTCCCTGAACCTAATCGTCTGAAACCATTGATGTCGTGGTCGCGAAAACATTGGGTGCAATAAAATCCCACTTTTTTCGATTGGTTTTGGCATTTTCTAGCGACAATAGTAATGGTTGCAGAATACAAGTCCACTCTAGCAATCATTGAATGGTCCCTAAACCTAATCTTCTGCAACCACCAATGTCATGGTCGCTAAAACATTTGGCACAATAAAATCCCGCTTTTTAAAAATGATTTTGGCATTTCCTAGCGAAATAAACAGACTGAGACCATGTTTATGTAGTTTTAAAGTATTCTACCATGAAATAAACACATCGTCCTTTACTAATTGTATTGGGTTAGCTGCAATCCAAACCGAACAATAAAATTTCGAAATTAAATAGATTGACACCATCGATCGTCATCGGTTCTTTTGATTCAAATTAGCGGTTCGGGCTTGGCCCAAAATCAATTAATTTTAACCATATATTTATAGATCCCACAACTTCTCAACTATACATTTTATCAATTTTTATCAAACTCTATTAAAAATCTTATTTTAATCTTCATTAAACATGGGCTTAAAAACTTAGCCCAATTAGAATTGATTTACAAAATTAAAAAAAATTGTCAATACCCATAAAAAGAACATTAACGCAAGAACCCCCCAAAATTCAACCCTTCTCTACCTTTCTTCTTCAAGCCACTGCTATAAGATTTGAACGGACTCACTACTGCTACCGCTGCATCTGAACATACCACAATTACCTGTTACAGTGTTTGACACACACAATCAGCCAATCTCTCTCATTCTTCGGTATCACCGCTTCTCTCGATACAAAAAATCGACTTTTTTTACTCATTATTTTTCAATCATTTGTATTGGTTTTTGAAAGAATTTCTAATGGTATTTTCTTAGCCCTGTTTCTATGATTGTGTATTTATATTATATTGATTGTAAATTTTGAATGACGCTGGAAGATTCATAATTCTTTATTTGAATTCAGCTTTAGGAGAGTTTTACTTCGGTTTGATACATTATCTTTTTTTTTTTTGAGTATTGGTCTCAACATAGAAAATTAACAAAAAATTATTGGAATATTTGACAAATTATTGAAAAATTATTGGCAGGAACAAAAAATATTTGACAAAGATTCATAATTTATTTTTTTTGAAATATTTGACAAATTATTGGCAGGAACAAAAAATATTAATTAAAAAAGCATTGATACATACGTAAAGCAACCACATATTGGTTGATAATACTTATTCTACAACCAAATTATGGTCACTAGAAAATAAGGAAAAAAAAATCATTATCATTCACCGACCAAGATTTTTGTTGTTAATGCTTATATTGTCCTTCAACAACCAATGATTGGTCACTAAAGTTATCAATGTTTACCGACCAATGATTGGTCCAAGAAAGGTAGCACTATTCACCTACCATAGGTTGGTCGCTATTTCATTATCTTCACCAACCAGTTATTGGTTGTTGTTAGTGTAAAATATTTTGTCCTAATGTATTTACCGACCAACGTTTGGTCGTGAAAGACATTCGACGACAATAAATCAACCAATTTTCCCTTTATCAGCCACCAAAAATCAAACCCTATCGTGTCCAATATGTGGTCATCAGAGGTTACATGTTTAGCGACCAACTATAGTGGTCGCTGAATAGATTTACCAACGGTGATTTTTGCGACCATTAATCGACCACAAATATTTGGTCACAAACGACATCCAGCGACCATGAAATAACATTTAGTGACCAACAAGCCGCTGGATGCAATTTTTTTTGTAGTGTACTTCTATGACCTCGTTGTTATACTACTTTTGTTGAAAACGTTGAGGCAAACCAATAATTTTTAAGAGAGGAGATGATGACTTACAAGAGAACACTCAACTTTTATTCAATTGACTTAACCAAAATGATTAAGATCCGTAGCCATTTATTGGCATCACAAATTGTTTATCTAAACTAATATACGTACTAAATTTTAATTGCATATTTTTTGTTAGAATTTGGGTGTGACCCGAATTTATTGTTGAAATAATTGAAAAATTCTAATTGAAGTGCACCTCAAGAAAAAATTAGTTTAGAATGTTATTGAAATTTTATATCAAGTTGAAGTTCTATTTTGGAAGTCCATTGTGAGTTTGGACAACTCTACTAGAAGAGTTTGGACATCCTTTACATAATCCCTATAAATATTATGTTCTTCTATATAATTTTATATGTGAGAAAAGAGATTACTATAACTTTAGGATTAATTGTATATTTCTCCTTTATTATTATTGATGCAATAAAATATCATAATTCCTCTGCCATATTTTATTCTTTTGCTTATGATTAAATACTTCATTATTATTGCATATAGTTTGAATATCTCAATCTGGTGGTTGGGTTCATATCAAGTGGCATCGAGCGATACGTGATCCTTGAATTCCCAACAACTGATATAAGATATTTTGAGCATAATTAACTCAGACACTTTTTTTCCAAATGACTCTTGCAATTCCGAAGTACATGAAGCCATCAAAACATGTATCTAATTAATTCACTTGTACATGTATCTATTAAATAAAAATATATGTATCGCAAAATAATATCAAAAGATAAATTAACTTATCAAAATAAATAAAATTTATATATTCAACAAATGGTTAGTGGAGGATTAATGCGTACCTAGTTATCACAACCTCTAATTTTTGTATCGATATGTATAAGGTAGAAAGATTATGTGTTGATTTAATGTTGATGAAAGTAGTGAGAGTGCCCGTTCTTGTCTAATCCTTTGTTCATAGATAAAATTAACTTGAAACACACGATTTATCAAAACAACGCCATTTATTTCTGTCGTATTCAAGAACATAGCATGTTAGTACTTAGTACATTGTTTACATAGGTTCAAAGCCACGTAGCTTTGTACAATGGTAAACATACATAGTGTGTTACTAACGGGGAGGGTGATAGCAGTACAGTAGAAAAGGGGGGCTTACTATACATCAAGATTTAGACCGTGGTGTACATAATGCCAAAGTAGCATTCCTTCATTGGCCAAACACCCTGATGTACATGTAGAATAATTCGGTAAAACATAGTAAATAAGAAGGAGAACATTAAAAACACCTCTCTACCTTACAAAAGTGCACGACTGAACCCAGGACAAACGGGCATCGGCCTTCATATAAAGCTGTTTTTGGGAATTCTCTTTCTCTTCTGGAATACACTGTACATTTACTACCGATTAGATTTCAATTGTTCCATAGGGTTCTGGTGTAATAGATACATCATGAGAAGGGCTGCAAGAGGGTGTTCATATTTTGTTGTTTTGAGTAGCGTGTCGTTTTCGTCTGTCAACTGGTTCGTATTGTTGTAATTTCTCCTAGTGCATGTGGAGTTCCGTTATGGAGCTCAAACGTGATGTATAACTTAAGGTCGAACTAGGGTGAATTTGTTTTGTTGCTTTCGATCTGCATATTTTCTTTTCTTCCAGTGAGTTCGCGGATATTGTCAAAACCCTACAATAACCATGATGTTTAATATCTGGCTATTTATGTTTCGCTAATTTTATTAATTTTTTTTTTCATGTAATAAACAAATTTAACAATCTTCCTCTAATTCTCCAGTTTCCATCAATTGTAAGGAAAAAAAAAAGAAAAAGATAAATAAGGCCAACGAGATCGCAACATAGTAATATGAAATTCCCCTAGTTCTCCATATTCGATGGATTAAAGAAAGAAAAGAGAATAAAAAAGCTTCAACAATCAAAGAAAGAGGTGCCTTTTCCAAATAATTGATCTTCTGTTCTTGTTTTTCCATATGGAATGCAACAAAATATCCATTAAATTTGTTACATTAGAGACGCAGCCAGAAAGGAAAAAAAAAAAAACAAATTATGGTAGGTATAAAATATGATAGGATCGCACGTCCAACAAACAAAAGTTACTACTACTTCTTCTTCTTGCCAAAACCTCTTTATATATTCAAGTCCTCTTAATTTTCATTTCCTAAAACCGAATCAAAATGGAGAAAATATCAGTCAGACATGCTCTTTTTCATCCCAGTCTGGTCTGCCAAGTGTGAACTCTAAGCTTGGGTTTTTATAATCCGTTTTAGACCCTTGATAGCTCTTCGGTATTGAAGAATCATATTCCTGCAATGGTTTTGAGGTTGTCACTCATATTATTACCGAAGGAAATTAGAGGAGTGCTTGCATATTTACTATAACTGCTTATCCCTCATAGGAAGTTTTCTATAACTGCTTTTAGCCGTGGTAAACGATTTTGAGGGTGTGTTTGATGGATTTTAGGGTCCGTTTGATAGACAAAGTTGGAAATAAATTCTAATTTCATATTAGTTGGAAAATAAAAACCCACCAAACCCATAGAAATTCGTTTTCCATTAAAACAAATAAAAGACAGCTTTAGAATTTGGTTTCCATTTCCACGTTGCAATCAAACGATCAAAGTGAAATTCGTTTTCCTCGGGTGTGATATTTTTCATGGAAAATGTGACAATCAAACATGGCCTTATTGAGGAAATAATGAATTTTAAATAGTGATATGATGAGAAATATGTGGTTAAAAAGTAAGAAAAAATTATTAATGTAATGGATAATATTATTTTATTGAAGAATGTATTGTTGAAAATGAGTTTTGAAATAATGTGTGTCAAATAGAACTTACTTAAATTTGCCCGCTTATGTTGACAATGAAAATAAAGTTGAAAAAGGAAGGAAAGAAGGGGAAAGAATATTAGATTTTTCCTCCTTCACTGCCCTCTAGTTTGAAATTTTCGTCATGCTTCTTTCCTTCATTATCCTTGATCACGTGGACCTAGTGTCAACATATTTTCTATTGAACAATGTATTGTATAATAGTTTTTGAAATAATCATATAAGAAATATATATATACCTCTATCTGGCGACTGGAATTTTGTTGTGACGGAGAAAATGACGATATGAGACCATTCATGTCCCCAGCATTTGCTTGTAACCAACCCTCTCTATTGCTGAAAAACAACAATTACAGAAATTTGTTAGTGTATTTAGAGTTACTTTACAAGTTTACTTCGCGACATCCCAATGTCACTCTAGTACGTGCTGTGGAGGTGCTACAAACAACATATACTGCTCAGGCTAGTTTATTTTCCAAAAGAAACTTGCTTTTATTACTTTGCACGGCATAAGCATTTGATATGTAAGTATGTGTACCTAAAAAATGGAATTTGAAATATTCCAATGGCTAATAAATCTATGTTTAAGGTCCAATGGGGTTATATGGATTTGAAAATAATTGGTTCCAACGACGTGTATTTCAACAAAAAGACTGCTGGCTGTAATATATGGAATTATGAATTAATTTATAGGGTAGAGAAATATAATGTCAGCAGCACAGTTTTTTTCCATTCTGTCGTTATTTCATTCAATCAAATCACCACGAACATATGATGATATAAAACAAGTAGGGAAATGCTAGATATACACCCTTGATGTACATTCACTTTGACGGTCTCGAGGGGACAGTCAAACTGAATGTACACAAATCAATTATTCAAACAAGTAACACAATCAGTCCAGTAAAAACTCAACGGAAAAAAAGGGCGAAAGAAGCTATATTGTGAGCCACATGATTCTTATCTCAAAGTATGGTGACACTTGCCACACTCACACCATCACAAACAGTTCTAAAACATCTGAAAATAAAATTGCATTAGGAGAAATACTATCTGACAATTTAAGCCTTTGAATCACCGGTAATGAATCACATTCAGCAGTAAGTAGGGCAATAAAATGAAGAACTTATCACTCGTAGAATTTTACAATAATTAGTGAAAAAGATTATTTTTGGCCATTGAAGAGTCTTAGAGAGTGTTTGGTGGGGATTGAAATTAGATTTTTAGTAGATTCTAATAAAAAATTTTGAAATGTGTGGCTGAAAAGTTGTGAGACCCTTAAAAGATGTGGTTAATATTAATTGTTTGACTTTGATTTAGATTAAAATCAGATTTTAATCCAAAACAAACACCCTCTTACACTAAAAAAAGGAAAAAAACCATGAACCCGCCTAGGTTTTCACATGTACAACAACTTTAATATTTCAATAAATAGTTCTTGATACCTTATACATTGTTAATTTTTTGTTTTTGTCTCAGCTAAGAAAACTAAGTATTGTGACTCAAAACAACAATGGAATTTACAAAGATTAAATATGTTCATTTACCTATATATAAGCGAGCAATACACAAAGAGAAACAAGTTAAATGTAAAAGCAATGTAGATGAAACTTGCACAATGTCATGTTAATTATATTCATATATGCAAGTTGAATGGATTACAAGCCAAACTATAGATGGTTAAAACTGTAAAGTGTGTTAAATTCTTTCTTTTCCATCTAATTCTCTAAAAGCACCATAGATGAAACATGCACATAGAAGGAAACAAAATTCTTCATATTCGGTATTTAATTACACTTTGATGGTTTACATTGTGAGAGTTTGATCGAACTGCGTGAGCTCCTTTAGAGTAGTAGAGGTAGAGGTAGAGGTGGTCTCGACGAAAAGTCGATTGCTCAAATCACAACAAGACCTCTATAAAATGAAATCGAGGGCAAACAATAAGTATCATGAGGAGCAATCCGAATCGGTTCAGTCAAATATCGACCAGGGACAAGTTAGTATTATCATTTATAGGCGGACGACCAAGTCAACTTGAGTCTATGAAACTGAACTGTAGAGACTTCTTTATTTTAGCAACATTTTCATCCAAACACGAAGCTGAATTCACGGGAAAGTATGTTTAAACTGCAGGATAGTTGTTTGAATACGAGAGGGTGAAGTACTGGTCAAGTGCTTATCTAAAACTGTTTTGGAAAAGAGGAACTTGTGGACAAACATTGACTATAGTGTCTCAAATTTGTGAATTCTATGCTGTACTGTCAACAAATGAATTATATAACTATAGATCCTAGGAAAAATCTTCCGGTCTTCTTTCTGTGCAGTTTGAATTACAAGCAGACTAGAATTTGTGAAACTAAATGTCTGAAATGGAAACAATACCTTTAAATATGAACGAGAAAAAGTAAAAGTAGAACAGCCCACAGAAGAAGGAAACAGTGTTGATGTTAGGGCCTTCTATTTTTCTCCATTTTACACAGTATAAGCCCACTGTTTTGTAGCAAAAGAGGAGTGATTTAGACAAAGGCAAATGCCACTTCACTGTCAAAGTTATCTTAATGCACGGAAGCTGGTTCCAAAACAGTATCCTATATATGATTCTATCTATATTAATATAGACATACAAGAATACACACAGAAACCGCATATATTCAATAGTACTATCACAGTATTACTTTAAGAAAAGGAGAGCACTTAAGTCAAGGCACTGGTCCTTTTTCTTGGTCCTCTATGCAAATATATCTCCTCGTGAATAGAATAAGAACCAGGTTAGAGAATTATGTACTTTAGGAACAGGATTAAGAAATAATTCCAAGGAGAAAAGAAAAAGTGTAGCATTAGGTTGCTTTTCTATGCTTTTTTCTTTTCTTAATTTAGCCTTTGATTGTGTTTGAGATAACCTTTTTTAAGTACCACATCAATACTACGTAAGCCAATGTCAGGTGAAAATCTTCCAAAATCAAAGACTAATATAAAGAAAAGACGAAATGAAACAAAACAAAAGCAAAAGCTGCCACAAGAACCTTTTTATTCTTCAAAAATGGTGGACGTGAGTTTGCATTTTCTATGTTTCAGGTACCATGCAAAAGGAAAAGGAAAAGGAAAGGAATTCAATATTCCACCATTATTTTAAAGCAGTACGTGGACATTTAACAGATACTTCCATACAAATATGCATATAATATAAGTATATATATATAAACACATGAGAGAAGAGAGAGAGAGAGATGCAGACCTTGAGGAGTTGCTCCATAATGTGCTTGCATTAGAAGGGTAATCAGATTCTTGTTGCAAAGATCCATCGGATGAGCCTCTTTGATCAATGAGTCGGCGCATTCTGGCCCGGTCACTGGCACCAGCACTGCCTATTGTGGAGAGATCATCTTCACCGGAGCCATCCGAATGGCCTTCAAGAAAGAACCCAAAAATTTCAAAAAAAAATCCAATGCATGCATTGCATAGAAAATTAAAAGGATTTTAATGCGTACATTTCTAACAAGGAAATGAGCTGTAAGACTTTTAAGGAAGTTAATCAAATCTGCTAAGCAACACGAATTACCTGAAGAAGCAGCAGGCTTGTCAGTGGTTTTAACAGTTCGATACATCTGCATTGGAAAGTATACATATAATTAAAGAAAATTAAAAATCGATTAAAGAAAAGCGAAAACACTCTCAGATCTCTCTCTCTCAAGTGAATGTAGTATTTGTTAAGATTAAAACTACTGGGCTTCTGAGTCATGTGTTGGTTTGATCATTAATCACGAGGTTGATGTTTGATAAGGCAGTGATGAGCTGTATTATTGAAAAATGATGACTTGCTTTTGTCTGTTATCATTCTATAATTTCTGCACTGCAATTTTTTTCCTTCTTTTTCCTCTTTCACTACTGCTCTGACTATCAGCCCCTCTCAAGATTTCTCCTATTCATTAATTCATACATTCACTCACTGCCCTCATCGGCTAATGTGCCGGAGAAATAGACGGGGACCTCTACAGACACCATTAACCCAGAGAGAGAAAGAGAGAGTAGAATATTACTGTAGATAGAAAAAATGTGAGTTTTCATTTTTCTGTACCTGTAAATGGCTTTTGACATGAGCTAGAGTGAGATCTTTGACATCCATAAGCTCAAGAACTGACTTGGGAGTAGCTCCTGAAAATCACAAATCAATGAACATAAAAAAGGATTAGAAAAGAGCACAGAAAAATAGTAATAAAAGAAACAAAGGAAAAATCGAGAATAAATCAACAAAAATTAGGGAGAGAATATTTTACTTTCATGGCCACCAAGAAGCTCAACTGCGTGAACGAAACGCGCATGAAGGGTGCTAGTCCATCGCATTCTGGGTGCCCTCATGCTTCGTTTTGTCGGCAGTTTGGGAAGAAATCTTGATCTCATCATTCCATGAGAAGCCTCAGAAGGCCCTACTCCATACTGTTGATTATGATGACGATGAAATTGGTAAGAGGAAGACATCCCATTAAACCTTGGGCCACCACCGGTGGGTATTCGGTAAGCCGAAGAGGAAGTGTTAGGCACCGAGTTCAAAATCGACATATGATCCAAACCACCACCAAAATAAGGTGAAGCTGAGTGCGAAACAGAAGGAGAACATAAAGACGTACAAGAAGAAGACGATGCTATAGAGGATGACCAAGAGGGACAAGTCAATTGATAGAAGCACATCTTTGGATCCTTCTCTCTGCTGACATGGTCCAGAGGCAAGAACGGGAATGGACGGTTGGGATAAACCGGAATACCCTTTATAGGCTTCAAACCGTCGGAAACATCCAGCACTGAAACCCCATGGTTTATGTGATTTATCTGGCTATTAGATTGGTAGATATGGTGATAAGGGTTTTGTGGTTGTTCTTCTTGACCTCCACCATAGAAATTTCGTCGAAACTGGCTTTCTCCGTTGACAGTAGTTGCAGGGTGAGCTAAGGACAGCTGAATGAAGGCATTACAACTCTTGGATGCGTTTTCTTCGCATCTTGTAGAAAGATCGAATTTTGCTGCAACTTCACTAACGCCATTGCAGATTGCCGATGAGGAACTGTTGGGAGGACTAATGTGTAGAGAAAGATCAGGGACTTGATTTGAAGAGGGTTCTACAAAAATCCCTTCCAAGGGCATTTTCCTTGCTAGATTTTCTTGAAATCAATTACTTTTCTTTTTCTAGATAATTTAAAATCCAAAGTGACATGGAAAAGGGAAATAGGAGATAGAAAAAGAAACTCCAAATTTGTTGTGGAAGATTTGTAATACAGATTAGAATTTGTTTTGAGATTGTAAAGTGTGGAACAACTTGGTGGGCTATAAAGGCTAAATTTGAGAAATCTAGGAGATATTGAGTAAAGGGAGAGTGCAATCTCTTTTATCTTCTCACCAAATCCAATCTGATATCAAGAAAAAGTAGTAAGAGAGAATAAACAGGGAGATAAAAAGGAAGTAAAGACAATTAAACCCAAATTTTTTCTTGATTCTGGGAAAATAGTTTGAGGGATTAAAGTCCCTCAAAGATTGTAAAGCTATGAAAAGACTACTACTCCATGTATGCTTCAAAAGCTAAAGAAGAAAACTCAAAGAGAGATGAAGTAAAGAAAAGTGGACATATTCTAGAGAGATGAAATAATGGAACAAGAGAATTCCAGAAAGGCATGGAAAGAAGAAGGGGGAATTGGGTTTGCTGTTCTTCCTCGAGAGTATGTCTAAGAAAATGACACTAAAACAAGGTCTCTTCCTCTCGAGTCAAAACACACAAAGCAGCAAATAAATAAATAAAAAACATAAATTATTAATCAACACAAAAAACAAAAGATGAAAAGGCATAAACAACATAAAAAAGATGTATTGCCACTTTTTGATTTCCTTCCCCGTAGACGACGGGTTAAAAAATCTTGAAGAGAAGACCCTCTTCAATGATTCCTTTTCCCCCCACCCTCTCCGCTTCAGAAGAGGAGAGAGAAATTCTCATACTCATACACACGCGTACAAACATATTATTTTTATGATTTCAGTGAAAAAGGACATTAAAGAAATTCCCTTTTCATGCTAAGAAATGACAGGCCGCAGAATACAGTATAATCTAATCTCTTAAACTAAATTATATATAAATCTTGTCCCATAATAGACCACAACATCAAATTTTGAAATTTTATGGGTTTTGTTTCCAGATTTTTTCGAAGGTATTTTATGTAGCGTAGTATAGATGTAATCAAAGAAGCTAACAGAGTACAAAAGGACTTATTGACTTGATCTGTTTAGACATCCAAAAAAGGGTATCTGTTTGCTAGTGTGTATCTGGTTTGTCATGTGCGTAAACCAAAATAAACCCACATTACCTTCTAATTCCTTTTCATACTCCCAAATGTTCCCTCTTCTAATCTTTCAATGCCTTTGTCTGGCATCTTGGGTTTTATTATGTCTTCCTCCACATGAAACCCTTCATTGACTCAACCCCCACGCCACCCACCCAACTCCCAAAAAGATGCTATGTTTTTTTTTTTTTTTTCCTCAAAACCTAGGCTGAATCAACGGGTAAAAATGTATAATTATTATTGGGAAGTAACTTCTCTAGCACTTTTAATACTATTTCACCAGAGAGATTAAACTAGGTGCAAACATCTTTGCATCATTGAATTTTGAACCTCACTACACTTACAGAATATGATTCACAAGACTCATACTGGTCGGCTACTTGGTAAAATTCGGTTGAAAAACGAAATAAAGAAAAACTGAACCACACGGATGCTGAAACAAAACCAGTACACATAGCATTTTTCTTGAATTTTTAATGGAGGAATTCACTGTGTGACACCTCATTCGATGTTACACTAAACGACACAAGTCCACAGACGTTGTTTAGCTGGTGCATTAAATGCTAAAATTATGCGGGTTTGGTTTATGTTATTTGCTGCTCCACTTTATGAAAACAATTTCAGTAAAAAAAATAATTTAATCTCTTATATCAAAGAAAATTATGCAAACTGCACTAACTAGCATTGTTTTGAACGAGATATGATGTTTGACAAACAACTTCGTCCTTCTATTTTTCTTTGGGAAATCGAAGCTGGAAGAAAAAGAACTTTTCATTCCCAATTACATTGCAAGAGATTTTGTGACAAAATAAAATATGTTATTGTAATGCGATCCAAATTCTAGTTGGTATTGGAGTTTTGGTTGAAATAGTCTTGAAAAGATCAAATTATGGACCAAGGAGAAAAATAGTGACAATTTCGCTAACTGGCAGCTAGATGTGGCTCTTGAACGGTGTTGTAAAAAAATCAGCAAAAACTTGGCGTCCGCTAGGAGCTCGAGCTGCGGAGCTGTCGCTCACCGGCGCTCGGGCGACGTGCAAGTCGTTTCGTGTTTTAACGCTTATTCTGGATTCCTATTCATCTACAACTTGAATTTTAGAGTTTATATATATATTCTTCACGACATGTATTGAGATCATAGCATTCATACAACATTTTGAGAATTATAGATCTTAATTGAAAGTATTGAGATCTTGATTCATAAACACATTCATCATTAATTATAGTGAAATTCTCCTCCTTTGTCCATAATTTTTCTAATATAGGGTTTTCACGTAAAAATTTGGTGTTTTTGCTTGGATAGTATTATTTGCTCTACATACAGGAACTGATGACATTCAAGAGTATGCAGGATTATACACGGAATATTCTTTTATTTATTTATTTGCTCTCTTTTTAGTCCTATATCTCTTATTCCTAGAAGGCCTTCCTCTTCTTGTTTGTTTTATTTATTTCATATTGCTATTATCTTATGATCAATTTACAACATATGTCCAAAATATTACTACATTAGCGACAATAAATTGTTTGGAATCAATTTACATTAATAAAAAAAAAAAAGGTGAATCAGCAGTTGAAAAATTCGTCACTGAAGTAAGATATTAGTATAATATTATTTTATTAGAGAATGTGTAGTTGATAAGAAGAGAGAGAAAAATGAATTCTGATTTAATGGGGAATAATGGAGGTCAAACATGGGCGCTATATTGCATATATTGTTTTTTATACAAATAAATTTGGTGGAGTTAGTGAGATGAAAATCCCCTCAAATTGTCACGTTTCGAATGAATTTCATATATTTTTATCATAAAAATAGTCATTGACAAAATAAGTAGGGGTAGATATCATTAATCATGAAATCATTCCCTGATTTAAATTAAAGTTCAATTTTTTTTTTTTTTTTTAAAGAACAATATCATTTCTTTTTAGAGAACTCCATGGTGGGTTACAAAGAGCTTGAGATTTCACATATTGACTTGTTACAAAGTGTTAGAAATATGTAATGGTGAATTGTGATACTAAACTCTTTTCAATAATTAATTAAATAAGAGACAAGTAAAGAGCTTACACATTTATTGACCTTGAATACAGAATATTGAGCTTAAGGTAATTAGTTCTCATTCTCTTAAACAATATAATTACATTCCTTAATCTTTTCTGTGCATTCTACTTTTGTAATCATATTTTTGAGACAATAAAATGGAGGTGCTTTTCCTAGCTATAAGATGTTTCAAAAGCACCTCCAATCTTGGTTTTATGTAACGGTATGTTGATGAATTAGTGACTTCTTGAGATCCCCAAACACCTCATTCACTAGTTGAGGATTTGGATCCTTGTTGGGCTTAACAACACATCTTGTCACGTCATTGTGTCATGATTGTCAACTATTGTTCCATTTTTGTGATGAAATTTGTGAAAAACAGGGTTCAGTAATGACTATCCATCTTTTCAGAGATTTCCGATGGCAACATTTACACACATTCTTTCAAAACTCATTTTTAATCGTACATTCTTTAATAAAATAATATTTTTATCACATCAATAAATTCTCCTTACTTTTTAACCACATATTTCTCATCATATCACATCACTATTTAAAATACATTTTTTCCTCAGTAATATCCATCAAACACACTTTTGTAATAAGTGCTCCAATGTTTATCTCCAACTGATTCCATTGCCTGTCCATAAATTTTGGTGTATTACTTTTTATTCCCATTTTTCAATTTAATTAAAAGAATTGACAAGTAAACTACAAATTAAACAATGCAAATAAAAAAAATTTAAATATAGTATGTACTGTAGATAAATTCTAATACAATATATTAAAACATTGTTTTTACTCTTTACTTCTCAATATGGAAGGATATATAGAGAGCCCTTTTTTAATTTTACTAAGCATAAAACTTATAGTTTCATTGAATTGTGCCCTCGACGCTGACTTGACATCATCTATGTCCTTGCGCCTTTCGTCTTCGCTATCCTATGTTATTACGCCTCACTCTTAATTCTCATGTTTGTCTTTCGATAACTCTTTTGACTTTCTATCATAAATTAGCTACTTTTTTTTGTTCATGTGCCCATATGACATGTCGTGAAAGGAACTACCTAACTCATAACGCGACTCTTACTTGGGCTATGGTTGCTTCATTCTAGAAATTTGGATCAAATGCCGAGTTGAGACCAGACTTACCTTCAAATGCAACGCCCTATAGAACTACAATAATGTAATCAACTAACTATATGCCAGTATTAACTCAATTATACAAATATAAGTATAGCATGAACATGGAATGGGAAATATTTGCAGAAAAATCTTAATGATTCTATACATGTTCATTCTTATCCAAGAAAAATCTTACTCCCTCTATTCGAAGCTAGACTTGTTTTCATTTTTACAAAAATGTAATTAGAGTTTGTTTGAGCTCCATTTTTTTTTTTTTTTTTTTTCGCCCAAAGTGCATTTTGGAATGGTATTTTGATGGAGAATATGTGGTTAAAAAATAAGAAAAATTTTTGGATTTGTATTTAATATTATTTTATTGAAAATGTGGGGGTTAAAAATAAGTGAGATAAAAATATATTTTAGAAATAATGGGGGTCGAACTAATATAGTTGGAAATATAAATTTTCTTACATTTTCCTTAATATCCCTACATTAAATAATTGTTTAAATAGGAGTGGTTTAAATTTATTGATAACAATGCACATTAAAAAGGAACATATAAAAAGTGGAGAAATCAATATACTATCGACAAGAAAGTAGTCTATAATTTCGAACATATGGAAATGGTAAACAAATTTATCTGTATGGGACGGATGGAGTATCTTTTTTATAAAGTCAGAAAACTGCACCATGATAGTCCAAATACTTCCTTTGTGGACCAGCAATAACTTTTTGACAATGAATGATTTAACAAATAATGTATAAAGTAGACATTGGAATTCAAAAGGTAACAATCGAGGATTGATCACGGCGAATGAAAACCGAATAAACTGTATGCTCAGGCGGTTCACCATCCTTTGGAGTCATACGGTTCCGTGGCCATGTGTAAAATATTTAGTGCTTGTTTGGTAGGGATTTTTGGGGAAAGAATTGATTTTTGAATAGTGATATGATGAGAAATATGTGGTTGAAAAAGAAGAAAAAATTATTGATGTGATGAAAAATATTATTTTATTGAAAAATGTGTGATTGAAAATAAGAATTGATTTGAGAATTAATTCTCAAATAAAAAACAAACACCCCCTTAGTATAGAGTAAATTACATAAGTGATAGTTACTTGTTAAATAAACTAAAAATATATATGGGATTAGTAAAGTATCAGTCTGGCAGTTGTAAGTGTTAGAACGTCTCCAACAGACTCTTTAAATATGAGATACTCTCTATTTTAAAAAGTCAACATTTAAAATCATATTTCAAGAGACTCTTTAAATTAACATTTTAATTTAGAAAGTGGGTTTGACTTTCCAAATTTGAAGAGTCAAACCCACTCTCTATAATTAAATGCATTCAAAGTGTTTCAATTTTCAATGTGAGAAAATAATAAAATAATCTAAAAAAGGTAGTTAAAATAAAAGATAAACAAAAATAATAAATATTTTTTGGGAGTAGTAAAATTAAATGTTAAATATAAAGAGCTTGTTGGAGTACTTCGAAATTTTAACTCTCTAAATTTATAGATACTCTCAAAATGATAGAATATGCACTTTAAAAATATAGAGTCTATTGGAGATGCTCTTATTTGATTAAATTGTCGGTCAATGTAATTTTATTAAAAACACAAGTGTGATGGCTAACTATTGCGATTTTTGTTATTCTATCAACTTTATAAGATGTCCATAATTGCTAACTATTGTTTGATTTGTGTCATGCGGTGGCAATCATAAGAGACAACATATGCTGTTTTCTTTAATTGTTTCCATTCATTGATATTTTCTATCAATATTTCACAGCACCTGTTATTAAGATGAATAATTCAATTTCACCAAAAGAATTTCACCAAAAATCTCACATGGATGTGGGTCCCATTGTGAATAAAATATTACAAAAAATATCGGGCCTCACCTGCTTGTGAGTGTTCTGGCCGACTTCTGTGTGTACAGTATTCTGTTCACACAGCAGAATTGTTAGGTTCCATTTTAAAAGGTCAACATTGTTAAGATTTAAGAGTAGTCCAAGTTCTAATAAATTGGTTTGTACTTTCTTCTTTATTTTATGTGAGATTTCATCCCTTAACATGCCTCTACAAAATTGTGGCACTTTTGAACAAACCAATCTTGAAATTCGAGTGTTCATTTTTTGAGTCATAATTGGATCGAATTGCTCATTTGAAATTAATGGGCTCTAATAACTAGAGAGAGCAAGAAGTTAAGACTTAGAATATTCAAGTTAACCTGGATTTCTAATTTATTATTCTCAATGGTCAGCTTATTAACTATCCTAGATTAAGTTTACCTGTAAGATCCTTAATTTTGGACTATAGGGATTGATTCATAGTATCTAGTTTATTGAGGCACGAGTTAGACTCCTGAAGGTCGGCTAAGAGTGTCTCTCTAATTAGCTCAAGTTCATTGACCTTTTTTTGCATGACTTTATTCACCTTTTTAATTTTAGGACTCTCTTCAAATAATTTTTGATAAGTCTCGAAAATATCTTCCTCATCTTCAAAATCTTTCTCAGATTGCCCACTACTATCTACTTTCTCAACATTCTCATTGTCCTTATCAGATTCACTTTTAATCCTAACAGTGAAGACTATAAACTTCACATTCTCCTCATCAGTGGACATCTCACTTTGATTATCCGAGCTAGACTCGTCATCACTAAGAGTTGCATTCATAGCTTTACCCTGGTTTCTCTTACTATTAGAGCACTCATTTCTATAATGGCCAAAACATTAACAATTATAATATCTCACAGATTTAGATTTTTTCCTAGACTCATTGAAATCACCAATGTGTCCCTCTTTAGTCTTCTTCTTATTTCTAAACATTTTTTTTGAAAATTTTTAACAAAGTATGCTATTTCCTCATCATTAAGTGATTCTAAATCCAAAAAATCATAATCTTCTTCCCTAACAGTGTTCAAAGCTATAGACCTTTTTTTTAGGTTGAGATATGGTGAGCTCATAAGTATGGAGAGATCCAACCAATTCTTCAATCTTAACAACATTTAGATTATTGCTCTCCTCGATAGTCGTAACTTTAGGCCTAAATCACTCTGGTAAGGATTTCGGGATTTTTCTGCGATCTTAGGCTCGAAAATTCTCTCACTTAGGTTAAAACTAGAATTAACTATGTCATTCAAATTCGCATAGAAGTCATCGAATGTCTCATCATCCTTCATCCTAATCTTTTCAAACCTAGTAATCAAGTTCCATAATATGTGGTCTATAAAATATCCCAAACCTCTTTAGCAACCTCACACGTATACACGAGCCTAAGGGTGTGTTTGATAGCATGGAAAATTGGTAGAAAAGGAAAACATTTTCCAAATTTTCCTTTTTTGTAGTGTTTGACAGCAAGAATTTGGCATGGAAAATGGGCCAATGTTTTTCCCTATACGCGCCTGTTGCCCTGCGTGAATGGAAAGGATTTTCCCACCTTTTAGGTGGGAAAATTAATTCTGTGTGCTGACTGCTTTTTTTTTTTTTTGATAATGGAAACAAATTTCATAACCAAGTGTAAAAAAAAATTTCACTTTCATGGAAAATTTTGATGCAAACGAAGGCCAAACGAATACTAAACTTTGATAAAAAAATGATTTTTTAGGAAACAATTTTTTTTTATTTTTTATTTTTACTTTTTGGCAATGGAAACAAATTTTATAACCAATTGTGGAAAAAATTATTACTTTAATAGACAATTTTCATGTCAAATAAAGTCAAACGAACGCAAAATTTAAAAATTTTCTAGGTGGAATATTATACCAATCAAACACACTTAAAATCATTTTCCCTACAAAACATTTTCTAGGCAAATCTTTTCCCTGTAAAACATTTTCTTTCCACCCATTTTCCACCATTACAATCAAACACACCCTAAATTCTTTTGGTGACACAGCCATAAATAGAGCATGAAATCCTTTACTATTCCAATTACATTAATCTAAATCATTCTTAGACCAAATTGAAATATCTATAGGGGTAACTACACCTACAACTATAGTAGATGGAGCATTCCAACCATTTACTACGCTCAACCAAACACGTACTTCCAAAGATTTCAGGAAGACTCTCATCCTAACTTTCCAATAAGCATAGTTATTGCCATCAAAATATGGCGGGGCAAAAAATAAACTGCTTATCTAGAAAACTAGGGTTAGGAATCGAATTAGGGCTCTGATACCACTTGAAAATTACTAGTTCGACCCTAAAACCACCTAATATGCGAATAACACAGAATTAAAATTATCAATTAAAAGCAACAAGTTACTCTTTAATTCTTCTAAATGTTTAGTCAATCGAGTCAATTTTATCATATGTTGAATTACCACGATAATAATGATCAACCACTCATCAAAAATGTATTAGGCATTGGATATTTATAATAAGAGGTATTTAGGTAGTATATGATAGATAGAACTCTTGAAAATTGCAAACTAGGGTTTCAAATATAACACCGTCGTTCGAACGCTAGAATGGCGATAGGCGAGTGAGAGATGTGTCGCTCAAACGAGAGGAGGGCGATAATTATTCTGCTTTTCTCGCTTCAACATCAGATAGGTGACACGCTAGTGTAAATCCGATGACTCTTTCTCTTTGTTCCATACTCGAACCCAAAGATTCCTAGTTCTTTTAAAGAACCTCCCAAAAGGCTCATTGACTTTTGCAACTCTTTTGTAACAATTTTATTCTTTTATAATAATCATTTTATCTAAAGAATTTCCAATACAACTAAAAGACCTAACACTATTGATGACACTAATATAAAATATATGGAAGATGTGTCTTATTCAAATGTTGTTGGTTCAGTTATGCACACTATAGTATGCACTAGGTCTGGTTTTGCACATGCTACAAGTAACTTGAGTAGATTTATGGTCAATTCTGGTCTGAAAATTGGATTGTATTAAAATGGTTACTTAGATATTTAAAAGGATCTTCAGAAATTCCAACTACAAGCTATTGTTGCCCCTATCTGCCACTGAAGTTAAGTATGTGACTGCCACTAAAGCCATAAAAGAATTATTATCACTCAAATGCTTGTTAAATAAAATAAATGAACTTACTCATTATATAGTTGTTTATTCTGACAATTAAAGTGACATTCATCTATAAAAGAATCCTATTTTTTATGAAAGGACTAAATATATTGATATCAGATTACATTTTATTAGAGATATAATAGCGAATGAATTTGTATTGCTTGACAAAATTCCTACTAAATTCTACCCATTTGATATGGGGACAAAGTAGACTTTAACCAAGTTTAGATCCTATTTAAAATTGTTGAACCTTGTACTGTTTAACTGGTGCTTGAAGTAATTATCTGTTGGTGTTGATGATAATAGAAGATGAAATGATAGGATTGAAGTGTCTTTCCTATTATTATATTTTATAATACCATTAGCATCAAGGTGGAGAATTATTGGGCTGTGATGCCAATTATTTTCCTTAGGCTGTGATGATAAATAGGCCTAACTGGTCCAATTGGTAAGTGAGCTGTTACCCCCCAGAATTGGAAGCTCCAGGTCAGCAGTCACGCGTGGACAGCCACGTATTCCCTTCAGCCAGGTGGACAGAAAGCCAGTTGAAAAGTCAATAGGGGAGCCAACACAGGCAAGGTCAGCGGAGGCTCCTAGGTCCGAAGTCCTGAAGCTTAACGCAGACATTTCCTCATAGCAGATTCGAAGATCTCTCAGAACTGATTGACGTGACATCTGCCATAGAGTGTCTGTAGCATTAATGTGTGTCAGTAAGTCAGTCTACAAAGTAGAGCGGCGGATCTTCTGCAAAACAATAATTGTAAAGATTGGACATTGATGTGAGGCTTCAGTCTAGGGGGTGTCGCCACGTGGATTTGATCTAACGGTCACCACATCAGTTAGATTAGTATAAATAAACCTCTCATTGTATAGAGAAAGGGGGAGGACAGATTTATGTACTTTGCTTGGCTTGATCTTGAATAATACAACCTGTATTAAAATCACAACACATTACAAGATATTCTCTTTGATCTATCCTTCCACATATTCCATTACAAAACAGATATTCATTTTAGGAAAATCGATCGAGCTCTTGTTGATAGCGCAAGGGCTGTTTAAATAAAACCACCGGAGTTTGAACAGTTGTGTCTTTTGCCGGAAAGCACCTCCCGCGTTCCTTCGAACTATACTACCGCTCCTGTTCCGG
The DNA here is from genome assembly GCA_035079005.1 of Fraxinus americana. Lineage (NCBI taxonomy): Eukaryota > Viridiplantae > Streptophyta > Magnoliopsida > Lamiales > Oleaceae > Fraxinus > Fraxinus americana. The sequence goes on along the minus strand of CM068706.1, from coordinate 11,754,824 downwards.
TAGAAACGCGTTAGATCACTACTTAACGTGGCAAGGGTGGGCCCGGTATTTGTTGAGTTCATTTTTTGAGGTCAACAGATTGGCGCCGTTTGTGGGAAATCTGACGTTTAACCACGAAACACGCGTGGAAAAAGAAAAAGAAACATTTCCGAGGGAGTTTCTCATCCTTGAAAAAGGAATATCCTTACAAAAAGGAACGGAAAAAGAGCTGGAAACCCCTGAAGAAGGGAACCAAGTTGTACATCACATAACCAAGAAATGAGTTCTACTGATGAAAATGCCCCTAGAAGGATGAGAGAACGCCCTGAAGAAGGAGAACCCTTACGAGCCATCCCGATAGCCCAACCGAGACCTTCAATGCGCAGACGAGGAGGTCCCAGGGGCGGAGGTGGAGTTGCAACTAGGTTAACTAGAGAAATGGCAACAATGGCTGCCAACATGAGGAATATCACTCAGCAGAACCAAGCTATGCATGAAATGTTGATGCACATTCAAGAGCAAGGAGGCTATCAGGCTCCACAACATACGGCTCCAAAGACGTATTCCCCGACGCTCAAGCCTATTACCACGAGGAGGAGGTCCAGAGCAAAATGGCAGGACATCGCCCTTATGGGATGGAAGCTCCTCAGGAAGACGAGGACGAAATGGATTCGTCTAACAATCATGCCTCGGAAAGGCTGCAGGAAGAGAGACCCCAGAGGTCGGGAAGCGTCTTCGACAATATAAGTCCAAGAATGCCTAGAAATAGGCGAGCCAATCCACCTCAGGCACCTAGCAATAGGTATGATGATGAGGTACCTCTTGTCCGTCCCCCAATAAATAGGCGAGAACAAGCCAGAAGTGAAGCAGGGACTTCCCAACCACCTCCCCTGATCAATCCAAGGGAAGAAGAGAACCCTGATGAGCATCAGAGGTCTTGCCACCTCGATGATGATAATGAACACTTCCCTTTCTTCGAGGCCATAAGGAGTACACCCATGCTGAGCCACTTTATACTCCCAAAATCCAAAAGTACGATGGGAGAGGTGACCCCGCCAAACATATGGATAATTACAAAACACATATGAATCTGAAGGGGGCTACTTCGACGATAAAATGCAGGGCCTTCTACTTAACCTTAAGTGGAGGGGCAGAAATTTGGCATGCAAGCTACCAGAGGAGAGCATCCGAAGTTGGCCAGAGTTCAAGAAAACTTTCTTGAAGCGCTTCGCAACCAGCAAAGAGGGGGAAAGACCCATCCAAAAGTTGCAAGATATGAGGCAACAACAAGGTGAGTCGCTGAAAAGTTTTACTTCGCGATTTACCGATGAAATGACATATTGTGTGCAAATCATGGATAAGGAAGCTTTGACTGCCCTGAGAGGAGGCCTAGATATGAACTCTCTTTTCTGGAGAGATGTGCAAAATAAAGACCCCGCCACCTATGATGCGTTGTTGGCTATGATAAGGTGCGATATCCTGAATGAGGAACTCAAAGATCACAAGAACAGGGCCAGTCAAGGTCTGCCACCTTCGTAAATGCGAAGGGGAAGAGGTCCAACCGCCCACTTGATGGACAATCAAGCCCCTATGAATCACGGACAGGAGCTTGCTGCTGCAACACTCGGTGTAGTACTAACACTTGCCTACGAAGAGGTCAGTCCTAGTACTAAAATGCATCAGCGTCAGCCCTACCCAAGGAATCTGCAAAGGGGGCGAAGTAGGGGACGAGGTGCTGAACCTAGAAATAGGGAAAATGCACCGCAATACTGCTCATATCACCAATCTCTTGGACATCAGACAGAGGATTATCGAGATGCCGTAAAATTCTCCTCGAGGAATGCACCAAATAGGCAAAACCAACAAGTCTAGAACAACGAACAACGTCGGCCTAATAAGAACGACCCTCCGCGAGCAAGGGACAACGACGTTGAAGAACCCAGGCAGGGTCAGTGGCAACGCTGAGGCCCTCCACCAGGTAATGAACACGAGCCTATTTGAGAAATCGACGCAATCATAGTTGGTCCTCACATGGGTGGAAATTCCAAGAATTTCCAAAAGAATTACGCCAGGGAAGCAGTCTATCCAGCTATGGCAAGCTACAAAAGTAAGAAGGTTTTACCTCCTATCATTTTCACATGAGGACACTATAAGAGTGCATTATGCGCACTGTGACGCCTTAGTAATAAGGGCCATCGTGGCCCGTAATGGCCTGAAAAGAATGTTAGTGGATAATGGAAGCTCTGTCAATATCCTATTTGGAACCACATTTGACAAAATGAAGGTCGATCACGAGCTTACCCCGGTAAGTTCCCCCTTGTATGGTTTCACTGGAGGCAACATTGTTCCTAGAGGTAAAATCACTCTAGCAATAAAGATGGGGGAAGAACCCCTAATTGCTCACCATTTTATGGAATTTCTTGTGGTCAACAATCGATTTGCCTATTATGGGGTCCTTGGAAGACCTGCATTAATAGACCAATGGGTAGTTACCTCAATTCACCACTTATGCATGAAGTTTCCTACCGAGAATGGTTTTACCATGGTTCGAGGAGATTAGAGAGGCGCCGAGAATGCTACTCCAATTCCTTAAGGAAAGCCGAACTAAGGACACTAGTCATATTCACTGACATGGATGTGGACGACCTCCCTAAACAAGGGAACGCCCCTGAATAAGGGGAAGACGTCCTTATGACTGAAGCTCTTGAAAAAGAAGTAGTTGCTGAAGAAGCAATCAAATTGGAAGAACTAGACCCTCGCATTATTGATTGTGAGCCTCAAGCGGCCCCAATGGAGGAATTGGAAATCTATGTTGCCGACCCTATGGACGCAACAAAGTGTCTGCAAATGGGAAGTAATTTGCCACAAGAAATGAAAGAGAGGTTGAAAAACTTCTAGTGCAAGAATCTTGATGTGTTCGCTTGGAAGCATAGCAATATGGTAGGCATTGATCCCAAAGTTAGCTGCCACCATCTGAATATTGACCTGAAAGCCACGGCTCACTGACAAAAGAGAAGAGCCCTCAACCCTGAGAGATATGAAGCCCTAAAAGACGAAGTAAAGAAGTTGATTGGCAACGGCTTCATTAGGGAATCAATTTATCCGAAGTGGGTCTCAAACCTAGTTTTGGTAAAGAAACACAACGAGAAGTGGAGGGTATGTATTGATTTTTCAAATCTAAACCAAGCATGTCCTAAGGACAGCTTCCCACTCCCCAGGATAGATCAGCTAGTGGAATCAACGGCTGGACATAAACTTCTCAGCTTCATGGATGCTTACTCTGGTTACAACCACCCAATATTTCCACCAGACGAGGAACACACTTTCTTCATCACTGATAAAGGATTGTACTGCTACAAAGCCATGCCCTTTGTCTAAAAGAATGTAGGGGCCACATATCAAAGGCTGGTTAACAAAATATTCGCCGACCTCATTGGCGAAACCATGGAGTTGTATGTAGACGACATGCTGGTAAAAACTCGGAGGTCAACGGACCACATTGCCCACCTAGATGAGACATTCCAGATCCTGCGAAGGTATCGAATGAAGCTCAACCCCTTGAAATGTGCTTTCGGAGTGTCGTCAGGCAAGTTCCTTGGTTATATAATTAATCAGAGGGGTATCGAAGCAAACCCTGAAAAGGTCAAAACTTTGATTGAAATGAGGTCACCCCATAAGTCAAGGGAAGTTCAAAGCCTCACTGGAGAGTGGCGGCTCTCAACCGCTTCATCTCTAAAGCAATAGATAAATGCCTCCCATTCTTTAAAATTCTTAAAGGGGAAAATAAGTTCCAATGGACGGAAGAATGCGAAGTGTTCCTCTAGGAACTGAAAAAGCATCTGGGACAGGCACCCCTCCTTTCCAAACCAAAGAACCATGAGGTATTGCATCTGTATATGGAAGTAACCCTTGAGGCTGCGAGTTTAGTATTGATCAGGGAAGTAGACAACCATTAGCTACCAGTTTACTATGTCAGCAAAGCACTCATCTTTGCAGAAATAAGATATCCTGACATGGAAAAACTAGCCTTCTCCCTAATAGTAGCTTCAAGGAAGCTAAGGCCCTATTTCTAGGCTCACAACATACATGTATTGACCAATTATCCCCTCAAGCAGGTGCTTCAAAAGCCTGATGCTTCAGGAAGGTTGTTGAAATGGGTTGTGGAGCTTAGTGAGTTCGACATCGGCTACAAACCAAGGACAGCTGTTAAAGGGTAAGCCTTAGCTGATTTTTTGGCAGAATTCACCCCTACGCCGAATGTCGAAGAAGAAATGGATCCCGCCGAACCTCAAATATGGAGGCTATCGGTAGATGAATCTTCTGGAGACACAGGTTCCGAGGCCAGAATCATATTGGTCAGTCCGGAGGGACACAAACTAGCTTGTACGGTAAGGTTTGGCTTCAAAGTAACCAATAATGTTGTTGAGTATGAAGCTCTTCTAGCAGGCCTCCGATTGGCCAGGGAATTACAAGTAAAGAGGCTCATTATCAGCAACGATTCCCAGCTAGTGGTCAACCAGGTCCATGGAAACTTTTCTGCCAAGGACAAGTCCATGGCGGCCAAACTAAAACTGGTAATGAGATTTGTCCCTTAAAAGGGAAGGTTTGAGCTAATGCATATACCAAGGATCGACAACTCCCACGCTGACGTACTGGCAAAGCTAGCAAGTAGCAAGGACTCAGAACTACTCATGATACCGATTGAACTCCTCCTCAGACCCTCAACAGAGGTCGGCGGAACGGTAATGTGGATAGAAAGTACACCACAATGGATAAAACCCATCATTTTCTACCTAAAGGACCAGACCCTACCTCCTCAGAAAGAAGAAGCCCAAAAGTTACAGAGAAGGGCAGCCCACTTCGTTTTTTGGATGATATATTATATAAACGCGGGTTTTCATTACCCCTGCTGAGGTGCATTGGGGAGGAACAAACGGACTATGTACTCAGAGAAATTCATGAGGGTGTCTACGGCAATCATGCTGGAGGTTGGTTGTTGGCACAAAAAGTACTGAAGTAAGGGTACTACTGGCCTACCTTAAAAAAGGATGCGCAACAGTTCGTCTGAAAGTGTGACAAGTGCCAACGTTTCGCTACTATTTAGAAGCAGCCTTCGCAAGAATTGAATGTGATAGCCAGTCCTTGGCCATTTGTGAAATGGGGAATCGACCTAATCGAGCCTTTACCCAAAGGTAGAAGAAGCGCCAGCTTTGCCATTGTTGCCATCGACTATTTCACAAAATGGGTAGAAGCTGAGCCCCTTGCTAAGATAACTGAAGCCAACACTTCCAAGTTCCTCTGGAAAAATCTCATTCGCAGGTTTGGTATCCCTTATTCGATTGTATCTGAAAATGGCAAACAGTTCGATAACAAGAAAGTCAGGGAGATGTGTGAGAAATTGGGCATCAAGAAACATTTCTCCTCCCCACATCATCCTGAAGCTAATGGCCAGGTTGAAGCAGTAAATAAAACAATCAAGTACACCCTAAAAAGGAAACTTGATACCTCTAAAGGGGCCTAGGTGGATGAACTACCCCAGGTAATATGGGCTATCAGAACTACCATCTGAACTGCTACTGGGGAAACCCCGTTTTCCATGGCATATAGGGCGGAGGCTATGAGCCCTGTTGAAGTGGGTCTCCCGTCCCCCAGAAGGATACACTTCAATGAGATAAGCAATGATGAATTAATAAGGTGCAGACTGGACCTCCTTGAAGAAAGGAGAGATGGTTCCCAAATCAAGATGACCATGTACCAAAGAAAAATGACCCGATATTACAATGCCAAGGTAAAGAAGAGATCTTTCCGGGTGAATGATTTGGTACTTCGAAGAGTTTTCTTGTCTTCCAAAGAGCCGAGAGCAGGAGCTTTGGGACCTAATTGGGAAGGGCCCTATCGCATTGAGAAAGAAATTTGACCCGAAACCTACTGGACTTAAGACATGGGCGGGAAGACACTACCCCATCCATGGAATGTGGAACACTTGCGAATGTACTATCAGTGAATGGTAATCAACGCTGGAGTTTTCTCTAGTTTTTTGTAAACAAATAAAGACTTCTTTTTTGTTCAAAGGAGAGTTACCAAGGTTAAAAGGGTTTTGCCTTCTTTCGACCAAACATCATGTCAAGGAAGAAGCCTTTGCATAGGCACCATCCACCATGCAAGGAAGAGTTGGCGCCTCGGAAGAGAGGTCAACATTTCCCATAGGGGATCACCTTACTTCGATTTTGAGGCGGACACACATGCCTCATTCGACCAAACATCATGTTAAGGAAGAAGCCTTTGCTGAATGTCAGCCAGGACTCTCTGACATTCCAAGGCAACCCTGAAAGCCCTAGCACTTTGACTTACCAGAATTGCAGTCAAATCCACCACGTCACAGGTAACCATGTAATCCTGCCATCTCTCTGTCCAGAACTTGTTAAAAACTTCGGTGGCACTCCGAACCTCAGCAGGCAGCATTTCTATTACCTCTGAGGCTATCTTACTGTCTCTTCCTCCCAAAAGTTCCCTGACTTTCCTAGGGTCCTCTCCATCGGTGCCTTGCTCAATTTATGGGCCTTCCGAAGCTTCTCTCCGATTGCAGCATCGATGGAGGCTTGAAATAGCTTTGGTTGTTTAGGTCCCCCTTTCTCACCAAGGACAAACTTCCTCTTCTTGTAAGACTCTTTGGTTACCCCCTTACCCTTATCGCCTTTAAGGGAAGCCAGCTTAGGAGCCTCTCCCTCGGTTCCACTCTCAGCTTTATCACCACGAAAGCATTCAAATTTCGTCTTCAACTGTTGTACCCCTGAGGGAGGCTTCGGCACTTTCGCACCAATGTTAGTGGTAGCCTGAAGAATAGTAGCCATATCAGGCATCGGATGCTCCCTCTTCGGAAGTTTTGGTTGGCTTCCTTGGGGAACCTCCCCCTCTGCCTTTACCAGCCCAGCCCAGAGGAAGAAGGTTTGTACACTTTTTGACTAGTAACGGTAGTGGCCTGAAGGATGGTATTCATGTCAGGCTGGGGGTATTCTCTCTTTGGAGCCTTATCTGCAAATCGTTGACATAGGCAATCAAAAATCACTCGCGAATCAAAACTCTGTAAAATATACATGAATTGAGAAATCCTTACCTTTGGGGGTATCTGCAGACATTCCTGTTCAACGAAAATGCAGTGGGAAAAATCAGAAGTAAAGATTCTTGAAGAAATATCAGAAAAACTTAGAAAACAATGACGAAACTTGGGAAGAGCAGCGTGAATTTCACAAAGGCAAAATATCAAAAATGTATGATTTCTGCTTTTTTTATACCAAAGATGGGATCAATCATGGCCGTCAGATCAAATTTAAACTAAATCTAAGACATTCAGTCTTCGAGTAATCTGGGCTACAGAATTCAAACAGTTCCCCTTCCCAACGCCTCAGATCAGTGCGTGTGTTACACGAAAAGATCTACAGCACGTGGGCGTCTCCCAAAAGTCACACACGGTAATAATTTGCCATCATTACGCATTTAATATGAGCGACCGTATGTGTATGGGAAATTGCTTCAATACAACTACCAACTTGGAAACACGCAAAGCTGTCAAATCCTGCACATGAGCAATTGAACGAACTAACTTCAGCTTCAATTAGCTTCACACCCTCGACAGCTCTAAATTTTCGTGCCAACATTCAATCCTCGAGTTAAAAGGTACACTATGTTTATACGATTTAAACATGAAAATCGCTCAAAGTCTGGTAAAAGTTAGACATTCAGACCCTAAAAGATTGGAAAGATTTTCATTTCCTCAAAAGGTCGTGAAAAATAAGAAACCCAACAAAGGAAAAAGAATACACGACCCCACCCACATCTTAGTCCGAGTCATTCGTTTGAAGATTTGTTAACATGGTTTTGTTTCAGTTGTTAAATTGAATCATTTAAAGTCAAAGATCATTAACAAACATCAAGGTCAAGAATTGTCAATACGCGATGAATAAAATAGCACAAGTCAGATAAAGCAAGGGGTTGAATTTTATTAATACTGGCCAAAAAAGAATTTGGGTCGAAGTCTTTACACTTGAACAATGAAAAAAATGCAACAAGAAACGATCAAGATGCAGGGGTGTGGGTTGAGGGGCTTCAAAAGGCACGATAGATCCAGCTTCGGCAACATCGGCTTCTTCAACATCTCCAGCGACCTCCATGCCTTCAACTTCCAAGAACTCTACTCTCAAATCAGAAGTCTTGGCCTCTGGGTTATGCTCCTCAAGCCATTCAATAACCTCTGTATAGGCGTATCTCCTCCAATACACGCCAAAGTTCTTGTAATGCTCGGTGAGGTGGAAGTTGGCTAGAAAGTGCTGTTCAACATTTTTTATGGTAAAATCAGCATCAATACGCACCTTCTCAACCTTCTCCTTCAGGATAGACACTTGGGAGGTCAGTTCCTCCACCTTTTTCTCCAATGAGGCCAACTCTTCCGCTTTTGTCTTCAACAAGGCATTCTCTTGGTTGGCCCTCTCAAGAGACTCAGCGGCGAGTCTCTTCTGGTCATCGGAGGCTTCAACCCATTTTGTCAAAGCAGCCACTTCGCCTTGAGAGGTGTGGACCTCCTTTTTCAGAGATTCTATCTGTAACAGTGCGGAAGCCACCTTAGAAGACTCATCAACTTCCTTCTTCTTAGAGGCCTCAGGCTCGGCACATGCCTTTTTGGCCACCTCTTCAGCTTATGTGGCTTTATTGGCAAACTCTCGATTACTCTGTCGAAGAGATGCAAAAAGGCCATCCACTTCTATCATAATCCCATATGACCTTGTGGCCTGGGCTAAGGCAATAGCCACGACATCCACCGCATCACTGGTTTCTACAAACAACTTCCATTTAGCGGTCCAGAATCGATGGAAGGTCGCCGTGACAGTCTAAACATCAGGGAGAAGAAGAGAAAGTATCTTTGAGGCTATCTCCCTGATTTAGCTAGTAGCGATAGGTTTCCCTTGAGAAGTCTCAGAAATGGGGTCATCACTGGTGCCTTTGGTTTTCTTGATTAGAGGATAGCCCTCAGAATCCGAGGATGCCCTTTTCTGGGCGCCAGGAGCGGCCACTATCGAACTACCCAGCAGCTTTTCTCCCATAGGGACGTCGGACTGCGGAGGCGGCATGTCTCTGGAGCTACCCGGAGTTTGAACAGTGACATGTTGATAGCGCAAGGGCTATTTAAATGAAACCACCGGAGTTTGAACAGTTGTGTCTCTTGCCGGAAAGCACCTCCCGCATTCCTTCGAACTATACTACCGCTCCTGTTCCGGTAGAAACGCGTTAGATCACTACTTGACGTGGCAAGGGTGGGCACGGTATCTGTTGAGTTCATTTTTTGGGGTCAACATGAGCTATTACCTGATAATTTCATGTGGGTGACACACAACTTGAAAGCAAAATGAATAGCCCTAATCGTGTTTCTAATTAGCAACTTTAGTTGTAAAAGGAATTGATCGAGTGCTAGTTGCTCTGGACTATTGATCTCAGTCTGAGGTCAACGGTGGTGATCATTGGTATAAATAGAACCCTTTAGGGTGTCTCTTATTCATTGCAAACGTCTGATTTCTGAGTGAGGTGAGGTTTCTCTCTTTGGCTTCTACTCACTTTCTCCTTTGTCTGTAACCTCTGATTAAACATGTTCTTGAGTGTTTTTAGTGCATTCTTGAGTGTTTTGAGTGCATTCTTGAGTGAATCTTTGTGATGCTATTTGTAAAAAGAGTTTGGGGTCTTTGGATTGAGATTTTACAGTCCATTAAAGTAGCTTTTCTTTGCCTTTTGGGGTAACAGTTGACACCGTGATAGAGAAGGGTACAATATTCAGAGCCCGATTCTGTGATACCTTATGCTTTCGATGATCTGGTTCAAGATGTAAAAGATAAAAGAGCATTAATGTGATTTTGTTCCTGTAAACTATGCGTTTTGTATATCACATACATTATCATGCTAGTGGTGTGAACTTTTTTCGTCAATGCTCAGCGTCCTAGTGGTTTATCATGGGTTGTCGTGGGATGTGATATGAGGATCCTTTGAAGTTTTACCTAGTGGCTTTTTTTTTTGAATTTGGGGTGTGAACAAATTCTATATGCCCGTATTTTCTTATTTTGAAATTTTTTCACGTAAATTCTTGTTTTTGTATTATTGTTTTAGCGCTTTATTTATATATATTTTTTATTCTATTTGATATTTTATCGGAAGCGAATCCTAGAGGTGAATTAGTCACCTAGTCCAAATTCCTGGTATGAAAAATGGGAGAATTAATTTTGACATGTGGCATGTTCAAATCAAGGATATAACACGGGTTACACAAGGATTTGGGAAAAAAAAAAGATTTACCACTATTTTAGGCTAATGTTGACAACTCAAGAAAATGTATTCAGAAGATGAAGTAGGTTCAGCTAATTGCTCAAAGTTGGTAAATAGAGATACTTAAAATGTCGATATCATCGAGTCTCTTTTCCCCATGAGAGAAGGACATCTTTAGAGAAGTGTATGTTCATGCTCATGACATGATGTTGCCCAACAAGTTATCATATAGAGATGCATTATTTCTAGTGGGTCCACATACTTGTACATTGACTTGATGTTTTTGCAACGTACTCTAGTTGAATGATGTTAATGGTTGATGAACTTCCTAAGTAAGCCAAGCAAGAGAGTTTCACCATATACTTTTACCAAGTTTATTCAACATGAGTCAATATAAAATTCTAAAAGTTCGATAATTCTAAACGTGTATATTCTTTATGGTGGAGTGTATAATTCTCTCTTTTGATAATTGTGGCAGCAAAGAAAAGGTTCACAAATTGACCAAGATGATCTAATGGACGGGATTATTCAACTTTGAAAAGATTGGAAAAATTCCTATTATAGGTCTTAAACAAGTCAAAATCAATGTGAAGATTGATAAAAATTTTCTTCATGATATCCTAATTACATGTAGAAAGATGATGCTGAGGGTGAATAACAATTGGTCCAAATTCCCAATATATTGAATATGTTTAGAGAAAGAAAGATGCAATTTTGAGATATAGTTTTACTAATAAAAATGGATCATTATAATTTTCAAAACTCTGAAATACATCAAATATAATATATTATTGTTGACTATTCATAATGATGTCTCTGCTTGATTGATTGAATTTTTACTTTTTTTTTTCAGATTCATTTTCAATCATACGTTTCATGAAATTCACGGCTATGAACTTCTCATCTACAATTCATTAACTTTTAGCAGATAAAACAAGAAATGACTCGTTTTCCAAGTTATGCATATACCGTAACATGAAAGCTTATAAAATTTGTAGTAATGTATTGTGTGGTCATCTCACTATTTATGGCATTATATTAATGTGATGTAAAATGTCTACCAAACTTTAAAGAATTCAATGTTAGGAGGGAAAGAACACCCCCCCCCCCCCCACACCCCCACCCCTCGTTCCACATTTTTTGAGAGCTTGTTATAAGCAACCAAATAAAGCACTTCATAAAAACCACACAAATTTGTTCCATTTTGGAGAAAAATTATTTTGAGACGTCTTTTTTAGCGCGGCATTTAATGTTTATTCATTCTTTCGTGATGTTTTTATTTTTGCCCATCCACCTATTCATTTAGACCAAAATAGCATTTTCTTTGGCCACTTGATAAGACATTGGTTAATGGAAAGCTGATTGGAATAAGTATTTATTGGTGGAATTTGGGAGAATCAAATTTTTTTTGTAGACATTAATTTTTCTCCGTTGGTGAAGTAAATATTTTGGCTTGCTTAACCAATAACCAACCCTTATGTGAAAAGGAAGAGTGTAGATTATGGTAGGATGTTAAGAAAAATGGTTGTATTGAAAAAGATGTAAATAGTCATGTTAGGTGCTTTACTTGCTCAATTACATTATTAATTTTTTAGTTAGATGTTAAGTTATATTTAGTTTAAGCGTTTAAGTATCCGCAAACACTATCATGTCATTGGTGTTTTTTTAATCAGAAACACCATCAACGTCTAGATAGGGTTTTTAGGTCTCTACAACATGGACTCAATGAAGAGTTTGGATACCTCGATCCTAATTTACTGATAACAAACTAGGTTACAAGTGGGAAGGAGACTAGTCTGCAATGGGTTGAGATGTTCGTATAAAAAATTTATAGTAATTTGGAAGGTCATAAACTTTTGACATTAAGAGTACTTGAGTCATATGAATTAAACTTTCGAACTTTAGCTGTTCATTACTCAATACTCTTCCTTCACACATGGAAAGACCTCAATAATGTCATCCTTATGTACGAATAAGTTAAGTTATATATTTAATGTCATTAGTGATGCCATATAAACTGGTGTTTAACACTAGTGGTGCTAAATACCACTACTCATAAATATATTTACCTAACTCAACATTAATGGTGATGCAACCCAAGCATATAAGACTCTCAGGCGAGGGATTTTGGCACTTAATAAATTGCGTTATTTCTTTAGTTAGAGGTTATGATATATTTAGTCAATAGTTTAAGTAGCCACAAATAGTATCATGGTGGTTGGAGTGTTTTGATTAAAATTTATAAAAGTTATTGGAGTTTTCTCTAATTCTCATTTGACTGTTAAGCATTTTTTGGAATCAACTATCTCGTTGATCTTCTTTGTATTTATTTATAAAAGTTACGCAGTTCGACCCTAACAGTATTTAGATGGGGATGAATAGGTATGTAATGCGGAATTATAAATATTTTTATGAATTAAATAGCAACAAGTCACTTTTTAATTCTTTTCTAGATGATTCAACATTCAAGTCAATTTATTCTAAGTTGAATTACCTCAATTGTATAATAAACAATGAATAGTAAATCAAACACCGGAATAATCACGGAGAAACCCAACTGGGAAAAACTCTGGATACTTTGCCAGTCAACAATCCACTATAAACGATATGTAACTTAAAGTTTACCAACCTAGACGACGACACGTACTATCTGATCTCCTGACTGCAATTCCAACAGCTTTCCTTGATTCTATGCTCCTGCATCACTCCTGGCTACAGTTTCCAAAACCCTCCTAAATTCTACTCTCCTACAGTAACTCTTAGTTTTGTGAAATCGTTTATTTCCTGTGGATCCACGAAGAACACCGCATTTTTCACTGACTGAAACTCCAGTCAAACTTCCTCGATCTTCAAAACTCTGATCAGATGTAGAGGAAAAACAGTTTAGTATTTGAATTATGAAATCGATGTTTTTCTCACCAAAACAATCAAACGAGATGAAGGTTGAAAGTAGGAATTGAATGAATTCTCTCAGATGAAGTTATTTCAATGATCAACCTTGAAAAACGCATTCAAATATGTTTTAATATTTATAGGTAGGTTGTAAAACATGTGGGCCATGAAAAAAGCTTTTATGCTAGTTCAGGAGGTCATAAATTTGTTAAGACTATATCAAATCAAAATCAATAAGAAATATGAACCCCCTGCTCTTATGCTAGTTTAGGAGGTCATAAATTTTAACAAGGACAATTAGTAATACATTTAGGCATAAGCAACCACTGACAAAATGTGTGGATAGATAAAATAAGGTGTCATTATCTCATGTTCAATAAAGGTCCGTTTGATTGGCAAATGTGGAAAAGTTTTTCAATTCCGTGTAAGTGAGAAAATAAAAATTCAAGTATCCCATAAGAATGCATTTTTCATGCAATTGGAAAAAAAAAAGTTTAAAGTGGTTATACCTTGGAATTTGAACTTCATTTTCACTTTCGTATCAAACAGTCAAAGTAGAAATTGAATTCCTCGAATGTGACATTATTCATGGAATTTAAACCATCAAATGGACCCTAACAGTATATAATATGGATAGAACTGAATAAGATGAAATCTAAGTTACGAAACTTGTTTAATATTCCTTGAACCCAACTTAATAACACGTTAAAACTGGAAGATAATTGTTTCAAGTACTTGGATATCGAATTTGCAGAATGTACACCGGATTTGCAGTTTGAATACAGTATACTTAAACACTTTATTTACACATATCGTATTTGCATTTCATAACAGATTTTAACAACTAATAACGTAAAGAAAAATTACAGAGCTATGAATTTGTAAAAAATGAGCAATATAGATAATTAAAACTAAATAAAAGCAAACAACTTTTAACCCGAGGCCCGTGTGATACACACTTTCCTTAAAACAGATTCGTCTCCTCACGTGCTTGAGGTATGATATAAGCGTCTACTTCCCAGGATACAACGGCAAAGCAGCACAATCTGAGCACCACAGATTATACTCTTACGAACTGGATGAGTGCCCGAACAATATCACCAAAACAGACAGAAACAGAAAATAAAACTGAAGACAGACCCAAACTGTATGCAGATAAATTTGCAGATGATTTTTCGTGTACTGAACAATGGGAAAAAACGAGATATATAAAAACTTTGGATCTTGTAACTTGCCTATTCATTTCAAGGCAATTACCACTGGAGTTTTAGGAGTTTCAACAGTTTTGGAAAACCAAAAGTCTGTTGAAAAAATTAAAAACTGTAGCAAAACGTGGACACCCCTAAAGGGCCAATTTTGCTCCTTTCGGTCCGACATTCGTGTACTCAGGTCGCACTCGCACACAAGTTCAAGGTTTGAAGCCTATTTCGATGCATTATTTGTACCCCCATGCGCGCGCATGTGGAGAGAGCCTCTATGCTACACATGATTACAACACCTTTCTAAAGTGCAATACTTTATAAAGTGGTTTTAGATTTCATCCACTTCCTATGTGGGACAAACCTTATTTTTAATTTTCCCACCAACATAAACTCCTTTCACATGGCTCACTTTGAGCTTCAATTTCTCTTTCACCCGAGCATCATTTTTGACAAGTCAGTATATGATTTCGATGTACTCACGAAGGAGAACACAAATCAACTTTCATCTTTCAAAATAGGCAAACGGGTCCCGCTCAAAATGCCATCCAAAGTCAGCTATATGCTCAACTTTTCCAACAATCTCCCACATGAATGAAAATTGGGAGCGACGATGAATGTGACACACGACGACTTAGTGATATAGTTCAACGGTTGAAACCTGCATAGGATAGGTAGGTGTTACCCTTTGAACATTTTCCTTGTAAAAGCATATTTACTTTACTAGCTGACCGTAGACGCGATGTCCTTGAACTGTTCTACCGTTTATGTAAACGATGATATACTCCACACAGAATTCTTCCTAATACATTTCAATTCTCATTATTATGTTCGTTTTCTCCATGCACATTCTCCTGGTTCTGTGAGAGTTCACAAGAATTTTGCCCCACACAATTCCCTTAGAAGCGGCCCCACTTCTCTCTCTCACATAGGTGATTTCTTACTACAAGTAACCCGCATTACTGGGCTCGATTTCCGACACATAAGAATCATTAAAAGCCTATTGCTTATCCTTCATCTTTACGGGCATCACTGTTATATCATAGGAATGGGTAGGAGGTAATATCCCCCACAGTGGTTCTATCAAGTTTTTACAATTAGGTTGTCCCTTTGAACCTAGATCTTGGGATCTCCAGTCAACTAGGTTGGGTTTTCTTTGTATTAACTTATCCATTCAAGGGTTTAAGTCTCATTCCCCTCGATGATTTTTCAACTAACTCTCTATTTAATTCTTTGGTTAGCGGATCCGCAGTGTTATCCTTTGATTTTACATAATCAATAGTGATAACTTCAGTTGAAAGTAGTTCCCTTACGTATATATCTAGACTTACTATTATACATGTTACTCTGTGCCCTTCTAATTGCCGATTGATTATCACAATATACGCAAATTGCTAGCACAGGTTTTAACCAACTTGGAATATCCTCTAAGAAGTTGCGCAACCACTCTGCTTCTTCACCACTTTTATCTAGAGCTATAAACTCAGATTCCATAGTGGATCTAACTATCACTGTTTGTTTAGAGGATTTCCAGGATATAGCTGCACCTGCCAATATGAACACAAATCCACTTGTGGACTTTGAGTATTTTATATCAGATATCCAATTAGTATCAGTATATCCTTCAATGACCGCTGGATATCTTGTATAGTACAGTCCAAAATTATGAGTATATCTCAAGTACCTTAGGGGCTGTTCTCTTTGTGTTTTAGTTTTGTGTTTTGAGTTTTGAATTCGTTTTGTATTTTGTGTTTTGAGTGTATGTTTTGAAATTTCTGAAAATACGTTCTGTTTGCCATTCTGAAAAACTGTTTTTGGAAGCATGAAAATGGAAAACGCATTTACTTTGAAATTTTGAAAAACGTACACAAATTTTGGCAACAATGTGAATATATGATATTAAACTCAGTTAAACCAATGATGTACAATTTCGGAAAATTCCCCAAGTACAGGGAAATTCTTCACAGAATTCTTACAGCGCAACACCTGATTCGCAAGTTTTTCTTTTTGTGCCAACTACCAATGGAACCGCACCAAGTGTCTCCCGATGAATTTTGTGAAACTTTCCTTGTCTGTATAACATTAATCTGTCCTTCAAAGCGACAAAAGATTGATATAAAGGTTCTGTCATTGATATACAGTGATACAATTTCTAATCGACCTTTCACATTGTTGCAAGATGCACAAAATAAATACACATTGAACTTGCCCCTCAAACCCATCCCCACATCTCCCAAATAAAAAAAAGGGAAAAATAAATAAATAAATAACACTTTCTGCTGCTTTCGAGACAATGAAAACAAAGTTAGACGTAATAACAAAGAGCAACATTGATACAAATTCCAAAACTTCTCTATGGTATGGAAACCAAATCAAAGCCACTGATAGGAAAATCAACTGTGTCTTCTTAGATCATCTGCTGGTATTTGGATATAGGGGTTTGGTGGGCTAATAGTTTCAAGAACCTCTTTGGGCTCGAGGGACGGCACAACGCGAGGAGAGACATCCGGAGTTACTTGAGAAATTGCCCCAATGGGAACAGTAGGAGGAGGAGGAGGAGGAGAAAGGAAAGGCAATGTGCCAAAGGGCTATTGATTAGTGCCTGTAGAAACCTTAACAGGGTAGACTTCAGTTACCTCTTCACTACCTTCATCCAAATACACTACATCCTGCATGGTGAGCTAGTGGTACTCAACAATTTCTCTTAGGAAACGGTTCTCCCGTGTATAAACTGAATTCTCTTGTGCCAGTTGAGATTTCTCAACTGGAAGAGTCTCGAGTTGAAGCCTTATCTGATAACCAAATATTTCCATAAGAATTGCTCAATATATATTATGAATATGTTGAAATCATAGACATCGAAGCATAACAAACTTATAAGAAATCCTTTTTTTCAACAAAATAACGGTCATTATATGTTAAGCATCCTTTGAGTGTCAGGAAGTAGTCATTTAGGCAAAGTACTCTCCTATTGAACCAAGAACATGGATCATGATTATAAACCAAGAACAACAAAATTAAATAACATTTCCAGATTCATCAGAAAACATTTCTAAATCCCAGATCCATCCCAGCTCTTAGTTTATTTAGATTAGCATTTTAACTCCAACATTTGCCTTTCCTAACTCAACAATTTTCCAATTACACCTATGCATCTCCCTTCTGCTCCATTCGATCTTCTTCTCTTTCTTCCAACAATTTTCCAGGTTCAAATGTTGGTTCAAATGTTGGTTCCAGATTCACCCCTCAACCAGTCAATCAACCAAACATTGTTAAACCCAACCTCACCACCACTGCAATCAACCAATCACCACCGCCACTGCCTACCATCGCCACCACCAGTCACCACTGCCAACACAACCACCACTGCAATTTCCAATCAACACAACCGAAATCAATTGGTCGAAACCAATCAACACAACCAAAATCGAAAAAGCCATAAACAACCGATTCCAATTCCAATTCCAATCACCCCCCCCAAATAACTAATTCCAATTTCATCTTAACTTACAGAAGTATATGCAGAGTATTGAACCTCACCTCGATTCATCCGTTGGAATCCAATTTCACAAGCTCACTCGATTCTGGACAAAATTGCAAGTGACCCATGGTGGTAGTAGATGCGCTTGGTTGAGAGGAGTAGAGTGGTGGTCGTCCACGATCGAAACGGTGGCCAACGGCGGTGGAAATACTGCGAAAACCGAGACTGGTAGCGCGGTTTTGGGTGGTGATTGGGGCTGTTTTCTGCAACTCCATGGCTAGGTGATGATAAGAGGTTGAAGAGGGAGGTGAGAGGGATCGAATGGTAGTGGTGTCTGGTGGTGTAGGTGGCGGGTGGTGGTCGATTGTTGAGGAAGAAGGCGGGGGGTTTCATGGTCTCTCACGCACAGTGGAAGAAGAGGAAATGAGGCGTTTCCCGTGTTTTCTGACTTTTGACCATTTTGCCCTAAAAACTGCCAAAACGACATTTGGGCTGTTTTCCATTTGTGTACAAATTAATTTTGTGTTTTCAAAAATTCGTTTTGGAAAATGGGAAAGAGAACGCGTTTTCACCGTTTTGGAAAATTGAAAACAAAAAACGGTCCAAAAATAGCAAAGAGAACAGGCCCTTAGTATTCTTACTATTCATTTCCAGTGATCAGCTCCTGGATTACTCGTATATCTGCTTAGTTTACTCACTGTGTAGGTTATGTCTGGTCTTGTACAACTCATCAAGTACATCAGACTCCCAATAACTCTCGAGTATTCTACTTGAGATACACTTTCACCTTTGTTTTTCGATAGATGTTGACTTGTATCTATCGGTATTCAAGCTATTTTAGTATCATTCTTACTAACTTCTCTAGAATTTTATCCACATAATGTGACTAACTTAGAACAAGCCCATCTCATATTCTTGAAATTTTGATTCCAAGTATAACATCAGCTAAACCCATATCCTTCATGTCAAATCTTGAATTTAACATATCTTTAGTGGATTTAACCATCTTATTGTCATTGCTAACAATAAGCATGTCGTCAACGTAAAGACATAGAATGACATAACAATTTTCAGTGTCTTTAACGTAAACACATTTATTACACTCATTGATTTCAAATCCACTCTCCATCATGACACTGTCAAATTTTACGTGCCATTGTTTCGGTGCTAGTTTCAGGCCATATAATGATTTCACCAATTTACAAACCTTCTTTTTTTACTCTGGAGATGAAAATCCCTCGAGTTATTCCATATAGAATTCTTCATCTAAATCTCCATTCAAGAAAGCAGTCTTAACATCCATTTGATGTATTTCAAGATTTCGTAGAGCAGCAATTGCCAGTGTTAGCCTAATAGATGTTATTCTCGTAACTGGAGAATAGGCATCAAAGTAATCAAGGGATTCTCATTGTCTGTAACCTTTTATTACTAACCTGGCCTTATACTTTTCAATAGATCTATCTGCTTTCATTTTCCGTTTGAAAATCCACTTGTAGTCTAGTGGTTTACTTCCTGGAGGAAGATCCACTATCTCCCATGTATGATTTTACAAAATGGAATCTATTTCACTTTCAATTGCCTCTTTCCATTGAGGTCCTTCTGAGGAGTCACGACTTCTTGATAGCTTTGAGGTTTACTTTCTAGCATATATGTTAGAAAATCTGGACCATAATATTTTTCTATCATTTCCCTTTTGCTACGTCTTGGTTCAACCTCAACCTCCTCTTCTAATACTTGGTCCTGACTATTTTCAGTCATAGTCTCATATGTCCGTTTAGAAGAGCTTGCTTCTTCTTTGAACCTATATGGAAATACATGTTCAAAAAACGAAATATTTCTCGATTCCATTATCGTGTTTTTGTGTATAACTGAAATCTTAGATTTATACACAAGAAATCGATAAGCACTACTGTTTTGAGCATATCCAATGAAGATACAATCTACAGTTTGTGAGCCTATCTTCACCTTCTTTGATGTTGGGACAGCCACTTTAGCAAGATACCCCCACACTCGTAAGTATTTACAGGAAGACTTTCTTTCTTTTCATAACTCATAAGGGGTCTTTTCCATTTTCTTTCGGGGTACTTTATTTAAAAGGTAATTTGCTGATAACACAGCCTCTCCCCACCTGTTCTGAGGTAACTCAGAACTTACGAACATGGCATTCATCATTTCTTGTAAGGTACGATTTTTTCTTTCAGCAACACCATTTTGTTGCGGTGAATAAGGTGCGGTGGTTTCATGTATGATTTCATGTTGTGTACAGAATTCAACGAAAGGTGCTTCATACTCACCCCCTCAATCGCTTCTTATCACCTTAATTTTCTTATTAAGTTGATTCTCAACTTCATTCTCGTAGAGAATAAATTTCTCTATCGCTTCATCCTTGCTTTTCAGCGCACATAGCAATATTTTGTGCTATCGTTGACAAAAGTAATAAAATACTTGTTGCCACCTCTTGTTTGTACAAATTTTAAATCACATATATCACTGTGAATTAAATAAAGTGGTTCTGTATTCCGTTCAATTGATTTAAATGATGATCTTGTCAACTTTGCCTCAACACAAATTTCGCACTTATGTTTTGAATCAATATGGAATGCGGGTATGCAATTCAAGTTAACTAGTCTACGTAAAGAATCATAGTTAACATGTCCTAATCTACCATGCCACATATTGGAAGACTCAAGCAAGTAAACGGAAGAGTTCACTTTATTCATTTTTGGTTTAATAACCATTACATTGAGTTTAAACATACCATCGGAAACATAACATTTTCCGACAAACATTCCACTTTTTGACAAAATGACTTTGTCCGACTCAAATACAATACGAAAACCATGCTTATTTAAAAGCGACCCGGACACAAGATTCTTGCGAATTTCCAGCACATACTGCACATTGTTACGAGTCAGCTCTTTCTCCAAAGTCATTTTCAGAACCATCTTGCCTTGTCCCTTGATTTCAGAAGTTGCTGCATTTCCCATGAACAACTTTTCTCCATTTTCAATTGCTTCAAAAGGAGTAAACAGTTCTTTATCAGAACACGCATGGCTCGTAGTTCAGGTGTCAATCCACCATTCTTTTGGGTTAGAGCCCATCATGTTCACTTCAGAAATGACGGCTGCTAGATTCATCTCCGCCACATCATGCGCCATGTAGTCAACCACATTTGTATCTTTCTTCTTCTTTGACAATCTGCACTCCGAAGACTTGTGACCCACCTTGTCACAATTGAAACATTTTCCTTGAAATTTCCTTTTAGAAATTCCACATTTAGGTCCTAGTTTGGTCCTTTTACCACCGGATAACCCAGCCTTATTTTTGTAGGCCTTACTGCTTTGACCACGCTCCACAACGTTGGCTTTAGCAACACTAGGATTGAATAACTTCTTCTCGGAACTCTTGTTGTCTTCTTCAATTCGAAGTCTAACAATTAGTTCTTCGACGTTCATTTTCTTGTGTTTGTGCTTTAGGTAATTCTTGAAATCTTTCCATGCGGGGGGCAATTTTTCAATAATTGCAGCCACTTAAAAAGTTTCACTCAACTCCATCCTTTCGGCATGAATTTCTTGAAGAATTACTTGGAGTTCTTGCACTTGAATGATTATAGTTTTGGAGTCCACCATTTTATAATCTAAGAATTTGCTGATAATGAACTTTTTAGCCCCAGCATTTTCAGTTTTATATTTTCCTTCCAAAGACTCCCACAACTCCTTAACAGTTTTCATAGTGCTATACACATTGTATAGCACATCTGCTAAGCTGTTCTTAATATAGTTTCGGTATAGAAAATCCGAATGGTTCCAAGCATCAAGTGCACTGATCGCTTGAACATCTCCCTTACGCTCATTGAGTTTTGGAACAATTTTAGTCAAGAACCTTACAAGATTCAAGGTGGTCAGATAAAATAACATTTTCTGTTGTCACCTCTTGAGATTCAAGTTCTCTGGTGTTTCATTATGATTAACCAGAACAGTAGCCACAAGATGGCTCACAACATGACTTGGCAATCTAGCCACAGTCTGAGTCACAACAGAACTAGAGCCCACAGCTTGATTTCCAGTAGACACAGCTTGGGTTACATCCATGTTAGTTTGTTCGGTTGCCATTTCTGAAAATGAAATAAAAATATTAGTTTCCAATAAACTAATATAATTATCAAGAAATCGAATGAAACAACTTATCAAAAGAATCCGTTTTAAGTTTGTAGGATAATTGTTTCAAGTACTTGGATATCGGATTTGTAGAATGTATACCGAATTTGCAGTTTGAATACAGTATATATAAACACTTTATTTACACATATCGAATTTGAATTTCATAATAGATTTTAACAACTGATAACGAAAAGAAAAATTGCAGAACTATAAATTTGTAAGAAATGAGCAATATAGATAATTAAAACTAAATAAAAGCAAACAACTTTTAACCCAAGGCCTGTGTGATACACAGTTTATTTAAACAGATTCGCCCCCTCACCGTACGTGCTTAAGGTATGATATAAGCGTCTGCTTCCCAGGATACAACGGCAAAGTAGCACTATCTGAGCACCACAGATTATACTCTTACGAACTGGATGAGTGCCTGAACAATATCACCAAAATAGACAGAAACAGAAAATAAAACTGAAGACAGACCCAAACTGTACGCAGATGAATATGCAGATGATTTTTCGTGTACTGAACAATGGAAAAAAAAGAGATATATAAAATTTTTGGATCTTGTAACTTGCCTACTCATTTCAAGGCAATTACCACAGGAGTTTTAGGAGTTTCAACAGTTTTGGAAAATCAAAAGTCTGTTGAAAAAATTAAAAAATATAGCAAAACGTGGACATTCCTAAGGGGCCAATTTTGCTCCTTTCGGTCCGACATTCGTATACGTAGGTCGCGCTCGCACACAAGTTTAAGGTCCGAAGCCTATTTTGGTCCATTATTTGTACCCCCTGCGCGCGCACGTGGAGAGAGCCTCTATGCTACACATGATTACACCATTCTAAAGTGCAATCCTTTATAAAGAGGTTTTAGATTTCATCCACTTTCTATGTGGGACAAACCTTATTTTTAGTTTTCCCACCAACATAAACTCCTTTCACATGGCTCACTTTGAGCTTCAATTTTTCATTCACTCGAGCATCATTTTTGACAAGTAAATATATGATTTCAATGTACTCACGGAGGAGAACACAAATCAACTTTCATCTTTCAAAATAGCCAAACAGGTCCCGCTCAAAATTACATCCAAAGTCAGCTATATGCTCAACTTTTCCAACAAAAACTTGCATATCATAATTATTTGGTAATGAGTCAAAGATCCTTATAAAATTTATATAGTAATCTGATAATGTCTCTTGAACATAATTTTGAACACTTTATGTTAGAATTTGGGTGACCCGGATTTTTTGTTGAAAATAATTGAAAGTTCTAATTAAAGTGCAAATTAAGAAGAATACCATTTGGAATACTATTGTGAAATCCTATTCAAGTTTACATCACGAATTTTACTTGAAATTCTATTTGGAAGCCTAATTGAAAGTTGCAATTTGTGTTAGACTTTAAGAGGACTTTAGAATGAAGGAAAACATTTTTGGAAGGTGTTTGGGTTAGAGACACGTTGCCTAGGCTCCGGCAGTTGTACATTAAAAACAGTGAGTCGGCACTGCGGCACCCAGAGAGCGACATCGATATTACTATTTGTCTCATTTTTTGTTTTTAACTTCGTTTATTGCATTCTACTTCAACTGAAACTCTATTATGAGGGTTTAGATGTCCCCTACTTATTCCCTAGATATAGTTGGACTCTTCATTATGATTTAGTAAGAAGTTAAAAATAGTGTAAACACATAATCTTTGTATTATTTCTACATATTATAATAAAATCTCCATTCTCTGCAAAATTACATTGTTTGTGTTATTTTGATTTTTACTTCATATTGTGGCTTAATCTTTTATTTTTCTCCAACAATTTGGTATCGGAGTTATCCGACATCATCTCCATTTTTTCATAACAAACTGGTATCAGAGTTTTAGGTGTTGAAATATTTGGGAAGATCGAGGTTTTTCGTGATGATAACAATGAAGTATGATATTTCGCTATTAAATTGCAAAACAAGAATCTCTTTCGACAGGTAAAGATGTGAACAATACTCGCTTAGATGGATTTGGACGATGCGTTGTTGGAATTTGACAAGATACCCACAACTTTGACTATGCAGAAGAAACAACAGAGAGATCCAAATGCCCTATCTCAAATACATCTTCATCTTTAAAATAATATTAATTAAGATGCTTTAAAGGAGAAGTCCCCCACTGCATTATGGTTAAAATTGGAACAATTATGCATGACAAAGAGTCCTTTTAGCAAATTGCATCTAAAGCAACATCTATATTATCATCGTATGATAGGAGGTACATCTCTTGGGGATCACCTCGTTGCTTTTAAAGAAATAATCGCTGATTTGAAGACCTTTGAGGTCAAATATGATAAAAAAAGACTTGAGAATGATTTTGTTGTATTCATTGTCCACCTCATACATGTTTTTAGATATACAATACTATATAGTCATAATACTCTCACCATCGAAGAAATCTACGATATTCTATATTCAAAGTAGAAGATTAAGCATTTTGTAGTATCTCAAGATCATGGAGATTGTCTCGTTGTTCATGGCGGTCATTCGAGAGGCAAGTCAAAATATAACTTCAAATTTTATAATTATTGCAATAAAAAAATGGCACTTGGTAAATGATTTTTATAAATTGCAAAATAAATTTAAAGTCAAATGTAAATCAACAATCAGAAACTTCAGGAAAAGCAAGTATTGTAGAAAGTTCTAATAGTGATGGAGGCCTTCAACTTATATATGATTACAACTCCAAACCTGAGGAGACTTGGATTTTTTATGCAACTTGCACTTTTCTTGTGTAACCTAGTCGGGAATTGTTTTCAATATATGAAGAAGTTTCAAAAAGTGTTGTGATGGCCGATAATGACACATGTTGTCAAATAACTAGTATTAGTCAGGTCAAAATAAAGATGTTTGATGTAGTAAGTCACGTTCCAAATCTGAAGAAAA
Source organism: Fraxinus americana (assembly GCA_035079005.1). Lineage (NCBI taxonomy): Eukaryota > Viridiplantae > Streptophyta > Magnoliopsida > Lamiales > Oleaceae > Fraxinus > Fraxinus americana. Next base: position 11,729,893 of record CM068706.1, on the reverse strand, counting down.
AATTTATCTCATTAAGTACTGTTTATTCAAAATGGTACATGTACACTGTTGAAGGTGGAATCCTGAAGGTTATCAAAGGGGCCTGTATTTTGTTGATCGAAAATAGAAAATCTCATTTATATATCTTGTAGGGTGATACAAAATCTTCAATAAATCAACATATTTTAAGAATTCAAGTGGATTTAGAGTTGATTTATGTACCATTGGAATCTAATTTGGAGTCTTCTTTTAAGAAAATATCTTTGTTGAATTTTGAAAATATGGGTAAATCCGTCTTGCCACCATTATCGACGGTGTCGTAAATTGCTAGAAATAGACCCATTTTTTCCATAAGATTTCACATAAGTACAATTCTATTGATTTCGTTGATGGTTTGAATATAGTTAAGGGTGTTGATTCTAGCCAATATCCTTCTTTTGATGCATTCAGTTGTTATTATGTTAAAGAACTTGTTTTGGTCTTGTTTGGTGATCATTAGATTATTTTTGCTCCTAGTTGGGATAGTAGAGGTAGAAAATATTTCTAGTTGGAAATTTTTGGTGAATAAGTTCGTTTGTATTTTTCATTGAAAAGTTCAAATTTATTCTTTACAGTGGAATTTGTCTTCAAGTGGGGAATTTTTAAAGTTTTGTTCATTGTAGTGGAAATCATGTTAAGGTGGAGATTTTTAAGATTTGGGTGTAACCCGAATTCTTTGTTGAAGATAACTGAAAGTTCTAATTAAAGTACATAATAAGAAGAATTCTATTTGAAATGCTATTGTGGAATCCTATTTAAGTTTATTTGACGAATTCTAGTTGAAATTCTAATTGGAAGCCCCATTGAGAGTTGTAATTTGTGCTAGACTTGAATATGACTTTAAAATGAAGAAAAACATTTTTCTGGAAGGTGTTTAAGTGGGGAATTTTTAAAGTTTTGTTCATTGTTGTGGAAATCATGTCAAGGTGAAGATTTTTAAAATTTGGGTGTAACCCGAATTCTTTGTTGAAGATAACTGAAGGTTCTAATTAAAGTGCATATTAAGAAGAATTCTATTTGAAATGCTATTGTGGAATCCTATTTAAGTTTATTTGACAAATTCTAGTTGAAATTCTAATTGTAGGCCCCATTGAGAGTTATAATTTGTGTTGGACTTGAATAGGACTTTAAAATGAAGAAAAACATGTTTGGAAGGTGTTTTAGTAGAAGACGAGAAGCCTAGGCATCGGGTTGTGGGGCCTAGGCACTCCCAGCTATACATTAAAAATAGCAAGTCGGCGCTGCGGCGCCAATAGTGTTGTTTGTCTCCTTTTCCCTTTTTACCTTCATTCTTATTCAACAATTTGATATCCAACAATTTGATATTGTGGCTTAATTCTTATTGTGGCTTAATTCTTATTTTATCCAACAATTTGATATCCATCTCCGCTTTTTTACAACACTATGTTCCAACAATTGACCATGGATTAGAGGTCTGTATAAAATTTATATAGTAATTTAAACTTTTGATGTGGATAATGCCTAAACTAAACGAATTAAACTTTCCAACTTTATTTGTTCATTAGACTACACTTCCTTCGCACATGGAATGACCTCAACAATGTCATTCCCATTACGTATAATCTAAATTATTATGAAATAAGTACATTTATATTTGTATGTATTTGTAAGATAGTAATTCCCAAGTGAATCTATAAAATAATTTAATAAATGTCTTTTTTATCTCTAGTATTTAATTACTATCAAGATAATATATAATGATATAGCTAAAACCAATGCTCCCATTTTAATTACATTGTCATTGAGTCCTCCACTTTCTGGACACACCCAAGTGGTAAGGCAACGGATTTTGGAACCACTATTCGAAGGTTCAAGTCCTTCCGACCCAGAACTTGAAAGGACAATAAAATGTCTTCTTTTTGTCACTTCCTCCCGGCCTTTTGGATAACCTTTTGAATAATGGAGTCTTTGTTTGTCTCCTTTTCAAAGTTGGGAGAGATGGTAGGAATAATTCTCGTGGTGGTAAACACATTTGAAAGTGAGCCTCTCTTGATTCCTGAACCCGATAATTACGATAGTCATCTAAATAATTCGGTCCATATAGTCATTTTGAGTTCTTCTGAGTTTCTTGTTCAATTAAATTATCAATATTTTCTAACTCAAAGCACATGTTTTCGTTACTTCGAGCATAATCTGTTGAATCTGATTGAGAAAAATCATCATCATCATTTAATTTTGACTTTTTTGAAGACTCTTCGGCAAAAGAAGCAATTTTAGCTGAAACAATTTGTAATTCTTTCGGAGTCTTGCATTGATTGAACGTGGGCTAATAGCCTAGATTTTTCAGTAAGAAAATTAGCATGTTTTTCTTGATCTTTCTTTGAGATTTTTGGCATGCCGATATTTTTTTGTTCACAAATCCACGAGTTTACTGCCTTAGGACGGAAATTCATTTCAAGAAATTTTGACCACCATTTTATTTTGAATCTTTGAACAATTTTCTTGACATTGAATTCGAAACTGGGATCTTGAATAACATGAAAGTCCCAACAAAAAATCCATAAGACTTTAAGATTATTGGCAAATTAAAACAAAATATTTTCTTGAGGCTTCAAAATAGTTTTTGCCTCTTTTTTGAAGTGTTCGAATCATTGATGAATAAGACTGGGTAAAATCGTCTCGTCAATTACAAGTTTGAAATTATTTTGAAAAACTTGTAGTACAAACATGGTTGAAAATAATAAATCATGAGTGTGTAACTGGTCTAAAATATTAAAAAAAACATTGAACCAAGCATCTTTTTAATCACAATAATAGAATCGAGATTCGAGTGAGTCATCCTTAGATAGACGCATTTTCTTCTCGTTCCATGGGTCCCTTTCATAGTCTTCATAAGACAAAACCCTTTGAATTGAAATTTTGAGAAATCAATTTAATCTCGGTTTTGAGAATTTTGGGTGTGCGTTATTATAGTTGATCATAATTGAATTAGGATAGCTTCATCATAAGCTCGAGTCTTTTTGATGTTTCTAGACGCGAAATGGAATTGAGGTGAAAATAAGTTTTGAAGACATTCCTCAAAAGAAGAATATCTCTATATCCATGAGGTTTCCATTTCAAAGATGGGATATTGAAGAAGTTTAGTAAAATAATGGAAAGAGTTTGAAGGGTTGATATCTGGTAATTTTCCAGATACTGTTTGAACTGCTTTTTTAAAGTTTGAGGGTTTATTGTTTTCAGAGACTTTCTTGCTTTGAGGTGTGTAAAGAAATGGGTTTTTTTGTTTTTTTTAAGCAGGAGTCGTCTTTTGAAAAGTAGAATAACTTTGTTCTTCCTTCTTTGAACCATGATAAGAACTATGAATATAATCTTCAATTGGAAGAATTGGAATTGAAGTCTTTTTCTTATTCTTCTTAGAAGAAGAATCCATCAAATTACTCACAGCTGTTTATCTCAAGCAATTTTTCGTTGCGGAAACTATCTTGTTAAGAAATCTATAAGGAAGTTTGATTTATATTGTATATATAGAATTTTGAAATTAAAGCATGATAGGATGGTTTGCCATCTTGCAAAAAATTGTTTGAAATACGATTTTTTACGTCTTTTGGTAAAACATTGTTTGAAACTTTGTAATATGTTTTTAAAACAAATTCTTTATTAATTAAATCGTCTTAAAATTTTGAAATACATAGAATAATTTCTTTGAGGCTAGTCTAGACACTGGAATGAAATCTAACCAAATGTTCTTGACTAGACTTGACAGGGATTTGATTTAAGACTCCACCAAAACCTATGTATGACACATCGATTTCAACAATAACAGAGGCAGTGGGATCTAAGAGTGAAAGACCTGGTATTCTTTTGACAACATCTTTAACTTTTCGTACAACCTTAGTGTGCTCATAACTCCAAGGTGTAGGATGCTCTTGTAATCTTTTGAAAAGAGTGGCACATATTATCCTTGTTTCTTTGATAAAGTCTTATACATAATTGACACAGCCTAAAAATTGCCGCGAATTAGATTTATCTAAGATTTCATCAGGAAATTTGTAGGTGAAATCAAGACTTCTTTGAATTGGAACAATAATTTCTGAATGAATGTTATGACCTCGGAACCTAATATTTATTTGACAACAAACAACCTTTTTAGTAGAGATTGCTATGTTTAAAATGATGAATGTATTGATATATTTAAAATGATGTTCTATACTTTTGAAAATACGAAAACATCATCAATGTAAACAATAATGAAATTTTGAAAATGTTATTCATAATTTTTTGAAATTCAAAATGATCATTTTTAGAACAAATGGTAAAACGTTTCATTCGTATTGACCAAAAGGAATATTAAATGCAATTTTGTATCTGTCTTCTTTTTTAATTTGAACTAGTCAGAATCCTATATTCATATCAAATTTTGAGAAGATAACGAACTTTTAATAATCTGTTTAACAAATCTTTTTTTTTTTTTTTTTTTTTTTGAGATAATGGATATCTTATCCATTGAAGAGCATTATTGAGGGGTTTATAATTGATAACAAGTCCCAGAGCTCCTTTTCCAATTTCAGCAGAATTATTGGCATAGAATGCAGAACAACTTCATGGAGACTCACTAGGGTGAATTAATTTATTTTCTAGTAAATTATGAATTTCCTTGATGAAAGTTATTAGTTCGATCCTAAAATCACCTAATAGGTGAAATATACAGAATTAAAATTAACAGTTAATAAGCAACAAGTCACTTTTAAGTATTTCTAAATGATTAGTCAATCAATTCAATTTTCCTATGGTTTGAATGCTGCAGTTATATAGAAAGCAGTAAATAACACAAATATGATGATAGAGAAAAACTGGATAAAAATTCCAACCCCAAGCTCGTAACAATCCATTATAAATGAATCAACTTATAGTACTGTCAGACTCCACTAACTCTAGTACTTTCTGACCTCCTGACTGTAATCACCAAATCCTTCCTGGATTGCGTGCTCCTGCACCAACTCCCAACCTTCTGAATTCGTCTATCTCCTGAGGATTAATGACAACTCATCATTCTCCAACAACCAAAAATTCTGGTCACCTTCTTGGATCTTCATAATACTGACAGATGTTGTGGAAGTATGTGCTTTAGTGTTTGGTTTATGTGAGGATGATGTTTTTTTCAAAGCAATGATCAAATCAAAATGAAGGTTGAACCCTAGGAATGATATGGAGGGATATGGAGGATATAAGCACTTGTTTCTCTTAATGTTCAACCAGTAGTTTTTGAATGGTGGCGCTCATATATATAGAGAAGAGGTTTTAGGTAGCATGGGCCAGATGAAAACCTTGAAAAATGTGAGTAGGTTTTCTCGGCATACACTGTTGTTCGAGCAAGAGCTCAACGACAGGTGAGGGACGGTGTGTCGCTCGAGCGAAATCTAGGCTACAAGCGAGTGACACAACTTCTATTTTTACCGCTCGAAGCATCAGTTGAGCGATTGGCTAGTGAAATTGCGGTGACTACGGTGACCTTTTCCTTCTCGTTCCATACTTGAACCCTATGACTTCTAACTAACCACTTGACACTTTAACTTTTAAAAACTCTTTTACAACAATAGTTTTGTCAAAAGATTGCCAAAAACTTTGAAACTTAAAACTTAATACAATGATCAAATAATTCTTTATTCATTTGAATATGACGGGATTTAGTTGGAATATTGGATTCATGGAAATCACAATTATAAGGAAGAGAGACGACATGTTTCTTTATATTCCAAAAAGTATTTGGAATAATAGAACATATTTCACTTTTTATTCTTTTTATAAACTTTTGTATAGTTTAAAAGACTTTTAAAAATTTTCATTTAAAGTATAATTTACGTAAATCTAGTGCAACGGTGTGAAATTATCACATAGAGGCAGTGGTTCTACAATTCACTTTTCCCTTCGCATATAATAAAAAATATTTTTAAAACGATAAAAATTTACTTAGTATCCGAACAGTATCACCACCAAGATTTTGACAGAAAAATTAAAATTACGGATGCAAACAAGAGATTACTAAATATGCAGAGATTTTGTTATATTCAGAGAAGATAATTTTTTTTGTGTATTTGTAAGGGAAGAAAATGCGTAAATATATAGGCTGTAATAGAGAATTAACAACCAAGAGTTATGTCATTGATCACTATTAACCCGGCTGTTAATCACTCCATTAACACAGATATAATCACATAAGTTTCGGGAGTTAAAAAGAGTTTGAAAGGTTTTTTTATTTGGGAAATAATAAAACAAAGGCAAAACGTGGACATTCTTAAGGGCAAATTTTTGGTTCATTCGATCTGACATTCATGTATGCAGGTCTTGCCCGCACACAAGTTCAAGGTTCAAAACCTTCTTAATTAAATAAAAAAAAATCATAGAAATTGAGTTTTGAGAGTACAATTTTTTCCACTTCAATTTATATTCTAAATTTTATTTTCTTTAGTTCATTTGAGACTCATCAAATCCTCTCAACAAATTGGTATCAAATATTAATTTTACAACACTTATAAAGTATTTCAAAATAACGTGTAATGCACGTTCAACTATAACTTGTATTTATAAATTAGTATTTTTATATAAAATTTTATAATTTAATTACAAATAGATCTTTTATGAGAGAGAGAGAGAGAGATGATTGGTTGAAAAAATATTTTTTTTAATCATGGCTCTAATGCCTATGGAAAGGAAAAGTAAAAAGAAATATTGAAAGAAACAAAAAATACATATTAATTATTTTATTTTTGTGAAAGTCTTCCAAAATCTTAGGATGAATGAGAGACAAATTTTGAAATTTTATTTTATTACTTTATATTTTAAAGTTCGTACATAAAGACTTTTATTACAAAATTTAAAAATCATTGACAATTTGAATACCCTAAAACTTGTCAAAGCTTTTAAAATGTTTTAATTAAATACACAGTTTTTAAAAGTCTCGATTGAATATATCAATCCTTTTAGAGGGTCTCATAAAGTATACATTGAACGTCCCTAAATTTTTTAAATCTCAAGAAGTCTTTAAAAATCCTAATTGATTACACCTCCTAGTTTGCTATTTCATTTTTGACGCAAATATTCTTGTAAGAAAATGAGCCACCATGTGTTTGAATTGAATGTTCTTGTGGCGTCCAATAAGCTTGTATGTAATTGGATAAAAAATATTGTCTTACATGTAGTTTTATCGAGTACATAGTCTATTAATGACAAAATACTTACTTTTTTTTAATCCTGTTTTATTTCATTTATCCTTTTCAACGATTTTTAATGAGAAAATTAATGTCCATAATTTACATTGCTTTCCCGCTTTTCAATGACTCAATAGGAATAAAACTAGCAAATTTTTTCTATTGAAAATTTTCATGATTTTTTTTTTTTCTGAGTAATTAGCATATAACATCCTTACTTTTTACTAATATTGTGAAAAATGTGAATACTTTCTATTTTTAGCATTTTCACCATTAATTACATAATTGATTATGAATAAGGTCATTTTCATTCAATTTCTCTATTAAGTACAGGGTATTCTCATTATTTTACTCTTTCTTCTCCATTTGAACTCATTTTCTCATCTATTTCTTCCTCTGAAAACTAACATTTATTTTCTTCATTGAGAATTTGTTTTCCTTGGTATGTTGTCTATAAGGGTCCGTTTGATAGGTAAATGTTGAAATGAATTCTAATTTCATATTAGTTGGAAAATAAAAACTCACTAAACTTATATGAATTCGTTTTCCATGGAAACAAAGAAAATGCAGCTTAAAGTGGTTGTACTTTGGAATTCGATTTTCATTTCCACGTTACAATCAAACGGCCAAAGTGGAATTCATTTTTTTTGGATGTGACATTTTTCATGGAAAATGTGGCAATCAAACAGAACCTAATATTCTATTGAACCATTCAAAAATAAATATTTTTGACAAAAATGATTAAAACTCTTGGATACTTCAATAGTCGGATATGACTAGAAATCAAACTCATCATCAGTACGTGTATTAAAGGGCAGAATCCAAATAAGTTCTATTAAATGACACTTTTAATAGACAAAAACTCTAGAATAGCAAAGAGAAAATAAATGGCAGAATCCAAATTGATCTTGAAACCTTTGATCGACCCCAAAAGTAAAAGGGTTTTATTTACTAAAGCTGGAAAAGACGCTATTGATTTCATCTTTCACATTCTCCCTTTGCCCATAGCTTCTGTTTTTAAGCTTGTTGGCCAACAAAAAATGGTGGGCTACTTGGGCAGCATTGAAAATTTGAATACTGCTTACATAGAGTAGGTAAAGAATAAGGACATCATTTTTGAATCCAAAGGCACCAAAAACTAGTGATTTGTGTGTCGATAAATTCCTACTAAAGAAACTAAAGGTTAGTTTTCAAAGGAAGAAACAAAGAAGAAAATTGGTTTAAATGGGAAAGAAGTAGGAAAATTAACAGAGAAATTGGATGGAAATGACCTTTTGTGCAATTGTATGTGCAATTAATGATTAAAAATATCAAAAAATAGAAGATAATGACTTTTTCTACAATAGTAATAAAAGATAAGAACGTTATGTGCTAATTACCCTTTATTTTTTCTAAAATACTATGAAAGATAAGTATTTGTGATTGATAATATGGCCAATAGTTATTGTGTTTTTGAATTCAACATAAATAATCAATCTTGTTAAGAAAAGTAAAAAAAAAAATCTTCTATTTTAAAGCTCAAAGTTTATAGAGTATTTTAGCTCTTGTTTGAGCCTCATATTAAGGAAAAAAATGTATTTTAGAATAGTAATATTAGGGAGAACATGTGATTAAAAAGAAGAAAAAATTTCAATTTACGTGTAAAATTATTTTATTTAAGAACGTTTGGTTGAAAATGAGTTTTTGAAAAAATAAAGATCAAACAGAAACTTAGTAAGGATTGCAATATCAATATTTTCTTTCGATCCAAATTGGCTCTTCCGAATATTAGTTGAAATGCGTGTTGTTGCTTAATTATATTGTGGCAACATGCAACTAAAAAATAATCACTGAAAATAGGTTAGCAAATGACAACCAGAAATTTCAGGAATTCCTTATAAGAAGTTGCTTCACAATACAAATGGAATACAGCTTTCAAAAGCCATATTTGTCTTTAATACAAATGTGTTTTGTAGTATGTGGTCTAATTCCATTCCAGTTATGTTAGTTGGCCAAGGAGTGATGTTACAAGGTACCAAATCCACTGTATAATACAAATGTGTAGAGGATATGACATTGGATACCAAATCCTGTGGAATGATAGTGAGACTCAATATTGAAATGTCAATGCCTTCAAAATAAGGACAATAATGAAAAACAACACAAAACTCGAGGTAGCGTTTGACAAAATTAACTATATCAATTTCAATGGTACTAATGTCTAAGACAATAATTGTTGATTCCAATTTTATTCCAAGTGCTTGTTTGATAAAATTTTGTTTGTGAAAAAGTTCGTTTTTAATATTTTATTGGACTGATAACTTATATTCCTTTTTTATCACATATTTTATGGGACTGATCATTAACTTTATCAACTTTTGTAGATAATTATGTTACATTCTCTATATCTTATGATCGATACAAAACTTTATACTACTAAAAGGTCCAATGCAACTATATGGATATTTGAGCATAGTTTTGGTAACTTTAGTTCATATACCAAAAATAGATTTTCTCTTCAAATCTCATCTTTGAAGCAAGTTAATATACTATTCAATTGCATCATTTTTCGAACAAAAGTAATTTTTTGGGAAGTGTAACATTGTTTTATATGCAATAATTAAAGTTCGGTTCATTAATTTTAATTTTAATATAAATTTTCAAGATCTTTAATATACTCTTGCTGCCAGAAACTCAATCACAACAAAAAGATAGATTTCCGCACTATATTTTTTGTGAAGATTTGTAACAAAATGATGTTCAAGATTTTCAAATTTGCATATATTGTCATTTAAGGAATTTTTTTTTTTTTTCATATACATTAGCCTTAACTACTTCCGAAATATATATTCTTAATTTTGAGTTCTTTATAGAAGTGAACTTTAACAAATCAAATGACAAGGAAAAAAAAAACTTTACCCATCTAATGATATTAATTATCCAAGTTTGAAAATGAGGCGTGAGATAAGAGGATTAGACCGATGTTAGGAAAAATCGAAAGAGTTGAATGATTGTTTTTCCGTGGTAAACAGTAACTTGTCTTTATGTAGCATGTTTGTGTTCAGATGATTCGTTTTTGGCTTTCGACAAGAACAAATTATTTTGACTAGGTGAGTATTATCTTGAATTTTTTTCACTAACATATCTTTCTACATTTGATGATCAATTTGAAACATATATTTTTGATATGTGCACGGATGAAAATATTGGAGGATTACGGGTCTTAGTGATCTTGCAAAGAAGTTGATTGTGACGAAGAAAAATGAAGTGTATCTACTAGTATATAGGCCAGTGACATTGACATTGATTCTTCACATTGCTACTGTTGAAATGGCATTTTCTGCAATGAATTTTGTCGAGGCTTGACTGCGAAATTGAATTAGAAATCAGTAGTCGAATGACAATTTAATTGTATATATTGAGAATGATATATTTAATGAAATTGATAATAATATACGCATACGATAGTTTTCAAATATTAAAATAATTCGAAAACAATTACAGCTATATTATTTATAATTATTTTTGCTATATACTTTTTGCTCACTCAAATAAAATATCTTAACTCCTCCACTGTCTGTACTAACCCATGGAATCTATTTCGCGCACATGAACAACTCAAAACTTGATTGTTTTCCAACATAGGGTATATACTAGTCTCTTAATTCCTTCCAAAATTCAGGTGGATGCAAGAGAAACTATTTGATCTTCTACACAAGAAAGGACTTGACATCGAAGATCAATCCTCAACTAAAGTTACAAACAACTATTCGATCTTGTCATCATTACATGATTAATTGATGAAGTCTTTATTGTAAAAATATGGATATTTAATTTGGTGCCCATACAAGAGGCACTCGATGTAGGAGTTTTGCCAGACATATTGGACCAAAGGAAATGAATTCTTTCTTTTTTTTAAATTATGAATTCATCACATCATAACCCTTAGAAATTGGTTGCTGGGTGAGAAAGAATTGCTGAAAACATGGTAATGTGAAAAGGGTTTTGCCAAAGCATATGAAAGCAAGCAAAAGGTCTGTCCCTACCTGACATTGGCTATTTTCACGTGCTGCTAATTGTTAGTGTTTGAACTTTAATTCAATTATTGAGGTTTTTATGTTGGCAATGGTCAAAAAAGTTGACAACATTGTCTGTGTGTATGATTGACATATAAGTGCATATATATTATTGTTTCAATTTCTCATTTTTCTTGTAACAACGATTTGATTGATGTTTCTTGACATGTAATTTTAACCCTATAAATTAGATTAAATCATTCTTTGATTTTCATAAAAATTATGAATATCATGAAATGTATGGTTAAAATTAATTATTGACTTTTATTTAAACTTTTAAGCTAAAAAAATGAGCTCAACATGTTACCGCTTGAAGTAGAACTCGATATTAATTTTTTTTCCAAAATCTCTTAATTTTTCTAATGTAAAGAGATTCTTGGATTGTGATTTGATATTAACGAGGTAATAGAAATATGAATGTTAAATGAGTGGTGTTATTCATAATCAATGACTGGAGTAGTTATTATATTTGGTATCTTACGTGGCATATTATTATTATTATTACAAGTTATTTTTTTTAATTATTAGAATTATGCCACCTAGGACATCATGTATGATGACTATTGCAGTTGTTGGTTATGAATATCATTATTTTTGTTGAATATCTTCAAAATTCAAATGGAAGACAAGTTCTAATGAAATTTTTTTTTTCTTGTTTAGATATTTTGAGTAAAAGCTAGATTCTCGCGAAATCATGTGAGAGAGAGATATTATTTTATACGGATTACAATAGTTACACATCAAATCATTGGCTTTATTAGCTTAATTTTTTTTATTTAAATTCTTACTTTTGAGGTGTTTGATTGATAATTTTTCATCGAAAATATTTTCCAAAAGTTGATCACGTGACCGTATTTTTTTACTAAAACAAAGAAAATATATTATTTAGGGATGGGTAGATTTATATCTTTTAAGCAGTTCACTCTCTCTTTCTCTCTCATCTACACACCAATAAAAGTGGACAAATATAAAATTTTTAGGTTGAAAATCAAATCAATCAAATACATTTAATTAATAATTTACATTCGTTCCATGCAAACTTCGCGCATTCAATCAAACATTAATGATATTGCAGGTGTGAATCTTGAATGTATGCATAATGTATTAACTATTGATACTCGTCCTATGAGAAATCAAATCATTTTTAACATACCACGTGCAACACTTAATGTCCACACAATAAAATATTATAATTTGTATTGTGCAAACATTTTTCAACTTGTTAATTATATATAAATATACATACATACATATAATTTGATGATGTCTTAGATGTGTACAAACTCGAAGAATATATTGGAGATTGAAAGTCTCCGATGATTCTGCCCTTCTCCTCTCTCTCTCTCTCTCTGCAACATTCTCAATGTAACCATCCCAACATTTACGGTCTCGCCCAGCTGTTTCCCTCTATATAGTTTATAAGTATGTTAGCTTTATTTTTGGGCTTATTCTTTATTTCAACTGGGGAAACACGTACACACACACACTATTACATATCTTTTTTATTCATACATATATATTTACGTAAAGAACAAATCTCCTTTCTTGATTCCCGAAATCCAAGAGGGACCTTTTAGGATTGTTTTTCCAACCGGTGACATATTATATGTGCTCGAAAAGTGACTTGTTTGCATTGATCAAAATTCGTGAAACCTACATAGTTGTAATCCCTTTAAAAAAAAAATCAATCGGGGACCTCTCGTTAACTTTAGCAAGAATCGATTGATCTTAAAGCCCTTGTTTGGCAAAAATTATTTAAAAGTTATTTTTCGCCAAATTCATTTTCATTCTAGTAAAATAATTTTGTACATGGATCTATAACTTTTTCATACTTTTTAATCACATATTTTGGAAAAAAATCACTTTTCATGAAATTTATTCTAAAAAAATCTGCGTCAAACATGCCTCCAAATTAAATTAGGTGAAATACCAACGTACATAGGCTGATTAATTAACGTATAAGACTTAGAACAAGCTAGGACAAGCACCACTCTATTCTTCTTGTTCTTTCAACATCCAGCTCCTAAAGAAAGGCAGGATTTTTGTTCAAATCAATTTCAATTAAGCCCCTGTTTGACATACATTTTTCAAAAATATCTTATTTCAAAATTCATTTTCAACCACACATTCTTCAATAAAATAATATTTTTCATCACATCAATAACTTTTCTATACTTTTTAATCACGTATTTTTCATCATATCACTATTTAAAATATCCATCAAACAACTTGTTTGAAAGATTTCAGTTACGACAAAAACGATACCATGCAAACGACCATATTAAGGGGTTGTTTAACAAAGTTTTTCATAATTTTTTTGTTGATTTTGATTAAAAAATAATAATAAATAAATAAATATATATATATATATAAATATATATATATATATATATATATATTATAATATGTATATGTCATTTTCACAAAAGATGACAACAATGTTTGAAAAAGTAAAGTTAATCACTTTTTGTAAAGTGATTTTCATCTCTTAATTGTCTACTCACTTTCTCATGGAGGAATATTATTTTTGGTATCTGTCTTTTCTTTCACAGTGAAACTACATGATTTTTTTTTTATTTTCTTACTTTTAGATAATATAAGATAACAAACGTAGAAAACTATTATTGGCTTAAAACTATGTGACACATGATTACACAATAATTCATTCCCTACGCTTTAGTCTCTTAATTTCCACGAGAAATTGTGGTGGTTAATAGTCAACGTCCCTCTATAGATAACTAGCCGCTACACCTATACCTCAAAAGTCTACATAATTAATAAATGATAAAAGACTGTTGAGAAGAGCCATACGACTTTTAAATGGCAATCTGTCAATTCCATGTTTATGAATATAAATGCGTGCATACGTATCTTCTATATATTAAAAGTGGCTATGTAACGAAATTTCTTGTTTTTAACGGAAAAACTAACGGAATTTGTTGCTTTTAACGGAAAAACTAACGGAATTTCTTGTTTTAAACAGGCAACTGCACAATCTTTCAGTGTTTTTATCATAACTTTGTATTCCGATATTCGATTGAGACGATTCAAAATGCGCTGGAAAGCTAACTCATCTGACTACAACTTTGATTCAGACATCATTCTCCAATTCGATCACTTTCTATGCCAAAAATAGGTCTCAATATGAGACTAAAATATCGGAGCATAACTTTTCGGTTGGAAATTGATTTGTGATCATCTTTTGACTAAATTTGATTCCATTGACGTCTTCATTTATCCAATTGACTCCGAGCACTCTCAAATCTTCATCGTGAGGTTTGACACAACTTTTAAGTATTTACATTTTAGTCCCCGAACTTTGGATCCCTTACAATTTAGCCATTTCTCCAAATTTGTCAACTTTTACTTATTTTCTTCGAGCTCACCAACTTACATCACAACATCAAAATCACTCATCTAATTATTTATCAATTACATAAACATTACATCATTAATTATTTAATTAACCAAAAAAATTACATCTTTATAAATAACAAATTAATTCTTAAACAAAACTATTAAATATAAACTAGGCAAACGTGCATCGCACGTTGCTTGCACCTAGTATGTTTATGTGTATATAGGTATGAATGAATCCCCACTTGAATTGACTTGAGAAAGCTATTTGAAATAAAGTGGATATTGTTGAAATTATGTTTAAGGAAATAAAAAGTATAAAAAAAAAAAATATTTTTTTTAATTTAGAAAAATAGTAGCACAAGTTGAGAATCTTCTTAACGGACATAATCTACTTCGATTTTGTTCGAACCAGAATGATCATGATTTGATTTTTTGTACAAAATGTTATATTCTCTATAGAACAGAAAATCGATTTGGAACTTGAAACCTAAAGAATTAGTAATATTAGATCATATTATAATTGGAGTACCAACAATTACGCCTCCATCGACGAGGCTCCATATCATTACCAACATGCCACATCTATTCAAAATTCAAACACTATGAAGTCCACACATCGTATGAATGTCCATGCATGAACTTGGGGGATTAAATGTTACACCTCTAATGAGGAGGCTCCATTACTTGGTATGAGGGAGAGTAGCCAAAGTGGTATGAGGGATTATTCATTGTTGAAGAGGGCATGCGGTGATCACTCCATCTCTTCTAATCCAAAGAACTTTGATGCAATCTTTATATGATTGATTGATATGATATCTTTGCAGCAGACGTCAAAATGTCAAGTCATGAACTCTCTTAGCAGAGAACATTAAATGCTGCGTTAAATACCTATCAACCTATGACTGACGGATTGATACTTAGGAGGGGGCATGAGTTGCTCCCACCACTGGATGGGGCCACGTGTTTCCCCACACGGTCAGTATTTCATCTCGAATGCCATATAAACCATTGCGCTTGATTATCTGAAGTAAGACAACTAAACTTCTCAAGAACACACATTACTCTATATCATCCTCTCCAACATTCAACTACTAACTTGACCGTCGGAATACTCCCAACCGTCTCTACCACCATTGAAAAAGGCCACGGTGACTAACGATGTATTCCTCTGTGTAGGAAAAGCTTACGTGGAGTTGCAAGTTTTTGGCCACGTGGAGATACATTTTTCGAGGTCAACACCAACTGATTATAAATATTTTTTTTTTACATAAAAATGGAGAAATGCAATATATTGTTCTAAGTGTTAGTAGTGTCAAACTTGAAACCTAATGAAATAGATTCTAGATTCAAAATAACTAAAATTCAATTTTTTTGGTTACCAGTCTTACTTTTTACCAACTAGTTATGGTTCCACTCTAATTTGTCCATTGATGGCCCAAAATGTGTTTATCGAGCCTTTCTTAATAGTGTTAAAGGCGAATCACATTTCGATAGATAATAATGTGATAGCCATTCATTTATTACAAGAATGGGAAATTGAATTCTCAGGATTGAATAAAGGACATAATAATTTAATAGCCTAGTATGAATTTTTGTTATTTAGTTGTAATGTAGTGCCATAATTGACAAAAACGCAATTATATCGCATGTGCATTCATTCAGACCTTACCAAAATAATTTGTAATGAAAGTTACGGGAAGTTTAAAAGCTGAAAAGCTACTTTGCTTTTACTTTTCCTCGTAATCCACAAGAATCCTTATACATCTCCTACTTTATCATTAAATCTACTAATTCATTTCCATTAACATGTAAAATTAGAGTAGCATTCCCTAATCTTTGTGGTAATTGCAATGGGTATCCATTCTTTGAATCTTGATAATTTAATCTCCAATATTTTACAGGTACGAACAAAATCTGTCCAAATTGATGAGAACGGTGGTTCGAAAACTTCAATTGTATAGTTCTAAGTCTCTCTCCTCACATGTAGTTTTTCGACTCAAGAAGGGGAGAAGAAAATGAACTTCAAAGTTGCAAAGAACGACGGAGGTGTGGATCCTACAGTGTGTGTCATCTTGTTTTCCAAACTGTATGATTCAATTTTTTTTTTTTTGTGACGATGAAATACTACAAATAAGCAACATTTTTATACTACATTTGATATATAAGCATTAATTGTTAATACATAAATTTAAATACCCATTAAAATTCCTAAATAGTTGAATAGAAATAAATTCATTTAAAATAACTCTATATTCATGTAGATTAAAACTCATCAAGTCAAGATTTATTGAATTTAGATTAATGTGAATGTTAATTTATTGAGAATTAATAACACGAAATTCATGCGTGACAAGAATTTTGTGGTATTTATTATATATTGAAAAAATAAAAGTAATTTATTATTGAAATAATTGAATTGTAATAAGGTTAAAATTGTCCAAAAAATGATTCTCCCCTTATTTGATATTTAATATATGATAGATTATAGATAAAGCTCCCACAAAAAAGTTTAGAGTACATATGGATTTATTTATTTATTTTATTTTTTTTGGGGGTAGCAAATTTGGAAATTAGAAAAACCACATAACAAAATTGCAAATCAAAATAAGTTAAGACGCAAAAATTAATTGTTATGATTTATGAACAAGTACTGGATTGAGCGTAAACAGAATCATCCCTTTAAATTGCTGTAGAGAGAGAATAATAGTTCACTGAAACAAAAATCACATTAGTGTGTGTGAGAGAGAGAGAGAGAGAGAGAGAGAGAGAGAGAGAGAGGTATCAATATTAAATAATATAAAAAAGTGACAGTGTAGGGTTTAATGGGAGGAATTAAAAGAAAGGAACAAAAGCAGTGTATTTCGTTTATCCCTTTTGACGAGCGAATATATTGAGGGTGAAAGACCAACACCCACTCACCCACCCGCCCGTAAAGAATGTAATTGTACATTTGCCCACATGAAAAAACGACATCTTCTTTGCCCACCAACTCTCACGCACCCTCGTTGATTTGTGTCCATCACGCACCCCTCCCCATCTTTATTCTTTAAGACTTTAACCCCTAATCTTTCTTTAGGCAATATGTAAGTTGAAAGACTTTTAATTTATTTAGCATTAACTCCAAGATTGGTATTTAATAGATTACATCTACAATTATCGAAATTCGTATAGAAAATATAAATTTTAACATATGAAGTCCCTGTTTGACAACCATTATTTTTTTCATTTTACGTGCTCATTTTCAATCAAACACTAAAATATTCTGCACGTAAATCCAAATTTTTTCTTACTTTCTAACTGCACAATATCTTTAAAAAACACTGTTCAAAACTCTATTTTTTTCAAATAATGATCGTCAAACACGAGATAAACAAAGTTTTAAAATTTAGACAATGCTCGAAATCGGTCTGTTCGTAAGAGGAAAAAAAAATTGTTTAGCTAGAGGATGATATTGGAATCTTGTTGCAAGAAAATCTGGCTTCCTTTCTTGCGGTAAAAAAATGAGTAAATTTATTTTCAACCCATGAGGGATAAAGCTGTAGCCATTGGAAGAGGGAGAGGGAGAGGGAGAGTGGAGTGGGTAGGGGTAGGTTATGGGTGTCTAACCCTAGCAAGATGGCCCATTCCTCGAAAAGTGAGTAATAAATGCTAAGGGAGCAGAAGGATACAGGACTTTTATGACAGAGCAGAAAAGATGGATGTGAGAGGATTAGTAAATCATTTTGTAATCGATTGCTTTATGATTGAATTTCAAGTGAGAGAAAAAGTAACTGCTGACTCTACTCTCTGATAAAGAAAGAAATGAATAATTAATGGCTTTTTCTTTCTTTCTCCCTTTAGCTTTTTTTCTGAGGACAAAAGTTAAGATAGGAGCTGTCTGCATCTGTGAATCCTATCACAAGGCCATGATGGCAGTATGATGAGAGAATGAATAGAATTGTAGTTTCTTAGCTCTTGTATTTATTGAAAATCCCACTGCCCTAGATAAGAAAGAGAAAGAGACTACTCTCTACACTCTAAAATGTATGTATATCCAGAGAGAGAAATGTGAACGAGCTTTCACATCTTTACTTGGTTAAGGGGGCCTGTGGAGTAGAGACTGACATTGTCATTCAGGAAAGTCGCTGACCATATTGTCTACCCCGCATTTAAAGCGCGCTACTGTATAATGTCAATTCCATGTGTTGTCACAATATTTTTTTTTTATGAGAAATGCTATTCATTCCCATTGGGAATACATCCTCAATCTATGTGACATTAAATGATAGGTGAAAATAAATAAGTCATTTAATTTCACTTATCATTTAACCAATCATTTACATCCACATAGACTGGGTATGCATCCCCACTGGGGATGAATAGCATTTTTCTTTTTTTATTCATAAAAAAGACTAACATTTTTTTTTTAATTTTTTTTTGACTGAAAAGATTAAAGAAACTTCAAAATCATAATCGAATTCATTAAGATTTTATTAGGAGAAATTTTCCGTGTTTTAAGTTACACTCTCCTCCAAATATGTAAGATGAGTTAACGAGAGAAGCTACTGTTATATACAACAAAGACAGAAAGATGAAGATATGTTAAATGATTTTATGGCCCTGTTTGTATATCATTTTTCAATTTTTTTTTCTAAAAGAAATACTTTACATGTAAATTTAAAAAATTTTCGTACTCTTTAACCATCAAATCTCCAAAAATTACCATTTCGAACTTATTTTCCCCAAGAAACTCTTTTTAATGAGTGTCAAGTAGGGGGCTAACTTTTAACCTTCCGTGCAGCTCAAACTAGGCAATGTTTTACAAACATATATGTAATAGACTTTCTTCGATTTCCATTCTTTCATAAACGTGGCACAATTTTATTGGTTCATAACAATATTAAGTCATCGGCAATAAATGACGTGCTTAAAATTTCTTTTGGAAAAACAAACACTTGATGAAAGTTTTAAACTTGCGAAGAGGTATTTTGAATATGTAAGATGAGTTAATACGATAAGCTAACATCACAATTACGAAGAAAAATGAAGATATGTTTGACGATCCTAACTTCTAACCTCCTTGCAAGTCAAATTAGGCAAATTTTTACGTGTTTACATGTGATTTAATTTATTTATTTTTTCAGGTTTTCACATTATAGTTGAAAGATGCCAAATTCAATCTCCCATAAACGTGGCACAATTTTATTGGTCCATAGGGATATTAAGCCGTTGACGACAAATGAAGTGCTTACCAAATTACCACTTCCAATTTGTTTTTGAAAAACTGAGGGGGCAATCGTTGAAAATTAAAAACTGAAATGGAAGCAAAACAAAGACTTAACACTTGATGAAAGTGACTTCGATTCAAATTTAACTAATGTAGAGATAAGTATATTTTATGACCACGTTTTAAAATCATTGAAATATCTTCCACTTTTAAACTAAAAAGAGATATTTTCTTTTCCTTGAAAAAGTTTGGAATCTGATTATTTTTCTGCTGAAATTGGTTAATTAAAAGTTGTTATGTAAATGACATTGTTAGTAGGGTCTGTGTCAGTTCCTATTTATTTCAGAGTGTAAGGGGATGTTTGGAAAATCAGAAAGGGCCAAACGAGGCAAGTTGGTGTTGAAATTTGGGAATTGGGGTATAAAATTTGAAGTGGGATAATCTTAATTTGTTCAGTCCTGCAAACAGCATTGGCTGGTTTCTGGAATTTCTTTGGTAGTTGAATTTTGTGCAGATAAATTTGGATTTTAGTATTGAATGAGGGGTCTAATAACTTTTGATTGTTTGCCTAATTGGATAAACTATAGAGCCCAATAAAAGATGGCCCCAAATGTGTAAGAAAATGATGAGCTATTGGCCCAACATAATGGCCCTGTATTTTCTAGTCTAAAAGTGTTTTTCGGGGCACAGTACTTTTCAATGGCTGAATATATGTTGAATTTTGATTTGAAGTCTCACTTTGAATTAAAAAATTCTCATCATCATTCATTCTTAATAATAATAAAAGAAAAAAAAAAATAATACGATCCCTAGGAATTAGTGCGATTATGATATTGGAAATGAATTTCCTTTGACATTATCAAACACATGTTGGCTTGAGAAGATATGACATTAGTTTTATGTTCATGAACATATTAAGTGTAGCGGAATTGATCTTTGATTTGTAGAATCTGGACTCAGTTTATCTATCTAATCGAAATCAAATACACCAATTAACGACCCAAGAACCACAACTATTTTCCCACACTTCGGTTGCTATGGTTGCACCTACAAAAGAACACAAAGTGATAGTGTTATTACAGTCACAAAGGCACCCACTCAAGTAGCCACAAAAGCAAAAGGAAGGAGAAAAATCGAATGAACACGACAATGAAGAGGCAGCCGAATTATCTTTTTGAGGAAGTGCAAATAACACACGTGGACATCACAAAAATGGGCAGCATTGTTGTGTGCTGTCGCAGACATCTAAAAGTAATACCTTAACTTCTAAAACTAATGTAGTAGTGGAAGTAAGGATCGATCCCACGAAGAGTGTGTAATTTAATATTTTATGCTTCGTACGATGATTGATGATTTTTGTATGCAAACAATTTTAAATAACATAATAATAACAATGAATATTAAATTAACGAAAACAATCAAAAGGCTAACATTGGTCTAAATCCACATCCACAGTCGGAAATCCACGATTGATCATAGATGCAATAATAATTCAATTCATATTTTGAATATTCATCGTTGGAATTGATTCATATGTCTCCTTAATTTTAGTTAGTTAGAAACTAGCGTTCTAATTAACCCTAATTATTAAATAACCCCATACTAGTGCTCAAGATTCAATTTAATAACAACTTTACACAATAGAGAAATCAATGAATTAGATAACACAAATATCAGTGGTTGCATTCAATCTATTTAAACATTCAATAACCTCTATCGCAGAAAATTATCCAATCATAGTGCTTCACAAGTTAAATGGATCAAACAATTACAGATTTGATATTTAACTTATCGGTAGATTGTTACAATCAATGAACTAGCGGACCCTCTAACAATTAAACATAACAATCATGAAAATAAGCGTAGAAGAACATTCAATACGCAAAATAAAAATCAAATAATAAGAAAAACTATTTAGATCTCACAATATGTGGTTCCGAGGCTTCTGTTTCCTTCGACTAAGTGTAAAAGTTTAGTTATAATTCATGAATCTAAGAGAGAAATAATGAAGAATAGAATTTAGAAACATTTTTTCTTGGTTCTGGACGAGTTTAGGGTTAAATAGATCATCCAAATACCATACCATAAGAGATTGGTTCGAATAAGGAAACCAGAAAATTCACGCCCAGAATCGTCGCATGGTTAAAAAAATTTTTGAACTGTTCATCTCCTGTTGGTGCTTGTGCGACTGCATGAACTTTCTACCATGCGACTGCATGGTAGAAATTATTTTCCATTTGTTTCACTTTGGTCCCCAAACTTTATTTCATTTACCCTTTGACCTTGCTTCCTTCTCCTTCTTCTTCTAACATTCCATGACATCACAATGTGTTACTTAACTCAATTTCATGCTTGATTCACCATTCGGGTCATCTTTTGAATAATTGCATTTTGGTCCCCGAAGTTTTATTTTCTTTCCTTTTGACCATTGTTCGCTTATTTCTTCCAAATTACGCCATATCCATATGAGTACCACCTAAATCAAAATATAAACGTAATGAGTACATTTTGGCACTAATTAATCATACGAGCACATAAAATAAGGAGGGAAAAATATGCATTTTACATTCTTATCAAGCATATATATATGGTACATTAAGTATAGAGAGAAAAAGGCCAAATCCAAATCAATACATTGGTCGACACTTATAAGCCATCTAGAAGTGGGAAAATAGGCCATGAGCATTTCTAACTAAATTAGGCTACCTCCAATAGCCCAAATAGTTCTATGTTTAGGTCATTTCATTGAGGTGTCAATATTTCAATTTATCCAACATCGGTTTAAAATCATCGTCCGGGATTTATTGGGTATCAAAACCTAACAAATCTCTACCTTGATACCCAATCAATCTGCAAGCAATCAAAACTCAAAGTTAATACTTACATAATCAAGGCAACTAATAAAATTGGAATTACAGTACTTACCTTGTGTTTCAAACCCGATACACATATCATATCTACTTCATGTACTCACCAGGGTTAAGGTCACAAACAAATACCCAAGTAGAAGCAGATAATCACAGTAATTAATCAAGAACAAATAATCATGCGATGTATATATAACATAGGATAATCCACAGATCTTTTCCAAAAATATGTTCACACAAAACAACAGATTAACACTAAGTTAATCGAGTAAACGATTAAAACACATATGTAACAAATGCATAAATGACCCCACGAAAAGATCTCACCATACTTATCATATCTCATTCCGTTTTGCTCACGCCTCGAGAACACATATCTCACCCCATCGCCCACCATGCTCACTAGACTGAACACTCAACTCATGTCTAACTAGTAGACCTCTATAGATCTTAAGTTCTCGGGATAATCCTCTATCACCACATCACTTTTCCCAAACTACGTGGATAATAGTTCTCCACCTAACAGAAGTGATAGAAGTGTCTCTCTCCCACTCCACCTGATCAAGGTCTCTTCACAAATAAAAGATTCTAACATTTAATCACCTTTTCACTCATGATCCAAATGTTACACTCCAAATCCCCAGTACAAATCACCAATATACCCCTAGGCATCTATACTCAATCTCACCAATAGACATACAACACATTGCTAATGCATCTTAACCCACTATGCATGCAAATAATTACTCCAAGTAATTAAATTGCACTGAAATTCATGCAAATGTACATATCAAACTCATTGAAATGCACATATAATCATGCAACAGAATTAAGCAATCACACACATGTAGAAAGGATTACACACGGATGCACATGTAGTAACTAAGTTTACTCTCAATAAACTTCACTAAGGTCATCATTTCCCTATATCCACATTCGCCTCGTCTCTCATTTTACCCTTCTGTTTATCATATTTCTTGGGACGGTCTCTAATAAAATGTCCAATCTTAGCACAACTGTAATATCGTCTACCACTAGACTTGTCTCATCTCTTGCTCTTCTTCTTACCACCCTCATCACTCGAGTCACTACTCTAATCACTATTGTTTTGAGTTCTATCTAAATTCATTTGCTTAAACTTCATTCTACTCCTCATCATATGCAATTCACCACTTCTCTTATTCTTTTTTTAACTTTAATCTCTATCTCCTTACTCCTAAGGGAATCTATAGCAATTTCGAGAGTTAAAGTGTCCCTACCATACTTAATTGCATTCTTAATTTCTCTAAATGAATCAAGCATAGAGTTCAGCAAAATAATGACCTTATACGCTCCAGACACTTTCTCATCACAATTAACGATATCTTAAACAAGTTTGTTGAAAATATCCAGATTGTCATCAAGTTCCTTTAAAAGATCCATTTTAAAATAGAAAAATCTTTCAAGTAAGTACAACTTATTAAGAGTAGACTTATACAAATATAAGTCCTCCAACTTTTGTCAAAGTTCTTTTGTAGAATCAAGTTTTCCAACTTTTCTCAAAACAGTATCAGATAGGTGTAAAATAATTGAAACGTAAGCAAGTTCATCATATTCTTCTTTTTGTACTTCTGTCAAGTTTGCAAGAAATTTACCATCTATGATGTTTGAAACTTTTTGTTGAACCAAAATCCCCTAATCTTTTGTTGGCAAATTGAAAAATCTCATTTCTCATTGAAAATTCCAACTTCAAAATGTAAAGACATTTTCGAAAAACGGAACAATAAAAGTGCACAAATAGGTCACACAAAGTAATCCTAAGGCCGTAGTATACACCGTTCCAAATACTCAAGATTTCATGAGATTCTAGATCTCATATCAAGAGAATGTTCAAAGGGGTTAAGTCTAAGTGTTCTAACAGAATAATCACTACAACACGGAGATATGTCAACAAGAAATTCAAATTTTCATGCAATACAGTCTCACACAGCGACTAAACAATAGTTAAAGCACAAAAAATAATTACCAATTTGTGATAAAAAATCAACACTTCAAATAGAGTAAATAATTCCTAAATTTCTAGCACAAACAATATTATCCATACGGTAACCTTAATCATAATGTCACATCATACGATGACATGCTAATGTTGAAATTTAAATTTGGATAAGCCAATATACCATATCAAACCAATTAGAGTTCGTAAATACCAAGAAATACGAATTTATCACTTTAGGACCACCACTATTCGTCCTAAAGTCTCTGACAATCGCAGTAACGAATCGATCACGATCGAATATGAACACGCGAAAAACACAATCGTCCAGATTTCGCTATATAACCTTAAACAAAACTAACACCACAATGTCAGAAAAAATGTTAGCAACAAACTGCCTAAAAAGACCTTCGCCGGAAGACGTCACACGCGTCCGCCGGAGTCCTGCACGTGGTTGTCACCCGCATCAGCCATGCACCACTGACGATCTCATGCCCCGACCACCCAAGAGCACCTCTGCCTACACGTCACGCCGGTGGTCTCCGTTTCGCTAAACCCCTTATGGATCAGTTGGAAATCATGAAATCAGCCTCGAATTTTGGGTAGTTTTCTGGATAGTTTTACGATCTATTTTCTGTTTTGTTTCAGTTGGTTTTCAAGTTATTTTTGGTCAGTTTTTCGAGCCAAATCCACCACCTTGAAGCTTTGATACCAATTATAGCGAAATTGATCTTTGATTTGTGGAATCCAGACTCAGTTTATGTATTTAATTGAAATCAAACACCTTAATTAACGACCCAAGAACAACAACTATTTTCCCACACTTCCGTTGCTATGGTTACACTCGCAAAGGACACAAAGTGATAGTGTTATTACAGCCATAAAGACACCCACTCAAGTAGCTACAAAGGCAAAAGGAAAAAGAACAACCGAATGAAGGAGAAAATGAAAATGAACTGGATTCTCTCTTTTGAGGAAAGGAAAATAACAAACGTTAACATCACAAAAATGGGCAGCATATATATAGGGTACATTAGGTATAAAGAGAAAAAGGACAAGTCCAAATTAATACATGGGCCGACACTTATAAGCCATCCAAGAAGTGGAGAAATGGGTATCAAAATCTAACATTAAGATCCTTAAAATAAAAGGGCTATAAGTTTGAAGTGGGAACAAATTGTCACTCCAATCATATCTTAATTACTTATATGAGTGTATTTGTTTACGTGATTTGTACTTTATCTATCTATGAAGAAAATTTAGTCATTGTTTGGTGGGGATTAAAATCAAATTTTTAGTAGATTTTGATAAAATTGATGAAATTTGTGATTCAAAAGTTGGGAGTCCCATAAAATATGTTGTTAAAATGAAATGTTAATTTTGACTCACATTAAAATCTACATTTTAATCTTTACAAACATGAGCTTAACATTTGACTAAAAAAATAGAAATGAGGTATATTATAATGCCAAATTAAAATTGCCGAATTTGTTTAGCTTAACACATTGTTTATGGTGGACTAACTCTACAAGTAGAAAGTTATTTTTACAATTTTTATTGACAATCCATGTTTTGTCAAGATCCGTGTTGTTGATCTAAAAAATAGTTTTTAAAGTGGATGATGAAGATTCCTACCAACTTATGATTGTCAACAATATTATCATCATGATTGTACATGTAACATGATTCTATTTTTTGAATACAAAATACACTTATTATTAGGCTGCATTTATCATTCGTATATCATATTTTACAAATTTATACTTTGAAAATCGTATTTTACTAATTGGTAACAAAAAAACAAAAAAAAAAAAAATACATCTTCAAGGGAAAAATAGAAATATCTATAAATTTGCCATTATAGACAGCTTCAGAGACCAGAATATGCCTAATTGAAACTAACAAATCATTCCCTAAATGTTACATTGGACAACACTTTACATACCAATTTACTATTGTCAAAATTATAATGTGTTACTTTTTCATCTAAAAAGTTATTATTATTATTATTATTATTATTATTATTATTATTATTATTATTATTATTATTATTAAACTAACAAATCATTCCCTAAATGTTACATTGGACAACACTTTACATACCAATTTACTATTGTCAAAATTATAATGTGTTACTTTTTCATCTAAAAAGTTATTATTATTATTATTATTATTATTATTATTATTATTATTATTATTATTATTATTATTATTATTATTATTATTATTATTATTATCTCTTAACATCCATCTTTTTCATAAATTAATTTTCATTCAATTTCAAATATATTTTTTGTAGACTATTAGCTCAAGCACCTTGACTACACTATTAACATAATATGTTTTTAATTTCAATTGTTACACAAACTATGCAATCAAATTTAAAACCTCAAAGTCCAAAATATTAATTTATTATAATTTATGCTCTATTTTTTCAAGTAATTTAAGAATATCAAAATATGATTTTTGGGGGTGGAATTTGTGGCGTCAACGTATTGGGTTTATCGTTTTTCTAATTTCTTCTCTAGCCTACAAGATCTTGAATTTTGCAAACATAACAAAAAGGAAGACCACTTTTAAAGATAAAAACATTTATTAAATATCATAAGCAGCTAGTAATTAAATTTGAAAGTATTGTAAAATAGTTAACAAATGGTAAGAGTGTTACATAATATAACACTAGTGTGATGCACGTGCAAGGCACGTGATTTAATTGACTATATAATAGCGTAAATATTTAAAAAAAATGAAGATTCAATTTTTCTTCAAGGAACAAGAAAACAATCAAAATCATCACATGAAAATCCCAAATAAAAACCCACTTACCGATCCACCAATCCCCAAATTAAGAAAAAAATATGAGGGCTATTGATATGATTTGACTATGTTGCTAAAATAACTGTTATAAAGGAAATAAATAATTAAAGACAAAAAAGGAGAAATAACAAGAAAAAAAAGGAAATGGTATAAATGGTTGCAACTCCATGCTGTGTCAAACGTAAAATTTGTAGGAAAATAAAGTTCTAAAAAAGGACATTGATATGAAGTTGAATCATATATTTATCATGACCTCACTTCAAGATTTCCAACAAATTTTAAATTGCTTAAAATGAATAATTGTAACTTAAAATATTGAATCAAACGTAAAAAGAGAAAAAAAAAATACACCCAAGAACGGCTTAGCCGATCTGAGCCATCAAGCCATTTGGCTTATGAAGAAAAACCCGGCTAACCGAGCCGAGCCATCAAGCCTCAACTAAAAAAAAAAAGGCTAACCAAGCCGAGCCGTCAAGCCCGACTCGACTCGACTTATGAACAGTGACATGGAAGTCACTCTTATATATGTAGGACTAGTGGGTGCACGTGCGTTGCACGTGTAGTGGCAGTGTAGTGTAAGTAATAATGTTTACATTTGGCTATGTGGTATTTCAATGAATAATGAAACATGTTTGAAGGAATGATGATTATATTGGGTTATATGAAATGTGTTTATGGATACTCACATTAGCGATAGTAATATAAAGCAAAAAATAAAAGATCTTATGTGCCATACTTGGATACATGGGTTTTAACATGTCTTTATATACAATAAACAAAATTTGGTATGGCAAATAGTGCTATTCAGAGTTAGGCAGTGGACTCTGGCTATAAGGATGCAAAAGAGATTCAAAATACATATTTTCAACTTGTGGACTACTACTCCTACTTTTGTTTTTTGGTTGGAGTTTGTCAGCTTCTTATGTAAATGGTGTCTCGATTGTTGAGCTACTTGCTGTAGTGTTTGCATTTGGAAGTTGAGATTTCTGTGATGTGTTTTGTTGTATCATGTTGGTAGCCAGCTGATGTTGAAGTTGCGATTCAAGGATAAAGATGACTTCATATGGGACTTTTTTGGTCGTCGCTTCTACATTTACTGTTTTTATGTATAAGATATGCTCTTGAGTAGTAGCTATCTGAATTGTAGAGTTGTTCTCCATGGGTTTCTGTTAGAATGTTTATGAAAAGCAGTTAAAAATACATTTGGGGGGGGGGGAATAAGGAGGTATGTAGAGAAATTTAATTTTTGGATCCATACCTGAGCAGTTTGTTTCATCAGTTCTTTTGCTGGGCATTTCAGGAATGTTTCGGTTGGATTTCCAATAATTGATGCTGTTATCGAGCCTGTGGAATCTTGTAATTCGATGGTTGCTCTTGCTCTGTTAAAATAGAAGTGGAATTGTTGTTAGTGTTGGATGGTTTATGATCATTAGATAATATATAATGCATAGATTCATAGAGAAGATGTAGTTGTGACATGGTTATAATCATACCTTGGAGTTGGTGTAGCGTAATTGTGCTTGCAAAATCTACAGAAATATGTTTCATTCACAATTGCACTTGCTGATTTATTGCAATTGTCACATGATAGATATCATAGTGGTTGGTTTAATGGAACTAATGTGACATTTACTTTTGTCCAGATGTGTTTTTGCTGCAATGTAGAAAATAATACGTGAAAAAAATGGGTTAGTGGTAGGTGTGAAATGTTATGCAAGTGAGAAGGAGTAGTAGTTTAGTGTACCATATGTTGGAGTTGTTGTATTTGTTTGATGTTGAATAATTTTTGTTTCGGTGGACAACAAATTGTGGCTGACGTGGAGAAGATCTAATCTTTTCTTGCCACAATTTCATTTACTGTGGTTATGTTGGTTTCCAGCCTAATATGCATGTAAGATCTCAATTGTTAAAAAGGAAATGAAGAATAATAATGACAATAGATATAAGTATATAAGTTAATTGAGTGAGGGAGAGAATATACCAATTCTTGAGTTCAAGAACTTGCTCAAATGGGGGATTAATGAGCACTGATGAGTTCATTTTTGTAGAGACGGATATGCCTAAATAATCATTGAATTTAGCTTTCGTTTATGAGGTTTAAATTGGTATGTATTGGTGTGATTGTGTAGCAGGACTAGTGAATTTACCATTGAAAGAAGTTACTTTTAGTTTGCTGCCCACAAGAACTGATTTTTTTGTGAAGGTGATGCAAATGGTATGACATTCATTTGTGAAGAAATTGCCCCACATCTGAAGAATTCGTGTTTCGAACCTGTAAGGTTTTTAGTTGTATTTAATATCTACCTTAAAGAGTTATTTTAGTGTAGGCAGTAGTAAGTATCTAACCTTTCGTTCATGAGGATGACATCTTGCACTGTTGATTGGTTGTCACGAACTTGAATTACTCTTTTGGGAAAGATGTCGATTGCAATTCCAATGATGCCTACAGGAAGTAAGTTGTGTTTGTAATTAGTATGAGCTATAGTGTACGTTTAAAATAGAGGTAATGAAGTGTAGGATGTTAAATAGAATTGCAAGTACTTACTAATTTCCGCATTTGTGTCCATGTATGGCTGAAGGTTTTGGAATGATATGAAGGTGTAAGCTGATTAAAGGAGAGAGTTGAATTGTTCATTATCTTCAACAATTTTGGTTTTCGTATTGATTGTCCATCGGATGTTACCAAGTTGGGCGGCATAGTTTTTATCAGTTTCGTTAACTTGTGCATTTGAGATGAGGTATGTTTTTTGTGGTAGTAAGGTGTCTACGAAAGCTGTGATGGCATTATCAAATAGTGTAGCCTGAACTTTGTTCCCTTGCAAGAAAATGAAGTTGAAAGATGTTATGGTCAGATTTTATAAGAGAGGAAAGATAAGAAGTTAAAGGAATAATAGTATGAACTTGTAGTAAGACAAAGGATGGCAATTCAGTGTCCAGAATATTATGTTTAATAAAACTACCTAAATACGACTAAAATGTAGCATTATGACTGAGATACTTCATATTGTAGGTTGTTCACATAAATTATTGATGAGCAATTATCAACTAATTGAAAGGGTTGCAGTTGGATCAGACAACATTCCAATGGTATATTTGCATTTCCTAATTAGTGCTGTAGCATTTTCTGTTATAGTAGTTTCATGTTCTACCAATTCATCACATTGCATATAGGTAGATAAAATCATTTCTGAGAAAGTGGCTAAACTATTTAGATAGAAAATGTGATTGTCTAAAGTTGCGTCAAAGGCAAATGTAATTGAAGAAGTATACAAAAAATGAAGAGATAGAGGTACTTTAGTCCTATTTGATTTTTATTGCAATTGG
Source organism: Fraxinus americana (assembly GCA_035079005.1). Lineage (NCBI taxonomy): Eukaryota > Viridiplantae > Streptophyta > Magnoliopsida > Lamiales > Oleaceae > Fraxinus > Fraxinus americana. The sequence continues at coordinate 11,699,105 of CM068706.1, read as the reverse complement.
CTCCTTTAGAATTATAGGAGGCCAAGTCCATTTATGAAGGGGCATGTTTGATTTTGTATCAGAATGTTGAAATCCAACTAAGCCCATTTTAAGCTTGGCCAGATTGAGGTCACAAAACCTTACAGTAAGATCTCATTCTCAATTATTTGCCATAACATTCATGTAAGTTTAATATTTGAAAGAAATTGGATTAATTCATTTACTGTGCCTAAAGTTGATATGCCACAAAAGAATGCTACAAGTTCCAAATACATTCTATCGTTGCTCAGAAAAAGAAAACAAAAACAAAAACTGTTTAGTACAATTTGATCAGTAAAGAGTAAATAAAGTTAGAACTTAAAAAAAAAAAAAGTGTGGAAAGGGCTTAAGAGGACCTCTCTTTTAAATTAACAATTAGAAGTTTAGCTATTTTTTGCTAATAACAATGGAAGAAACTTTTAAAATTTTACTTTTTGAGGTTTTTGGATATTCCAAACATGAGGAAAAAAATTGGTGGTGTCAGTTCCAAGGTGCTGTGATTTGGATAAATGGTCAAAAAAGCATAAATTGCATGTGGGTGGTTTTATGATTTTTAGACATTAGAGATATGCTTATATAAGGGCTTAAGAGGACCTCTCTTTTAAATTAACAATTAGAAGTTTAGCTATTTTTTGCTAATAACAATGGAAGAAACTTTTAAAATTTTACTTTTTGAGGTTTTTGGATATTCCAAACATGAGGAAAAAAATTGGTGGTGTCAGTTCCAAGGTGCTGTGATTTGGATAAATGGTCAAAAAAGCATAAATTGCATTTGGGTGGTTTTATGATTTTTAGACATTAGAAATATGCTTATATAAGTGCACTGATTTAAAATTCAATGTTTTTCAAAGTTGATATAAAATCCATATAGATTCTAAAAGGGAAATAAACTCGGTTCTATATTGATTTCATTTAAAAATGGTTTAATATAAATGAAAATATAGGCCATAAATTTTTTGGCTTAGTTGATTTAGGATGCAAAATCTACTGCAATTGAAATCTGCAGGGATGGATTTCATAGATTTTAGTTTATAATACTGAATCTGAATTTCTTACAAACCATTTACTTAGAGAGTTGACAACGTTAGAAAGAAAATTGTAAGAAATGAGCATATTTTGGGTCTTTTATGATATCAGCACTAACTAAACAAGGAGTTTGATGACAGAATGAGTACCAATTAAACAAGAAGTTTGATGACAGAGCTACAGGGAACGTTATAGGGAGCAGGGGCTGGGAGATAATGAGATGTTTAAATTGGAAAAAAATTAATAATCAGATGTTGCAAGTTGAGGGTTTTGATTTATTGTGGATCTAAGTTTAAAATAATGGAACTTAAACTATATGAGAAGATTTACCTTAGAATCCATTAACCAAATGTATTGGTATTTCAATTGGTTGTTCCGAGCTTTGTTGGGAGAGCATTTTTCTGAAACTACTGCCTTCACAGTCCAGCCAAATTCTCCTGATTTGATGTCAGGTATGAGTTTGTATTCTGTGGCCATTTCTACCTGCAACAAATTTTATCTGATTAGTAGATGAGAATGGGTAGAAATACAAGAGTGAAAATGAAACATAAAAGTGTAGATTGGATATAAGAAGGGTGACTATTTTGTACAAGAATGTCATTTATAAAATAATATATTTGACCTTGAATTCTAAAAGTGTAGATACCTTTGTTTCTTTTAAACAAATCTTTATCATAATGGACACCAAATGAAGTGAATGAGAAATTGCTATCGTAAGTTCGTACGTAAGTTTTAAACTCAATGGATTCAGTGGAATTTGATGTAAATAAATGATATAATTCATCTGGGGTATCATTTGCTTTCAATTTAACAGCTCCATCACAACAACAGAACCCCTTAGGTTCATCTTTAAATTTCAAAGCTCCACAATATTCACATAACACAGGGCATGGTAACACATGTGATTTGTTTGGTATCGAAAACGAACCTTCATTTCTTGTAGACATCAATGGCGTTTGTTGTGGATGAACACCAAGCTCATAGCTATAAGTCGAAAAACAACTATCTATCATTGGAATTAATGTAAAACCTAAAAAACCAAAACATGTGCATAAAAAAAGCAAAAGATGCTTATAAAATAAATTCCGACGAAACAAATATGGTAGATAAACTTACTTGGTCCAACACTATTGTTACAAACTTCATTAGAACAAGAAGTACTAAATACAAAAACATTTCCTGTATAATTGGAAAAAAAAAAACATATATTTAAAAAGAAATAAGGCACAAGCATTTAAACTATAATTGAAAAAAATGTAGATTTAAAAAAAAATAAAGCAAAAGCAATTAAACAAACTAAATAAAAATTAAAAAGGAATTCATTTCATGAGATATAATACATGAAACTTATTTTTAGTTCTTTTTATGTATCATTATCTGCATCCTTATAATAATCTTCAATGGTTTCAAATAAATCAACAGAATCTTAATGGTTAGAAGTATCTGTATAACAAAAAATATAGAAAACATAATAACGAAGTTGAACAAAAAAATGAGAAGATTACAAATAGATGAAAAACAAACTTTCTTTAAATGAGGCATTTGATTTTAGCAATTTGACATCCTTATGAAATGATCTTATATGAACGAGTCAAGAAATAAGCAAAAAATATACACAACATAAATTGAACAAGATAAAGAAATCATATTTATAAATCTAACTAAAACGTGATTTTTTCACTATGAAATGATATATGTAATCAATATAAATAAGTTAAACATTTTATTACCTGCTTCATATTCTTCATTTTCACAATCAAGAAAAAATGTACTTAAATCTGATTTGGTCACACTAATAGTTGCAAAATTGTCATTTTGTGAAACTGTTTCAGATGTTAAAGCTACACAAGATGAAAGAAATAATATATCAACATTGTATCAAAATTGTGTAGGTAACAAGGGTAAAATCTGTACCAAAAATCTATGATTTTGTATGGTAAACACAAAATAATAGAATTATAGAGAATTTACCTTTTAAAAATAAAGAAAAAAAATAGGGAGAAAAATTTTCATTCAAAATACGTTTTCTTGCAAGTATAAACAACGTGTACTACACTAAGATATTCAATAAGCAAAAAATGTAGTGTTAAAATACAATAGTTCATATGTTTAGTTATCAAAATAGAAAAGTATACATAAAAGAAGAAATTGACACAAGTCACAAGAGAATGCGAAAATAATATATTTAAGAATGTCATTACTAATATGTTTCCTCGTTGTTAGATATACATACCTTCCAATTGAACAAAACGTTGAGATTTTCTCTTCGGCATCAGTATGTTGATATCCAATTTAGTGCTGTCAATGCACACTTCTCTTCGTCTTTTATTTTTCTTAGACACTGAAGCCATTTTTCTACTTCAGCTGAAATTATACGTTCCCTGTGTAAGTTGGAAACGAATAAATACAAATGAATTCAATATCATAGAAAAACTTCAAAGAAATGACCCAGATTCTCATTCATATTCATGCTTAAAGTACTCGTTTCATAATCTCCCATCATATATTTAGTATATAATTATCCATTTCACAGTACTCTGTACAAGCTTAATACAAAAGCACACACTTCAAATAAATTTATGTAACCCATATAATTAGCACAATAGCATATTGAATCTATCATAAAAACACAATAGGAACTACATTAGAAGCTCCAAAACCTTTTCTCACATTACTCGCTCCAAATGTAATGCATAAAATAGACTAATACAGATTTTAGTAGTGTCTAATCCAATTCGGAAAGATATGTTGCACTTTGCTGCATGTAAGGAAGGCATTGGATTACCATTACATAATCAATTAGAAGTTCAGCTAACTATTTACATAACCATAAAACCTCATCCTAAAGAATTTTGATTTAATAAAATATTAATTTGAGCAGCAAACAATTACAAAAGGATTCAATAGTACAGAGATTCATTGCAATAACTATTTGGTGGATAAGACTCTCAACTGAGCAGAATAATGGAGTAAGATTTCAGGAACTCCATGCGGTTAGAACTGACATGTCGAATAAGTCTAGATGAATAAACTACACTTGCAAATTTACCATCTTCATCTGTTATTCTGATACTAAGAAAATGGAGATTCTTCCCTTGTTTCCGTCCAAGACTTGTAGCATGTTTGGTTGAGCTTATAACTTATAAGTACTAAATAAACTTAGCTAAACATACTCTTAAATATATAAATAGACATGTTGAAATACACACGCAAACATATGGAGATGATAAATTTTGTAAGCTTGGAAATTTGAAAAATGTACAATAGAAATTAATAGATGTACGAGGAGCTTGCTAGTCACAAGAAAAAGAAGAACTAATTAACAAAATTTAACACTACATATGGGGATAATGTCTATTCTTTTTGCTTAGGCTACAAAAAGAAACCCCATATACACATACATGCTGTTAAAAATGTTTCTGAGGCAAGGTGAAGCAAAAATAATTAAGAAAGCAATTTCTACATTTTTTTGAATCTTCACAGTAAACCTTCGTGATTTAAAAATGAAAAAATATTGGATCCACCAAGATTTTCCCTTTGAAGAAAACAAAAACTGAATATCTGTGCTACATGTGAAAATTTAGAAAGAACAAAAAATAAATTAATTAACAACAAAAACTACCCTAAAATAAAAAATAGAAATAATTAGTTTTATCAAATTTATCTCTTCACTACAAATCAATCTTTTCATAGATCTAAAACATAAAGAACAAATTATCCAACAAAAATTCAATTTAATTAGAAAAAATACTAACAAGAATAAAAACTAAGAAATAACCTTCAAAAATAATCACCAAATATCAAATCTTCGCCGATTCAAACAATTACCAACAAAATTTGATCCAATATTAAAATTAAACTCAGAAATCAAAAGTCAAATCCTACATTCCTACAAATATATTATATAAATGGTGAAAGTACTTACACACCGACACGTATAAATGTACCACTGATGGACTTATCTCATCAGGAAAAAACACTTTGACTCCTCTTTACAACGTACACTACAAAAATAATATGATCAAAATAAGGTTGTGAAAACAATTGAAAGAAAATTGCATCAATTGAGTGGCTATGATCACCAAGGGACAGTAAACGGAGAATTGAAAATATTTGTAAAATGAGAAGAGCAGAAAACCTTAAATAAAAAACAATATTTCCATCCCCCCCATTCTCAAATCAGGGAAAACCCCTCAAACCAACACTTGCATTTCATAAGTGAACACACAACCGTGTTCATAATTTCATTAGTCACCACCAGAATCAGTGGGCAATCTGCGTAGAGAAACAATTTCTTAACTTGCAGAAATGACAAACTTCAAGCTACCAATCACATAAATGCAACCCAAGTCCAAGAAACAAAAATCAAAGTTAACATAGGATAAGAACACCCTTCGAATTCTTTTAACAAATACTTCATCTACAACCTTCAAATATATAAAACCGTACAACAAACGGGCCAAAAAAGAAAACCAAATTGCTTACCTTTTATTAAAGATTCAAAAAGCTTTTTCACTTTGGTTGAATCTTTATGGTTTGACCAAGGATATGAATTGGAGAGCAAATGACACCAAATCTTAACCTAAAAAGCCGAAGTGATTGTTGGATTTGTTATGTAATGGTCGTACCGCTGCGAGGATGCGGGGACACAGTAGGTAAAGGAGATGGAGCACGTCAGTATAAGTCCGATGCCGACGATTAGGGGAAGACAGGCGTCTTCTTCAGGGCCGATGTGGGTGTCACGGCGACGGCGGCGACTGCTACAGGAACGAAAACCCTTGCCTTTTGAAAAGAAACGAAAGGGAGAGAATGAATCTTGTGGAAGGAGCAAAAATGAAGCCCTGTTTTTTTTAACCCAATTGAGACTTTCAACCGGTAGTAGGGAATGGCTCTGCTTCAGGGAACGCCTGGATGGAGCCGTGAAGCCACGGGCTTGTGAACAGTAACTCCAAAAGTGCCTCTTTTATATTTGTTAGATTAGATTAGATATAAGGTGCCATTTGTCATTTTCAATTATGAGTATTTGATCTATTTAGCTATTTATAATGACACATATATAATACTTTTATTTTTCCTGCAAAATATATTTTTACCAGCACCTAATACATGTTATAAAAATATTATTATTTGAAATTTAAAGTTATAAAATATGGTATACAAATTGTAAATACACCATAAACGTAGGATGTCTTTTGTAAATTTCCCTTTAAATAAAACATCACAAGCTTTTAATAATAAATTTTAAAGAATTATAAAATAGTTAACAAGCGATATGTAACGTGAGAGATAATTTAATACATAGGTTGTGATTTGTTATTCAGATCAATAATATTTTGACCTTTTTAGCAATTCTCAGTGGCAATTTTGTAATTTTTAAACTAGAATATTTTTTTATTATTATTATCATCAAGTAAAAGATGATGTGTAAAATGTAAATTTGCAAAGGATAAATCTACTCATCCAGAACTATTCATTCCAGAGAGAAAAACAGATAAGCAAAATTCCTAAAATACCCCTTATATATAAAATTGCATCCATAACATCTACAAGTATATAAAAACTTCAAATTAGACCCTAAAAATTTATGAGTGCAAAATTAATTCCGCTGACACTGTGCACTCTGGTGTAAATTGGTATCAGAGCCTAGTTAGATCATGTAAATTGAAATAATTAAGAATAATTGGTATTATATATTAAGAGAAAAATATGGCATAAGTTATATGTTTTTAGATCCTGTTTCTAGGAGACTAAAAATATTAACATTGATAATAATTAAGAAATTATCAATAGAAATAAGAAAACAAATAATAGATAAATTAATACTAGGATGTATAAGAGACGAATATTTATATCAAAAGATAATAATAGAATTTGAAAAAGAAGAAGTAGAATTTTATTGTAAAGAAATGTATGAACCTGAAATATATTTTGAATCTAAATATTATGAACCAAAAGTCATGATGAATATAGTTGATGAAGAAAACATAATTGAAGAATTCTTGAGAAAAGTTGAAAAACATAAAAAACCTAGTTATCCTTACCTACCTAAAAATAGTACAAACAAAAGTTTCGAAGATATTTATAAAAGATTAGAAAATCTAGAATATAATATACAAATAGGAAATGCTCTGTTAGATAAAAAACTTGAAGGAAAAGATAGGATTATAATTAATCCACCTCAAGATTTTAGATTAGGAAAAGATAAGGGAAAAAATCATAAAATAAAACAATATATGATAACAGAGTTAGAAGAATTAGAACAAAAATTCTTAGAATCTACTGGTGAAGAATATGAAGAATATAAGAAACAATTAGAAGAGTTAACTAAAAAAATTGAAAGTACAAAAATGAATACTAATCCATCAACTAGTCGAAATATAAAAACAGAATTCAGTAATGATGAAGAATATGAAAATTATCCTTATGGTACACCAATACCTAATAAAGAGGATATTAACCAATATAGAAAAATACAGAAAAGATACACTGAAAATATAAGGAAGCAATCCATTAAAGAAATAAACCCAATGAAATCTTACAATGAACCAATCCATACAACTGGAATATGGTTAGATCTAGATTGTATAGATAAAAATAAAGCTATTGAAACATGGATAAAAAGTACAGACCTAGCTATACAATTTAATAAATGGGAAACATATACAGCCTTTGGATTTATAGAACATACTTTTAGAGGAATTGTATCTGACTGGTGGAGAAAGCTACCAGAAAATATAAAAAAGAGTATAAAATATGGAGAAAATACAACTGAAACAATAGACAATAGGAATGCCTTGAATGAGCAAAATATACAAGAAATTCTTAAAAGAATGGAAAGAATTCTAAGAACAGAATTTTTAGGAAACAGATTCACAATAGATGAAGAAACTAGAAAACAAGAAGAATATAATGAAGGAATGATAGCTATGAAAAATTTAAAAATATGTGATATGTGTGAACTTGAAAGATACACATGCAAGTTTGAAGAAATATATTATATATTGAACCAAGGAAATTATCAAGAAAATAAACCTATATTAAGGTCTTATTTTATGAAGTTACCATTTCCATGGGGAATGAAATTATTAAAAGAATATGAAAAATTATTACCTCTTGGAGAAGAGGATGGAGTGAATAAAGATAGTTTAGGATGTAGAATTGAATTTACGAAAAGAATGATAAGTATATGGTGTAGAGAAGTTTTAGAAAATAAGAAAGCATATAAGATGAGAAGAAATTCTCTATGTTGCTACAAAGATATTGGCCAAATTGAACAATTTGGTTGCTATAAAAGGAAATACAAGCCATATAAGAAATATAAAAGAAAGTTCAAAAATTATAAGAAATTTAAAAAAATATTTTTTAAACCTCATAAAAAATATTTTAAGAAAAGAGATTGGACTAAGAAGTTCAAGCCTAAATATATAAAGAAATGCAGATGTTTTATTTGTAATGAAGAAGGACACATAGCTCCCCAATGTCCTAAGAGGAAAGATAAACAAAATATAAAGACTCTTAGAATTTATGAAGAATTTCAAAATGACAGTGATATAGAGCCAATTGAAAATTTTGAAGAATTAAGTAGTGAGTGTAGTAGCATTTATGAATTAGATACATCATCTTCAGAAGAAGACTCTGAAGAGATAGTATATATGAATCAGGAAATACAAGAAATAGATCAAGAAATAGAGATAGAAACAACTGAGGAAGTTGAAGACTCAGTAGAAGGTATAAATCAAGAAATCACCTTTGATGCTAAAAAATACAAAGAGATAACAAAGAAAATATTAGATTTATAGGAAAAAGATGTATTCCATCAAGGATTTTTAGGAATACTACCAAGAGTAAATAAAACAATTGTAAGTATGAATTACAAAGAAATATCTATTAATATAGAAGATACTATGGGAAAAGCAAGAATTCTTATAATCACAAAAGAATGGGTAAGACAAAAATTATCCAAAATTCCAGAAAATATAAGGAGCAAACTCAAATGTATTGAGATAGGAGGAGTCCAAATTATGGTGAAAGGATTCTTTAGAGAAGGAATGAATATACCAATAGAAATATATTGTATGGACAATAGAATCTTACAAGATCCTGTAGATGCTCTATTAGGAACTATTGTATGAAATCTAGTCTATCAAAAGATAATATTTACAGTAAAACCAAATTATACGGTTTCACTGATTGATGAAAATATTGATCAAAGTTTCAATCTATACTATAGAATTGGAAACTTGAAAATGTTGAGAAAAAGTAAGGCTATTAGTATAAGCATAAAATCAATTTTTGCTTTTAGTACTAGCCATCATAATAATCTAAGGAAAATAACTGATAACATTATCATACATAAAGATTTTGAGGAATTATCTCAATATATACCCCCTAGGAAACACCAAGAACATGAAGTAACAATACCTCAACAAATAATGCTTGACTTTCACAAACAAGCAAGAGAAATCAATTCTGAAGGAAGATTGATAAGAAGAAATAATGTAAGTATAGAAGGAGATAATCTTATTGCAAGATTCCCCTCCAGACAAGACTCTAAAATGATCCAAACTAAAAAACTTAGTATTACCGAATCAACAAATTAACAATACTATATCAAAACAAGATATGTTAATCCAGAAGGATACAAGAAAAATTTTCTTGTCCTTATAGACACTGGAGCGGAACAAAGTCATGTAAATGCTAAATTTGTTAGTCATTTACTATATTTTGAGTTAACAGAACCATATATATTTAAAGATTATTTGGGAAATAATCTTGAAATAAAGAAATATGTTAAATTCCCTCTTATATTTGTAGGAGAGGATCAGAAAGAACATAATAAAGAAATAATTCTATATAAAGATGAATCATACGGAATCAAACGTTCACCTATATTATTAGGAATGAACTTCCTTAAGAAATTTAGTCCATATAAAATCTGCCAAGGATATTTAAAAATAACAATTGATGATAATCCAATCATCATATCAATAATAGATGAAAATATGAAAACATTGTTATCATGGAAAGAGTAATTAATACTAATCCCATGAGCCCATATATTGAAGTTATACTCAATATAAAAGGAAACTGTAGAATTAAATTTCATGCTTATCTAGATACAGGAAGTACAATAAGTTTGTGTTTACCAAATGTACTACCAAATGAATACTGAAAATATGATTCAAAAAAGATTGTCACTGCTACAACAGCAGGAGGAAGCAAGGTGATATATAGCAAATATGCTACACAAGTACCTTTTCTAATATCCTTTAGAGAAGTATTTGTAGATACAATATATATATCCTCTACAATTGGATGTGATATTTTATTAGGACAAAATTTCCTACTAAAATATGCACCATTTACTCAATATGTAGATAGATATATGTTTACAACCCCTTGAACACATAAGATAATTATGCCTAAATTAACTAAAGCTGTTAGTATAACATATAGTAAAATTAACCATCAGAGTTCCTCAACCCAGCGTGGTGAATGTTGGAATACAGAAAAAGCTAAACCAATTACAGTTTTGAAAATGACAACAGAAAATAAGTTAGAAAAATTGAAAAAAGAAATTTCTGAAACATATTCTGAAAATCCATTAGAAAAATGGAATACAGATAAAGTAAAGGCAAAATAGAATTAATCAATCCAGACACTATAGTTAGAGTCAAACCAATGAAATATAGTGTGGAAGATCAAAAAGAATTTAAGAATCAGATAAAAGAATTACTAGAAGCCAAATTGATTAGGCCCAGTAAAAGCTCACATAGTAGTCCAGCCTTTATGGTAAGGAAACACAGCGAGATAAAAAGAGGAAAAGCCAGAATGGTAATAAATTATAAGAAGTTAAATGAAATTACTAAATTTGATGGATATTACTTGCCTAATAATGACACCCTTATTAAACAAGTGCAAAACAAGAAAATATTTTTAAAAATTGATTGTAAGTCAGGTTTTTGGCAAATCATGCTTACAGAAGAAAGTAAACCATTAACTGCATTTAGTACTCCCAGTCCTTTAGGACAATATGAATGGAATGTAATGCCATTTGGGTTAAAAAATGCACCACAGATATTTCAAAGAAGGATGGATGAGGTAATTAAACCAATTACTCATTTCTGTATTGCTTATGTTGATGATTTACTGATCCATTCAAATAATATAAATGAGCATATTGAACATCTTGAGAAATTTTGTTATATTATGAAAAAGTATGGTATTACACTTTCTCAAAAGAAAGTAGAGATAGCCCAAACAAAAATAGAATTTTTAGGATTATTTATTAAAGAAGGAGAATTGCAACTACAATCTCATATTGGTGAAAAATTTCAAGAATTTCCTGAAGAAATCAAAGATAAAAAACAGTTACAAAGCTTGCTTAGTATATGAAATTATGCTGAAGGATTTATTGAAAATTGTGCAAAATTAAAAAACTATTTTCTTCCAAAATTAAGAAAAAACATAATGTGGTCTTGGGAAGAACAAGATCGTGAAAATATAAGAAAGGTAAAAGAGGAATTAAAAGCCTTGCCTAAACTTGTAATTCCACAAGAAGAAGATTTCTTTATCCTTGAAACTGACGCATCAGATAATTACTGGGGTGCAGTATTAAAGGTAAAAAAGAATCATAAAGAATATAAATGTGAAAAGAATTATTCTTGTCCAGAAATACTTGCAGGTTATACATCAGGGACATTCAAAGAAGTTGAAACAAGGTATGAGATGAATAGAAAAGAACTCATTGCTGTGAAGCTAGGAGTACAGAAATATGAAGATTATCTATTACCAAAAAAGTTCTTAATTAGAACTGATAATACTTAAGTTAAAGTATTTTTAAAAAATAATGTTGATCCATCTATTACTAATAGATATATTATCAGAATTCAAATTTGGTTTTCTTACTTCAAATTTGATATTGAACATATAAAAGGAAATGCTAACTTTCTTCCTGATTATCTTAGCAGGGATGGAGCTAGAACAATTAAGGACGAAAGTCCAGATACTTGAGATAAAAGTTTCCTACTTGGAAACTCAAATCCAAAATATACAAGATAGTCTTCGAGAACAAATGAAAATAGCCCTTGTGGCAGAGGAAACTTGTACCAAGTCTAGTATCCCTTCACAGGGACTTGTGAATACTAGCGCTCTACCCGAGGATAAAGGGAAAGAAAAGAAGGTAATAGGAATCCCTTCACAGGGAAAATTCGAACCTATTACTGGTAAAGAAGATATTCAAGATATCAAGAATGGCAAAGGTAGCGCTTCACAGAGCCATATTTTACCTGAGCTAAATATTGAAAAAATTGATCCAAAAGAAATTGTCAAGATATGCCACTCGGCAAAAATATCCAAAAAAGATAACTATGAAGAAGTTATTTTCTTTATTGTTGTTTTTAATATTTTATCCGATTGGTATCTAGAAGTTGGAAAGTGGATGAAGACTCTCCACTATGGAAGATACAACAAGATAAACTTTTATCCAGAAGCACCAGCCAACTGGGTAAGGAACTGCTTTGAATTAGGAAATATACTTTGTATATATCCTAGCAAAGATCTCAAAGAAATAGCCCAACTACTAGCTGACGTCAAAAAGGCAGTAAAAAGATATACTGAAGTTGTCAAAACTACAAATATATACGTCAGATTTTACTCGGCAACAATGGAATGGGATCCAGATCTTCAATATATGCAGCTAGCATTTCATGTCATCAAGTTAGGACTCACAAATCAACATTTTTTACCAACCAGTCAAAAGGTTGTTAAAAATGGTTATCAAGATATTATTAATATGATGCCATATAGAAGAGCGAAAGGATACAAAGAAATATTTGAACATCTAACTCAGATAATTACTGAGAAGGAGAAAATATGGGTTTACCCATCTGAAGAACATATAATCTACTCTAATACTAGAAAAGAGACAAAAGAGGAAGATATATGTTATCTCGACAATTTATTATCCAAAATAATCTCCAACCAAGTTTGTGGATCAGAAAAAATGGAGAAAGAACTATGTAAATTACTTTGGGATTACAGTGATCATCATTGTGAACATTGTGTAGTAGAAGATATGAGCCAAGTGTCACTCAATGATGAAGAATTCCTTGCAGAATTCTTTGAATCAAGGATGGAAAAATAATTGAGCAGGGACAATGACCCTTTATCACTACTTTAATAAAGTCTCTTTATTAAAGAAAAACTGTGGTCACTCAAAGACAAAAGATAGTGGTTGAGATAATGACTTTCTACCAGCTATTGAAGAAAATAACACAAAGTTGCTGTGAAAGATAAGAAAAGTGGGTATGATAATAACTCTTCACCTACTCGCCAACTCAAAAGGTGGACATTTTTACTACCAAACAAAGGAAGATGGCAGGCAAGAAATAAAGGAAGACAGCTGTGAAGATAAGGTTCCTGATCATTTGAAGAAAAATCCTCTATATAAGGAGAGGAGGTCCAAAAACTAGAGGCATCCCTGGCATCTCTCTCGGATCCAAAATATTCTATTTAGAAATATCATATCTATATACACCACTTGTATTCAGAAAAGAAATTAGCTAGCTTTGAAGATAGGAAAGCTTGTAATAAGGTAATCACTTATGGAGTTCTAAACTTCATAAGGTGAGTACCAAAGGTATGTAAATATAGTAAGCAAGCATGTACTATTTCAATCCTATGAATATCAAGATGAAGTTTTTTATGGTTTAACAAAGTTTCTATGAAAGGATTTCGTTAAGTTTCTCATGATTCCTCGGCAGTACAAATAGAGATTTTAAAAGATTTTCAAAACATTGTTTTTGAATGGATGTTAGCCATGCCAAAGTACCCGTATTTGATGAATGTTTTAGGGGGAAAAGGGCAGTTTTCTAACAAAAATTGTAGCACCTTGTGTGTGAGTTATCTTTTAAAATCTTGTTCTAAGTAAGAACTTGTTCTGAAAAGAGTTTGAATAGAGGTGAAAACAGAGACTCTGGATACTGTGAGATAGCGTCTGTGGTAACACGGCTAGTTCTCTAGAGTGAGAAATGCATCCTTAATTGAAAAGCCTTTTGCGGAAGCAGTTGTGGACCCAAATGATTTTAAAAACATCTTAAATGTTCATCTGATTCAGAAGAGTGATTAAATACATGCAAAGCTACTATAAGAACATGCTGGAGGGAAAACCTGTTTATTTCCATCGATTACTGTAAGTTATTTACATACTTTTATATTTATATTTTGATTTTCATGAACACTTCACAAGCATCCACTTCTAATGATGATTGTCTTAAATTATATTTAGATGAGAAAGATGTTTCATTTTTATTAAGTATTGTTGAAAAGTCTGAAGATATAGTGTCTGTTGGTCAAGAAAAACTTAAAGAAATATATTTTGATATAGATTATGCCTGTAGACATAATATAGAATTTAACTCTGTAGAAACTAGTAAAGAAATAAAAAGAGTTAAAGATGTTATAACTAAATTCGAAAATATAAAAGAAGAAGTTTCAGAAGGAGTTGTTTTTGAATATATAACTAAGAAAGATCAACCTAGAGCTTATGAAAAGTTAATTAAATATAGGGAATACTTGGAACAGATAGGAAAGCTAAAAGAAAATCGTATAAGATAATAATTCCCAATTATTTAGTAACTAAAAGATATAGGACTTATCTTGCAAAATATTTCATTAAGGACAAAATAGTACTTTAACTAAAGATAATTTTATATTATTAAAAACTTATGTGAGTATTTTGTCTTTGAGCCTGGTTTTAACCCTGGCTATGTAGCATAATCCATTTGCAAAATATGGTATCAAATTGTAAATACGTCTTAACTGCAAGTGTATTTTGTGAACTTCCTTATAATTATTGGAGGTTAAAAATTTAAATGGTTATTGAACTTTGCGCAATGTTTTTCATCGACCATTGAACTTTTAAAAATTCTCGAATGGTCAATGGGCCATTAAACTATAAAAGATTTTTTGGTGGTCACCAAACTTATCAAATGTTATCCAATTAGTCATTCAATTTTAAAATTATTTCGAATGGCATTGAATTTATCAAATCATTATCTTATTCATCACTCAATAACACACCTTTTGAAAAATTCGACAGATTCTTTGATGTGGCAAAACATAAATGCTAATGGCACATTATGTCATTAGTTGATGACAAATAAGACAAAACACGCTTTCATCTATTGGAAGTGTAAATAAAAAATGCGATTGAATTTTAACCTTCACACGTTTTATTTTGCTTCACACGTTTTATTTTGTTTATTAGTATTTTTATTTAGTATTTATTATTATTATTTTTCTATTTGCCGCATTTTTATAAGCATGTTATTTAATTGATTTTTCGTCAACTAATAACAATAATGTGCCATGTCAGCATTTTCGTTTGTCATATTAGTGAGTCAGTCGAATTTTCTAATGATGAGTACTGAGTGATGGATACGATAACAATTTGATAAATTTGGTGGTTATCCAAAAAAAATTATACTTTATGGCCAATGGAATAAAGATTAGATAAATTTTGTGACTATCTAAAAAACTTTTAAAATTTAATGACCAATGGAATAACAATTTGATAAGTTCGATGGTTGTTTGGAAAACTATTGAAGTTTAATATTCAGTAAGAAATATTATACGAAGTTCATTGATTATTTGAATTTTTAATCCGATTATTCAAGATTTCAAATTTTTTGTTATGTCGTCCTCTGTCAAATTAAGAATTCATTAAAATAATTGAAATCAGTTTACCTTGAAAATTTGAGTTTAAACCCAGGCTAAGATCATCATTTCAAGGCGGAACTCCTAGTTTAGCTCAGCCCGGTGTAACTTCCAGTTCAACTCAACTTATCTTCAAAGAGAGAATTGCCGTCGTCATATAGGGAACAACATCATTACATTTTGATTCCCCTCACCTCAACACTGACTTCACGCCTTTATCTAATCCAAATATTTCAAGACAAGTGACAACCATCATGAGGCAATCAAATTGTGAACAATCACAATTTCACAATGATTACTTCTCATCTCAGCTCCACCATGGAAGTTGACCTCAACAATAAATCAAAATTAGGTCAGCGGCACACACATTAAGATCGACAATATAGCTGATTTGATGTAAAATATGCCAATTTGCCTATTTTCTCCTATAAATGGGGTTGTAATGGTCCCCATGTTATTATTTCAGCACAATTCACTTATTGTAGCTCAAATTACCTCTTACAAATCATCAACTAAGTTGACAAAATTGACCTAGTCATTTTTTTTACGTTAACATGCTATTTTGTCATATTCAAGATAAAAGGGAAATTGAAATGTACTCTCATCAAATGCAAGGATGCATTCTCTATCTCTTCTCTCCCCAATTAGACCACCTTTTTCCTTATCAAGCATAACAATCAAAATAAAAAATTCTCATTTTCAAAACCCTTCATCCACTAACACTTCACATAGATTGAATGAAATCAATCCCTAATTCTTACCATATATCCATTCGATCGGAGCATGGCCATCACTAGGACTGTTTATCGATCATCCAATCTGAAGTCAAAGGCTACATTGTATGTAATTTGATGTTGAATTTACTTTATGTGGCTGCAATTGATAACTTATTGTGGCCCGAAGTGTCGTGTATATTTTTGGGATGTAGATATTTGCATTTTGGGGTCTCAATGCTAGGTGTGTCCTTTATTTTTTCATTGTTATGACCTTAGTTGTTAGTACGTTACTACCTTTTCATTTATTCTTACTAAAATTTGGTTATGCTGTCAGCTAAACTCCGAGAATGTCACCACTATTTATGACTTTATATGGCTTCTAAAGATTAGTTTAGTAATTTCAAGATAATAAGATTGTTTCTCGAGTATTGTATGTGAATCATAATGGTGAATCCTTGAGTTGAGATATACCGTCAAATTTTCTGTCTGCCTAATTAATGATTGACAAGTCATTTTAAATTAACATGTCACTAATTTAGTGAGTTAGTGGCGAAGTTAATGAGAGTAAATTTGAGATGGCATATTAATCTAAAAAATATATGTTAATAATTTTGGTAACCAAACACATGCAATAATTTGGTCAAAACGATTGGAGACTTATTGAATAAACAAATATTCAATCAAATATCATGTCTCGAACAGTCGAATGCTATTATCCGACACCTCTAAATTTTACTATAATTATAACATTCATTTTGCGTCTTGTCAATTTATTCATTACATCAACTTCCTTCTTAATTACTCAGATGCTTAAATAGACTACAATAATGAAAGTTCTGTTAACTTTTATACTATTGTTTGCCTAAATATCTTCAGTTGCTTAAATTCATTTCGCACATTCTTTAACCATAACACCTTGCAAAATTTGATATTTTGTTTTACAAAATACTCCAAGTATATCGCTTGAAAAAATTACTTAATGTAAATATCGTATCAACAATCAAATTAAGATATATGTTACTCATATATAATCGTGCCTAATTGAATTACGTGGCAGACGGTAAGGGCCCCACACCTTACGTGACAACACGAACAACCCTGCTATACGTATGGAGGCGACCCTTTTCCCATGTAAAGAAACCAGACCGACCGCATTTGGGCAGACGCCCCATGTAGGAGCCGATCCAGACTAGGTGATGGCGAGATCCTTGATAGATCTTATGATAAAATGATTGACAAGACAAGTCACTACCAACGCCGCCTCTGCACACCTACGTGGTCAAATCCCACTTACACAAACTAGGACTTGTAGATACGAAAGGGGTCCTAACATTTAATGTCTTGATTGATTGATTGATGCATGCAACAAGAAGGGTCAATCAATCTGATGAGCCACGTGCCCTATCATCCGACGGGTCCCGTTTATCCTGCTCAAGTATAAAAGCTCATACTTAATGCCATTCAAAGTTAATACAAGTTTAGACTCTTAATCCTATATTCTTGCTGAATATACTTTTACTATCCTACTCCCAAGCCGACCCCCTTTTTCGATTGGAGGCTCATGTTCTAAGGTCCCCCACATCCTAAATTATTCCTTTAGCTGGCTCGACCATTTAACTAAGACCTTGCCCAAGTGTGTTGGGATTTAGCTTACGTGGACGTGAGAGGTTTTGGGATCTATTGGCCATATCATTGATACAATTTTTGGGATCAACAGATTGAAGCCATCTATGGGAATCTTCGACACCATAACCATGAACATCCTTGTGGTAAAAGCCATTTGAAACAAGACAAAAAAGGTCTGGTTCTTGAAGAAATAGCTACTGCGAAAAAGGAACGTGCCACCAAGGAACACATGGTGGAAACAGGTAGCAGGAGGCTTCTGAAGAAGAGGTTCTCTGCACAAATGTGAACATGCGTCGCCCCCATTACTAAAATAGGCAAGGCGGTACTAAAGCGTGCCTAGCCAGGGAAGTGGGGAAAGTGATTGCAAACATGAGAAACATGGCCCAAAAAAATGCTGCCATGCAGCAGCTATTCATGCAAATGCACCATAGGCTGGATCCCAGGCGCCTCAACGTGGAATGTTTTCCCAAGAAGGTGAGGAGAATGACACGGCAGCATACCCTCAAATGCATGACATGGATTACAACCCGGTGGAGAGGGAGGTGGAAGTAGATACCTCCACAAACTATGGTACGAGCCGACCTGGCAATAACGTGCCACATGAGGGAAATTTTTCCCGTATATACTCAAGAACAGGAACCTTAAAGGGACATCGTCTTTGATCAAATTGGACGCTCTAAGTCTAAAAATAGGTCACATCAACCACCCCCAGTTCAAAGAGGGCAAGAACAATACTGAGCATGAACCTCAAAGGTCCAATGCATGTTGGTGGACAATAGGAGTTCGATTAATATCCTGTTCAGAACTACCTTCAACAAGATGCTGGTGGACCACGGGCTCGCCCCCATGAACACTCCATTTTATGGCTTTACCGGTTATAATATCATCCCAGAGGGAGGATCACATTGGCAGTGGAAATGGGAGAACCCCCATTTAAGGCTCAACACTTTATGGAGTTCCTTGTTGCAGACCATTGATCCACCTACCACGGAGTATTAGGGCTACCTGCCTTAAAAGAACTCGAGGCTATAACATCCACACATCATTTATGCATGAAGTTTCCTACCAAGAAAGGAGTTGCCACAGTGTGAGGGGATCAGATGGGATCAAGAGAATACTACCTCAGCTTATTAAGAAAATTCAAGCCCTTTAGTGTAAATATGGTTTTGATGGATGCTACAATGGTTGACGCACTTGAAGAAGGTCCTACCCCTGAACAAGGGGGAGACGTCAACATGATAGATGCCCTGAAGAAGGGTCATTAAAGTGAATTTAGACCCAAATTCACAGAATCAAACTCACAGGCGACCCCGGTAGAAGAGTTTGAATCTTTCCTTTTGAACTCACATGACCCCACGAGGGTATTACAAATAGGGAAATAGCTCAAATTAGAAGAAAAAATAGGCTTAAGGGCTTCCTACTTAACAACTTGGATATATTTGTTTGGAAACACGAGGACATGGTAGGCATTGATCCTGACTTAATTTGGACCCAAAGTTCACTCCTCACATACAGAAAAGGAGAGCCATGAACCCAGAAAGATACGTAGCCCTGAAGAAAAGGTACAAAAACTGATATCTAATGGGTTCATCAGGGAGGTAGTATGCCCAAAGTGGATATCAAACCTTGTCTTGGTGAAAAAAGCCAATGGCAAATGGAGGGTCTGCATAGACTTCTCCAATCTCAACCAAGCTTGCCTAAAAGATAGTTTTCTGCTCCCAATGATCGACCAACTAGTTGATTCTACTGTAGGCCACGAACTCTTGAGTTTTATAGACGTATATTCAGGATACAACCAGATCTCCATGCACCCAACAGACGAGGAAAACACCCCGTTCATCACTAATAGAGGCCTCTACTGCTACAAAGTTTTGTCGTTCGGTTAGAAAAATGCTGGCCCAACCTATCAACGGCTGGTCCATAAAATATTTTCTGACCTCATAGGCAAAACGATGGAAGTATATGTCGATAACATGTTTGTGAAAAGCCTCAAGTTGGCATACCACATCGAACACTTGAAGGCTGCCTTCAAGATCTTGAGGGAGTACTGGATAAAGCTGAATCCATTGAAATGCGCCTTTGGCGTCACTTTTGGAAAGTTCTTGGGTCATGCGGTTAATCAGCGAGGCATTGAGGTGAACCCTGAGAAAATTAAGGTCTTGCTGGACATAAAATCCTCCAGTAAACCCAAGAAAGTGCAGTGTTTGACAAGGCCCTTCGCAGCACTAAACCGCTTCATCTCCAAAGTTACAGTTAGATTGCCTTCCCTTCTCTAAAATCTTAAAAGGAGAGAAAAGGTTCAGGTGGAATAAAGAGTATGAAGAGGTGTTCCAAGCGTTGAAGAAGCACTTCGGCCAAGCCCCTTTCTCTCAAAGCCCAAAGAGGGAGAAGCATTGCTACTATATCTCACCGTAAGTGTTGATATTATGAGTTCGGTGCTGCTAAGGGAAGATGGTGGCACTCGATTACCGGTCTACTACGTAAGCAAAGCCCTTCTGTTAGCCGAAACACATTATACCGATATGGAAAAGCTTACTTTGTCCCTTATAATCTCTTCTAGGAAGTTGAGGCCTTATTTTCAGGCCCATAGTATAAGCGTACTAACGAGTCTCCCCTTTAAACAAGTGCTTCAAAAGCCAGAAACATCAGGAAGATTGATGAAATGGGTTGTAGAGTTAAGCGAATTTGACATTTCGTATCAACCAAGAACCTCAATAAAGGGGCAGACAGTAACAGATTTCATGGCTAAATTCACAGAAGCAACAAATATCAATATAACAATGGAACCGGCAGATCTCTAGCTTGGAAACTGTTTGTGGACGGATCCACTAAAGAAATAGGATCAGGGACTAGAGTACTGTTAGAAAGCTCGAAGGGTCACAAGCTTAATTATGCAGTGAAGTTCAGCTTTAAAACCTCCAACAACACAGCTGAGTATAAGCCGCTTCCAGCCGGCCTTAGATTGGCGAAAGAAATGCAGCTCAAAAACTTGGCAGTTCGGAGTAACTCCCAGCTATTTGTAAGCCAAGTCAGTAGTAGTTTTACAGCTAAGGATAGAGGCATGGCAACATACCTGAAGAAGGTTATGGACCTGATCCCATGCTTTGAAAAGTTTGAGTTGACCCAAATCCCAAGAATGGAGAACCTGCACGCGGATGCCCTATCGAAACTAGCCAGCAGCAAAGACTCAAAATTGCTCAAAATTGTGTCGGTTGAATACCTCCCTAGGCCTTCCACGTCCAAAATAGAATAGGTGATGTGGGTTGGAAGAACCCCACAATGGATGCAACCTATTATAGCATACCTTAAGGATCACATCTTGCCGGAAAACAAGGAAGAGGCTCACAAGCTCAGACGTAGGGCTGCCCACTATGTACTCTAAGACGAGGTACTTTACAAAAGAGGCTTCTCATCCCCTCTCCTATGCTGCACTGGAGGAGATGAGGCTGACTACGTCTTACGAGAAATCTATGAAGGAATATGTAGCAACCACACATTGGGCCCAACATTGGCCCATAAAGTGCTAGGGCTAGGGTATTACTAGCCAACAGTGAAAAAAGATGATATACAAATCATGAAAAGGTGCGACAAGTGTTAGTGCTTCTTCTCAATTCAAAGACAGTCATCCCAAGGGCTGATCGTAGTATCCAGTGCCTTGGTCATTCGGAAAATGGGGGGTCAACCTAATAGGACCATGCCAAAAGAAAAAGGGAGTGCAAGCTATACGATTGTTGCCATTGATTATTTCACTAAGTGGGTCGAGGCAGAACCGTTAGCTAAAATAACCAAAGCAAACACTTCTAAGTTCATATGGAAGAACATCATATACAGGTTCAGAATCCCCCACTCACTCGTTACAGACAATGGGTGGCAGTTTGACAACAAGAAGCTTAGAGACCTATGTAACGAACTAGGTATTAGAAAACACTTCTCCTCCCCTCACCCTAGGCAAATGGCCAAATTGAAGCGGTCAACAAGACTATAAAACACCTCTTGAATCTTGAAGTGGAAACTTGATGCATCAAAGGGTGCGTGGGTGGACGAGCTTCCTCATGTGCTATGGGCCATTGGCAACATGAGAGACCCTCTTTTCCATGGCATATAGGGCTGAAGCCATGAGCCCCGATTGAAGTGGGTCTTCCTTCATCTCGTCGCTTATAATTCAACGAGATATCTAACGATGAGATAAGGAGATGGGAGCTCGACTTTCTTGAAGAAAGGATGGACAACTCTCAAACAAAGTGGCCTCCATCGAAGGAAAATGGTAAGGTACTACAATGCTAAGATGAAGAAGAAATCATTCATAAATGACAATTTGGTGCTCAAAAGAGTTTTTATATCCTCTAAGGAACCTGCCATTGGCATGTTGGATCCGAACTGAGAAGACCTTACCGTATATCAGACGACGTTAGGCTAGAGACCTTCTTAATTGAGAATTTGGATGGGGAGGTACAAACCCGTCCCTGGAATGTTGAACATCTGAGAATGTATTATCAGTAAAGGACTTGATCATTGCTTATGTACCTCTTATGACTATTGCATGTACCTTTTTAACTATAACAAGCTCAGATGTTGAGAATGATAAGCTCATACCGCTTTTTGGTCAACTACAACAGCTATGGCGAGCCCATAAACTAATGTATGGTGAGCTCATACGTTTTGAATAATCAAATCCAAATATGGAGAGCCTACAAATGAACTTATGTATGACAAGCGTCTATCATGAATTTACGACGAGCCCTTAAAATTTAACTATCGATATTCGTAACCAACGATTGTTCAAATTATGGAGAGGCCGTAGATTAACTTATGTGTGACAAGTTCATGCGCTACAATTTATTATGGCGCAACTATGGTGAGCCCATAAAACTCTCAATGTTTGAAGTCAAGTGGTTAAATTATGGCGAGCCCATAAGGCTGTCACGACTAAGATCATCATGGTGAGCCAATGTAGCATTTCAATTAAAGTAATCATGGCGAGCCTATACATTATGGCGAAACCTATGAACTAATGTGTGGCAAGCTTACGCGTTCTAATTGCTTAATCAAATTCAATTATGGCAATCCCATGAGTAATTGACTTATTGGATAAAAGTGATAAGCTCATACATTAGAACTGTTTACTATGAACACGAATATGGCGAGCCCATGAACCATCAAATTAAGAATTATAAAGATTTTTTACATTCAAAATAGAGCTCATTACAAAGAGACCATCACAAAGGAAGGGGGCCTATCATAAGGTAGCTGCATCATCCTGCTGAGGCTCCTTAGAAGGATCCTTTTCCTCCACTTGGTCTTCAGCTTCATTAGCAAGAGTGGAAGGTTCGATAGGCAGGAATTCTTCCTTTAAAGCAACCAAGTCTAACTAAGGATGCAGCTCGGCAATCCTCGCGAGCACCTCGTTGTAAGCTACTCATTGCCAGTATATGTCCAGCCCATCATACACTGCAGTTTCATGGAAATGAGCAATATATTCATTCACTGTTGACATCCCTATTATCCCCACTTAACTTCTGTTTCAAATCAGCAGTCAGCTCTTCGATTTTGGCCTTTAATTTTCCTTTCTCCTTATTGGCCACCTCCAAGGCTGATGAAGCTATTTTCCGTAAATTGTCAGAATTCTCCACCCGTTTTGTCAATGCATTGACTTCGGCCTTCTAGAGGTAGACCTCTTTCTTCAACTCCTCATTTTCCTTGGAAAGTGCTTCCATCCTCGACTCAGCCCTAACTTGCTTTATTTTAGAGACCTCGATGGCCTCATTGGTTGATGAAGCCTCAGCCTTAGCCTTATCCATTGCAAAAACCCTTTGAAGAAACTCCTTATTGAGGCCTTGCAGCCGCCTCATCTTCATTTGCACATTCAAAAAGAAACCTTGAGAACAGCCCTGCAGGGCGAGTCTGACCTCCACCATGTCCACCGCATCACAGGTCTCCGCATATGAGGAGTACTTATCAGTCCAGTGATGGATCCTCGTAGGCCTTTGGACTTCAGCTGAAAACATTTTCATCACCGGGGAGGCTATCTCATCAGCCCTCCCACCCAAAAAGTTTTGGGATTTTCCTTCAGAGGGGGCATTCTTAGTCTCCCTAGCCCTTTTCCTCTTCACGAGGCTCGCCTCCTCCTCAGTGACCTCCTCCACATCAACAATTTTTACGCAGAAAATGGGCTCGACAATAATGGAACGTCGAAGTGATTCGCCAATGGTCGTTTGGCATTTTAGGGGAGGGGAGGCCCAGTATTCTTTTTCAACACCAATTTTATTTTCAGAGGCATCTCTGCTAAAGACTCGACGTCCTCTTTACCTCATTTTTCTTCTTCTTCTCTAGGGAAGGGGGTGGGTTCACCTTAGATGGGTGGTTCAATTCATCCATCTGATGCTTATAAGCATTAGAAGAGGAGCTCATGGGTTATTTCTTCTTTGCTTCTTCGAGGCTTCTCAGAAAAAGCATGTTAGGTTTGACATACTCATTCTTATCGTGCTGACCTACAAACCATAAAATGATGCTATCAGATGAACGCTAGCAAGGTAGAATCGCTAAAAATGAATGAGTAGAAGCCTCTTTACCCTTGGTAGTCATCAACTGATGTGTAACGAAGAGGTTTTGTTTGGTAATTACATTTTTGAAGTGTCTCTTCTCTGTGGGTAGCTCGTAAATGGCCATTACAATGGCCCACTCTGAAGGTTCAAGTTCGAACCTATTAACTGCAGCTACACAAAGAACACATCAGAAACGACGAACTAAAAGAAATGGCGTAAAGTAAATATTGTTGTGACTAGGGCTAAACTCACTATACTCATGATACTGGGTCGATACGATTATCTCCGGGGCCGCATCTCTCTCCATCATCTGCCAACGATCCCTAACCCAAAACCAAGATGACTTCTTGTTCTTGATAAAGGTCGAAGTCTCCAAAATGAAGGGAGAATGCGAGCCCTAGGGGTTTATGCAATACCACCCCTCGAAGGCCCCTGCTAGTTGGTTCCATGTATTGGGTACTAGTTGGGTAGGGGCCAAGTTGTATTGCCTAAGGATGAATCAAAAGAAGGGGTGCAAGGGTAACCTCATCCCTCCAGCTAGAATGGCCTCGCTCACTCCCACATTCCCCTATATAGGAAAGCAAGCCTCTCATCTCGGTTGGTGCAAACATCTCTACGTTATCTGAGATCCTTAACTCTCCTGGACGGTCTCTAACTCACCCTCTTTTATATCACTTGACCACAGGGAAGCCCACCATCTAATGCTATAATCTATGGGACTCTCTGGCATCATCCATGCACTATAAGGTCCTCCCACTGCCTCCATGATCCGTTCGGTAGGAATCACTGGAGGAATACCCACATTGGCATAAATTAATACCATGTTTACCCTAGAAGACCCCTCAGACACGTTTTTTTTTTCAAGGAAGAAGCCATCTAATTGAACAGATGAAGAAAATGCCTCGATAATGATAAATACTTACACGAGATCTAAGACCCAAGATCTGGAATGTAGAAGAAATGAGAGAGAATGGAGTTGATAGCTAGATACAACAGAAAAAATGCTAAGGAAAATGGTAATATTCTTAGCACTCAAGGGTTTGAAACTTCCGCAAAGTGAAGGAAAGAGGAAAATGTAGGTTTTCAATCTTTTATATGCGTAGTAAATGAACCCCCACAATTGGATCTCCACCTGTCCCACCTGTCATGATAATACGAAAAGACACCTACAAAAAGTTCAAACCAAAGGCTCAGATGAAGTCGTGCTAAGCACGAGCCGTGAACTTGCGTAGACCCTACAAGATGAGAGGTATCACCATCATTGCGCATTAAATACACACGTAGCTCGAGCCTAGAAAATTGCCATGCCACCCAGCTATCTTCATTGGAAATCAACATGCACCTCAAATCATTACGGCACGCTACCTGGTAAGCTCCAATGGCCTCGCCTAACACTTTTTTAGCCTTATCATAGGCTTCGTCTGTTAAAGAGGCTCAGTAGGTTCTCCAATGGCCTCACCTAACACTTTTTCAGCCTTATTACATACTTCATCTCTTAAAGAGGCTTAGTAGATTCTCCAATGGCCTCACCTAACACTTTTTCAGCCTTATCACAGGCTTCATCTCTTAAATAGGCTTGGTTGATTCTCCAATGGGCTCGTCTAACACTTTTTCAGCCTAATCACAGTCTTCATCTCTTAAAGAGGTTCGGTAGATTCTCCAATGGCCTCGTCTAACACTTTTTCAACCTTATCACAAGCTTCATCTCTTAAAGAGGCTAGTAGATTCTCCAATGGCCTCGCCTAACACTTTTTCAGTCTTATCACATGCTTCATCTCTTAAAGATGCTCGGTAGATTCTCCCATGGCCTCGCCTTACACTTTTTCAGCATTATCACAGGATTCAACTATCAAATAGGCTCGCCTTTTACTTCTCGAGCCTCGTCGTATATCCCTTAACCCCATCCCCAGCTTCAGTTAATGAAATCTTTTTCTTTCCTAGACTAGAAAGTCCACGCATCATATAAATAATCATACCTAGAATTCGGGGACTATTGTTACTCATATAAATAATCGTACCTAATTGAATTACGTGCTAGACGGTAAGGGCCCTACACCTTATGTAATAACACAGACGACCCTGTTATATGTATGGAGGTGACCTATTTTCCATGGAAAGAAATTGAACCAACCCCATTTGGACAAATGCCCCATGTAGGAGCCGGTCCTGACAAGGTGATGGCGAGATCCTTGATGGATATTGTGGTGAAATGATTGATAAGATAATTCACTGCTAACGCCGCCTCTGCACACCTACGCCGTCAGATTCCACTTGCACAAACTAGGACTTGTAGATGCGAAAGGGGACCTAGCATTTAAAGCCTTGATTGATTGATGCATACAACAAGAAGGGCCAATCAATCTAATGAGGCCACGTGCCCTATCATCCAAGGGGCCTCGTTTATCCTGCTCAAGTATAAAAGCTCACATTTAGTGTCATTCAAATTTAATACAAGTTTAGACTCTCAAGCCTATATTCTTGCTACATATAATTTTAGTATCCTACTCCCAAGTCGACCCCCTTTTTCGATTGGAGACTCATGTTCTAAGCTCTTCCACATCCTAAATTATTCCTTTAGTTCGCTCGACCATTTAACTAAGACCTTGCCCAAGTGTGTTGGGGTTTAGTTTACGTGGACGTGAGAGGTTTTGGTATCTATTGACCACATCATTGATACAATTTTTGGGGTCAACAATACATAGTAAAATTATTAAATCGTGTAAGCAATGAATGACCCCTAGTTATTGTTTAAGGAGCCAGCAAATCACAAGATGGGAGGAAGTTTTTTGGATTTTTTATGCAGCTTACTGCCGTATTAGTTCTTATGATTCATCTCTCTCCAAAAGTGAGATCAAGAAGAAGACAAATCCTCACCTTTTAATATACATATGACCATCCAATTCTCTATAGACGGCAATTGAAAAACAAAATTCTATATATATCATCTATTATGCTAGTACAACCACAAGATATTCCATTAACGAACAACAATTCACAGCAAACAAAAGTCAATGGATAGACTAAGCATCCATTAATAAAGCTTTGTTACTCCAGCCTAATGTCGGTGCATTATAAGGCCACAAGATCATAAGCATAAAAGTGGACCAGGGGAAGCACGGAATTTCTTCGAACACAAAACATAGTTTAATTTTAACAAGTGATGTATTCAAAATTTAAATTTAAATCCAACCCTT
This sequence comes from Fraxinus americana, assembly GCA_035079005.1. NCBI lineage: Eukaryota > Viridiplantae > Streptophyta > Magnoliopsida > Lamiales > Oleaceae > Fraxinus > Fraxinus americana. Next base: position 11,671,265 of record CM068706.1, on the reverse strand, counting down.
CTGGCCTACACGTCGATTTAGGAATTTTGAAAGACGTCCAATAGTACAAATACTTTCCTTTAAGATTTGGATTCAAAAGTTTCACTCTCGATCAATTAGAGAACATAAGTCACCCCCAAGATCGTACCTGTGTTTCTCGAGGCTTGGGCAAATTTTAGAATTTGAACTCCTAAATCATAGCAAGCAATCAATTTTTTCATTTATAAGAGTTTTATGGAACTAAATTTGTTAGCTTAAATCCAACAATAAAACAACAAATAAAATGAAATATTCAAATAACAATGTGAAAATGTTCTAAATGATTACTTAAATACACCAATTGAAGTCATCCAACAACTAATACTAACTAAAATTTGAGTGTAAAAAGGGGGTTTAAGTTAGTTTCAGAAATAAAGATAAAAATATATGGCTTTTTTGTCAAAACATTGTACCAACACATTGCATAGACCATAGCTATAAATGACCGATGAGATAGAGTAGTAGCCCATTTAGGGAAAAAATAACAATGTTAGCGATTAAAAATAAAGGCAATTGAATCCATGTATACCATCATCAAGTTTTATAGAAAATCACTCAAAGAAAGCCACAATAGAATTTTCTTGAACCCACGCTCCTATTTTATGTTATTGGGTTGAAACTATACAAGTTTTGTGAAGATGTTGGCAGATTTTACATTGACCTATCGATCTGATAAGTCATAAATATCAAAGAAATGACCACCCAAAATGTGTTCAATTCATAAATTTTGACACAAGAAAAGGGTGTAGAGTGCACTCAAATTGGCAGCAATATTGATGCATATCCTCAGTTTTGTTACACTATGGCATGAGTATTCCTAATCCAAACTGTGCAATACTATCCAAAACCACCAAACTCGCACTCAGCACCAAAACAAAGAGAAAATGACAGAGAAATACAAATCCAATAAAGTGAAGCAAAAAATCCCACGAACAACCCACCCATTATTGAAAATATTTGAATGAATAATAAAACAATTAATTTATATAATTTCCCAAATTCTCAACCATGAGTGGCTCTCAATTTCTTACATGACCATAAAATATAAAGTTTTCCAAATGCAAAAAAAAAAAGTTGCGTATACGATGCATAAACTAATAAAAATCCATTAAAATGCATTATTTCATAAAAATTGATTTCTCTGAAAAGTGGCGTTTGTAAAAGTCATCAGAAACTAATAGAAATCCAGATATACTAACCAACCAAATAATTTTCGCTGTAATCATATATATAAAATAAATATCAATGAAACAAAATGGATAAATCTACAAAAAATTCAAGCAATTTAACTTTAAATGTATACAATATTGTTACCTGATTCATGATATCATTGTTGAAGGAGCCTCATTGTTTGGAGTAAGTGTGAACGTCAAGTATAATCGGGCTCAAATTTTGGAGAAGTTGTAAATTTAGGAAGAAGTCTATGTTTTAATTTAGCGGGACAATTATTGAAAGTTTTGAACATATTTAGTTGGTTGTTTTTTTTTAAAAGAAAATAAAATAAAATATCTTTTTGGACCCCCTAAAGAACTGGGCTTGAGACAACGGCTTCTTGAGCCTCTCTTCAGGTTCGACTCTGGTTGCCCCAGAGAAAAAGAGAAGCCTGTAGTATAACTGAAATAGTTTTGAGAAAACAGTTTTTCCTTTACCCCTAAAATTAAATAAGAAATTCTTAGGAATACTACTAACCAAATTTTACTTACCTATTTTCTTCTCTCATCTTACTTTTAAAACCTGGATTTGTTAAGGGATGACAATGGACTAGAATATTAAAGCTCGAGGTTTCACTTTAAAAGGTTAATTTTATTAAAAGGAGTAGCTCAAATTTTTATCCATTGGTTAATATTTCGGTACTTAACCTATGTACTTCGAGGAGAGGCAAGGCACAGACGGAGAAGGCCAGATAACCCTTTCCACCTTTGCCCTATCCATCCAATCCCTACTTTTTCCCCAGCCCATAGTTGTTTTGCTCGACGGGGCGAGAATTAAAATGTTGTTGTCACGGAAATGCAACTCAAGATCTTCAATCTTGTGCAATACCTGGCTCAATTTATGCAAACCAAATTAAAAACCACCAATTGATTTCTCAAACCCAAAAATCAATTACTATGGTCACCCAATTGACTAACACCCAAAGATGAAGAAGAAAGGGAAATCTTAAAAAACCTAGCAAACACACAGTTTTCTCAAACATGAGGCACGTGCCAACAATAGTGAAAATGGGCTAATATAAGATGGGCCAACAAAAGATAGTGAGCTAACAAATTATAGAGGTCATCCAACTAATGAACAGGCCATGAGCAATACAAATTAATAGTTGCTTCCAATGACCAAATTTGTTTCAAGTTCGAGCCAATTAATTGTGATGCTGATAAACATTTCAATCTTCGACCAAGGCCTTTTGAAATTAATTCAACTGTTTAGCATTACAATCCCGCTACGTGTAACAAAAGAATTGCGATGAGCTATCAAGCATTGTATCTAAAAAAAGGACCCTACTTGGTGTACATAATTTTTGTAGATAAGGGTATCGATTCCTTCACATGGGGTGGGGTCCACTTTTTGTGGACCGCACCCCATGTGAGGTAAAATGTTACACCTCATCCACTTATAGTCAAAGTTAAAGTCAAAGTAAAATAAGGATTTAATTGAAAAAAAATTATGGGGGACTAGTTGGCATTAATAATACTTGAAGGGCTAGAAATAGTATATAAAGAAATTTAGGATGGTAGTTTATAATATTAGAAATGAAAGGACTAAATATAATTTTGTATGAAGATTAGGGGCTTGACTTTGCAATTTCCTTATTGTTATCCAATTAACATTGACTTTTCTCAACCCATTTGCTCATTCCTGTGGGAGAAAACAGAGAGCACCATAGAGGAAGAAAGAAAAAGGGGAAAGGAAAGAAAGGAAAAAGGGAAGAAGAAAAAGAAAATGGAGGAAAAAAGGTTACCATCATCAATTTCCTTATCAATTCTTAAAGGTAAGCATGAATTTTATTTATTGAATAATGATAGTAGATTTTAGGGTTCATAGAAATTTTCCCTAAATTCGAAATTTAACAAGTGGGAATTATTAATGTTTATTTGAGGTTTTAAGTATGAGTTTAGCAAAGAAATGGTTAATTGAAGAATGGAGTTTAAGAAAGTATTTGGAAACGGGTTTGTAAAATAAAAGCATATTCTTTGATTTTCTTTTGGGTATATGATGCTAAATACTTAAATTAGGCATTGTGTATACATTCTAGTGTTTAGCATATCATGTATAATTGTAGGAATCATGCCTCGTGGTGTAAAACTCAAAGGCTCCAAGATATATTGTCCCAGACTCACATTGCCTCTGATGAAGATGACCTTAGACAGCAAGAAAGAGTGGATGAGTCTGTACATCAGCCTTCAGAACATTTAGGACAAGGTAATGTAGTTGGGAATGATCCAATGGCTGTTGAAAGAATTGTTTCTGTGGTGTCAACTATGCGCAGTACAGACAAGGATTTCAGTTTTGAGAGGGCTACAAAATTGGGAGCTAAAGTTTTCATGGGCACAGCTGATCCTTCAGTTGCTCAGGCATGGATGATCAAGATAGAAAGAATATTTGATGTCATGGGATGCCCAGATGATCGAAAACTACGCCTTGCCACTTTCTTGTTAGAAGAAGGGGCATATGATTGGTGGTAATCAGTATTGAGCACATATCAAGACCCTTCTATTATTACTTGGACGGATTTCAGACATATCTTTTATAATGCTTATTACCCTCGTTCATATAAAGATGCAAAGTAGAAGGAATTTTTGAGGTTAGTACAAGGGCAAATAACTGTTGCAGAATATCAAGTGAAATTCCTTGAACTTTCAAAGTAATGCCAAGTTCTGGTTAGTAATGAAATTGATAGATGTAGACGGTTTGAAAATGGATTGATGGAGGAAATCAGATCAGCAGTGACAGCTACAGGCTGGAATGAATTTGGCTAATTAGTTGAATCAGCATTGAGAGTAGAGAAGAGTATTTCTGATAGACCAATTGGTAGAGGACAAACACAATTCAGAATAGGTGGTAGTCAGACATCAGTGGATACTTCTAGCTATAGACCACCATAAAGGGACACTAGAGGATTTCGCCCTGGTGTGTCCAGATCACAAGGAAGTCAAGGTTCCAAGTTTAGTCACAGTAATGTACAATGACCAATGACTTACCATCCTCATACTCAAGGCTCTTCTCAGCGAACATTTACTTCTAGACAGGGTGAGAGTTCTACCAGCTCTAGATTTCCTTATTGTCAGTTATGTGGAAAACCTCACCTGGGCGAGTGTTTAAAATTTAAAAGGGTTGGTGTTTGTTATAACTGTGGTCAAAGTGGACACTTTAAGAGAGATTGTCCAATATAATTACAGGAGGGTGGCATGTCACAGAGAGTATTTCCCCAACAGAGTGTTGGAAGTATGAGACCGAATCAAATTCAAAGAGATGCTTTGGCTAATAGAGCAGGTGTAAGTGTGGGGTTCAGTCTAGTATTGCAAGTGGTAGTGGTGCCCAATCGAAAGGTTAAGCCGGACGACTGAAGAAGCAAGGAAAGGTTTTTGCTATGACGTAACAGGCAGCAGAGGAGGCACCGGATGTTATTATGGGTATGTTATCTATCTATGATAAAAATGCTCGTATTTTAATTGATCCTGGAGCTACACATTCTTTTATTTCATTTGCCCTTGCAATATATGCGAATCAAAAGCCAGAACTTTTAGATAGTTGTTTGGTAGTAAGTACGCCGGTAGGTGAATCACTGGTAGCAGACAGTATATACCGAGACTGTGGGGTAAAGGTAAATGAGTGCGAAATGAAGACAAACTTAATACCTTTGGGTATCCATGATTTTGATGTTATTTTGGGTATGGATTTTTTAGCTGCAAGTCGAGTCTCAGTTGATTGTTTTCGAAAGGAGGTTATGTTTAAACAACCAGGACAGCCTGAAGTTATATTCACTGGACAGTGCAAAATTTTACCATCTTGTGTGATATCTACTATGGATGCTAGAAGATTACTTAATAAGGGTTGTGGTACATACTTGGCTCATGTAATTAACACAAATGCTAGCAAAATAAAACTTGAAGACATCCCTGTGGTCAAAGACTTTCTTGATGTATTTCCAGAAGAATTGCCAGGTTTACCATCGGATAGGGATATGGAGTTTACTATTGATCTGATTCCAGGGACTATACCTCTTTCACGTGCACCATATCAAATGGCTCCAGTAGAATTGAAAGAGTCAAAAGTTCAATTACAAGAATTGGTAGACAAGGGTTTTATCACTTGCCACTTATTGATGATTTGTTTGATCAGCTTCGCGGTGCTACAGTGTTTTCAAAGATTAATTTGCGTTCGGGTTATCATCAACTGAAAATTCGGGATAGTGATGTACTGAAAACTGCTTTTAGGACAAGGTATGGCCATTATGAGTTTCTTGTGATGCCTTTTGGGTTAACAAATGCTCCAGCCACATTTATGGATCTAATGAACCGGGTATTTCACCCATACTTAGATAGATTTGTGATTGTATTCATTGATGATATATTAGTTTATTCTCGAGATAGTGATGAGCACATAGAGCATCTCAGAATCATTTTGCAGACTTTGCGAGATAAACAGTTATATGCTAAATTCGGTAAGTTTTGGCTTGACAAAGTGGTATTTTTGGGACATGTTATATCAGCAGAGGGAATTTATGTTGAACCACAGAAAACTGAAGCAGTGGTGAAATGGGAAATGCCTACTAATGTGACATAAATACGAAGTTTTCTGGGCTTAGCAGGATATTATCGTTGTTTTATAGAAGGATGTTCTAAAATTGCCCTTCCTTTGACCAGTTTAACCAGGAAGAATGCTAAATTTGTTTGGAATGAATATTGTGAAAAGAGTTTTCTAGAATTGAAGAACGGGCTAGTTTCAGCTCCAGTTCCTACTATTCCTTCTCTAGGTGAAGAATTTGTGATATATAGTGATGCTTCACGTTAAGGTCCTAGTTGTATTCTGATGTAGAATGGGAAGATGATAGCATATACTTCTAGACAGTTGAAGAAACATGAACTAAATTATCCTTCGCATGATCTGGAATTATGGAATTAGCTGTAGTTGTTCTAGCCTTAAAGATTTGGAGACATTACTTATATGGTGAGAGATATCAGATATATACAGATCATAAAAGCCTAAAGTATATTTTTGATCAAAAAGAGTTGAACATGAGGCAAAGAAGATGGTTAGAGCTGATAAAAGATTATGATTGTAAAATTGATTATCATCCAGGGAAGGCCAATGTGGTTGTTCGATGCTCTTAGTAGAAAGACATCTAGTTCTATGACACAAACTAATGTAATATGTTCTTCCTTGTATGGTGAATTTAGACTTTCACATGTTCAACTATTAGTTACCAGATTAGGAGCATTGTTTACTAATTTCCAAGTGAGGCCTACTTTAGTTGACACAGTTAGAGAAGCTCAGACCCAAGATCCAATGTTGAGTAGATTGAAAGAAGAAGTTAATAATGGTAAGCATACTGATTATACCATTCGAGATGACGGGATGTTAGTTATAGGGAACAGATTATATGTTCCAAATGATTCGAAATTAAAGAAGGAGATACTAGAGTAGGCACATAGTTCAGCTTACGCAATGCATCCAGGTAGTACTAAAATGTATCGTATGCTCAAAGAACACTATTGGTGGCATGGGATGAAGAGAGAAATTGCTGAGTTTGTATCCAGGTGTCTCATTTGCCAGCAGGTCAAACCAGATCGTCAGAAAACAGCTGGGTTGCTACAGACATCCTATTCCTGAGTGGAAATGCGAGCATATTACTATGGATTTCTTATTTGGACTTCCATGTACTCAGAGTGGTCATGATGACATATGGGTCATTGTGGACAGATTAACGAAAACTGCCAGATTTCTGCCTATTAAGGTTACTTATTCACTAGATAAGTTGGCAAAAATGTATGTTGATGGGGTAGTCAATTTATATGGGGCGCCGGTATCTATTGTTTCAGATAGAGATTCTCGCTTCACTTCTAAATTTTGGCCTAGTTTACAAAAAGCTATGGGTACTAAACTTCACTTTAGTACAGCTTTTCATCCGCAAACAGATGGTCAATCAGAAAGAACTATACAGACCTTCAAAGACATGTTACGAGCCTGTGTACTACAATTTAAAGGGATTTTGGATACTCATCTTCCTTTAATAGAGTTTACTTATAATAACAATTATCATTCAAGTATAGAAATGGCTCCTTTCAAAGCATTGTATGGTAGAAAATGAAGAACTCTAGTTTGCTGGGATGAAATCGTGGGAAGAAAATTGTTGGGTCCTAAATATATTCAGATAACTGCCGATAAGGTAAAGATAATTAAGGAAAAACTAAAGACAGCTCAGGATAGACAGAAGAGCTATGTAGACAGGTGTAGAAGAAACGTTGAATTTGAATTTGGGAATAGAGTTTTTCTACGGTTATCGCCATGGAAAGGTGTTATCAGATTTGGTAAACGGGGTAAATTGATTCCGAGGTATATTAGGCCGTATGAGATTATTGAACGCATTGGTCCAGTTGCTTATAGATTGGAATTACCTACAGAGTTGTCCAGAATTCATAATGTATTTCATGTTTCTATGCTTCGTAAGTATATTCCAGATCCATCTTACGTGTTGGGATCACAACTGGTGGAGTTAAAAGAGAATCTTACTTCTGAAGAAGAACCAGTTCAGATATTCGACAGAAAGGAACAAGTTTTACATAGTAAGAATATTCCTTTAGTAAAAGTCTCATGGAGGAATCATGCAATTGAAGAAGCCACATGGGAAAGTGAAGACCAGATGTGTTCTCAGTATCTGAAGCTTTTTTGTATCTAGTCAGTTGAATTTCGAGGACGGAATTCTTTGAAGGGGATAAGTTTGTTACACCTCATCCACTTATAGTCAAAGTTAAAGTCAAAGTCAAAGTCAAATAAGGATTTAATTGAAAAAAAAATTTATGGGGGCTAATTGGTAATTCATAATAGTTGAAGGGCTAGAAATAGTATATAAAGAAATTTAGGATGGTAGTTTATAATATTAGAAATGAAAGGACTAAATATAATTTTGTATGAAGATTAGGGGCTTGACTTTGCAATTTCCTTATTGTTATCCAATTAACATTGACTTTTCTCAACCTATTAGCTCATTCCTGTGGGAGAAAACAGAGAGCACCGTAGAGGAAGAAAGAAAAAGGGGAAAGGAAAGAAAGGAAAAAGGGAAGAAGAAAAAGAAAATGGAGGAAAAAAGGTTACCATCATCAATTTCCTTATCAATTCTTAAAGGTAAACATGAATTTTATTTATTGAATAATGATAGTAGATTTTAGGGTTCATAGAAATTTTCCCTAAATCCGAAATTTAACAAGTGGGAATTATTAATGTTTATTTGAGGTTTTAAGTATGAGTTTAGCAAAGAAATGGTTAATTGAAGAGTGTAGTTTAAGAAAGTAAAAATTTGGAAACAAGTTTGTAAAATAAAAGCATATTCTTTGATTTTCTTTTGGGTATATGGTGCTAAATACTTAAATTAGGGATTTGAGGTTCGAATTTTCTATTTTTTTGGCAATTTTCGGACAAAATCCTATACATATGCTAGTTTTGAAATTATTTTCAGAAAGTGCTAATTCTGTCAATAATTTGTGGTAATTTTCAGTATACGAAAACAGGTGACAGATTTCTATATTATAGAATTTTAGTGCTGGTTTTGTCAAAACTTGATTTTTCTCAAATTTTACAAGTTGAATGAGACTAAAGGATAAATATAGAAGTTTAGGTATTAGATTAAATGATATATGGAGATTGTATATGTATAAAGTGAGTGAGTAATGGATTTGACGTGTGTAGTAGTTAATTGGTAAATTATTAAACATAAGGGAAATGGTTATCCTATTATTCTTATTAAAATTGTGAATTGAGTTTTGACCCGAATGAGTTTATTATCATATCAAGCGGTAGCGAAGAGATTTGGACAGCTCACCAGCCGAACTAAACGTCCCGTAAATAGCTTGTGAGTGGAAAAACTTACATATTTTTCAAGTGTTGATAATTAATTCTATTACTATACATTTTATGCAATTATGTGAATTATTTGTCCAATTATATGATTAATGTGGAAATATTCCTTCATTGTGATCAGTGTGGAATTTTAAAGATTGTGTATGGATTATTTGTTAATTGAAATGTGAGACATATGTAGTATTGAGATTGACCAGAAAAGTACCCATGATTATATACTTATTCTAGTTCACAGAGTGGCCTGGCCGTGTTCTATACTACACGAGGGGTTTTGACTGAAGATGAAGGGGTCTGACCGCGTACATGTAGTTCACTGAGTGGCCTTGACCGTGTTCTAGTATTGCTTATGAGAGGTCTTTGAAACCCACTTTTAGTCACCGAGGGGCCTACGGGCCGTGGCGAAAGTAGTTAGCCCGAGGGGTAGATTATTGATTTCAATCAGAGGGTGCAATTTTGGTTAATTACGTGTGATAGGATGAGATGATGATATGAACTTGAGTTGAGGAATATATCATGATATTTTTTAGTGTTATGAGATGTCTCACGTCTTGATTATTGTTGTTATTATACCGTGAACTGTTAAATGATTTTCACTTGATTTTCGATAAAAATGTGTAAATGGAAATGTATAATTATTTTTTAACTTCTCCACTCACTGAGCTATCAACTCATATATATTTTTCCACTATTTCCTTATCAGGTAGCAATTGAGTTTTGGGCATCTTGTGGAGTTGAGCCTGGATTTCGGACCACCGACGAATTTAGCTAGTATGACTCATTTTCTAGAGCATGTAGTCAGTGTTTTGGGACACATGCTTATTTTTGTATGTCATGTCACGTCACTTGTAAATAGTTAGATGGGATTACTATGTATTTGGTATCCACATGTATAGTTGATGTTATGTTCATAGTAAAAGTATTGAGAATTCGGCTTATCTCTATACCATGTTATATAATTATGAGTAGGTATTAACATGGTGCTATTGTTGGTGGTTGTATAAAATTGTTTACAGGTTGGTTAGTCCAAAATACAGGGGAGATAATGCCGAAATTTTTATTAAAATAATTTATATGTTCCACGTGGTAGTAGCCTTGATGGTGGGTCCAACTTTTAGTTGGTATCTATCTTCGGCACACGTCACACTCCGAGTCCACTAGCTTTATCGGGGTAGGGCGTGTCAGAAAATAGGAACCCCATCCCATGTGAGGGAATGGACATGTGGACCCCACCTCATGTGAGGGAATGGACACCCTTATGTACACCAAGCATAATTCCTAAAAAAAGCATCCATTTCATTTTGAAAACAAATAGAGTATTTCTCATCCCACTTTCCCCAAATCCACTTTCCTCTCACCGAACCCACAACTTGAAACATCTCGTTTTCTCTAACTTGTTCCTCCCCAATCTTTACACTCATTTAAATCAATACATTTGCATTCATCGTTGTTTTCACACCATACCCGGCTGCCGTCAATCCGCTGAGCAACAAATAATCCAATATCTTTTTCCTTGTAATATTACCAACTCAGAATCCCGTTATTCTTGTCGATTTCGCCGTCGCTTTGGTCACCATCTCCGGCTATCCTCGATGTCTTCAGACCTGGAAATATTACCGATTATATAGCATTTTGACAAGGTAAGATTTGTGGGTATTTTAACAAATTATTTATGGGTTTTTCCACACCCACATTACGTGTTTTGAAGAGGTAAGATTTGTGGGGTTTTTAACAAATTACTAATATTTCGTTCAAGAAATAAAATTATGGAATATGTATGAGCTTGTTGAGAAGTTGTGAGATGGGTGCAGTTAATATTTTTGCGACTCTTTGTTTTACTCATTTACGTTATTTTTCCCCATTCCAAAAGTAGGAGTGAACTGCAAATTAGAAGTAGAATTGGAATTATGTGAATTATCACATAGTTTGGTTTTATGTGTTTGTGTGGTTGTTGTTAGAAGCACTGAACTTGCAATATCTTCAGCCATTGTCTGATACATTATGAATCTGATTTTTACATGATGTCTTCTCATTTTATGTTCAATTGCTATAGTTCGTTCATTGTCTTGGACTTGGCATAAAAAATGTTTATTGTAATGACTTGGTATTTATGCATACTGATCATTGCTGGCACCACCATAATATTGCTCGTTGTGTTAGGGCTCAGTATGTATACTAAGTTGGATGCATGTGCTTGTTTTTCATGTGGGGATTAGAGGCGAGAATTATGTATTTGTCATAGCTGTAGAAGCACTGATCATTTCTTCGGAGAATGCCACAAAAAACGTCATTGTCCATGGTGTGTAAATGGAATCCAGAAATGTTTTAAGGTTGAAAATGAGGGCTATAAAGAAGGCTAACTATTCAAAACTTGCAATAATGACTGTGAATTGTTTGACTGGGTTAAAAAAGGAAGAAATGAACGATGAGTCGAGTACCATTATGGAAGCAAAAAATCGTATTGTCAACGAAGAAGTCCACGAGTTGTCAAGCATGTTCGGAAGTCTAGCTCGTATAGTCAAGAAACGAAACCTCAAGATTTTGTTGAATGTACATTCCGCAAGGGCAAAGAGCCCTCAGAAGATAATGGCAAAAGGAAAGGGGCCGGCATGATGTGTACTTATATTCCTCGAAAGCACTTTTTCAAATTATGTTGTTGTGTTCATAATATCATGAGTAAGAAATAATTATTGTAACTCATCAAATTTTGTTTACAGCTTTTGTTTGCATATATATATTCGAATCAAATTTCAGTTAATTTCCCAAGCGAGGCACTTCCTATAAACACACAGTCCAATGATTTGGGACGTGACAGTAGAAAACTAACGGACAATCTTCATCATGCATAGCCTATACCTTGATCTTGCATAATGATCAAGAAAAGAAAAATAAACAAAAAGCCAGTCATAGAAACTACTGACAAGTATGCTATATTTCGATGTATATGTTTTATCATAGTCCAATTTGAAGTAAACAAATAGCAAGCTTTACGGATCCAATAGAAGTATGAATGATCCTTAATTGAATTAATTGAATAGAAAGCTTCGATCGATTAAATTATGAAATAAAATGAAAATTAATTGCAGATATAAGAAAAAAATTAGCCCAATCTTAAGAACAGATTCAGGCACGTTGTTATCCATACAAATCATGTCTTGACCAAACTGAAAATATGTAAAACAATTTAAAAGAAAGATTATTAGTGCATTTAGGATGGATTATAGGAAATTCTAAATAGAAATCCGATGATTATCAGATCTACAAGATATAAATAGCTTATTGCTAAATTTTCATCGAATTTAGATTTTCATCCATAAAATTCATGAATAGAACTGGAAAAATATTTTAACAAACTAGAGAATGAAAAGTACAACATTGGAATTCAATACACGAACTATAAGAAGTTAAAAACATGTCCCAAACAAACATATTTATGATCAGCAAACCATCCCAGCCTATTTTTCTTAGTAGAACCCATATTGGCATACAAATAATTGGAATCCACAGTTCATATGATCTCGAGGGATATGTAGATACTTGTGTGGAACCGAACGACCTATTGTACAATATGAACGTAAGTACGCGCATACAAACTAATTGAAGACAAATGTAAAGATTTAAATATGTGTACACCTTGAGAGCTAAATATGAGATTCAATGCCATTGGAGGGACGAAATTTGAGGAATCTTGCGGGAAGGCATGACTTTCTGCATCGCCATACAATGAATAACAACTCAATTAAAGTGTCGAATAAAAAATCATAATAAACTAAGAATACTAACCAACAATAGTTGCGAGTACGAAATCGGTGTCTGCATAGAATATTGTTAATATGCTTGCACGATGGGTGTAATAGATGCTGTATTACTCTGGTTGGGCATTGTTCTCTTAGTTCTTTTAGTTGAATTTGAAGTAGCCTGCACGTACATACATGTTAAATAGTTATTTTAAAGGAATATTGTTTAAGTCGACATATAACATGACAAACGAACCTTTGCTCTCTTCGAAGAGGACTCCAAGGGGCTTTTTCTCTTAAACTTCTTAGGTGCGCCCTTTCATCTTGTTGATAGAGGATCTCTTATGCTTCCACTGGCATTGTATTCAGATTGATTACACTGCGAGGCTAACTGAATAGTGTCTTGCGAAATAGCATTACTTCCATTACCTGACTTAATTGTAATCAACTCTTTAATCTTCCGTTGTTCATCATACATGACAACCTTCCATAATTTGTACATCGTCCTTGAAGTTCACTCCATAGCAGATATGATGTTGCAATAAATCTTCCCAGTGAGCTCGACTTGAACTTCCCTGAACTTGAAAATGGTGTAACATTTCTGATATTGCTTTTCCATTTCGAACATTGTTGTACATGGTACCATTTGCGAGCATGATTTGAAGTCGGCTAGGAACTCCTTCTCAACCTTATTTCTTAGTGCCCATTCATATTGTTAGAAAAATTGCTTCAACGAGGTCTTCGAATGAACATACCCATCAAAGAGCGCATTCATACTCTCACTTCGCTGAATTGTTGCATCCCTGCCCAAAATGTAGTTTTCAAATAGCATGGAACCCAACGACCTCTGTTATCAAATAGTCCTGACAACCAATCATTACTATGCAACCCGTACGTGTCGAACGTCACCCTTCAACCTTCTTCAAATTCTTCTATGAACTGCGATTCATACACCAATCCATATATAGTCGAAAATATGGTATCCAAACTTTTCAAGCAACTTTTTCAGAATATGCCACAAACACAATCTATGTTTTGTATTAGGAAAAATAATTTGATTTGCATTTTGCATAGCCCTATCTTGATCGGTAATGATTTCATGGGAAGCTTTTCCATGCATGCACTGAAGCCATGTCCTAAATAACTACAAAAGTATCGGTGTCCTCGTTGGACAACAAACCACAACCGAGAAATGTTTATTGTCCATGATGATTAACGTCAACAAAAGAGGGCGAAAGGCATATCTACTTACTAGTTAGATAAGTGGTATCAATTGTGACAACGTCGCTTAATTCCTTATACGGTTGCCTAGACCTATTATTTGCCCAAAATACATTTTTCAGCTTAGACTCATCTTCTAAATTCATATTGAAGTAGAATCCCGAGCATTGGGCTTGCATCTTGGAAAAGTAGGATTGTATCGCTGCTGCATCTCCTTTCCTAAGTCTTAGACGTCTCACTTGTTCAATATAATTTTGGCAATCCTTTTCCACGCAAATCATGTTTTCATATCCACTTGTTTTCAATATATTTTTGTATAATGGAATTTTCGGCCATATCCTTCAAGCTTCCATTTCACATGTGAACTTAATACTCAATTGCAGCTATACAACCTCGACTTCGAAGGACTTATTTTATGATTGTGGTCATTGAGATAGACTGTGTTAATTCTCCAAATTCCATGAATATCTGAAGATGCAGTAATCCTAGCTTTACAACCTGTCTGAATTATTGGTTGGGGCTTCAAAGAATCGCTTCTATTGGTCCTTCTTTGACCTTCGCAGCTACATGTGATAGTCATATATTTAATTTTCCAATCATCTCTCTTTTTCGAATTCCTTTTCCTAATCGAAAAATCTATATGATATGCATATCCTTTGTCGAAATTCCATAATTCTTTTTCATTCTTGAATATCATACCCACCTTAGGCACCATCGAACCATCTTCTCCGAACGTTTCATTCCTCATTGCTATCATATTGTCCGCAACATTACCGTCAACATCTACCTCCACCTCAAATCATCACATACGTCTTCCATAGAACTTTGTACTGTAATACAATACAGAAGCTGGTTCAGCAAACCCATTATAGTTGAATAAGTAATTCAAAATGTAATCTCAAGTAATCAAGAACTTCATATATCCCGTTGTACAGACAAATTACAATATGAACAAATAAGCAAACGAAACAACAAAAAATGATTCATTGAGTTTGAAGAAAAATTATCATGCAAGCAAAGCTCGCCAAATCCAAAGATAATAACTATAATTTCACCAACCCTTTTGTTTTTCAGTTAGTATGTTGAGTCAAGTTTGCAGCACTGGGTAAGCTTTAATGCAATACCTTAATAGCTATTGATGATTTTGGATTTATATTTAACAGGCCTGCCAAATATATGATCAACTCTTTGGTTATCACAAGAACCTTGTTTATGTTATTGAAGTTGAATGCTTTTCATGTAAGTTCCATAAGAAGTTGAGGGAAAGAGGCATGGTTCAACCATTTACAGGTCTTGAGGATGTAAGTGATTAGTATAAATTTATCATCAAAGCATGCCTCGATTTTTATAGTAAAAATGAACCAAAACCCGGGAAAAAAAATCAGCATTATAATTAGATCAACATCAGTGTGGCTCACGTGGGTTTTCCGGAGTTATTGAAATGCCGGTTTGGCTGTTGGCGAAGCTCGGCATCAACATCTTCGTCATGGATGAGTATGCTGGGGTTTTCGCCATAGCCGACAGTCGCAACTTCAGATTCGAGGAGATAGGCGGTGGAAATGTACAATAGGATTCCCTGCCAATGACTTCAGATCGGCAAGAGAGGATTCAATGATTTCAATGTATGCGGCGGGTGAAATTTGAGAGGCGGGGGATGTGGTGTGTTAATTCTAGTCAATTTTCTTCTTCTTTTAGTAGGTTTTTTTACTGTCCCCAAAGTCACTTAGTTTTAAATTTATGTATGACTTTTGTCAACCAGCTTCCATACTAGAGGCATTTCTTTTGACATTATTGCCAGAATTATTGGGTATCAACAAAATCCAATAATCTTCACTTAGTCTTGTTTAATTATTTACTATTTTTATTTTTTGAGACATAAAAGTAAAATACAATAAAAATATTCGAGGCTAAGACCATATTCTCAGTTCTCATTCAGAATACCCAACAGAGTGCGAACTTCTCAGCCTGAAAAAAGAGTCGTTCATGATTGAATAATTTGCAATCCCTTTATTTTAAATATATAAATTTTCACCATAAATAAAATCCTATTTGGTATAGTTTAAAAATTTATAAAAATTAAAATTAAAATTAAAATTAATCACATATTTTATGAATTGACAACTTTTATTAATTTTTAATCAAATATTTTATAGACTTTTATCATAAAAATCTTTTTTAGATGCAGGGGCAAAAAAGTGTAAATGTTTCAGTGATTTTGTGGTCCTGTCTTATCCAACTCAACTTGGTGGTTCAACGATCTTTGTACAGTTTTGGATTAATCATTCCAAATCGAAAGTTCAAAGTTACCAGCAAAGATCAAGAAAACTATTACAAACCCAGAGCAAAAATGGCTGATAATGAAAACCCAATTCGTTTTGGAATCATGGGATGTGCAGAGATAGCCAGAAAAGTCTATAGAGCCATAAAAATGGCTCCCAATTCCACTCTTCATGCAATTGCGAGTCGTTCAATCGACAAGGCAAGACAATTTGCCGTCAGAAACAATTTATCGAAAGAGGTGAAACTTTATGGGGACTACAATGAATTACTGGATGATCTATTTGTGGATGCTATTTACATGCCATTGCCCACTAGCCTGCATCTAAAATGGGCAGTTTTGGCTGCTCAAAAGGGGAAGCATTTGCTTCTGGAGAAACCCTCTGCGCTTAATGTTAAGGATCTTGATAAAATACTGGAAGCATGTGAATCTAATGGGTTGCAGTTCATGGATGGAAGCATGTGGTATCATCATCCCAGGACTGCGAAAATGAAGGATTTTCTTTCTAATTTGGAGCTATTTGGACAAATCAAAGCTGTAAGTTTATATGCATATTTAATTAGTTGTGATTGGTTTAGCATGGGAATTGTTTACAGTTTGCAAGAGTTGAATTGATTTTCTGGAATGAATCAGGATGACATAATTAAATAACTAAGTTTGTCTCCTCTTTTTAACAGTTTAAGCTTATCAGTAGCCATGAAAATCTGCACGTCTCAGGCCTTTTATGGAAGAAAAATAACAAAATTTACTGTCCTGTCCTGTCCTGGCCTGTGCCTTATCGGGGTGTTATATGGGGGGTACTCTATTTTCCGAGGAGGGAAGACAAAACATTACCTTCTTATGGATTGTAAAAGAAGAATAGATCTATAAGCATTGATATTGAAATTTTACTTGGTAATGACTACTCATATCCTAGTTATCCACAGCTCTGATAGGTGAAAGATTTTCCAACTTAGTTCAAGGTAATTTGAAACTATGTTAGTGGTGATCAAATAACACAGCAGAGTTTACTTGTGCTATTATAGTGATCTTTATTTCAGGGGCCAACATGATACGCGTTGATTATGTACGGTTAATCAATTGACTGCCATGTCTTTTTATTGTTATCAGATCCACAGTTCATCGTCTTATACTGGAACACCTCAGTTTCTTGAAAACGACATTAGAGTAAAACCAGACCTAGATGCCCTTGGTGCACTAGGAGATGCAGGGTGGTACTGCATTGGTGCCATATTATGGTCTATGAACCAAAAACTACCATCAACAGTCACTGCTCTACCTGCCATAGCCCGAAACTCGGCTGGGGTCATCTTATCATGCAGTGCCTCTTTATACTGGAACGAAGAAAAAACTGTAGCAACATTTTACTGTTCCTTAATCTCGCACGAAACCATGGATTTGGCTGTATATGGTTCTAATGGCACACTTCATGTTGAAGATTTTATAATCCCTTATGATGAGCGTTCTTCGACATTTAGCTTTACATCTGGGGCTAAGTTTTTGGATCTTCATATTGGGTGGAATGTTAAACCTCAAGAAGTTCAAGTGGCTTGTCAGTTACCACAGGAGGCGATGATGATTCAAGAGTTTTCGACACTTGTCAAGGGCATAAAAATTTCCAGACTTAGACCAGACTGCAGGTGGTCCAGTTCAACTAGAAGTACACAACTGGTGTTAGATGCAGTAAAGAATTCCATAGATATTGGTTTTAAACCTGTTCAGATGTAAGCAGACATTCTGTAAACTGGTTTTTAAAGCAAATTTCATAACAAAATCTGATGCTAAATATGGTTGAAATGTGCTCTGTCATTAACCTGTATTCGGCTTCTTTTTTATTTTTTTTTTTGAGATTCTTATTACTTCTATATTATTTTCATATCCAGAACAGATACTAAGAATATGCAAGATCCAGATGTTTAGTCACCGCAGAATTTGGTGAAATTATCGATGCTTTATGAATAGAAAAGGGGAGAACAGAAATTATTCCCCCAAAAAATTGCATTAAGAAACAGTTCAAGGAGGCTTCTGCAAATTATCTGTACAAGCATAGAACCCATAAGGTTGTCAATGGGGTCTAATTCCTACTTTTTACCTCTGTATCAAACTATGACAAGATTAGGAAAATTAGTTATCCAGTCACTTGCAACATCTGTGTTGATAGTTGATACAGAACGGTTCTTGATTACCGGTCTGGATCACAGCACTAATAATAGTAGTTCATTACTTCAAATGAGACCGAAAGTAACAATGGCACACTGATGATAAAAAATAACGTAAGAATAGACCAAAAAATGGATTTTGTTTGGTAGACTCTATAAATGTTTACGCCTATTACGAAGATTGCACTTCTTTGAAATTGAATTGGTTTCAAGTGAATTTTCTCCAACTTCCTCTGCAACTACGAAGTCAGGGTCCTCTGATTTGTCTACATCTTCTGGTAACTCACAGTCAACCCATAAAGACCAGTTGATGTCACTTTCCTCATCCATGTCCAATAACGTTTCTTTGTTGCTTTGCAAGCCATTAATCTTGTCCATTAGTGTTAACAGCATCTGATGGTTTAGCATTTCATAGTCTCTGCATAATTTGCAAAATATTTGTTAGACATAATAAATAACGCATCACATCACCTGAAAAAAACATATAATAGCAATTTCATCTTCTACCTGTATGTGTTAATGGCATACAGAAGTTGGATTCCGGCTAGAACCAGGAAAAGTGATCTAAGAGAGGTTATTATCCATCCCATTTGTTCTATATCATATGTTGCACGGCGAAGTATGATTAACTCGATAACAAATGTGACACATAATCCTGCAAGCAAAAACAACTAGGGAAGTCAAAATGAACTGATATCTTCATGCTTTGCTTCAATTAGATGTGTGATACTTACCTATATAGAGCCTTGGTCGCACATTGTACGTTTGTTTCATACTAGTAAAGATGTAGAGCAAGAGGATTATTGATGAATAAAAGAAGAAAGCTTTAATTGCTCGAGATTCAAGAAGCAAAGCATTATGCAAGGCAAAAAGCTTGTCTATTGCTATGAACATGCTGGCTTGCTTCGATTCAAAAACTTCCTGTAATGGATGGTGAAATTTGAGAAACGCTATGAACAAACTCGAATACTTAATTACTTTTAAAGAGGATGTCATTGAAAAATGTCAGACCTGAGCTGCTAATATTGTCTTTGAATTTGCAACTAGGTTATCATGAGCCTGTTGAAGTTGTTCTTGCCGTCGAAGAAGCTCCTCTTGTTGGTTCTTCCCAAATTCGGCCAATTGTTGCAAGGTATCCCTTTTAACATATGAAAATTGTAGTAAGTGCATACGAATTCAATCCAGGTTTTAAAGCTAATATACATTATGATACAACACTTCTCTGTATATTTACCTGTTCTCTTCAAGTGCTTGAGACTGAAATTTAGTAAGAAACTGAAGACCGTCGAGTGCTGCTGTTTGAGCATCCAAAAGTTGTTTTTGTTTATCCAAAGATTTTCCGGTCATATTCTCAATATCGTCAGCTTTATTCTGCAGAGCCGACATTTTTGTAAACATTTCCTCTCCAACTTTACCAATCTCCTTCTCTATTTCTACCGCTTCATCCCTTAAGTTATTTATTTCGATGCCCAAATTATCATAAGAATCATGAAGCATTGATATCCCTGCATCTAGGTCCTCTTTCATTTTCTTTTGACCTTCACTTAACTCTAACTGCGAAGCTGCTATTCCCTTGGATTGTTCATGGACTACCTCTGTGTACTTCTTCACGACATTTACATGATTTTCAACATTTTTTGATGTTTCTGCCACTTGTTGAGTTTGGATGTCAATGGAAGCCAAAGAATTATGAATTTGATTCGAGTTTTGCAATAATTCCTTCCCTCGTTCTTCAATGTTTTCGAGTTTTTCTTCTGTATACTCAGCAGATCTTTTCAATTCGTTTACCAGTCTCTCAGTTTGATGCTTGAAGGCATGAATCCTGCAACATTATTTAAAATATTAACTCAAAAGAGTGGAAAAATAAACAAATCTAGGAAATTTCTTTCCAAGCTTTTAAAGAAAAGGGAAACTCACTGTAATTGATGACAGATTGTATTAATTTGAAGAAAAAACTCTAAGAAAACTTTATGTGAATCATCGCTCAATTTCTGAAGGCATTTCTTCATGGGATTTTTTCTTGAATCACAAGGAGGAAAGGCAGGCCGTCCAGTGTGCTGTTGAAAGCAATCACTGAGATCCCAAGCCAGTTTATGCTTCAGTTCTTCCTCTGCAACAATCTTCGAACATCCTGCAGACAAATCTTGGTACGCATTCAGCGAGCAAGATTTTGATGTACGCATAGCTAGTTTAACACTCTCGATCATATTCATTCCCTTTTCGTCGTTATCTAGTGTTTGAATGGCAAATTCAGCACCAACAGCATTGGAAATCATCTGATTCTTTAAAGGGTCATAAGTTTCTTCATTATTAGAAGAAAACCACCAACCTCCCCATGTTCCATATACTTGTGATAGCAAAATCAAGAACGAAATATACAGATGTTTCATTGCAGAATTCTATTCTTTCAAACAATATAACCTGCAATACACAATATTGCTTAAGTTGAATATATGTTGCTTAATGTGTCTGACTATTTTGTCTTTGTTTTCAGGCTTATAGAACACAATTTTGAGACTTGGCGCACAAGTTATGGCGATGAAGAAAAAAAAGAGGATAGAAAGTGACATTCTGAACTTTTTCCTCTTATATTCAAATCAGGATCAGGGGTTCCTTATTTCTATATGATTATTTGTAAAGATTCCATATGAAAACGGCTAAAAAAAGCATGTAATTTATATTTTGATGCTCAATCTTCCAAATTTAAATACTTACCTTTTTCTGAACAGATATGCACACCAAATAATTTGGATGGGAAAAACAAAGTAAAAGAATGGTATCCGTTTAAGGAAATAAACTGTCGTCATAATTTGGCGGGTGGCGTTTCAGTTTCCGTTACAGAAAGGTGTCTTTTTGAATCCAAGGGTCATCTAATTTACATTTTTTTTCCTTATTTTTAAAAATACATAAATAATAATTTTTTTTTTCAAAAATATAAATAATCAGAACTTTTTTTCTTTATTTTTACTATTAGGGTTGCTTATTATAAGTTAAAAAGAACGGGCCAAATCCAAAAGAACATGGCCCTACAAAAGTTCAAGTCCAAGTTCAAACCCAAACCCAAACCCAAATCCAAGCCTATTTAATAATTGAATTGAACGAAGTTACGAAAATGACGGACTTGGAGTTAGTAATCACGATTATGGCTGGGAGGCACGTCCAAGAAATGTTTATAAGTTTAAATTATAAATAACTAGAAATTAATTTGGATAAGTGGATAGTATTTGAGGATTTATCTAATATGTGAATAAAATTGGCTCTAAACTTACAGAAATCATGACAAATTTCTCGTGATGTCCATTTTCTCTCTTTCATCCTTGCCCATCCTCCAAAAAAAAAAAAAAAGAAATCGTGGATTTGTTTCTTGATTGAACTTGAAGGAATCAAATGCCTTGTTTACATGTCCAATTTACCATAATGGTTTTAGATGGGTATTACATACTGAATTATTATGTAACATGCTAAAATTTAAATCGAGTTTAAGAATTTTTAGTTTACAAGAGGATATTGTAATTGAATTACTTATACTTCCATGTTTCAAATGCATAGAGAATTCAAGCATGTATAACTTAGATGTATAAATCTTCTACACAATTTTAAAGATTCGATATGATGGACAGATTCTCAAACATTACAAGTATCTTTTAGAAGTTCAAAACTTAGGCTCAGCTACCATTGGGATCACCGTTAATTTCTTGTGATGACAAACATTCCATTCAAAGGATTTGATTACTTTTTAAAACTAATTAGAATATGATTTTGTTAACAATTAACACACAAGTATAACGGCTATCCTTGTAGCATACTTTGCAAAAAATCCCTTTCGCTTCCTACATTGATTTCTTCAAATTTTTTTATAGTTATAATTTGTAGAGTTCGGCTCTGGAATTCGATCGTCAAGTTTGTGTTAATTGTCAGGTTTGGACTTTTCGGAGGCATTGAGTGTGAAGTTGAGGCCGGTGAATTTGTCGATATTGAATTGTAAGAGTAAAAGATTTAGGGATTTGCGGTGGAGAAGTAAGATCGAATTTTTTGGAGCCTATCAAAGCAATGGATGCTTCCAATACGACTTCAGACATCAATGGTGGTTGCAATGCTATCGATATTTGTCATAGTCTTCTCTTTCTTGCAGCTCATCCATAAAATTTGGTTCATAAGCATGACCCAGCACAATATCATTGTCACTTATCATGTCGGATCCATCCTCTGCTTCAATAGCCTGATTCACCCCTTCAGTAGAAACCACATTGGATACGTAATTCGCCTTGGTGTGATTTCCATTTACTAGAGAAATTTCATCAGTAGGTATAGGAATCTCCAACAGCTCATTTGCCTTTGGCAAGAGATAGCTAGAATTATTCTAGCCATGGCGGTGACCATAGCGATGATGATGTGCAGTGGGATTTTGATTTAGTTTGGGTTGATGTATTGAAATGAGGGGGATACGGGTAGGGGTAGACGTGGGGAGGTTGAGGTAAAGGTGTCACGACGGACGAGCCGACCAGACCCGTGAAAATCGGTTCGGATCGACCCGGGACCGCGAGCTGACCCGTGACCCGAGCGGCTGTTCACGGGTCAAGAAGGTGTGACCCGCGGGTTGCACCTTCACGGGCCACGGTTAACCCGCTGGCCCGTGAAATTTTTTTTTAATTAAATTTGAAAAAAAAAAAGGGGAGAGAGTCAACCTAGTTAGGATATTCTTAAACTATAAATTATAATAAAAGTAGGTGACAACCTATTTGGGATGTACTTATGCTATAAATATTTGATATTAGTAATTAGAAATACATTTAGTTGTTATTTGTTTAAGTTAAATTTAACTTTGTAAAGTTATAAATAATTCATGTAACATTAAATTTGAATTCTATATAAACCTTTTTTGGTATAAATATGAATTTATCATTTTGTTCAATTTTTAGTTTATATTTAACAAAAAAAATTTTTTTTTTTGCTATAAATAAAGGAACAAACCCGACCCGCGCAACCCGTGACCTGGAGGGCCAGCGGGCGGACCTGGGTTGTAGCTCAAAATTTGTGGGTCTACCCGAAATCGGCCCGAAACCCGTAGTGGGAGAGCTTTTTTCACGCGGGCCATTACCGGACTCATATGTTGACGGGCCACCCGACCCGAACCACCCGAATTGACACCTCTAGGTTGAGGAAGATGAACAATGGTCTTTTTTTAAAAAGTATTTTAATTGTTATTATGCAATTTTGCCCCTCATTTTATTTATCCATTTAGGTCAAAATCGTAATTACATTGTTGACTAACAGTATTATGGACAGAATCAGTTTCTTCCCGACCTATTTGACTTTCTGGCCGTAGTTATTTAGGTGGTGTTTTGAGATTGAAGAGATTGAATTCCTTTAGAGAGTGCACGAAAGTAAGATATGAACTACGTAAATAGAAACGGAAAAGAGATGTTTTCAATTCTTCAAAATTATAATAAGCTCCTTAAGGTGTTCTTCCTTACTAGATAATGATTGGCTACCTGATGGAGCATCCGCAAAAATGAAATATTAGGATGTAATTTGCGATAAAATGAAAGGTTTGGGACATCCATTGCAATTTTTCCTTTTCTTTGCAGCCACTATTTGACAACCATTATTTCAAACTCTTTTTTCTACATACTCATTTTCAACCATACATTCACATAATAAAATATTTTACATATATACCTAAATTTTTCCTTACTTTTTTACCACACATTCTCTTAAAAATCACCATTCAAAACACCATTTTTCACAAAAAAAGATAATTGTCAAACAATGCTCAATATTATTGACTTTCCATTTACAAGGGTCATGCACTTCTATGTGTCACATGCCTATGTCTTGTGTTTAGTACATGTGATTTCTAAGGTTTTACATCTTCGTCCGATGAATTTAATTATGGGACTCTTTGTTAAAACACCCAGTCAAACATTGTAGTTGAAAATATAGCATTTTCTCAATGTTTATAGATGAAATGGCCTCAATTTAAAAAATACAATAAATAAACATTATCAAATGTCTAAAATATCCCTATTATGGAAAGAACCCAAACACCCTTTCAATCTAATCAAATTTCCCAATTCATCTCCAATCATATTAACGTGCTCTCCGTATCTCAACCCTGCTTGCTACCTAAAATCTCGTTATTCATTATATTCCTCACTTATCTTCTCTAACATTTTGAACATTTGAACTAGAATTTTGGTTTCTGTATTATCTACATTGAAATCTCTATTATGTTTGAAGAAAAAAAGAATGGTATTTTTGTAAATCTCATGGACATTGGTCCTTTTATTGTTAAATATAATATGAAATGATATTTTAGCTTATTTTTTCACAATTGGTGCATTTCTATACTGTTCGCAACTATTGGACGATCTATAGTACAGAACGGCACTACATCCATTTTACATATCATAGAACGACACTACAGTCGTTATCTTCTGTGTAAAATGACAATATAAACATTATCTATTGTGGTCTGTCCGTTCTTGATAATACAGTGTGGTTACTTTGATATTTTAAATATTATAACTATTTTCATATTACTTTGATATATATTTGAGTAAATTATTTAATTTTTTATTTTATTTGCAGCTATGGATTCTGTAAAATTGATATGAATACATGTATACTATTTTGTTAAGTTTAAAAAGAATGAAGAAGGCAAATGGACATGGAGTTATGTAGGGAATGTTGAAGAAAATGTGGATATTCTTTATATTCCAACTAGCATTTCGTATATAGAGTTGTACGACAAAGTACAAAAACTTGCTAACGTGAATTCAAAGTTATATGAAATTGAGACGATCTCTCTTAACCCTGATATGTCTAAACTTTCAGTTCTACCACAAAGGATTAATTGTGACATGAAAGTGAAGTAGTTTCTTTCTATTTGTAAAAAAATCCTCTTTGCATGACTATTTCGACCAAAGTTGCATATGAGTGTAATAGTACAATGGAGTTGGAAAGAGATGGGGGAGTATAAACCAATGGTTAAATAGAAAAGGGAGATGTGAGAAATCGAAATAAAGTTGTGCAATATGATGGCGATTATGGGAATGATAACGTAGAAGGAAACTATATGGATTGAGATAACTTGAACTTAGTTCAAGGCAGTTCTGAAAAACAAGATTTTCAAGATAAATCTCCTTGTAGAGATGAAAACGATGTTGATTTTTCAAGAGGAAATTATTGGTACTTTAATAGAAGTTGTTTGTTCAATTCCATTAGATCATCAGTTAGGATTTTGGAAAATGAGGATGTACAAGAAGATGAATTATTTCCAATTAAAAGTGCTTTGATATAAAAAATCCAACTCGTTGCTGTGAAGTACCAATTTGAATTCAAAGTAAAGAAATCAAATAAGAGTGTGTATATAGTGGTTTGTGTTGGAGAAAGTTGTAACTGGCGTTTATGGGCAATGATGATAGCTGAATCTGAAATTTTTCAAATACGAAAATATTCTGACCTTCACACTTGCTCCATGAGTGTTCGTCGCAGGGATAATAGACATGCTACCTATTTGGTAATTGGAAAGCATGTAGCTCCAAAGTATCAGGATACCAACATAGTGTACAAACCAAGAAACATCATCAATGACGTTCGGCGAGAATTTGGCATAATTATAAAATATCACAAAGAATACATGGCCAAATAATTTTGCTCACAGAGAGGTTTGAGGTAGCCCTGATGATAGCTATGCAAAGTTACCATTGTATTATCACGTTTTGGAGAGAAAAACTCCTGTCACGTTGACGTTTATTGAAATTGATAATGATGGACATTTTATGTATTTTTTCATGGCATTAGGACTAAGCATATGTGGATTCCTCTCTTCAATCCGAAGGGTAATTTGTGTGGATGGAACGTTTTTGAAATCTAAGTATTGAGGTACATTACTTGTTGCCACATGCCAAGATGCAAATCGTCAAATTTATCCACTTGCATGGGGACATAGTAGATTCAGAAAACAATAGTTCATGTACTTGGTTCTTTCAAAAATTGAGGCAAATAACCAGTGACACGGACGAGCTAGTCTTTATATCTGATCGTGCACCAATCATATCAAATGGTTTTAGCAACATCTATCTTAACGCACATCATGGGTATTGTATATGGCATCTGCAAACTAACTTGAAGAGCAAATTTCTTCGCATTTATATTATGCCATTGTTTAGAGCTACTATAGAGGCATATAGTTTAGAAAAATTTGAGATCAATATGCAAGTATTATGCAATCTAAACGAGAAAATTCGAGGGTACTTAGAGGATGATGTTAGTGTAGAGTATTGGTCAAGAGCACATTTCAATAGAATCGGATACAATACTATGACCACAAACAATGCTGAATCATTGAGCGCATTGTTGAAAAGTGCTTTAGAATTTCCTATACTTGCTTTGATCGAGCATATCAGAGAAAAGATGCAAAGATGGTTTCATGATAGACGTGTTGATGCCGAAAAATGTACAAGCTACCTCACCCCGCCTTTGGAGGAGAAGATGTATGATAGGTATAACGAGTCAAATGGCTTCGAGGTGAAAGCTCTTAGCCTAGATGAGATGCAAGTGAGTGATGAAATAGAAAGTTTTATTGTTCATTTGGAGAGAAGGACATGCACATGGAAGGAATTTGATCTGGACCAATTTACATGTGCACATACAATTGTTGTAGTAAGGGATGTTGGAGATAACTGTTGCAGGTTTTGCTCTTCATTTATATATATATATATATATATCCACTGCCAAATGAGGTGGGCTGAAAAATTCTCGATAATGTTCGATTAAGAAATGTGATATGATTATTGACATGAAGAGGAAGTGTACGTCTACCAATAAAGGGAACAATCAGCAGGCGAGATGTGCAAGTCTCGTAAGTGTAGTAGGTATTTGAAAACTAGGCATAACTGTATCACTTGTATAGATCGTGTACGACTCAACAAGAGACATGAACGATAAGGAAAAGAAGGCACATATACGGCTTTTATAGTGTTACGATGTACTGCTTTTGTAATATTGAAAAAAGATGGTGTTATGTTACGATATACTACTTTTTGTCATTTTGAAAAGCAAACTATTTATAATGTTTGGAATGAGGGATTTTGTGACAACTAAGACTCGATGAAGCCATAACGGCAGTTATACTTTTTTTTGTTACAATAAAACATCGTTGGTGCTGTAACGACACTTGTGCCATTTTCAGAACACTAACGGTAGTTGTATCATTTTCTTTTTTATTGTTGATTAAGTAATAAGCATATGTCCCGAATGTTGTGAACGACATTTCCATCCTACAACTTAAATGAGTTCAACTTTTTGATTATCGTGTCTCGGACGGGTTGTGGCTCTTTATACTCGTGCTTAGAGGCAGACGACACTTGTTCCGTTCGGTTATTTCTCCAATATTTTGCAACTTTTTTAACAGAACGACCTCGAGGATTGGACCCCTTAACTTAAAAAGGCCGAAAATGTTGATTATGTACAACAAACAGTGGAATTGATATAGAATATATAGTTTCAAACGATGAAACAGCTCACAATCAGATATGCAAAGTAATGAAACATACACGAAAGTTAGATGGAAATGACAAACATGAAAGAATGCATAGATGTCGGTGCTAAATGTTAGATTGTACCAAACATACCCATTTGTTTGTCCAGGAACTACAACCCTCTGATAATGGAATATCTTGGCGTTAAATTTTTCTTCACGCACTGCACGTACCTTTATCAACCAGGGAACGACCACTTGAATAGGCTTTATACATTCGGCCAGCTAAACATCACTGATGTGTTTTGGCAAACTATCATAAATGTAAATAGTTCACTCTATCAAATCAATCTTCGGTGCAAACAAGTGAGACCTCGGTACACAATAAGGAACATATAAAAATCTACAAGCATTTGTGAAGTCCTTTCAACATAATCCACGAGCTCTTCGTCGAATACGTAGTCAATATTTTTCTTCTTCGGTGTACCCATTTTTAGGTGGGCTTTCTTGAAAAGTTGCCAAAAATAACAATCTAATATGACACAATCTTGCTGAAATATATGTGGATTGTCACGCCCTTTTTCTAATGTAGTATAAGGTCGAGTAGATTTGCTGTACGATAGAGCATGAATAATTAAATACATTATTTATGCAGTAATAATTATGATATACAGATATTACGTACATCATCTATAAGCCACCCATCATCTATCAATAGGTTATGGAAGAATTTTCTTCGCACTTTACAGATAGCTAAATTTACTACATCACTATGAAAATCATGATATCAAAATAAGCTAACATGTAAATTGAAACTTATGTGCTTTAATATGCTAACCAGTTGAATAGAATAAATTACCTCTGCGTTGCATTTGCCGACCACTTGTTGATGTCTTCAACTTTTGCAGGATCTACTTCCCTGAAAGGATCGTATACCTGAATGTTCAACAATTTTCTCCTCTTTAAAGGATTAGTGTATGGAGAAAGCAGCACAGCTTCTTTTCTCTTAACTCGATGCCCGCTTTCTAAGGCCAATTCAGAGTTTGGATCGTCGATCACAATGATTTCATTACTAGGTTGGCATACATGTGAAGATATCGAAGGCACTTCAACATCGCCTTCAAAAGTTGATCAAGCACACAATATTGAAAAGTGAAAATATTGAAATGTAAATTATATATACCTTTGTTAAATATGTTTGAAACCTCTTTCGTCCCAACCAACTTCTTACTTACCTCATATTGTTGAGCTTTCTTGGTTCGAAATTTCTCTCCAATCCAGATTAAAGCCGTTGTTGGTACACATCTATGGCAGACGAAGGATCTGGCACAAATCATACAAATGGGACCCAACAAAAAAAATTATTTTTAGCTTATCATAAAGAGTAACAGAGAGAATATACCATCATCATATATAGGAAAAGTCTCGTGTTGTTTATTCGGTGTGACTTCTTCTTTGGAGCAATCTTCAATAATCACATCTTTTTCCACTCTTGCCTCTTCGTTCTGTTGACCGTGTGTACTATAAGCATTTTCATCAAATCCACTCCTTTCTGACTGAACTCCACCTCTACCAACCAACTGGAGAAACAAATATATTTTCTTTTCCACTCGATTGAAGTGCTCTAATATCTCACCTCGTAGCCTCTCCACAACTCCTTTTAGTTCTTGTTTTATTATGTAAGTGATATAATCATAAGAAGTGGGTGGTGGTCATCCAGCTGTTTTAGATGAATGTCGATGGCTAGACACTGATGGTCGATCCGATGTCTTAGGACATTGTGGATCACCTTTTCTTGATGATATATCATCACTCTCAGAATTGTTTCCACCATCATTCTCAAACGTGACATTATCCATCTTAGGGTCAGCATCATCATCAAAAGATCCCAATTCCTGCCAAAATGGCTCCAGCAGTTGATCATCTGTAGGATTTAAGGTACGATGTACCTCAATCTGAAAAAATAAAAAAAAAGAATGTACAATTATTAAGTCAATTGTTTAGTTATAATTTCAAATACGTCGTGTACATTTTACTAAACAAAACTCACATTTGATGATTTCAAAAACATGCAAAGTATTTCCCCCCTAAGTTGGTTGCACATTTCCTAGCATATCATTCTTGAAATTCTAGAATCATTTGTCACACGACTAAATCTCTTTCCAATATTGGGAATTGCTTCCAATGCCCAAATCTGTACAATCAAAAATTTAATTTTCAGAGACATAATTAAAAAATTGTATTGTGAAAAAATAGTTTTAGAAAATATTACCATGATTGCAAGCTGAAATTCATGTAGAGAATACGGATATTGTTGAGAACTTGTATAATTTTTCAACATTTTTCCCAACTTACGCTTGAACACCCTAATACTGTACTCATACGACTTTTCCCCCCATGGATAGTTGTTAAATCTATCAAGATCATCCACAAATACAATCACCATGGGTTAATATATGTGTTCTCATTTGTTGCCAAAATTACATATACCAATATAACGAGGAGACCCAACTTATATTTATCACTCTTATGCATGCAACGTTTGAAAATATCTAACAATAAACCTCTCTTTATTCTATCTTGCTACTCTTGAAACGTTCTTTCACGAGCTTACAATTATGCCCTAGCGTCGGATCCTCGACCTCCATATCCCCAGCTTTAAACCCAGTCATCAATGTCAACTCTTGCAATCAAAATCTTGCAAGCTTGTCTCCAATTTTAATCCATAATTCATTTTAATCCAGAATTAACTGGTGGACCAATTGTGACGTATGCTTTATCTCCCTCAAGCTCAACAAATGTCCAAAGTAGGAGTGTGTGAATAAGTCTTGATGCTTATCATCCAAGCTGTAGAAAACTTTATCAATCAATTTGATTCTACACCTACTACTTATCTTCACATTCACTATGTCTTTAGCATCCATTTTTTCCTAATGAAAAATGTAAAACAATAATTGAGCTAGGAATCTTATCTCTCAAAGCAATCATTTACCAAATTTTAACAAAAATAACAATGGACAACATTTGAACATTCTCAATATAAAGACGAAATAGTATTGTTAGATAAGAAAAAAAATAGAGGACATCACAACATATTAAGAGAAAGTAACCAAAGATCATATATGATAAAGTTTTCTACAGCTTGGATGATAAGTATCACTATGTCTTTAGCATCCATTTTTTTCCTAATGAAAAATGCAAAATAATAATTGATATGTACGTTTTTACATACTTATTTTACTGTCAAAATATGAGCAATTGTTGATTAATATATTGGAATATAACTTATTTTGTAGGATAAGTGATGAATGTGGCGGAAATAAAGAAAAACAAGTGAAAAATAACCAAAATAAAAGAAAGTGAAAGTTCATGGACAAAAATGCAAACACTCAAAAATTATGTCGGAGCTTACGATGAAGGTTCAAGAGTGCTAAGGGTCGATTGGAAGCAATTAGAAGTAAAAAAGGAATGGAATATTATCAAAATCAATTTCTAATTCGCACAAGATATATTCCAGATTTTTAGTCGAAGATTGTGACCCATTTTTGGATAGTAAAAGTCCTAATTGAAAAAGAACTATTTCTAATAAAGTTGTAGTTCTTCAAATTATCTTTCTAATGGATCTTCAATCATTTTAATTGGATATCGGAAGAGAAAGTTATAACTAAATTACTGACTACTTTGCAGAGACAAAAAATTCATGTGCGAAAGCAACTTTCCTTATTCGATTAGAACTCTTTTCGAAACCAATTTGGACGTGATTTTCATCCAATTTTTGAATTTTACAAATACTTAATAGTAGAATACATATAGAGAGGGCCCATACACCATTCTTCTCCTCTTTGACTCAAGAAACACATGAGGAACTAAAGATCTTGGTGAAGTTACGAAGGAACTCGATTGGAATTGGCGATTTCATGTCTTTTATTCATTTAATTTGGTATTTTCATTGTCAAATAATGCTAGAATTTAGATTTTCATTCTCTTGAATTTATATCGAAATCGATTTAATATTTACAAGATTTTTCATGAATTCAGTAATGTTTTTTCCATTGTTCAATCAAACTATTTATTGAGTTTCAATTTCAATTATTTATTGTTGAGATTGGTTTAATAATTATTATATCCTTCATAGATCCAGTCTTGCTTCTTCTATCGTTAGATAAAATTAGTTGTCGAATTTTAATCTCAATTTCACTTCATTGGCGGATTGATTACTGCCTTATGCTTGATGTATATGGTCAATCTTTGATCTGGTTCCAATAAAATTGTGCGAATATGCCTTAAATCTGAATTCTAAGATTACATTTGTACATTAAATTAATTTTCACGATATATCTTCCGATTAGAGTCCCGGGATGACAGCCTCTAATTGTGTTATAAAAATGAATAATTGATATGATTGATCCAATTCAATTGAGAGAATTCTGATGCTTCATGATAAGTATGTTTTTACATACTTATTTAAATGTCAAAACGTGAGTAAATGTTGATTAATATGTTGGAATATATTTTAATTCTATGCAATTCATATTTTGTAGGACAAGTGATGAATGTAGCGGAAATAAGGAGAAACAAGTGAAAAATAACCAAAATAGAAGAAAGTGAAAGTTTAAGGACTAAAGTGCAAATACTCAAAAATTATGTCGGGACTCACGATGAAGGTTCGAGAGTGCTAAGGGACGATTGGAAGCAATTATAAGTCAAAAAGGAATGGAATATTATCAAAATCAATTTCTAATTTGCACAAGATATATTTCAAATTTTTAGTTGAAGATTGAGACCCATTTTTGGCATAGTAAAAGTCCGAATTGAAAAATATCTATTTCTAACAAAGTTGTATCTCTTCGAGTTATCTTTCCAATGCATTTTGAATTGTCTAAATTGGATATTAGAAGAGAAAGTTATAACCAAATTACTGACTATTGTATAGAGACAAAAAATCGGCTCTCGAAAGAAACTTTCCTTATTCGATTAGAACTCTTGTGGAAACCAATTTGGACGTGATTTTCATCTAATTTTCGACTCTTACAAATACTAAACAGCAGAATATATATGAAGAAGGCCCTCATACACCATTCTTCTCCTCTTTGACTCAAGAAACTGATGGAGAACTAAAGCTCTTGGTGAAGCTACGAAGGAACTTGATTAGAATTGGTGATTTCATGTCTTTTATTCATTTAATTTTATTTTTTCATTGTCAAACAATGCTAAAATTTAGATTTTCATTCTTTTGAATTTATATTGAAATCGGTTTAATATTTACAAGATTTTTCATGAATTCAGTCATGCTTTTTCCTTTATTCAATCAAACTATTTATTGAGTTTCAATTTCAATTATTTATTGTTGAGATTGGTTTAACAATTATTATATTCTTCATAGATTTAGTCATTCTTTTTTTATCGTTAGATTAAACTAGTTGTTGAATTTTAATTTCATTTTCACTTTATTGGAGGATTGATTACTGCCTTATACTTAATGTATATGGTCGATCTTTGATCTGGTTCCAATAAAATTGTGTGAATATGTCTTAAGTCTGAATTCAAGTATTACATTTGTAAATTAAATTAATTTTCACGATATATCTTTCGATTAGAGTCCCGGGATGAAAGCCTCTAATTGTGTTATAAAAATGAATAATTGATATGATTGATCTAATCCAATTGAGGGAATTCCGACGCTTCACCGCTTCCAATTATTGATTTTAATTTCACATTTCAACATTGAATTTTATTATGCATTTGAGAGAACAATTCAGTATTTTTGATCCTTTAAATATTCTTCCATCTCCTTGTGGATACGACACCCCAAAGTTATGCTACAACTACCGCGTTATTCTTTAGGCGTAATCAAATTTTTGCGCCGTTGCCGGGGAGATGGTACAAAATACTAAGGGATCGACTACAAAATGGTAACATCGTTCGTTTACTTTTATTTTTAGTTAATTTAATTTTCGTTTTAGTATTCTTATTATTTTCACTCCATTTTCTTTTACTTGTGTTTCATGAGCAGGTATCGAGGAGAGAGAGAGATATCTGCTGACAGACCTGACATAGAGTTTGAATTTCCTTTTAACCCTGCTTCTGAGTCTACATCTAGTGACACGAACACAACATTATATAAAGTAATGTCCGACAATGAGCATGATGCACCGTATAGAACTTTACATGATTATTTGCACCCCACGTGTACATCAATACCTTCATGCATCATTTTTCCACCTAATATGCCATGTATGGACCTTAAACCGGGAATGATTCAACTTCTTCCCACTTTTCATGGACTCGAAAATGAGAATCCATACGTGCATATTAGGGAATTGGAGGAGGTAGTTGTGACCTTCCATAATCACTATGGTACAGCAGATACATTCAAACTTAAATTTTTCCCTTTTTCGCTTAAAGATAGAGCAAAAAGTTGGATGTATTCGTTGAGACCACGGTCGATTGGCACTTGGGCTGAAATGACCCAAGTATTCTTCAGCAAATACTTTCCCAACCACAAAACTACTGTTTTGAAAAAGCAGATCTTTTCTTTTATCCAAAAGGAGAGTGAAACTTTATATCAAGCGAGAGAATGGTATAAAGAACTCCAAGCTCTTTGTCCGCGCCATGGTTATAAGAGTTGGCGCGTTGTGAGCTATTTTTATGGAAGGTTAACATCTAGAGAGCCTCAGTTTATTGAAATGATGTGTAATGGTGATTTTCTACAGAAAGATCCTGATGATGCTATAGAATATTTAGATAAACTAGCAGAAAAAGCTCACACTTGGACTGGCCCTAGTGCCACTGATAGCACTAATAGGTCACGAGCCGTTGGAAATCCTTCTAGTGCTGGCCTTTATCACCTTAGGGAAGAAGACGATCTTAGAGCTAAAGTAGAAACCCTGACTAAAGAAATTGAAAACCTACGCACTAAGAGTTCAAAGCCTACATCTACTGTAGCTCGTGTTGAGTCTTCTGGACCTTGTGATGTGTGTGGTGGAATTGGTCATCCAGCGCAAGATTGTTCTACTCTCGCTGAGATGAGGGGGGTTCATGAAGAATATTGCAATGCCTTAGGTACGTATAACAAACCCTATGCCCCTTTCTCTGAAAGCTACAACCAAGGGTCGCGAAATCATCCCAATTTTAGCTGGAAATCGGAAAACCAGCAACCCGCCCAAACGAATAGAGCTTACAATACACCCTCATACCAACCCACATCATCTAGAAATTCCTTAGAAAATACCTTACATGCTTTCATAGAGGCACAGGGAAAAAAAATCAAAAATTCGAGACTATGATTACCCAAATTGTTGAGGATCATAAGGAAATCAAGAATCATATCTCCAAACTAACTAGTGCCTTAGTTGTAGAGAAACGTAAAAAAATTTTGGCTGAACCTCAACCTAACCTTAAGGGACAATACATGACACAAACCTCAAGATCTAATGTAAACAATCTTAAGGAGGTAAATGCCATAACCACTAGGTCAGGGAAAGTCATAGAACCAACCCCTAGACCTATGGAAACTGAGTCTAGTGAGCCTAAAGAGAGTAGCCCTAGGGAGGAAGTGATGAAAAATCTAGTGAGAGCACATTTTCCACTAGCTTTTAAGTCCACCTCAAAATCTACTGGTCAACATAGTGAAGTCTTAGAGCATCTAAAGCAAGTAAAAATCACTTTGCCCTTTTTACATGTAATTTCATAGATTCCTACGTATGCTAAAGTCCTTAAGGATTTATGCACTATCAAAAGGAAACACAATGTCAAGAAAATTGCTTTCTTGATCGAGCAAGTGAGTGCAGTGATTGAACAAAGAGTCTCACCTAAGTATAAGGACCCTGGTTATCCTACTGTGTCTTGTATCATTGGGAGTCATGAGTTTGGACAAGCTCTTTTAGATTTAGGGGCTAGTGTCATTCTCATGCCTTATGCTATTTACCTGTCATTAGGTTTGGGTGAGATAAAATCTACATTTGTGGTTTTACAATTAGCTGATAGATCCACTGTTAGACCTAGGGGAGTAGTTGATAATGTCTTAATTAAAATTGATAAATTTTACTATCCCATGGATTTCTTGTTGTTGGATGTAAAAGATGATGTGAATGTTGACTCTAAAATCCTATCATTCTTGGTAGACCTTTCCTTGTTACTGCTAATGCTCTAATTAATTGCAGGAATGGTCCTATGAAACTATCATTTGGGAATATGACTCTAGAAGTCAATATTTTCCATATCACTAAGCAGTTAGAGGAGGATGACGAGTGTCATCAAACACACATGATTGATGCACTCACTCAAGAGGTTGCTGATAGTATGTTCCTTGGACTAGCACAGGAAACTCTAAAACCGAATGGAGTAGACTTCATCATTAATAAACATCTCAAGATAGATGATCAAGAGTCAGACAATAGTTCTTATTTTACATTGCCAGTTTCTAATGAGAGAACTTTACCTTTTGTCTTGCAGGTCCCTACTCCTGATTTTGAGCTCTCCTCTGGTTATCCCACGAATGTATTTGATGGAGGTGGAGGAACAGCATCAGTGCGTATGTCCAAGGAGCTTAGTGCATTGTAAAGAAAATTGAAACCACACTTACTGGATGCAGGGTAGGGAGGAAACATTAGGTCGAGCCAAAGACAATAAACAAAGGCGCGGAAACCCAATGGGAGTTCGTTCTTTGTCTTCTGCCTTTTACTTTTACATTTTTATTCTAGTTAATTTTGTCATTTTCTTTATTTTACCATTCAATTGAGTACTTTCAAGTTTCTTATACCTCAAGTTTCTGTTGATTCACTACCATACTCAAGTTACATCTTTCCCTTATTTTCTTTCGTATTTATGCTTAAACATTGAGGACAATGTTTCAATTACGTTTGGGTGGAGCGTAAGCTTTCATTCATCTATTCATGCATCTCTTTACTACAGTTTTCGCATGTTTATGTTTTTTTTTTTTTTTAAAAATTCAATTTTTTATCTTTCAGTATTAAATTTTAATTATTGCTCTGTGTGTGTTTAATAAATGTGCCAGTTATGATGTGATTATTGGAATAGGTATCAGCTGTGAATGATGAAAATAGTGTAGTATGAGATTAGTCTAAACCTGTTTATGTAGAACTTGTATTTCCTATGCATGTCACTTATGTTTGGCATATTGAGTAGTGATTCGGTTCATTTTGTAGATGATAGTGGAACTTAGTGATACAACCTAATAATCTCTAGTGTCGTATTCTATAAATTCAAATATATACTGGTTTGGAGATGATTGAACAGTTACAGGGAAAGACTGAGATAAGTAGGGATTCCATGCATGAAAACCTTGTGTGGATTGTCTGAAACTCATTGAGATAAAAAAGAGGTGAAAGCTTGAAGTTAGACGTTAGTTTTAAAAATTGGATGTCTAAAAGAAAAGGGGCATTGCACTAATCTTTGAAAACATAAAAAGCATCTTTTCGAGCGTATATAACTCGGGTAATTAAGCCTACTAGGGTAATTTAAAATCTGGTGCCCTATGGTCATCTGACTTGGGAGTTATCAGTTTAAAGCTCGTTACATGTGTTATATAGAAAGCAAGTGAGAAGATACTCAAATAAAAAGAGAAAAAGAAATGGAGAAAAAAAATGAAAAAAAAGAAAAAAAAATATATTCAAATACATTGATTACGCCCCAGATATTCAGTTGACAAAATTACACATTTGATGAGAAGTAAGTAACTTAGTCTAGTTTTAAGGGTTAAAGCAATAAAAAATATAGGAGAATCCCGACTTGTTGAAGTGTGGACTTGTAGGAGTAATATCTATCCAAACTAAGAGAGGGTAAAGAACAGAATTGAATGGATTCAACTTAGGATACACCCCAAGAAAATTGAATGAAAAGCATAAGTTTGGGGGTATGTGTATCTCTCGAGCGAGGAAAGTACATATTTGACTACTTTAGGCCAGTGATTGAACCAATCATAATCTTAATATGTTGACATGAGTTTTCATACACACACGTCAGGTTATGTATATAACAGGTGGAGACTGATTTAATTTTTACACTGTTATAATTGATCATTTGTTTGATTACCAAATTTCAAACCCGTGACACGACATATTGTTAAACAATATTGTTTGTAGAGTTAAGTTATATTGTTTTTGTTTGAGGACAAACAATAGTTCAAGTTTGGGAGAGTTTGATAAGTACGTTTTTACATACTTATTTAACTGTCAAAATATGAGCAATTATTGATTAATATGTTGGAATATAGTTTAATTCTATATAATTCATGTTTTGTAGGACAAGTGATGAATGTAGCGGAAATAAGGAGAAACAAGTGAAAAATGACCAAAATAGAAGAAAGTGAAAGTTCAAGGACTAAAGTGCAAATACTCAAAAATTATGTCGGGACTCACGATGAAGGTTCGAGAGTGCTAAGGGTCGATTGGAAGCAATTAGAAGTCAAAAAGAATGGAATATTATCACAATCAATTTCTAATTCGCACAAAATATATTCCAGACTTTTAGTTGAAGATTGAGACCCATTTTTGGTATAGTAAAAGTCCGAATTAGAAAAGATCTACTTCGAACAAAGTTGTAGCTCTTCAAGTTATCTTTCTAATGCATTTTGAATCGTATAAATTGGATATCAGAAGAGAAAGTTATAACCAAATTACTGACTGTTCTGTAGAGACAAAAAATCCGCGAGCTAAAAGAACTTTCATTATTCAATTAGAGCTCTTTTGGAAACCAATTTAGACGTGATTTTCATCTAATTTCCGACTCTTACAAATATTGAACAGCAGAATATATATGGAGAAGGTCCCCATACACCATTCTTCTCCTCTTTGGCTCAAGAAACTCATGGAGAACTAAAACGCTTGGTGAAGCTACGAAGGAACTCAATTGGAATTGGTGATTTCATGTCTTTTATTCATTTAATTTAATTTTTTCATTGTCAAACAATGTTAAAATTTAGATTTTCATTCTCTTGAATTTATATTGAAATCGGTTTAATATTTACACGATTTTTCATGAATTCAGTTATACTTTTTCTATTATTCAATCAAATTATTTATTGATTTTCAATTTCAATTATTTATTGTTGAGATTGGTTTAACAATTATTATATCCTTCATAAATCTAGTCATGCTTCTTCTATCGTTAGATTAAACTAGTTATTGAATTTTAATCTCAATTTCACTTTATTGGCGGATTGATTACTGCCGTATGTTTGATATATATGGTCGATTTTTGATCTTATTCCAATAAAATTGTGCGAATATGTCTTAAATCTAAATTCTATGATTACATTTGTAAATTAAATTGATTTTCACGATATATCTTCCGATTAGAGTGTCGAGATGAAAGCCTTTAATTGTGTTATAAAAATGAATAATTGATATGATTGATCCAATCCAATTGAAGGAATTCCGACGCTTCACCTCTTCCAATTATTGATTTTAATTTCACGTTTCAACATTGAATTTTATTACACATTTGAGAGAACAATTCATCCTTTTTGATCCTTTAAATATTCTTCCATCTCCCTGTGGGTACGACACCCCAAAGCTGTGCTACAACTACCGCGTTATTCTTTGGGTGTAATCACTTCACTGCTTCGAATTATTAATTTTAATTTCACCTTTCAACATTAAATTTTATTACATATTTAAGAGAACAATTCAACTTTTTTGATCTTTTAAATATTCTTCCATCTCCCTGTGGATACGATACCCCAAAATTGTGCTACAACTACCGCATTATTCTTTGGGCGTAAACAAATTTCGGCACCGTTGCCGGGAAAACGGTGCAAAATACGCAAGGATCGACTACAAAAGGGTGACATCGTTCTTTTTATTTTGTTTTTAGTTAGTTTAATTTTCTTTATTGTATTTTTCCTATTTTTACTTTATTTTCTTTTACTTTTTCTATAAGCATGTATCAAGAAGAACGAGGACGATCTGCGGACAGACTCGACACAGAGTTTGAACATTTTTTTAACCCTACTTTTGATTCTATATTTGTTAAAACTGACACTTCATCACACTACACCATGAATGATAGTGAGCATGATGCACTTTAGGACTTTACATGATTATCTTTACCTCACACGTACTTCCATACCATTATGCATTATTTTTCCGCCTAATATATGCCACGTACGAACCTTAAACCGGGAATGATTCAACTTCTACCCACTTTTTATGGACTTGAAAATGAAAACCCATACGTGAATATTAGGGAATTTGAGGAGGTGATTGTAATTTTCCACAATCAACATGGTACAGCAAATGTATTCAAGCTTAAAATTTTACCTTTTTCGGTTAAAGATAGAACAAAAAGTTGGATGTACTCACTGAGACCACGTTCGATTGGAACATAGGGTGAAATGACTCAAGTTTTCTTCAGTAAATATTTTTCCATCATAAAACTAGTGCTCTGAAGAAACAAATTTCTTCATTCACTCAAAAAGACAACGAAACCTTATACCAAGCATGAGAGCGATACAAAGAGTTACAAGCTCTTTGCCCCCATCATGGTTATGAGAGCTGGCGTGTAGTGAGTTATTTTTATGAGGGACTAACACCTAGGGAGCGTCAATTTATTGGGATGATGTGTAACGGTGAATTTTTACAAAAAGATCCTAACGAGACTATTGGATATTTAGATGACTTAGCTGAGAAAGCCCACACCTGGACTGGCCCTAGTGCCATTGATAGCACCAATAGGTCTCAACCCGTAGGAAATATTTCTAGTGCAGGCACTTATCATTTTAGAGAAGAACATAGTCTTAGAGCTAAAGTAGAAGCCTTAACAAGAGAAATGGAAACCTTACGTACTAAGAACTCAAAGCTTATTCCTACTATTGCCCGTATTGAGTCTTCTATACCATGTGGTGTGTGTGGTGGAATTGATCACTCGGTACATGAGTGTTCTACTCTAGTTGAGATAATGGGGTTTATGAGGAATACTGCAACACCTTAGACACGTATAACAAGCTTTATGCTCCATTTTCTAATACCTTTAATCAGGGGTGGTGGAATCATCCTAACTTCAACTGGAAATCTGAAAACCAGTAACCTACCCAGCTACCTAGAGTCTTTAATACACCCTCATACCAACCCACATCATCTAGAAATTCCTTAGAAGATACCTTACATGCTTTCATGGAGGTACAGGGAAAAACAAATCAAAAATTCGAGACTATGATTACCCAAATTGTTGAGGATTATAAGAAAATCAAGAATCGTATCTCTAAACTAACTAGTGCTTTAGATTTAGAGGAATGTGAAAAATTTTCGGCTCAACCTCAACCTAACCCTAAGGGACAATACATGGTACAAACCTTAGGATCTAATGTAAACAATCTCAGAGAGGTAAATGCCATAACCACTAGGTCGACGAAAGTCATAGAACCAACCTCTAGACCTATGAAAACTGAGAAAGAGTCTAGTAACCCTGAAGAGAGTAACCTTAGGGAGGAAGTGATAACAAATCCAGTGAGAGCACCTTTCCCACTAGCTCTTAAGTCCACTTTAAAAGCTGGTGGTCAACATAGTGAAGTCTTAGAGTATCTTAAGCAAGTAAAAATCAATTTACCCTTTTTGCATGTAATTTCACAGATTCCTATTTATGCTAAAGTCCTTAAGGATTTATGCACTATCAAAAGGAAACACAATGTCAAGAAAATTGCTTTCTTGACCGAGTAAGCGAGTGTAGTGATTGAACAAATAGTCTCACCTAAGTATAAGGACCCTAGTTGTCCTACCGTGTCTTGTATCATTGGAAGTCATGAATTTGGACAAGCTCTTCTAGATTTAGAGGCTGTGTCAATCTCATGCCTTATGCTATTTACCTGTCATTAGGTTTGGGTGAGATGAAATCTACATCTATGGTTTTACAATTAGCCGATAGATCTACTGTTAGAACTAGGGGAGTAGTTGAGGATGTTTTGATTCAAATTGATAAATTTTACTATCCCGTGGATTTCTTGGTGTTGGATGTAAAAGATGATGTGAATGTTGATTCTAAAATTCCTATCATTCTTGGTAGACCTTTCCTTATTGCTGCTAATGCTCTGATTAATTGTAGGAATTGTCTTATAAAACTATCATTTGGGAATATGACTCTAGAAGTCAACATTCTCCATATCACTAAGTAGTTAGAGGAGGATGACGAGTGTCATCAAACACACATGATTGATGCACTCACTCAAGAGGTTATTGATAGTATGTTCCTTGGACCAGCACAGGAAACTCTAGAACCGGATGGAGTAGACTTCATCATCAATAAACATCTCGAGATAGATGATCAAGAGTCAGATAATCGTTCTTATTTTACATTGCCAGTTTCTAATGAGAGAACTTTACCTTTTGTCTTGCATGTCCCTACTCTTGATTCTGAGCTCTCCTCTGGTTATCCCAAGCATGTATTTGATGGAGACAGAGGAACATCACCGGTGCTTATGTCCAAGGAGCTTAGTGCATTGTAAAGAAAATTAAAGCCACACTTACTGGATGTAGGCTAGAGAGGAAACATTGAGTTGAGCTAAAGACAATAAACAAAGAAGCTGCTTGGGAGGCAACGCATGGGGAGTTCGTTCTTTTTCTTTTGCCTTTTACTTTTGCATTTTTATACTAGTTAATTTTGTCATTTTCTTTGTTTTATCATTCCATTGAGTGCTTTCGTCCCTTACACTTCAAGTTTATGTTGCTTTACCACACTATTATGGGATATTTGTCATTCCCTTCATTTGTCTATCATGTTTATGCATTGAGGACAATGCAAAATTTAGTTGGGAGGAAGATTCTGTTGGATTTTGTTGTGAATTTGCATAAGTAATATCATGGAGTTTTAAAATTTTTGAGAATCATTAGGATAAGTATCAGCTGTGAATGATGAAATAGTGCATTATTGGATTAGTTTAAACTTGTTTATGTAAAACTTGACATTTTCTATGCACGTTACTTATGTTTAGCATATTGAGTTAGTGATGTGGTTCATTTTATAGAGGATAGTGGAACTTAGTGATGCAACCTAATAACCTGTAGTGCCGTATTCCATAATTCCAAATATAAGCTAGTTTGGAGATGATTGAACTGTTATAGAAAAACACTAAGATAAGTAGGGATTCCATGCATGAAAACCTTGTGTGAATTGTCTGAAACTCATTGAGATAAAAACGAGGTGAAAGCTTGAAGTTAGACGTTAGTTTTAAAAATTGGATGTCTAAAAGAAAAGGGGCATTGCACTAATTTTTGAGAACATAAAAAGCATCTTTTCGAGCGTATATAACTCGGGTGATTAAGCCTACGAGGGTAATTTAAAACCTGGTGCCCTATGGTCATCTGACTTGGGAGTTATCGGTCTAAAGCTCGTTACATGTGTTATATAGAAAGTAAATGAGAAGATACTCAAATAGAAAGACAAAAAGAAATGGAGAAAAAATGAAAAGAAAAAAAATATATTCAAATACATTAATTACGCCCCAGATATCCAGTTGACAAAGCTACACATTTGACGAGAAGTAACTTAGTCTAGTTTTAAGGGTTAAAGCAATAAAAAATATAGGAGAACCCCGACTTCTTGAAGTGTGGACTTGTAGGAGTAGTATCTAT
Organism: Fraxinus americana; assembly: GCA_035079005.1. NCBI lineage: Eukaryota > Viridiplantae > Streptophyta > Magnoliopsida > Lamiales > Oleaceae > Fraxinus > Fraxinus americana. Next base: position 11,627,715 of record CM068706.1, on the reverse strand, counting down.
CCAAACTAAGAGAGAGTAATGAACATAATTGAATGGATTCAACTTAGGATACACCCCGGGAAAGTTGAATGAAAAGCATAAGTTTGGGGGGGTGTCTCTCTCGAGCGAAGAAAGTATATATTTGATATTATGGGTTAGGGATTGAAGCAATCATAATCTTAATATGTTCACATAAGCTTTCATACACACATGTCAGGTTATCCATATAACAGGTGGAGACTAATTTAATTTTTCCACTGTTGTAATTGTTCATTTGTCTAACTACCAAATTTCAAACCTGAGACACGACATATTGTTAAACCTTGTTGTTTGTAGAGTTAAGTTATATTGTTGCTGTTTGAGGACAAACAATAGTTCAAGTTTGGGGGAGTTTGATAAGTATGTTTTTACATACTTATTTTACTGTCAAAACATGAGCAATTGTTGATTAATATATTGGAATATAGTTTAATTCTATGTAATTCATATTTTGCAGGACAAGTGATGAATGTAGCGGAAATAAGGATAAACAAGTGAAAAATGATCAAAATGGAAGAAAGTGAAAGTTCATGGACTAAAGTAAAAATACTCAAAAATTATGTCGAGGCTCACGATAAAGGTTCGAGAGTGCTAAGGGTCGATTGGAAGCAATTAGAAGTAAAAAAGAAATGAAATATTATCGAAATCAATTTCCAATTCGCACAAGATATATTCCAGATTATTAGCCGAATATTGTGACCTATTTTTGGATAGTAAACGTCCGAATCGGAAAAGAGCTACATCTAACGAAGTTGTATCTCTTCGAGTTATCTATTTAACGCATCTTGAATCGTCTAAATCAGATATTAGAAGGGAAAGTTATAATCAAATTACTGACTACTGTGTAGAGACAAAAAATTCGCGCATGAAAGCAACTTTCCTTATTCGATTAGAACTCTCTTAGAAACCAATTTGGACTTGATTTTCATCCAATTTTTGACTCTTACAAATACTTAACAGTAGAATACATATGGAAAGTACCCCATACACCATTCTTCTCCTCTTTAATTCAAGAAACACATGAGGAACTAAAGATCTTGGTGAACCTACGAAGGAACTCGATTGGAATTGGTGATTTCATTTCTTTTATTCATTTAATTTGATATTTTCATTGTCAAACAATGCTAAAATTTAGATTTTCATTCTCTTCAATTTATCTTGAAATCGGTTTAATATTTACAAGATTTTTCATGGATTCAGTAATATTTTTTCATTGTTCAATCAAACTATTTATTGAGTTTCAATTTCAATTATTTATTGTTGAGATTGGTTTAACAATTATTATATCTTTTATAGATCCAGTCATGCTTTTTCTATCATTAGATTAAATTAGTTGCTGAATTTTAATTTTAATTTCACTTTATTGACGGATTGATTACTGCCTTATGCTTGATGTGTATGGTCGATCTTTAATCTGGTTCCAATAAAATTGTGCAAATATTTCTTAAGTCTAAATTATAGGATTACATTTATAAATTAAATTGAGTTTCACGATATATCTTCCGATTAGAGTGTCGGGATGAAATCCTCTAATTGTGTTATAAAAATGAATAATTGATATGATTGATCCAATCCAATTGAGGGAATTCCGACACTTCACTGTTTCAAATTATTGATTTTAATTTCACCTTTCAACATTAAATTTTATTATACATTTAAGAGAACAATTTAGCCTTTTGATCCTTTAAATATTCTTCCATCTCCCTGTGGATACGACACCCCAAAGTTGTGCTACAACTACCTTGTTATTCTTTGGGCGTAATCAGACAACATCTTAACATCCTCCATATAAAGACGAAATAGTATTGTTAGATAAGAAAAAACAACTAGAGGACATTACAACATATCAAGAGAAAGCAACCAAAGATCATGTATGATGAAGTTTTCTACAGCTTGGATGATAAGCATCACTATGTCTTTAGCATCCATTTTTTCCTAATGAAAAATGCAAAATAATAATTGAGTTATGAATCTTATTTCTCAAAGCAATCATTTACCAAATTTTAACAAAAATAACAATGGACAGCATCTGAACATTCTCCATATAAAGACGAAATAGTATTGTTAGATAAGAAAAAATAATTAGAGGACATCACAACATATCAAAAGAAAGCAACCAAAGATCTTATCAAGAAACTCCCAAAAACATTCAGCTTATCAATTATAGGGGCTCGGACGGGTCGTTGCTGCTTATGCTCGTGTTTATATGCAGAACGACACGTGTCATTTTATATACAGTAACAGCACAAGTGTAATTTTCATGGACTTTATTTTACAAACATAACGACAGTTATACCGTTCTAATAGACGTTCTCATATCGAATTAAGGCACAAGTGTCATTTTCTAGAGAGTCACAACACTTGTGCTGTTCTCGTAGTTCTTTTCATAACTCGGTAACGGCACAAGTGTCGTTCTCATGAACTTTCATTTACAAATATAACGATAGTTATACTGTTCTAATAATGACAATTGGTCATTCGAAGGCCACTTCAATCAAGATTACCAAATAGAAATATCAAGACCAGTAATGTACATTTTAATTGCAAAAGTTAAGTTCTTTCGAATGAGCTTGTTGTTCAATATCAAAATGATTGCACCTAAACACTTTATGCAGTGAACTCTATACTTCTGCGATGAATTCCCACATCAACCACAAACAAGCACATAATACACCATTTCAAGAAATCTCACTTTTAAACCACAAAAAATTAACGTAAACATTAAGAGGAGTGACTCACCAAGAGAGTAGAAAATGTTCATCCAAGCTGTTGAAGATACTGACAATACAATACATATACATTCCCTGTCATACATACACATTTCAATGTTAATTTCTCAAAGCCCATTATTAATTGCGTGAAAGTCAAGATTTCAGATTGTACAACTTAGATGTATTGAGACTACATTTGTGGGCATTTGAAACCCCAAAATGTCGTGTTTGAGGATGATGGTGAAAAAAATTCGAATTTGACATAATTCTTTTCTCGTCAAATTCATATGACAAATAAGAATAACCCTTGAAGAGGGAATCAACAACCCAGTTAAAGAAACTAACCAAAACAAAATTTAAATTTAAATTGCAAATTGAAAAAATTACCACGTTGCAAATCCGCCATAACTTCATAACATGAATAATTATACAACCAAAGCCTATATTGCAGTTGAAATTATAGAACAAAACCAAAAAATATAGTCCACACACACTAAATTTGACGGAATGCAGTCGATTTTACTGGGTTTCCAATGAATATAAAGGCGGTGAAAGGGGTATAAGGAAGCGTTCATTTCGAAAAATGGAGAAGGGCTTTACAGTAGGTGAAATGAGGGGAAAAATTGTGATTTTTGAGTTAATGGTTGAAGGGCAATTTTGTCATTTTACCATTTTATTACATATTTATTTATTTTTTTAATTGTGAGTCAAAGGCCATTTGTGCAATAATTTTGTCCAACCTGACTAATTAGCCAAATTTCCCTTTAATTATTTGCAATGCAATTTTTGCTAAATCATAATCCTTACCATTTATCCCATTCTTATTTTGAAGTCACCGAAGGATTTGATCGGTCCTGATTGAACTAAACTCCAATAAATAAATCTTTACTCATGAATTCTTGATCAATCAAGATAATTTATTAATCTCGTTCTATTACACTAAAAGAACGAGAATGCTCTCTCAATCTAATTAAAATTACTAAAACTTAATAATCAGTAATTATATCATTTAACTTGTAGTTCTTACATATTACCCTCGATCGTTTCAAATAATTGAAACAAGGTAAAAATGACCAAAACGTCATTTTTTAAATATACCTAAATCCTTAAGTCCCATTTTGTATTTGGCATTTTCTTGTGATCACAATCACAATATTAATTTAGAACTCACATTTAATAATCCACTAGAAATCCCTTGAAATCACGCTCAAACCTATTAAGGTTACAAATTTTATGTCGTGAATGGACGTGTAACATTATATTCATTATAATTTGCTAGGAATTGAGATATAGAATAATGATCTCACTCATTGATACTTTAAAAAACTTCAAGTTAGTAATTAAAGTCCATTACTCGCTCATGACTAAGATCCTACAAATTAAAGTAAAGTAAAATTACATTTTGCAATCCATTTCACAAATTAAATTTCACATAATCCAGTTCAGTAAATTCAAAATGTACTCTAAATCTTATTATATATATTAAAGTTAAATTTTAATAAAATTAATACATTAAAAACTTCAAATTAGTAAAGATTAAGGTCCTAAGTATGACACTCAAATGAAATTAAATTTGTGCTTTCAATGTCACAAATTAAATTTCACATGGTTCAATCCAATACATTCAAAATGTATTTTCAATCTTATTAAAAGTAGTTAAAGATAAATGTTAATAAAATTTAGATGACCATATAAAAATAAAGTGTTCATTTTTATTTATTGATTATGGACCATAAATTTTAGATCAAGTTATAAATCGAATCTTTCCGTGCTTAATTAACCACTTAAGCACTAGATTTATAATATAAAAAAGATCTATGAACAAATGCAAGCTCTAAGTAATACAATAAACTTATCAAATGGCTCATGCATATCATATCCTATGACTCTTAACGTATCTCTTCTTATATTGCACCATACTTGTATCTATTATACACAACCTTGTTCTCAACACAGAACAAAACAGTTCTAATATTACTCACTAAGCATTACTAGTTTGGTATGCATCCTTTTAGATCCAGCAGGAAATTGCTATCATTATACCAGATTAAATGGATCAATACTGAAGAATTATCACCAATTTTCTAGATCTTTTCTTATGCAACTAACTCGAGAAATCTAGAACAATCCATAGATCACCATTATTCTAGAGTCCATGACTATTCCTTTAATTAATTTATGGAATTATCTAGAATCATCAACATTTATGTAGAAGAATCCAATGTCTCTGTATATGTGTGTGTGTGCTCAACACACAAGTAGTGTATTTTGAGTGTGTAAGTGAAAGAGTGCAAAGAGGGTGAGTGTGCAAGAGGGGTAGTGCAAGGTGTGTGTTTGTAAAGAAAATATTTTTGTTAATAAAATCATTTTTAGTTTGGCCTTTAAACTCAACAATTTGGTATCAGAGCGAGGCGATTGAAGACGAATTTTTGAGCTTTGGGTGTTCATGCACAAAAGGAGATTGTGAAGCTTTTGTAAAGCTTGCTTGATTACGAACAGGTAAATCAAGTCACGATGGGCAACCTACAAGTGGTAGGCGGAGTAAAGAAGCTCGATAATCAGAACTACACCACATGGCAAACTTGCATGGAGTCGTATCTCCAAGGGCAAAATTTGTGGGAAGTTGTTGGTGGAAGTGACGTGATGCCACCAGAGGAGGCCGGAGCTCTAAAGAAATAGAGAATCAAAGTGGGTAAGGCCATGTTTGTCATAAAAACAACAATTGAGGAAGAATTGTTGGAGTATATAAGAGACAAGACTACACCAAAGGAAGCATGGGACACTTTAGCCGCTCTATTTTCAAAGAAAAATGATTTGAGGTTGCAATTGTTGGAAAATGAGCTACTCTCGATCACTCAAGGAGAACAAACGGTGAGTCAATATTTTAATAAAATTAAATCTCTTTGTCGTGAAATTTTAGAATTAGATTCTTCAAGCAAGATTTTGGAGTTTAGAATGAGAAGAATAATTATACATGGTTTGAGACCCGAATTTAGAGGATTCATTGCTGCTATACAAGGTTGGCCAGAGCAACCTTCATTGGTCAATCTCGAAAATTTGTTGGCCGACCAAGAAGCGTTAACTAAACAAATGTTAGGGGTCTCAATAAAAAAAGAAGATGAAGAAGCACTATATAATTATAAAAGAAGAGGTCGACTCCGTCAACAAAATAAAGAATTAAAAGAAAATGGAGAAGGTTCTATGACAAGGGGAGCAAAACAAAGTCGCGATAAGAGAGGTCAGCCGTTTAAGGGATTTCAATGAACTAATGGCTCGTGTTTTGTAAACGGCAACCGAGGCCATTATGCTAGAGATTGTTGGTTTAAAAAGAAGTGAGTAGAAAGCAATATGGAAACCTTGAACGAGCAAGAGAAATATGATAGTGAAGAAGAATGGGATGCTGTGACATCCACAACAGTAATTGAGTCGGCTAGAGAAAAGAAAATCAATTCAAATATAAATGATGAATCAGCGTTGGTAGTGGTCCTGCCTGAACAAATAGATTATGAAAGTGATTGGAGTGATGACCCAAAAGAAAATGATTGGATCGATGACTTAGAAGAAAATGATTGGATTGATGAATTATAAGAAGATGATGGTATCGATGGTTCTGGAGAGGACATCGTGATCCATGAAGAGTCTACTTGGTGGACTCCGCAGAGGGAGAAACTAACAGATTCAGAAGAGGTGTTTGAAGAAGTATATTCTTTGGAGACACCGCAGATGCTGGAACTACTAGATTCAAAGGAAACGGAAGTCAAATTGCAAGAGGAGTTCACAAAAGCACAACAAAGCGTTGAGGGATTTAAAGATCTACATATATCAAATATAGAAGTAGAGAGTACAAGAACGACACAGATTCCTAGGCAAAATGATGTGGACCAAGAAACATTAACGGATGATCGAAAGAATCAAAAAGATATTGAGGTACGTACAAATTTACAACCACAAATAAGGAAATTGAGTAGACATGAGAAATTGAGTATCAAAATTGATGAAGATGAAAGCATGGAAGAGCCAAATATATTTAAAGGAGCGGATGCATTGAATGAAGAATCAAGCACTTCAAAATTCATCGAGGCAAAGTTGGATATGAAGAAAAAGAATAGAGTCAAAATGAAAAGTTGGTGCTGAAGGGGAGAATTAAAGAATCATCACCAATTTTCTAGATCTTTTCTTATGAAACTAACTAGAGAAACCTAGAAGAATCCATAGATCACCATTATTCTAGAGTCCATGAGAATTCCTTATAATTAATTTATGGAATTATCTAGAATCGTCAACATTTGTGTAAAAGAATCCAATGTCTCTATATATATGTGTGAGTGTGCTCAACACACAAGTAGTGTATTTTGAGTGTGTAAGTGAAAGAGTGTAAAGAGAGTGAGTGTGCAAAAGAGGTAGTGCAAGGTGTGTGTTTGTAAAGAAAATATTTTTGTTAATAAAATCATTTTTAGTTTGACCTTTAAACTCAACAAATACAACTGCAACAAATACTTACAGAAGGAAGATTAATAGTTGTCAACATCTAAATCCATTCAAATTAGTAACAATTCAAAACCAAGAGAGTTGAAACCTCGAATTACAAAAATCAATAATCCAACGCATCGACCTGATAATTGGAGATAAAGCAATTATCAGGGATTAATTCAGATGATCTACCCTTGTGGAGAAGCTCAAATCATCTTCCAAAGTTCTCTAATATCCCTGGGTTGCGAAGTTGGACACTGCACTGTAGATTGACTGAAAAATATACTTGTTGCTTTGTCAATTCTTTTCTGGCAGTAGACGGTAGTATTTCTACACAATGAAGCCATTTCTATCTAGTATACTATCCAATGAAGCCATTTAAGTCGAGCAAACATGTCAAAGTCGGAGTGTGAGATCTAGCGTAGATTCATCTCCATCCAAAGATGTATTAGTCTCGACAAAATTCTCATTTGAAGATCCAACCTGTACAAATAGTGGATGAGAAATATTTTCAGTAGATACCTGATGAAAGCTGCCAGGCCATAACATCTCTGAATTATCATCCTCCATGTATATAGGCTGACTTGGGTAGCCAGTTTCAAATCTTGTGGTGGCTCTAAATTCTAGTGGCCTCATTGGTGGCAAAAAGCTGTGATGCACTGAAGAATGCTCTGTTATACCTAGACTTCGGGATAGAGACCCATGCAAAGGCAGAGATGCCATACTAGCACACCTGTCGGAAAAAATGCCCATTTGTGTAGCCCTTTTAACCAGATTCCTTTCTCGCTTATGTGCATTCTGGTGACCCCCAAGTGCTTGTGAACTGAAAAATTTCCGTTGGCAGAAATTGCACGAAAAGGATCGTGGGGGAACCACTTCTTTATTTTGGGTTGTGGGTTCATTACAACTTCCACTTCTGCTAGATATCAGAAATCGGATGGATTTGTTGTAGTCTAACTGATTCTTGTTTGATCTGAAGTTGAGAGATAAATCGAGGGAGGTAGATTCTGAATTCAGTTGAATGTTTACTGGATCCAATTCATGCCTGAAGTCAGTAAGTCTATCTTGGATTGATATGTTGGAAGCAATTTGGCTACTAACATCAGAATCATTCTCCGTGTAGGGCTCCGCTTCAAGATCAAGTTTTTGGGATTTCATATTTCTGTGGGTAATATGGTCAGTTCATGTATGTTGTCAATAAGAAAAAAAAACAGTATGCAGCATTCTGAGTGCCAGCCAACAGCTTGAAGCTGATTTTTTCTTCCCTGCATATAATGGATATTTAAGATGTAAGTGAAGGAAGAAGGAGAGTAAAAACTATAAATGCAAAGATCACAATCTGTAGGTCCAGTGATGCAGTAATCACTTCACTCAGAATCAAAAGCAATGATTTTGAGATAAGATAAAATAGCACAAAAATGGGGACATCTTCATTACTAAAACATTTCCCGCTCCACTACATTTTGAGGGCAATCATCACTTTGAGAACATAATTGTTGTTGCTTGGTATTTACAAAATCAGTAGATCTCTGATGCCACTTTAAATGCCTAAACCTTCATCCTGTATAAAAGATTAGTTAATTTCTTCTACACATGAGAAGTTCTTCTTGTTTTTCAAGTTTCTAATCTACAATTGGCACCTCTCATGAAGTTACTTTACAAAATTAAACAACCTGAAACTTGACATCAAGTAGCTTATTGCTTCTAATTATACTTGTAAAAATAATATTACCCAATCAACTAATTGTTTAAATTCAGTTCTATTATGACAATTTATGTCTAATTAATCTTTGCTCTGAACTATTTTCTTTTTAACAATAAGAGTTTTAACTCGACAAAGGAAGAAATTATAGGGAATTAGGCACACCAAATCAATGAAATTCTTAAAAATTTATCTTTCAGTAATTTCTGTGCTTTTTTTCCAGTCAGTTAATAGAATTATATATAGGCTAACTTTATTCGTGACTCAAAAGAATTCAGAGATGAAGCAATATCCAGATAATGGAAGAGTAGGAAGAACCTTCTAATGAAACACGATGCACAACCGCTGAGATCTCTAAGACCTCTCCTAACTTACAAGTTACCACGAACAAAACATAAGGAAAATAAGTCAACCAAAGATTGCCTCATTTGAATCTCAAATTGCATAAAGTTGTAAATGGAAGAAACAGGAAAAATGCACACAACAGAGAAAATTCTAGTTTTCCATGCTTGTGACATAGCACAGGGATTTCAGGAATCAAAAATCAATTCCAAAGAGAGATTCTCTCACTGATGGAAGTTAAGCCAAGAGTTTAATGCATATTAGAAGATAGGAAACAATAGTACACTGTTTGTGTACTAAATTTTGAGACTGTCTACTTCATTTTTTGTAACTTAGCTTTAAGGATTAGAATTCTCATTCTGATTCTAGTAGTTCAGATTTGTAAGATTTCAAAATTCTTAAAATTTTATCCCAAATTGAATATGAAGAAAACCTCAGGGGTAAGTTTATATTATAAACATAACCAATTAACTCTCTACTAGTTAAAAAGTTCGAAACTTCAATATCTGAAACTACTTGCAGGAGAGCAAACATTAGTCTTATTATGACTAACTTTGTAATTAAGCATGAAGCGAAAATCATCCCAAGATATCACCTTGGCTTTATAATTGCTCAAACTAAATATGCAAACAGGTATCAGGCAAATCATGTCAAGGAAAATAAGACAAGAAAGAGCAAACAACACATATCATGATCATTGTGGACTATGTTTTATAGACTAACTTCAATGAAATCCCCACACCCCAAAAAAGGAAAAAGAAAACTAAAAATATAAAAGAGAGAGAAAGAAAAGCAAAGCAAAGAGAAACATGGACAGATACTGCGGAGAATACTAGAAAATCTGCACATGCAGAAATAACTAACCTAACCAGACAGGAATTGGCAGAAATACTCTTTGAGTGGAGCAGTATCAGTACTTCATCAGACGGAAGTGGTCCTTATTAGTGAAATATGGACAGATTCTGCTGAGAATACTAGGAAATCTGCACATGCAGAAATAACTAATCAGAAAGTAATTAGCAGAAATACTCTTTGAGTAGAGCGATATCAGTAATTCATCAGACGGAAGTGGTCCTTATTAGTGAGACAGAGAAAAATCCCAATTGAGTATTGAAAGAAGTAAAGAAAATGGAATGCTGAGAAAGCGGTATGAAGAGAGTGGAGAGGACAATGGTGGGGGCGTCAGAGAAGTCAGAAAAGGCAGTGTTGGCCTGTTGAGGTAATAGTTTAAGAAAAAGATAAGGGAATGACATCATCTCAACAAGCCTGTTTCTTAATTTCTGGGTTCTTCCGAAGGAAACCACTGTTTCAGATACCACCAGCAGTTAACACAATTCAGATAGTATAATAAACAAGATTCTAACTCGTTATTCTGCTTAACAATCTTGATCAAATATTCGATGTATAGACGACTTGTTGCATCGGGAATGGCATGTATTCAGACTCAGCGGTCACCATTAGCTTTCTGAATGTTCACCATAATGCTAAATTATTCATCTATGCCATGCAAACAGGAGACAGTTTCTCATCATAATATAGCAATTCTTGCTGTTGTTGAGTATTCAATAAGAACCCCTTTTCAGTTTAGACATAATAGAGATCACATTGCGAGCATATAAAATGATAATTGCACTCAATCAGGCATGCTTGTGCAGCGATTTTAAATTGAATTAGGCTAGTTGTACAAGAGGTAATGTCCAAGTGTCGACTGTGGTTGAGACGCGGCTCTGTCTCTAGCTAGCTAAGAGCTGTTACACATTGGGGGTACTAGTTATCACTTTTTTTGGTCCCCCACCACCAGGCACCCACATTCTCATTCACATTATAAGATTTTGTAATAACAAAGATAATTTAGTATAATTATAGGGGTTAATTAAATATTATGGAATAATTGTACCACCATGCTAGTGCAATAGCTTTATATATTCACTTGCTTTATTGCTTTAATTTGTGATTAATTAATTATACACATGTGACTTATCTGCTAATTATTTCAAAGGTATATGCGTAGATCTTTTGTATACATGGTATTAGATTCTTCAACTTGTTGGGATAGTGCTAGTTTGTCTTTTTAGATGATTGACACCTAGTTTCTTTTCAAATTTCATTATTTATTTCAAACATTGAGAGTAGCTGGTTAAGATTTGACCGAGGTGTCTGTTGATGAATTAAGGATACACTCAAACATAATGATTTAGATAAAAATAAGATTTAAAATAGATTTTGATAAAAAAATAATAAAATATGTGACTGAAATGTTATGGATCACATAAAATATGTGAATAAAATTAATTGGTGATTTTATATTAGATTTTAGTTAACTTTTTTAGAGGAACTTGATAGAAAACTAAGCCTTCATATGGGAAAATTTATAAGTAATTTATAAATGATCAAATTTTCATTTTAAATATATATCGATTGATCTGTAAATATTATGAGGAAATTACACCAAACCAGGTCTTAAGTTTCGTCTTTTTAGAAATCATGTTTTCACCTTTATTATTATTATTATTTTTTTTTTTTGCATTTATCAGGTTTTTTTAATCATTTTAATTAAATAATAAATCTTTTAAAACCCTAATTTATTTATCAATTCCTCACCCCACACATCCTCTCTCTCTCTCTCTCTCTCTCTCTCTCTCTCTCTCTCTCTCTCCTTCCCCCTCCAATCTCCATCCCCCCTCCCTGTTGGCAGCAGCTGTAAATCCAACGCTACCGGCAGCAGTGTCTAGGTGCTGTTGTGAATCCAAAGCTGCCGACAGCAGAGTCGAGGCGCTGCTGTCAATCGCAGCAGCTCCTCGACATTGCTGCTTTACACAGCAGCGTCGGGACACTGCGACGCTGCCAGCAGCAGCGTCGAGGAGCTACTGTTAATCACAGCAGCACCTCGACGCTGTGTGGCTGTGGGGAAGCAACTGCAGAAGACACCAAGGATTGGAATTGGATGTAAGCTGAGCTTGATGTGTGTAGCTTGATGTGTGTAGGTCTGTAGCGGGGTAGATCTCTATGTGTGGCGGATGTGAGTGTGTGGCTAAGGGAATCCATGTGGTGGACCTGTGTATATGGGGCCCGTGTGAGATAATGGTGGCTCATGAGGTGGTGGTTGTTTTTTGTTATTGTTGTGGCGGTGGCTGTGGTCGTGTTTTGGCGGGGTCGACGGTGGTGGTGGTGGTGGGGGGTTTCTTGGTATTGTGGTGTAGGCATTGATGATGATGATTGTTTTTTTATTATTGTGGTTTTGGTGGTGTTGTGATGGGGGCGACGTTGTTGGTGATGCTGTACAGGTGACGACGACGGTGGTGGATGTTGGTGGGATTGGGGGATGGGTGCAGTGGATGAGCCGAAGTGTCTGTGACCATCTATTTGGTTGATCCGTGACATCAAAATAATCCTTGACATACAAAATTGTTGATCTGTGACCGATAAAAAAAATTGTGACCTAAAAATTTTAGATTTATGACCTCGAAATAATTTGTGACTTACCAAATTTTTGATATGTGACCGGAGAACAGTTGTCGGAGTGCTCGCCGATCACAGGAGAAGTCTCCGGAAGGGGGTAGAGTGGGGTGGGGTTGGGTAATTATATTATATTACAATTAAATATTTAATTTAATATAATAATTGTGAAATATAATTAATTAATTCATGAAAAACCTAATTTTTTCAATTCTAAATTTTGGGGCCTGATTTTTAATTTTGGAATAGATAAAGCCTGAGTTGTGAATTTTTCCCAAATATTATCTACTAGTCATTTTTATCTATTTATAAAGGCCCAACATTTGATCCCCCAAGATGACCAACACCTTAACTAATTCAAAGGCCTAACCAACGATTTAGACATTAAGCAGACGCAATTTTTGAACAAATGTTCGGAAAGCACCATTCATAACATGGTGCAGCCTCAACAAAAGAACCCATATATGATACTTGAAATCAGATTGTTTAAGATTGAATTTCAAAAATCAAGTTTAAAATTTGTTTATATAAAAATCAGGTGATAATACCTTTTAAATACTAATAATATAAGCTCTAACTATAAAATAATTACAGATATCTTAGGATGAGTGAGAATTAATTTAAAATCAACAAAAACTTTCATATTTATCCACCGACCCAGGTCATTTAAAATATCTTATATTCTCACTCTACATACTCAAATGGGGTTCTCTCTATCTCAGTGTTTTAAAAAAACTCACCTAAACTCGAAATTCAGGCAAAACGCATCGCTTCGCGTCTAGATGTTTTCTTTTCAATTTTTAAACAGTTGAATTTTTTCCTTTCTCTCTTTCTTCTTCCCCAAACGCACTTGATTAGTTTTTTTTCCCCCTTTTTTCTAAAAGTCTTTTTTTTTAACTTTAGCTTATTAATTTTATATTATTATTTTAAAAAAAATTCATTTGACTTTAATTTTAAGCTTATAAAAGATTTTATTTGTATAAAGTTAAAAATGATTTTATCTAAATAATTAAGTGAGATTTAAGCTATTATGCTATCTACATTATATAATTATGATTTTGAGACTCGTTATATTGTTGCACACTCCAAAAGTATTTATGAAATTTCTATAAATCTATTAAGTAGGATTTGTCTAGTTGAAAATTGAAATTATGAAAAATATTTTAATTTTGCATTTTGAAAAGTCGAAAAATATATAATTGACTAATTGTAAGAATTATCAAGTCAATATAGCATTTTACAATTTTAAATGTTTGATATATATTATTTTTATTATTAAATGATGAAAAATGATTAAAATTTTAAAATAATATTAAAAATAAGGAGATTTTTTTTACGCCTAAACCTCGCTTAAACTCATAAAGTTTGAAGTTTCGCCTTCACGCCTTACGTTTTTTAGATCACTACTTTATCTATAGAAATAGATTTCTCTTCTCTCTATTGACTTTCTTTCTCTCCAAATATCACAATTCGTTAGAATCAATTAGGAGTCGTCGTGCATAATTCAGCGAAATCAATGGATGCCGTTATGCGTAGCGTCGATCGACTATTAAGGTATGGACATGGTTTTGCTCATTCAAAAGGGCATTAGATCAATCCAATGGTTGAGATTCATCCGATGAAATATAAAGAGTTATTCATTGTTTTAAAACTTTTAACTTTCATTTTTCATCTTTTTTTTTTTTCGTCGAAATTCCAAAAGTAAAAAGGGGCATAGAAGTGTGAGGGTGTTGTAATTTTTATTAGGATAAGTTATGTGATCTCTAAAGATTTCCTTTCAAGTTAGGATTAGAAATTTAGGAGAGAAGGATTTAAAACATTCTAAGGTTACTGGTTTTATTTTGCTATCAGGAAACATCTTGTACTCAGTATTTGGGGGAACATGTCAATTGTTATTGAAATTATTATGAGTAGGAAACAATCTAAAAATGTTTTTGTGCGCTAGTTACATCTCATGTCACATATACCAGTTCACACGTTATTGAGCATAGATCACATATCAATGTTCACATGTAATAGATTAAATAGAACAAGTAACATAATTGATTTATTTTTAAAGTCACATATTACAGTTCAGAAGTCACATGTAATAGTGTACATGTCATAGATCAATGTCAATAGGTCACAAATGAAAATTAATTGGTTTCAAATCAAATGTCAAATGTCTTTGTGCACTCATAACATGTCACAAATTCAAATTCACATGTCACAGTTCATGAGTTACAGGTCACATGTAACAATTCACAAGTTACAAGTCATTGACCATTGGTTACAAATCAATGTCCACATTCTAACGCCAATTAATTGTCCAAATTGAAATTCAATTAGATAATCCGTCAATTCTCGTCAGTGTTTTTCTAAATTAAAATTCAAACAAGAAGCTACCCTTGAGATGTTGTATTCATGGATCTCGAATCGAGCGCCTTTATCTAGATCTGTATTACCAATGTGGTGTAAGAGGAGATGGCCATGGGTGGATATTGGTGACTGTGGTGTGTGCCGTTTTCATCCTCAAATTTCACTGTTTTCCCTTCCGAATTGCTATTTTTAGTTAATTTTTACTATTTTGGATAATATTTCGTTTGCTTATTAGGAGATGATTTTTAACCCGATTTGGACTAGATTTTTTGTAGAATACTTATTTTATTCCATATTTTCGTTTGGCATGGTTTTTCAAATTTTGCCATTTTTGATAAAACTCGAATTTTGGCTATAAAGTCCGGCTTGTGGACTTATTTTGATCATTGCATGATATAATAAAATTCTCTAAACTTCGGAGACGTTTACTCTATGTTTTTCTGCGTTGATCTTGTGTTCTTCCCTGTGAATTTGTTGGTAGAATTATCTGCAGAATAATCACTATTCTGCTCGACGTTAGTTGGTATCAGAGCTTCAATCCTTCCTGGGTAAGATTTCATCAGTTCCAATGGCTGGAGGTCGTGGTCGTCGTGGGCAGGTTCTGATTGAGGAAGTCCAACACCGTGATCGTAATATTCAGGATGCCACGATTGAAGATTTGTAGAGGTTAGTTGCAGAGTTAACCCAGCGCCTCGAGCCTTGCGATTTGGAGGACCATAAGATCTCCGAGCCTGAGTCTGATTTCGCTGTTTTTGAAAATTCTTACCACCAACGTGATCTATTTCGAGAGCACCATGGTCGGGAGGAGCGTTATAGGGATCTCAATTTTCGCGTGGATTTGCCTGAATTTTTTGGTATGTTACAGGCTTAGGGACTTATCGACTAGATAAAAACGTGGAACGTATCTTTGAATACAAGGAAGTGCCGGCTCCTATTAAGGTAAAATTGGTTGCCATCAAACTCAAGGGCAGGGCGTCTATCTGGTGGGAATAGTTGAGGCGTTCATGGGACAGGCATGGCAAATCCAAGATCCCTGATTGGAAGAAGATGAAGAAAAAGATGAACGGTCACTTTCTTCCCTTCAGTTATACTCAAACCTTATTTTAACGACTTCATATGTTGAGGCAGGGTTTGAGATCAGTTGATGATTACACGGAGGAGTTTTACCAGTTGGTCACCCGAAATGACTTATCTGAGATGGAGGAACAGATGGTAGCATGGTACTTGGGAGGGTTACGCTAACCCCTGCAGGATGTCCTCAACCTTCACTCACTGTGGACAGTGCCGAAAGCATATCAGCGTGCACTTGCTATTGAAAAACAACAGAACAGGAGGTCGATGCTCAGGAACGACCAGAACAATCCTTAGGATTCCCATCCCGTCCAACAGATACCACAGGGTAATTCTAATCCTTCTATTAAGTGTTTTCGTTGTGGTGAACAAGGGCATAAGGCTACTGATTGTAGGTTGCCAGGTAGTCAAAAGGAGAAGAATTTATTGATTGAGGAGGACATGGTAGATGAGACTGAGGAGATTGGAGAGGCTGTATATGACGATGATGACATTGATGATGTGCTGTATGGAGATGGCCATGAGACTTTGGTGGTTCGCAAGAGTTTACTGACTCTCACGGACGATTCAGGAGACGATTGGTTGAGGACCAATATTTTCCACACGACCTACACAGTTGCTGATAAAGTTTGCAAAATGATTATTGACAATGGCAGTTGTGAGAATGTAGTGTCCGATGAGGCTATCCAGAAATTGTAGTTAAAAACTAATCCTCATCCTAAACCATACAGGTTGTCGTGGCTGAATAAGGACATTGAGGTATCTGTAGATAGGCGATGTCTTGTCTTTTTTTCAATTGGTAGCAAATATTTTGAAATGCTTGGTGTGATGTTGTGTCAATGGATGCATGTTATGTATTGTTGGGTCAGCCTTGGCAGTATGATCGCAGTGTTATCCATGATGGACAGAAAAATACGTACTCCCTTAGCATCAAAGTGAAAAAGATTGTGGTTGGCACCTCGGTGTGAAGGGCCCTCTCCTACTCCGGTAGTGAACAACACTAATCTACTTTCTATGTCCAGGTTTTTAGAAGAGGTTGGGCATGAGGATGTGGTATATGCTCTACTGCCTTATGGGGATAGTGTAGTGATGTTAGTAGAATCTGAGTTACCGCAGAGGTGCAACAACTACTAGAGGAATTCGCTGACCTTATGTCAGAGGACCTTCATCCTGGACTACTGCCTATGAGGGATATTCAGCATCAGATTGATCTTGTTCTAGGATCGAGCTTACCTAATCGACTTACATATCGCCTTAGTCCCAAGGAGGCTAAAGAGTTACAGCGGCAAGTAGTGGAGTTGTTTGAAAAAGGTTATATTCGTGAAAGCATGAGCCCTTATGCAGTCCCTACATTGCTTGTGCCGAAAAAAGACGGTTCATGGCGTATGTGTGCTGACAGTCGGCCAATAAATAAAATTACTGTGAAGTACATGTTTCTAATTCCCCATCTGGATGATATGTTGGATCAACTATCTGGCTTTATGATCTTCCCAAAGATTGACCTAAAAAGTGAATACCATAAGATCAAAATAAGGCCCGGAGATTAATGGAAGACAACCTTTAAAATGCAACACGGTTTATATAAGTGGATGTTCATGCCTTTTGGGCTATCTAACGCTCCCAGTACGTTCATACGGTTTATGCACCAGGTCTTGTGACCGTTTATGGGAAAATTCGTCGTGGTTTATTTCGACGTTATCTTCATTTATAGTCCGATGTGGGCCTCATACTTTGATCATCTTCGCTCTGTTTTTGAGATGTTGAGAAGGGAATGCTTATTTGTTAATCAGAAGAAGTGTTCATTTTTTACTACTTCTGTAACTTTCCTTGGTTATGTTGTGTCTACTGATGGTGTTCATATAGATCAGTCAAAGATAGATGCAGTTTTGGAATGGTCTAAAGCTAGAAACTTACACGATGTCAGGAGCTTCCATGGGTTAGCATCATTCTATCGGTAGTTCATCAGAAACTTCAGGACTTTGATTGCTCATATTACAGAATGTCTTAAGCGTCATGATTTTACATGGTCTGAGGAGCAGAAGTCAGTTTTTAGTTGAAACAGAAGATGACTAAGCACCTGTCTTGGCACTCCCTGATTTTGACAAGGTGTTCGATGTCAATTGTGATGTATCAGGCGTTGGCATTTGAGGTGTTCTGAGTCAGTCAAGGCGGCCGATTGCTTTCTTCAGTGATAAGCTCTCGGGATCCAGGAAAAAATATTCCACCTATGACCAAGAGTTCGATGCCATAGTTCAGTCCCTAAAATATTGGCATCACTATCT
Organism: Fraxinus americana; assembly: GCA_035079005.1. NCBI lineage: Eukaryota > Viridiplantae > Streptophyta > Magnoliopsida > Lamiales > Oleaceae > Fraxinus > Fraxinus americana. The sequence goes on along the minus strand of CM068706.1, from coordinate 11,609,305 downwards.
GGTACAAAGGGAGTTTATTCTATTTATTGATCATGAGGCCCTGAAGTACATTAATGGTCAACATAAGTTGAGTAGACGGCACGTCAAGTGGGTGGCGTACTTGCAGGAGTTCACCTTTACATCAGGCACCAAGCAGGGAGCTTAAATCACGTCGCAGATGCATTGAGCTGTCGTACTATGCTCCTCATCACTACTATTACCAGAGTTACATGCTTTGAAACTTTTCCGGATATGTATGGGATGATCCTTCCTTCAGCAGAATATTTCAAGAGGTAACTAACGGTCATCGTCATGATTTTGTTTTGGATAATGGCTATCTGTATCGTGGATTACAGTTATGCATTCCATATTGTTCATTGAGGTAGCAAATTATCAGTGAACTTTACAATGAGCGACACTTTGGCCCAGATAAGACATTGGCCCTTATCTCTTCCGACTTTTATTGGCCCAAGTTGACCAGTGATGTTGCGCATTATATGAACCATTGTTATATTTGTCAGCGATCTAAAGGAGTTCTCGCCAATGTTGGCATGTACACTCCCTTGCTTGTTTCTGAAGCTCCTTGGTTCGATGTCAGCATAGATTTTGTGTTGGGCTTACCCCGTACCTAACGAGCCGCAGATTCTATCCTTGTTGTGGGTGACAGATTTTCAATGATGGCCCATTTGATAGTTTGCTGGAAGACTATGGATGCTACTCGGATTGTCCACTTTTATTTTCGAGAGATCGTGTGTTTACATGGTATTCCTTGATCTATCACTTTAGATCGTGATACCAAGTTCATCAGTCATTTCTGGAAGAGTTTGTGGGGATGGCTAGGGATACAACTGAATTTTAACAGCAACTATCGCCCCAAGACAGATGGTCGGACTGAAGTAGTGAACCGAAGTTTCGGCAATCTTTTGCAATGTTTGGCAGGAACTAAGTCGAAGCAGTAGGATTTAGCATTACCTGAAGTAGAATTTGCCTATAACAGGATGACAAACAGAACCACTAGCTTCAGTCCATTTCAGATTGTCTATGGTTAGAACTCATCTGGGGTGCTGGATTTGGCCCCTATCCCACTCGTAGGACATTTTAGTCTAAAGACAGATGAGACGGTAGAGCATCTTTGGGATATCCATGAGCAAGTGAAGTTGGCAATTCATGAGAACAATATCAAGTACAAAGCTCGGGTTGACAGTCATCGTCTTCAGGTTCTTTTTGATGTTGGTGATTTTGTCTGGGCTATTTTAACGTGTGATCATTTTCTTGTTGGTGAGTATAAGGTTGCGTCTTCCAAGTCACTTGAGGACCTCTGACGTCTTTAATGGGAAACACCTTAGTCCTTCTTTTATGGATTTTAATGACACTACCCCGAACTGGAAGATGAGTTCTTTCCAACCCAAGGAGACTGATGCAGGAGGATCCGAGTTAGATGCTGAGTTGTTAGATAACACGTTAATGGCCATAAGGTATCACGAGTTGGCAGATCGGCACAAACACGTTAATGGCTCTAAGGTATCACTAGTTGGTAGATCGACACAAGGATAGTAAGTGATCGCGTAATTTTGGCAATTGAGTTATGTTTCAATAATTTGGCTACGGTTATCCGGAAAGCTATGCTCGGTGTGCACCGTTTTCATCCTCAAATTTCGCTGTTTCCCTTCTGAATCGCTATTTTTAGTTAATTTTTGTTATTTTGGGTAATATTTCGATTGCATGTTAGGAGATGGTTTTGAACCTGATTTGGGCTAGATTTTTTGTAGAATACTTATTTTATTCCATTTTTTCGTTTGGCGTGATTTTTGAAATTTTGCCAGTTTTGGTAAAATTCGAATTTTAGCTATAAAGTCCGAATTGTGGACTTATTTTGATCATTGCGTAATATAATAAAATTCTCTAAACTTCAGAAACGTTTACTCTGTGTTTTTCGGCGTTAATCTTGTGATCTTCCCTGTGAATTTGCTGGTAGAACTAGCACGCAGAATAATCACTATTCTGCTCGACGTCATATGATTAATGTAGATACTATTTTATTAATGCAGACATTAATCAAGAAAGTCGTGAAAAAGGTAAATATTGATATTTTTCAACTATAGTACAAGATACATTTATATGTGAAATTATGTGTTTATACGTGTTTGTTTTCTTTATGTGACATGGTGGTGTGACACTTGTACATTAAGTTTATTTGGATACGTTTTCAAGGTCACACATATTTTTGTTGGCATTCTCATAGAGTGTGTGGTTTAAATTTTTAAATGTGAATCCCATTATTAGATGTACCATACTATTGTATTCGAATAAATATACCTCTTTGAGGCTCCGATAGTCATTAAAGGTAGCCAAGGATATGGTATTTTGAGTTCGGCACTTGTATACAGGTAGTATCAGGAGGTCCCTTGGTGGCCTTGAGACTGTAGATAGACATGTGGAGCACTGTATACTTAGGCCAACCCTTTATTTGTATATTTTATATTCTGATGTGGCATCCTTAGTCTTGGTGGGCAAGGACGAATGCGTTGACATTGTTTTGTACGCAAGTGAAGGCCATGTTATTTTGAGCTCATACAGTGCGCAATAATAAAGATTCGGGCCCATGTATGTTTTGTAGACATCTTTGCACCATCATATTTACTAAACTTTATTGTTCACGCTTTTTATTTTGTACTTGGCTCCCCGAGAAATTGAAATCATCCGAACAACCAAACATGCCCAAATTACTGAGACCCTCACAGCTATACATGTTACATATACATGGACCCAATACACACATTTTTATACAAAGGTTGATGAAGGAATGAGAACTTTTGAAGAATATAAGGATTTTGTGATGGTACTGGTTGATATTTATGACTTGATTACACGTCGTTATGTAAATACTATGATATACGTGAAGTAGTCAGTAGAGTGATATCAAGTAAAATAGGGTGATGGTACATAGTAAAGGAATGTAGTGAAAATAGAATGACTTAGTCAACGATAGTATACTGCCACATCAGGTTGCTATATGTTAGATCCAAGGAAAACTTTTTGCCAGAAAATTAGCAGTCACTTCTTTTGACTAGAAATTTTGGATTGTCGTATAGCTAACTTGTTACCAGTATTTTGCAAAGCAACTTTCAATTAGTTAAAATGGATAAGTGTAACTTAAACTATTGAATCAAACAAATTTAGAATTAAATATTAAATTAATCTTATCTAAAATAAAACAATAACTCAAGCTACTTTCAATAAATTAAAAAACTTGGCAGAGACAATTCCCAATTTTTGGTAGTATAAATTGTTGACTTTTGAAACCACCAAATTTCCTCTATCATTAACTTATTCGTTGGGCTTCACAAAAGCCCATTTAATACCCAAACTAAACCTATCGTCTTCTCCATCTTATCTTTCCCTTTCTGCAAACTTTCTGATGCCATGCTCTTGTTGGACGCTTTCTTCTCCTTTATTCCCATAAAATCCTCCATAAATTTCTGCAAAATACTACCACAAGATGGGTTTGCTGCTGCCGTACACTGTGTTTGCTGCCACCGTCCATTGTCTTCTCTGCTGTCGTGTCCGAATGCAAGACCAAGTATCCGATACATATCTCGTGTTAGTATCTGTGTCATGTCGTGTCGACATGGATACTTCTCCATTTTTTAAGAGTCCGAGCAACTTAGCACATACTTATTAAACATATTCGAATGAATCTTGACATCTGTATCCTTATCCATCTTCAACTTGTATAATTGTACTCGATGTCTTTGCTTCTAGTTCTTCTCGTTCTGAATATTTTATCCTTTCTCGTCTGATGTCCTTCAGCGCCCTGTAAACTTATTCCACGAGAATAGCATGAATAGTAGTACGAAATTCTTAATTCGCTCCACCTAACACTTTGCACTAGTCATCATCTTCAATGCAATATTCCGGAGTTTGAACCGTAAGCTCTTATACCACTTTATCGGGACAAATCCCACTAAACACGTCACATAATGCAACGAAAATAAGAAAACAAAAAATGAACACAAAATAGAAAAACTCAAATTTAATGTGGTTCTACATATTGTCAATGATTATAAGAGAATAAAGCTTTATTAACTGAGAAAACTTCACAATTCCTCACTTTGACAACTTTTCCCTGCATAAAACTAGAATGTTCACCCGTGCATCTAGTTTTCTCTCTCTAAAATTTGAGTCTTTCTCTCTCAAACCCAATAGCGTGTTGCTTTTTGCGGTAGACCATACATGTTTGTATATGACAATGTTATTAAAATTGGCCCCGACTCAACCAATACGATTGGTAGAATCGAGAATCGGGAAGTCGATCATATGTTATTAATTGAATATAACAAAAAAAATCATTGAAAAATAGCTAAGCCGGTTGGTTTAACCAATGACCGGTGAACTAGTGACGATTCTCCCATTTTTTCAAGAGCTAATTTAAGAGTGTGTTTGGTAGAGATTAAAATCGGATTAAAATTGAAAAACTAGCCGTTATTGTTGACTTTTGTTAGACGGGTGAGACCCAATAACGGCTATATTTTCAATTTTAATTGGATTTTTAGTGTTACCAAACAAGCTAAAACTTTTTAACTTTATTATTGGACTTGTGCACTCCAGTGAATGGCAAATAAATGAATTTTGAATGACATGTTCATTTTACAGATTCAACCCTTCAAATGACAACAATAACTTCCGACGTGGGATAAAACAAAATGTTCAACTTCCCAGCAAAAACCATTTTCCATATGTTTGCCTCATTGACTTTCGTTTTTAATTTGATTTTGGGACCAGCAAAGTAAATATTTTTAATGTTCACCTCAATCCTTTTTTTTTTAAATTTAATTTCTAAATTGCATTTAAATCGCACTTCATTAATAACATAATAATGTTAGACATCATTTTCTATGAGCTCAAAAGATTTTGATTTTAGAAAAGTAAATTATTTTAATATATTGATTGCTAGTTCTTGAAGTGTCAAAACTAATTGTACAATAATGAATCCAATAAACAAAAATGGATTTGTATTTATTTTTAGTTAGTCATATAAAAATAAAAATACTATTGTTGTTATAATATTTTATTATTTGTGTGTATATTTATTTATTTATTTATTGCATCTAGTTCAAACTCGGTTGAACTTCTTGACCCCTTAGCCGTTTCCTTTTTCGAGTCGATTTTCAAAATATTGATATATGGAGGAATTTCATATAAAAGTCATCTAATTGCGATGGAAGTATTCTTCCAAATTGTACAAGGAGTCAACTTTCTTAATTGCCCTAAAAATCCTTTTTTTTCACTTTCAACTTCCAGCTACCGCATAACATCATTTAATTCGTCATATATATTCCACTAGTCTCCTTTACAACTTAATTATGCCTTGAATATTTAAATCATCCGTCCCTAAGCTTTGCATCAATATTTATTTAAGCCAATTTCAACAGTGTGTAAGGTTCTACTATGAATGAGGCTGAAATTAATCAATTTTGTGTTTCTAAAACGGTAGAAAGTGAAAGAAAAACACTAGAAACAATAAGTTCAAAGGGGAAGGGGAGAACAAAAGAAGAACGCCAAATTTGTTTTTATCAACAACAAGGTATTGCTTACATGCTCTATTTATTATTTAATCAAAGGCTTACAAAATTTTAAAAAGTGATCGTCAGCAAGATTTCAACCTAAACTCTGTGCCATTTTATACAATATTTAATTTTAAAATGTTTGAAAGAGGCAAACTTAATTATTTATCTTGAACAACGCATGGACAAGAAAATGAGAAAGGTATATGTGGGGAGAGACAAAGAATATATTTATATGGCCGGAGTAGGCAAATAATGAAAGCCAAAAGTATTCTTGGACAACTAGGAACTGTTTTGGACTGAGGATGGAAGTGTAGTGTTGGAGAAAGCGTTCGATATTTGTTTCACTAACGAATTTGGCTGCAATATCATTTCAGTGTATTCTGGCATTAAATTATTTATGCCCTATATATTTTTTCTTAAAGGATATCCAAATATCAAATTAACATGATGAAAGAAATTACTTTAAATTCCTATGCATACTTCTCCATCCCACAGTTTGCAGAAGCAAACAAATGCACGAATGTTAGGTTTTTCTAGTTGTGGGACAAGAAATTGGAGATATTTATGTTGATTTGGCTCATGAAAAGAAGACTATATGCAAAAGTGAAATTAGAACTTGTTAAATTTCATCTTCGGCAACTGCAGCTTTCTTTTATTCTTAAATTTCAGCTTTCTTTTATTCATGCAAAGAACTTAGAATTTTAAACCAATTTCGGGGTTGTGATATGCCCGTAATTTGTCTTCTTCCGTCAGCAGATGCGGCATTGGAAAGGCAGATGTGTAACAAGGACACGGCTCACCTAATTGAGTAATATGACCCATGATATTTTACTTTTTACATATAGGGCTCGTGCTTTCTCTCTCTCTCTCTCAAAAATACGAATATTTACTTGAAGTTTGGTGTGCAGGAAATTGGGACATAAAAGTCATGTTCAGTCTAAATTTTTGAATCATAATGAAACAATATAGCAATAATAATTTATAGCCGTTGTTTGATTCACATTCTTAAAAAAATTCATTCTTTCAAAACTCATTTTCAATCCCACATTCTTCGATAAAATAATATTACACACAAATTCAAAATTTTTCCTTATTTTTTAACCACATATTTTCCATCTTATCATATCATGAAATGCATGAATTAATTTCACAAATGGTCACTGAAGTTACCTGAAAATTTCAAAACGGTCACTGAAATTTGAAATTTCTTTCTACAGAATTTTCAGATTTTTTGGCCAAATTTGAGGTAATTTTTCGACAACTTCCGACCACCAAAACCGTCGATTTCGGATACCGTTGGAAAGCCTAAGATATCCTCTTCAATTATCACCAAAAATCTCCCAAAAACTCCAAGTGATTCGGCCGGAATAAAGCCACGAAGTCGGCAACCGAAAATTGTGAAAATCTGCCCAAATTTTCAGATTTTTTGGGCAAGTTTGAGGCAATTTTTCAGCATCTTTCGACCACCAAAATCGTCAATTTCGGATACCGCTGAAAAGTCCACAATGTCCTTTACAATTACCACAAAAAATCTCCCCAAAATTCCAAGTGATTCGATCGGAATAAACCCATGAAGTCAGCTACTCAAGCTGGGTAGATTTTCGGACTCTTTTGGTAGCTGATTTCGTGGACTTATTCCGACCGAATCCCTTGGAATTATGGGGAGATTTTTGATGGTAATTAAAGAGGACATTGTGGGCTTTTTAAAGGTATCCGAAGTCGACTGTTTTGGCGGTCGGAAGTTGCCGAAAAATTGTCTCAAACTTGCCCAAAAAATCCTAGGCAGATTTTTGCAATTTTCGGTTGCCGACTTCGTGGCTTTATTCTGGCCGAATCACTTGGAGTTTTGAGGAGATTTTTGGTGGTAATTGAGGAGGACATCGTGGGCTTTCCAACGGTATCCGAAATCGGCGATTTTGTTGGTCGGAAGTTGCCGAATAATTGCCTCAAACTTAGCCAAAAAATCTAAAAATTCAGTGACCATTTTGAAAGAAATTTCAAACTTCAGTGACCGTTTCTGAAACTTTGAAACTTTAGTGACCGTTTTGAAATTTTCAGGTAATTTCAGTGACCATTTGTGAAATTAACCCTGAAATGCATTATTTTCTCAATAATGTGCATCAAACACACCCATAATCTTTCTTTTTAAGTGTTGTTCAGCAGCATTTTACCAAATATGATAATATAGTTTAAGTTTGACATATAAATTTGTAATTGTTAGAAATTGTAATGAAATTTTAAATAAAAATGTAAGGCATAGATAATACCAACAAATGTAATATTGAGATATCTGTTTATCAAGTTTAAAACTAATTAAATTGTCTACAAATGTTAATATAGTCAGAATTAATATTGTTGTGAATATTACACCATAAGATGAACATTCATACACATAGACTAATTGAATCTATTACTTCGCTGTGAGTCAAATTTCTGTTTTGTTGTACTGTATTTGTTCAAATTCTCCAAAAGTTCAATTACATTCTTCTCTCTCATGCTCGTAGTGGCTTATGCATAGAATAAGAATCAAATGTCTATAGTTTATTTTCTATGTGAACTCATTTTTTTCAAAATAAAACAAAACAAGCCACACGTGGAGCTTATTTTTAGCATAACTCACCTCAAGTGTGCGCTAAAATCAATTTAGCAATGATCAATTTCATTGAATAAGTAGTTTATAACTAAAATTTAAACCAAAAACAAAAACAAAAAAAATTACAAGCTCCCAACCTCCGGTCTTGTTATTCGCACCACTCTAAGATTACGATTGGATTTCTTTGATCACGAACAAGAATAAATTAAGACTAACCTCGTTATCTTATTTCGAACACTCATTCTTCTTTGCAGATGTCTTTATGTCGACAAAGCTTTTCTCTAGAAGCTCTTCGTATTCTTGCATGTTATTGAAGAAATTTACTTGGATATGCTGTCTAAAGCTCAGTAATTGACCGTGTATGATAGTCGAGAACGTGGTATGTCCGCTCTTGTGTTTGACTAGGCTTGAAGTCTCATTATGCTCCATTGATGTTGATTCTAGGCGGTTGGTAGATAGTCATTTCAAAGTTCATTTTTGGTTGGATTGCTTTTAGACAATCCATTGACAGACTTGATGCAAGATCGTTGTTACATGATAAGCTCCTAACCGACTCAATGTTACAACATCTAGTTTTATTTTTCATTCTCGATGTCATCTTTGTTACTCTATAGAGGTGTGTGAGACAATTATTTTAGTGTGTCCAGTGATTTGGGCATTGTATCAGGATTCATTAACATGTAGTTGAAAGCTCTTTGGTGTAAGGCATTCATTGTTTCCGTTTTCTAGATGGTGTGGCTACTCTAGAACTCGTCGACTTTTGAAGGCAATTAGCAACCTATATTTGTTGAGGCTCTATTACTAGTTTATCGACGAGGTGGACTTTTTGCAGCCATACACGATGGAAAATTCGATGAATGAGTTTATGAATGTTTGGAGGCTAAGGTTTCTGATCGTCCTTCTAGGACTCCCATCTTTTCAAGGTCATTTGGTTTCTCCGTCCACAAAGTTGGCTTAAAGTTAACATGGATGGGACGGATTTCGGTATTGCAACTAGGACTTTTTGGACGTGAAGTTATATTTTGCAGTTGTAGAGTTTTTTCAATCGTTGAACTTTACACGAACTCAAGTCAAAGTAATGAAGTTTCAATATTAATTGATTTCATGAACTTCATACAAATGCGTATCAAATTAATGAAAAAACCATTATAATAAATTTATTCGAGAAAACTTCGACCTCCAAATTGAAGTAGGAATCCAAACATCCAAAAGTTTGATATACAAAATAATTTCTTCCTTGTTTGATTCAATCATTCCTTTGGAATTAAGCACTTGTTTGATGCCCATTTTTGTATGGAATCAACCCAAAATTTTCAATGTATGAGAAACAAAAATAGAGAAAATACACACCAAAGAAAAACAAATTATGTGGTTCAGCCAATTTGCCTCCGTCTACGGAGTTGTAGGGATTTCACTATTATCAAGGAAAAAGTACAAATTGTGGTCGTACAATTTCTCTCTCTATGTCATAAAGAACACCGATCACCAAAACTGCATTTTTTTATATCCTGTGCACAAGATTCATAATGGGCTACAAAATGGGCCAAAAAAATTTCCCGGGGCGCTACCCTTGGATCCCTAGGAGGCTTGTCCATGAGAGCTCTGGCTTGGGCCGATCCGCTTCATGGACTAAGCCTCAGAAAATCTCCCATTAAAAATCACACAACATTATTCGAGTAGGATCGTCAACTGGATCCAAAAAAGCCCAACAAATCTCCCACCTGGAGACTAGTTCAATCACCAACATCAACCACAATCCTCCAAAATACATAATCCTTCATCCCTGCAAATCATACTCCTATCCTCAAGCTAGAAGGCCATCTAAAGCTGCACACGACTTCAATTTCTCAATAGTGACACCCTTAGTCAACATGTCTGCCGGGTTCTTAGATCTACAAATCTTCTCAAGTATTACTAATAGCTTATATTCAACAAGGTAACAGATAAAATGGTATTTTATATGTATATGCTTCGACTTTGAATGGAAAGCTGAATTTAATGCAAGAAAGATTACACTTTGACTATCACTGTGTAGAATGCCCATCTCATGCTTCTTACCCAATTCATCTAAGAAGCCATATAGTCGAATCATCTCCTTTCTAGCTTCAGTTTCCACAACATACTCAACTTTTGTAGTAGACAGAGTAACAATCTTTTGTAGATTTGAAGCCCATGATATAGTTGTACCACCCAAAGTAAATACAAACCAAGTAGTATTCCTTCTAGTATCAATATCACCAGCAAAATTAGCATCTACATAACCTCGCAGTTTCAAACTGTACCTCTGAAGCAAAGACATATATCTGATAAACCCCTCAGATATCTCAAAATCCGCTTGACTGCCTCTCAATGCGGCTTTCCTAACCTACTCATGAATCTGCTAACAACTCCCACTGCATGTGCAATATCTGGCCTTGTACATACCATAGCATACTTCATGCTGCCAATAGCTGAGGCATAAGGCACCTTGCTCATGTGGTCCCTTTCTTCTTCTGTCTTCAGTGACTGTTCTTTCCTTAGTTTGAAATGACTACCCAAGGGTGAGCTCACTGGTTTAGCTTCAATCATGTTGAACTTGCTGGGAACTTTCTTCACATAGAACTTTCTTCACATACTCTAACTATGAAAGTTTCAATACCATTAGCTTTGTCTCTAATGATTATCATACCAAAGATTTGCTTTGCAGCTCCCAAATCCTTCATTACAAAACGTTTTGACAATTGCTTCTTTAGATTATTAATCTTCTCAATGCAAGACCCTGAAATGAACATATCATCCACATACAATAGTAAAATGATATAAGAATTCTCAAATGACTTAACATAGTAATAGTGATTAGCTTCAAATCTCTTGAACCCAATTCTATGCATAAAATTGGTAAATTTCTTGTACCATAGTATTGGAGCTTGTTTTAGGCCATACAAGCTATTTCTCAGTTTGCAGACTAGATTCTCTTGTCCCTGAACAATGAACCCTTCTGGCTAAATCATATAAATGTCTTCTTCCAAATCACCATGAAGGAATGATATCTTCATATCTAACTGCTCAAGATATAAATTTTCTACAGCCACATTCCCAGTACCAATTTAATTGTTGACTTCTTCACAACTAGAGAAATTATTTCTGATTACTCAATGCCCTTCTTCTGCTGGAACCCTTTGACAACTAACCTAACCTTGTATCGTTTGCTACCATCATGCACATTCTTTATTCTGTATATCCACTTGTTGTGCAAAGCCTTCTTTCCTACTCGCAATTTAGTCAATTCCCATTTCTGATTCCCTAACAAGGAATCCATCTCATCTTTCATGGCTAATTCCTACTTGCTTGAATTTTCATCCTACAGAGCTTCTTCATAACACTCTGGCTCACCACCATCAGTCAACATGAGATAATTTAGAGTCATCAAATAATGATGTGGAGGTCTAATGGTCCTGGAAGATATACTGACTTCAGCTACAGGTGTACTCTGATCTACCTGTGAATCTACATTCTCCTTATCTGCTTCGCCCCTTTTCTCAACAGTACTTTCTGTCAATTCATATAATTTGACAAACTCAGATTTCTTTTGATCTATCTCTGCAGCATCTGACAGTACAGTTGACATGTCCTTGTACATAACCTGTTCATTAAATATTACATTTCTACTTCTAGTGATTTTCTTGTTTTGTTTATCCCAAAACCTATAGCCAATTTCTCATCACCATAGCCAATAAAAAAACATATTTTAGACTTTGCATCAAGTTTACTACGAGTATCAGAATCAATATGAACATAAGAAACATAACAAAAAACTTTTAAATGTGAGAACTTTATCTCTTTACTGCTCCAAACCTTCTCAGGAAGTTTGAACTCCATGGGAATTGATGGTCCTCGATTTATTAGGTAAGCTGCAGTGCTAATAGCATTAGCCCAGAAACTTTTTGGTAGTCCAGCATGTAACCTCATACTCCTAGCACGCTCATTGAGAGTTCTGTTCTTGAGCGCCTAGCTACACCATTCTGCTGTGGTGTCCCAGGAATGGTCTTCTCCATCCTAATTCGTTGTACAACAAAATAATCACTAAACCTCGATCTATGTACTCTCATTTGTTATCTGACCTCAAATATTTTACTTTCAAACCTATTTCTGTCTCAACCATGGCCTTCCACTTCTTAAAAGTTTCGAATACATTAGATTTATTTTTCAGAAAATAAACCTATACCTTCTTGCTTGAGTCATCAATGAAAGTAATATAGTACCTTGAACCTTCAAGGGATGAAACCGGAGAAGGTCCTTATAGCTTAGTGTGTACTAACTCCAATTTTTCAGCCTTTGGTGCCCTGCCAATTTTCAAGAAGCTCACCTTTTTCTGCTTTCATACGATGCAGCTTTCACACATGTCAAACTCAATGGACTTCAATTCTTGTAGTTTTCTTCTTGATAGTAGCATTTTCATCCCTTTCTCACTCATATGACCAAATCTGAGGTGCTATAGGATTGTAACATTACTTCATTCAGCAACTACAATTGTGTCTCTTAGACTTGAGGTCATATATAGAGTACCAGTCTTCTTTCCACAATCCAATACTCCGGCTCCCTTTGTAACCTTCTAAGTACCACAAACAAATAGTATTGCATGCCCTTCATCATCAAGTCGTCCAGCAAAAATCAAATTCCTCCTTAGGCGAAGAATATGTCGAACCTTCTCTAATAACCAAATAGACCATTGGGTAACAAACGTCCAAGGCTACACTATCAGCCAAATACATCTTACGAAAATCACCTGCAACATAATTTTGTATGATTTCTTGGTGTGGAGTGGTATGAAACGAAGCTCCTGAGTCCAAAACCCAATCACCAAGTAGACTGTCTACGGCAAGAAGTAATGCATCATGTACCTCTTCTATTACAGCATTAGAAGAATCATCTTTATTTTTCTTCTTACAACTTTTGCATTGCTTCCTAAAGTGACCTATTTTTCATAGTTCCAGCATTGTACTTGTTGGCTTGATCTAGGTTTTCTTCTATTTCGATTAGAATTTTTGGATTTTGATTGCCCTGATTTGAATTTCTGTCATTACCTCTACCTCTCGTCTCAAGGTTTATGACATAACCAAATCCGGAAGTTTCACCTGCATTTTTTCTGCGAATCTTCTTATCCAAAATTAAATCTCGTATGTCATTGTACTTCAACTTTTCCTTTCCAGTAGGATTGCTTATTGCCATCCTCATTGCCTCCCAACTATTTGGCAAAGAAGCTAAAACTATCAGTACATAGATTTCATCATCAAAATTAATTTCTACAGACGATAATTGATTTGTGATAGTGTTAAATTCATTCAGATGTTGTGCTACTAGTGCACTCTCTGCCATCTTCAGATTCAACAATTTCTTCATCAAAAGCACCTTGTTGTTTGCTGATGGCTTTTCATACATACCAGACAAAGCCTTCATCATATCTGTTGTGGTCTTCTCCTTTACAACATTGTGTGTGATAGACCTGGACAAAGTTAACCTGATAATTCCTAGTACCTGTCGGTCAGAAGATCCCGTTCATCAGCCTTCATTATCTCAGGTTTGTCCCCAAAAGAGGCAGATTCAATTTCTTTCCATAGAGATAATCTTCAATCAGCATCCTCCAATACGCGAAGTTTGTGCCATCGAGCCTTTCTATTCCAGATGCCTTTCCTGCTTCCCCTGCCATTGTTCCCACTCAAACCTAATCCTAGGCTCTGATACCTGCTGTATGGAACCAAAATTCCCAACTTGTGAGAAACAAAAAATAGAGAAAACATACGCCAAAGAAAAATAATCAAACGAGCAAGACAATATTTATGTGGTTCGTTCAATTTGCCTACGTCCGCGGAGTTGCAAGGATTTCACTATTATCATGAAAAAATACAAATTGCGGCCATACAATTTTTCTCTCTATGTCATAAATAACCCTAATCACCAAAACTGCAATTTTTTTAATATCCTGCGCACAGGATTCACAATGGCCAACATTACGGGACAAAAAAAAATTTTCCCATCTAAGTCTTCGCTCCATGGACTAAGCCTTAGAAAATCTCCCATTAAAAATCACGCAACATTATTCGGGTCAGGTTGTCAACCGGATCGAAACAAACTAGGTTATGCAAAGCCCAACACATTTTGTATTTAGCTAAATTGTAGATGTTACATAGTGTTAGTATCACGGAGGGGCGAAATTGTTTTACGTAATGATGTAAAATTCTCAATTTGCCTCTACACATAAAATTCATTCTTATGTAAATAATGGCAATCCGACAAATTTATTCTTATGTAAAAAATGGTAATTCGGTAAATTGGTTCCACTGTAGACAATATTTACTGCACATGTGGATCCCAGTGAAAACTACAAACTATCACATTTTGCATTAAAATTTGACCAAAATGGCCCACGAAACATGGGCTAAATAAAGATATATTGAACATAATACTCCATTTGTCCCATTTATATGGGCTTGTTTTGTTTTTTACATGGATTAAGAAATCTTATTTAATGTTATTGGAAAAACAAACTTTGCCAAAAACTTTCTTAGTTTACCCTAATTTAATTAGGATAAACCTAGATATACCAAATGTTTTACAAAATGTTTTACCGACTCGCTACTTGGCGCCCCACCATTGGAGGGGCGCCTGTCATTATAGACGCCCCTCCAATGGTGGGGCGCCAAGTGGTGAGTCGGTAAAACATTTTGTGAGTGTAGCATGCTCCATTTAATTATCAATAATTAGTAGTAAATTATTATTGGAAATAATAAAGAAATAAGGGTATATCAGTAAACGAACAAAACAAAACACTCTTAATAAAGAAACAAAACTATATAATTGAGATAAGAAAATAAGGAAAGTGGACCTGTATAAATGGGACAGAGGGAGTAGTTACTTCCGCACAAATCAACTATGAACTAATACTATAAATAGCAAATAATTAACAAAATCTATGTACATAATTTCTGTTGCTACCTTTGACTATTCAACTAAAACAATAAAATAAAATCCTGTAATTTAAAAATATATAAAATATATTTCTTAAAAGTTAAAATAAGATTGTCACATAAATCTCATTAATAATGACTATTTCAAGATACGACAGCAAAGAAATCTGAAAATTTTCATATTTTTGTAGAAGAATACTCGGTTTATTATATTAAGGGGGCTTGCTTGGTAAGACTTTTAAGAATACTAGTTTTTGCCCGTCCATTATAGGTAGTGTTAGCACGTTAAATGTGTTTAAATCTCCTTCATTAAATCTGTAAAATTGTAGTAAATACAATTTACTTAATAGAGTTCTGATGACATCAAATGTAAACTAACACGTTGAGAAATTGGATAAATTACAAAACCTGCAAACTTGTGAAAGGTTCGATGAAAGTAAGAATGTAGAGGCTTACATAATGAACTAAAGCAAGAGGATGAATGTGATGAAGGAAAATAAAGGCTTAGATCCAGGATATTAGGTCTGAGTTGTCGTTGCTAAACATGTTCAACCAATTTCACAACACGAAATAAGAAAATTGTGTTTGCATTGGCTAACCAAAAAAATGAAATGGATAACATAGTGAAAGAGAGCTTCATATAAAATACACTTATCAAGATATATTGAAGAAATATCTCCTTCCCAATCATAGCAAAAATTTTCAAATCTATATCATAGCCACCTTACACATACTTCCATCACAATCACTGTTGGGCTATGGACACCACGTCTCCACATTGGTATGATATTGTCCACTTTGGGCCTAAACCCTCATGGATTTGTTTTTGGGCTTTATCCCAAAAGGCCTCACACCAATGGATATATTTGTCCATCCTTATAAATCCATCATATTTTTCATGTCTAGCCAATGTGGGACTTCTTTTACTCACAACAATCCTCCCCTCAAACGAAGGACCACATTATTGTGCCCTCCCCTCAAAGCAAATTGTTGTCAAACGACCTCCCTACGCGATGATGTAAGTCTTGTTCCTTTATTCAGTCGGCATCGGCTAATTGAATGAACGTATATTGACATCACAATTACTTAAACTTTTCATGTAGCTCACTTGGGCTATTTGAAGCAGCCTAATTGAATTATGGTTGCTCATGGCCCAACCCAATTGTGGATGGATTCTATAAGTTGCTAGCCCACTAATCTTTTATTGGGTCCTATCTATTATCTAACCTAAAGCTCATCCTATTCCTATTATATACTTGCCCATTACTGTTGCTAGATATGAATTTATTACTGAAAGCAGCCCCCTAGTCTTGAGCAAGAAAGAACTAGTTTCTTTTTCTCTGGTTTAGTGCCTTAGCTTAGTGCCTCCTTTGTGGTACTCGTCTCTCTTCCTTTTTTAGTTAGCTTTTGTGGCTAATTCCTTTGGCCGTAATTTCTCATCCCAAGTCCTTTGTGGGCTATCCATTTGTTGGAGCAACCATTAGGAAGTGTTGGTTTGTGGATAGTTCATTTGGTTGATTGTGGTGTTGATTTGTAGACTGAGCCTGGTTTCCTTGGTGCATAAGGAGATTTCTACCTCACAATCACAATACAATTAGTTGCTCTAAAAAAATAATACAAGAAAATATAACCTATTTAAACACAAGTGTCAAAAGTAATGCACTGCTAAATAGTGTTGCAAAATTCAGTTTGCCGTGTTCGAGATGGTTCGTCCAACTTCTGGTATGATAACTGGACAGGTTCTCAAAGCTTGGCCGAGGCAGGCTTGGAAATAAAGGAACCTCAACTACAGATTAAAGACCTTTTGACGTCAACTGGTAATCGGAACGAAAGCCGGCTTAGGGAGCTTCTGGATGAGAATCAAGCAATGGTTATAGAAAGTGTGCAATTAAAAATTTCTGGACAGTGCGATCACTACATCTGGAAGCCTAGTAAGGATGGTTCCTTCTCCACTAAATCGGCTTGGGAATTGGTTAGAAAAAAGGAGGTATTCTGCAAATGGAAAAGATGGCTATGGCATCACCACGTACCCCAAAGAATTTCTTTTGTTTCTTAGAGAGCTTTTCTAAATTGCTTACCAGTTGACGAGGTGGTCCAAAACATAGGGATCCCATTAGTTTCGAAATGCGAATGTTGCGCTAATCCATCGATGGAGAACATTGATCATGTTTTATGCAATGGGGAAATCGTAAAAAATGTTTGGTCTTATTTTGCAACCCACTTCAATCTCTCTCTTCCCCACGTTAATTCTTGGAAAGGAATGCTGTCTTTATGGTGGAAAAATGCATCTAAATCTTCACAGACGGGGGTTCTTCGCGGCATTGCTCCACTTATTATAACATGGGAACTATGGAAAGTCAGGCGTGAAGCTAGAATGGAGGGACACCCCATCTCATGGAAAAGAACAGTTTGGCAGTGATGATATTTTAGAGGATAAAAATAGTAGGGAGTTATTTTAATTGGACAAGATAATTGAAGGAGGGAAATTTATTTGAAAATAGATTTTTACAAAGTTGATGGAAGAAAGTTTATACAATTGGAAGGAGCTTTTTTTGACTTTTGTTCTTCTGCATCTAACTAAATGGATCAACTCTCCTATTTATACATGCAAAGAGGAGGTGGAAGCATATTCTAGAGAATTCCTATTTTTTAATTATTTTTATTTTACTTGTTTGCCAATCAAATCTAGAAACTTCATTTTTTATTGTGTTTTGCTTGCTCACCAAGAAATTCTAGTGAATTCTAGGTGAATCCAAAATATGCAACAAACTTAATACTCCTACTTGGTGCATATTTTGATAACTCTAATCATTTCTCGTAGTACTTCGAACTTTGCTCGTGGTAGCGCCTTCGTAAATATATCTGCTAATTGTTCTTCTGTCTTGCAATGTTTGAGCTCTAACTCTTTGTTTACTTCAGCTTCTCTGATGAAGTGATACTTGATGTCAATGTGTTTAGTTCTATTGTGAAGTACGGGATTCTTAGCCATTGCTATTGCAGACTTGTTGTCGCAGTAAATCTCTGTAGCTTCATCTTGTGGTTCTCCCATATCTTCAAGTATGCGCTTTAGCCATATAGCTTGACTCGTTGTCATTACTGCTGCAATATACTCTGCTTCAGCTGATGATTATGCAACCATTGCCTGTTTCTTTGATGCCCAAGAGAATATTCCAAAACCTAGTGTAAATGCATAGCCTGATGTACTTTTCATATCATCTACTGATCTTGCCTAATCACTATCAGTATACCCAAGTAGTCTTGAGTCAGGCGTAGATTGATACCATATTCCATAGTCTTTTGTTCCTTGGAGGTATCTTAGTATCCGCTTTGCTGCTCCATAGTGAACTTGACTTGGATTCTGCATGAATCTAGAAAGTAGGCTGGTTGCATACATTATGTCTGGCCTTGAAGCTGTGAGATAGAGTAAACTTCCAATTAAGCTTCGAAATTGTGAACTGTCTGCTTTTGCAGTATCGTCTTCTTTTCTGAGTGATTTGTTACTATCCATAGGAGTTGCTACTGTCTTGTAACCTTCCATCTTGAATTTCTTTAATAGACTAGTGGTATACTTCTTCTGAGCAATGAAGATCCATCTTCAGATTGAACTATCTCGATCCCAAGAAAGTAGTGCATTAATCATAGATCAGTCACCTCGAACGTTTTCATCATGTCTTCCTTGAATTTCTCGATCATCTTTTCATCATTTCCTGTATAGATGAGATCATCAACATATAGAGAGATTATGAGTGTACTGTTTGTACCTTGATTTTTAATGTATAGAGTTGGTTCACTTTGGCTCCTCCTGAATCCTTGCTCAGTGAAGTAGTTGTCTATTCTGCTGTACCACGCTCGTGGAGCTTGCTTTAATCCGTACAGCGCTTTCCTTAGTTTGAGAACTTTATCTTCTTTACCTTGTATTACGTATCCTTGAGGTTGCTCAACATAAATTTCTTCTTCAAGATAGCCATTAAGAAATGCTGATTTAACGTCAAGCTGGTAAATCTTCCATTTCTTCTGTGCGGCTAGTGCAATCAACGCCCTTATGGTGTCAAGACGTGCAACTGGAGCAAATGTCTCAGTGTAGTCGATGCCAAACTATTGTGAGTATCCTTTGGCGACTAGTCTTGCTTTATGTTTTTGGATTGAGCCATCAGCATTAAGCTTTGTCTTGTAGACCCACTTAACTCCTATGACGTCTTTATCTTGAGGAAGATCGACAAGCTCTCAAGTATCGTTTTTCTCGATCATTTTTATTTCTGCATCCATAGCTTTTCTCCATTTTGGCTGTTTTGAGGCTACTTCGTAGCTTTCAGGTTCAATGATCATCAAGTTGTAGTTTTGATATATTTCTGATAATTTTCTTGT
The DNA here is from genome assembly GCA_035079005.1 of Fraxinus americana. NCBI lineage: Eukaryota > Viridiplantae > Streptophyta > Magnoliopsida > Lamiales > Oleaceae > Fraxinus > Fraxinus americana. The sequence continues at coordinate 11,589,857 of CM068706.1, read as the reverse complement.
TTTTCTTGGTGATGATTCTGGTAAGTCAACTAGTTCTTCTATAGTTGCTCACTGTGGGAACTCAGGTTGATTGTTCTCCTCAACGTCGCCCTCCTATTTTTGTGGTTGTGTTAGGATGCTGATAGCTTTTCTTTCTACTTGACCAGTCTCCCAGTTGTAAGCAGTATCTTCATCAAACTTAACATCTTGACTTATAATTAGCTTCTTTGTTCTTAGGTTATAGACTCGATAGCCTTTAGATTGAGTGCTATAACCTAGGACGATTCCTTTTTCAGTCTTCTCATCAAGTTTACCTCTTTTTTCCTATGGAATATGTGTGTAGCATATGCAGTCAAAAACTCTAAGATGCTTTGCTAATGGTTTTCTTCTGCTCCATGCTTCAACTGGTGTTTTGTCTTGCACCGCTTTAGTTAGACATCGATTTAATAAGTAGACTGCAGTGCTTACTGGTTCTTCCCAGAAGGTTTTTGGAAGACCTTTCTCCATTAGCATAGCTCTAACTGTCTCCATTACTGTTTTGTTCTTTCTTTCTGACACGTCATTTTGTTCTGGCGCGTATCCAACGGTGAGTTGATGCTCAATTCCTTCATCTTCACAGAACTTGTTGAATTCATTTGATGTATATTCTTTACCTCTGTCGCTTCTGATAGTTTTGATATTGCTACCACTTTTTTTTTCAACATAGCTTTTGAACCTTTTAAAAATCTCCAATACTTGGGATTTTTCACGCCAGAAATATACCCATGTCATTCTAGTGTAGTCATCTATGAAGAGAATGAAGTACCTGTTTTGCTCATGTGATGGAGTACGCATTGGACCACATAAATCTGTATGTATCAACTCTAATAGCTTTTTGGCTCTCCAAGACTTTCCGGACGGAAATGGTTGACGTTGCTGTTTTCCAAGCAAGCATCCTTCGCAGACTGCATCAATCTCCTTTATAACTTGTAGATCTCTCATCATTCTATTTTGCTGAAGAATCTTCAACCCGTGAAAGTGGAAGTGTCCAAATCTCCTGTGCCACAGCCATGACCAGTCCACTTGCGCTGTCATTGCCGCATTTTTTGCGTATCTCCATTAGATTGGAAAGCATCATTCTCCCGCTTTTTAACTTTTGCAATTACAAGAGATTTATCTCTTGTCATAGATAGTGCAAGAATCTCCTTCAAAATATAAACTATATCCTTTCTCTATCATCTGACTAGCGGTGGCAATTGGGTCGAGCGGCTCGTCGGCTCGGGTGCTTGGCTCGTACTATTCATACCCACGAGCCACTCGGGCTCGTAAAAAAACGAGGCCGAGCACGAGTCGAGCCGCTCGTTTAGACACGAGCCACAAGCCTGCTCGACTTGTGTATAAAAAAAAAAATTCTTTTTTGACCCCATGTTCAGTGACCGTTTGGTCACTTTAATTTTTTATTTATTTTATTTTTTTCAACTTCACATACATTTTTCTTCTATAAATACCCACCATAATCAACCATTTTTTCCCACCAATATCAATCTCTCATTATTCTCTCATTATTTACTATACAAATACAATACTCTCTACAATTTACATTCTTATTTCTCCATAATTCCATTTATCAATTATCAACATTCAACAATATCATTCTCATTCATTTTCATTCATTCTATATTTCTATAATCATCATCTTCTTCTTCTACTCTTTTTTTACATTTCTCAATTCTACATTTCTAAATTCAATTTCTATTATTCATAACAAATGGATTCACGATCATTTGTTGAAAGCTTGTTCGGTATGGAGAACGAAACACAAACACCTGCTCAAGCTCAAAATCAATTTGGGAATGAATTCTCCGGTCTCAATGAATTACCAATCCCCGAAAATATTGAAGATTTCAACGTTCGTGATAGTCATCCAATTGATTTGGATGACATTGATGATGTTCCAATTGATTTGGAACAAAATGAAGAACCGACATTAAATATTCCCGATGCAACCGGGAAGAGAAAGGGGAAGAAGCAGGCAAAATGTTGGGATCATTTCAAATTGGTTCCCACTGGTCGTGTGGTCGATGGACTTCGAGAAACCAAAGCAGTATGTAAATACTGCCAACAACGACTGGCATGGCAAAAAGGCATTGGAACCACCCACCTCAACCGTCACTACAAATCATGTTCGGCCAAACATGGGCTTCTTCCAGCTGGTCAAACGCAACTACAATTTGGTACTCCACAAGCCGGTGCTACTACTACGCAACTTTCTACATGGATGTATTCGGAGGAAGAAGCTCGAACGGGAATGATGAAGTTCGTTGCCACGGTGGAACTGCCACTAGCAATAACGGACAACCAACATTTTGTTAATTACGTCAAAAGATATCTTCAACCGAGGTACCAAGGGGTAAGTCGAAATACTCTTCGTTCTGATACAATTACATATTTTCTTAATGCAAAGCAATTATTGATTTCGGATTTGGAAAAATATGGGGGTGTGATATCCTTAACTTCAGATATGTAGGAAGGGATTAATAAGAGGGGTTATATGGCTGCAACTGCATACTACATAGACCCACTTTGGGTCATGTACAAAAAAATTATTGCTTTTAAAATTGTTGAGTATCCGCACACTGCTCAAACTATATTTAATGCTATCATGTTAATAATTCGAGAATATAAATGTGAGAGTAAAATCCATTCTTTTACGTTCGACAACGCATCTGTAAATAAAGTTGTTATCGATAAATTGCATAAAGTTCTTAATCCTAATTTTGGTGACTATTTATTTCATGTTCGATGTGTATGCCATATATTTAATTTAATAGTACAAGACGGTTTAAAACACGTTAAGGATGAAATTAACCGAATTAGGATTGCACTTATATATATCACGTGTACACCTAGTAGAAAACAAGCATTTGAGGATTTTTGTGCAGAATCTGGGAAGACGAATACAAAAACCTTTATTACTGACGTAGGCCATAGATGGAACTCCACGTACTTAGTACTAAAATCATGTGAAGGTTATGAAGCATATATTACTGAATTTTTTAACAATAGACATGTTAGAGACGAAGACGATACTATTTTGAGTGAATCCGATTGGAATATCGTTTTTAAAATAAAAAATTTTTTGACAAGTTTTTATGAGTCTACAAATATATTGTCAGGTGTTTATTATCCCACTAGTTGTATGGTTCTTGAACGTCTTTATATAACTGGAAGAACTTTTGCTAGATTTCAAAATGACCCCGATTTTCAAGCTGCTATATATTTTATGGAATTGAAATTTAGAAAATATTGGGAAGAATTACCTATGTTATTTCCTCTAGCATGTGTCATGGACCCCCGATATAATTTATCAGGTACTAAATTTATAATTGATCAAATGTCAAATGCTTTAACCTTTAATACACCTACTACTTATAGAAATTTGGAACCGACGTTCCGTGAAATGTATGAATTATATGTTTCACGAATGGGTACACATATTAATCGTGTACCTGCACACAGTCCTCCTACTAATATAACAGATGATGACGCTGAAATTTTGAATTTATTTGAAAGTATGCACTCGAATAGATTTGATGCAACTGCATATGCATGTGGTTCCTCTAGTAGTCGTAGTAGTTTGACATCCACTGCATGTACTCAAACTTCCAGCGACAGCCGTAGTCAAACTCCAAATGTGTTGCCATATGAATTAATCGATTACTTTAGTCAACATTTGCCTACTGACAAAACAACTAGTAAAAGTTCAGAAAATGTCCTTGAATTCTGGAGAAATAACGAACGCTGATGGCCAGTAGTTGCTGCTATGGTAAAAGATCTACTAACACCTTCGGTTACCACTGTAGCTTCGGAATCTGTCTTTAGTGCAGGAAAAATGGTTCTCTCTGAGGTCAGAAGTCGACTAAAAGAAGATATTTTGGAGGCATTAATGTGCGTGAAGGACTGGGAAGACGCTAATTATCGAATTCAAGATAAATATACCGAAATTGGATGTAACCAAGTAAATGATATTTAATTTTACCAATCACCACATTTATCACATTATTTTATTTTCATACATTTATATATATATTTTTTAAAAAAATTGTACACGTAACAAGTTGTTCGTGTACAATTTTTAACTCTATCTACTCGAAATTGAAGTAGTCGGTCCTAAGCCTAGATAAAGGAAGAGGGTTTATCTTTTTTTTTTTGTAATTGTAAAAAATAAAAATGTTAGTAGGAAAAAGTATATTTGAAAAATTGTTTACAAAACGTGTTTATATATATTTTTCTTTAGGTATTTCTTAACAAATAAAATTTTGTTCTTATTATTTTAAAAATTTAAATTGTTTTATAAAAACGACGTCAAATACGAGCCGAGCGGCTCGGCTAGCCGCTCGGCTCGTCTTTGGGCGAGCTCGGGCCACGAGCCGAGCTCGCCCATTTTACCACGAGCCAAGCGGGTGCTCGGTTTGTGGCACACGAGCTACAAGCTCGCACGAGCCGAGCTCGTGCGATCATGGGCCGAGCCTAGCGGGTGCTCGGTTCGTGGCACACGAGCCACGAGCTCGCACGAGCCGAGCTCGTGTGATCATGGGCTGAGCGGCTCAGCTCGGCCCATTGCCACGACTACATGTGACCTACACTTAGTAGATTTTGATCTATTGTAGGAACCAAGAGAACTTCATTGATGTATCTCTTGCCCTTTTTTGTATCTACAGCAATAGTACATTTGCCTGTTGCCTCTGTGTAATTTCCATTGCCAATTTTTTTTTGTGTGCTTATTTTATCAAGACTGCAGAAAATACTTTCTTCTTTCGTCATGTGATTACTGCAGCCACTGTCTAAATACCATGTATCTAATTTTTCTTCAGATACATCCTTTTTTTAGGCATAAAATAGACTTCCTTCTATATCCTTCTCTTCTGAGAAATTAGCTAGATGATTTTGTTTAAAACGATAAGATTTTTCTTCATGTCCAAATTTTTTACAGTTTCGGCACTGTGATTTTCCTTTAAACCAACAATCCTTCACAAAATGACTTTTTCTTTTACGAACGCCACATGGAGGATACTTGCCGTTATTAATAATTCATTTTCCTTGAGTTTCATTATTTTAGAATTGTCTTTAAATTTTCTCCCACCTTCTTTAGATTTCTTAAACCGCATATTAACTTTAGATTGAAAAGCGTTTTCTATGTCAATTTCATAAATCCTTTCTAATCTTTTTTCATGAGCTTCCAATGAACCTATTAATTCTGCTGTTGTTAATTTATCTATATCTTTAGACTCCTCAATAGTTGCAATAATTGAATTATATTTTTCTGTGTAGGTAATTAAAATTTTTTCAACAACTTTCTTTTCAGGAACATCATCTTCATAAGGTCTTAGTTGATTTACTATTTCATTTATTTTTGAATAATAATCTTTTGCGATTTCAGAATTTTTCGTTTTTAGATTTTCAAAATTCTTTCTTAAAGTTTGAAGACGGCAAGTACGTACCTTGTCACTGTCGTAGAACTCCTCCTTCAGTTTATCCCAAGCTTCTTTTGCTGTTTTAGCTCCCATAATTCTTGGAAAATAAGTGTCCGTCAAGCTCATTTGTAGAGCTAGTAGTGCTAGAGAATCTTTTTGTTGATTCTCTTTAAGTTCCTTCTTTTGTGCAGTAGTTAGAGTGGAAATGTCATCTGGGTTAGTATACCCATCGTTGACGACATCCCATAAATTTTGCACACAAAAGTAGGTATTCATTTTGATAGACCAAAAATCATAGTTATCTCCATTGAATGTTGGAATAGGAATGGATGAACGGAAAGCGTCAACCATAGTATATGCTTACGCCCAATATCAATCGAACGAAGTTCTGATACCACTGATGATATTTTAGAGGATAAAAATAGTAGAGAGTTATTTTAATTGGACAAGATAATTGAAGAAGGGAAATTTATTTGAAAATAGATTTTTACAAAGTTGATGGAAGAAAGTTTATACAATTGGAAGGAACTTTTTTTTACTTTTGTTCTTCTGCATCTAACCAAATGGACCAACTCTCCTATTTATACATACAAAGTATTCTAGAGAATTCCTATTTTCTAATTATTTTTATTTTACTTGTTTGCCAAGCAAATCTAGAAACTTCCTTTTTTATTGTGTTTTGCTTGCTCACCAAGAAATTCTAGTGAATTCTAGGTGAATCCAAAATATGCAACAAACTTAATAGGCAGACCAAATCAATGCTGTCACAGATTGCTGGATTAATTAATAAGGTCAGTAGCATCTCAGCCCGTGACGTCAACTGCTTGCGTTCCTTAAATTGTCCCATAAACATTGTTAAGTAGAGAAAGGTGAAACTTATCAGTTGGAAGAAACCAGCTTGTCAGCAGCTGAAATTAAATGTCGATGGAGCAGCTAAAGGTAATCCAGGCTCAGCTGGTGGAGGAGGTATTTTACGGGATAGCAAAGGAAGATGTTGGGCTGGCTTCTCTCGCCACTACGGGTTTTGCACTAATACGGTGGCAGAAACTAGAGCCCTTCTTGACGATTTACGTATGTGTAGGGACCTCGGAATTAGGGACATTATTGTTGAAACCGATTCCAATATAGTGGTACAATGGCATCACAGAGGCGCCTGCTCTTTATGGTGGCTGTGGGATTTTTGGGATGAAATTTTGGAGCTGACCCAAATACTTAATGCTGAAGTTCTGCACGTGTTCCGTGAGGCTAATAAGGCAGCTGATCTTCTTGCTAAAAATGGTAGCAATGGACTGTCTTCTGAATTATCTTTTAGCAATGAGGCACCGATTCTACTCAGAGGAATATTACAAACGGATAGCTGGGAACTTCCATACCTTAGATTTTGATTGGAGTGGTTTTTTTATATCTTTCTGTACTCTAGGTTTTCCTCCTCCACAAGTGAGGTTTTTTGATTAATAAAATGCTGGTTTTCGTTGAAAAAAAAAATGTAAACATACAGGCACATATTTGTCAAATTTCAAACGTTATTCCAAAGCTTTACATACAATCAAGAAGTAACAGTAAACTATCAAGAAACAAATATCAAATTATCTTGATAAAGAAGGAAAAAATGTAATTTATTTACCATATTTCTTGTCAATGCGCTCAAATCTTCCATGTTTGGAGAACAATCGCTCCAAATCCAATTGTCCAGTCTTGTTCCAACAGAATATCACGGTATGTTTAGTTGGCTACGTTGAAATTATTTCTAATGGATTAATCAGACCTAAAAAATTGAGAATGAAAATCCATTTAGCTGTTCTTATTGCATCCTCTGGGCTGCGAAAGACTTGAGTAATAGTATGTGAGAAGAATTTCGCACATCGATTTATGAGTTAATTTATAAGACTGGAAAATATGTTAAGCAACTTTATTCAATGCAATTGTCCTGCATAGTAAAGAATTCAACCATTTGCTCCAGTGAGTGTGGTGTCCAAGTAAGTTTGAAACAATTCATCTCCTGGAGTTGGTATAATGATTTGGCTCGTCCCTGTTGTTTTCATTTCCATTCTTTATTCCACTTTGATCGCCACCCAGTTGTTCTTGTTGGAAAGTAAACTTGATTTTGGAGTAAGTAATATGAGTTTAAGAATTTTGCTCATAGGCCCAATTCAAAGGCCCAACAAAGTCTAGCATTTTCTAGAATTATATTCTAGAAAGACCCATGTAAATATCTAAGCAATAGATGTGATCATAAATATGCATTGTACCTAGAATACTCTAGGAAAATATCTAGTCCAAATATGAAATCTAGAAGCCTCATGAAAATTTATGAACTAGAATTCTCTAAATTAATGTGTGGTCTAGAAGTCTCATGTAAGCCCTATATAAAGGGGTAGAGTCCCTCCATTTTGTAACAACAAGTCAAGTCAAGTGTTGTAAGTGTTGAAGTTGAAATATAAGTTACATTTTATTTACCTCTTTCTATTAGTATTGTCCTTCCTATCAAGTCTTAACCAAATAAAGTTGGTAAACCCCTCTTAACTCCAACAAACTGGTATCAAAGCCCTAAGGTCCTTGTGAAAAATGGCAAGTGGGATGATTCCTTTTCAAGTCCCTCAACTTAACAAGGATAACTACGACAATTGGAGCATAAGGATGAAGGCATTGCTCGGGTCGCAAGATGCATGGGAGATTGTAGAGAAAGGCTACATGGAGCCACATGACGAGGTCACTCTATCCCAAGCACAAAGGGATAGTTTGAAGGATGCAAGGAAGAAGGACAATAAGGCTCTCACCTTCATCTATCAAGCCTTAGATGAAGGCATGTTCGAGAAAGTAGCTTGTGCTACTACGAGTAGGGAAGCATGAGAGATCTTGCAAAACTCCCACAAAGGAGTTGAGAAGGTGAAAAAGGTTCGACTCCAAACACTTCGAGGTGAGTTTGAAGCTTTACATATGAAAGAATCGGAATCAATATCTGATTACTTTTCAAGAGTATTGGCCATTGTGAACCAATTAAAGAGGAATGGAGAAAAGTTGAGTGACACTAGAGTAATTGAGAAGATACTTAGGTCTTTAGATTCTAAATTTGACTACATAGTTGTAGCCATTGAGGAATCTAAAGATCTAGATAGTATGAGTGTCGATCAACTCATGGGATCTTTACAAGCCCATGAGGCAAGACTAAAGAAGAAGGTGAAAGAAGAGTCATTAGAGCAAGCTCTTCAAACAAACTTCACGTTGAACAAGGGCGAAGGAAAGTTCAGCAGTAGGAGAAGCCAAAGAGGAAGAGGACGGGGCCAAAATCAAGGAAGAAGTGCATTATACAAGGAGGAAAGAAGCCTAACCTCGTTTTCCATTAGAGGTTATGGAAGAGGAAAAGGTACGAGGCAAAATGAAAGGCCAAGGTATGACAAATCTCAAGTTAAATGTTACAATTGTCAAAAATTTGGCCATTATGCTTTAGAATGTAGAAATGGTAATAACCAAGTCAAGGAGAAAGCCAACTATGCTAGTCAAGAAAATGAAGTGGATCCTACACTATTGATGGCATACAAAGGTGAAGAAAGCAAGGAAATAAACACTTGGTACTTGGATACGGGAGCAAGTAACCATATGTGCGGAAGAAGAAACATGTTCGTGGAGCTCGATGAATCGGTAAGCGGTAATATTACTTTTGGAGATGAATCGAAGATTCCCGTGAAAGGCAAATGTAAAATCTTGATTTGCTTGAAGAATGGTATGCATCAATTTATCTCAAATGTCTACTATGTGCCCAATATGAAGAATAATATTCTGAGCTTGGGACAACTCTTAGAGAAGGGTTATGATATTTATTTGAAAGATCATAGTCTTTCAATAAGAGATCAAAGAAAAAATCTGATTGCTAAATTCCCTATGACAAGAAATAGAATGTTTAAATTAAGCATTCAAAATGATGTTGCTAAATGCTTAAAAGCTTGTTTTAAAGATTTATCTTGGCTTTGGCACTTAAGATTTGAGCATCTTAATTTTGGGGGTTTAAAGTTGTTAAGTAAGAAGAAAATGGTAAAAGGTTTGCCTCCAATAAATCATCCGGATCAATTATGTGAAGGATGCTTACTTGGGAAGCATTCGAGGAAAAGTTTTCCAAAAGAAGCATCTACAAGAGCTAAGAAGCCGCTAGAACTTGTACACGCAGATGTTTGTGGGCCAATCAATCCAAGCTCTCTCGGTTTCTCTTCATTGAAGATTTTAGTAGAAAGACTTGGGTCTATTTTCTCAAACAGAAATCGGAAGTTTTTAGAACTTTCCAGAAGTTTAAAGCTCTCGTTGAAAAGGAAAGTGGCTATAGCATAAAAGCCATGAGATCGGATAGAGGAGAAGAATTTACCTCCAAAGTGTTTGAGAAATATTGTGAAGAAAATGGAATTCATCGCCCATTAACGATTTCATACTCTCCACAACAAAATGGGATAGCCGAAAGAAAGAATAGATCAATTCTTAACATGGCCGACTGCATGCTCAAAAGCAAGAGATTGCCCAAAGAACTTTGGGCCGAAGCTGTTAATTGCGCTGTATACCTATCTAATCGATCTCCTTCTAGAAGTGTGTGGAATAAGACACCACAATAAGCATGGAGTGAAAGGAAGCCCAGTATCTCTCACCTGCGAGTATTTAGGAGCATTGCATATGCTCACGTGCCGGATCAAAAGCGGTCATAGCTAGATGATAAGAGTGAAAGGTATGTCTTTATCGGCTATGACTCTCGCTCCAAAGGCTACAAACTGTATAATCCAAGAAAGGAGAAGATTATCATAAGTAGAGACGTCGAGTTCAATGAAGAAGGAGATTGGGATTGGGGTGTCCAAGAAGAAGACTACGACTTCTTGCCATTTTTTGAGGAAGAAGAACAAGAGAATGAAGAGCAGCAAGAGCCTACCAGTCCACCTCTATCACCTGCTCATGGAGATGCTTCACCAGTATCTTCACAAGGAGAAAGCTCAAGCGAAAGAACACCATGGATGAGGAGCCTACAAGAGCTATATGAGGTAACAGAGAATCAAAATAATCTCACACTTTTTTGTCTTTTTGTGGATTGTGAGCCAATAGGGTATGAAAAAGCAGCGCAAAATAAAAGATGGAGATATGCCATGGATGAAGAGATTAAAGCTATTGAGAAAAACGATACATGGGAGCTGATGACTCTTCCCAAAGGAAAAAGAGCAATCGGAGTCAAGTGGGTGTACAAGGTAAAGAAAAATGCTAAAGGAGAAGTGGAGAGATACAAAACAAGATTGGTTGCCAAAGGCTACAACCAACAGTCGGGGATCGATTTTGAAGAGGTATTTGCCCCTGTTGCTCGCTTAGAAACCATAAGATTAATTATCTCTCTTGCCGCGCAAAACAAGTGGAAAATGTTTCAAATGGATGTGAAATCAGCTTTTCTAAATGGTTATCTTGAAGAAGAAGTTTATGTGGAGCAACCAATGGGATATAAAATAAAAGGGCATGAAGGTAAAGTCTTAAAACTCAAAAAAGCTTTATATGGGTTGAAACAAGCTCCAAGGGCATGGAATAATAGAATTGACAAGTATTTTCTAGAAAATAACTTCACAAAATGCCCTCACGAGAATGCCCTTTACACAAAAGTAAATGAGAAAGGAGATATCTTGCTTGTTTGTTTGTATGTGGATGATCTTATATTCACAAGAAATAATCTAAGTATGATCACTGAGTTTAAGAAGGCCATAGCTCAAGAATTCGAGATGACAGATATCGGTCTTATGGCCTACTATCTTGGGATTGAGGTAAAGCAAATGGAGGATGGCATCTTTATCTCACAAGAAGGGTATGCGAAAGAAGTTCAAAAGAAATTCAACATGGCGGATTGCAAGCCTGTATACACCCCCGTCGAATGTGGAACCAAGTTATCGAAGTATGATGAATGTGAAAAAGTGGATCCAACACTCTTTAAGAGTCTTGTCGGAAGTCTAAGATATTTGACATGCACAAGACCAGATATCCTCTTTGGAGTAGGGCTAATCAATCGCTATATGGAGATACCCACCATGACCCATATGAACGCTGCAAAGAAGATTCTTCGCTACATCAGAGGTACGTTTGACTATGGTTTAATCTATTCATCATCTAATGAATTCCAACTTGTTGGCTATAGTGATAGTGATTGGGGCGGAGACATTGACGATAGAAAGAGCACTACTGGATATGTATTCTACTTGGGCAACACTGCATTCACTTGGAGCTCGAAGAAGCAATCGATCGTGGCGCTATCTACATGTGAAGTTGAATATGCTGCAGTTACATCAAGTGTTTGCCATGCAATTTGGCTTAGAAACTTGTTGAAGACACTTGGAGTCTTACAAAATGAACCGATTGAGATCCATGTTGACAACAAATCAGCACTAGCATTGGCAAAGAATCCAGTGTTTCATGATAGAAGCAAGCATATCGATACAAGGTATCATTTTGTAAGAGAGAACGTTGCAAAGAATGAGGTGCAATTGAAGTATGTAACCTCTCAAGAGCAGATCGCCGACATTTTCACTAAGTCACTCAAGCATGACGTGTTCCGCAACCTAAGAACTTTACTTGGAGTAGTAAAATCAAGTTTAAGGGGGGATGTTGGAAAGTAAACTTGATTTTGGAGTAAGTAATATGAGTTTAAGAATTTTGCTCATAGGCCCAATTCAAAGGCTCAACAAAGTCTAGTATTTTCTAGAATTATATTCTAGAAAAACCCGTGTAAATATCTAAGCAATATATGTGATCATAAATATGCATTGTACCTAGAATACTTTAGGAAAATATCTAGTCCAAATATGAAATCTAGAAGCCTCATGAAAATTTATGGACTAGAATTCTCTAAATTAATGTGTGGTCTAGAAGTCTCATGTAAGCCCTATATAAAGGGGTAGAGTCCCTCCATTTTGTAACAACAAGTCAAGTCAAGTGTTGTAAGTGTTGAAGTTGAAATATAAGTTACATTTTATTTACCTCTTCCTATTAGTATTGTCCTTCCTATCAAGTCTTAGCCAAATAAAGTTGGTAAACCCCTCTTAACTCCAACAGTTCTTGGCTATCAGCATATGTGGCGTTTGACAAATATGTCCAGAAGAAAAACCAGTTTCACTACCAGTGTAGAAGTTAATGCAACTGTCATCATAGCTTCCACCTCTGTTGGGTAATTGTTATTGCCACCAAATGCACGGGGATAACTGTCATCGCAGCGAAAGCCACCACATCCACCGAAGTTACCATCTCTAGGGCAATTTCCATCACCAACACCACCAAAATTGCCACCTTCATATGCAGGGCCTCTACTGTTAAAAGCACCAGAGATTTTTCAGCAGCATAGTTCACCTTTATTGCTCTCTAGTGAAGGTCTTAAGGAATCACATTAGGTATCAAAGTCCACATTGAGCAAGATAAATATATAAATCATTCAACATCAAGTAAACCCACTGGTCTGAAGATTATTTTAGGCTTTGACGTTACAATCAAGTTTGTTGAGTCCTCATGGGAGGATATAACCGTTTATGTTACTGAGAAAAGATCAAAATATTCATTATATTTGTACAGCAGCAACAAGATGCTCTTACCTTCCCATCCATTGCCTGGATAGCATTCTAAGATTCATCTGTCGACGTGTATGTAGCAAAGATAAATCCTCTCAATCTACCAGTTTCACGAATCAAGAAAACTGTAGCTGGAAGAAAAAGAAGATTAGGAGTTCCATTGATCCCAAATTGATAGTTGCTGCCACACAGGGTTTTTCTCGGTGTTTTTGGGAAATGGATTCAACTAAATTTTAAAGAAAAATGAGCTGAATTATAAATTAGTGAATACAATGAACTTACTTGATCTCATACATTTAAACAAAGAGCACATACAAGTAGATACCAAAGTTCATACCTGTAGGTTTCCACTCTTTGTACAAGTAGCATAATTGTAAACTTAACATAAGTTGTACAATGACCTCAAATGGATATTAAGCCCCCGTTTGGCTCTCATTATTTGAAATTTTAATGGTTGGAATAGTATTTTTTGAAAAAATGTGTGATTAAAATAGAAGAAAATTTCTGGAATTGATTATAATATTATTTTATTGGAGAATTTGTGGTTGATAAAGAGAGAGAAAAAATGAATTATAATTTTAATGAGGGCGAAACAAAGGCGTAATCAACTTAGAACAATTTTATTTGAAACTTTTAAACAGACACTATTGTCAAAAACTATAACTTATATTCTTAAAAAAATATTTATTCTAAATATTTCATCATGATACTATCCCCCCATTTAAGCTCCATTTTTGAAGGAAAATATATTTTGGAATATTGATTTTTTGAAGAACGTGTCATTAAAAAATAAGAAAATTTTTTAAAATTTCGTGTAAAATTATTTTATTGAAAAATGTGAGTTTGAAAATAAATTTTGAAAAAAAAAATGAAGGCAAGACATTAGCTATATATTGTTACAAAGCAAATAAAGAAATGAAATAAATTAATTGTCATGTTGATCATCATTGTTTCAACACAACAAAAAGTATAGTCTGTAGAATTTTTTTTATGTTTGATCATAAAGTTGCAATACCACAGAATTAAATGATAGAAGGAAGATTTCCATTAATTCTTCCAAAAAAAGTCTGCCAAAAACAGAGTTGTGCACATTCACTATGAAAACTAAGACACTTTATCAGACAGTAGGAACGAACATTGCATAACATCGCATCACATAGAACTTCAATTCTCGCCTATGTCACCGAGAATTTTAGCATACCCACAAGATTACTTTCATGCACGAGGTTTATTAGCGACCGCAAGCTCAACAGATATTATAAAGGTTGATCTTCCCTGCCTCCTTTAAATACTGGACATCTCTTTCATAAGCTTGACTAATTTTCTGCTGATGACCAGGCTGATGCCCTCCTCGGATGCTTCTGCATCACTCCCAAACATTTGGCTTACCAATTGTTCTGGTGCCCCACCACCTGTATGTGTTATCCTGTGCCAAACGTTGAGCTTAACAATTTTTATCGTAATCCAGCCAAAAGCAAACAACATATTAGTCTATCTGCCAGATGTGGATATAGTTATCTCATTAATCGATATCCTTTGATCCATATCAAATATCTGATTAATGCATAAACCTAATGACAGAAATAAAGTTTCCTTCACTATCCATTTAACCTTAAGAAAATTTCACTTGAATGGTTTAGTTTGATAGCTGGCTACACTGCCGAAAAGAAATTGAGGTGCTTAGAGTTTTCTTACCGGTCTTGTATGTAAGTAGCTACAAGATTATGAATCATTGAAGCATGGAAAATTCACTATGTGCTAATTATCCAAAATAATCTGAAAATGCTAAACTTATTTAGATATTATAATGTGAACAGATGAGGAGGGGCATTCTAACCAAGGAAAAGGAACAAAAGCCCCCATTTATGCCTTGTATACTTGCAATCTTGTACATGCATTCGTTATATGTCGCAAGCTGCATAAGACGAATGAAAAATTAAGCATTACGAGAAACCTCTAAATCTAGAAAAACCTGCAAAAAATTGTAAGTTCACGTTTTGCTCATACCTGAATACCAAATGAGCAAGCTGAGCAGATTCACCTAATGAATCTTTGGTCAAGTTGGCTGCAACACAAAGCTGGCCTCCACTCGGTGTAAATGAAGAGACATTAACAAGAAATTAGCCAGGACTTGTTGAAGCCTTAGACTGTCTCCATAAAGTGTTTCGCATGATGGATTTTTGTCCAAATTGTCAACTATCATAATACCCTTTCCATTGCTCTTCATCATGATTTGGCTAATGGAAGCAATCAATGCATCGTGGAACTTAAATTCCACCATTTCCAGGTCCATGTACCTGACAAGAGTCAGCAAAAAATTGCTAAAGTTTACGAAGTGTTATCATGAAATGATGATAAAAGAAAAAGAATCTAGGGGTTGCAATGCCCTATCGATATATTAAATCTACTTTCGAAATATAGATAACTTAAAAAGATCATTCATTGCAATGACCTGAATGCATAACATGCACCTTCAGAGGACAAATGATTTAACTGAAAATGAGGATTTTACATGATCAAACAAAAGTATAGAGAGCCTTTTGACCCAATGAATCAGAAAAACAATCGAGACTCAAATCAGTAAATCTTCCTGAAAGAAATTTTTCATTGTTTCACCAGTAAAATGTCTATTTGTATGAAGAGTTATTCTTGAAACAAGAATTAAGAAATAGAAGGAAAAAAAATTCACAAAAAAAAAAGGTTTGTTCAAGTCAAAGTAATAAAATATATCACCTTCATCAGCAATCAGATTGTCAAATTAGGGACGAATTTTCTTCTCAGCACTGAGCTCACCATTAAACCTAATATTAAACCATGAGAAGGGATTAACTATTTGGGCATCACAAGGGATTATTAAAAAATGTATGTGGTTAATGTTACTTGTCATTATGAATCCGAGTTTTTTTCTTGCAGTTTTATAAGCTTCAGTCTTTCGTGTTTGCTCTTCCATTTTTACATTTTCAAGCGTATGATATTTGGTATATACAATATAATGTCACCATAGGAAATTTGAGTTCAGAAAAAGATTCCAAAGGATGAAAAAAATAGGAGAGTAAAAAAGCTGAGAAGGGAAAGGAAAACAACAACAACAGGTTAACTTGATTGATATCACCATGAGCATATTTATGATAAATATAAGCTTTTTGGTGTTATAAGATCCATATTTGGTAATGTCGTTTAAATATGATTATACTCTAACTATTTCTCCTTATTTAGAAATGAATTTTAACTTTTAAGTTTGATATTCTTACAAGATGCATGATAAAATTGTTAGTTGCTTCGTTGTTTTTACACTTATTATACGTCTTGCAGCGTATGCTCATCGGTTTGTTGATATTTGATCTCTGAAAAAGGTTGCGAATTTTAATTCAATGCGCATGTTTTTGTACTTTGTAGGTAAGCTAAAATTGGTGTAGTGAAACTGTAGGTTAATTAACTCTTGAAACAAACATTATTTCAAAGGGCTAACTTAGTTGTCATGTAAACATTTATAGTTCCATGATGTCCATTATCTAAACTAAGTTTTTCCTCACCTGCTAGATACATATTACAAATTAGGTTACATTTAATTAGTAGTTCTTGACAACAGGTATATTATGATTTCTTAGTGTCAATACCACTGCTCCACTTTCAAGACTTTTTTCGAGCCTACGAAGAATTTTGACCCCATCAAGGTTTTTTGGTAACAGATAGTGATATTGAAACTTCACTTTAATTTGTCGTAAAAGATAAATATAAGCTAGTTAAAAAAATGTCAAACTGTGTCGATGTCACGCTGAAATAATCTTTCAAGAATTTTCACTGATATATATATATTTCTCTACATGCCATTTCTTCTTTTCAAGTTCTTCCTCATCTACCCATGCTAAAACCTAAGAAACACCTTCTGACTTTTTCTTAAATCTTTCTTGCGTCATTTTTGCAACATAATGTAATTAGTGATACTCATCTAAGTGCAATTTTTTTTACCTCAAGATGAACAAAGTGCAATTTCTTACCTCAAGAACACATGAAGAATCTTTCAAGAATTTCATTAACGTATATATCTTTCTCTATGTCATTTCTTCTTTTCAAGTTTTTGCTCTTATCTACCCATGCTAAAACTTAAGAAAAACCTTCTGGCTTTTTCTTCAATCTTTCTTGCCTTATTTTGCAACATAATGTAATTATGTGATACTCATCAAAGTGCAATTTTTTTTACCTCAAGACGAAGTGTAATTTCTTACCTCAAGAACACATGAAGAAGCAACAATCAACCCATCAGAAATTGACTATAGTCAACAAAACCAAAATTTCCATAAATTGACTACAAGGAGTAAGAAATCATGAAATTTAAAGAAAAACCAACCTTACCTCATATCAGCAACCGATGGAGTAGCCGTTGTGGCAGTAGAATAAGCATTGCCATAGATGAAACTCATTTGCAGAAAGTTTTGTAAATGTAGGAGTTTTTTCAGTATTGTTGAATCCAAGTTAGTCTAAATTTGAAGCATATTATCGTATAAGTATGGTTATCCATCGTCACGATGAAAGAAGACGTAGAAAGTATTGATTACAACAAATGTCTACTGCAATCTTTCGTCTGTATATAGTCATCTTGTCTAGAGAAACTGATTCTATTGGATATTAAGCCCCCATTTGGCACCCATTTTTTTCTCATTCTCATTCTCATTCTCATTCTCATTCTCTCTCTTCATTTCAACCACACATTCTATCAATAAAATAATATTACACATAAACCTAAAAATTCTCCTTACTTTTTAACCACACATTCTTTCATCAATCACTATTCAAAAACACATTTTTCTACTAAAATGGATGTCAAACACCCCCTAAAAAATGAAATATTCTATATATTTTAGCAAAAAAATTCCACAGTTTGGCCTATGGAGGAGAAAATTTTTCGTTAGAATAAATTAGCTATAAACATAAATATAAAATTAAAGTGAGGTGAAAAAGAAGTAAATAATATTTACCGATTATTTTCAGAAGGCAGGTAGGGCATGATATCTATTTCCATCTGTTTGTTTCTATTTTTCTTATAACTGGGCTGATGCAAGCCTCGACAATAACAATAATTTGACCACATTGAATACTGCATTTGCATGCATCATGACCTCTTGTGTCATATGAAACTGTGGCTACAATTATATATTTCAAATTTCCATTCTTGGAAATTCACAAGAAAGAGATACAAATTGTTGCCTGGATACCAACATGGAATTAATAAATAATTACATGCTAGCCATGGGTGACCTCGTAAATTGCCATTTATATATTCTTCTAGATGAATAACATTTAGTGGATGTTTACTTGCTGTTCCTTTTTTTTTATGTTTTTCTACATCATGAACTGGTGACTACATTCGCTTTCAAATCCGAAATCTAGAATTGCATATTCCTTCGAAACAAGGTTGGAACCGTTTTTGATAAGTCGCCTCAATAGTTCTAATTCCACGTCAAGATTCTAATAGAATAAATAGAATAAATAAGTGTGAATGGAATATATTAAGTAATAGAATAAATAAGTGTAAATGAAATATATTAAGTATGTGATGAAGTATATTATAACGAATGATGAATGAATTTTACTAACCATAGTATTGATATCTTATATTTTATCCATTAAAGCTTTCAATCTGTCTCTGATGTACAAATTGCGTGTCCCATGGTCCCAATATGCACTGCATAACATAATTGAAATTAGTTTTAAATTAATCAAAGTAAAATTATAATATTCAAGTTAAATTGCTTACTTGGATGGATTCTTTAATACCCAATCTCTGACCACGGTGTATAACTTGTCATTGAAGAATGTATGTGTTTCTCTTTTATCCTTTTTTTTTCTTTTGTTAACCTCTGAACATCTTCCATCTATTGAGTTGTGGAGGCGCGCTTTGGAACTGGACTTCTATGGACAGAAAGATCCTGATGGAGGAAGCTATAACAACTTCCATATTTGATTCCCAGTCATATAATTTATTCAACATATTGCTATTTTGTTCATCTATGTAAGATCATTGAAGTCAAACTGGTATCCATGTAATTTTGCATGCTGGATTGCATGTCTTGGTAGTATTGTTGTTGGCACTGTTGTTGTTGCTCAAAGTGGTCTTGCTGCCATTTCTGCTGTTGCTCAAACAGTTGTTGCTGGTTGCGAAGAATTGCTTCGTAGGGGCTTTCTTGTTGTTTTTTTATTCTTCAACAATGTCTGTTTTCAAACTTTTGCATAAATCCGATACATCTGATACTACGTGCTGCCTATATACATTGAACATCTCTTCCATTTCTTCTCTAGTCACATAATTGGAGCCAGTAGAAGTGGAACTTGGGCCAACTCCAACCGAATTAGATGTCATAGGATCAAGCATGGCATCTGGAATTTGTTGTGGGATTTACTGTGCTACATTGTTGATATCTCTATTCACAATGGCTTTGTTGTTCATGGTGATTATGGAAGTGGCAGATCGAAGTCTAAATTTAGGAATCAGATTTGTAACTGCAATAAGAAGGGGCACATGAAAAAAGAGTGTTACAAATTGCGTAATAAAGAAAGGTTGGCTGCAGGTCAATATGGGAAGCAATCAGAGGCTTCAGGTGAAGAAGGCCTAGTAGAGAACATTGTAACTAAGGGAGATCTCTTGGCCATTTCTGATATCGAGTCTAAACTATTGGAGGATTGGATTCTAAATTCACCATATGTGTTTCATATGTGTCCTAGAAAAGGACTTCTTTACTACATACGAAACTATTTCCAAAGGAGTCGTGGTTATTAGGATCAACGCACCTTGTCGGGTTGTTAGAATTGGTACGATCAGATTGAAGCTAGTGGATGGGGACAATTAGAACACTTGATCAGGTTCGACATGTTTCAGATTTGAAGAAAAATTTTATGTCGTTGTCTATTCTTGATTCAAAGGGTTATGAGTTCTTTGGTAGATGTAGAATTTTAAAGGTTTATAAAGGTGCCCAAGTTGTATTGGAGGGAAAGAAAGGGTCTCAGTTATATATCTTGCAGGGACATACATAAACTAGAAGAGTCAATCAACACAGGTTCAATACCATACAATACCTTTAGGAGCTCGTAGAAGGTTGGATTTGAAGAATATAGCTAAGTGGAGCTCAGGATATATGGATAATATCGATTTTCCACCATTACCTATGGTGCCATTATATTCTATTTCTAGGGATGGATCCAGTAAAAAAGGTATGTGGATTCTGATTTTGTTGAGCATGCTTTCAATATAGTAGAATGTGTACAATCTAGCAATGAGCCTTCTCTAAAAGCATTTAGGTTTGATTCTGCTTTGGGGTGTGTTACAATCCAATTTGGTGAATTTTAAAATCTTCCCAATTTTTTGGGAATTTGAGGTAATTGTGCAGAGTAGTGCTTGGATTCATTGGAAGATGTAGAGTATTTTGTGTTTGGTTGGAGAAATCAGTTTTGATTATTATTGAATAGTCCATTTATTCCTTGTAGATGATTTTTTTTTCTAGGTTGAGAAAATTTTGGTGCTTTGCTCAATGCAGTAGAATTCGTGTCAAAGTGGAGATTGTTAGAATTCGGGTGTGAATAATTATAATTGAAGTGCACGTCAAGAAGAATTCAGTTTAGAATGCTATTGGAGTCTTATTCAACTTGAAATTCTATTTAGAAGTCCTATTAAGATTTGGAATTTGTATTGAACTTGAAAAGGTTGAAATTATGGACCGGGAAGAAAAGTCTCCTCATTTTCGCTAGCCTATTGCTAGCTGGCCACTCGAGCAACACCTGCAGGTTTTCACCAGTCGCCCACTTGGTGCTTGAGCGATGAACCTATTGCTAGCTTATCGCTCGAGCGACAAGGTTATTCGGCCCAGGCCCTTTTCGAGTTTTAATTTTTTTGGTATTCTATTTCAGCTACAACTCATCTATTATGATTTGGATGTCGCCCTACATACTTGCCTATATATACTTAGCTATTCTCTACAATTTTTTGTGAGAATAGTGCGAGAAAAATGATTACTAGATTTTATGATCATTATAATATTTCTCCATCTTCATTATTTGTGATGCAATAAAATCCCCTAATTCCTCTACTATATTTTCTTGTCTTCTTTTATTGTTCTGCTTCTAATCAAATACTTCATTATTATACTATATAATTTAAACATCTCAATCTAGTGGTTGGTTTCATATCAAGTGGTATTGAGCGATATGTGATCCTTGAATTCTGAACAATTTGTATCAGAGATTTTGGGCATAATTAACACAACAATGCACACATTGGACATGTGGAAGAGCTAGAATTCTAATCTTGTGTCTGGAGATACGGGCCAAGGGATAGTCAGGTAGACAGTTTGTATGGGGGATCACTAGAATATCCCATTGAGGGTACTTATATCCAGAATCACATATTTCAATCAATCTTGCTACAAATATTCTAGTTGACATTCTGCTTTATATTGTACTATGTGTGACACACAATTTTACAATTGAATTCTCCAATAATTAAAACAATCGATGATTTCAATTTTGTCACCTATTAAAATGTCATCCTAGGATAAGGGAAATAATGTACAAGTAGCATAATTGCTATTTTAACAGTACTTTCAAACAGTAGGTAGATTTTAGGAGTGTAACATTTTATGTAAATGGAGTGCAATGAAATTTGAACCACTTGTGAAGAGGCATAGATACTAAGGAGTATCTTTTACATGTAACTTGTCTTACTGTCTTTATATTGTAGCGGTAAAATAGTTGTTGATTTGATTAATGGACTGAAAACCTGATTTTTCCTTTAAAAATACACTATAATGCACAAGATAGAGATCTAACTAATCAAAATAAGAACGTAATGAAGTTAAGGGCTATAGTAATAAAAGTAGTATATTAGCCCAAACCTGACATCAGAAATAGAGATGAGGAAAGGAAAATGAGGGACAAAACAATCCCCAAATACGTAGGCCTGTACACAGGCTACAACCAGGATTAAATAAAAATGGTAAATAGTTTTTAGAAAAGGAGAACCATGCTTAAGAATTCAATTACATTCCCATTAAGAAAATTTATGAAATAAAATCAGGGATACAGTGAAAGGCCAAGGCAACTGAGCAGTAGCAGTAGGAGGAGGAAACAATGGTCTATCTTTGTCCTTGTTCTCCTGAACTGAAGCATCATCTAA
Source organism: Fraxinus americana (assembly GCA_035079005.1). Taxonomy (NCBI): domain Eukaryota; kingdom Viridiplantae; phylum Streptophyta; class Magnoliopsida; order Lamiales; family Oleaceae; genus Fraxinus; species Fraxinus americana. The sequence goes on along the minus strand of CM068706.1, from coordinate 11,567,703 downwards.
ATTCTTCATGCATCTCTCAAGATTATCTTGATGCACTTACAATCCTGTTTGCCTGTCAATCAGGGCAGCAAAACCTGATTGGAATTTTGCTGTTGGGGTTCTTAGTTTGAGGAAAAACCTTTACAACTTACTCATTTCCTTAAAGAACATAGAAATTTTGGCACCTTGATAGGTTAAATATCAAGAAACTACATTCGAGTAGTTGAAAAGCTAATCCAGTTGTCCCATTCCTCAGCTTTAGTGGCAGGTGGTGTTGTACGATAAAATAAGCCCCTTTTTGAAGTTGAAGCACTCCTTGGAACAGAAGTAACTGATTCTTCCTCCAAGGAATCCTTTGCCAGTTCCTATCCATAAACACATAATCCATGTGTTTTAAAGTACGCTGGTTTAGTTTAAGTTAGGCAGCTTAGGACTTGATTAACTTTAGTTAGCATGTTGTTACCAATTTTACAGGTACTAATATCCTTAAACATCAACCTATGCGTTATCCATACCTATTTTACATTGTGTAAAAGGATCGTAGGAAAATAAATTCCATCACCTATAATGATGGTATTGGAAAATAAGCGTAATGGGTCCTCCATATGGGTGATCCGACGTGTAAGATATCAAAAGGATTGGATGGTGTGATTTGAATTAGAATTCGAACCTACAACTCATCGTAACTCCCATTTTAACCTCCTACTTTGTCTAGCATTTGAGAGAGAATGATAGCAAGAAAAGTGTGAAATTCGTATGGAAAATCACACATAAATTGGAAAGGACCTAAAACAAATTTATTGGCATAGAAACTTAAAAAATTAGGCACTTAGTTGTAGATTATAATCCCTTTCCATTGTGATCAGGATTGGACCATTGGAGTGCTAGAAAATATAGAACTTGATGCTTAAAAAGCAAAGTAATTCAACAACACCAAAATCTTGGAATTTATTCTTTCAAGTAACGATTCTAGACCCGTAATAGATGATTATGAATGCTGTGAATTCCTACATATAATATTCGTAATTGTATCAGAACTGTTAAAAATACCAACACAAGCTATCCATACCTATGGTTAACATATTTCAAAATATATATATATATATATAAAATAACGAATGCCATAGCTAACTCCATATCTATTCAGCAGAACAGTGCGTTTGATGTAGTTGTTAATCTATACAAATCCTTTTCCTTTTCTTTTTCTGTTTCTTGTCCGTGTATGAAGGGCAAGTTTAGGCTGTACCTTGTACTTTTGTCATCTTCCACTGGTGGATGTCCCCTTAATTGCTTTCTTAGGATGAGATCTAATTAGGACGATTCTTTAATGTATAAGCCCACAATTGGGGCTTCCTTTATGCTGAGGTTGCTATTGTTAATATAATTTCTTTTTATTTTTTGGTTCAATTATAATATAAATTAATAACCATGGTTACCAAAAAGAACTATGTTCCTATATGAAGATATCAAATTTTGAAGTGAACCAGTTCAACTTGATATAGTAAGAAACGAAGGTCATGTATTGCAAATTCCTGATTTACTAAAGTTTGTGCATGTAGATAAAAAAATGAATTCTGGCCATGTCAAATTTAAATAAATAAATGTATTTTATTTAACCATTCAAACTTTTGGAAGAAATACATCAAGATAACTTCTTATTGAAGTAATAGATTTATCGGGTTTAATGGGAAGATCTCTTCGGATTGACACTGTGGTTTTTTATCAATTTTAGGTTGAAAATATATATTTTTAAATATAATAATTAACATGCTTTGTATCTGATACACACATAAATTTTGCTTCTTGGCAAAAAAGTATGGTTTTTTTTTTTTTTTCATAAACATCATGAGTGAAGTCCATTGAATTTCTATCTTTAATAAAATTTCTTAAAAATTCAAATATCACATTATTTTGTAGCAGTAGCACCACTACTTCTATAAACATCAGTCTAAGTGCAGCAATGTGTTAATAGCATTACCTTAAATAAAAACTTTTGAAATTCAACCTATGAACTAGTCAACATGTTAATTTGTTAAAGATACAATTATGGTCATATATTTCTTCTCATAACACGCAGAGTTATTGTCTTACTACGTCAAGTTTTACCTTTATTAAATTTGAAACTGAAAATTCATCCTTGAATCTCAAAAATATGTAATGGAAGCATCATTGAAGTGAGAAAAAATTTGAAAGTATATTTTGCTACACGTAAAAGTTAAATTATAAGTGAGTTTTAAAATTAATTGTTATTTCATTGATGAAATTTAATTGAAAATAAGTAAATTACCTATTTTGAAAGTAAAGTAAAAAGTTATATTCATAAGTTGTTATTTTGTTTGCATAAAAGTAAGAAAAAGATATTATCAAACTTGTTTGGAGAAATATGTACATAACGGTAACTTTAATCCTTTTTTTTTTTTTTTTACTTAGTGAAACATGCTCTAAATTTAAATGAATGAAACTCATTTCTCTATGAAGCTTTTGAAACTTTTAAAATATTAAAGCAAGCAAAAGACCTAGATTCAAGTTTTTTTGTCACTAATTTACAATAATTATACACGCGTCAACTTGATATAAGAATGGGTTTGTGTTGATCAATAAGTTTAATAAATAAATATTCTTATTAATTTCTTTAGATAAACCTTTTAAATGAAGTGATTCTTTACTTTTTTTCAAAATTACCTTACCATGGGGATGAACCGAATTCAAAGACTCATTAATTTCTGTATGAGATAAACCTTTTAAATAATTATAGTTTACATGAATCGAATTCAAAAGCTCATTAAAATTGACTATGCGATTTGAGATCTTTGAAACTCATTAACCACATAATCCGTCTTGCCACTTAGAAACATTTGGAAATAATAGAAGATTTTCTCGTTGCTGCTACTCCGGTATCATAGCTCCACCTAAAACTGTCTTCCTATTAGCATGTAAAAATGCCTACATTTTTCCCTTTCATTATCATAGAAGAAGTTTTCTTCACATTCATCATACTGGTTGTTGCTGAATATTCATAACCCAATATGACAAGCACCCTCAATGATATCAAAATTCGCCTCAATCTTGCAGTGTGCTTGATCTTGTCAATTTTCTTACCAATCCATCGAACATCTTCACCTTCACATACCCCGTTCCTTTAACCTCAAGTTTTTCACTATCAGCCATCATAATATTGTCAGCATCACATAACTTATAATCTCTAGACATCCTTGTACGAGATCATATGGTACAAACATATTCCATAATCAGCTATAAACATAACATAACCTTCACGATATTGGTCATAAAAAATCTGCGTTTGTCGAATTTGAACCCTCCACAGACTAATTATACTTCTTCAACTCGTGACCATTTCTCCAAATATGCCACTTCTTATGACATTGGTACACTCCACATCTCACCTGGATTGAGATTGAGAATGCTCATCCATTTTACCATAATTCCTTCCTCACATTTCACCTCTAATATGCCTGGTTTCAAATTTCGCCTAGAAAACTTGACCACTATTCACATTACCTCTTGCATTCTTATGTTGCCTCTGACAAAGAGTCAATATTGTCATAGTAGAGTTTTTGACTAATATCATGGACACCAATGTGTCATATGATTTAGGTAAGAAAGACATCAAGATAATCACCTTATCTTTATAGTCAATCTTAACGTCAATATTTAACAAATCTATCACATACTTATTAAACCTGAAAGTTATGCACGTTTTCATCCATGTTGCTCTTTTTTTTCTATAAATCTTGAATCCAACGCACACAACTTGATTCCGCCTGCATATCCAACATGTAAGTTATTATTTGGCTTGTTGCACTCAAGCTCTTGGCCTTCGCATCTTGGATAACTCATAACATGGCCTCCTTGATCCTCTGTAACTCTTGATCTTGTCTTTGGTTACTCTTCAAGTTGAGCCGGATAAGTTTGTTGCATTTCTTGGATGACATCATCCCTCATCTCTTCGAAAGGATTCGACCTTGAATCCGTACCTATGTCAAATGAAGCAACACTAGAAATGTCAATGATAGGAATTATAATATACTTACCCTAAAAGTCCCGGTTGTAGCCATTGTTCTCAATCATGGCAATGACATGGAATGGTCCATCTCTTCTAGGGTGTAGTTTGGACCTCATTTGAGTTTGTATCTGCCTCTTTCGTATGTACAACCAATCACCGTCACATGGATCAAATCGTACATGCTTCGAATGCACCAATTTTTAAGTTTGAGACATTTCAAAAACAATCTCCTATTTTCCATCTAAGCTACCACTTACTTCAATGGTTAAACCAATTAAACCCGATAAAATTAGAGGATTAAAACCATAAACCATATCAAAACATGTGTAAGAAGTAGTAGAAGCTATCAAATTATTTCCTAATACATCTCATCCAAATTTCCACAAGTAGTTATGTAGATTAAGATCAATATATCTCAAATATTTATCATGTACATCTAAATCCTCACCACATACTATGGTATCCTCACGTAACATGTGACCTCTCAATTTAACAAGCATACATAGACCCTTGTAATATACTAGATTATCATACACTAGTAAAAATTTTCCTGTGAATGCACGCAATAAACATTATTTAATCCTATGAAAATATTAGATTGACTAGTGAGTTCAAACAACCTAACTAACTACTTATAAATTTCATAGTTAATCTTATAATCTAGTTCACCAAAAACATATGACCCATGCAAATCATCAAGTATATCATCTAATTTAGGTGTAGTTGTGAGGTTAAAATTACATGCTCCAAGTGAAAAATTATTCCTAATTACTAGAACATCATCTAACCTATGCATGGAATGATGATACCTTATTGTAGGTGAGTCATCGCGCATCCTCCATGTCTCATCCTTCCTAGGTACTAGTAGCAATGACACTGCACATGGACTCATGTTTCCCGTCATATCCCCTTTGACATTCAACCCTTTGCATATGAACTCCTTCCATTTCCCTTGAAGCTCCTTTGTCTCCTTAGGGAACATATATTGAACCTCCTGTAATAAAGAAATAACCAAGCTATGGTGGGGTTGGTTAGTTTCAACCACAAGTTGATGCTCAATAACCAGATTTGGTGGTTCCCAATAGGCTTGTTCTCATGGACCAAGTCTTCGATATCCTGCAAGACGGAAATAGCCAAACTAGGGAAGGATTTGTTAGTTTTCACTAAAGCCCTCAATTTCACTCTCTTTTTCATGTAAGCTCACTTCTGACTTTTCTTTTCTCTCTGAAGACTCTTTTTCTTTTCTCTCTTGTGACTCCATTTTTCTTTTCACCACTGCCCTATTCTCATTTTCACTTTCTAATTCTTTTCTCTCTTGTATCTCTACTATTTTTTTAGCCTCCACTCTATCTTCTCTTTTGGCTCTACTTTTTTTCCTCACTTTTAGTCACCTCATTATTTTCTCTCTTGCTCTCTTGTTGTGAAAGTTCAATCTCACACTCTTTTTTCTCACTCTTCTCTTCCTCACTCCCCAATTTAAGTTGATCTTACTACACTTGCTGTGGTGTTAATGGGGCAAGTGTAGTAGATTTTTCATCTTTAGTAAAGCTATACCTATTTTTGTAACCATCACGTATCACATTCCTATCGTATTGTCATGGTCTCTCCAACAAGATATGACCCGCATGCATAGGCACTATGTCACACAATACTTCGTCATGATAACTACCAATTGAAAAATTTATTAACACCCTTCTATTCACCTTAACTTCCCCGCATTCATTCAACCACTATAACCTATAGGGCCTATGGTGTTTAAGCATAGTTAATCCCAATTTTTCCACCAGATTAGTGCTAGCTATATTTGTACAACTCTCACCGTCAACAATCATGCTACATACCTTATTATTGATGTGACAACGTGTATAGAAAATATTTTCTCCTTCCTGTTCCAAGTTATCCGCCTTGATTTGAGTGTTAAGAGCTCGCCTCGTGACCAATAGCTCGTCAACAGAGTATTCCACTCTGCCTCCATCACTAACCTTTTCCAATTCCAGCATGCTTTCATAATCACTCTCACTTTCACTCACCACCTTTCCATTATCCCGCAAAATCACGACTCTTTTGTTTGGATATTGAGAAGCGATGTGTCTCGATCACAAACACCTAAAGCATTTGATGTCTTGATTCCTTGATGGTTGGGATTCCATTTTCTTGCTAGCATTTTCTTCCCTTTCCTTCGGCAGTTCAATTTTACCCCTAGAAACAACCTCATCTCCTTTGTTGTTGTCCCACTTCGGTTTCAAGATTGAGCTAGAACCCGAAACACCTGATGAGTACCTTACTGTCCCTTTTCTCTTCAATTGACTTTCGACCTTCATAGCTACATGTAGCATGTCTTCCAACTCCAAATAATGCTGCAACTCTACCACGTTAGCTATATCCCTATTCAAACCATTTAAAAATCTAGTCATTGTGGCCTCTCTATCTTCCTCAACATTTCCTCTAATCATCGCAATCTCCATCTTCTTGTGATAATCATCCACACTCCTAGAACCTGGGTAGATGCTTTGCAATTTTTGATGAAACTCCTGATAATAATGGTTAACCATAAACCTCTTCATCTTGATAGCCTTCAATTCTTTCCAAGTATGAATAGGTCTCTCATGGTTCCTCCTCCTAGATGTTGTCACTTGAACCCACCAAATAGTAGCATAATCAGTAAACTCAAGCACCACAATTTTTACATTCTTTTCCTCCGAGTAGTTGTGACAATCAAATATCAATTCCACCCCTCATTTCATGACTAACTCCTCTATCCCTCATTGTTCCTAACTCGACATCCATCAATGCATCCTCATTAATATCACTATCTGCTTCCCAATCACCAGCATATTTCGCTCTATGGTTCTATCTTCCTTGCCTCCTTGCGTTAGGAATTTCTCTAGATTGTTCCCGACGTAAATTAGAAAGCAATGTATCTTTTCTATCCAATCTGTCTCTCACATCCTCAAACAACCTCTCGAACCGTCGTATCACCTCATTCGATATGTTGACCTGATTATCCTTCTCATTTGAAATAGAACCATCCATGTCAGACATCCTAAATCTATTTTGATATTTGCCTCATGTGTATACGCTCATGTTTCACTTAAATTGACTTTTTTCCTCTAGTAGTCTATCCACTCTATCTTTTCCACTCAATGCTTTCTTACAAGTGCTTCAAAGAATTAATTCAAACTCAACCAGGAATTATTCACGTAGAATTCAAATCGGGTTTTGAGTGAGATTTTGGAAATTTGAATATTCAAGAAAGCAAAGCAATTGAATTCGATGATTGGAATGAAATTTGAATTCAAGAAAGTGGTTCTTGAATTTTACACAATAGATAACGTAATTGGCTGGCAATTTTCGAGATAAATAATAACAAAAAAAAAATAAAAAAAAATAAAAAAAAAAAAAAAATATATATATATATATATATATATATATATTTTATTATTATTATTATTATTTTCACTGTTCACAGAATTTTCTGAATTTTTTCAAAATTTTCAGGAAAAAGAATTTTCCAATTTTTGTTTTTACTCGGGATTTAACTTGATACCAGCAGAAAATGGAAGTTGATTTGGACTCAAAATGAGTACAAAAATAACTTTTGAATTTTTTGACGGAATAATTTCGGGACTAAAGATTTAAATAGAAGAACGCAAGAAAAATGAAATAAAGATTCAAACGAAAAAGGAAAAGGATATAACCTTGATTCTGGAGCCTAAGCTCTGATAGGAGTTGATGCGAACCCACGTAGAAATTGTAGCTACGGAACCTATGACAAATTAGAACAATCCAAGAAAGCCAAGAATCAACGTTGGAAAAGCTCGATCCAATAAATTATTAAACCAAGAACTAAGACAATCGCTAACAATATCTTGACCCGTGATCACAAAACTTATGAACCTTACTTTAAATTTGTAGAAAGCCACAAGAATTTAATTTTTGATAAGTTCAAAATTAAAACAATGAAGAACGACAAGAAAGCAAGTTAGCCTCACGATATTAATCTCAATAATGAAATAATAGGTCCTATTTATATGTAACCCTAGTCTAAACAGAAATAAAGTTTAAAAGATACGAAGAATAGAATTTTAACATAATACAAGATTACGTGAGATTTGGAAAAATTCGAGTCCAGACCCACAACCAGTTTAAGCTATGCAGTCGCATAGCTTTAATTTTGAATCCTCTTTCTTCTTGTGCAGAATTTTGTGCCGTTTTCGAATTGTACTCATGGACGAAAATCTGACACCCGAGCTGAAAGTTATGTACGTTTTCATCCACGCTGCTTGTTTTTTCCATAAATCTTGAATCCAACGCACCCAACTTGATTCCGCCTTCATGTCCAACATGTAAGTTGTTATTTGGCTTGTTGCACTCGAGCTCTAGGCCTCCTCATCTTGGATAACTCATTACATGGCCTTCTTGATCCTCCGCGACTCTTAATCTTGTCTTTGGTTTCTCTTCATGTTGAGCCGGATAAGTCTGTTGCATTTCTTGGATTACATCACTTGTCATCATCTGCCATGCAACATTCTGGAGTTTGAACCATAAGCTCTCATACCACTTTATTGGGAAAAATCTAACTGAACACATCGCAGAATGCAACGAAAATAGAAAAACTCAAATTTAAAGTGGTTCGACAAATCGTCAAGATCATAAGAGAATAAGACTTTATTAACTAAGAAAACTTCACAATACATTATTTTCCTCACTTTCACAACTTTTCCTAGCATAAAACAAGAACGCTCTCCCATGCATCTCGTTTTCTCTCTCTAAAATTTGAGTCTTTCTCAAACGAACCTAATGGCATGTTGCTTTTTGCGGTGGACCATACATTTGTATATATGCCAATGTTATTAAAATTGGCCCCACTCGACCAATACGATTGGTAGAATCTGGAGTCGGGTTGCCGATCATATGTTATTAATTGAATATAAAAAAAAACCATTGAAAAATTGCTAAGCTGGTTGGTTTAACCACTGACCGGTGAACTAGTGACGATTCTCCCATTTTTTCAAATGCTAATTTAAATATTTTTTTACTTTATTATTGGATTTGTGCACCACAGTGAATGTCAAATAAATAAATCTTGGATGGCATGCTCCTTTATAGATTCAACTCAGTCAAATGGCAGCAATACTTTCCGATGTGGGATACAAAAAAATGTTTAATTTCCCAGTAATAACCATTTGCCAAATGTTTGCCTCATTGCTTTCGATTTTAATTTGATTTTGGGACCAGCAAAGTAAATCTTTTTAATGTCCACCTCAATCTTTCTATTTATTCAATTTCTAAATTTCACTTCATTAATAGTCAAATGGCAGCAATAACTTCTGATGTGGGATACAAAAAAATATTTAATTTCCCAGTAATAACCATTTTCCAAATGTTTGCCTCATTGCTTTGGATTTTAATTTGATTTTGGGACCAGCAAAGTAAATCTTTTTAATGTTCACCTCAATCTTTCTATTTATTCAATTTCTAAATTTCACTTCATTAATAGCATAATAATGTTAGACATCATTTTTTAAGAGCTCAAAAGATTTTAATTTTAGAAAAATAAATTATTTTAATATATTGATTGCTAGTTCTTGAAGTGTCAAGACTCCTTGGAGAATAATGAATCCAATTAACAAAAATGGATTTGTATTTATTTTTAGTTAGTAGCATGAAAATTAAAAATACTATAGTTATAATATTTTATTATTTGTGTGTATTTATTTATTTGTTATAATAAATTTATTCAAGAAAACATTGACCTCCAAATTGAAGTTTCAAGGAATCCAAACATTCAAAGGTTCGAGATACAAAATAATTTCTTCCTTTTTTGATTTCAATCATTTCTTTGGAATTAAGCACTTGTTTGATGCCTGTTTTGTATTTAGCCAAATTATAGACATTACACGGTGTTAGTATTAGGAAGGGACGGAACTTTTTTACTAAATGATGTAAAATTTCCAATTTGTCCCTACACATAAAATTCATTCTTATGTAAATAATGACAATCCGGTAAATTGGTTCCATTGGAGACAATACTTACTGCACAGGTGGATCCCATTGACAAATACAAATGATCACATATTGTATTAAAATTTGTTGAAAATGGCTCGCGAAACATGGGCTAAATAAAGATACAATGAATATAAAAATTACTTCCACACTAATCAACTATGAACTAATACCATAAATAGCAAATAATTAACAAAATCTATGTACATAATTTATGTTGATATCTTTGACTATTCAACTAAAACAATAAAATAAAATCCTTTAATTTAAAAATATAAAAAATAATAATAAAATATATTTCTTAAAAGTTAAAATAAGATCATCACATAAATCTCCCCAATAATGACTATTTCAAGATACGATAACAAAGAAATCCCAAAATCTGCATGTTTTTGAAGAAGAGTACTCTAGTCGGTTTATTAAATTAAGGGGGCTTGTCTGGTAAGACTTTTAAGCATATATAAATAGTAGATTCTATGGAATGTATAAATAAAAATAAACATGTATGGAAAAAAAATTTAATTTGATCTGCTTAAACTATAAATCAAGTTTTGCCAATAATATCATAAATTAAAACCTTCGTAAAATAAGACCCGTGTTTACCATTCAAAATCAGTAAGGGAACCCTGCCTAAGGAAATTACCACAATTAGAAACGTATAATAAGGAAACCATTTGGCATGTCCTTTGGCTGGTGTTCCTTCTAAAAGATGGAACCTCGAAATTTAACATAGTATTAGAGTATCCAAAAAAAGAAAAAAGAAAAAAGAAGTTCACATCTCAATCTATCTAAAGTTAAAAGAGGAGCAGATTTCCAAAATTAATATTCCAAATGAGCCACCATTTTGCATGTGCATATTAAAGTTAACATTCAAATAGCAAAAATATGAAAACAATAACTAATTTATAAAGATTTATCTTAAATGTTGTACATTTAATATAAAATTCAAGAATATAATTGTCTTTTTTATGGGAATTAATACGAATGTGAACTAAATTATCCGACGTTATATAGGTTAATTTTTTGCAATAGGACATAGTTTTTCTAGGTAATACGTAAAAATTGGACGAGACTACATTAATTTGGATGAATTGTAAGGAAATCTCACTTCTCAATTTATAAAAAGTCATTATTTCAGTGTTATCCTGTTTTTCATGTGAAAATAATAATTGGCTTCACTTTGAATACTAAACACAGGTACTTTTTTATTTAGCAGGTATTTAATAATGAGATTAGAGATATTTCAATCAAGCCCTTATTTGGTTCCCATTATTTTAAAAATAGATTTTTCTGTCTCTCATATTTTCAATAAAATAATATTACACGAAACACAAAATTTTTCCTTATTTTTTAACCACATATTCTCTATCAAATCAGTATTCAAATTTTTTATATTTTATGCAAAAAATGAAACTCAAACAAGCTCTAAATAATTAGAATTAAGCTAAATGAACATAATGGTTGACCGACCTCTCACATTGCATGTGACTCTCGACCTGAATTAAATAATATCGACCTCCTCATGTGTGTGTTGTGTCATCCCCTATATCCATTATGTTTGTATAGCAAAACTCAAATACTTTTCATACTCAAATTTAGACTATAATTCTAATTGTACTTGGTAAAGTATATGATATATGTACATGACTATTCCACATTGAAAATCAGGTTAAGCTAGATATAATTTCAAAACAATCGTGCTATGTGTACAGGGAATTTTGCCAGATTGTTTTACTAGGATCCACTTGGCAATATTTCATTGGAAGTTGGATTTTAGAGATAGTTGCAAAAATGCTTACATACCTTACATCCCCCTGGAAGTACTCACTTTGCGAAATCATGTAATAATACCATTTTCAATATCATTGTTTTTAGTTTAAACGAAAAGTATGATGATTATTTTACATTTTATATCACAATCAGAAATACTACTTCAGAACACAATATATAAACTCATAATAGTTATAGTGTCATAAATAATTAACAAATAAGAACGAAATAACCTTTAAAGTACGGAGATTGAGCGTGAAAGCTTATCTTTGTACATACATCAGAACTTCTTCGTCTTCGTTTTTCTCTTTCCCTTTTTTTCTTAATGAGGATTGGAAGAGTCCTTAGGATAACCACAACACCAACAAAGTAGTAACCCTAATATGTAATATAGAAAATCAACAGGAAGCTTTTCTGTGGACCAAAAAATGGACCTCATATAAGGAAGAGCCAAAGTTAGGTGGAAATGGCATGCCAAAATTGATGCAGGAGCGTCCGAGTCAGACGAAGCTGAGTTGTCAGATAACTCGTTGATGGCGCTAACGTACCATGAGTTGGCGGATCGACGTAAGAATGGAAAGTAATCGACGACATTTCCTAATTGGGGTCAATTTTGAACACGTTTTGGTATTTTGGCCATAACTTTGGCTACGGTTGTCAGAATCACGCCCGTGACCCCAATTCGGAAAGCTCGTTTCGGCGCGCACGTCGTGGGTGCATCGGATTCGAGGTCAAATTCAGCTGTTTTCCCTTCCAAATCGTCAATTTAAGTTATTTTTTGCTATTTATGGTAATATTTCGGTTTCCTTTTTGACATAGAATAATTGCTCGATTTGAGCCGAATTTTGGTGATATTGTTTCTTTTATTAAGTATTTTATTTTGGTATGAATATCAGGATTTTGCTATTTTTGGCAAAATTCCGATTATTGTTATTTTCTGGCTATTTAACCCGGCTTGTGGGTTATTTTCATTCAGTTGTTGAATAATAAAGAATTTTCTCGTTTTTCTTTGTGTTTCTCTTGTGTTCTTCTCTGTTTTTGTCAATTGAACCCCGCCTACAGAATAATCACTATTCTGCCCGGCGTCAAAAATAAACATAAGTACATAATAATGAAATGAAAGAAATAGCAAGATGGGATAATAAGTAAGTATTTGGTGCCTCTACAGCCATCATAGATAAAAAGTAAGTAAATTGATGGTGAGATTTGTAGCGTGCCAAATGGAGTCTAATTCTACATTTGTACTAAAAAACATAAATTATTGGCATTACTTGCATCATTAACCAGACGAGAGAACAGAATTGTTGTGAATGAAAATAGCTAATAAAAAATGAGATTAATAGCCTAGATTGTAAGCATGAAAGTTGAAGATTATTAAGTACGTAAATGCTTCGTTAAATTGATGTTTATCAATACTGAAGATGTCCTGAAATTAGCTTGCCAGCTGCTATTGTATGAACAAACAATTAATATAATAACTATAAGTAATGATATATATTGATTAAATTTCACGGCATAAGTATAATTTATTGAAGTTCGAAATTAAACAATTTATGAGTTTTCGAATCAAAAACATATCTTCATTATGATAAAATAGCAACAAAAGAATATTATTTTACAGATCTAAAGAGACGTATATGCACATTTCATTATGATACACTATCTATCATAGGAAAAATCCAATTAATAACCTAGTTCTTTATGGGCACTAAATAATGAATTCTATAAGGTACAAAATTTCAAGAATAATCATATTCAAGATCACAATAATCTTCAATTCCTCTTGTAAAGAATGAATGAAAATACATTTTTTTTAATTCAATTTTAATAAACTGAAGTTTATCTCAGGAACATGGAACTCATCAAAATTAAAAATTCAGAAACTGAAATCAATTGAAATCGAAAATTCAAAGCAGTAATTAACTTGCTGTTTCAAGTCAGTAAGGGACAGTAAGCTCTAATTGGAATGGATTTAAAATCGATGAATGATTTAAGCAAAAGGGAAGATAAAATGGGAAAGCGGAAAGAGGTTGAGATCTAGGGTTCAAGTAAGAAACCAGAAAGGAGATCATGAGAAATTGATGCAGAAGATGATGTTTGTGTTTACCTAAAAATCAACTCTGAGATAATAGTTCATCTAACAGATCAGATCCCAAGTCCTCAAGCACCAAAACATCTTTACTAATTTGTTTCTTTTTTCCTTTGCCATTCGAAGAACTGTGAGTCTCTTTTATGGCTTCAGCTGGTGATGAACCATCTTTGCACTTGTAATTCATGTTTTCAAGTGATTCCTTTACTTTCTCTAAAGGAAAATTAAGGGCAGCTGAAGCCCCGCGCATTGCAAACGCAGCTTGATCATAAACCATACCAGCTTCTTCTGCACTGTCAAAACTCCCAAGCCAAACCCTTATTCCGTTCCTGGTCGAATCCCTTATCTCTGCAGCATACTTACCCCATGGCCGTTTTCTGACACCAATACAATGCTTTTCTTTATTAGCCTCAACAAGATTCCAAAGAAATTCTTATATTCCTTCTTCAATACTGTTCAAGTCCTCGGAGGATTTAGCTTCTTCCTTTGCATTGAAAGATGGACTCTCCTCTTCTACTTTTAACGCGTCTTTGCCACAAGAAGAATCCATCCTTTAAAATGAGTCTTGGGGCGTAAAAAATGGTTAGTTTACTTTTGTTTCACTAATAATATGATGAAAACATCTATAGCTGTGTACCATAGTTTATTTTCATGTTAAAAAGATATTTTTCTCTTTCATTTTTCCAATATAAAATTGGAGTGAAAGTTCAAAGATAAAGCGATAACGATTGGACAATGAAGTTAATCATTCAAAACATAATGAATTTATGTGGTTTCTGTTGGAATTGCAACTTCTTCTAGCAGATCAGCAGCTCACAAACCTCACCAGCTTACCAGCATGTGCAACAACTTCTCAGCAAATCACGTTTCCAGTCAGCTCCTTCCAGATCCGTTTCAGCACCTCATTCTAGCCTATTCTAGATTCTTCTTAGTTTGTTAGATTGTTAGAATTTTCTCTATAAATAGAGCTATTATTTGCATTGTAATCCTCAAGTTGAATGAATATAATTTCATCTTCTTCCTTGCTGTAATAGTAGGTTCTATCCTTTTAGTTTTCAGTTTCTTTCATTTTCGTTTTCTCAACATGGTATCTGAGCAATATGCTCCTTCCGTCTGCATTTCCTTCTCTGTTATTTTGTTCTTCTTCAATAACCGAATCTGGAATGAAGAAAGCTGAAAATCTGCTCCAGCAACCCAAGTCCGTTCAAGTGAAGCCGCTAACTCCGGTGTCTAGCTGAGATGAGTGCATTTATCAGGTCAATACTTCTGGTTTATAAATTCCATGTTCTGTGGGCATTTTATTTTCCTAGCAAGAATTGTTACTCTGTTTTTCTTGGATTGCCTTCAAGATGTTTGATAAAAGTTCCCACTGGCAAGAGGGATTGCACTGGTGGTTTTCTTCCGGCCATTGCTGGAGTTTATTTTTGCATTTCCAGTTCTCATTTCATTCATCAATGGTGATGAAGTTTTTCAGCAAATCCCCGACAGAGCTATGGATGCTCCTTTTGTTCCGATTGAATTTTTTTGCTGTTTTTTGGATCAGAATTCTGATTTGTTTCTTCCTCTATCTAGAATGCTCCTCTGTTGTCTTCAACCCCAGTTGCATCTCTGTTTTCTTTTCTCCAAGTTCAAGATGTGCCATCTTGAGGGAGGAGTGTTGGAATTGCAACTTCTTCTAGCAGATCAGCAGCTCACAAACCTCACCAGCTTACCAGCATGTGCAACAACTTCTCAGCAGATCACGTTTCCAGTCAGCTCCTTCCAGATTCGTTTCAACACCTCATTCTAGTCTATTCTAGATTCTTCTTAGTTTGTTAGATTGTTAAAATTTTCTCTATAAATAGAACTATTATATGCATTGTAATCCTCAAGTTGAATGAATATAATTTCATCTTCCCTGCTGTAATAGCAGGTTCTATCCTTATAGTTTTCAGTTTCTTTCATTTTCGTTTTCTCAACAGTTTCTAGCCACACAGTCGCTAGCTTATGAATTTTTTTATATAATAATCTATCAATCTAATTTTGAAAATTGTGCATATCATGTGAGATGTTCGATTAAAAAAAAATTGCAAGTACAACTCTCTAACAATTTAAACTTGTAGGTCATGTGAAATTTTTTGGTGTCAATGTGAAATTGAAAATTTGACAAAAGAAATGCTTAGCTATTTGATTCATGCAATTGTATGATATTGCTTGTCTTCATAAAAAACTGGTTTCCTAAAACTTCATAGAAGCCTTTAGAAACAATTTTTGTAGATTAATTGATGGTCAAGACATTATTTCAAGATTTTCTTACGTCATTAGATTTATATTGCCGGGGAGTCCATATTACATTTGGGAGGAATTGTTAAAGAAAATTGTAAAACTACTGCTAGCGACAAGAAAATCTTCACTGCATATCTCACCCTCGTCCCCCACCAAAAGTATGCAGAAATGTAAAACATCTTTGATTTCATAAGAATACTAATTTCTATTGATTTCAAAGAATGTCAAAAATTAGGAAAATACTTGTTGATTCATGTAAGAGTACACCAAACTCGAACTCGCTATAATTTGAAATATCATTTTTAAGAAGTTAGGAAAATTCAATATTCTATTTTTCAATGAAAATGCAACCAAATGAAACATATTGTGCGGCAATAATGTTACAAATCTAGATACTAAACGGGTTAAATCCACCAATGGCCACCCAACTTTATATTTGATGTCACAATGACCACTCAACTTGATTTTGTTTCACCATCACCACCTAACTTTATACTTAGTGTCGCCATGTCCCATATCCGCCCAATTTGATTTTGTATCACCATGGCCATTCAATTTCATATAACTTTTCATCGTGACCACTCAATTTCATATAACATTTGACCATTGTCATTCAACTTCTTTTCACCAATTTCATTAATTTTAAAAAGAGTAAAATGGTAACTTGTTATTATATATAAAAAATAAATTTTAAAATAAAAACTTATTTAAAACAACATTACTTTAAAAAATAAAATAAAAACTTATCTTTAAAAATGTGTTACTTAACAAAATAAAATAAAATAAAAAACTTATTAAGAAAAAAGTTACATAGAAAAATAAATCAAAATAAAAACTCGTTTAAAAAATTAACTAGAAAAATAAAATAAAAGTAATTTAAAAAAAAGTTACTTAGAAAAATAAAATAAAATAAAAAGTTATTTTAAAAGGACATTCCTTAAAAAAAACTTATTTAAAAAATTTTAAAAAATAAAAACTTGTTTTAAAATAAACGTTTTTAAAATTTAAAAAAAAACTTTTATTTTTTTTAAAATTTATTTTATATATAATACAAAGTTACCGTTTTACCCCTTTTAAAATTAGTGAAAATAGTGAAAAGAAATCGGGTGGCTATGGTAAAACGTTATATGAAATTGGTTGACTATGGTGAAATAAAATCAAATTGGATGGCTATGGTGACACTAAATATATGGGTGACCATTGGTGAATTTAACGAGATACTAAACATATTGAAAATTCCATGCTAAGTCCCTACTTTAAGAACAAATTAAATTTAAAACCCTACTAGCAAATTATCATAATTAAATAGATAAAAATACTAAACAAAGAATGACGATCAACTATTTAATTTAAAATCTTGAGATTTTAGAGAATGATAGGTGTATTTATTTTGATATTGTCTGAAACGATTAAACATGTTAATTTGCTTAAATATTTAGCCATACTGATCTCCTTAGAAGATTTGCTCCCACTTATAAATATAAAATTAAAATAATCCACAACTCTAGATAGACGGGGCAAGTAATTCACTTTCGTACCTTTAGTCGGAGACTATGCTGTCCCATACAAAATATGTACTATGTTTATTAATTATAAAAAACATGCCACCTAAACTGGATGAGAAATATCATGTCCACCTAAACTGGATGAGAAATTCTAAATGAAGATCATGAAGTTGTCGAGTTTTCAAATTTGGACGATGACGATGACCCGATTTTTTACGAGTTCTATATAGAAATCTTCGAAGAATGGCCCCAAAATTTCAAGGTAAATGCAGATTTTATTAATAATATCAAAAAATGCGGATCTTACCTTCTGAGGAACCTTTTTGGAACAATGATGGGAGTTCAAGAGTTGAAAAATATTCCATATTCACATGCCAAGATCGAATCATTTTCATTGGCGAATTTGGGTACAATCATTTTTGAATATTCTGATAATAAATTATTTATAAACGTTTCTCCGATTAAAAAGAAATTAAAATTTCAAATTAATTACATGAAACGTACCTCCATCTCCACGAAAACTCTTTGTAGATGATACTTCTCCATGGGACTTCTGACAGGAGCAATATAAACTCTTTTAGGCTTATGCATGAAATAGTTAGGGTTTTCTTTGATGTGGGACATGAAATTGGTGAGATTTATGGGACTTTTGCTCATGTAAAAAAAAAATTATGCATTAATATGCCATTGTAAAAGTGTTCTGTAATTTCTCCTTTACCTGCGTTATCGCTTTGCTCTATGTTGACATTCATGTCATTTCATGTATACAATTCTAAAAGATTTATTTTCCATAAATTTTGGGTTTGATGCTGGCCTTTGTCTTCTTCCGTCGGCGGATGCCTCAGTGGAACGGCTGATATATATCCAGTAAGGACCTATATGTCAGACAAATTAAATATGGTTGGAAAAAATATATTCTTGCCCTACTTCATGTTTGTGTGTCACGGTACATCTCATGCCTAGGTGCTAAGTTTATAGCACAAATCCCTCAAAAATTGATAAATTTCCTTCATTCCGTTATTTCTTTATATTAATAATTTATGCGTGTCAGTTCTATATCAACGTAAATCCCAACATGCATAAATAAAACTTGCAGAAAATTAAGGATCAAAATAAGAATTTTTCACCCTCTAATGAATCCGGATGTTAACTTTTTTATAAGGTTACTCACTAGTTGATATTTACAAGGCAGAATAGGCTCTGATACAAGAAATTGAATCAATAATCGTTCAATATAAATGTTCAAAGAAATCCTCAATTTTCTTCAACTTCTCTCTAGCCTCACAAAATTTAAAATCCAATGTTCACCACAACAAACATAAACTCTCCCGTTAGTCCACACTAAGTATATATCAAATCTAAAGATTTTGCATAGAAGAATCACAAAAAGATTTTGAGAGAAAACGAGAGATAGAAAACCAAGAGTTGCACTAGGTTGAGGCCCTTATAAAGCGAAGAATCCTTTATAAACGAGGACAAGGGAGGGATTTTTAGATTCCTTTTCGATGTAGCATTTTAAAGAATCCCACAAGTTAGGAAAAAACCATATTATATGTCGAAAGATAAATACAATTCATATCTAACTAAATATTTAGTCAGATCTGAATGGCCATTGCTGAAAAAATGCAAACAAAATCTTGTGTCAGTTAGACATGGAGTAGACGATGGGTTTATAAATTGAACTATCCATCTAACACGTTAACATTTTGTATAGTTTTAATTTTGTTAGCTTTAAGTGTTGGCAATTCTTAGGACAAAAGGACTAATTTGTAACTTGTTGTAAAAGTCAAGGACCTAGGATGAAATTTGTATAAATTGGGCTATTAGGTCTAGGTTTCAAGCATGAAAAAAGGAGAAATACAGCACCACATTTTTCTAGCTTCTCACCCAGTTGTCGCTCGAACTACAAAAACAGAAAGTCGGTAGCTTGCTTGTCGCTGACATCTCGCTCGAGCTACACTATGTGTCTCGCATGTTGGTAGTTCCTCGCTCGAGCGACAGATCGATCAGGAAAACCCTATTTTGTAGTTTTAAAGTATTTTTTCGACCCATTCAACCTAATTATCCTCTCCTATAAATACCCAAGTCTATGCAAAAAAATTAGGGTGTTTGATCATTGTGCATCTTTTCTATAACATATTCAAGAGCCTATTCATACATTGATTACATCATTTCACTCTTGATTTTATACAACCATATATTTGGGAAAAATATCAAACCTATTAAATCTGAAACCCCACCTACTTCTTCTTGGTCATAGGAAGGTACTTTCTCAATTGAACTTCAGAGGCTACTGGATGTTGAGAGTGGTTGGGCTACAAGCTTAGGAGAGCACAAAGCCTTGAAGCAGGTTCTTGAAGTTCCACTTGGAAGAGACAATTGCAAAGATCTTGGAGAAAATCTTGGAATAGGTCTTGGAGCAGTCCTTGGATTTAACAGGAAATAGATCGGGAAATTTAGTGGAGTTAGCTAGATAGTATCTGATTGTAACTCACTCTGTATTGTCTATAGTGAAGGCAACTGGCTTGACCTTAGAGTTTTTACCCAATTGGGGTTTCTCCGTCATCATATCGGTGTTTATTATTGATTTCCTTATTACTGCGATATTCAAAGATAGGATAATCGAACTTGTTCGCCTAATTATCTAGAAGCAATTAAAAGCGAGTTGTTGCTTTTGATTGATCAATTTCACACGTAGGGTCAAAGCTAAAAACAGATAAGTAACAACCATTCGGTAACTTACAAATCGTTAAATTATTAATCCGAGAACTGTTAGGTGGTATCTAGTGTGACACCTGATATTTTTCAATTGGTATCAGAGCTCAAATTCATTCCTTTACCCATATTATTTAGATGAGTAATTTATTATCCGTCACGCCATATTTTGATGGTAGTAATTATGCCTACTGAAAGGCTAGGATGAGAGCCTTTTCAAAATCCATGGATAAGCGTATCTGGATTAGTGTTGTGAATGGTTAGGGTGTACCTAGCTCTATGGTTAATAATGAAGTAATCCCCACCCCTTTTGTTAATTGGACTATATTTAACTTAGATAAATGTAACTAGAATAGTAAAGTCTTACATGCCCTATTTATGGTAGTATCCCCGGAAGATTTTAGACGAGTGTGTATGTGTGAGGTAGCTAAAGAGTTTGACCACTAGGTTTGAAGAGATTAGAAATCGGGCAATTAAGAACTCTAAGTTGCAGATGTTGACCACTAGGTTTGAAGAGATTAGAATGAATGCGAATAAGACCTTTGATGAAATCTACGCGAGCTTACATTACATAGTAAATTCCAGCTTCAACCTTGGTGAGAGAATCCCGGAGCCTAACATAGTCGGAAAAATTCTTAGATCCCTACCAAAAATATTTAAATCTAAAGTTATGGCAATAGAGGAGAGTAAGGACTTAGATTCCATTAAAATTGAAGAGACCGTTAGATCTCTCTATTCCTATGAACTTATATTAGGTAAACCTAAGATTGAGAAGTCAACTGCTTTGAACACCATTAGAGATGAAGATTCTGACTCTACCCATTCAAATTCTTCTAATGAAGATGAATTATCATACTTTGTTAAAAAATTTCAATAAATTCTTAGGAATAAAAAGAAACCTAAAGAGAGACAACGAGGTGATTCCAATGAGTCTAGAAGGCGATCTCATTGTGTGGGATGTCATAACTTTTGAGGTTTTAGCCACGTTAGGAATGAGTGCTCTAGCATTAGGAAAAATTCGAATAAGACTATGAATGCTACTCTCACTGATGATGAGTCTAATTGGGACAATCAGAGTGAGAAATCCATTCGTGAGGAAATGGAAAATATATTGCCTTTACTGCTAGAATTAGGAATTATCTAATGAGGGGAGTGAGAGGTTGAGAACGTAAGTAGTGGTGAGAATTTAGAACAAGATTCTAATAGTGAGGACAATTTTGATAGTGTGGGATAAATTCATGAGGCTTATGATAGAATCTATGAGAAGAACAAAAAGATTATAATAAAAAATAAGGCCTTAAGTATGAGAGTTACAGAACTTGCGTAGGAAAACGAGAAACTCCTAGCTTACATTCAGGAATCTACCTCTATCCTGAGTAAGTTGAAATTCATGAATGAATCTTTAGATACTGAGGCTATGAATATCACTAATGAGCTAGAGAAGACCTCCAGGAGAGCTAATGAGCTGACAGTTGAAAAGGAAACCTTAGAAATCCAGGTTAAAAATCTTTTAAACGACCTAGAGTATTCCAAGTCTCAACATCTTGCCTTTTCTAGTGGTTCTATAATGTTAGATAACATTCTAGGAATGGGTAACCCTGCTGGTAATAATAGAGGTCTAGGATATAATAAAAATGATCATAATGTTGTTAGTACATCCAAGACCACATTTGTCCCTGATACTACTTAGCTTAAACATGTGCCTAACCTTGAATCTAAGAATAAGGAATTTGTAGAACGGAGGCCTACTGGACAACGTAGGATACGTTAACCTAGGAATAGATATCAAAGATCACATACCTTTGGTCCTAGGTTTATCACTAGTTATTTTCATTGCGGTGAGTTATGACACATAAAGCCTAGATGTCATCATTTTCAGAACTGAAATAGAAATCGAAAATTAAGTAGAAATAAGAATCACGGTCAGATTAACTTCCTTACTAATCAAGTAAGTAAATTGACCAAGTTAGTAACACAGATGACTGGAAATATTATTGTCATTAGGCAAGTTTAAATGAAAAAAAGTGATCTGAAAAATTTTGAAATAGATCATGGTGCTCTTAAAGGTAAGAGCATTTGCATACCTATCTGATGAGGTATTTTGGTGCATTCTCGTACTTTATCATTGTGTGACATTTATGCATGCATTATATTTATTTATTTATTTTCTAGGTAGAAAACTTATACATATATTTTTGTTTCTATTTTTGTGCGTTTGATACCATCTGCACGGCACACACTATGATCTTGTTAGGGAGATCCAGCCTTGTGTATGAGATTTGGGATGACAGTCACATGTTCCTAAGGTGACTTTGAACATGAATTGACCTTATTTATTAGACACAAGCTCAAGTTTATCCCCGGTAATTAAAAAACTCTATATTTTATGTTCTTCTTCGGTACCTATTTAACTCGACCAAGTAAGGATGCGAGATTTCTCATAACCTGATGCCTATGGTCAACTGACTTGAGTTAGTCGGCCTAAAGTTTGCTACATGGGTCATTTTATCACTTAACGGAGAAGAGCCTGCACTTTAAATGTGAAAAATAATAATGAGCTTAAAATTAAAAGATGTGAAAATAAAATTTGCTCAATGTTAGGGAGAGAAAAGAAAATATCCATACAAAATGAGCTTTTCTTTATAGGGTCTAATGTTATTTAAATTGTTTGACTTTCATAAATAGAGAAATACACGTACTGACAGTGATGTTTAGTATGTCATTTCTCACAAAATTAAAATTTGGAGTCCTACTTACAAAGGATTAGTGACACTTTACACGTGTGGGTCACTTATATAATTTACTCCATGTTAACTTGAACTAAGTATGTGTGAATGTTTTTATACGTTGTGCATGCTAACAACAACATTTTTGAGTTATAATGTGTTAATGTTAAAAGTTTTTAATTATCAGTCCCTTCGTAATTTGTGACAAAAAGGGGGAGTAAAGTAAATGTTGTGAAAATATTGTGAATGAGAGAATTTTAAATTTTTAAAATTTTTGAAGGTGAGTAGATTGATAGGGGGAGATTTGTTGATTGCATTGCATTACCATATCTACCTCACTGTTTGAGTTTTTGTTATTTGTGTGATACTAATGTTTTTGTTGGCATTTCGATTAACATTAGTGTTACGTCTTATTCTGGCTAGTATTGGTATCATGTATTTAATGATTGTATCATTTCATGTATCACTTACTTTTACACTGTGTATTTGAGCTGTGGATTTCAGGAAACAGGTTTAACAAGGCATTCAAGAAACATCAGTTTGATGAAGTTTTGGTCGTCTAGATTTTGTATTTAGTTTTCCTTGACTTATTGTATAGTTTTGTCACAGAATGCTAAATGGGGAGTTCGTTAGGTTTTTAGTGTTGGCAATTCTGTGGACAAAATGACTAATTTTTAACGTGTTGTAAAATTCAATAACCTAGGATGCAATTTGTATAAATTGGATTATGAGCTCTAGGTTTCGAGCAAGAGAAGAGAAGAAAGCATTTTAGCTAACTTCTCGACCAGTTGGCACTCAAGCGATAAGAAAAGAAAGCATGTTGCCCGCTTGTCATTGAGCTCTCGCTTGAGCAACAAGGCGTTGTTCTTCTGTCGCCAGCTTCTTGCTCAAGCGATAGGTCAATCCGAAAAATCATTTTTTGCTATTTTAAAGTATTTTTTCATCCCATTCAACCTAATTACCCTCTCCTATAAATATCCAATCCTATACACGAAAATCAGGGTGGTTGTTGATTGTGCCTCTTCTCTATAACATATTAGAGAGTCTATTCATACATCAATTTCATCATTTCACTCTTGATTTTATAGAACCACATATTTGGGAAAAGCATCAAGCTTATTGAATCCGAAATACTACTTACTTCCTATTTGTCATAAAAAAGTACTTTCTCAGTTGAATTTCAGAGGCTGCTGGAGGCTAAAAGAGGTTGAACTACAAGCACAAGAAGAGCACAAGGCATTGGAGCAGGTTTTTGGAATTTCACTTGGAAGAGACAATTGCAGAAGATCTTGGAACTGGTCGTGGAGCAGACCTTGGAGTTAGTAGGAAATAGATCGGGAAGTTTAGTGGAGTTGACTAGATAGCATTGATAGTAACTCACTCCATATTGTCTATTAAGTAGGATTTCTCTAGTTGAATTTGAAATTATGAAAAATATTTTCATTTTTTCATTTTGAAAACTTGAAAATGTATAATTGACAAATGACAGGAACTATTAAGTAAATATAGTATTTTATAATTTTATATGTTTGATATATATTAATTTTATTATTAAATGATTTAAAATAATTAACATTTTAAAATAATATTAAAAATGAGAAAACGTTTTTTTACGCCTAAACCTCACCTAGGCTCGTTTAAACTTATAAAGTTTGAAGTTCCGCTCTCATGCCTTTTTCTTTTTAGAACACTGTTTTTTCTATAGAAATAGATTTCTCTTCTCTATATCGATTTTCTTTCTCTCTAAATACCACAATTCGTCAGAATCAATTAGGAGCCATTTTACATAATTCAACGGAATCGATGGACGTCGTTATGCGTAGTGTCGATTGATTGCTGAAGCATGGACATGGTTTTACTAATTCAAAAGGCTATTCGATCAATCCAATGGTTGAGATTCATCCACTGTTTTAATACTTTCAACTTTCATTTTTCATCATCTTTTTTTTTTTTTTGGGAAATTCCAAAAGTAAAAGGTGTACAGAAGTGTGAGGGTGTTGTATTTTTTATTAAGATAAGTTATGTGATCTCTAAAGATTTCCTTTCAAGTTAGGATTAGAAATTTAGGAGAGATGGATTTCAAAACATTCTGAGGTTGTTTGTTTTATTTTGCTATTTGGAAACCTCTTTTACTCAGTATTTTGTTGAACATGTCAAGTGTTATTGAAATTACCATGAGTAGGAAACAACCTAAAAATGTCTTTGTGCACTTGTTACATCTCACGTCACATACCAGTTGACAGGTTATTGAGCATAGATCACAGGTCACAGATCAAATAGAATTGATAACCGATCATTGGTTTATGTTCACGGTCACATGTTATAGTTCATAGTTCGCATGCCATATTGTATAGGTCATATATCAATGTCAATCACAGATGAAAATTAATTGGTCATAAATCAGATGTCACACATTTTTGTGTACTCATTACATGTGGTAGGTGCAAGTTCAAAAGTCACAGGTTATTGAGTATAGGTTATAGATCAATGTCCACATTTTGACGCCAGTTAATTGTCCAAATTGAAGTTCAATTAGATAATCCTCAATATTTGTCGATGTTTTCTAAATTAAAATTCCAAATAAGTCGCTACCCATGAGATGATGTACTCCTGGATCTCGAATCGAGCACCTTTTATCTAGATCTGTACTACCACTGTGGTGTAAGAAGGGATGGCCATGGGTGGATGTATGTGACTGTGGTATGCGAGTCTATCGAGAGAGAGATTGGAAAGTTCAAAAAGAAGATATATAATATTTATTAATTATCACCCAAGTTTTGAAATTTTAAACATTTTCTCTTAAAATTGAATTGAGGTATAGTTAAGTTAAGGCCTGAGTTACGTATTATTCCCCTTATACAATCCCTATGGAAGAGTCCATGCCTTGGCTCATCCATCGATTGCAATCCACAAGTAAAAGTTCAAGTTGGACTATTCACACCCAATTTTCTATATTAATGTTACAAAAATAAAATAATATATTGGTAACTATAAATTTGAATAGAATTTCCTATTTATCTAAATATTAAGATCATGTATCCTGATAAAATTAAATAATCAATCATCATATTTTTATGTAGAGTTAATTTCACTGAAGTGTGTAAAAAAAATTCAATATACCTTTAAAATATTTTTTTACTTATATAGTTACTAATGCTACACCATTGGTTCTTAAATAATTTTTTGTGTAACAAAATTTATTAATAGTACAACATTGCAGGGTTCTGTGCAAAAAAAAATAAAAAAATAAAAGTTGCAAAATGCAAAGAAACTTCAACCCAGATATAATTAAGTTTACTAGATATAATGAAAATATTGTTGAAACTAGATTAGTCAATAGTATACAAGTAAAATCATATTCTCTAATTACTGTACTCCATATTTTCATCAAACTAATGAGATATTTATTTAAATTCATTAAAATCTTACATTTTGTCAATTTTGTTGATAATTGATGGATCAGCAATGTTTTGCAAAATGAAGAGGTTGGGCACCTCGATGCAATTTCTCCTACTGTTTGAAAACCGGTCGATGGTCCTTTATGTATATCAAGAGACTCTGAAAAATATTTAAGCAAACTCTACAAAAGATATCATAATATACCATTTTACCTTGAGTAGGACTCTCTTTCTATAGACTTTGAAATATGTTAATGTGTCAATAAAGTGATTATGCGTGTTAGAATTTGGGTGTGAGTCGAATTCCCTGTTGAAATAATTGAAAAATTCTAATTGAAATGGACGTTAAGAGGAATTCAATTTAGAATACTATTGGAGTATTCTTCAAGTTGAAATTCTATTTGGAAGCCCTATTAGGAGTTGGAATTTGTATTGGACTTGAAAAGTTTGAAATTATGGACCGGGAAGAAAAGTCGTCGCATTTTCGCTAGCCTACTACTCGAGCAATACCTACAGGTTTTCTCCTGAGACTTTGTAGCTCGCCTATTGCCCGCCTAGTGCTCGAGCGACATACCTATTGCTAGCTTATCGCTTGAGCGACGGGGTTATCCGGCTCAAGTCCTTTTCGCGTTTTACACGTTTTTGGCATTCTACTTTAAATCAACTCATCTGTTAGAGTTTGGACGTTGCCCTACATAGTTGCATATATATACTTGGCTCTTCTCTACAATGCGGTGTGAGAATAGTGTGAAAAAAGTGATTACTAGTTTTTAGGATCATTGTAATATTTCTCCATCTTCATTATTTGTAGTGCAATAAAATCCCCTAATTCCTCTGCCATATTTTCTTATCTTCTTTTATTCTTTTGCATGTGGTCAAATACTTCATTATTGACTTCAAAATTTCAATTTTGTGATTGGTTTCATATCAAGTGGTATCAAGCGATAAGTGATCCTTGAAGTCCCATCAATTGATATCAGAGATTTTGGGCATAATTAACACAACAAGTGGTATCAGAGATTGGGTTCAGCAGTTTCGCAAGAGCGCTGGATTTGATTTGTTCGAGACTTTTGTTCTTGATGGTTTCCATAAAGTATGACATCCGTTTTTGGATCAAAGTACTAGATTTTCGCTATGGCAAGTTAAGAAGCAATTAGTTCTCACACAACAAGATTTGGATGATGTATTGTTAGGAATTGACAGGATACCCACAATTTTGACCGCAGATAAGAAATTACGGAAGGATAAGAAGATAGTTTCCCACACTACAACAAAATGTACTTTTTACGGCATGCATTGCATGCCGTAAAAACCTCTTTACGACATGCGGCCGCATGCCGTATAAAGCCATGCCGTAAAAAGTAGGATACTTTTTACGGCATGCAGAGTACGCCGTCTATGCACGCCGTAAATAAGTTTTACGGCATTCAGTTGTATGTCGTAAAAAGTATCCCACTTTTTACGGCGTACATTCACTGCATGCCGTAAAAAGTTGTTTACCTTTTACGGCATGCAGAGTACGCCGTAAAAGGTATCCCACTTTTTACGACATACAGTGAATGCATGCCGTAAAAAGTGGTTTTGCAATTTACGGCGTGCATAAATACGTCGTAAATATCAATTTAATTTTTTAAAAATTATTTATTTATTTAATTACCAGCAAACCTATAATAATAACAAAACAAAATTAATCAATAAATAATCAAGGTTTCCATTGTTTCGATAAATAAAAATATTGAATATCGTTCAATACAATATGTCAATGTAAAGTTCATCACAACAATTCTCTAAAGACTACTACTTAAAAAAAAATGATTGAAACATATCAAAATTAACTTCTTCGACCGACAATTTAGCCATCCTACAAAACAAGGCACCTAATTTCTTCAAGTTGTCCTCAATTTCCCTTTTCTTAGCTGGATTAGCTCGTGATCCTCCCAATGCTTCAGATGTCTCGTTGAAAAGTCTTGTTAAAGTTGCAATAACGAACCTGTTGTGGCAGTAGCATATATACATACCGACTTTTAGCTGTAAAAAGAAATTGATATTATCAAATCAAAGAGAACGGATAACATTCATCCTATCATGGGATGAGTAAGCAGGGTAAATGTAGAAAACCATGAGATGGAATTACTTATCTTCTGTGTATAACTATAAGAAAACGAAAGGATCAACAACAATTACACATTATTTCCATTTTATACCCAAATAATCAGTAATAAGACAACTTGGAAATAAAAGGATATTATTAAATATCCTTCGGTTTGCCTTCCAATACCCTTTGCCAGTTGCACGATTTAGCCGAGACCCATGGCCATCCTTCCTATCCACAGGACTGTAAAAGTACCATTCTTGATCTCTCGTTTTCAGCGATGAATAATCTTTTAAGACAAAGATCAAGAGACCAAATTATTCAATTGTTTAGTTATAAAGACAAGAAAATCTACACATTTGCAACAAAAAACACAAAAAAATATAACTATTCATACAACAGGAGAATCTATTGCAGGCAAAGAAAGATTTGAATGAAATAGAACATACTACATCCTAAAAACCTCCCCATCCAATTCACAAATCCACGTAGCAGACACACACAATTAAATACGGGCTTTTACACTTGTATGTTTACAGTTTACCCATTACATTCACACAATTTTCATTAAATTCTCATCCATCTCGTAATCAGTTCAAAATCCCATCCCTAATCAATCTTAGTTCTTCAACAATAAAGAAGTTTAATTTCCTTGCACTCTTTACTCTTTAACACAAATGCATCTATAAACACTAAAACCCAACTCTTTTCCCTATGGATCATAATCATTAATCCACTAAAACACAGCAAGCAATAAAAGCTAAAAGTTAATTGCTGCAAAGTATAAAGCAAAAATACAAGCAATATATTAAAGGGGGAAAAAAACTGTTTTGTATTAGTATTTGAAAACGGGTCAGACAAATTGGTGGCTCGCCGCCGGGAGCTGGTGGATCCAATCCTCTGAGACATGGATCCAATATTGTTATCAAATCTTTGAGAAAATTGGTGTTACTGAATTGCCATGGCCAGTGCCAGCCGGTGAATCAATTCTTCTTCCATTGAGCTCTTCCTCCTTGACATTGACCCCCTTTTACTTTTCGATCCCATCCCAAAATTTTTGCTTTCTTTCTTCGTCATACAAATAAATTTATTCCTCGTCTTAAGAAATTACTGAATTTTGAAAGACCCTGATTTTATTTTCTTGAAAAATCACCAAAAAGATTGGATTCTGAACAAAACCCAGATTTGGGAAATCGAAAAAAAGACAAGAGAAGCAAGGAGCAAGCGGAAAGAAAACGTGAAGAAACAAGAAAAGGAAGGGAAAATAAAACAAAAAAATTAGGGTAAATAGTAATGGGCTAGAGAAGGAAAACTAATATATTTTTGCATTTTTACGGCGTGCACAATTGCATGCTGTAAATAATCTAGTTTGCATTTTTACGGCTTGCACAAATGCACACCGTGAATAATCTAGTTTGATTTTTTACGGCGTGCAATCAATGTGTGCCATAAAAGGTTACTTTTTACGGCATGCCATCAATGTATGCCGTAAATACTTTTAGTTATTGAATTATTACGGCGTGCATTTAAGGCATGCCGTAAATAGTCATTTTTTACGGCATGCCTTATATGCACGCCGTAAACGCATGCCGTAAAAAGTAACATTTGTTGTAGTGCCACATTTATCTTTATCTATTGAATAACATTCTTCAGGACGTTTTGAAGAAGGGCTCAACGGCTTCTTATGGTTGAAGTTTGAGTAATTGTGCATGACTAAAAGTCTGGCAAGCAAGTTGCATCTCAAGTAACTTTTATACTCTCATTGAATGGCGGAAGAATGATCATTGGAAGATCACTGGTATGATCATTGGATTGGATTCTGGATTTAGTATGTGTGTTTCATATGCGTCCTAAAAAAGGACTTCGCTACTACATATGAAACTCTTTCCAAAGGAGTCGTGGTTATTAGAAACAACGCACCTTATCAGATTGTTGGAATTGGTACGATCAGATTGAACCTCATGGATGGGAACACTTGACCAGATTCTACATGTTTTGGATTTGAAGAAGAATCTTATCTCGTTGTCTATTCTTGATTTAAAGGGTTATGAGTTCTTTGGTGGATGTAGAGTTTTGAAGGTCTGTGAAGGTGCCCAAGTTGTATTGGAGGGGAAGAAAGGGTCCCAGTTATACATCTTATAGGGACGTTCAGAATTGAGAAGAGTCAATCAGCATAGGTTTAGTACCGTGGTAAACATTAAGTTTGGTAAAATATCTTTACGAGTTCGTAGAAAGTCGAATTTGAAAAATATAGCTCAGTGGAATTCAGGAGATATGGATAATACCGCTTTGAAACAATTATACGCGGTGCCATTATATTCTATTTCTAGGGATGAACCTAGTGAAAAAAAGGTTTGTGGATTCTGATTTTGTTGAACATGTTTTTAAAGTAGTAGAAAGTGTACAATCTAGCAATGGGGCCTTATCTAAAAGCATTTAGGTTTGATTCTTCTTTGGAGTGTGTTACAGCCCAATTTGGTGAATTTTAAAATCTTTATGATTTTTTGGGAATCTGACGTAATTTTGCATAGTAGTGCTTGGATTCATTGGAAGATGTGAAGTATTTTGTCTTTGATTGAAAAAATCAGTTTTGGTTATTGTTGAATAGTCAGTTCATTCCTTGCATACAGATTTCCTTTTTCAGGTGGAGAAAATTTTGGAGCTTTGTTCGTTGCTGCGGAATTCGTGTCAAGGTGAAGATTGTTAGAACTCGGGTGGGAGGAATTCTAATTGAAGTGCACATCAAGAAGAATTCAGTTTGGAATGCTGTTGGAATCTTATTCAACATTGAAATTCTATTTAGAAACCCTATTGGGATTTATAATTTACATTGGACTTGAAGATGTTGAAATTATGGATCGGGAAGAAAAGTCGCCTTATTCTCGCTAGCCTACTGCTAGCTGGCCATTCGAGCAACACCTACATATTTTCTCCAGAGACTTGGTCGTTCGCCTGTCGCTCTCTTGGCGCTAGAGCGACGGACCTATCGCTAGCTTATCACTCGAGTGACAAAATTATCCAGCCCAGGCCCTTTTCGCATTTTAATGAGTTTTTGAGATTCTATTTCAACTCCAACTCATCTATTAGGATTTGGATGTCGCTCTATGTAATTGCCCATATATACTTGACTCTTCTCTACAATTTTGGGTAAGAATGGTGTGAGAAAAGTGATTACTAACTTTTATGATCATTGTAATATTTCTCCATCTTCATTATTTATGGTGTAATAAAATCTCTGAATTCATCTAGTCTATTTTCTTGTCTTATTTTATTCTTCTCCTTGTAATCAAATACTTCATTATTATACCATATAATTTCAACATCTCAATCCGATAGTTGATTTCATATCAAATGGATTAAACAATACGTGATTCGTGTCAGATATTTTGGGCATAATTAACACAACAATGAGCACATCGGACATGTAGAAGAGCTAGAATTCTAACCTTGTATCGGGACATATGGGCCAATGGACAATCTCAGGAAGACAGTTTCTATGGGGGATCACTAGAATATCCCATTGACGGTACTTATATCCAGAATCACATATTTCAATCAATCTGGCTACACATATTTTAGTTGACATTCTGCTTTATATGGTACCATATTGCACATAATTTTATCATTAATTTCTCCTACACTTAAAAACAATCGATGATTTCAATTTTGCCATTAAAATGTCATCCTAGGAGTAGGGAAATAATGTACAAGTAGCATAATTGCTATTTCAATACTACTTTCAAACAGTAGGTAGATTTTAGGAGTATAACATTTTATGTAAATGGAATGCAATGAAATTTAAACCACTTGTTAAGGGGCATAGTTACTAAGTAGTATCGTTTGCACGTAACTTATCTTCCTGTATTTAAATTGTAGCAGTGAAACAGTAGTTGATTTGATTAACGGACTGAAAACCTGATTTTTCCTTTAAAAATACACTATAATGCACTAGATAGAGATCTAACTAAATCAAAATAAGAACATAATGAAGTTAAGGGCTATAGGAATAAAAGTTGTATATTAGCCCAAACCTGATTTCAGAAATAGAAATGAGGAAAGAAAAATGAGGACACAACAATCTCCAAATACTTAGGCCCATACTCAGGCCACAACCAAAATTAAATTAAAATGGTAAATAGTTATCAGAAAAGGGGAACCGTGCTTAAGAATTCATTTACATTGCCATTAAGAAAATTTATAAAACAAAATAAGGGATACAGTGAAAGTCCAAGGCAACTGAGCAATAACAGTAGGAGGAGGAGACAATGATCCATCTTTGTCTTTCTTCTCCTGAACTAAAGCATCATCTAAATTCTTCATGCATCTCTCAAGATTAGCTTGATGCACTTACAATCATGTTTACCCGTCAATCAGGGCAGTAAAACCTGATTGGAATTTGTTGTGAGGGGTTCTTAGTTTGAGGACAAACCTTTACAACTTTGATTCATTTCGTTAAAGAACATAGAAATTTCGGCACCTTGATAGGTTAAATATTAAGAAACTACATTCAAGTAGTTGAAAAGCTAATCAAGTTGTCCCCTTCCTCAGCTTAAGTGGCAGGTTGTGCTAAACAATAAAATAAGCCCCTTTTTGAAGTTGAAGCACTCCTTGGAATAGAAGTAACCGTTTCTTCCTCCAAGGAATCCTTTGTCGGTTCATATACATAAACACATAATCCATGTGTTTTAAAATACGTTGATTTGGTTTGAATTAGGCAGCTTAGGATTTGATTAATTTTAGTCAGCATGTTGTTACCAATTTTACAATTACTAATACCTTTAAACATCAACCTACGCGTTATCGATACCTATTTCACATAGTGTAAAAGCATCATAGGAAAATAAATTCCATCACCTATAATGATGGTATTGGAAAATACGCGTCATGGATCCTCCATATGGGTAATCACGCGTAAGATATCAAAAGGATTGGAGGGTGTGATTTGAATTTAGAATTCAAACCTACAACTCATCGTAACTCCCATTTTAACCTCCTACTATTTGTCTGGCATTTGATAGAGAATGATAGCAAGAAAAGTGTGAAATTCATATGGAAATCACGCATAAATTGGTAAGGCCCTAAAACAATTTTATTGGTATAGAAACTTACAAAATTAGGCACTTAGTTGTAGATTATAATCCCTTTCCATTGTGATAATTGAAGTGCTAGAAAATATAGAATTTGATGCTTGAAAAGTAAAGTAATTCAACAACACCAAAATCTTGGAATTTATTCTTTCACATAACGATTCTAAACCCGTAATAGATGATTATGAATGCGGTGAATTCCTACATATAATAATCGTAATTGTATCAGAACTGTTAACAATACCAACACAAGTTATCCATGCATATGCTTAACATATTTCAAAAAAATATATATAAAATAATGAATGCCATAGCTAACTCCATAACTATTCAGCAGAACAGTGAGTTTGATGTAATTGTTAATCTATACAAATCATTTTCCTTTCTTTTTATGTTTCTTTTCCGTGTATGATAAAATCAAGAAAGGGAAGCTGAAATTATTGGACAAAATAATAGAGATCAACAGAAATTAAAAGAACTGAAAAACAGAGAAAAATGAAGGAACCAGGATAGGCCTGCTATTTAGCAGGGAAGTAGATGAACTATTTTATTCAATCATGCTTGAGGAAAATACAATGCAACCTATTCTATTTATAGAAGAAATAGCTAACCAATTATCTAACAAACTAACAATATAACAAAAATAAGAAGAGACTAGAATATGCTAGAATCTGAAGCTGGAAGAAGGTGATCTATTGTGCTGCAATTCCATGGTGATCTTCATGTGCAGGAGGTAAGCTGGTCTTGCTGTTTTGGTGAGCTGAGTTTAATATTCCATTACTCCCCCCTGAAGATGGAACATTTTAAACCGTAGAGAAGAAGAGTAGAGATGCAATCGAGGACCATCTTATTTCATTTCAATTTCGTTATTGATTCCCTATCTGGGAATAAATCATCCATCCTCACAGACACTTTGTCTGCCTTCAATTTCGTTTTGATTCCCTATCTGGGAATCAATCAATCATTTTGGGAAGCTCTTGAGAAGCCTGTCATTTCTTGTAGGTTCTATCTTCAATTTCGTTTCAGTTTGATGAAGAGGAACAACATCTCTTCAGTTTTCATCCATTCTGACATTTCATCGAACATTTAGTGAGCCAAGTCACTTCCTGTTTTCTGGTTTTCTGTGTTTCTGATTTTGGGGTTTTTTTTTGTTTTTTTTTTATAGAATCAATTTAGAAAAGAAAGAGAAGAAGGAGAGAAGGATCAGAAACCTGCTCTGATACCATGATAAAATCAAGGAAGGGAAGCTGAAATTATTGGACAAAAATAACAGAGACCAACAGAAATTAAAAGAACCGAAAAACAGAGAAAAATGAAGGAACCGGGATAGGCCTGCTGAATAGCAGGGAAGTAGATGAACTATTTTATTCAATCATGCTTGAGGAAAATACAATGCAACCTATTCTATTTATAGAAGAAATAGCTAACCAATTATTTAACAAACTAACAATATAATAAAAATAAGAAGAGACTAGAATATGCTAGAATCTGAAGCTGGAAGAAGGTGATCTGCTGTGCTGCAATTCCATGGTGATCTTCATGTGCAGGAGGTAAGCTAGATTTGCTGTTTTGGTGAGCTGAGTTTAATATTCCATCATGGGCAAGTTTAGGCTGTACCTCGTACTTTTGTCCTCTTCCACCCGCGGATGTCCCCTTAGTTGTTTTCTTAGGATGAGATCTAATTAGGACGATTCTTTAATGTATAAGCCCACAATTGGGGCTTCCTTTATGCCGAGGTTTCTATTGTTAATATAATTTATTTTTATTTTTTTGGTTCAATTATAATGTAAATTAATGACCATGGTTATAATACCTGTTGAAGAGTATTAATTTTGTAAAAAGAACTATATTCCTATATGAAGATATCAAATTTTGAAGTGAACCAGTTCAACTTGATATAGTAAGAAACAAAGGTCATCTATTGCAAATTCCTAATTTACTAAAGTTGTGCATGTAAATAGAAAAATGAATTCTGAACATGTTAAATTTAAATAATTAAATCGCTATTGGGCTGGTTTCAATTGATATAAAATCAAATTCATACAA
Source organism: Fraxinus americana (assembly GCA_035079005.1). NCBI lineage: Eukaryota > Viridiplantae > Streptophyta > Magnoliopsida > Lamiales > Oleaceae > Fraxinus > Fraxinus americana. Next base: position 11,532,001 of record CM068706.1, on the reverse strand, counting down.
AAAAAAAATTACAAATTAAATTTGGTTCTTAGTTTGATTCTTGGTTCTAGAATCAGAACTGAACCAAAACCATAACCAACTGGTTTTTTAGTTCGAAAAACCAAAACTATTAATATTTATGTTGAACCAAATTGAACCCCTTGGTTTGATTTGGTTCCGGTTTTGTTTGGTCTAGTCTAGTCTAGTCTGGACATTTTGTCCTCCCCTACGTAGCACCACTACTTCTATAAACATTAGTCTAAATGCAGCAATGTGTTAATAGCATTACCTTAAATAAAAACTTTTGAAATTCAACCTATCAACTAGTCAACGTGTTAATTTGTTAAGGATACAATTATGGCCATATATTTCTTCTCGTAATACGCATAGTTATCATCTTACTACGTCGAATTTTACCTTTATTAAATTTGAAACTGAAAATTCATTCTCGAATCTTAAAAATATGTAATGGAAGCATCATTGAAGTGAGAAAAAATTGGAAGTATATTTTGCTACATGTAAAAGTTAACTTATAAGTGAGTTTTAAAATTAATTGTTTATTTCATTGATGAAATTTAATTTAAAATGAGTAAATTACATATTTTGAAAGTAAAGTAAAAAGTTATATTTATAAATTGGTATTTTGTTTGCATAAAAGTAAGAAAAAGATATTATCAAACATGTTTGGAGAAATATTTACATAACAGTAATATTAATCTTTTTTTTTTTTTACTTAGTGAAACTTGCACTAAAATTAAATGAATGAAACTCATTTCTCTATGAAACTTTTGAAACTTTTAAAATATTAAAGTAAGCAAAAGACTTAGATTCAAGTTTTTTCGCCACTAATTTACAATAATTATACACGTGTCAACTTGATATAAGAATGGGTTCGTGTTGTACAGTAAGTTTAATAAATAAATATTCTTATTAATTTCTTTAGATAAACCTTTTAAATGAAGTGGTTCATCACTTTTTCCAAAATCACCTCACCATGGGGATGAACCGAATTCAAAGACTCATTAATTTCTATATGAGATAAACCTTTTAAATAATTATAATTTACATGAATTGAATTGAAAAGCTCATTAAAATTGACTATGCGATTTGAGATCTTTGAAACTCATTAACCACATAATCCATCTTGCCACTTAGAAACATTTGGAAATAATAGAAGATTTTTCTCATTGCTACTCCAGCATGATAGCTCCACCTAAAACTGTCTTCCTATTGGCATGCAAAAATGCCAACATTTTTCCCTTTCATTATCGTAGAAGAAGTTTTCTTCGCATTCATCATAATTTTTGTTGCTGAATATTCATGACCCAATACAACAAGCACCCTCAATGATATCAAAATTCGCCTCAATCTTGCAACGTGCTTGATCTTGTCAATTTTCTTACTGTTGGAAAATGAATGAAAATTCAGTTTCAACAGTTTCATCAGCCAACAGCTTCAGTTTCTGCCTTCAGTTTCAGATTTTAATTCATTTCATCTTCAGTTTCTGCTGCCATTATTTCTTCAGTTTTGGCCAGCCATTACTCTTCAGTTTCAGCAGAAATTATTAATGGCTATCTCTCCTTCTATGTGTATAAATAGAGGAGCACTAGTGATGGAAGAAAACACGAAAAAAAAAACACTACAAGCAGTGAACAAGAAAACTCCCGTTTCCTTCCAGTTTCCAGTTTTTTTTTTCCCTTTGCTTGATTCGTTTGAGAGATAGACACAGCTGGTTCGTAGGTCGGTAACGTAGTGCAACGTGAACCGATAACCGATTGTATCCTGGGAATAGAACACCGATCAAAAACCTCGTGCACCCCGGTGAGGCGGCGAATTCGATTTAAGGAAACCGTGTGAACACGGGCCTTCGGTTTGATTATTTACTTTGATTCACCTCTAATTTATCCAACAAGCTTAAATCGAATTCTTTGGTGGATCAAATTCTGTTCATCGTTGGGAAAAAAAAATTTTTTGTTCTTCATTTTCTTTCCCGGTTTCTGTTGGTTTTTTTTTTTTCGATTGCTGCTAATTTTTTTTTTCTTTCCAATTCATATGATTTCTAGTTACTATTTACATAACATGCATTAAGTTAGATTTCAAGTTGATAAAGTTTTGGAAAAAAAAAATACGTGCAGTTTTGTGAAATTTTTAAAAGGTGGTTTTGCATGGTTTTTTGGTAGTTTGCATGAGTTTAGGTTGTTTTGCATGATTGTCCAATTATTGGTAATGATTATATGATTGGTTAATGATAATATGATTATTTAATTATTTTCAATGATTAATGATTTGATTGCTATGATTGTTTACTTTTTCTAATGATTGTTTTAATCATTGGTTAAATGATTTCTAATTCATGTTAAATAATTGATAAGTTGTTTAAAAAAAAAAAAAAAATTTTGACTAAATAATTTGCTCTCATTTCAATTCCAAAATTTATTCCGAATTGATAACATAGATTTTGAATCTATTTCTAATTTACAAACTCACTATTGTTCTAAACGTTTTGTTGTCGTTCTTTAAAGTTAAATGGCGTCACATGGAAATGACGATGTGAACAACAACACTATTGGTACCGGTGTACCAAATCCCGCGATGACCGTTGTCAACTCGCTGGGACCTCATTGGGCATTCCTTACGTTGATGGGACTATTGGTGGCGGAATTCCTCATGTTGGAGTGAACCCCACTTTGCCTACGGTGCGGCCCGGCAATTCAATTACGCATAATACCTTTGCCGGTACCTAGGAAATTTGCGACATCGGTACCTTTGCCACCGTTTCCGGCTCTATATCCGGTGAATCATGCAATTCGACCGGATAAAATTTGCTAGTACTGATTTTAAGACATGGCAGAATAAGATGAGTTTTTATCTTACTACTTTGGGCCTTGTACGTTTCCTCACCGAGGATGCCCATGTCGTGGCTGAAAACGACATTGATATGGCGTGCGGCTTGGGATGCATGGAAAAGTGCTGATTTTCCGTGTCGTAACTATATCTTGGATGGCCTACAAAATTCTCTGTATCACGTGTATGTGGTAAAGAAGTCTGCTAAGGAGCTTTGGGAATCCTTAGAAAAGAAGTACAAGTCCGAGGATGCTGGGTCTAAGAAGTTCTTGGCCAGTCGGTGTATGGACTTCGAAATGGTTGATTCACGTTCAGTGGTGAGCCAAGTTCAGGAGTATCAAGTGCTCTTGCAAGAAATGCATGCTGGGGGTCTGATTATGTCAGAATCTCTACAGGTTGCTACTGCTATTCATAAGCTACCTCCTCAGTGGAAGGCTTTCAAAAGCTATTTGCAGCATAAGAGGAAAGAGATGTCTTTCGAGGATTTAATTATCAAGCTGAACGTAAGTTAGGGAATTTTTACTCTGAAAAGGCAAATGTATTGGAACACGGTCAAAGTTCTGGTACGAAGAAAGGTCTATCCTTTAAAGCCAAACATGGTAACGGGAATTGGAAAGACAAAAAGCAGACCATGAAAGGGTCTCAGTTGAAGCCTACCGGTGCGGTAGGGAAGAAGCCTAAGTTCCAGTTCAATGGAAAGTGCTTCAATTGTGATAAAATTGGGCATCGATCAGCAGATTGTCGTCAGCCTCGAAGGGATAATAAACTGCGCCCTCAGGCTAATATGGTTGGAAATGAGAGACATCATCTCTCAGATGACATGTCTGACCTAAATCTGACGGCTGTGATTAGTGAGGTTAACCTGGTAGGGTCTAACCTTAAGGAGTGGTGGCTAGACACTGGGGCCACTTGCCATGTCTACTCCAACAGGAGTATGTTCACTACTTTTACACCAGTTACAAATGGTGAAAAGTTGTTTATGGGAAATTTTGCAACTTCTGAAGTGCTTGGTAAAGGCAAGGTGATCCTGAAGATGACCTCTGGCAGAGAGCTTACTCTGACTAATGTGCTGTACGTGCTAGAGATTCGCAAGAATCTGGTTTCTGGGTCTCTTCTGAGCAAGAATGGTTTCCGCATGGTAATTGAAGCGGATAAGCTAGTGATCACAAAAATAGGAGTTTATGTTGGGAAAGGCTATATGACTGATGGCCTGTTCAAATTGAATGTAATTGTAACTTATTATGAATAATGAGAAAACTCCTTCGTTTACTTTGCTTGAGTCCTCTAATCTATGGCATGGTAGATTAGGTCACGTAAATTACAATGCATTACGTAGACTAAGCAAACTAAACTACTTGCCTAGGTTTCAAATTGATTCAAATCATAAATGTGAAACCTGCGTTGAGGCTAAGCTAACTAGGTCTTCGTTTCATAGTATTGAAAGAAGTACCGAGCCATTGGGACTAGTCCACAGTGATGTGTGTGACTTGAAATTTGTCCAAACACGAGGCGGCAATAAGTACTTTATTACTTTTGTCGACGATAGCACGAGATATTGTTATGTGTACTTGCTGAAAAGTAAAGACGAAGCTATCGATAAATTCATTCTTTATAAGAATGAAGTTGAAAATCAACTTAGCAAGAAAATAAAGGTGCTACGAAGTGATCGTGGTGGTGAATATGAATCACCATTTGGTGAGTTTTGTGCTAAACATGGAATAATTCACCAAACTACCGCACCTTATTCACCTCAGCAGAACGGAATTGCTGAGCGTAAGAATCGAACGTTAAAAGAAATGATGAATGCTATGTTGATTAGTTCTGGATTACCACAGAACATGTGGGGAGAAGCTATTCTTTCTGCGAATTACATTTTGAATAAAGTGTTAAGAAAGAATATGGATAAGACTCCGTATGAACTTTAGACAGGTCGAACACCATCGTATAAATACTTACGAATGTGGGGGTGTCTTGCCAAAGTTGTGGTGCCTCCTCCTAAGAAGGTCAAGATTGGACCTAAGACAGTTGACTGTGTGTTCATTGGTTATGCACAAAATAGTAGTGCATATAGATTCCTAGTACATCATTCGAATGTACCTGATATTCATCCGAACACGATTATGGAGTCTAGGAATGCACAATTCTTTGAGAATATATTTCCTTGCAAATCTCCTAAACAGTTAACTCCTGTTAAACGTACTATGGAATCTTCTGCTACTGGGAGCAGCAAAGATCCAGTTGAAGAAGGAGAGGATGAGCCTAGACGGAGCAAAAGGACCAAAACTACTAAAACGTTTGGCCCTGATTTCCTCACATATTTGATGGAGAATGATCCTCAAAGCTATAAAGAAGCTATATCATCTCCAGATGGTCATTTGTGGAAAGAAGCCATCAAGAGTGAAATCGATTCTATCCCTCTGAGAATCATGCACGGAATTAGTAGATCTTCCACTTGTAAGCCTTTGGGCTACAAGTGGATCTTCAAGAAGAAGATGAAAGCTGATGGCTCTATTGATAAATATAAAGCTCGGCTAGTAATCAAAGGTTATAAGCAAAAAGAAGGCTTAGATTACTTTGATACTTATTCTCATGTGTCGAGAATAACTTCTATCCGGATGATAATTGCTATTGCAGCCTTGCGAAATCTGGAAATACATCAGATGGATGTAAAAATAGCTTTCCTAAATGGAGATTTGAATGAAGAAATCTACATGGAGCAACCAGAAGGGTTTTCGGCTCCAGGTCAAGAAAGGAAAGTCTGTAAACTGGTTAAATCGCTTTATGGTTTAAAGCAAGCACCGAAGCAATGGCATGAGAAGTTCGATAATGCTATGATTTCTAGTGGGTTTAGAATCAATGAGTGCGACAAGTGTGTATATGTGAAGGACACTAATGATGGATATGTCATATGGTGTCTGTATGTCGATGACATGCTCATTGTCGGCAGCTCTGATAAGATTATCAAAGCCACTAAGAATATGTTAAACTCAAATTTTGACATGAAAGACATGGGTCTTGCGGATGTCATTTTGGGAGTAAAAATCACTCGACCACCAAATGGACTTGCGTTATCTCAATCTCATTACATTGATAAGATACTAGACAAGTTCAACAAGTCAGATACGGCTGTGGCCAGGACTCCAGTTGATTTGAGTCTCCACTTATCCAAGAACACTGGTGATGGTGTGTCACAGTTGGAGTATTCTCGGAAAATTGGGAGTTTAATGTATCTAATGACTTGTACGAGACCGGATATAGCATACTCAGTTAGCAGATTGAGTCGCTACACGAGTAACCCAGATGCTATCCACTGGAGAGCCATCTTCAGGGTGTTACATTATTTGAGGTACACTCGTGATTTTGGACTACATTATTCTAGATACCCTGCAGTAATCGAAGGGTATGCTGATGCAAATTGGATATCTGATATGTCAGATTCAAAATCTACTAGTGGATATGTCTTCACTCTTGGTGGTGCGGCTATTTCTTGGAAATCGTCCAAACAAACTTGTATCGCAAGATCTACAATGGAATCAGAATTCATTGCTCTGGATAAAGCAACTGAAGAAGCAGAGTGGCTTCGCCAGTTTGTTGAAGATATTCCAAGATGGTCAAAGCCTATGCCTGCAATTTGTGTTTATTGCGATAATCAATCAGCAATCGGCAGGGCACAGAGCAATATGTATAATGGTAAGTCTCGACATATTCGAAGACGACATAATACCATTCGACAACTGCTTTCACAAGGTATTGTCACTCTGGACTACGTGAAATCAAAGGATAATACTGCAGATCCGTTAACAAAAGGGTTAACTCGAGAGCTAGTTGAAAAAGTATCGAGGGGAATGGGCTTGCAGCCTATGACATTGAAAGGTATCATGGTGGAAACCCAACCTAATTGAATGGAGATCCCAGGATCTAGGTTCAAAGGGACAACTAAACCATATATATCTGTGTAAATCACTGAGAAGGTTTTCCTTCTACTGATTCCTATGGTGCTCACAGTGATTGGAAGATGCAGGTTAAGCTATGCTTTTAATGACCCTTAAGCGTTGTTGGGAAACGCTGAGTTAAGAGGTCACCTATGTGAGTGTGAAGTGGGGCAGCTTCTATAAGGATGGGGAAGGCTACATCCTTGAACAAACACTTGCAGAACCAGGAGACGTGTTCATGGCCAAAACGAACACAACATTGAGAACTACGCTGTGTCTAGAATGGTCCTGTGTGAGGTCTATTGTCTTGGTTTACACAAATGGCGAAACAGTTCAAGGCATCAGATCCACTGGTTTGCTAGTAATACTCGATAGATTTTCACAAGGGAAGGGTCAAAGCTAAATGCTACCTATCCTATGCAGGATTGATTCGTTTTACTCTCATCTTTGTTTCGAATTTTCATTCATGTGGGGGATTGTTGGAAAATGAATGAAAATTCAGTTTCTTGATTTCATCACCATTCCGGTTTACGCTTCGAGTTTGAATTTTAATTCATTTCATCTTCGATTTACTGCTATTATTTCTTGATTTTTGGCCGGCCATTACTCTTCGATTTCAAAGAAAATTATTAATGGCTATCTCTCCTTCTATGTGTATAAATAGAGGAGCACTAGTGATGGAAGAAGACACGAAAAAAAAAACACTACAAGCAGTGAACAAGAAAACTCCCGTTTCCTTCCAGTTTCCAGTTTTTTTTTTCCCTTTGCTTGATTCGTTTGAGAGATAGACACAGCTGGTTCGTAGGTCGGTAACGTAGTGCAACGTGAACCGATAACCGATTGTATCCTGGGAATAGAACACCGATCAAAAACCTCGTGCACCCCGGTGAGGCGGCGAATTCGATTTAAGGAAACCGTGTGAACACGGGCCTTTGGTTTGATTATTTACTTTGATTCACCTCTAATTTATCCAACACTTACCACTCCATCGAACATCTTCACCTTCACCTTCCCCGTCCCTTTAACCTCAAGTTTTTTTTTATTATCAACCATCATAATATTATCGGTATCCCAAAGCTTATATTCTTTGACGTCCTTGTACGAGATCATATGGTACAAACATATTCCAAATCAGCTATAAACATAACATAACCTTCACGATATTAGTCATAAAAAATATACGTATGTCGAATCTGAAGCCTCCTCAGACTATTGATTCCTCTATGCTTTAAGATACTTCTTCAACTCATGACCATTTCTCCAAATATGCCACTTCTTATGGCACTGGTAACCTCCACATCTCACCTGGATTGAGATTGAGAATGCTCATCCATTTTACCATAATTCCTTCCTCACATTTCACCTCTAATATGCCTGATTGATTTCGCCTAGAAAACTTGAGTGCCATTCACATTACATCTTGCATTCTTATGTTGCCACTAACGAAGAAGTCAATATTGTCGCAGAAGAGTTTTTGACTAATAGCGTGGACACCAATGTCTCATATGATTTAGGCAAGAAAAACATCAAGATAATCACCTTACCTTTATAGTCAATCTTAATGTCAATATTTAACAACTCTATCACATACTTATTAAACTTATTCAAACGAATCTTGACATATGTATCCTTATCCATCTTCAACTTGTATAATTGTACTCACTGTCTTTTCTTCTAGTTCTTCTCGTTCTGAATATTTTGTCCATTCTCATCTAATATCCTTCAACGCCTTGTAAACTTCTTATTCCACGAGAACAACTTGAATAGTAGTACGAAATTCTTAAATCGCTCCGCCTAACACTTGGCACTTGTCATAATTTTCAATGCAACATTCTGGAGTTTGAACTATAAGCTCTCATACCATTTTATCGGGAAAAAACCAACTGAACACGTCGCAGAATGCAACGAAAATAAGAAAACAAAAAATGAACACAAAATAGAAAAACTCAAAATTAAAATGAATCAACAAATTGTCAACGATCATAAGAGAATAAGACTTTATTAACTGATAAAACTTCACAATACATTATTTTCCTCACTTTCACAACTTTTCCCTACATAAAAATAGAACACTCTCCCGTGCATCTCATTTTCTCTCTCCAAAATTTGAATCTCTCTCTCTCTCTCTCTCTAACCCAATAGCGTTTTTTATTTATTTTTAATTTTTTATTTTTTTTGCGGTGGACCATACATGTGTATATATGACAATGTTATTAAAATTGGCCCCGGCTTGACCAATACGATCAGTAGAATCGAGAATCAGGAATAGGGCCAATCATATGTTATTAATTGAATATAACAAAAATCATTGAAAAATTACTAAGCTGGTCAGGTGAACCAGTGACTATTCTCCCATTTTTTTAAGTGCTAATTTAAAACTTTTTAACTTTATCATTGGACTCGTCCAATACAGTGAATGTCAAATAAATGAATCATGGATGGTATGCTCATTTCCCCCTTCAAATGGCAGCAATAACTCTCAAGGTGGGAAACAAAAAAAAAGTTCAATTTCCCAGCGAAAACCATTTTGCAAATGTTTGCCTCATTGACTTTCTATTTTAATTTGATTTTGGGACCAACAAAGTAAATCTTTTTAATGTTCACCTCAATCTTTTTATTTATTCAATTTCTAAATTTCACTTAAATCGTACATCATTAATAGCATAATAATGTTAGACATCATTTTCTAAGAGCTCAAAAGATTTTAATTTTAGAAAAGTAAATTATTTTAATATATTGATTGTTAGTTCTTGAAGGGTGAAGACTAATTGTAGAATAATGAATCCAATTAACAAAAATGGATTTGTATTTATTTTTAGTTAGTAGTATGAAAATTAAAAATACTATTGTTATAATATTTTATAATTGTGTTTATTTATTTATTGCATCTAGTTCCAACCCAGTTGAACCTCTTGATCCTTAAATCTTTTCCTTTTTCGAGTCGATTTTCAAAAAATTGATATATGGAGGAATTTCATATAAAAGTCATCTGATTGCGATGGAAGTACTCTTCCAAATTGTACAAGGAGTCAACTTCCTTAATTGCCCTAAAAATCCTTTTTTTTTTCCTTTCAACTTCCAGCTACCGCATGACATCAATTTAATTCGTCATATGTATTCCACTAGTCTCCTTCACAACTTAATTATGCCTTGACTATTTAAATCATCGGTCCCTAAGCTTTGTATCAATATTTATTTGAACCAATTTCAACACTGTGTAAGGTTTTACTATGTATGAGGCTGAAATTAATCAATTTTGTGTTCCTAAAACTGTAGAAAGTGAAGGAAAACACTAGAAACAATAAGATACTTCTGAAGCATCCTCAATCTATTGATTCATCTATTCTTTAAGATACTTCTTCAACTCATGCCCATTTCTCCAAACGTACCACTTCTTATGAAACTGGTAACACTCCATATCTCTCCTGGATTGAGATTGAGAATGCTCATCCATTTTAACATAATTCCTCTCTCAAAATTCACCTCTATTATGCCTGGTTTCAGATTTTGCCATTCACATTACCTCTTGCATTCTTATGTTGCCCGTCTCTGACAAAGAAGTCAATATCGTCACAGTAGAGTTCTTGACTAATAGCGTGGACACCAATGTCTCATATGATTTAGGCATGAAAGACATCAAGACACCCGACCTTCATAGTCAATATTAACGTCAATATCTGACAACTCTATCCTTACTTATTAAAGTTATTCGAATGAATCTTGACATCTGTATCCTTATCCATCTTCAACTTGTATAATTGTACTCACTGTCTTTGCTTCTAGTTCTTCTCGCTCTGAATATTTTGTCCCTTTCATATAATATCCTTCAGCACCTTATAAACTTCTTGTTCCCCGAGAATAGCTTGAATAGTAGTACGAGATGATGCAAAGCCACGTAGCAATTGTAGCTACGGAACCTACGACAAATTAGAACAACCTAAGAAAGTCAAGAATCAATGTTTGAAAAGCTCGACCCAATAAATTATTGAACCAAGAATCAAGACAATCGCTAACAATATCTTGACCCGTGATCACAAAACTTATGAACCTTACTTTGAATTTGTAGAATGCCACAAGAATTTAATTCTTGTTAAGTTCAAAATTAAAACAATGAAGAATAAGAAGAAAACAATTTAGCCTCGCGATAATAATCTCAATAATTGTGTCTCAACAATGAAATAATAGGTCATATTTATATGGAACCAATGTAACCCTAGTCTAAATGGAAATAAAGTTTAAAAGATTACAAAATATACCAAGAATAGAATTTTAACATAATACAAGATTACGCGAAATTTGGAAAACATTCACGTCCAGATCCACAACCATTTTAAGCTATGCAGTCACATAGCTTTAATTTTGAATCCTCTTTTTCCTTGTGTATAAGTTTTTGCCGTTTCCAGATTGTACTCATGGACGAAAATCCGACACCCGACCTTAAAGTTATGCACGTTTACATCCATGCTGCTTGTTTTTTCCATAAATCTTGAATCCAACGTACCCAACTTGATTCCGCCTTCATGTCCAACATGTAAGTTGTTATTTGGCTTGTTCTACTAGAGCTCTTGGCCTCCGCATCTTGGATAACTTATTACATGGCCTCATTGATCCTTCGTAACTCTTGATCTTGTATTTGGTTTCTCTTCAAGTTGAGCCGGATAAGTTTGTTGCTTTTCTTGGATCACATAATCCTCTATCTCTTCGAAAGGATTTGACATCAAATCCTTGCCAGCGTTAAACAAAGAAACACTAGAAATGTCAATGATAGGAATTATAATATACTTACCCTGAAAGTCCAAGTCGTAGCCATTGTTCTCAATCATGGCAATGGCATGGAATGGTCCATCTCCTCTAGGGTATATTTTGGACCTCATTTGAGTTTATATCCACCTCTTTCGTATGTAAAACCAATCATCATCACCTGGATCAAATCGTACACACCTCGAATGCACCATTTTTCAAGTTTGAGACATTTCAAATATTTATCATGCATATCTAAATCCTTACCACATACTATGGTATCATCACGTAACATGTGACTCTCAATTTAACAAGCATACACAGACCATTGCAATATGACCCATGCAAATCATCAAGTATATCATCTAATTTAGGTGTAGTTGTGAGCTTAAAATTACATGCTCCAAGTGAAAAATTATTCCTAAATGCTAGACCATCATCTAACCTATGTATGGAATGAAGATACCTTACTATAGGTTAGTCATGTCTCATCCTTCCTAGGTACTAGTAGCAATTACACTACACATGGACTCATGTTTCCCTTCGTACACATGGACTCATGTTTCCCTTCATATCCCCTTTGACATTCAACCCCTGCATATGAACTCTTTCCATTTCCCTTGAAGCTCCTTTGTCTCCTTAGAGAACACATATTCAACCTCCTGTAATAAAGAAATGACCAAACTATGGTGGGTTGGTTAGTTTCAACGACAAGTTGATGCTTAATGCTCGGATTGGGTAGTATCCCAATAGGCTTGTTCTCATGGACCAGGTTGTCGAAATCCTGCAAGACTGAAATAGCCAAACTAGGGAAAGATTTATTAGTTCTCACTAAAACCCTCTCAATTTCAATCTCTTTTTGAGAACTAAAGCCCTCTCAATTTCACTCTCTTTTTCATGTAAGCTCACTTCTGACTTTTCTTTTCTCTCTGAAGACTCTTTTTCTTTTCCCTCTTGTGGCTCCACTTTTCTTTTCGTCACCGCCCTATTCTCCTTTTCACTCTCTATTTCTTTTCTCTCTTGTAGCTCTACTATTTCTTTAGCCACCTATCTATCTTCTTTTTCACTCTCTTGTGGCTCTACTCTTTTTTTCCTTACTCTTAGCTACCTCACTATTTTATCTCTTGCTCTCTTGTTATGAAAGTTCAATTTCACGTTCTTTTTTTCTCACTCTTCTCTTCCTCACTCCCCAATTTAAGTTGATTTCGATACACTTGCTGTGGTGTTAAGGGGGCAAGTGTAGTAGATTTTCCGTCCTTAGTAAATCTGTACCTATTTTGTAACTATCATGTATCACCTTCCTATCGTATTGCCATGATCTTCCCAACAAGTTATGACCCACATGCATAGGTACTACGTCACACCATACTTCATCATGAACTACCAATTGAAAAATTTATTAACACCCTTCTATTCACGTTAACTTTCCCACATTCATTCAACCACTATAACCTATAGGGTCTGAGGTATTTAAACATAGTTAATCCCAATTTTCCACCAGATTAGTGCTAATTGCATTTGTACAACTCCCACCGTCAATAATCATGCTACATACCTTATTACTGACATGGCACTGTGTATGAAAAATATTTTCTCTTTGCTGTTCCAAGTCATCTGCCTTGATTTGAGTGTTAAGAGCTCACCTCATGACCAATAGCTCTCCAAACAACATATTCCACTCTGCATCCATCACTATCCATCTCCAATTTCGGCATGCCTTTATAATCACTCTCACTTTCACTCACCACCTCTACATTATCCCGCAAAATCATCACTCTTTTGTTTGGACATTGAGAAGCGATGTGCCCCGACGACAAACATCTAAAGCATTTGATGTCCCACTTCGATTTCAAGGATGAGTTAGAACCCGAAGCACCCAATGAATACCTTGCTGTCCCCTTCCACTTCACTTACCTTTCCACCTTCATAGCTACATGTAACATGTCTTCCAAATCCACATAATGCTGCAACTCTACCACGTTACCTATATTCCTATTCAAACCATTTAAAAATTTGGTCATGGTGGCCTCTCTATCCTCCTCAACATTTGCTCTAATCATCACGATCTCCATCTTCTTATGAAAATCCTCCACCCCATAAAACCTTGGTCGATGCTTTGCAATTTTTGATGAAGCTCCCAATAATAATGATTAGGCATAAACCCATTCCTTATGATAGCCTTCAATTCATCCCAAGTATGAATAGGCCTCTTATGGTTCCTCCTCCTAGATGTTGTTACTTGATCCCACCAAATAATAGCATAATCGGTAAATTCAAGCACCGCAATTTTTACCTTCTTTTCCTCCGAGTAGTTGTGACAATCAAATATCAATTCTACTTTATTTTCCGACTTCATGTATGCCTCTAGATCACTTCTTCCTTTGAATGAAGGAATTGTCATCTTGATATTGCCCACACTCCTATCAAAACCATCTCCAACAAGATCTTCACCCCTCATTTCATGCCTAACTCCTCTATCCCTTATTCTTCCTAACTCGACATCCATCAATGCATCCTCATTAATATAACTATTCGCTTCCCAATCACCAGCATATTCCACTCTATGGTCCTGTCTTACTTGCCTCCTTGCGTTAGGAATTTCTCTCGATTGTTCCCGACGTAAATTAGCAAGTAATGTATCTTGCCTATCCAATATGTCTCTTACATCCTCAAATAACCTTTCAAATAGTCGTATCACCTCATCTGACATGTTCACTTGATTATCCTTCTCATTTGAAGTAGAACCATCCCTGTCAGACATCCTAAATCTATATTGATATTTGCCTTACGTGTATATACTCGTGTATCACTCAAATTGGCTTTTTCCCTCTATTAGTCTCTTCATTCTGCCTTTTCCACTCGATGCTTTCTTACAAGTGCTTCAAAGAATTAATTCAAACTCAACCAAGACTTATTCTCATACAATTCAACCCGGGTTTCGAGTAAGATTTTGGAAATTTGAAGACTCGAGAAAGAAAAGGAATTTAATTGGATGATTGCAATCGAACTTGAATTCAAGAAAGTGGTTTTTGTATTTCACACAATAGATAACATAATTGGTCGGCAATTTCAGAGATAAATAATAAAAAAATACTTTTTTATTAAAATTTCAATATTCACAGAATTTTCTGAATTGTTTCAGAATTTTCAAAACAAGAAATTCTGATTTTTTTATTCGGGATTCAACTTGACACCAGCAAATAAAATGGAAGTTGATTTGGACACAAAATGAGCATAGAAACAACTTTTGAATTTTTTGACAGAAAAATTATGGATCAAAGATTTAAATAGAAGAGCGCAAGAAAAATGAAATAAAGATTCAAACGAAAAAGAAAAATGATATAACCTTGATTCTGGAGCCTAAGCTCTAATACCAACTAATACAAACCCACGTAGAAATTGTAGCTATAGTACCCATGACAAATTAGAACAACCCAAGAAAGTCAAGAATCAACGTTTGAAAAGTTCAACCCAATAAATTATTAAACCAAGACAATCGCTAACAATATTTTGACCTGTGATCACAAAACTTATGAACTTTATTTTGAATTTATAAAATGCCACAAGAATTTAATTATTGATAAGTTCAGAATTAAAACAATGAAGAATAAGAAGAAAGTAATTTAGCCTCGCGATAATAATCTCAATAATTGTCTCAACAATGAAATAATTGGTCATATTTATATGTAACCCATGTAATCCTAGTCTAAACGGAAATAAAGTTTAAAAAGATTACAAAAGATACGAAGAATAGAATTTTTACATAATACAAGATTATGCGAAATTTGGAAAAATTTGCGTCCAAATTCGCAACCATTTTAAGCTATGCGAGTCGCGATAATAATCTCAATAAATGTGTCTCAATAATGAAATAATAGGTCATATTTATATGTAACCCATGTAACCCTAGTCTAAACTGAAATAAAGTTTAAAAGATACCAATAATAGAATTTTAACATAATACAAGATTACGCGAAATTTGGAAAAAATGCATCCAGATCCGCAACCATTTTAACCTATGCGGCCGCATAGCTTTAATTTTGAATCATCTTTTTCTTGTCCATAATTTCATGCCATTTCCAGATTGTATTTATGGACAAAAATCTGACACTCGAGTTGAAAGTTATGCACATTTTCATCCACGCTTCTCGTTTTTTCCATAAATCTTGAATCCAACGCACCCAACTTGATTCCGCCTTCATGTCCAACATGTAAGTTGTTATTTGGCTTGTTGCACTCGAGCTCTTGGCCTCCGCATCTTGGATAACTCATTACATTGCCTCCTTGATCCTCCGTAACTCTTGATCTTATCGTTGGTTTCTCTTCAAGTTGAGCCGGATAAGTTTGTTGCCTTTCTTGGATCACACCACTTGTCATCATCTGCAATGCAACATTCTGGAGTTTGAACTGTAAGTTCTCATACCACTTTATCGGGAAAAATCCAACTGAACACATCGCAGAATGCAAAGAAAATAAGAAAACAAAAAATGAACACAAAATAGAAAAACTCAAATTTAAAGTTTTTGACAAATCGTCAAGATTATAAGAGAATAAGACTTTATTAACTGAGAAAACTTCACAATACATCATTTTCCTCACTTTCACAACTTTTCCCAGCATAAAACAAGAATGTTCTCTCATCCATCTCGTTTTCTCTCTCTAAAATTTGAGTCTTTCTCTCTCGAACCCAATCGCGCGTTACTTTTTGCAGTGGACCATACATTTGTATATATAACAATGTTATTTAAATTGGTCCCCATTCGACCAATACGAATGTAAAATCTGGAATCGAGCTGCTGATCATATGTTATTAGTTGAATATAAAAAAAAAAAAAATCATTGAAAAATTGGCAGGCTGGTTGGTTTTTCTACTGACGGGTGAACTAGTACGATTCTCCCATTTTTTTAAGTGCTAATTTAAAATTTTTTAACTTTATTATAGGACTCGTGCCCCACAGTGAATGTCAAATAAATGAATTTTGGATGGCATGCTCTTTTTATAGATTCAACCCAGTCAAATGCCAGCAATAACTTCCGACGTGGGATACAAAACAAATGTTCAATTTCCCAGTAAAAACATTTTCCAAATGTTTGCCTCAATGACTTTTGATTTTAATTTTATTTTAGGACTAGCAAAGTAAATATTTTTAATGTTCACCTCAATATTCCTATTTATTCAGTTTCTAAATTTCACTTCTTTAGTAGCATAATAATGTTAGACATCATTTTTTATGAGCTCAAAAGATTTTAATTTTAGAAAGTAAATTATTTTAATATATTGATTGCTAGTTCTTGAAGTGTCAAGACTACTTGTAGAATAATGAATCCAATTAACAAAAATGGATTTGTATTTATTTTTAGTTTGTTGCATGAAAATTAAAAATATTATTGTTATAATATTTTATTATTTGTGTGTGTATATATTTATTTATTATAATAAATTTATTTAAGAAAACTTTTACCTCTAAATTGAAGTTTCAAGGAATCCAAACATTCAAAAGTTCGAGATGCAAAATAATTTCTTCCTTGTTTGATTTCAATCATTTCTTTGGAATTAAGCACTTGTTTGATGCCCGTTTTGTATTCAGCCAAATTATAGACGTTACACGGTGTTAGTATCAGGGAGGGGCTGAACTTTTTTACTGAATGATGTAAAATTTCCAATTTATCCCTACACATAAAATTCATTCTTATGTAAATAATGACAATCCAGTAAATTGGTTCCATTGCAGACAATACTTACTGCACAGGTGGATCCTATTGACAAATACAAACTATCACATTTTGACATTTTGTATTAAAATTTGTCCAAAATGGCTCACGAAACATGGGCTAAATAAAGATACATAATAATTACTTTCACACTAATCAACTATGAACTAATATCATAAATAGCAAATAATTAACAAAATCTAAGTACATAATTTCTGTTGCTACCTTTGACTATTCAACTAAAGCATTAAAATAAAATCCTTTAATTTAAAAATATAAAAAATAAAAATAAAATATATTTCTTAAAAGTTAAAATAAGATCATCACATAAGTCTCCCCAATAATGACTATTTCATGATACGATAGCAAAAAAATCCCCAAATCTGCATATTTTTGAAGAAGAGTACTCTAGTCGGTATATTATATTAATGGGGCTTGTTTGGTAAGACTTTTAAGCATATATAAATAGTAGATTCTATGGAATGTATAAATT
Organism: Fraxinus americana; assembly: GCA_035079005.1. Classification (NCBI taxonomy): domain Eukaryota; kingdom Viridiplantae; phylum Streptophyta; class Magnoliopsida; order Lamiales; family Oleaceae; genus Fraxinus; species Fraxinus americana. Next base: position 11,514,301 of record CM068706.1, on the reverse strand, counting down.
AAATAAAAATGTATGGAAAAAAAAATTAATTTGATCTGCTTAAACTATAAATTATGTTTTGCCAATAATATAATAAATTAAAACCTTCGTAAAATAAGACCTGTGTTTACCATTGAAAATCAGTAAGGGAACCCTGCCTAAGGAAATTACCACAATTAGAAACATATAATAAGGAAACCGTTCAACATAAGATTGTGTTGATCTCATATTGATCATATGGAAAATAAATTCCTAGATCGCAACCTCAAAATCAAGAAAATTCAACATCTTCATAAGGAAAACGATAGTTTTCAAAAATGTTGACAGATAAGTTTTCAAAGATCTCCCTTTTTCCACAAGTGTGAAATAGGATGGATATAACAAAGTTTCTTAAAACTTGACCTTATAATTAAAAAGTAAAAACAACTTTTCCAAAAATCAACGCCATCTTTAAACTTGGAAAAGGAATTTAAGCTAATTCCATGGAACTTAATAAGTTTGTTGGAAAAAAAAATCATTCAAATAAATTACATAAATAGAGTAAGAATTATCCAAGGATCATTCAATACTTGTAAACTATGGGCATATAGCATCCAATTCATTACAAAATTTTCAAGATGATTGTTAGAATCAAATCTTTCAGTTTTAAATAGAGGACATCTATTTTGTTTATAACAAGTAAAATTGTAGTTTACTTATTGTTATCCATAATAATCTTAAATGTGAAAGCAATAATCAAATGAGACACCATTAGGCATGTCCTTTAGCAGAGTGTTCCTTCTAAAAGATGAACCTTGAAATTTAAAATAGTATTAGAGTACCAAAAAAAAAAAAAAAGAGGAGTAGATTTCAAAAATTAATATTCCAAATGAGCCACCATTTTGCATGTGCATATTAAAGTTAACATTCAAATAGCAAAAATATGAAAACAATTACTAATTTATAAAGATTTGAGTTATCTTAAATGTTATACATTTAATATAAAATTCAAGAATACAATTGTCTTTCTTATGGGAATTAATACGAATGTGAACTAAATTATCCGACGTTATATAGGTTAATTTTTTGCAATAGGACATGGTTTTTCTAGGTAATATGTACAAATTGGACGAGACTATGTTAATTTGGATGAATTGTAACGAATTCTCACTTCTCGATCTATAAAAAGTCATTATTTCAGTGTTATCCTGTTTTTCATATGAAAATAATAATTGGCTTTGTTGAGTTTCGAACTCTGGACCTATTGATTATAGAAGTGTGCTTTCAAAATTAAAGAGAAAGTCGTGTTTGTGTTTTGGCAACTCTTTAAGTGGATGTCTTAAACTGGATTGCTACACGTGGAGCTAGGGTGACAGTTGGATGAAGTCCTAGAAGCTTCCATGTTGATATACACACTTGGCTGAAACGTTTGGCATTACCTCTCTCTCACCCCAGACCTGAAATGCTCTCTTCGACCGAAACCCTTCTTCTTCTTTCTTCGTGATTTTAGAGTTAGTCTTATTGTTGATGTTAGTAAGTGTACTCTCCAATAGTTTAGATTGAAAGCTTACTGTGCTGAACTGAGTGTTCTGATGTAAGAATCTGAGTGATTCATGAGAGCTGTAGACTTTGTGTCTGCTTGAAGTGGTTTGGGTGAGATCTAGCTGAAAATTGTTGGATCGGGTGATCCTACAACACATAAGTCTCTGTGACTTGGTTCTTGTAGTTTATTGAACAATATTTGTATCTTGGCCGCCGGTTTTAGCTTTATTGTGTTACAAAAGCTTTATCCATTTATAATGGATGCTCAACATGGGATTAGGCGTTAGAAGCGGTCGCCGAACCTCTGGGGCTATGGTCGAAAAAATCCTTGTGTTATTTTTCTTCATTTCTGCACTTTATGGTTATGTTTATTTATTGAATGTTTAGATTTCTTGTTTTTTTTCTAATCCATACTTGTTCGTTCATCTTTTCAGTGGTATCAGAGCCTGGGTTGTTGTATCTTGATACCGAACAAACAAGTTAACTGTGTATACAAAACCTATTCCAAATCTTTGTGAACTTTACATGAAGGAATTCGAGTTTAATACACTCGCTTGGTGAGACCTTTCCTGTACTTTTTTTTAAAAGTAGTATTCTTATTTCTACTTCTTTTTCTTTCATCTATTGCCTTCCCTAAGATTTGTCTTTGTCCAAAGGCTCTTAAGAGGCCTTGGGAATCTGAGATAATCTCAGGGCTAAGGTATAATCGAAGGATCTTGTTAAGTATAGGACTTGTAATCTCTATTTAGGTTCCATTCGTTTTTCTCTATAATACTAGTTCACTATTTTGGATACATAAACCCGTGTGCATTATTACTGTCTATTTGAACATTGGCTTAGTGCATTTTGCCCGAGTGCGTCTCTGTCTGTAAATTGAGTCATACGTGCAATTTAAAAAAAAAATTTTTTTTTTTTGTGGCTACAACGAAGTTTGAATTAAATCAATATGATGGGAGGGGGGATTTTAACATGTGGAGTCAGAAGATGAGGGCTGTTTTAATGCAAATGAAATGTGCTAAAGCCTTGGATGGTTCTTGGCCTGAACAAGTAAGTGATACCAAAAGGACTGAATTAGAAGAAGTAGCTTGGAGTACTATCTTCCTTTACCTTTCTGACAATGTGATCGGATCATTTGGTGAGACTGAAAGTGTAGCAAATCTTTGGGCCAAACTAAAGGCCAAATATGAGCCAAAAACTGTTCTAAATAAATGATTTTTCCTAAAACAGTTCTTCTCCTTTAAAATAAAGCCTTCTGTCCATTTAGAAGAAAATCTGAATAGGTTTATGAAACTGACCTAAGGCCTTGCAAACTGTGATGAAAAACTTTCAACGGAACAGTCGGCTATGGTCCTGTTAAACTCCATTAGTGACAGACATAGAGACTTGAAGAATACTCTTGAATATGGGAGAGATAGCCTTTCCACTGATATTATTATCAATGCTTTTAGAAATAGGAATCTTGAGCTTAAGTCTTAAAATGTTAATAATGAAAATGGAGAAAAAATTTTAATGAAAGAAAAAGTTTTTGGTAAATGTAACTTTCATTCAAAACCCCCAAATGATTTTAGAAAGAGAGGCAGTGATAAATACAAATCCAAGAATAAGGCAAAGGGAAAAAAATGCTATTACTGCGGTAAAATAGGCCATTTTTCAAACGACTGTTTTAAGAAACAAAATGATTTGAAAGAAAAGAAACCTAGTGAAAGTAATGTTGTGATGACCTATGATAAATTTCAAACTGATAATGGGCTAGTTCTTGTTTACATGGAAAAGAATCTGAATCAAGAATAGATTCTTGATTCAGGTTGCTCATTCCATATGTGCCCTAACAAGAACTACTTTTTGGATTTACAAAAGACAAAAGGAGGGCATGTTATTATGGGAAACAACATGACCTGCAAAGTTAAAGGCATTGGAACTATTAAACTTCTTTTGGAAAATGGTAGAGTTTTACTTCTATAAGGTAACAGATTTGTTCCTGAACTTGAGATAAACCTTGTGTCTCTAGGTATGTTAGATGACTTGTTGTTTGACATTAAACTGGGTCAAGGACATATAAAAATCTTTAAGGGTAGTGATGAAATCATTTCCATCCCAAAGAGACATGGTTTATACTTTCTAAATGCTAAACCTTTAATGGGGCTTACTGCTGCAGCTTTAGATGAAAAATTTAATCTTGCTAAACTTTGGCATGATAGACTCGATCACATTGATCAGAAAGGTCTAAAGTCTTTACAAGATAGAGGGGTATTTGGGAAACATAATATTGGTGAATTCTCAAACTGTGAACAATGCTTGATTGGTAAACAAGTTAAATTGTCTTTTCCCACTGGTACTCACAAAACTAAACAAATTTTAGACTTCTTGCATGGAGATCTCTGGGGTCCTGCATCTGCACCTATATTGTCAAGTTTTAAGTATTATCTACTTATTGTTGATGACTTTTTTAGAAAGATCTGGGTATTCCTGTTAAAAACAAAAGATGAAACTTTCTCTGTCTCGAAAACCAAATAGAAAACCAAATTGATTTGAAATTAAAACGTTAAGAACTGACAATGGTCTAGAATTTTGTAATTGTGAGTTTAATGATTTCTGTAAACTACATGGCATTCTGAGACATAAAACTGTTACTTATACTCCCCGAAAAAATGGCATTGCTGAAAAAATGAATAGGACTCTATTGAACAAAGTTAGGTGCATGCTTTTAAGCTCTGGTTTACCCAAATTATTCTAGAGCAATATGCTCCTTCCGTCTGCATTTCCTTCTTTGTTATTTTGTTCTTCTTCAATAACCGAATCTGGAATGAAGAAAGCTGAAAATTTGCTCCAGCAACCCCAGTTCGCTCAAGCGAAGCTGCTAACTCTGGTGTCTAGCTGAGATGAGTGCGTTTGTCGGGTCAATACTTCTGGTTTATAAATTCCATGTTCTGTGGGAGTTTTATTGTCCTAGCAAGAATTGTTACTCTGTTTTTCTTGGATTGCCTTCAAGATGTTTGATAAAAGTTCCCACTGGCAAGAGGGATTGCAGTGGTGGTTTTCTTCCAGCCATTGCTGGAGTTTATTTTTGCATTTCCAGTTCTCATTTCATTCATCAATGGTGATGAAGTTTTTCAACAAATCCCCGGCAGAGCGATGGATGATCCTTTTGTTCCGGTTGAATTTTTTTACTATTTTTTGGATCAGAATTTTGATCTGTTTCTTCTTCTATCTGGAATGCTTCTCTGTTGTCTTCAACAGCAGTTGCATCTCTGTTTTCTTTTCTCCAAGTTCAAGATGTGCTATATTGAGGGGGGGAGTGTTGGAATTGCAACTTCTTCTAGCAGATCAGGAGCTCATAAACCTCACCAGCTTACCAGCATGTGCAACAACTTCTCAGCATATCACATTTCCAGTCAGCTCCTTCCAGATCCGTTTCAGTACCTCATTCTAGCCTATTCCAGATTCTTCTTAGTTTGTTAGATTGTTAGAATTTTCTCTGTAAATAGAGCTATTATACGCATTGTAATCCTTAAGTTGAATGAATATAATTTCATCTTCTTCCCTGCTGTAATAGCAGGTTCTATCCTTTTAGTTTTCAGTTTCTTTCATTTTCGTTTTCTCAACAGTTTCCAGCCACCCAGCCACGAGCTTATGAATTTTTTTATATAATAATCTATCAATCTGATTTTGAAAATTGTGCATATCATGTGAGATGTTCGATTGAAAAAAAATTGCAAGTACTAGCGAGCATGTTGAAAATTAAAAAAAATTGCAAGTACAACTCTCTAACAATTTAAACTTGTACGTCATGTGACATTTTTTGGAGTCAATGTGAAATTGAGAATTTCACAAAAGAAATGCTTAGCTATTTGATTCATGCAATTGTATGATATTGCTTGTCTTCAGAAAAAACTGATTTCCTAAAACTTCATAGAAGCCTTTAGAAACAATTTTTGTAGATTAATTGATGGTCAACACATTCTTTCAAGATTTCTTTACGTCATTAGATTTATATTGCCGGGGAGTTCATATAACAACATATTTCTCATCATATCACTATTTAAAATACATTCTTTCCTTAATAATATCCATCAAACATACCCTTAATTTGCGTTCTGGCGATACTGTGTAGGAGTTGGATAGTTTAAAGTTAGGGCAGTGTGATGAGAGATTGATTTATGAGGTTATGAGAGATTGATAGTTTAAAGCTAGGCAATTTTGCAACACTTTCAAAATATGAGACATCAAAGAATGTACTTGTCTAAGCTTACAGTTATGGAGTGAGGTTGTATCTTGTATTTTTTCTTATCATTTTGGATTGTATTGAGTTATATTTTCATATTATAAGGTTTTTAAGTTTTAGTACATTTATGTATAGATTAAAGTATTTTTAATATTATTTAATTAAATATTATTAAACAACATCGCTATTACGATTGTTGAATGTCGTCAATCAATGATCAACGGTCAACGACCACCCTAGCTAACCAACAATCCTAGATTCGCCACTGAATTTGATAAGCTTTTTAGAAGAAAAGTAGCTCTACGAAACAAGCTCTTAATTTAAAATATTTAATTACAATTTGATTCGTTTTTTATTAGAATTGCAATCTATCTCCAATACGTTTTATTGAGATGCCACATTAATTTTGTAGACATAAATTTCTTTAAATCCATGTAAGACATGCTAAAACCATTTAACTTGTTATTCATGTATTTCATTTTCAATTGGTACAATTATTAAGCAAGGCGTAAAGAATTTTTAAGATCTTTGAACTAGCTACTTGTCCAAATTTTCAAACCTTAGAGCTGCCACGTTCAAATTTTTTACTTTACTCAGAAAATTTAATATTTATAACATTATATTTTATTTGGGTCCGGTGACCCCTTTTGTTGTTGAATAATTTCCTTTCTCATTGGCCCTTCTCTGGACTTCGTTTTTAGTTTGAACCCAAAGCTCCATTTGGCACAACCCAATACGTATCTCATCATACCTGAAGAGCTCTTCTTTTTCTTTGCTCGCCCCTCTACAGCACAGAGGAACAGAAAAAGAGACATGACAGTAGAAGGTTCACACAAGATACTGAAGAAAAGGAAAAATACAAAGAAAAATATTGAAAAAAACTTGAAGATGGAAAATTCACGGTTTCCCGAAAGCGGTATTTTTTCTTTTCCTGTTTGAAAAACTTCTCTTTTTTGTGCCCTGTTTGTTTTCATTATGAACCCTGTATGTCAACACATATTGTATTGTATCTGATTTTTTGGGGGGTTGGGGTGGGGGTGAGGAATTGCTTTCTTTGCTCATTTAAATTTGATAGTATATGAATCCACAAATTTGTAGAGGTTGAATTTTGTGACAGAAAATTTTAGCTGGCTCTATATCATATAGCTGGCATTCTCCATAGCAAATTACGGGCATATATTCTTTAGGAGTTCCCAATAAATTTAAGTGAGTGAGTTGATAAAGATTTAGTTGCTTTAGATCTTCCCATAAATATAGCAAGAACCCAACAGTGTCGAGAACAAAAAATAAGTGTAGTTGACTCTAAATATATTAGGAACTAGGTTCACTTTGTTGTTGTTGGTCCAAGGGATGAAATTTGTTGCATATGTGGTTTTAAAGCTTAGTTTTTTTTTGGAGGAAATTGTAGCATGGAAGAATTAATCCACGTTTTTTTGTTTATATTTGATGATCAACACTTGAATTTGATTGATTAAGTTTTTAAGTATAATTTCAATTCTCAAGAGCCCAAATTTAGTTGCCAGAAACACTTTTCATGTTTGATGATTTTTAGTGGTAACTCAGAGAAGTATTCCCCAATATAATCATGGCTATGTTATGTTATACATTTAGGTATGTTAGGTTAATAGATCAGAACATAATCATGCTTGGAGATCTCAGTCTTTGCATTATTGTTGTCAAAGTGTCACCAATTGTGCTACTTCACTTTTCGCCTGCTCTGCTTTTTCTATTTCTAATTCGTACGTATATTTGGGGCTGGGGGTCTGCATCAAATATCTGTGCTAAAATAAGCCCTTTGGTTTTTGCACAGACGATAACTTTTACAGGGGTAAGAACAAAAAGAAATTTACTGGGGACAAAGGTAATACCAGGACAGTTGAGTTGTCGAATATCAAAGGTAGTCCATTATCTATAGATATTTCAATTTTCTTCACACTTCATATGCATGTATGTAAAATTCATAAAAACCATTATATCTTCTAGCAGGTGAATCTGGCGCACCAGGTTTACGAAAGAACAAAAGTGAAAAGTTGAAAGCAGAGAAAAAAAAAGAATGGCAAGATAGCTAGAGCAAAAGTCAATGTAGTTAGCACGCCATGTAATAATGAGGATCAAGATGAATTTGCTGATCAAATAGGTACCCCAAAAGAAGCAGGAGAACGTAAAATGCAGAAATCATTGAAAATGAAACGAAAGAATGCGAAGTCAATGCACACCATCCACTTGTCATTAGCCTTCTTGACAAGAATAACTTTGGCGAGCCAATCTGGGTACTGAACCTCCTTAATGAACTGAGCATTGACGAGTTTATTGATCTTCTCGCGTATTACCTCCCGTCTATCTGGTGCAAATTGCATATTCCTTAGCTTTACTGGGTTCGCCACTGGTCTTACGTTGAGTTTATGTACCACCACATCAGGGTCTATGCCTGGCATGTCCTCAACCTTCCTTGTGAATACATCAATGTTGTGGGATAGGCACTTGATGAGTTCATCCTTTGAGAGTAGTGTCAAGATCCCAGCCTATGGTCACTTTTTTGCCATGCTCGAGCTCGACCTCTACCAAATCTTCCACTAGAGCAAGTCTCTCCTAGTGCCCAAGCTCAAGCTCGGGTATGGATAATTGCATGGCATCAGCACTCAAACCTTAGACGCTAGTAACGTAGCACTTCCTTGTTGCTGTCTGATCCCCACGGAGAATTCCTACCCCTTGACCGGTTGGAATTTCATAACAAGGTGGAATGTTGATACTATGCCCTAATCTTATTGAATAATGGTCTTCCGAGAATGGCATTGTATGGCATGGGGGCCCGAACCACATGGAATGGCGTAATTTTCATTACCTGCTTCTGGCCCGAGCCTAAAGTTAGGGGGAGGTCGACTACTCCTTCTGGGATGATTATTCCACCCCCAAATCCTTGGAGTGGGGTCTTGACCATCTTCAGCTGGTTAGTGGAAATACCCATCTTCATGAAGGCATCATGGAACAATACATTGGCCGCACTCCCATTATCTACCAATATCCTTTTGACTTCAAAGTTGGCTATTATAGCAGATATGACTAAGGCATCGTCATGAGGAGATGATATCCCTTCCAAGTCCTTTGGTCCAAAGGTAATGTCTTCCGTATTGTAGATGGTGGTCTCTCAAACCAAGTCATACTGTCGAGCATATTGCTTGCATCCACCATTTGAATCTCCTTCCGATGCTATTCCCCCAACTATATTATTAATTGTACCAGTCGTGGGCTTATTTCATCTTCCTAACTATGAGGTCCTCCCTTTGTTATGATCATTCCTAGGACGTTTATCGTGCCCGACATATGTATTAAAGAGTCCCATTTTAATCAGTACCTCAATCTCTCGCTGTAATGTTATGCACTCCTCCGTTGTCTGTCCATGATCCTTGTAGTAGTTACAGTATTTGCTCTTATCTCTGGTCTCGGGGGAGATCGCAACCTAGGAGGCCATTTAAGCTCCTTCATATCCCTGATCTCCATCAGTATGTTGGCCCAATAGGTATTCAGACGGGTGAACGGCCTAGGTGGTGCATCCTGCCCCTGCTTGCCTCGAGCATGATCTTGTCGTAAGTTTGGCTCGTATGACCTCTTAAGTTGAAACCGGTATAGTTTTGAACAAAGAACTATCGAGGGTTCGAATCCCTCTCTCTCCTTTTTTTTTTTGCTCATTAAATAGATTTGTTTCTATTGGTTTGGCTCGAATTTTCTCAGAGCTCGGGCTAGCCTTCACTGTCTCCTTCATATTAAAGTAATTTTCACCTCAGGTGAGGAGCTTGGTCACTGACTTCAGTGGCATCATAGATAAAGACATCCTAAAGGCCTCACACCTTACTGCATATGTTAGAGCCAAAATAGCTGCTGTAATGTGAAGGTGACTGTTGTCTTCCTGATACGCTTACTACTTGTGAAGGAGGAGGATAACTTATTAGAAAGATCTGAGAATGACGCTATAGAATTAGGCTCCAACATGGCGAACCAATCCTTCGCGGTATTGGTCAATGTTTGAGGAAATGCCTTGCACATTGCTGGATCTGGTGCAACCTGTAGGTTCATGACATCTGTGTATATATTGAGGTGGTTGATGGGGTCAATGGTCCCATCGTACTCCTTTATGTAGAGAAATTTGAACCTATCTGGCAGAGGATAGGAAAGAACTTCTGGTGTAAACGGTGTGTTAGGGGTGAACCCTATCGTTCCTTGGGTATTTTACAGTAGTCCAGCCGTAATCCCATCTTGTATGATCCGAGCGAGTTTGCCTGAGTCCATGGTAACCGATCTTGAGGCCGAGGCCATTGAGGGTATGTCCGAGGCACCAGATCCTACATTGTCATGGGCATCACAGGTGTCCGGAGCTCGAGCATCAACCATAAAACCTCCTTGTTGAGCCGGTGTATGTGTTTGTGCTGTTGCCGAAGCTTGGGGAGTATTTCTTTGGCCTAGTAGTTCAGTCAGTATTGCAACTTGTTGATGGAGTTCTTCAAATGTTCCAGCGGTAACCAAATCTAGTTGAAGATCTGGTATCGCTGATGATTTTTCTTGATGGATTGGAGGCTCCGTAACAGGGGGCTGGTTTGGAGCAGATGAGCTTGCTGGAGGAAGACCTGGACGTGTATTCATCATGACTTTTGGTAGGGTTTTCCACAGACAGCGCCAATGATGCTACCAAAAATCGTACATGTTGATTTTCGAGCTTAACGACTGAGACCGAGCACGAACAAGATCTTCCGGTACTTGAAACAAAGGCGTCGAGGTGTGTCATTGTCGTCCCTCCGATGCTTAAGTCAGAGAGAATATGAAAAAGCCTGAGTGCTGAAAATTATATGTAAAAACGTACCTGAATAATGAATTGTGGTGTTGTATTTATAGAAGTAGGTAGCCCATTCTTGGTTGGACTTGGTTTGCTACGTGTCCTTTATCCCTAAGAATCTTGCATGAGATGAGTATTGTACTGCACCTGTAGATCGCATCCTAGTTTGACTATGACACTCAGCGATATAGACTTCTTTTGGACACAAGAGTCTTTTATTGGAAGTATTTGGATAGACTTAGGATTCCTAGAATGTTGAATCAGTCCACGCCTGAGGAAACCTTTCGAGTTTGGGTAAGGAAAATGCCCGACGACATAACAATAATAAAACCCAAGGACACCATCACTATTTTACCGCAAGTCATTTTATAGTCCTCGAGATACCCGAGGACTATAGCATACCCGAGGACACCGTCACTATTTTGCCGCAAGTCATTTTATAGTCCTCGAGATATCCGAGGACTATAGTATTCCCGAGGACATTTACTCTAGTTTAGGATATACCATTCCTCGAGACTACAAAGCTCGAGGTGGCAATAAATGCCCATATCAACTGAAAGTTGACAAAGGGTGTGAATGATGAATCAACTGGCAAAATGGGAAACAGGATATGATACTCTAACATTTCAAACGCATTTTTTCCTCAACTTCCAATAAAACATAATTGAACTTGTGGTTCGATGCAAATTTTCTAGATTCACAAAAAAGAACCCTCTAAACCCCAGTTCTAAAACAACACGAAAGAAAAACTATGACAATAGTAATAAAACATAATTTTTCAACAAAATAATCAATTTAAACCATAAAGCCCAATTTCCAATTACGTCATCAATCATTGTTATAATAAATGTCCATAAACTACAATTAAATATGACAAACCAAAACTCATCCACAAACATATAAATCTCTATACCTATAGATTATAGTTCATATAATATTTAAAATTTGAAGGCCAAATAGAAAACCAAGAAGAACACATGAGAGAAATGATATTCGATGATCGACTGAAGCAGAAAAGTTCTTTAAGAAAGCTTCAATAATCAAACCCTGGGAACAAAAATAAACAATAAATCTCATCAAAAGATCTCGAGAACACACGTCATAAAACAATATAAACAAATTCAAGCCCTAGAAATAAATTAAACTAAAATGTCATCAAGATCTCAAGATTGCACACAAAATCATAATATTATACAATAAAAAAATACAAACAAAATGAAACTCACGGATTTTAAAAAGAGCTTACAGATTAAATCGACGAATTTGAATTGGGATAATGAATGGAGAATTTTATAGGAAATTCAGCATTGTTCGTGATTTGTTGTGTTACAGAAGTATTCCATAACGCGATTCTTGCTTTTGTTGTGCCTTTTTCTTTTTTCCTGTCTATTTCCTTAAGGATTGACTGCTTTCCAAGTTTCTTCATTTCTCCGTGTTTCAAAATTTACCCTTCAATATTAACTTTATAATCACGTTATAATAAATAAATATTTAAAATATACTTCTTCTCGAATCTTGATCAATTTCATTCAATTCGAAATATTAAACATATTTATTATTTAGTTTAATTAAAAAAGTTGAAAAAAACGTAAGTTAATAAATACATGCAACTAATACATATCATGGAATACAATTTTCATCCATCAATTTTATCAAAATCTACTTCAAATATGATTTTAGTAAAATCAAATAGGGTATCAATCATTGAGTTTAATTCATAATAAAGTTTAGTAAAATCAAATATTATTTTATTGAAAAATGTGTGTTTGAAAATGAGTAGAAAAATGTGAATCAAAATTTTAATGTGGCTCAAACAGGTGCTAAGAGGGCAATTTGATAATTTTGCTAAGGTAATTTCTGAGCCATAAATTCCTGCTCTTCTTCTACTGCTCTTCTTCTACTTGTCAATTTGCTTGTGGTTTTGTTTGCCAATGAGAAAATAGAAGGGAACTCGGTGTTCTTGTCATTAGGTAATTTCTGAGCCATAAATTCCAGTTGGCTGCACCTCCAAATTTGTTGACGATAACGTTGTTATCTGTAATTGATGTAAGGATTTTTGAGGTTTTTCTTGATTTTGGGGTTTTTACCAATTCTGCTAAGCATATTTTTTAACAGTACTTTATCTGTGTTTTGCTTATAATTGTGCTTATTAAGTGGAATTGGAGCTAGTGATTTCAATTTGGGAGATGCTACATGCACTACATGGTTTACAAAATGGTCTACTACATGGCCAAGTGGCGGCCACGTATTGGAGCCTCGGTTGTGGGGCCGAGGCCCCACAACCGAGGCTCCAATACGTGGCCGCCACTTGGCCATGTAGTAGACCATGTAATACATGGTGTAGTACATATAGTTTTCGAGGCCCCACAACCGAGGCTCCAATACGTGGCCGCCACTTGGCCATGTAGTAGACCATGTAGTACATGGTGTAGTACATATAGTTTAATCCTTTCAATTTTTCCTTTACTGGATTTGACTGTGATATAGGAAATTCGGCAATTTATATTAAATTATACGGTAAAATGAATCAAATGGAATCAAAAGTTAAATTGACGTCTAAAGATGGAAATGTAATTTGATTATTAACTTCAATTTTAGCATTCTCCTTTGACTTGTTATTTTAGAATATTGTGTTTTAGATTGAATTAAATTAGTTTTAATATTTCGATAAGATTTTAGTTTATCACAAGTTCATTTGAATTTTTTTACAAAGTCATTTTCCATGAATTAGTTATCATATCTATAAGTGTCTTCTCGACAGTGTTGATGTTTTGTTGAAATGTAAAATATTTTTCACTCGAAGAAGTTTTAACTAATTGAGAAACAGGGATACTGAAGTCTACAACCTCTACAGCTTCTCTCAATCTCTATATCGTCTTCGATTCTTCTCGTCTCTGGACTTACTACTAACTCTCTTTTAAGTCTAATCGCCCGGTGCCGAGTCCGACACAGTAAACCCTCAATTTTCTTCTCCATTGTTTGAACTTCCAAGGTGAAGGTAGGTTATAAATTATTTTATCCCTTCTAAGTTCTTCTCTCTTTTAAATATATGTTTCTTCTCCACTGTTTTTAGTTTTTAGTTTTTATTACTGTTACAATTTTTTCTTGTACAAACATTATAACAAAAGAAAGAGCAGTAGAAAAGAAGTAGATTTTATAGAAGAATTAACATTACAAAATTTAAAGGCCTCTTTGGATTTGTAAATTTTAGATTTTATTTTTTTACAGTGCTATCTGCTAAGTCCTCTTTATCATCATTGGAAGTTGAAGAACTTAATTCCAAAGGCAAATCTGAAGAAGAAAATAACAGAGAATCCAAACTAAATTCATACGCTTACAATTGAAAGTTGACTTGAAATTAAATCTCTTGCTAATTTGACTTTAATGTTGTATGAAAATTCATTATATTGACTCTTAAATTTCAGCCCCTACACCTAATATTCTTGGATCCGCCCCTGCGGGCTGAGCATGGCCCTTGGCCTGGCCAGCTTGGTAACTGATGTTCTGGGAATTATCCATCTTCTGATAGTAGAATTGAACAAACTAAGGAAATACTTTGCTGTGCATTTCATTACTTGCAGGTTTCTATATTTATAGCATTTGAATTCAGCCAACATAACATTAGGTTAAAAAGTCCTTATTGGAAGGGGGAAATCTATCATATAACATGGCCTTGAGACTAGGAATGCTTGAAAAATTCAACCTATCTAATCCCTCTCTCTCAAGTAGTTGAAGGAATTTGATATTTACTTCATTTATTTGTTTTCATTACATTTTCCAACCGCTACTTAGTGACGATCTGATGTACATTTTGAAAAAATAAAGTTGATAAAAGATGGTGGATCCGTGATTAAAAGTGAATAAATTTTGTGCTTAAAAATAAAGTTGTCTAATTTGATCAGCTTTTTAGAAAAAAAAAGTACCTCTACTAAACAAGCTCTTAATTTAAAAGATTTAAGTACAATTTGATTCGTTTTTTATTTGAATTTCAATCTATCTCCAATACGTTTTATTGAGATACCACATTAATTTTGTAAACATACATTTCTTTAAATCCGTCTTAGTAATAAATAAGACATTACGATAATTTTCTATCAAATTTCTTCTTTGTTTTTGTTTTTTTTTTTTCTTTTTTATGGTAGAGATATTTGAGTCCACATTGATTAGCCCCTATTTGGTGCCCATTCTTTTAGGGGGAAAAAGTTTTGATTAGTGTTTTACGAAAATGTGTGGTTAAAAAGTAGGAAAAAAGTTTTGGGGTTACGTGAAAAATAATTTTTTTGTGTGAATGTGTGATTGAAAATAATCCTATAGAAAAAAGAGTTTGAAATGAATGAGAATCGAACATAAACAATTTATAAATTTCTTATTTAAATAGTAATTTCATCGCATATCATACATGAATTTTATTTTAGTAATATCTTTTATTTAGGATGTGTTTGGATTTGAGCTTAAATCAACTTAGTTTGAATATAATTTGAGTACTTAATTATTTATATAAAGTAACCACCTCCACGGACAAAAGTCACAAATCTATCATCTTCCGACAAAATAATTACTTTAATTATCACCCATATGAAAATCATTGCAATTCGACCGTGACTATACTTTGGATCAAAAGTAGTTTTATCAATTAGATTGTAACCAAATTATGACTAATTATGATTAATATGCTTCTTGTTCACTGCACAATAAAGATTCTGTAATTCCTAATCCAAATTCTTGACTCAAAAATTGCTTTTGCTTTTTTCTTCCTTAATCAAGTTCTTGGCACAAATTATTTCAAATATTCAACTTTCACCAAGCGGACTATGATCTCCAGTGAAGTTAAAAGAGGAAATTAGGCCCATTACTCTAAAAAGATAGCAAATTAGATTTATACCCTAAAAAGATTAAAACATTCTCCCACCGTATTTAATACGTTCATCTCCTTCCTCCATTTCATAATCCGCATCCATAAATTCCACCCCAGTCGACACCGGAACCACAACCACCGCACCCTCATCTCCATTTTTCATAACTTTACCTTCCAATTTTTTTTCTTCGACCCAAATTTCATCAATTCCTCCTCCTTCTAGTTCCTCGTCTACTTTTTTACACATTTCCTCTGTCTCTTTCTTGCTACGGTGGCGATGATGCTTTCGATATTGGTAGTCCGCCTCCATGTGTGCAGCTGATGGCTCCGGAATTGACATTTTTTGCAGGCGAAATCGCGAGGTTCGCGACTGGGTAAATTTCCAGATTCAATTCAGTTTGCTTGGGGCTTGATTGTGTGTAATTGTTTGCTTGGTTGGGGCCGCATGAGCTTGGGGAGTCGACCGGTAAGGCTCCGGTCAGGTGGGTGTTGCCGGAGGTAGCAATTCCGGCAAATTGCAAGTTTTTGGGCAGCTTTTTTGTTTCTTCGATTTCTATCAATTTTGTGGTTGGAATTTCATGATGTTTGGTGGAAATGAGAGCTGATATTAAGGGCTTTCCTAGGGTACCAAAATCCGGTGGTTTGGGAGGTTGATTATTGTTGGGTTTTTGGTGCATTTTTTGAGTTTCACCTGGAAGAGGCTCAGACGAACATTGGTGTCAAATTCTAACTCCCGTATGTTCCGGAAGTGGTTGTCTACACTACTATAGTGGAAGGATTTTTCAAGGCATATAAGCTTGAAGATCCAGTGAGAAATTTTTAAGAAATGCAGAGTAATGGGATCATTCCAAAGTGAGTTGCTGATTGATCATAATAACTATAATAATAGCAATAGTGACCGAAGTGCATAGAGAAGTAAACCAGGTGGGGAATTGTGATGAAACTATTGGATTGACGATATGTAGATTGCTTAACCAGACGATGGGGTTGTTGCGTACTAGTTTTCGAGAGGGTGATGCAATTGCTAGTGATATGTATTGAGATGGACGGTGGGTTTAGAAATAAAAGTGTTCCAAGAATTTGTTCACTATATTTGATTATAGAATTGTTGTATAGAATTTAGACATGAACTCGTAATTTGAAAGCTGTCAAAATCTTGCTTGTTGTCATGTATCAACACTTACATTGTAAATATTCAATAATTTATTCAAACAAAATCTATTTTTGTAGTCTGTTATTGTTACATATAACAGAGTTGATGCTATGAGTTCTTGGCTACTATTTTGAGCAGGTTCGATCTGTTTTATACATTTGACATCTTTGTTGATGCTTGATTGTGTGGTATGCTGAAAGTTGAAATAGTGAAGCAACTGGAATAAAGTTGTCCTAGTTGAGTTACTTGTGAATCACAATTCTTTTGTCAAATTCTTGTTAGTTGACAATGTCAACTGGTGTCACTTTTTTAAATTGACATGAGCGGGTTCTAAATGAAAAAAATTACAATGTGTCAGTACTTGCAGTGAATTACAGTGAGTTTAGTGCAGACATCACAATAACACTTTTTTTTCCAAAATTTGTCACTTTTTTTTAAAATTTTTTGTCACTTTTTTGAGTTTGTCACTTTTTGAGTGTGTTTGTCACTTTTTTTGAGTACATAATCAGCATGTAATGGATGAGTCTATTTTGGTATTTGAGTTTGTGTCACTTTTTGAGTGTGTTTGTCACTTTTTTTTTAGTGTGTGTGTCACTTTTTTTTAGCTTTGTCACTTTTTGAGTGTGTTTGTCATTTTTTTTTAGCTTTGTCACTTTTTTTGAATTTGTGTCACTTTTTGCATGTGTTTGTCACTTTTTTTTTTTGAGTTTTGTTTTGTCGCTTTTTGAGCGTGTTTGTCACTTTTTTTGAATGCATAATCAGCATGCAATGGATGAGTCTATTTTGGTATTTGAGTTTGTGCCACTTTTTGAGTGTGTTTGTCACTTTTTTTTAGTGTGTGTGTCACTTTTTCAGTGTGTTTGTCACTTCTTTTGAGCTTTGTCACTTTTTTTTGAATTTGTGTCACTTTTTGAGTGTGTTTGTCACTTTTTTTGAGCTTTGTTTTGTATCACTTTTTGAGTGTGTTTGTCGCTTTTTTTGAATACATAATCAGCATGCAATGGATGAGTCTATTTTGGTATTTGAATTTGTGTCATTTTTTTATTGTGTTTGTTACTTTTTTTAAGTTTGTCACTTTTTTAAAAAAGTGACAATTTTTATAAAAAAGTGACATTGTGTCACTTTTTCATTTTACACAGTATTTTTTACTTCGTAAAAACCTTTCAAATGATTTTTCAAAACACCCCTAATTTTAAGGGTATTTTTGTAAGTACCCCAAGTTAAAATCTAGTTCTAAATGAGGCTGCCACTAGGGGGCGGAGCCCAAGCAAGTCTAGTGCAGGAACAGGCCTGCACTGAACTCCTGGGCTCAATTTGAAGGCCCATTGGTTTTTTTTTTTTAAATAATGCCCTGAAGCCCATTAGCATTTCGCCCAATACCATTCAATTCAACCCTTCACCATTTACAACGATTTCGCCCCTGCTTCCCGTCTCCACTGAATCCTCAATCCACCTCCGCCTTCTCTTTCTACCAGTCCCGGCGGCCTGCTCCACTCAGTTTCCGCCGCTTCCTCAGTCATCCCGCCACTCAATTTCCGTTGCCTCATCCCGTCATCCGCCTCCGCCATTCGAGTTTGGTTCGCAGCTCGCCCAGTTGCCTGCTCCGTCGTGCCTCAACCGCCGTCTATTCTTCGGTAGCAGCAGAAGAAGAAGGTGATTAGGAATTAGGATTTAGGTGAAGGCGTGAAGCCTCGCGGCCCTCGCCTGCTCGGTCGTGCCTCGTTTTCCCTTTCTTATTTATTTATTTATTTTGATTTGTGTAAATTGTAATAATGTTTGATTTTGTTTCTTTTTAACACAATGCTCTTCAATTGATTTTGCCAGGCTTCAATTTCCAGTCTTCCAGTTCCTTCCAGTTCCAGTCTCCAGACTTCTTGTTTTGCTGCCTCTGTGACTGTGAGTTTAACACATTGATTTTCAATTGATTTGTGAAGTGTGAATTGCGCAATTTCTGGTGGTTAGTCATTAGTGATTTGATATTGCCCTGTGATTTTTGAATTGCACTGTGAAACGAGAATTGAATATAGTGTTGCCCTGTGACTCTGTGAAGTGTGAATTGGAGTTAGTATTGCCCTGTGAAGAGATTTTCAATAAGTAGAAACTTGTATAGTCAAGTTCATATCGTTTTGCTCATAGACATATCTCTTTCAATCCAATTGCCAAACCCTGTCCAGCTAATGCATCTTTAGTCCATTTTATGTAGACAAATGGTTAATAGGGATCATTATGAAACTAGCCCAAATTCGGATTGATGGGTCATTTTCTTTGACTGTTCTCGTTCAATCACATATCACATTGCATGTAGTTAGAAAAGCCGTGAATGTTAAATTGATGCTCAATTCACATTCAAGTTTACTGATTATGAGATACCGAGTTAAGGTAGTGGTGTCAAATGGGTTGTCCACAATATATTAGGAAGTTCAGATATATCAAAATCAAAACCTGAGAGGGTCTAGCATAACATGTTAGAGAAATAGACGGTGATAACAATGTGAGGTTGTGATACTAATATTAAGTGCATGTTTGGTGGGTGATTAAATTATAATTTTAAGTTATTATAAGTTGGGATTCTTACAAAATGTGTGGATAACATAGAATGAGGTGAATATGTTTTCCAATTAGATTGTATGGCACTGATGTGAAGAAACCTAAATTGAGATACATTTTTAGAAGCAGTGAAAAAAGAAAGTCTTCGACACGAGGAAGGTGGTATCTAAAGATTAATGATACTTTTTTTGTCAAACAAACAAAGAGCCCATTTGGTACCGATTAAAATCCAATTAAAATTGAAAATATAGCCGTTATTGGACCTCACTCGTCTAATAAAAGTCAACAATAATGGCTAGTTTTTCAATTTTAATCCGATTTTAATATGTACCAAACGGGCTCAAAAGATGAAACTTGGGCAGACACGTTTGGTAAGTGTGAGTTGTGGATAAATGAATAGTACTCGTGAGTCACTCGAAATGTATGAATAAAAAATTAGTTTAGCATCTATAAATATTTTATAAACATGAGCCAAACACAATAAGGTCAATAAAAGAGATTGAAGTAAATATATGAAGAACAATGCATCCACCCTTTTATTCATCAGAGTGAGAACCTTATGACAGACTCTTCCTTAGCAGGGAAAAATGAAAAAAATGTTCTCAGTAGACAAAATTTGAACCGGAACTTGAAAACATAAAACTCAGTTATTAATGTAACCAAGAAAGATCCACGAGATGAAGCTTCATTTATTTGTGCGAGTTGCATTCTTAACCGATTCAACTGCTACTTGTGTCTTTGCTTGCATTTGTTGTCCAGTCTAATTAAACATACTAAAAAAATGGATAAGTCAAATATTCAAAAAATCACAAGTAATGTTGTAAAATATATTGCTATAAGTTGACCGATCGACCTCTTGTAGGGACTCCATGGCAGATTGTGCTGCATTGCTTTCCTTCTCCATCACCAGAATACCTTTTTCCTACAAATAAAATCATTGAGGTTTGGAAACAAAAAATTAAGAAAAATAATAGACGACAACTAAGACTAAAACTCAAGGGAGGTGCTAGCCCCAGCCCAAATCCACTAAGTTTCCCTTTTTAAAAAAAAAAAATAAGAATAGCCCCTGTCCATTTAACCACAGCAGCCTGTGACCAAAATTAAAAGACAGCTCAAACCCAAAATGAAAAATTAAATTCATTGGCCCAAATCCAAACATAATATCCATATCCCTCTCTTTGAAGACGAGGACTACAACCACTATAGCTTCTCTCAATCTCTGTATCGTCTTTGATTCTTCTCGTCTCTGGACTTACTACTGACTCTCTTCTAAGTCTAATCGCCTGGCTCCGAGTCTGACACAGTAAACCCTCAATTTTCTTCTCCATTGTTCGGACTTCCAAGGTGAAGATAGGTTATAGATTATTTTATCCCTTCTAAGTTTTTCTCTCTTTTAAATATATGTTTCTTCTCCACTGTTTTTAGTTTTTACTTTTTATTACTGCTACAATTTTTTTTTCTTGTACAAACATTATAACAAAAGAAAGAGCAGTAGAAAAGAAGTAGATTTTATAGAAGAATTAGCATTACTAATTTTAAAGGCCTCATGCAAAGCAATTATAAACATTAGCATCTATTTCACACATTTTCACAAACACCTGTAGCACAATCTTACAATATTGTATTTATGCAATAATCTAACCTAATTTTCTTGGATCTAATAGACACAGAAGAAATAAGAATTCCATATCAATATAGCAACAAATATATAATCTTACAGGTTACAATTGAGATTATTACAACTTGAATCCCCCATACAAAGAGAGAGAGCAATTAATAAATTACAATGGCCAGACAGAGAGATGGGAGAAAAACCTGCAAATAATGTGAGAGATGGAGACGTGAAAGAATGCTACAGATAATGACGTGAGAATGAAATTTTAGGGTTGGATACAAAATTCTTAAAGATTCTTGGTATTTATATTTATGCCTTGAAATCTTTTAAAATCTATTAAAATCCATCAAATTATTAAAATCTTCCTAAATCAAGTAGCTATTGAGGACACCTAAATTTTTTAAGAAACTATTGAAATCTAAAGTTGAGGATACCTAAATTTTTAAGTATTTATAAAAATCTAAATTGAGGACACCTAAATTTTAGTAATTATATTTTAATCTGTGTTGAGGACATCAATTTGTATAAAGTTTTAAAATCCATTAAACTCTCTTTTGAGGACACCCCCCCTTAGTTTTTCACAGTGTTATCTGCTAAGTCCTCTTTATACAAAGGCAAAGCTGAAGAAGAAAATAACAGAGAATCCAAACTAAATTCATATGCTCACAATTGAAAGTTGACTTGAAATTAAATCTCTTGTTATTTTGACTTTAATGATATATGCGAATTCATTATATTGACTCCTTAAATTTCAGCCCCTACACCCAATATTTCTGGATCCTCCCCTGCGGGCTGAGTGTGGCCCTTGGCCTGGCCAGCTTGGTAACTGATGTTCTGGGAATTATCCATCGTCTGATAGTAGAATTGAACGAACTAAGAAAATACTTTGCCGTGCATTTCATTACTTGCAGGCTTCTATATTTATAGCATTTGAATTCAGCCAACATAACATTAGGTTAAAAAATCTTTATTGGAAGGGGAGATCTATCATATAACATGGCCTTGAGACTAGGAATACTTGAAAAATTCAACCCATCTAATCCCTCTCTCTCAAGTAGTTAAAGGAATTTGATATTTACTTCATTTATTTGTTTTCATTACATTTTCCAACCGCTTCTTTGTGATGATCTGGTGTTCATTTTTAACAAATAAAGTTGATCAAAGTTGGTGGATCCCATGAATGTGTGAAAAGTGAATAAATTTTTTGCTTAAAAGTAAAGTTATCTAATTTGATCAGCTTTTTAGAAAAGAGTAGCTCTACTAAACAAGCTCCTAATTTAAAAGATTTAAGTACAATTTGATTCGTTTTTTATTTGAATTTCAATCTATCTCAAATACGTTTTATTGAGATACGACATTAATTTTGTAAACATAAATTTCTTTAAATCCATGTAAGACATGCGAAAACCATTTAACTCGTTATTCCTTTATTTCATTTTCAATTGGTACAAATAATAGCGTAAACTGTAAAGAACTTTTAAGATCTTTGAACTAGCTACTTGTCCAAATTTTCGAAACCTTATAGCTGTAATGTTCAAATTTTTTATTTTACTCAGAAAATTTAATATATAATATAATATTTTTTTGGGTCGGGTGGCCATTTTTTGTTGTTGAATAGTTTCCTTTTTCATGGGCCCTTCTCTGGACTTCTTTTTCAATTTGAACCCAAAGCTCCATTTGGCACAACCCAATACGCATCTCATCATACATGAAGAGCGCCTCTTTTTCTTTGCCCGTCCCTTCTACAGCACAGAGGAACAGAAAAAGAGACATGGCAGTAGAAGATTCACGCAAGAAACTGAAGAAAAGGAAAAATACAAAGAAAAATATTGAAAAAAACTTGAAGATGGAAAATTCCCCGTTTCTAGAAAGTGGTATTTTTTCTTTTCCCGTTTGATATTATTTCTTTGAAAAATTTCTCTTTTTTGTGCCCTGTTTGTTTTCATTATGAACCCTATATGTCAACACTCCTATTGTATCTGATTTTTTGGGGGATTGGGGTGGGGGGTGAGGAATGGCTTTCTTTGCTCCTTTAAATTTGATAGTATATGAATCCACAGATTTGTAAAGGTTGAATTTTGTGACAGAAAATTTAAGCTGGCTCTATATCATATAGCTGGCATTCTCCAGAGCAAATTACAGGCATATATTCTTTAGGAGTTCCCAATAAATTTAAGTGAGTGAGTTGATAAGAATTTAGTTGCTTTAGATCTTCCCATAAATATAGCAACAACCCAACAATGTCGAGAACAAAAAATAAGCGTAGCTGACTCTAAATATATTAGGAACTAGGCTCACTTTCTTTTTGTTGGTCCAAGGGACGAAAGTTGTTGCATATGTGGTTTTAAAGCTTAGTTTTTTTTTTTTTTTTGGAGGAAATTGTAGCGTGGAAGAATTAATCCACATTTTTTGTTTATATTTGATGATCAACACTTGAATTTGATTGATTAAGTTTTTTAAGTATAATTTCAATTCTCAAGAGCCCAAATTTAGTTGCACAGAAACACTTTTCATGTTTGATGATTTTTAGTGGTAACTAAGAGAAGTATTCCCCAATATAATCATGGCTATGTTCTAAGAGAAGTATTCCCCAATATAATCATGGCTATGTTATGTTACACATTTAGGTATGTTAGGTTAATAGATCAGAACATAGTCATGCTTGGAGATCTCAGTCTTCGCATTATTGTTGTCAAGTGTCAACCAATTTTGCTGCTTTACTTTTCGTCTGCTCTGTTTTTTCTATTTCTAATTCGCATGTATGTTTGGGGCTGGGGGTCTGCATCCAATATGTTGTTGAACCAGTTTATTGCTTCAAAAAAATATTTAGTTCTTCAAACTTAAAATTGATTCTCTATTGGGAGTCATTTATGCAGTGTCCAATTCGTGGTTAAGTACTCCCATGTTACTGACCCATTGGGGATCACTTAGGTGGTATTTAGTTGCTATTGAGCAATTTTTTACATAATATCCTTAAGGAATGAGTTAGTCCTAACTATGTGGGCATATATCACGTGACTGTGCACATTTGAATGTCTTGTTTTGCTTACAAGTACAGATTTGCGGGATTCCCAAAGGTAAATTCCTATTTATCTCTCAATGCTCACAATTTTGACCACGTCCACACACACATGGCTTCATGATTATTTACTTTTGCCTGAACTTCTGTGATCTTTCGAGATGTATTACATTGTGGAAAATGATTAGGAGATGCATAAAATCTTTTTAAATAGTGATGGGAATGGTGATTTGGTGTCAACAATATTCAAAATTAAGCAACTGAATGACAATGGTGCTATTCCTAATGCTCGTACAAAACTAATTTTTAATTTTGCAGACAGTCATTTTTCGATCAATATCAAGTTTTACTGCTGCTATTTAGATAATGATATCCGTACTTACTTTACTTGTAGGTAATTCAAAAAAGGCTCGTAAAACCAAAAAGAAGGATCAATTATTGATAAACCAATCATCCCAGGAGAATTCACTAGAAAAGAAAGGAGAACCAGCACAAGACGAAGTCTATGAGATGTCTTCAGGGGATGAAGATAGCTCTAAAGGAATGAAAAGTATAGAGCCTTCTCTTCAGTTTTCGTTTACATAATTCTTTAAGGTTGCTTTTGGCTTTTTCGAATCTGAGCTCAACAAAAATTGGGTCCGAGTAGAGCCATAATTATAGTGAAGGTCAAATAGCCTGTGGTTTGGCTTCACTGTTCCTTCTGATCTGAAATAAAAAAATGATTTCTTAATGCAGAGTGGATTATGGAATACCATCAGAGTAGACCTGGACTCAAAGTGCTGCAAGAAAGGATAGATGATTTCATAGCTGCTCATGAGGCACAAGAAGAGCAGGTAGTTTTGCTTCTGCAGTGATATTCAATGTTTCTTTTCATCACAGTGGTTTTCTAATGCTGAATAATAGGAGGAGCATATGTAATTTTATATTCAAGACAAATTATCCATTTTGTTTAAGATGTGACAAATTTGAGTCTTGAACAGTGCTCTTTCAGCCTGAATACTAAATTTGTCTCATCATTAATGTGTTCTACGTGAAACTAACTGAGGAACTACATCTATGTGTGGCTAATAGCTATAAAGTATAAAGTCTGATGTCTAATGTAAATTGTTCTATTGCGTTTGATTTATATATTTGCTTCTTTCTTCAATTTTATTTGTTGGCCCATGCAGGCAAGAAGAGAAAGGGAGGCCAAAGCTGCAGAAGGTGGATGGATCGTCGTCGTACACCATAAGGGGAGGAAAAAGACATCTGATGCTGAAAGTGGAACTGTTGTGGGTTCTGTTGCCCAGGCTATTGTTCTTGATAAGATGGCAAAAAAGAAGAATAAAGATGCAGGCCCAGATTTCTACAGGTTTCAAAAAAGGGAAGCCCACATAAACGGTATGCTTAAAATTAGTCATAAATTTATTTCTGCTCAGTTTTTGTAACGTGTGAATGCAGAATTGTAGATAATCATGAAATTCGAATTTTGCCGTATCGAGTATTTATTCATATAATTTTCCACTTCTCTTTTCTTAAATTGTTGATTATTGAATTTGGGGGGTTTTTTTTCAGAGATTATGATGCTGCAAAGCAAATTCGAGCAAGATAAAAAGCGAATACAACAGATGAGAGCTGAAAGGAAATTTCGACCGTATTAGATCCTTTTATCCCATAACACTATCAAGCGATGAACTGAAATGCTCCAGGGAATTGGATTCTCTTCTCCTTACAATGCTATGCCGTTAGTTGGATCAACTGGAGATGCACGTGCTCGTGTTGAAAACTTGCAATTCCATTTTTCTGTTTTCTCTATAAAAGCATGTTTGACTGAGCTTGAAAGCACAAATTTTGAGAATTATTTCCTCATTTTAAACTGTCTCATGAAAGAGTTATTTATTTTAAAATAGACCTTTTCTCTAAAGGTTCAGACCGTATTTACAGGGTTTGTCGGCAAGCATGTCAATATGTGAGCATCAGAGAATAATACACTTCAAGAATTTCTCATTAAAAAACTTTATTGTTAATCACTTTCAGAGGATGATTGAACATTGCAAAGCTATTAGGCGCTGTTTGATAGGGTAAGTTTTCCATGGAAAATGGAAAATTATTTACCATTTTCCACTTTTTAGAGTGTTTGATAGGAAATATTTTCAGGTAATTGGTTTTTCACATTTTTTTTTCGAAGCAGCTTTATTTATTTTGCAATGAAAATAAATTATATCCCTAATTGTAATAAATTATATTCCTTTAATGGACAATTTTCATGGAATATAAAGTCAAACGAACATCAAAAAATCTAAAATTTCAATATTTTTTAGGTGGAAAGTTATACTAATTAAATACAATTAATTGACAGTTCTCAATAAAATAAGTTCTAGGCAATTCAATTCTATAGAATTCATTTTCTTTCTATCCAAATTCTATTCTTACAGTCAAACAGACCCTTAATGTTGGAGAAAGAACAAATCATAGAAAATAACAAAAAATTATATATATTTTTAGGGTTATTAGCACAAAACGTCCGTACGTTTGAAATTAATTGTGTGAAACGTTCCAATGTTGCATTTTTTGCGTTTTCATCCCTATTTTAACCTTTCATTGCGAATATCATCCTTTTCATTCAATTTTTCGATAAAAAGTTGTGAAATGACGAATATACCTTCATATTTAAATAAAACAAAAAGAAAAAGAAAAGGAAAATTTAAAACTAATTGCAACCATATTTCCATATTTAAAAAAAAAAAAAAAATTTGTAAATAAGTTTCAAATAAATTATTAAAACATTAAAAATAATGAAAAAAAAAAAAATCACTCATCCTCATCCTCGACCACCACCACCACCACCAACCCATCCTACCCTCACCCCTATATCTTCTTTCCCAACTTCATCTTCAGAAAACTATAACTTCCATTTATTTCGGGGTAACCTAGAATTGGCAGCATCTCCTCTTTCCGGTGCTTTTCACCTAGTGCACCAGTCACGCGCCACCCACACTGCATTCAGAAATCCACTGTCCGTTCAGAAACACCGATCTTAACCACTATTTTATTGATATTGAATGGCTTTTATTTGATAACTTCCTGGAAATATTCCCTGTCAAATTTCCTGCGAAGTAACTCAAAAAATGTCCGGCCCTTCCTTAGAAGTATCGAACTACTCCTATTACTCATATAAATAATCATAAAATAAATTCTCCATGTGACGAACTGACGAGCTCATACGTGGCATAGCAATACGAACGACCCGATTCTATGTCTGCCGAGGCGAATCCAGCCTAAAAGAAGGTTGACCGATCCCTTTCTAGCAGAGGCCCTCGATACGGGCTCATCCCTGGCGAAGTGAACAATCAATCAACAGCAGACCTTATGAATTGATTGACAGGACAACTCACTGCCAACGCCGTCTCTGAACACCTACATGGTCAAATCCCACTTGCACAAATTAGGATCCGTGGGTAGGCAAGAGATCTTAGCATTTAATGGCCCTGACTGATGGATAGATTGATTGATTGACGCATATAAAAGAGGGGTTAGTTAATCTGATGAAGCCACGTGTCCTATTATCTAACGGGCTTCATCCTTCCCACTCAAGTATAAAAAACCTACACTTAGCACTATTCAGGGTAATACAACTCTAGGTTTTCAATCCAATTCTTACCAAACACTTCTATTATTTCAAGCGAAGATCACCACCTTTTCCTCAATCCGACCCTATCTACGTGGATACAAGAAGTTCTTGACATCTGTTGGCCACGGTTGATACAATTGGAGTCAACAGATTGGCGCCGTCTGTGAGAATGCTTTGATACCATAACCACAAACATCTTAGTGGTATAAGTCTTTTGAGGCAGGACCGTGAAAAAAGGTTTGGTTCTTGAAGAAAGAACTATTGCGAGGAATAAGCGCCAAAAAGGAAAAGATTGTCAACCCAAAATCAGATACCTACAATGAGTTCTAGCCACCAAGGGACACATGGTGAAGATAGGCAACGAGAGGCCTCTGAAGAAGAGGTCCTCTGTACCAATGTGAACATACGTCGTCCCCATTACCAACACAGGCGAAGTGGCACTACAGCGCGCCTAGTCAGCGAAGTGGGGAAAATGACCGCAAACATGAGGAACATGACCCAGCAAAGTGCAACCATGCAGTAGTTGTTCATGCAGATGCACCAACAAGCTGGATCCCAGGCGCCTCAACGCTGAGTTTTCCCCCAAGAGGGTGAGGAAAATGACACAGCAGCATACCCTCAAAGGTATGGCTTGAATGATAACCTGGTGGAGAGGGAGGTGGAAGTGGATACCTCCACCAACTACGTTACAAGCCGGCCTGGTAACGGTATGCCGCAGGAAGGAAATTTTCCTCCCGAATATACTCAAGGGCACGAACCTCGACGGTCTAATAGCGTCTTTGATCGGATAGGTCTCTCTAGGCCTAGAAATAAGTCCCATCAACCGCCCCCTGTCCAAAGAGAGCAAGGACAGTACCAAGCGTATGAACCTCAGGAAGCACCACCATCGCCTAGAAATAGGCGAGAGAGGAGGGACGAGGCGAATATGAGGCATCAAGCAGGGATGTTACAACGCCCTCGATATCAAGTAGAAGAAAATGACTCTGATGGTCCTTGCAGATTGTTCGAGCTAGATGATGACAACGAAAGTTTTCCCTTCTCCCAAGAGATGAGGGGCGCCCCCGTCCCAAGTCACTTTGTGCCTCCAAAGTTTGCCCTTCTCCCAAGGAAAGGTGATCCGACGAAGCACCCCAACAACTATAAGACCCGAATGTCTCTACAAGGAGCCTCCCCAGCGCTAAAATGCAGGGCTTTCAACCTCACGCTAACGGAGGCCATAGAAATTTGGTACAGTCACATCCCAGTCGACAGCATCAGAAGTTGGTCGGACCTGAAAAAGGCCTTCCTGAACCAATATCTATCTAGCAAAGAAGGGGACCATCCAAAGGCTGCAGGACATGTGACAGCAAGCACAGGAAACTCTGAAAAGCTATTTGGCTTGCTTTACAGATGAGATGACTTATTGTGAACAAGTCACGGATAGAGAGGTACTTTCTGCCCTAAGGGGAGGCCTCAACATGAACACCTTATTTTGGAGAGACGTGTGAAACAAGAATCTCACTTCCTACGATGCCCTAGTAGAAATGATGAGAAATGAAATCGTCAATAAGGAACTGATTGATCACCGCAATAGAATATCGTTAGGGCTCCCATTACCCAAAAGATAACAAAGAGGTCATGTGTCCCACCTGGTGGATCAGCAATGGAATCAAGCAGGACACACGATAGCCCCCACCTCAGGCCAAACATTGGCCACCGTTATGCTGAATGCAGTTCCTTCCTTGGCCTATGAGGAAGTTAGAACTGGGGTCCAAAGACAGTTGAACCCATCCAGATGAAGAGGTAGAAGGATAGATAGGCCCGGGCCAGGGTGAGTTGTTCTGCCTATGTATACCTTGTTTCTACGTCAAACAATACCCTGCTCACATGATAGATGGGCTATTGAGCTTTCTTAACCTCTTTGACCAGAACGCCGCTTACTGCATTTTGAGATACAGCTAGATACAAGTACAACGTGTCTCCAGGCTCGAGTTTTGTGGGAATTGGAGGAGTCGCAAGTGTTTGTTTGAGTTCCTGGAGAGCTTTTTCACATTCCTCATTCCAAGTAAAACTCTGATTTCCCCTAAGAACTTTGAAAAAGAGAAAATACCCGTATGCTGCTCTACCAGCTAATACAAACCCACGTAGAAATTGTAGCTACAGTACCCATGACAAATTAGAACAACCCAAGAAAGTCAAGAATCAACGTTTGAAAAGTTCAACCCAATAAATTATTAAACCAAGACAATCGCTAACAGTATTTTAACCTGTGATCACAAAACTTATGAACCTTACTTTGATTTTGTAAATGCCACAAGAATTTAATTATTGATAAGTTCAGAATTAAAACAATGAAGAATAAGAAGAAAGTAATTTAGCCTCGCGATAATAATCTCAATAATTGTGTCTCTACAATGAAATAATTGGTCATATTTATATGTAACCCATGTAATCCTAGTCAAAATGGAAATAAAGTTTAAAAGATTACAAAAGATACCAAGAATAGAATTTTTACATAATACAAGATTATGCGAAATTTGGAAAAAATTGCATCCAGGTCCGCAACCATTTTAACCTATGCGGTCTCATAGCTTTAATTTTGAATCATCTTTTTTCTTGTGCATAATTTCATGCCGTTTCCAGATTGTATTTATGGACAAAAATCCGACACTCGACTTGAAAGTTATTCACATTTTCATCCACGCTTCTCGTTTTTTCCATAAATCTTGAATCCAACGCACCCAACTTGATTCCGCCTTCATGTCCAACATGTAAGTTGTTATTTGGCTTGTTGCACTCGAGCTCTTGGTCTCCGCATCTTGGATAACTCATTACATTGCCTCCTTGATGCTCCGTAGCTCTTGATCTTATCTTTGGTTTCTCTTCAAGTTGAGCCGGATAAGTTTGTTGCCTTTCTTGGATCACACCACTTGTCATCATCTGCAATGCAACATTCTGGAGTTTGAACTGTAAGTTCTCATACCACTTTATCGGGAAAAATCCAATTGAATACATCGCAGAATGCAACGAAAATAAGAAAACAAAAAATGAACACAAAATAGAAAAACTCAAATTTAAAGTTTTTCACAACTTTTCCCAGCATAAAACAAGAATGCTCTCCCATGCATCTCGTTTTCTCTCTCTAAAATTTGAGTCTCTCTGTAGACATTAAAAAAAAAAATAATAATAATAAAATAATGGGTTGGGTCAATTTAAATAATCGGCCCAATTAAACTAAAATTTAATAAACCCATAAAATTTTAAAGGCCCACCCTACTTTTTTTTCTAAATCCATAATTATTCAATTATAATCAATTTAGTTGAATTAATTATGTGATTACCAAAATTGGCCACGAATTTCTCCTATAAATAAGGTCAAAGGTTCATTGAAGAGGGGGCGGAAAAAGTGAAGAAGAAAATCACGAAGTGTTGAAGAAATTCCAAAGCCGAAGGAAGAGAAGAAATCATCTCAACTCCAAGTTCGGCAAACACGAAGAAGATCAAAATCTCCTTCAAATCAAACAAATCCTAGAAGATCAAAATCTTCTTCGAATCAAATCAAGATCAAGCCCAAGTTTCGAAGTCCAAATCGAAGCTCTGAAACTCAAGTGTCAACAAGTCAAGTTCTCGGCAAATCAAATTCTCAACAATTCTCGAAGTCTCGGATTCAAGCCACGTGGCTCCTCGTCTTCAAACATTCAGATCATTAATCAGAGGGTTTGCAATCTTGCAATTACAAGAAGATTCTCATTTATTTGTATTTCTTAAAATACAATTTGTGACTTTTTGTATTTTAATACGCGAAATCCATCGTACAAATTTCTTGGCACGCCTAGTGGGACCTTCTTGTCCTCTCATCTTTTGATCTCAGAATTTTCAACTTTCAACCACTACATCAACAATGGCAAACGGACAAGCTAAGCAAACCATGACTCATCTCGAAGAGACACTTGCCGAATCGTCTGTTCGTACGACCGAGCCCAAACAAAAAATGGGAAAACTCAAGCTGGTTCCACCACTAAAGAAGTTCTCCAACAAAGGCGAGAATGAAAATTGCTTTCACAAAGCCAAGTTCTCGTTCAACAGAAAAGACCAAGAGTTCGGCGAAAAATTCTCGTTCGGGCTCCATCTCCAGTGGCAGATCCTTGTCCGGATCCCCTCATACCACTTCTCTACAAAGGTGGGGAGACTATAGTTCGTCTGAAGAATCACTTGAGCCAGTGATGGTCACGGAGGCGACTTCAGGCTCGGATGATCGAATCCAACAAATGGCTTTAGCCATTGAAAAACTAACGAAGTCACTAGAAGAGAAAGACGCACAGGTTGCTGCACTCATGCACAAGCTAGAACTGCAAAATCTAGCGAAAGAAGATCAAGAAAATCCAGAATCTTCCAAAAGTAAGGATCCGGAAGTCCAAGAACGCCAACGAAACAAGATATACATGATCGAACAGGTTGTGCAAAACGTTTTGCGTGATACTACTCAACTTTCTCGTTGGCTCTCTATCGGTCCACCAACTTCAACATATGATTGCGGACACCATTCGTGCCCGAGTATGGTGGTTCAATGCAATCTTCGTTGGTGTATGCCAAGCCATATAGTCGTCGAATCGACGAGATAAAGATGCCACTCGGTTACCAACCTCCAAAATTCCAATGTTTTGATGGGAAGGGCAACCCAAAGCAACATGTTGCTCATTTTATTGAGACATGTAACAATGCGAGGCACTTACAATGACACCATGGTGAAACGGTTTGTACGCTCCCTCAAAGGTCTTTGCGTTCGAATGGTACACCGACTTACAGTTGGGTCAATTGATAGTTGGGATCAACTTGAAAGGGAATTCCTAACACGTTTCTACAAAGACTGACTGTATCGGCCTTTCCCGAACTTGCTCGAACAAAGCAGAGCAAGGAAGAGCCAATGGTAGAGTACATCGAACGCTGGAGAAACCTCGTGCTCAATTGCAAAGAACGAATAAGCGAAGCCTCTTCCATTGACATGTGCGTCAAGGCATGCATTGGGGGTTACTCTACAATCTTCAAGCAAATATGCCTCACTCCTTTGAAGAGTTGGCGACACGTGCTCATGACCTGGAGCTCCAAATTGCAAGGCATGGAAGTTACTTGCCAAGTGATCCACGTGACAAGAAAGATCCCAAGAAAGAAATAAAGAAGGACTTCAAGATAGGTAAGCCCAAAGAGGTAATGACAATTTCCACTATCCCTGCAAAGGTAGCCTTCCAAGGGACGAGATCAAACCCAAAACCAAAACCAGAGTTCAGACCTACCAAAGGTTTAGTCCAAAGTAGAGGTCAAGTGACTCTGAAAGAACTCGAAGAGAAGGAGTATCCATTTTCAGATTCTGAAGTTCCTGGAATCTTAGATCAACTTCTTGAACAGAAGATTATCGAACTACCAGCCCCAAAGAGACCAGAGGAAGTAGGTAAGGTCGATCATCCTAAATATTGTAGATTTCACAGGATCATTAGTCACCCGGTGGAAAAATGTTCTGTCTTTGAAAGATCTTATTGTTCGCTTGGACAAAGAAAATAAGATCAAACTTGAAACGGGAGAAAGCCTAACTGCTGACTGCTCGATGGTTTCGTTTGGGTCGTTTGATCCAACCCCCATTGCAAAATGGGAACATACATTTTCTCATATATGCGATGCCAATAAATCTTCGGCTGAGGAGTTTGGACCACAACTTCCAGAAGGAGCCATCCCAGTGAAGTTTGAAGTAGACGGGGAAATCACTATCAGTTACGTCTACCCGGGAATGGAGGGACCAAGTGCACCCAATCGTCTAACCTTTTACGAAATTGTGTGACAGACGATTTAGATGTCTGGGATTCTGATTCAGAGTCCGAAGACGAGGTTGGTGATGGCTGGTCTACCTTCGTAAGTAAGAAGGAGAAATACCAAATATTAGACGAAACAAGTAAGATACCACCTTCTACGCCTCTTGTAGGACCAAAGTTGGGGGCATCAGGTATGGAAGCTCAACCTAATGAAAAGGTAACACTAGAAGAAGGCCAGGAAGGATGGACCCTTGTAAAAGGACGTCATCGAAAGGCGCCACATTTTTCCTGTTCTAGTGTTTGTGACGAGAAACTGAGAACGACAAACAACCAAAGGAGGAGGTCTAAAACCAAGTCAAAAGTGCCAACTAAATCAACACGAGTAGAAGCTGCTTCACGCATTCTTCCTAGACTGCTAACCCTGGGTGATTACCTTCCTAAAGGTTTCCTCGACAACGAATGTTTTACCTCCAATGTTGTCAATGTAGAGGAGAAAGACGAAGCAAGAAAGGAATTGAGAAAGAGTTCAAAACAGAAGAAAACTATCTCGCGACTCAATAATATTCCTTCCAATACAAGCTTAGCGAGTCTCTTAAACTTCCTTTTGATGATCGAATAGCTCTAATCGCAGCGTTGATAGATCCAGAAGAATACGAAGGCAAAGTCCTAGAACATATTGGATCCACAACCCGACAAGACTGTATGGCCACTATCACATTTGACGACGAAGATTTGCAACTGGGCTCTCGTTTGCATAATAGACCACTCTATGTTAGTGGTCATATTCGAGAATGCAAGATAAATCGCATAATGATCGATTGCGGATCTGCTGTCAACATTATGCCAGTCAAAACGATGAAGAGAATTGGAATTAATGTCGGTGATCTATCCAAGAGCAAAATTATGATCCAAGGATTCAACCAAAAGGGTCAACGAGCCGTTGGCATGATTCGTTTGAAGTTACAAATAGATGAGTTAATTTCCTCAGCTCTCTTCCACGTCATTGATGCCAAAACATCACATGAATTACTCATGGGATGTGTTTGGTTACATGAAACTGGAGTTGTACCTTCGACTTGGCACCAATGTTTTAAATACAGTCGAGATGGAGAAGTCAAATGTGTGGTAGCTGAGTCTAAACCATTCCTCGAAGAAGAATCTTATTTTGCTGACGCTAAATTTTACGTGGAGGATGAAGAATGTAATTCTGCGGGATTAACCATGGCCGGATTCAAAGTTAAAGGAGATACAGACGATGATAATACATCCGGCGTTGTTCAACCTCATCAAATCATCAAAAGTAAATCAAGACTTACATCTGAGGAGTTCTCTAAAGGTAAAACACCTCAAATAGAATCGACCGATGTTGAAGTATTGAGGAAAGAGTTAACTCTTCCAATATCTAGCATTCCAAAATTGTTTCTGCCCCATCAACTCATGGCAATCCCGGGAGACCACGAATCAACAGTGGGAGCTTCGACGTCTATTCCGGACATATCAAAACTCAGTATTTCTAGCTCATCCAAACAAAATAAGCTTGGAGCCGATGCGCCAAAACAGACCTTCAAAGGGTATTATAATCCCCAAGTCAAAAAGCTGTTTGAGAATGCCGGATTTGGAAAAGGGGAGCCTCGCATATTGGGTGATCTCGATGCTATCCTTTCGGGTGGGCGTGTCCCTTCTCATTCTGACGGAACCCTCATGGCGCAACCTAGGTATGGTTTGGGGTATGATCCAAATCCACCAAGAAAGATTAAGGTCAAGAAGGTTTCTTCGAACCCAATCATGATTCAAATCTACGAGGTCAGGAGAGAAACTCCGAACGGCCGAAACCTTCAGTGTTCGATCGAATTGAAAGTGAGAATGTCAGAGTTTCGGTGTTTAAAAGGTTAAGAAGGGAACCCTCCCAAATGGTTGACATACAAGGCAAAGTTTCTGTCTTCCAAAGGTTAAGTAAGGATCCTTCTTCTTCTACTCAAATTGATACTAACGCACAAGCTCCCCAAAAGTCATCTCGAAGACAATCTGCATTTTCTCGACTTGGAACTAAGATTTCTGATCCAAGTCCAAGGCCTCAACCATCAAAGAGAAGACTACAACGTCAAAAGGTTTACCCTTCTCTGAAGAATGATGAGGACGAAGAAGAGGTCTCCGTTAATCATATAGCTTTTGAAGAAGCTCCCAACTCAAAACCTGAGCCTGAAAACTATGCCACAACAGATGAACTCGAATCGGCCCCACTTACGTTTGAAGAAGGGGGACAAGCTACTGTGGATGACTTGAAACAAATAAACCTGGGGACTGAAGAAGACCCAAGACCAGTGTTTGTAAGTGCTCTCCTCAGTCAAAAGGAAGAATCGGAGTACACCCATTTGCTTCAAGAATACAAAGACGTATTTGCTTGGTCTTACAAAGAAATGCCAGGGTTAGATCCGAGGGTTGCGGTACATCACCTTGCGATTAGACATGGAGTTCGGCCGATCAAACAACTTCAAAGAAGATTTCGACCAGAACTCGTTCCTCAAATCGAAGCGGAAGTTAACAAACTTATCGAGGCTGGATTCATACGTGAAGTCAAGTACCCAACTTGGATCGCGAATATTGTTCCTGTCAAGAAGAAAAATGGACAGTTACGAATATGTGTTGACTTTCGTGACTTAAATCAAGCATGTCCAAAGGATGACTTTCCACTTCCAATAATAGAGTTGATGGTGGATGCAACCACTGGGTATGAAGTCTTATCTTTCATGGACGGATTTTCCGGATACAACCAAATACGCATGAATCCGAAAGACGAGGAACTTACAAAGATTTCGTACTCCCTAAAGGCATATTTTGTTATAAAGTTATGCCGTTTGGATTAAAAAATGCGGGGCAACCTACCAACGGGCAATGCAGAAAATCTTCGATGACGTGTTGCATAAGAATGTAGAATGCTATGTAGATGATCTTGTCGTAAAAACAAAGGAACGTGACAATCACTTACAAGACTTACGAGATGTTTTCGAAAGACTTCGACGTCATCAATTAAAGATGAATCCACTGAAGTGCGCATTTGGTGTCACATCTGGAAAATTTCTTGGTTTCATTGTTCGACATAGAGGCATTGAAATAGATCAATCAAAGATTGACGCCATAATCAGCATGCCAGAACCAAGAAATGTGCATGAGTTGAAGAGTCTTCAAGGAAAACTCGCATACATTCGAAGATTTATCTCTAACCTTGCTGGACGTTGCCATCCATTCAACAAATTGGTAAAGAAAGATGTACCGATTCGAATGGGATGATACATGTCAAAATGCTTTTCAAAGCATCAAACAATATTTATCTCATCCACCAAGATACTTATAGCTCCAAATTCCGGGAAGCCACTAATTCTTTATGTTGCAGCACAAGAATATTCTCTAGGAGCACTTCTTGTCCAAGCAAATGATGAAGGAAAGGAGAATGCACTCTACTACTTGAGCCGGACACTGGTAGGCGCCGAGATGAAATATTCACCTATTGAAAAAATATGTCTTGCGTTAATTTAAGAGGATAAAAAATTAATACATTATATGCTATCACACACGATCAATCTTGTTTCAAAGGTTGATCCTTTAAAGTACATAATGTCTAGACCGATTCTTTACCGGAAGGATTGGCAAATGGGCGCTGTTATTGTCCGAATTCGACATCAAGTTTATTCCACAAAAAGCCATCAAAGGACAAGCCTTGGCAGATTTTCTTGCTGACCATCCAGTCCCAGCGGAATGGGAACTACAGGAAGACCTTCCGGATGAGGAAGTTCTATTTACTGAAATCATACCATCATGGAGGCTATACTTCGATGGGGCAGCCCGAAGTTATGGTGCTGGAGCGGGAGTCATCTTTGTTACTCCTCATGATCTTGTTATGCCGTACTCTTTTGCCTTAACGGAGAAATGTTCAAACAACGTGGCAGAATATCAAGCCCTTATCATTGGCTTGGAAACAGCGTTAGATATGGACGTCCGTCAGCTGGAAGTCTTTGGGGATTCTAAATTAATAGTCAACCAACTTCTAGCCGAGTACGAAGTCCGTAATTCAGACTTGAAGCCATATCATCAATATGCATCGACTCTTATGAAAAGATTTGATTCGTTGAAACTCAAATTCATACCTAGGAATGAAAACAGGGAAGCCGATGCCTTAGCTAATTTGGCCGTTGTTCTAGCCAGGACGGATGAAGATTTCTCTCACTCCATTTCAATTGCTCAAAGATGGGTGCTTCCGTCATTACTACCCAGTGATATGGAAGAAAATAATAGCGTTGCAGTAATCAAAGATAAGGAAAAAGAAGATTGGAGACAATCGATAATCAATTTTCTTCAACATCAAAAGCTACCAGACAATCCACGGCGAAAAACCGAAATTAAGAGACGTGCATCCCGCTTTGTCTTTTATAAAGGAACGCTTTATCGACGATCATTTGATGGAGTCTTCCTTCGATGTTTAAGTAATGATGAAGCAACATGTGTCGTGGAAGAAGCCCACTCTGGAATCTGTGGTGCTCATCAGTCCGGACCCAAACTCCATTTTCGAATAAAGAGAATGGGATACTACTGGCCGACTATGGTACAAGACTCCATGGATTATGCAAAGAAATGTGAAGCCTGCCAAGTTCATGCAAATTTCATCCATCAACCTCCGGAACCATTACATCCGACAGTAGCTTCATGGCCATTCGATGCATGGGGACTTGATGTAATTGGACCCATAACTCAAAAATCTTGACAGGACATTCATATATCCTCGCTGGAACTGACTACTTCTCTAAGTGGGCTGAAGCCATACCATTGAAAGAAGTGAAGAAAGAAAATGTTGCGGATTTCATCCGTATCCAAATCATTTATCGATATGGAGTCCCACGATATATCATCACTGACAATGGAAAGCCCTTCCGCAATAGTCACATAAACAACTTATGCGCAAAATTTGAATTTAAACAATACAACTCGTCCATGTATAATGCAGCAGCTAATGGTCTAGCGGAGGCATTCAACAAAACTTTATGCAGCCTATTGAAAAAAGTTGTCTCCAAATCAAAAAGAGATTGGCATGAAAGAATTGGTGAAGTCTTATGGGCTTATCGAACTACGTATCGGACTCCAACACAAGCCACTCCTTTTGCCTTAGTGTATGGAGTGGAAGCTGTACTTCCACTAGAGTGTCAGATCCCGTCACTTCGGATTGCCATCCAAGAAGGTTTGACGACAGAGGAAAATGCCCGTCTTCGATTGGAGGAATTAGAAGCTTTGGACGAGAAGAGATTGGAAGCACAAATGCATACGGAATGTTATCAAGCTCGGATGGCAAAGTCTTTCCAACAAGAAGGTGAGACCAAGATCGTTTCAAGTCGGGGACTTGGTACTTTGCGTACGCAGAACAATCATAATCCCAAGAAAAACATGGGCAAGTTCCAACCTAAATGGGATGGTCCATTTGTCGTAACCCATGCATTCACAAACGGAGCATACAAGATCGTCGACAAAGATGGATTACAAATCGGGCCTATCAATGGGAAATTTCTAAAGCGTTTTTACGCTTGAAACGTTTTATTTTCATTGTGATACTCCTGGCCCGCAAGAGGATAAACTGTGAACGGCCCTTCAAAAAAAAAAAAATGAATTTTTCGTTCTTGTAACGAACTACGTTCGACTTGATCCCGTTTGGGTACGTAGGCAGCTTGGATAAATTATAAATTCAAGTTCAGTCACAACTAATAAATTCATTCAATTTGTTTACCATTTTTCACAGTAACAAAAGAAAAATATCCAAGAAACAAGAAAAAGAAAAGTTCATCGTGAGAAGAAAAAGAACGATGGAAAATCAAAATCCATACAATGTTTTTTTTTTTAAAGAAAATCATAAAGGCTCGATTTTATCACTCGCCATTGATCACTTGCAGGAAACTATCTTCAAGGGTCTTCCTTCTCTGGTCAATGGATGCTGCGCTAGAAACATCTCTAGTCTGTAATTCTTCCAACGCGGCCTTTTCGGGCCAAGAATGCTCTCCTGTTCCCGACAGGTTTGAAGTTCATCACGGAGTCTGTCTAACTCAGAAGCCAGCTGACTAATTTTATCTTCCAGTGAAGAACGTGTAGAATCTTTCACTTCGAGCTGAATATTCAAAAACTTCAACCGCTCGGCCTTTTCTTCAGAGGTTGGACACTCCAAGTGTTGCGTTCTTTCAGATAAATAAATGTCAATTTCTTTAAGAAATACGTCCATACGTTTCACCAAAGGTGATGGATCTGCGCGGAATGAGCTGGTAATCACATTTTGAAGAATTACATTATTTTCGTCCCACCAAGATCGGATGTTAGAAAATCCATGTTTCAAGACGTCTCTAAAACACTTCTGAAGATAATTAGTCATGGCATCTTGCAAAGCGGCCTTCAAATAAGGGGACTCTTGAGTTATCCTGTGCGGGGGACCGGCCACGAGAAGAGCAAATTGGAGTTACCCGACGAGTATTTGTTTCTAAAGGCGAAATGATAATTAAAGCCGATGAAGGTGGAGCAGCTGGAATTTCTTGATCAATCTCCGAAATGTTAGCTCTCACAGTCTCAGAATTCACCTCATCTTCATCATGGAAACCATCAATGTTGAGTGCCGAAATGCCTTCGTTAATCATACTCGGGTATTTGCAAGGTGGGTCGCGAAAATCATGAGTACCATCTATTCCTTGAAGTGCACCGATCCTACCATCATTCTCGCCAGTCTGATCTTGCAAAGAGTTCGGATTCACATAAAAATCCAATCCTTCAGGAATGCTTGGAAAACCTACAAAATGATAGAAATATATAAAAAAAAAAAAAAAAAAAAGAAGAAGAAGAAAAGCCTACCCGCGTTCCGCGTTCTAGGCGACATAGCTAAAAATTCACCATCTGATGGTGTATTCGGAAGACTGATGTTAATATGAGAAACCCCAATGTCACCTTTTGAAAGATTCGGGACGGCTTGAAGCGGCATCGATTTTATCGGTCGTTTAACATTATATATTCGAGAAAGAGGAGTCTGAAATCAAAGTTTGCTGCATAAGACCAAATACAGGAAGCATTAAAAAAAAAAAAAAAAAAATACCTGATCTCCAGAGCTTTCAACTCCCAGAGCTAGAGTCTTTTCAGGTGCGTAGGACGCTCGATCTTCAGGACTACTGTGGTCTGGAATCAAAACTACCTCGGGCATCTTATCAGCAGGCTCAGAGGCGGGAGCAAACTTTGTTGAGGGAACTTTAATTTTAATCTTCTTAATGACTCTTTCGTTTCGAAAGTCCAATTCCCTCTTTCGAGAAATCTCTTCGGGGACGACGTGTGGAGAACTTAGCCCTTTGGCCATAACCCTATTCGGAACTGGATTAAGAACAAAGTCGCGGCTCTCACTAGAAAATAAAACCTGCACTTGAACCTTGGTCAAGATCGGTAATACTTGATTATTCCACCAAATTTGATACTCCGCATCAACATTTTGATGAGTATCCTTCACATACTCTGGAATGTGAAATATAGATCCACTCATTGTTTGAGTCGGGAGACAACCAAACGCGATACATATCGCCCGCATTGAGAGCAATATCCAACTTTCTTGGTGAACCGGGGAAGTTTTTGTCTAAAGCCAAATTGTCTCGCAAACCTATGAGGATTATATGCTTCGAGAATGAAAGGAGAGTTCCCTCGACGGTAAGAGACGAATCCAGACCGAATACTCATCATGAATTCTGAAGTATCTATAGACCTTTGTTGATCGTCCACTCGTACGTGAG
Organism: Fraxinus americana; assembly: GCA_035079005.1. NCBI lineage: Eukaryota > Viridiplantae > Streptophyta > Magnoliopsida > Lamiales > Oleaceae > Fraxinus > Fraxinus americana. Next base: position 11,473,388 of record CM068706.1, on the reverse strand, counting down.
GACGGGACGATGAGGGGAATGGATTCCAGCAAAAGTCGTTCGCATCCATCCTTCCACGGATAAGGTCACGACAATCAACAACATTTTTCTCCCAAGACTGGAAAGCATTTAGTGTGCCAAAGATATCTCCGAATTATAGGACGAGTATAACTCCTATCCACATGAACATAAACACCTCGGACAAAATAAGTAGCAGCCCAAGCATAAAGAAAATGTCCAGGAAATGAATGTGAAATCGAGCCAAGGTCCGGGTTTGATTGATGATTCGATGTCCGTGTAAGTCCTCTATAAATGCTCGCTAATATGGGAGGAACCAAGCTATAAGTGTACCCGCCTGCCATTTTAGAAGACGCTTTAAAAGTCCCAACTCTTATACATTCGTCCCCGGATGGAAGAACGAAGCGACAAAGCCATAGGGAGAGATAAGCTGCTATTTCTAATTCCTCTTCCTCTTCTATAGACAAAGATATCGACAAATCGCTCCAATGACTCCGGTCCCTACGGAAAATATCTCTTGGCTTGTCTACAACCACGGGTCTTCGTACTTCCTTTGAAGCTCTTTGGTGACGCCTTTTAAATGGATTAAGACTCATAGCGGTCTTATAATTTTTGTGTTGTCGAGGATGCTGGGCACAACCATTCTCGCGAAACCAGAAATTGATCCATTCCTCATGACTGACGCAATCAGATTCAATCGCATTCGCGATCAGTGCGAAAACATTAAAGAGATACAAGCAAGACTTGGAGTGTTGATCTGACAGCTCTGAAAGGGCTGGGACAACTTCTTCATAGTAATGACCCTCGATCGAAAGTCCACTTATCTCGCGGATATCCCAAAGAGAAATACCAACTTCACCGCAGGAGGTCACAAAAGTGTTAGTTTCTGGACACCAAACCTCACAAAGAGCTCTGTAGATAGAATTTGGACGATGATAATCCTTCGTGGCGGAATCGATCGTGAAGCTAACTGGCGGAGATTCCTCTTGAGCAGAAGTTTCTGAACCCATGAAGACCATTCCCAAAATTTTGGAAGAAAAGAAATTTCTCCACGACTGACAAGCGTGCTTCCCCATCGTATTTCTTTGCTATCAATCCTCTCACAAATTACGGCTTTTGGGACACACTCCATGCTTTGGGAATGATGAGGCGGAAGACGCAAAAAAGGGAAGATTGCTAGATCGGTTGGACATGGCATCTTCTAAATTCTCGTGACATTCACTAATAATGGGTGTGTGCAACTCCGAAAAAGGTTCCAAGAGCTCAGGAGAAGGATATGTAGTCGGCTTATGGATGCTAAGTTTAAGCTCACCTCGTACTCCAGGCTGGGCGTGGTACTTCACATCAGTATCTTTGAAACGGAGATAACTTTTGCCTTGACTTTTAAGCTCGACAATTTCGTGTATATCAGAATATACTCTACCATTAGAGTTCGTCCCGGCCATTCCTAAAAAAAAAAAAAAGAAAGGGAGAGAGAAAGACAGTTAGCAAAAAAAAAAAAAAAAAAAGGGTAAATAAAAAAAATTAATGGGCAATAAATCTTTTAAGTTCATTTATTGTCTAAATCATGAGCTTCTCTGATATGTAAATGGCCTCCAACACAAAGTGCCCAGGACGGTTGAAGGAGTCGGTCCTTGGTCCCAAACACAAAGTGCCCAAGACGGTCGAAGGAGTCGGTCCTTGGTCCCAAACACGAAGTGCCCAGGACGGTCGAAGGAGTCGGTCCTTGGTCCCAAACACGAAGTGCCCAGGACGGTCGAAGGAGTCGGTCCTTGGTCCCAAACACCAAGTGCCCATGACGGTCGAAGGAGTCGGTCCTTGGTCCCAAACACGAAGTGCCGGACGGAAGGCCTTGGTCCCAAACACAAAGTGACTCGAATGGCGAAACGTGGCGGCCTTTGTTCTTGAGTTGGTTCATGAACAAATATTTTCTATATCCATAAAATATCTCAACGCAAAATTTTACTCTACTCCAAAAAAAATCTCGAGACCTCAAGATCTTTGACTTGTTCCAAAAGTTGAATCTGAATCCTGAAAATAAAAAAATAAAAAAAAAAAAAAATAAAAAAAAAAAAAGAAACGAAGAATGTTAGTTACAATTTTACAACAACAATAACAATAACAACAACAACGACAATAACAAAAAAAAAAAAAAAAAAAATACTGTTCACGTGAACAGTGTACGGCACTATTCACGTGAACAGTGTCGTACACTGTTCACGCGTTAAAAAAATTTTTTTTTTTTTTTTTTTTGTTTCCTGTTCACGTGAACAATACGTTTCCCAAAAAAAAAAAAAAAAAAAAAAAAAAAAAAATTTTTTTTTACTGTTCACGTGAACAGTCGTTTAAAAAGAAAGAGAAAAAAAAAAAAAAGAAGGAGATGAGACAGAGAAAACCCTAATCTTTCTTACCTCTGTTTTAAACTCGATCTTTTGTTTCAAAAAACCTAATAATTGATTCATATAAATAGTTAAATATCGGGCTTTGTTTGAGCCCAACTTACCATAAAACATAAAAAGGGCTGTTAAAATATATAAATAAATTAAGTGAATCAAGAATTGCGTAAAATAAATAAATCAAACAACAATTACGTCAAAAAAAAAAATAATAAAAAAATAAAGAAAAAATCGAAAATCAAGATTTACTAATTTATTTATTTTATAATAAATTAACAAATCTTGAGGGGGCATTTGTAGACATTAAAAAAAAATAATAATAATAAAATAATGGGTTGGGTCAATTTAAATAATCGGCCCAATTAAACTAAAATTTAATAAACCCATAAAATTTTAAAGGCCCACCCTACTTTTTTTTCTAAATCCATAATTATTCAATTATAATCAATTTAGTTGAATTAATTATGTGATTACCAAAATTGGCCACGAATTTCTCCTATAAATAAGGTCAAAGGTTCATTGAAGAGGGGGCGGAAAAAGTGAAGAAGAAAATCACGAAGTGTTGAAGAAATTCCAAAGCCGAAGGAAGAGAAGAAATCATCTCAACTCCAAGTTCGGCAAACACGAAGAAGATCAAAATCTCCTTCAAATCAAACAAATCCTAGAAGATCAAAATCTTCTTCGAATCAAATCAAGATCAAGCCCAAGTTTCGAAGTCCAAATCGAAGCTCTGAAACTCAAGTGTCAACAAGTCAAGTTCTCGGCAAATCAAATTCTCAACAATTCTCGAAGTCTCGGATTCAAGCCACGTGGCTCCTCGTCTTCAAACATTCAGATCATTAATCAGAGGGTTTTGCAATTTTGCAATTACAAGAAGATTCTCATTTATTTGTATTTCTTAAAATACAATTTGTGACGTTTTCTGTATTTAATACGCGAAATCCGTCGTACACTCTCTCTCTCGAACCCAATGGTGTGTTACTTTTTGCAGTGGACCATACATTTGTATATATGACAATGTTATTAAAATTGGCCTCCATTAGACCAATACGAATGGTAGAATCTGGAATCGGGCTGCCGATCATATGTTATTAATTGAATATAAAAAAAATCATTGAAAAATTGGCAGGCTGGTTGGTTTATCTACTGACCGGTGAACTAGTACGATTCTCCCATTTTTTTAAGTGCTAATTTAAAATTTTTTAACTTTATTATAGGACTCGTGCACCACAGTGAATGTCAAGTAAATGAATTTTGGATGGCATGCTCTTTTGATAGATTCAACCCAGTCAAATGCCAGCAATAACTTCCGACGTGGGATACAAAACAAATGTTCAATTTCCCAGTAAAAACATTTTCCAAATGTTTGCCTCAATGACTTTTGATTTTAATTTTATTTTACGACTAGCAAAGTAAATATTTTTAATGTTCACCTCAATCTTCCTATTTATTCAATTTCTAAATTTCACTTCTTTAGTAGCATAATAATGTTAGACATCATTTTTTATGAGCTCAAAATATTTTAATTTTAGAAAGTAAATTATTTTAATATATTGATTGCTAGTTCTTGAAGTGTCAAGACTACTTGTAGAATAATGAATCCAATTAACAAAAATGGATTTGTATTTATTTTTAGTTTGTTGCATGAAAATTAAAAATATTATTGTTATAATATTTTATTATTTGTGTGTGTATATATTTATTTATTATAATAAATTTATTTAAGAAAACTTTGACCTCTAAATTGAGGTTTCAAGGAATCCAAACATTCAAAAGTTCGAGATACAAAATAATTTCTTCGTTGTTTGATTTCAATCATTTCTTTGGAATTAAGCACTTGTTTGATGCCCGTTTTGTATTTAGCCAAATTATAGACGTTACACGGTGTTAGTATCAGGGAGGGGCGGAACTTTTTTACTGAATGATGTAAAATTTCCAATTTATCCCTACACATAAAATTCATTCTTATGTAAATAATGACAATCCAGTAAATTGGTTCCATTGCAGACAATACTTACTGCACAGGTGGATCCTATTGACAAATATAAACTATCACATTTTGACATTTTGTATTAAAATTTGTCCAAAATGGCTCACGAAACATGGGCTAAATAAAGATACATAATAATTACTTTCACACTAATCAACTATGAACTAATATCATAAATAGCAAATAATTAACAAAATCTAAGTACATAATTTCTGTTGCTACCTTTGACTATTCAACTAAAGCAATAAAATAAAATCCTTTAATTTAAAAATATAAAAAGTAAAAATAAAATATATTTCTTAAAAGTTAAAATAAGACCATCACATAAAATGACTATTTCATGATACGATAGCAAAAAAATCCCCAAATCTGCATGTTTTTGAAGAAGAGTACTCTAGGCGGTATATTATATTAAGGGGGCTTGTTTGTTAAGACTTTTAAGCATATATAAATAGTAGATTCTATGGAATGTATAAATTAAATAAAAATGTATGGAAAAAAATTAATTTGATCTGCTTAAACTATAAATTAAGTTTTGCCAATAATATAATAAATTAAAACCTTCGTAAAATAAGACCACAATTAGAAACATATAATAAGGAAACCGTTCAACATAAGATTGTGTTGATCTCATATTGATCATATGGAAAATAAATTCCTAGATCGAAACCTCAAAATCAAGAGGTTTCGAAAATGTTGACTGATAAATTTTCAAAGATCTCCCTTTTTCTACAAGTGAGAACTAGAACCATTTTACGAAAAAAAAAACTAGAGTGGACAGTTTAAAGTTAGTATTCCAAATGAGTAGTAATTAGGAGATGTTCCAACTGTATTTCTAGCAACATGCCGGCAAATTTTACAATTTTGAATTTTTTTTTTCCAGATATTTTTTGTAAATATATTCAGGAGGCGCCCAATGTTTATCTCGTCAATGACACGTTATATTTTTCAACCAAGTCAAAGAGTCATTACTAGCCTCCGTTTGGTCTGGATTAAAAGTATTAAAACCTGATTTTAATTACAAGTATTCCACAAATTTTCAACCATACATTTCAAAAACTTCTAACACAATCTACTAAAAATCTAATTTTAATCCCCACCAAACACCCTCCTAATTACTACAGTGTTCTAAACTTTTAACCCGGTGAATGTTATCTTCCTCTGTGTGTCCATGTCTGATGTGTACATTTTATTGAAATAATAATAAAAAATAACTATAAATTTTTGTGTGTGTAGTGAAATCCAAAAGAGTGATGTTATTTAGTTCCACTGGAATTACGACCTCAGTTTAAATGACGTTAATACATATGTTGACCCCAAAAAGTGTACTGCTGATACAAATCCCAATGCCTCTCACATCCACGCAAACTTTATTCTTACACACTAAGACAAACTGGCAGTCATACGTGGCCTTCTCCCAAGAGGTGGAGGTGGCCACACGCATTCCGATGATCAAGTCAGTTGAAGTAATAATAATAATATGAGTGTGGGAGAGTTTTAAATGTGAGCCTCCGAATATAAAAAGGGGGTCGGTTTTGGGGGAAATAAGTAAAAGATGGGATAGCAAGATTATAACTTTTAGAGTCTAAATTTGCATTATTCTTGGATGATACTAAGGTGAGCTTTTATACTTGGGTAAAAGAGGAGTAGATTTCAAAAATTAGTATTCCAAATGAGTCACCATTTTGCATGCGCATATTAAAGTTAACATTCAAATAGCAAAAATATGAAAACAATTACTAATTTATAAAGATTTGAGTTATCTTAAATGTTATACATTTAATATAAAATTCAAGAATATAATTGTCTTTCTTATGGGAATTAATACGAATGTGAACTAAATTATCCAACGTTATATAGGTTAATTTTTTGCAATAGGACATGGTTTTTCTAGGTAATACGTACAAATTGGAAGAAGACTACATTAATTTGGATGAATTGTAACGAATTCTTACTTCTCGATCTATAAAAAGTCATTATTTTAGTGTTATCCTGTTTTTCATCTGAAAATAATAATTGGCTTTGTTGAGTTTCGAACTCTAGACCTATTGATTATAGAAGTGTGCTTTCAAAATTAAAGAGAAAGTCGTGTTTGTGTTTTGGCAACTCTTTAAGTGGATGTCTTAAACCGGATTGCTACACGTGGAGCTAGGGTGACAGTTGGATGAAGTCCTAGAAGCTTCCATCTTGATATACACACTTGGCTGAAACGTTTGGCATTGCCTCTCTCTCACCCTAGACCTGAAACGCTCTCTTCGATCGAAACCCTTCTTCTTCTTTCTTCGTGATTTTAGGGTTAGTCATATTGTTGATGTTAGTAAGTGTAATCTATAATAGTTTAGATCGAAAGCTTAATGTGCTGAACTGATTGTTCTGATGTAGGAATCTGAGTGATTCATGAGAGCTGTAGACTTTGTGTTTGATTGAAGTGGTTTGGGTGAGATCTAGCTGAAAATTGTTGGATCTGTGTGATCCTACAATACATAAGTCTCTATGACTTGGTTCTTGTAGTTTCTTGAACAATATTTGTATCTTGGCTACCGACTTTGTCTTTATAGTGTTACAAAAGCTTTATCCATTTATAATGGATGCTCAACAGGGGATTAGGTGTTAGAAGCGGTCGTCGAATCTCTGGGGCTACGGTCGAAAAAATCCTTGTGTTATTTTTCTTCATTTCTGCACTTTATGGTTATGTTTATGTATTGAATGTTTAGGTTTCTTGTTTTTATTCTAATCCATACTTGTTCGTTCATCTTTTCAGTGGTATCAGAGCCCGGGTTGTTGGATCTTGATACCGAACAGACAAGTTAACTGTGTATACAAAACCTATTCCAAATCTTTGTGAACTTTACATGGAGGAATTCGAGTTTAATACACTCGCTTGGTGAGACCTTTCCTGTACTTTTTAAAAAAAGTAGTATTCTTATTGCTACTTCTTTTGCTTTCCTCTATTGCCTTCCCTGAGATTTGTCTTTGTCCAAAGGCTCTTAAGAGGCCTTGGGAATCTGAGATAATCTCAGGGCTAAGGTGTAATTGAAGGATCCTGTTAAGTATAGGACTTGTAATCTCTGTTTAGGTTCCATTCGTTTTTCTCTATAATACTGATTCACTGTTTTGGATACATAAACCTGTGTGCATTATTACTGTCTATTTGAACATTGCATTTTGCCTGAGTGCTTCTCTGTCTATAAATTGAGTCATACGTGCTATTTTTAAAAAAAAAAATTTGTGGCTACCACGAAGTTTGAATTAAATCAATATGATGGGAGGGGGGATTTTAACATGTGGAGTCAGAAGATGAGGGCTGTTTTAATGCAAATGAAATGTGCTAAAGCCTTGGATGGTTCTTGGCCTGAACAAGTAAGTGATACCAAAAGGACTGAATTAGAAGAAGTAGCTTGGAGTACTATCTTCCTTTACCTTTCTGACAACGTAATCAGATCAATTGGTGAGACTGAAACTGTAGCAGATCTTTGGGCCAAACTAAAGGCCAAATATGAGCCAAAAATTGTTCCAAATAAATGTTTATTTCCTAAAACAGTTCTCCTTTAAAATGAATCCTTCTGTCCATTTAAAAGAAAATCTAAATAGGTTTACCAAACTGACCTAAGGCCTTGCAAACTGTGATGAAAAACTTTCAACGGAACAATCCTGTTAATCTCCATTAGTGACAGACATAGAGACTTGAAGAATGCTCTTGAATATGGGAGAGATAGCCTTTTCACTGATATTATTATCAATGCTCTTAAAAATAGGAATCTTGAGCTTAAGTCTGAAAATGTTAATAATGAAAATGGAGAAAAAAATTTAATGAAAGAAAAAGTTTTTGGTAAATCTAACTTTCATTCAAAACCCCCAAATGATTTCAGAAAGAGAGGCAGTGATAAATACAAATCCAAGAATAAGGCAAAGGGAAAAAAAATGCTATTACCGTTGTAAAATAGGCCATTTTTCAAAAGACTGTTTTAAGAAACAAAATGATTTGAAAGAAAAAAAACCTAGTGAAAGTAATGTTGTGATGACCTATGATAAATTTCAAACTGATAATGGGGTGGTTCTTGTTTATATGGAATAGAATCTGAATCAAGAATAGATTCTTGATTCAGGTTGCTCATTCCATATGTGCCCTAACAAGAACTACTTTCTGGATTTACAAAAGACAAAAGGAGGGCATGTTATTATGGGAAACAACATGACCTGCAAAGTTAAAGGCATTGGAACTATTAAACTTCTTTTGGAAAATGGCAGAGTTTTACTTCTATAAGGTACCAGATTTGTTCCTAAACTTGAGAGAAACCTTGTGTCTCTAGGTATGTTAGATGACTTGGAGTTTGACATGAAACTGGGTCAAGGACATATAAAAATCTTTAAGGGTAGTGATGAAATCATTTCTACCCCAAAGAGATATGGTTTATACTTTCTAAATGCTAAACCTTTAATGGGGCTTGCTAGTGCAGCTTTAGATGAAAAATTTAATCTTGCTAAACTTTGGCATGATAGACTCGATCACATTGGTCAGAAAGGTCTAAAGTCTTTATAAGATAGAGGGGTATTTGGGAAACCTAACATTGGTGAATTCTCAAACTGTGAACAATGCTTGATTGGTAAACAAGTTAAATTGTCTTTTCCCACTGGTACTCACAAAACTAAACAAATTCTAGACTACTTGCATGCAGATCTCTGGGGTCCTGCATCTACACCTACATTGTCAGTTTTAAGTATTATCTACTTATTGTTGATGACTTTTCTAGAAAGATCTGGGTATTCCTGTTAAAAACAAAAGATGAAACTTTCTCTGTCTCGAAAACCAGATAGAAAACCAAATTGATTTGAAATTAAACCCTTAAGGACTGACAATGGTCTAGAATTTTGTAATTGTGAGTTTAATGATTTCTGTAAACTGCATGGCATTCTAAGACATAAAACTGTTACTTATTCTCCCCAAAAAAATGGCATTGCTGAAAGAATGAATAGGACTCTATTGAACAAAGTTGGGTGCATGCTTTTAAGCTCTGGTTTACCCAAATTATTCTAGGGTGAAGTTGTTAGGACTGTTGCATATCTTGTTAATAGAAGCCCTACTAGTGCCTTAAATTTCAATGTGCTTGAATCTATTTGGTCTCAAAGTTCTGTTGATTATTCCTATCTGAAAGGGTTTGGTTGTGCTGCATATGCTCATCAGAATATAGGAAACCTTGAACCTAGATAAGTGTGTGTTCTTAGGTTATGCTGAAAATGTAAAAGGTTACAGGTTGTGGGTAAAAGAGGAAAAGCGATACAAAGTCATCATTAGAAGGGATGTTGTCTTTAATGAATGTAGTATGCCATGTCTGGAGGGAAAAATTGAAAATGTGACAAAAAGTGATGCTCAAATTGAGGTGGAGCCTAAACACTTGAAAAATACTGATATTGAATCCGTGGAAGTTGGTCATACTGGTGAAACAGAAACAAGCCAGTGTAACCAACCTGACATATCTGATGCTCTTCCTGATGAATATCAACTTACTAGAGATAGGGAGAGGAGACATATTAGACCCCCTACCAGATTTAACAATGATGACTTTGTATCCTTATTCACTCTCCAAGAAGAAACAGGTTCTAAACCAAATTCTTACTACGAAGCCTTAAAGTCTAGAGATTCTAAATTGTGGTTAGAGGCTATGGAAGAAGAAATGACTTCCTTACACAAAAATAAAACTTGGGAATTGGTCAGTAAACCTAAGGATCAAAAATTGGTTGATTGTAAATGGATCTCTAAACTAAAGGAAGGGGAAGGGGCAAAAATAAATTTAGATACAAAGCTAGACTTGTAGCCAAAGGGTTTACACAAAAGAAGGGTGTTGACTATGATGAAATTTTTTCCCTTCTAGTTAAATATACTACTATTAGATGCATTCTTGCCTTAGTTGCCCAATTTAAATGGGATCTTGATCAACTTGATGTGAAAACTGCATTTCTCTATGGTGAATTGGATGAAGTAATTTACTTGAAACAACCTTTAGGTTATGTTAAAGGTGATCCTAATAAAACTGTGTGCTTATTAAAAAGGTCTTTGTATGGGTTAAAACAAGCTCCAAGACAATGGTATAAAAGATTTGACTCATTTGTCTTGAAGCTTGGCTTTAACAGAAGCAATTATGATACTTGCCTTTATAGTAAAGGAGATGGAGGAAAAAATTCTCTGTACTTGGTCCTTTATGTGGACGACATGCTTCTTGCTAGTGCAAATAAGTCTGAAATTGATGATATCAAATGTAAATTGAAATTTGAATTTGATATGAAAGATCTTGGCCCTGCCAAGAAAATTCTTGGTATGCATATTATCAGAAATGTGGAAAATGGATCTCTTTTCTTGAATCAAAATGATTATGTCAACAAGATTTTGAAAAAAATTAATCTATTTGATTGTAAACCAGTATCTTTACCCCTTGCAAATCATTTTAAACTCTCATCTGATTTCTGCCTAAACACTGACGATAAATTTGTTGGAATGTCTAAAATTCCCTATACTAATGCTATTGGATCTGTTATGTACTTGATGATTTGCACCAGACCGATTTAGCTTATGGTATTAGCGTTCTGAGCAGATTTATGGGAAATCTTGGTGAAAGTCACTGGGAAGCTTTAAAATGGCTCATGAAATATTTAAAGAGATCATCAAGTTTAGGCTTAATGTTTAAAATGAATAAAGAGGGAGTAATTTTAAGAGGATATACCGACTCTGATTTTGCTGGAGATAGAGATAATAGGAGATCGACTTCATTTTATTTCTTTACTTTGTGTGGTACTGTTATAAGCTGGAAATCTCAACTGCAAAAAATTGTTGCTCTATCCTCTATTTAGGCAGAATATATTGCTGCCACTTATGCCATTAAAGAAGGCATCTGGCTGAATAGTCTCTTGAATGAACTTGGTTTTATTGATTCTAATCTTATCTTATTCTCTGATAGCCGGAGTGCTATCCACTTAAGTAAGAATCCTATGTTTCATGATAGAACGAAACACATTGATGTTAAATATCATTTTATAAGAGATGTTATTTCTAAAGGATTACTTAAGATTGGAAAAATAGCTACTTTAAACAATCCTGCTGATATGGGAATAAAAGTAATACATTTAAACAAATTCCTAAACTTTTACTGTTGATTCACTGCATTGATTATACAGGTACAAGGAGTAAGTGAAATTATAAACTGCTAATAAAGTTTCCGTTGCACTATTGGCCATTTTTTAAAGTAAGGTGGAGATTGTTGAGTTTCGAACTCTGGACCTATCTGATTATAGAAGTGTGCTTTCAAAATTAAAGAGAAAGTCGTGTTTGTGTTTTGGCAACTCTTTAAGTGGATGTCTTAAAATGGATTGCAACACGTGGAGCCAAGGTGACCGTTAGATGAAGTCCTAGAAGCTTCCATCTTGATATATACACTTGACTGAAACATTTGGCATTACCTTTCTTTCACCCCAGACCTAAAACGCTCTCTTCGACTGAAACCCTTCTTCTTCTTTCTTTGTGATTTTGGGGTTAGTCATATTGTTTATGTTAGTAAGTATAATCTGTAATAGTATAGATTGAAGGCTTACTGTGCTGAACTGAGTGTTCTGGTGTAAGATTGTGAGTGATTCATGAGAGCTGTAGACTTTGTGTCTGATCGAAGTGGTCTGGGTGAGATCTAGCTGAAAATTGTTGGATCTGTGTGATCATTCAACAGATAAGTCTCTGTGACTCAATTCTTGTAATTTCTTGAACAATATTTGTATCTTGACTGTCGATTTTGGCTTTATAGTGTAACAAGAGCTTTATCCATTAATAATGGATGTTCAATAAGGGATTAGGCGTTAGAAGCGGTCGCCGAACCTCTGAGGCTACAGCTGAAAATAATACTTGTGTTGATTTTTCTTCATTTCTGCACTCTATGGTTATGTTTATGTATTGATTGTTTAGGTTTCTTGTTTTTATTCTAATCTATACTTGTTCGTTCGTCTTTTCAGGCTTTACTTTGAATACTAAACACATGTATTTAATAATGAGATTAGAGGTATTTCAATCAAGCCCTTATTTGGTTCCCATTATTTTAAAAATAGATTTTTCTGTTTCTCATATTTTCAATAAAATAATATTACACGCAAACACATAATTTTCTTTATTTTTTAATCACATATTCTTTATCATATCAGTATTCAATTATTTATTTATTTATTATTATTATTTTTTTTTGCAAAAAATGAAACTCAAACAAGCTCTAAATATTTATCATACTCAAATTTAGACTATAATTCTAACTGTACTTGGTAAAGTATATGATATATGTACATGACTATTCTACATTGAAAATCAGGTTAAGCTAGATATAATTTCAAAACAATTGTGCTATGTGTACAGGGAATTTCGCCATATTGTTTTACTAGGATCCACTTGGCAATATTTCATTGGAAGTTGGACAAAAAAAAAAAAAAACAACAGTGCTTGGGTAAGTTTAGCAGGCTAAATTGCAAAGAAACACCTGTGCACAAGAAATTAACTGCAAAGAGAAGCTGCAGATTTTAGAGATAGTTTCCAATGTTCTGATGAAACAAACTAGGGTGTGTTTGAATCTAATTTTGAGGAGAATAGAAATTTTGGAATAGTGATTGATGTGAGAATGTGTGGTAGAAAAGTGATGAAAATTTTTTGATTTGTGTGTAATATTATTTTATTTGAAGAATGTGTGGTTGAAATGAAGAATGAGAATGGGAATGGGAATGAGAATGAGAAATTAATGGGTGCCAAACAGGAGCTAGATGTTATTTTAAACAAGTCATTTTTGTTGGATTTTAGAGATAGTTGCGAAAATGCTTACATACCTTACATCCCCCTGGAAGTACTCACTTTGTGAAATCATGTAATAATACCTTTTTCAATGTCATTCTTTTTAGTTTAACCGAAAAGTATGATGATTTATTTTACATTTTATATCACAGTCAGAAATACCACTTCAAAACACAATATATACACCTACACTTTTCAAATACAATAAATAATTAACAAATAGGAACGAAATAACCTTCAAAGTGGAGAGTCAGAACTTATTTTTGTACATACATCAGAACTTCTTCGTCTTCCTTTTTCTCTTTCCCTTTTTTTCTTAATGAGGATTGGAAGAGTCCTTAGGATAACCACAACACCAACAAAGGAGTAACCCTGATATGTAATATAGAAAAATAAAAGAAAGCTTTTCTGTGGACCAAAAAATCGACCTCATATAAGGAAGCGCCAAAGTTAGGTGACCTGCGGGAGAGATGGCATGCCAAAATAAACATAATTACATAATAATGAAATGAAAGAAATAGCAAGATGGGATAATAAGTATTTGGTGCCTCTTCAGCCATCACAGATAAAAGTAGGTAAATTGATGGTGGGATTTGTAGCGTGCCAAATGGAGTCTAATTCTACATTTGTACTAAAAAACGTGTTAATCTACATTTGTCGGAGAAACTAATTTCCTAGAAACATAAATTATTGGCATTACTCGCATCATTCCTCATTAACCAGATTGAGCAGCAAATTCACCAAGTATATGATCCTGAAATTCAGCAAATTATTGGCATTACTTGCATCATTCCTCATTAACCAGACGAGAGAACAGCATAGTTGTGAATGAAAATAGCTAATGGAAAAATAAGATTAATAGCCTAGATTGTGAGCATGAAAGTTGAAGATTATTAAGTACGTAAATGCTTCGTTGAGTTGATGTTTATCAATACTGAAGATGTCCTGAAATTAACTTGCCAGCTGCTATTGTATGAGCAAACAATTAATATAATAACTATAGGTAATGATATATATTGATTAAATTTCACGGCATAAGTATAATTTATTGAAATTCGAAATTAAACAATTTATGAGTTTTCGAATAAAAAACATATCTTCATTATGATGAACTAGCAACAAAAGAATATTATTTTACAGATCAAAAGAGACTTATATGCACATTTCATTATGATAAACTAGCTGGGAATCATAGGAAAAATCCAATTAATAACCTAGTTCTTTATGGGCAATAAATAACGAATTCTATAAGGTACAAAATTTCAAGAATAATCATATTCAAGAACACAATAATCTTCAATTCCTCTTGTCAAGAATGAATGAAAATACTTTTTTTTATTCAATTTTAATAAACTGAAGTTTATCTCAGGAACATGGAACTCATCAAAATTAAAAATCCAGAAACTGAAATCAATTGAAATTGTAAATTCAAAGCTGTAATTAACTTGCCGTTTCAAGTCATTAAGGGGCAGTAAGCTCTAATTGGAATTGATTTAAAATCGATGAATGATTTAAGCAAAAGGGAAGATAAAAGGGGGAGGGGAACGAGGTTGAGATCTAGGGTTCAAGTAAGAAACCAGAAAGGAGATCATGAGAAATTGATTCACAGATGCAGAAGATGATGTTTGTGTTTACCTAAAAATCAACTCTGAGATAATAGTTCATCTAATAGATCAGATCCCAAGTCCTCAAGCACCAAAACATCTTTACTAATTTGTTTCTTTTTTCCTTTGCCATTCGAACAACTTCGAGCCCTGTGAGTCTCTTTTATGGCTTCAGCTGGTGACGAACCATCTTTGCACTTGTAATTCATGTTTTTAAGGGATTCCTTCACTTTCTCTAAAGGAAAATTAAGGGCAGCTGAAGCCCCGCGCATTGCAAACGCAGCTTGATCATAAACCATACCAGCTTCTTCTGCACTGTCAAAAGTCCCAAGCCAAACCCTTATTCCGTTCCTGGTCGAATCCCTTATCTCTGCAGCATACTTACCCCATGGCCGTTTTCTGACACCAATATAGTGCTTTTCTTTATTAGCCTCAACAAGATTCCAAAAAAATTCTTGTATTCCTTCTTCAATACTGTTCAAGTCCTCGGAGGATTTAGCTTCTTCCTTTGCATCAATATTGAAAGATGGACTCTCCTCTTCTACTTTTAACGCGTCTTTGCCACAAGAAGAATCCATCCTGTAAAATGAGTCTTGGGGGGCTAAAAAATGGTTAGTTTACTTTTGTTTCACTAATAATATGATGAAAACATCTATAGCTGTATACCATAGTTTATTTTCATGTTAAAAGGATATTTTTCTCTTTCATTTTTCCAATATAAAATAGGAATGAAAGTTCAAAGACAAAGCGATAACGATTGGACAATGAAGTTAATCATTCAAAACATAATGAATTTATGTGGTTTCCAGCCACCCAGCCGCGAGCTTATGAATTTTTTTATTTAGACATCATTTGTCATGACTTTTGAAAAGTCAAAATGAACCTTTGAAAGTGAAAATATATTTTTGTATCAATTTAATTAATTATATGAAAGTGTTTCTTTCATTTAGAAGAATTTTCAGAGGAAATTACTCCAATCATATCTTCTTCTAAAAGAACTTCCAGAATATGAAGCTATTTGAAAAATTAATTTTCAAATAAAAATAAGAATAATATTATTTAGCATCACTTGAGTTTAACCACAGTCCATGTGTTGTTAGTTGATAAGCTAAATGAAAGATGAAATTAAATGAGACTCATTTAAGTATAGCTTTCTCTAAAAGTTTTTATACAGAAAGCAAAAGTCATGTTAAACAGATTCTAAGTTACTTATTACAAGGTAAGAGAGGTGAGTTGCGGGGTAGAATCGGAAACAAACTTAAAATTTTAATATATCTACTGACATTAATCTCAATATACATTTTGTACAAGTAATAAGTGATGAAAAAATATATATACTCCAATTTATATTTATTGAGAATCATGCTTGTTTGGGAGTGTGTATTTTATAATTTAAGAAATGAATATGTATAGTTAAAAGATATATTTGACCAAAAATATTATAATTTAAACACCTTCCAAACAAACACTTATCATATTATTATATTCATGCTGAGGAAACATAATAAATCTTTTCTTTATTCTTTTCTTCTTCTTCTTCTTCTTCTCTTTTTCGCACAAAAGAGTTTACGATTTCGGCTTGACTCCATCTTTTGTCTTCTTCCGTCGGCGGATTCCTGAGTTGCTTTGTCAGGATGATCTATCAATCAATCCAATTAGGGTTTACTTTATGCCAAGGTAGTCATTGTTATTATAAATAGTCACTATTTAAGTAATTGTTGAAAACTACATTTAAGTAAATTAATCAACTGCCTCTTTCATAGGTAAAACCTTTAGATGACAAATTCGATATAATATTAATTAATCTATTATATATATGCAGGCAAAGTTTATAGACTAATTTTGAAAATTGTGCATATCATGTGAGATGTTCGATTAAAAAAAATAAATTGCAAGTACTAATGAGCATGTTGAAAATTAAAAAAAAAAAAAAATTGCAAGTACAACTCTCTAACAATTAAAACTTGTACGTGACATTTTTTGTTGCAATGTGAAATTGAAAATTTGACAAAAGAAATGCTTAGCTATTTGATTCAGGGCGCTTGTTCAGATTGATAAGTATGGTTTGCTCAGCACTAGAGTTTAAGTATTTGTATTTTGCTTTTACTTTTAGTTTTGCTTTAACTTGTTCTTGTTGTAAGGGAAGTAGTACTTCTTTATTTATTGATTTCATTGATATCATTTATAATCACGGTATTCCTCCACCACAAGTAAGGACATATTAATAAAATTTCGGAGGTATCGTCCTCCTTCCACCAAAAAAAAAAAAAAAATGCTATTTGATTCATGCTCTTGATTCATGCACTCTAATATTGCTTGTCTTTAGAAAAAATTGGTTTCCTAAAACTTCATCAATTGTTAATAAAAGCCTTTAGAAACAATTTTTGTAGATTAATTAATGGTCAACACATTCTTTCAAGATTTCATATTATATTTGGGAGGAAATGTTAAAGAAAACAGTAAAACTACTGCTAGCGACAAGTAAGAAAATTTTCACTGCATGTCTCTCTCTCTCTCTCTCGTCCCCCACCAAAAGTAGGCAGAAATGTAAAACATCGACCAACATCCAATCAAAATCTCTTTGATTTCATAAGAATACTAATTTCTATTGATTTCAAAGAATGTCAAAAATTAGGAAAATACTTGTTGATTCATGTAAGAGTACACCGAAATTGAACTCGTTATAATTTGAAATATCATTTTTAAGAAGTTAGGAAAATTCAATATTCTATTTTTAATGAAAATACAACCAAATGAAACATATTGTGCGGCAGTAATGTTACAAATCTAGATACTAAATGGGTTAAATCCATCAATGGTCACCCAACTTTATATTTGATGTCACAGTAACCACTCAACTTGATTTTGCTTCACCATGACCACATGACTTTATACTTAATATCGCCATGTCCCATATCCAACCAATTTGATTTTTTTCACCTTAGCTATTCAATTTCATATAACTTTTCATCATGACCACTCAATTTCATATAACATTTGACCATGGTCATTCAACTTGTTTTCATCATTTTCATTAATTTTAAAAGAGGTAAAACGGTAACTTTTCATTATATATGTAAAATAAATTTTGAAATAAAATCTTATTTAAAACAACATTACTTAAAAAAATAAAATAAAAACTTATTTTTATAAAAATATTACTTAAAAAAATAAAATAAAATAAAAACTTATTAAAAATAGTTAGAAAAATAAAATAAAATAAAAAACTTACTTAAAAAAAAGTTACATAGAAAAATAAAACAAAATAAAAATTTATTTCCAAAAAAATTAATTAGAAAAATAAAATAAAAGTTATTAAAAATTTATTTTAAAAGGACATTCCTTCAAAAAATAAAATAAAATAAAAACTTTTTTTTAAAATTTTTAAAAAATAGAAATTTATTTTAAAATAAACGTTTTTAAAATTTTAAAAAAACTTTTATTTTATATATAATACAAAGTTGCTGTTCTACCCATTTTAAAATTAGTGAAAATAGTGAAAAGAAATTGGGGGGTTATGGTGAAATGTTATATGAAATTGGTTGACCATGGTGAAATAAAATCAAATTGGATGGTTATGGTGACACTAAATATATGGGTGACCATTGTTGAACTTAACGCGATACTAAACGTATTGAAAATTCCATTCTAAGTCCCTGCTTTAAGAACAAATTAAATTTAAAACCCTACTAACAAATTATCATAATTAAATAGATAAAAATACTAAACAAAGAATGAGGATCAACTATTTAATTTAAAATCTTGAGATTTTAGAGAATGATAGGTGTATTTATTTTAATATTGTCTGAAACGATTAAACATGTTAATTTGCTTAAATATTTAGCCATACTGATCTCCTTAGAAGATTTGCTCCCACTTATAAATATAAAATTAAAATAATCCACAACTCTAGATAGACGGGGCAAGTAATTCTCTTTCGTACCTTTAGTCGGAGACTATGCTGTCCCATACAAAATATGTACTATGTTTATTAATTATAAAAACATGCCACCTAAACTGGATGAGAAATATCATGTTGTCCCAATTCTAAATGAAGATCATGAAGTTGTCGAGTTTTCAAATTTGGACGATGACGATGACCCCATTTTTTACGAGTTCTATATAGAAATCTTCGAAGAATGGCCCCAAAATTTCAAGGTAAATGCAGATTTTATTAATAATATCAAAAAATGCGGATCTTACCTTCTGAGGAACCTTTTTGGAACAATAATGGGAGTTCAAGAGTTGAAAAATATTCCATATTCGCATGCCAAGATCGAATCATTTTCATTGGCGAATTAGGGTGCAATCATTTTTGAATATTCTGATAATAAATTATTTATAATCGTTTCTCCAATTAAAAAGAAATTAAAATTTCAAATTAATTACATGAAACATACCTCCATCTCCATGAAAACTCTTTGTAGGTGATACTTCTCCATGGGACTTCTGACAGGAGCAATATAAACTCTTTTAGGCTTATGCATGAAACAGTTAGGTTTTTCTTTGATGTGGGACATGAAATTGGTGAGATTTAAGGGACTTTTGCTTATGTAAAAATAAAAAGTTATGCATTAATATGCCATTGTAAAAGTGTCCTGAAATTTCTCCTTTATCTTCGTTATCGCTTTGCTCTTTGTTGACATTCATGTCATTTCATGTATACAATTCTAAAAGATTTATTTTCCACCAATTTTGGGTTTGATGCTGGCCTTTGTCTTCTTCCGTCGGCGGATGCCTCAGTGGAACGGCTGATATATATCCAGTAAGGACCTATATGTCAAATTAAATATGGTTGGAAAAAATATATTCTTGCCCTACTTCATGTTTGTGTGTCACGGTACATCTCATGCCTTGGTGCTAAGTTTATAGCACAAATCCCTCAAAAATTGATAAATTTCCTTCATTCCGTTATTTCTTTATATTAATAATTTATGCGTGTCAGTTCTATATCAACGTAAATCCCAACATGCATAAATAAAACTTGCAGAAAATTAAGAGTGATGGTCCAAACCAACTAAGCCATACAGGGTTCAACAGAAAGTGTAAAAGTTAGACTGAAATGCTTTTTCATTTTCCCAATTACAAATCACTGTCAAAGTATAATCTTACAGGAATATCCAAGGAATTGAAAGTATTTATGTGTCCAAGTTTCACCCGACTAATCTTGAGGAGTGACGGTCTTCCCCCCCGATTCGCCACCCGAATTAATCCGGATATGGTCACAACTTATATACATTTGAGTTGGACATTCGACCGTTTTTCTCCCTATCATGAACCTCTGCATTCCAACATAAATGTTGCCTTTCAACTGTCGCGGGGATTCGAACAATCAATACTCTTTAGAGAATCCTCCTACTTTATCATCGCGCCATTACCATGGGGGCTTCTTCTTCATATTTTATTGGATTCATAGTATGATGAAATTACTTTTAATCCAGTTTTTATGTTAGTATATTAGAATAGACGGTAGAAAACTTTTACACGTCTTTCATTTTCAATCTCATCTAGTTAGCGTACACTATAAGAACCTGCATACTGATTAGATTTGCAAGATAACATGTTGATGTTGGCCATAATATTGGAAAGGACTCAACAATCAACTAGTAATAAAGAATTCTATACCAATTATATTATGGCAGGTTAATCTATTGATTGCTCTACCTTTTTTTTTTGTTCTTTTTTGCTTACATCAAATGCACACTATCTTATCTTTTGACCTTGCGGATAGAGAATATATTTTGAAGTTTAATTTGTTTAAAATGATCTATTTAAGAAGCACTCTTCATTCGAATCTAATGAGATTTTTATCAACAACACGTCGCTTTTTCATTATCTCGAAGCTAAACTTTGAGGTATAATATCCTATTCCCTAAAGATCTAATCTTATGACTGGAGGGTGTTAAAAGAAAAAGTGAATTAGAACATGGGCACCATGGGTTACATATACCCGAGTATAAAACTTTATGTTTTTGTGTCACGGTACGTGTCATGCCTTGGTGCTAAGTTTTTTGAAATTTTTTTTAAAAAAATCAATTTTTATTATGGGCATGATTGAGGCCCCTTTTTTGGGTTGGAATGTATTTTAAAATAATAGATTGGTAGATAATGTACGGTTAAAAAATAAGAAAAAAATTTGGGTTTGCATGTGATATTATTTTATTTTAAAATGTGTGGTTGAAAAGAAGAAAGTGAAAATGTATTTTGAAAAAATTGAGGATCAAACAAATGCTATGTTTCTCATATATAATAAAGCAGTAAAAACACACAATTACACAAATATAATAAAGCAGTAAAAACACACAATTACACAAAAATAATAAAACTAAAAATTCAATATTTTTTTTCACCTCCATACTTATAGTAGATATTGTACTTAATGTGTTAAAGTATCTAGTACACAAAGTGGTGGAGAAGAAATGAAGAATGTACTCCTCAATTTTTTGTCTGTTGTTTGAGGTTTGAAAAATTCTTAGGAATAAAAAAAACCTAAAGAGAGACAACGATGTGATTCCAAAAAGTCTAGAAGGCGATCTCAATGTGTGGGATGTCATAACTTTCGAGATTTTAGCCACGTTAGGAGTGAGTGCTCTACCATTAGGAGAAATTCGAATAAGGTTATGAATGCTGCTCTCACTGATGACGAGTTTAACTGGGACAATCAGAGTGAGAAATCCATTCGTGAGGAAAATGGAAAATATATTATCTTTACTACTAGAATTAGGAATGTATCTAATAAGGGGAGTGAGAGGTTGAGAACGTAAGTAGTGATGAGAATTCAAAAGAAACTTCTGACAATAAGTACAATTCTGATAGTGAGGGAGAAATTCATGAGACTTATGATAGAATATATGAGAAGAACATTAAGATTATAACAAAAAAATAAAGCCTTAAGTACAAGTTACGAAACTTGAGTATGAAAACGAGAAACTCTTAGCTTACATTCATTAATCTACCTCTACCTTGAGTGAGTTGAAATCCATGAATGAATCTTTAGATACTCAGGTTAGGAATCTCACTAGTGAGCTTGAGAAGACCTCTAGGAGATTAAATGAGATGACAGTTGAAAAGGAAATCCTGGAAATCCAGGTTAAAAATCTTCTTAGCAACCTATAGTATTCCAAGTCTTAACTTCTTGCCTTTTCTAATGGTTCTGTAAAGTTAGATAACATTCTAAGAATGGGTAAACTTGTTGGTAATAATGGAGGTCTAGGATATAATAAAAATGATCAAAATGTTGTTAGTACGTCTAAGACCACATTTGTCCTTGATACTAACCGGCTTAAATATGTGCCTAACCCTGAACCTAAGAATAAGGAATATGTAGGATAGACTGGACAATGTAGGATATGATGACCTAGGAATAGATATAAATGATTACATATCTTTGGTCCTAGGTTTATCCCTACTTATTTTCATTGCGGTGAGTTAGGACATATAAAGCCTAGATGTCATCATTTCTTGAACAAAAATAGAAATCGGAACTAAAGTAAATATAAGAATCAGAATTTTGTTGGTCAGATTAACTTCCTTACTAATCAGGTAAGTAAATTGACCAAGTTAATAACACAGATGACTGGAAATATTCATGTCACTAGGTAAGTTTGGATGAAGAATAGTGATCTGAAAATTTTTGAAATAGATCACGGTGCTCTTAAAGATAAGAGCATTTACATATCTATCTGATGGGGGTATTTTGGTACATGCTCGTGCTTTGTCATTGTGTGACATTTATGCATGCATCATATTGGTTTATTTATTTTCTACGTAGAAAACTTATACATATTTTTTGTTTTATTTTTTGTGCGTTTGATACCATCTGCACTACACACACTATGTTATTGTTAGTGAGACTCAGTCGCGTATGTGAGATTTGGGATGACAATCACATGTTAGTAAGATGACTTTGAATATGAATTGACCTTATTTATTAGACACAAGCTCAAGTTTATCTTCGGTAATAAAAAAACTCCATATTTTATGTTTTTTTCGGAGCCTATTTGACTCGAAAAATTAAGCATGCGGGATTTCTTATAACCTGATGCCTATGCTCAACTGACTTGAGTTAACCAGCTTAAAGCTCGTTACATGGGTCATTTTAGTCGCTTAACGGAGAAGAACATGTACTTTAGATGTGAAAAATAATAATGAACTTAAAAATATCGAAATATGCGAAAATAAAATTTGCTCAAAGTTAGAGGGAGAAAAGAAAATATCTATACAAAATGAGTTTTTCTTTATAGGTTCTAATGTTATTTAAATTGTTTGACTTTCATAAATAGAGGAATACACATATTGGCATTGATGTTTAGCATGTTCTTTCTCACAAAATTAAAGTTTGGAGTCCTACTTACAAAGGATTAGTGACACTTTACACGTATGGGTCACTTATATAATTTACTCCATGTTAACTTGAACTAAGTATGTGTGAAGGTTTACTATACAATGTGCATTCGGACAACTACATTCTTTTTAGTTATTATGTGTTAATGTTAAAAGTTTTTAATTATCAGTCCTTTCGTCATTTGTGACAAAAAGGGGGAGTAAAGTAAATGTTGTGAAAATATTGTGAATGAGAGAATTTTAAATTTTTAAAATTTTTGAAGGTGGAGTAGATTGATAGGGGGAGATTTGTTGATTGCATTGCTTTACCATATCTA
The DNA here is from genome assembly GCA_035079005.1 of Fraxinus americana. Taxonomy (NCBI): domain Eukaryota; kingdom Viridiplantae; phylum Streptophyta; class Magnoliopsida; order Lamiales; family Oleaceae; genus Fraxinus; species Fraxinus americana. The sequence continues at coordinate 11,449,935 of CM068706.1, read as the reverse complement.
CCTCACTGTTTGAATTTTTGATATTTGTTTGATACTAATGTTTTTGTTGGCATTTGGATTAACATTTGTGTTAGGTCTTATTCTAGCTAGTATTGGTATCATGTGTTTAATGATTTAATTATTTCATGTATCACGTCCTTTTACACTGTGTATTCGAGCTGTGGATTTCAGGAAACAGTTTAACAAGGAATTCAAGAACATCAGTTTGATGAAGTTTTGGTAGTTTAGATTTTGTATTTAGTTTTCCTTGACTTATTGTATAGTTTTGTCACATAATGCTAAATGGGGAGTTTGTTAAATTTTTAGTGTTGGCAATTCTGTGGACAAAAGACTAATTTTTAACGTGTTGTAAAATTCAATGACCTAGGGTGCAATTTTTATAAATTGGGTTATGAGTTCTAGGTTTCGAGCAAGAAAAGAGAAGAAACACTGCACCATTTTAGCTAACTTCTCGACCAGTTGGCGCTCAAGCGAGGAAAAAAAGAAAGCATGTTGCCCGCTTGTCGTTGAGCTCTCGCTTGAGCGACAATGAGTCGTTCGCCTGTCGCTGCTTCTTGATTGAGCAACAGGTCGATTCGAAAAATCTTATTTTGCTATTTTAAAGTTTTTTTTTCAGCCCATTCAACCTAATTACCCTCTCCTATAAATGCCCAAGCCTATGCATGAAAATCAGGGTGGTTGTTCATTATGCCTCTTCTCTATAACATATTCGAGAGTCTATTCATACATCGATTTCATCATTTCACTCTTGATTTTATAGAATCACAGATTTGGGAAAAGTATCAAGCTCATTGAATCCGAAAACACCACCACTTCCTATTTGTCATAGGAAGGTACTTTCTGAGTTGAATTTTAGAGGTCGCTGGAGGTTGAAAGAGGTTGGATTACAAGCACAGAAAGTGCATAAGGCATTGGAGCAGGTTTTCTTGAAATTTCACTTGGAAGAGACAATTGCAAAAGATCTTGGAACAGATCTTGGAGCAGAACTTGGAGTTAGCAGGAAATAGATCGGGAAGTCTAGTGGAGTTGACTAGATAGCATTTTTGAAATTATGAAAAATATTTTAATTTTTTCATTCTGAAAACTTGAAAATTTATAATTGACAAATGACATGAATTATTAAGTAAATATAGTATTTTATGATTTTATATGTTTGATATATACTAATTTTATTATTAAATGATTTAAAATGATTAAAATTTTAAAATAATATTAAAAATAAGAAAACATTTTTTACGCCTAAACCTCACCTAGGTTCGTTTAAACTCATAAAGTTTGAAGTTCCGCTCTCACGCCTTTTTCTTTTTAGAACACCGTTTTTTCTATAGAAATAGATTTCTCTTCTCTGTATCGATTTTCATTCTCTCTAAATACCACAATTCGTCAAAATCAATTAGGAGCCGTTTTACATAATTCAACATAATCGATGGACATCGTTATGCGTAGTGTCAACCGAATGCTGAAGCATGGACATGGTTTTACTAATTCAAAAGGCTATTCAATCAATCCAATGGTTGAGATTCATCCACTGTTTTAATACTTTTAACTTTCATTTTTCATCTTTTTTTTTTCCGGGAAATTCCAAAAGTAAAATCTGTACAGAAGTATGAGGGTGTTGTATTTTTTATTAAGATAAGTTATGTGATATCTAAAGATTTCCTTTCAAGTTGGATTAGAAATTTAGCAAAGATGGATTTCAAAACATTCTGAGGTTGTTGGTTTTATTTTGCTATTTGGAAACCTCTTGTCACATATCAATGTCAATCACAGATGAAAATTAATTGGTCATAAATCAAATGTCACATGTTTTTGTGCACTCATTACAGGTGGCAGGTACAAGTTCAAAAGTCATGGGTTATTGAGTATAGGTTATAGATCAATGTTCACATTTTGACGCCAATTAATTGTCCAAATTGAAGTTCAATTAGATAATCCTCAATTTTTTTCTATGTTTTCTAAATTAAAATTCCAAATAAGTCGCTACCCTTGAGATGTTGTACTCGTGGATCTCGAATCGAGTGCCTTTTATCTAGCTCTACACTACCACTATGGTGTAAGAAGGGATGGCCATGGATGGATGTCGGTGGTGACTGTGGTATGCAAGTCTATAGAGAGAGATTGGAAAGTTCAGAAAGAAATTGGAGTGGGTCGAGATATTACGATTCATATTTATTAGATATATAATATATAATTTTATATATAATATTTATTAATTATCACCCAAGTTTTGAAATTTTAAACATTTTCTCTTAAAATTGAATTGAGCTATAGTTAAGCTAAGGCCCGAGTTACGTATTATTCCCCTTATACAATCCCTATGGAAGAGTACATGACTTGGCTCTTCCGTCGATTGCGATCTACAAGTGAAGGTTCAATTTGGACTATTCACACCCAATTTTCAATATTAAGGTTAGAAAAATAAAATGATATATTGGTAACTGTAAATTTGAATAGAATTTCCTATTTATCTAAATATTAAGATCATGTATCCTGATAAAATTTAATAACCAATCATCATATTTTTATGTAGAGTTGATTTCATTGAAGTTTGTAAAAAAATTTCAATATACCTTTAAAACATTTTTTTACTTATATAGTTACTAATGCTACACCATTGGTTCTTAAATAATTTTTTGTGTAACAATTTATTAATAGTACAACATTGCAGGTTCCAGTGCAAAAAAATAAAAAAATAAAAGTTGCAAAATGCAAAGAAACTTCAACCCAGGTATAATTAATTTTTACTAGATATAATGAAAATATTGCTGAAACTAGACTAGTCAATGATATACAAGTAAAATCATATTCTCTAGTTACTGTACTCCATATTTTCATCAAACTAATGAGATATTTATTTAAATTCATTAAAATCTTACATTTGATGCTAGTCAATTTTGTTGATACTTGATCAATCATCAATGTTTTGCAAAATGAAGAGGTTGGACACCTCGATGCAATTTCTCCTACGGTTTGAGAACTAGTCGATGGTCCTATATGTATATCAAGAGACTATGAAAAATATTTAAGCAAACTCTACAAAAAGTATCATAATATACCATTTTACCTTGAGTAGGACTCTCCTTATATAGACTTTGAAATATGCTAACGTGTAATGAAGTGATTATGCGTGTTAGAATTCGAGTATGACTTGAATTTCCTGTTGAAATAATTGAAGAATTCTAATCAAAGTGCACGTCAAGAGGAATTCAGTTTAGAATGCTATTGGAGTCTTATTCAAGTGGAAATTCTATTCGTAAGCCCCATTGGGAGTTGGAATTTGTATTGGATTTGAAGAGTTTGAAATTATGGACCAGGAAGAAAAGTCGTGCATTTTTTCTAGCCTACCGCTCGAGCAACACCTAAAGGTTTTCTCCTAAGACTTGGTAGCTCGCATGTCGCCCGTCTGGTGCTCGAGCGACATACCTATTTCTAGCTTATCGCTCGAGTGACAAGGTTATCCAGCTCAGGTCCTTTTCGCATTTTGACACGTTTTTGGCAATCTACTTCAACTACAACTCATCTATTAGAGTTTGGACATTGCCATACATAGTTGCATATATATACTTGGCTCTTCTCTACAATGTGGTGTGAGAATAGTGTGAAAAAAGTAATTACTAGCTTTTAAGATCATTGTAATATTTCTACATCTTCATTATTTGTGGTACAATAAAATCCCCTATTTCTTTTGCCATATTTTCTTATCTTCTTTTATTCTTTTGTATGTGGTCAAATACTTTATTATTGTACCATATAACTTCAATATTTCAATTCTGTGATTGGTTTCATATCAAGTGGTATCGAGTGATACGTGATGCTAGAAGTCCCAACAATTGATATCACAGATTTTGGGCATAATTAACACAAGTGGTATTAGTGCTTAGGTTCAACAGTTTCGCAAAAGCGCAGGATTTGATTTGTTCATGATGGTTTCCATAAAGTATGACATTCCGCTTTTGGATCAAAGTACTAAATTTTCGGTAAGGCAAGTTAAGATGCAAGTAGTACTCACACAACATGATTTGGATGATACATTGCTGGGAATTGACAAGACACCCACAATTTTGATCGTCGAGGAGAAATTACGGAAGGATAAGAAGATAGTTTCTCACATTTATCTTTATCTATTGAATACCATTCCTCGAGACATTTTGAAGGAGGGTTCAATAGCTTCTTATGGTTGTTGAAGTTTGAACAATTGTGCATGACTAAAAGTCTGGCAAGTAAGTTGCATCTCAAGCAACTTTTATACTATCATTGAATGGCAGAAGGATGATCATTGGAAGATCATCTGGCTATATTTAAGGAGATAGTCACTGATTTAGAAACTTTATAAGTAAAGTCTCATGAAAAAGATTTGGCTTTGATCCTATTTTGTTCGTTGCTAGTTTCATTTTCTTCATTTAGAGACATGATCTTATATAGTGGTGATACTCTCACCATAGAGAATGTGTATGATTCTTTGTTTTCAAAAGGGAAGATGAATCATCTAGTGTTTGAGTCTAGAGGTGAAGAAGGCCTTGTTGCTCATGGTAGTTCTACAAAGGGTAGATCAATGTCTAAATTTAGTAATCAAATTTATAACTACTGCAATAAGAAAGCACACATGAAGAAGAATTGCTACAAATTGCAAAATAAAGAAGCTGCAAGTCAATAGGTGAAGCAATCGGAGACTTGAGGTAAAGTAGACCTCGTAGAGAACATTGTAAGTAAGGGAGATCTCTTGGCCATTTCTGACATCGAGTCTAAAATAGACAAGGATTGGATTCTGGATTCAGTATGTGTGTTTTATATGCGTCCTAAAAAGGACTTCGCTACTACATATGAAACTGTTTCTAAAGGAGTCGTGGTTATTAGAAACAACGGACTTTTTCGGATTGTTGGAATTGGTACAATCAGATTGAACCTAATGGATAGGACAATTAGAACACTTGACCAAGTTTAACATGTTTTGGATTTGAAGAAGAATCTCATCTCGTTGTCCATTCTTGATTGAAAAAGTTACGAGTTCTTTGGTGGATGCGGTGTTTTGAAGGTTTGTAAAGGTGCCCAAGTTGTATTGGAGGGGAAGAAAGGGTCTCAGTCATACATCTTATAGGGATATTCAGAATCTAGAAGAGTCAATCAACACAGGTTCAGTACTGTGGTAGACATTAAGTTTGGTACAATACCTTTAGGAGTTCGTAAAATGTCGAAATTGAAGAATATAACTCAGTGGAGTTCAGGAGATATAGATAATGCCGCTTTTCCACAATCACATGCGGTGCCATTATATTCTATTTCTAGGGACGAACCTAGTGAAAAAAGGTATGTAGATTCTAATTTTGTTGAACATGTTTTTAAAGTAGTAGAAAGTGTATAATCTAGCAATGGGCCTTATCTAAAATCATTTAGGTTCGATTCTGCTTCGGGGTGTGTTACAGCCCAATTTGGAGAATTTTAAAATATTTATGATTTTTTGGGAATCTGAAATAATTCTGCAGAGTAGTGATTGGATTCTTTAGAAGATGTAGAGCATTTAATCTTCGGTTGGAGAAATCAATTTAGGTTATTGTTGAATTGCAGTTCATTCCTTGCATACGAATTTCCTTTTATAGGTAGAAAAAAATTTGGAGCTTTGTTCGTTGCAGCGGAATTTGTGTTAAGGTAGAGATTGTTAGAACTCGTGTGAAAAGAATTCTAATTGAAGTGTATATCAATAAGAATTCAATTTGGAATGCTATTTAAGTCTTATTCAAATTGAAATTCTATTTAGAAGCCCTATTGGGATTTAGAATTTGTATTGGACTTGAAGATTTTGAAATTATGTACCAGGAAGAAAAGTCGCCTCATTTTCGCTAGCCTACTGCTAGATGGCTATTCGAGTAACACTTACATGTTTTCTCCCGAGACTTGGTCGTTCGCCTGTCTCCCTCCTGCTGCTCTAGCGACGGACCTGTCGCTAGCTTTTTGCTCGAGCAGCAAGATTATCCGACCAAGGCCCTTTTCGTGTTTTAATGCGTTTTTGCCATTCTGTTTCAACTACAACTCATCTATTAGGATTTGGATGTCGCCCTACATAATTGCCTATATACACTTGACTCTTCTCTACAATTTTGTGTGAGAATGGTGTGAGAAAAATGATTACTAACTTTTAAAATCATTGTAATATTTCTCAATCTTCATTATTTGTGGTATAATAAAATCTCTTAATTCATCTAGTCTATTTTCTTGTCTTCTTTTATTCTTCTACTTGTAGTCAAATACTTCATTATTATGCCATATAATTTCAACATTTCAATCCGATGGTTGGTTTCATATCAAATGGATTAAACGATACGTCACTGCACCAAAAAACATCATTTGCAACACATAAAAGACAACATTTGGTAGTCAAATGTTGCTAAATGGATCTATCGCAACATTCTAATGCGTAAATGTTGCCATTGCTTAACAAAATTGAGTTTTGGTAACATTTTTTAAGTGAATGTTGCTAATATTACCTTTTCACAACGTTTTTTAAGTGTTGCAAATTTTTTTATTTTTCGCAGCATTTTTTAAACGTTGTGGTAGACAAAACTTTTTACAACGATTTTTAAACGTTGCGAAAAAATCTTTAGCAATGTTTTTTAAACGTTGCAAAAAGCGTCTTTCGCAACGTTTAAAAACGTTGCGAAAGAGGCTTTTCACAAATTTTTTTTTCCGCAACATATTTTAGAAAATGTTGCAAAAAATACATGCTTCCTTTAAATAAAAAAGTCCTAACTTTTCCCCTATCGTCTCTGCCTATCCTTTCTTCTTCCCCTGCTATTCAAAGCCCTCTTTATAATTAAAGCCCTCTCTTCTTCCCCTTGTACCCTCTCTTCTTCCCCCCTATAATCAAAGCCCTCTCTTCTTCCCCTTACTCTCTTTGTAATCAAAGCCCTAACCTTTCGCGATTTTGCCTTAGGGTGGGTGCAGCAGCGGCGGAGGGGTCATGGAACATGGCTTGGGATGCGCAGCCGGCGCGCTTGCTACACCATCCTGACTCGGCTTGGCTCCTCTTTAGGTACACCATCCTTTCCACCACTCTCTGCATATAGTGCAAGCGCGCTGAACGAGATTTTTGTTGTTTGTTTTATTTTATTTTTTTAATTTGGTTTTTGATTCGTATGAATTTCTCGGTCCACAGTATTGATTATTTCAGAGGAAATTGTATTTTCTAAATTTCTCCTTTGTTACAATTGTTCTCCATTTTCAGAGAAAATGTTTGATATTTTCGTTTTGTATTGTATTTTAATTTGACAATTAATGTGCTACATAGTACAAAACTAAAGCAGCTGAAGAGGCACTACCAAAGTCAACAACACCCCGGAATTCATCGAAGAGAACTCGAGCAACTAAAGTGCATAATTTGTCTGAAAAAGTTTTTTATTTATCATTAAACAATTTTTAGTTTCACTTTATTAACAATTTTCATTTTTGGAGTTTGCATGTCTACATACCTGTAATGAATTCTGGGTTTTGATATTCTGTGATGCATTTGGCATAGGAGGAGAAGCGGGATTAATGAAAAAATGAAGGCATTGCAAAATCTAATTCCAAATTCAAACAAGGTAGAAACGAGATTGAATTTTTATGTTTCTTTTTTAATGTTTAGTTGTGATGTTTATTAAGTTAATTCTAATGAGGTTTCTTTGTTACTTCTAAATGTTCATCTCTTGCAATTGTGGTAGACGGACAAGGCTTCAATGCTCGATGAAGCAATTGAGTACCTCAAGGGCTCCAACTTCAAGAACAGGTTTGAACTTTATTCGGTTTCTGTTGAAAATAATTGAAAATGATAGAATTCTTGCCTTGTAGCAGTTGAATGATCTTAATTGTGACTCTCAAACCTTGAAAACTCAATATATTTCCATTGCTAATCGATTGGCCGGCTATTTCATGGTTTGATCAATTGGTGTTTAAATAATTATTTGTTTTGTCACTATTTTCCCTTATTGCATATTTGTTGTCCAGCTAGTCGAGTTTAGTTTTGTCTATGTAGCACATACATCCTCCTTTGTTAAAATGTTCAGAACTGTACATTTTGCCTGTTTTGATGCTTGTTAGCATGGTCTGTCATGATACCATTGCATCGTAGCTTTGTCAAGAGATTTTTTGTTTTCTGGATGTGCCAACTTAAGTTAACTACATATGGTCTAGTATTATCTCTTCTCAGTCAACCTTCTTTGTAAAGTTTTGTCTTTTCTTTTGTTAAATCTAGGCTATGAATTTATTTTCTGTTTGAAAGCACTTTTAGCTTTTATTGGTTGATCTAGAGTTCTCTAAGATTTATTAGGCTTTATGTTTAACTTCCTTTATCAAATGAAAATCTTTTGTTTATTGATAGAATTAGTACTGTATTAAGGTATTAGCAGTTTCTTTTTGACAAAGGGCACGGTGAATATATTAATTTATTAGTATGGAGGAGGAAACATGGCATTGTATATCCATGGATTTGGACTGGTTTTTGTGTGTTTCTTTGGACTTGTCTTGCTGTGAGAAACATAGATTTTAGTGGAAACTTGAAGTGCTTCTAATTTATTTTTCTTTTCAGTGGTTTTTGGTGTTGCTTTCTAATTGTGGACATTTGAACTTTTACATGGCATTTAATGGATATAATTCCTTGATGCCACTCATGTTGTCCACATTTTCCCATATTCATTGGTCAAGAGAAAAAGCCATATTGATGTGAATGTGTGGTGAACTATGCATTTGGTTTCTTCTTGTCGACTGCTTGAGAGATTCATCATGATTGGAATTTTGACCTTTGACATACATGCCTTGTGCTTAGCATTTTCAATATATTACTGGATTTGAAAGTCTGACACCTGACTCCTTTTTAGATAGGTTGAAGATAATTTACCCTCAATTGGTGAGCCAAAGGTATGGTGGCATCTATGTCGGATCCAACATTTTGAAGTTTTACCAAGTTAGAATCTTTGGTGTTTACTGTGTGTTTAATTGCACATTTGCATATAACTTCAAGACTAATTATTATTAATGATCTGTATGTTTCCATTTTAACGAGGACTTTACGGTTTTCATTTGGTGAGATAGAGAGTCCTTATTTTTATTTATCCTCCTAGCTCTCTTTCTCTCTGACTTAATGTGCAAATATATTCTTGTCATCAGGCCATAACAGGAGATTCTTTCGTTTTGAAATTTGAGAAAGCAAGATGTGACCTTCAAGATTGTTTAAGGCGGGTAGAGGATATCGTACCTCAATCTATCTATTGTCAGGTAATATAGGTTTTGGTAATTTCTGTGTATCATTTCACGTAGGATGTGCTTAATACTCAAATATTTTAGTAATAAATTTCCTCCCTGGAAATTTGCATTTAAATTCCTTCAGCTTCTAATAGTGACTTATCTCAGATTGCTGATTTCTTGAATGAACTCGAGGGAATTGTATTCTCATTTGATCCTATGGAGAAGTAAATTGGGCACGACATCATTGTGTTACTCCAGAAAGGGAGAAACTTCAATGGCAACTGTAATGACAATAATGAGCTTAAATCTTTTCACCAGGCTGCTTCAAAACTTGGTATTACCTCTTCAAGAGCTGCACTTAGAGAAAGAAAGGCTTTAAAGAAACTTATAGAAAGAGCCCGGGCTGATGAAGACAAAAGAAAGGAGTCAATAGTAGCTTATCTTTTACATTTTATCAGAAAGTACTCGAAGTTATTCAGAAGTGATTTCTTAGATGATAATGATTCAAAGGGCTCAACACCTTGTTCGCCCACCATCCATGGATCTTTGGAGGATGGTTGTGTGCATGTACGCAATAGTTATGTGTTTGACCGTCAACTCTCGAAACTCAATTCTTTTAATTTGCGACCAACCTTCAAAAGATCAGAGCACATGCCCTTACCTCCAGAAGAGTTGAGATGTCCAATATCATTACAAATTATGTACGACCTCGTTATTATTGCTTCTAGGCAAACATATGTTTATCTTACTCCTTTTTAGATAGGTTCTATTGCATCACATTCGAATTTTATATTGATTCAAAAACTTATAATGAAATTATCAATTTTTATGAAATTCCAAAATGTGTTCATAAAGTGTTATTTTTAATTTTATGGGTCAGTTACTCAATTACTATAACTATAAAAAAAAAAATAATAATAAATAAAAAATCTACAGCAACGTTTAAAAAACGCTGCAAAAGTGTCTATCGCAACGTTGAAAAAACATTGTAAAAGAGTTTTTCTCAACATTTAAAAAATGCTGCAAAAGGGTTTACCGCAACGTTTAAAAAACGCTGTAAAAGAGTTTTTCGCAACGGTGAATAAACGCTACAAAAAGTCTTCCCTCAACGGCAACATCGACCTCCGCAACACTTGGAAAAAGGTTGCAAAAAGTCTTTTGCAGCGTTTTTTGGTCGCTGCAAAAGCCCTTTTTTGGTGTAGTGCGTGATCCTTGAATTCTCAACAATTGTTATCAGATATTTTGGGCATAATTAAAACAACAATGAGCACATCGGATATGTGGAAGAGCTAGAATTCTAACCTTGTGTCGGGACATACGGGCCAATGGACAGTCTCATGAAGACAATTTCTATGGGGGATCACTAGAATATCCCATTGACGGTACTTATATCCAGAATCACATATTTTAATCAATCTTGCTACACATATTTTAGTTGACATTCTGCTTTATATGGTACTATATTGCACACAATTTTACCATTGATTTCTCCTATACTTAAAATAGTCGATGATTTCAATTTTGCCACCTATTAAAATGTCATCCTAGGAGTAGGGAAATAATGTACAAGTAGCGTAATTACTACTTCAATAGTACTTTCAAACAGTAGGTAGATTTTAGGAGTGAAACGTTTTATTTAAATGGAATGCAATGAAATTTAAACCACTTGTGAAGAGGCATAGTTACTAAGTAGTATCTTTTGCATGTAACTTGTCTTCCTGTATTTAAATTGTAGCAGTAAAACCGTTGTTGATTTGATTAATGGACTAAAAACCTGATTTTTCCTTTAAAAATACACTATAATACACAAGATAGAGATCTAATTAAATCAAAATAAGAACATAATGAAGTTAAGGGCTATAGCAATAAAAGTAGTATATTAGCCCAAACCTGATATCAGGAATAGAAATGAGGAAAGAAAAATGAGGGACAAAACAATCCCCAAATACTTAGGCCCGTACTCAGGCCACAACCACGATTAAATTAAAATGGTAAATAGTTACCAGAAAAGGGGAACCATGCTTAAGAATTCATTTACATTGCCATTAAGAAAATTTATAAAATAAAATAAGTGATGCAGTGAAAGTCCAAGGTAACTGAGCAATAGCAGTAGGAGGAGGAGACAATGATCCATCTTTGTCCTTCTTCTCCTGAACTAAAGCATCATCTAAATTCTTCATGCATCTCTCAAGATTAGCTTGATGCACTTACAATCATGTTTACCCGTCAATCAGGGCAGTAAAACCTGATTGGAATTTTGCTGTGAGGGGTTCTTAGTTTGAGGACAAACCTTTACAACTTTGATTCATTTCCTCAAAGAACATAGAAATGTCGGCACCTTGATAGGTTAAATATTAAGAAACTACATTCGAGCAGTTGAAAAGCTAATCCAGTTGTCCCCTTCCTCAGCTTAAGTGGCAGGTGGTGCTGTACAATAAAATAAGCCCCTTTTTGAAGATGAAGCACTCCTTGGAATAGAAGTAACCATTTCTTCCTCCAAGGAATCCTTTGTCGGTTCATATCCATAAACACATAATCCATGTGTTTTAAAATACGTTGATTTAGTTTGAGTTAGGCAGCTTAGGACTTGATTAATTTTAGTCAGCATGTTGTTACAAATTTTACAATTACTAATACCCTTAGACATCAACCTATGCGTTATCGATACCTATTTTACATAGTGTAAAAGCATCATAGGAAAATAAATTCCATCACCTATAATGATGGTATTGGAAAATACGTGTCATGGGTCCTCCATATGGGTAATCCGATGCGTAGGATATCAAAAGGATTGGAGGGTGTGATTTAAATTTAGAATTCAAACCTACAACTCATCGTAAATCCCATTTTAACCTCCTACTATTTGTCTAGCATTTCAGAGAGAATGATAGCAAGAAAAGTGTGAAATTCGTATGGAAAATCACACATAAATTGGAAAGGCCCTAAAACAATTTTATTGGCATAGAAACTTACAAAATTATCCACTTAGTTGTAGATTATAATCCATTTCCATTGTGATCAGGATTGGACCATTGGAGTGCTAGAAAATATAGAATTTGATGCTTAAAAAGCAAAGTAATTCAGCAGCACCAAAATCTTGGAATTTATTCTTTCAAGTAACAATTCTAAACCCGTAATAGATGATTATGAATGCTGTGAATTCCTACATATAATATTCGTAATTGTATTAGAACTGTTAACAATACCAACACAAGTTATTCATACATATGCTTAACATATTTCAAAAAAATATATATATAATAACGAATGCCATAGCTAACTCCATATCTATTCGGCAGAACAGCGAGTTTGATGTAATTGTTAATCCATACAAATCAGTTTCCTTTCTTTTTATGTTTCTTGTCCGTGTATGAAAGGCTGTACCTCGTACTTTTGTCCTCTTCCACCGGCGGATGTCCCCCTAGTTACTTTCTTAGAATGAGATCTAATTAGGACGATTCTTTAATGTATAAGCCCACAATTGGGGCTTCCTTTATGCTGAGATTTCTATTGTTAGTATAATTTATTTTTAATTTTTTGGTTCAATTATAATATAAATTAATGACCATGGTTATCATACTTGTTGAAGAGTATTAAGTTTGTGAAAAGAACTATGTTCCTATATGAAGCTATCAAATTTCTAAGTGAACCAGTTCAACTTGATATAGTAAGAAACAAAGGTCATCTATTACAAATTCCTAATTTACTAAAGTTGTGCATGTAGATAGAAAAATGAATTCTGAACATGTTAAATTTAAATAAATAAATGGCTATTGGGCTAGTTTCAATTAACATAAAATCAAATTCATACAAAAAAAAAATTATAAATTAAATTTGGTTCTCAGTTTGGTTATTGGTTTTAGAATCAAAACTGAACCAAAACTATAACCAAATGGTTTTTTAGTTCGAAGAATCAAAACTACTAATTTTTTTTGTTGAACCGAATTGAACCGCTTGATTTGGTTCGGTTCTGGTTTGGTTTGGTCTGGTGTGGACATTTTGTCTACCCCTATGTAGCACCACTACTTCTATAAACATGAGTCTAAATGCACTAATGTGTTAATAGCATTACCTTAAATAAAAACTTTTGAAATTCAACCTATGAACTAGTCAACGTGTTAATTTGTTAAGGATACAATTATGATCATATATTTCTTCTCATAATACACATAATTATCGTCTTACTACGTCAAGTTTATCTTTATTAAATTTGAAACTGAAAATTCATCCTCGAATCTTAAAAATATGTAATGGAAGCATCATTGAAGTGAGAAAAAATTGAAATTATAAGTGAGTTTTAAAATTAATGGTTATTTCATTGATGAAATTTAATTGAAAATGAGAAAATTACCTAATTTGAAAGTAAAGTAAAAAGTTATATTTATAAGTTGTTATTTTGTTTGCATAAAAGTAAGAAAAAGATATTATCAAACATGTTTGGAGAAATATTTCCATAACTGTAACTTTAATCTTTTTTTTTTTACTTAGTGAAACTTGCTCTAAAATTAAATGAAAATTAAATGAATGAAACTCATTTCTCTATGAAACTTTTAAAATATTAAAGGAAGCAAAAGACCTAGATTCAAGTTTTTTCGCCACTAATTTACAATAATTATACACGTGTCAACTTGATATAAGAATGGGTTCGTGTTGAACAGTAAGTTTAATAAATAAATATTCTTATTAATTTCTTTAGATAAACCTTTTAAATGAAGTGGTTCATCACTTTTTTCAAAATCACCTTACCATGGGGATGAACCGAAATCAAAGACTCATTAGTTTCTATATGAGATAAACCTTTTAAATAATTATAATTTACATGAATCGAATTCAAAAGCTCATTAAAATTGACTGTGCGATTTGAGATCTTTGAAACTCATTAACCACATAATCCATCTTGCCACTTAGAAACACTCGGAAATAATAGAAGATTTTTCTCATTGCTACTCTAGCATGATAGCTCCACCTAAAACTGTCTTCCTATTAGCAAGTAAAAATGCCAACATTTTTCCCTTTCATTATCGTAGAAGAAGTTTTCTTCGCATTCATCATACTGGTTGTTGCTGAATATTCATAACCCAATATGACGAGCACCCTCAATGATATCAAAATTGGCCTCAATCTTGCAACGTGCTTGATCTTGTCAATTTTCTTACCACTCCATCGAACATATTCACCTTCACCTACTGTTGCGTTTTTTATATCGCAAGTGTACAATATCGTAACCAGTAATATATTGGATCTTTGAGTCCAGATTATCGTTCCCACGAGAACTATACTTTAGGTATTAATTAGATTTTTCTAACTCTTATTTGACAAAAAAAAGTAAATAATTATGATGATTTTGACTAACTACTTTTAACAAATTGAAACTATAAAAAATTGTAAACAATGGATAATTAGAGAGACACATATGCGATGAATATTAGGGCATAACAATTTCATGTATTGATCACCTTTATTCTTAATTCAAGATTCACAATCTAATGTAGTGTTCGATCGAATTCTTTTATTGTATTCAATTTACCCCTCTCAAGTTCTCATTGAACCTATTTAATTAATGTAATTCCATATCTCAATACAAATTAATTTTAGTTAAACGAAACATTAGATCCAAGAATTCAAATTATGACCACAATAATTAATATAGGTATCTCTACACGTTATACTAATTTACCAAATTTTATTATACGGTCTAAATCTCAAACTCACATCTCGATTTGTAAGAGATTCACTTAATCATTAAATTATTGATCATGTAATTTAATACATTAAATTCATAATAAAATCAACACATAGATAAATAAACCACATAAATCTTGAAAATAAAAATAAAGGATCACAAGTCGACTAAATTATTTTCCCTAATATAAAAATTAGTTATTCATACTGGAAGAATAAAAACAAGAAAATGTGGAAAGAAATCACCAAAAATTGCCCAAATGTGAAAACTTCTAGTGCTTGCAGTTTACGTTCATTTTCTTTCTTTTTCCTTTTCCTTCTCTCTTCTTTGTTTTCTCTGCACGTTTTCTTTTTCCTTCTTTGACTTTTCTTCTCCCTTTCTTTCTCTCTCTTTCTTCTTTCTTTTCTCTTTCTTTCTTCTTTCTCTGTTTTTTTTTAGTTTCTACCGTGTCCTTTTCTCCCCCCTTTTTCTGATTTTCTTCAGCCTATAAATAATTTTCTTGGTCACCAATCAATGCTAGTGAAATTAGATTTCCAAGTGCAATTAAAGTCTTATTCCAATTTCCAGCAGCCAATCGCTTCTCATATAATTAGAATTGCCAGTGATAATTGAAGTCTTATTCCAATTGCAAGTCCATTAATTTTATTTTTCTCCAAGTCATCTCGTCTTTAGAACTAATGCAATTTAGTCCTTCAATTTTTATGATGTAGACTTTAATCTCCAAAATTTGTAGATTTCATTCAATTTCAGCATTTTTTTCTCACATTCTTCGTTAAACATAAAGTTTTACCTACAAAACAAAATTTAACATAAATTAGGTAGAATTTAATCCAAAAGACAATAAAATATCATGATTTAGGGGCACAAATAAGTGTACAAAATACACAAATCAACACCCCCAAACTTGAATCTTTGTTTGTCCTCAAACAAAAATTAAAAATTAACAAGCACACAAACAAGCAATACTATGATGGTTAGTCAATCAAGAAAAGCAATAAATTTTAGCTAGGTAGTCTGACTTTTTATCTCAGGATTGAAATCATAATATAGAATCTATGCAAAGCTTCAAAATCACAATACATAAATTAAAAGTTCACTTTTCCAATGCGAAATCGACGTGTGTATGCGTGTGAAGAATTAAGTATAGCATTATGAATTCATAAGTTATTTCAATTTCCGACCCTCAATGGTCAAATATGTTCTTTCATCGCTTGTGAAATTCACACACCCCAAGCTTATTCTTTTCACTCTTTTCCAGTGTGTGAACTACTTATATATATATATATATATATATATATATATATATATATATATATATATATATTACTTTTACTATCCACACCTCTCTAATTTGGCAAAATTTCACCAATTACAATTCGCCATTTCAATAAACAAGGATTCTCCATTAAATTTGATTGCTTTAATCTCTAGGCTTTAAGTAGACTAACAATCTTTTATCAAATGTCGATTTTCTTAAACAGGTGTTTGAGACTTAACCAAGACATTTGGTGCGTCTTCTGTTTTATGCACCTGCTTTTTCTGATTTTTTTTTTAGAGTTTTTTTTTTAAGCATTCTCTCCCTTAAACTTTCTAAATAACCCATGTAACAAGATTTCGGCCGATAACTCCTAAGTCAGATGACCATAGGATACCAGGTTTTAAAGACCCTTACAAGTTTAATTGCTCGAGTCATAAAGGCTATGAACAAAAATTTTCTAATTTTTTTTTTTGCCAAGATTAGTGCAATGTCCCTAATTTAACACAAATTCAAGTAAAACGACCTCCAAGTTGAGATTTTCACCCAATTGCATCCCATTGACCTTAGACAATCTACACAAGATTTTTAATTTCACACATGGAATCCTTATTTATCTCAACATCTCCATACAACAGTGAAATCCCCCAAACTAATCTAAAGGTGGTTCAAGAATATAAAATTCAGTGGTTTTGGGTTTAGCATTTATGGTCCAATATTTCAAGCTATTCAATTATGAAATCAACTCATTCCTACACAATGCTTTACTTAATTCATGTACTCAATATATATCAATTCACATGTAAAAGTAAAAATTAGTCTAAGCATGCAACTTATTTGCCATTTATAGATCAATTCATGATTCAATATATTCATCATTGCCAGCCGGTCAGGCTAACTAACTCACACAAGCACACAAAAAGAAAATATTTTTATTTTATTTATTTTTATTTTTTTCAAGTTTTTTTTATAAATCAATAAAAGCACACAAAAACACATAAAAATGACAATTCATGTTTTCCACCTCCAAACTTAAATTAAACATTGTCCTCAATGTTTTTAATTCTAAATCCGCATATAAAGGGGTGGGGAAGAGTGTGAAGAAATAACTTCCCTGATATGACTTTTAATTCAATGGCTAACTTTTTCATTACTTTCGTTGGTTCCTTTGTCAATGTTGGCATATATGTACCGCGACATCATGTTCTTGAAAAATCAAATAAAGCATTAAGATCAAATAATTGGAACAAGTGTTACTTAACTCTAACATCTAATAAACCAATTAACATATCGAAGATATAAGGGGAAAAAGAGATATAGATAAGGAGTCACAAATAACTAAAAAACAATTAAATTATCCTAAAACTCAAAAACAAAATAAATAAATAAGGGTAAAACCTTGGGTAGCCTCCCAAGAAGCGCTTCTTTAAAGTCATTAGCTTGACCTTGTGCCGCGATTACTTTGGAACAGTGAGTTCAATACTTTCTTTGACAGTGGGAAAATCCTCCACGTAGTGTTTGATGTGTTGCCCATTAACCTTGAAATTTCCCTTAATTGGGTGGTGTAATTCAACTGTACCGTAGGGAAATACTTGGAATACTGTGAAAGGTCCAGACCATCTTGATTTCAATTTTCTTGGGAATAGCTTAAGTCTGGAGTTGTACAAGAGTACTTGATCCTCCACTCTGAAAATTCATTGTCGAATATTTTTGTCATGCTACTGTTTCGTCCTTTCTTTGTATATTGATGCATTTTCATAAGTTTATCTTCTGAATTCTTCCAATTCGTGAAGCTGTAATATTCTTGTTTTACCGGCCTTTTCTAAGTCGATGTTCAACTGTTTCAATGCCCAGTATGCTTTGTGTTCAAACTCAATTGGTAAGTGGCAAGCCTTCCCAAATACTATTCGGTATGGTGACATTCCAATCAGCGTCTTGTAAGCGGTGCAATAGGCCCACAAAACATCGTCCAATTTTTTGGACCAATCTTTACGGGATGCACTCACCGTGAGTTCCAAAATTCTTTTCAACTTTACAGAAGTGAGTTCCTAATTGATGATGGCTCTTGGAGCTCCATAACGATTGAAGATATTTTTCCTTATAAAATCCACCACTACCCTAGCATCATTGGTCGGCAACGCTTTTGCTTCCACCCATTTGGAGACGTAGTCTACTGCTACTAAGATGTATCGATTGTTATAGAACGATGGAAAGGTCCCATAAAATTACTGCCCTAAACATCGAATAACTCCACTTCCAAAATATTTTTTAAGGGCATCTCGTGGCGAGCAGAAATGTTACCTGTTCGTTGACACTTATCACACGATCTGCAGAAACTGTGACAGTCCTTAAATAACGTTGGCTAATAGAAACCACTTTGAAGCACCTTCGCTTCAGTTTTATGCCCTCCATATGCCGAAGCATGAACCCTGAAAAGTATTAGTTTCATCTCATCCTCTGGCACACATCTTCTAATAATCTAATCTGCTCCTCTTCTGTATAAATGTGGATCATCCCAATAATAAAATTTCACCTCATGGAAAAGTTTCTTCTTCTAACTGATAGGTAAAATTTGGATCCACATGCCCACTTGCTAAGTAATTAACAATGTCTGTATACCAAGGAGCCTTTTCCAACTACATAAGTTGCTCATCAGGAAAAATTTCATTGATATCCAAGTCGTCAAACTCTTCAGCTTGCTCCAACCTTGATAAGTGATCCGCTACCTGGTTTTCAGTCCCCTTCTTATCACGAATTTCAATGTCAAACTCTTGCAGTAACAAAACCCATCGAATCAGTCTAGGTTTAGCATCTTTTTTCTCAAATAATTACTTCAAAGCAGAATTGTCTGTGTAGATTATCACCTTTGAACCAATCAAATAAGAACGAAATTTGTCAAAGGCAAATACTACTGCTAGCATTTCCTTTTCAGTTGTTGCGTAGTTGATCTGAGCATCTGTCAATATTTTACTGGCATAGTGGATGACATGTAAGACCTTTCCCCTTGGTTGACCTAGCACTACTCCCACTGCGAAATCACTAGCATTACACAAGAGTTCAAATGGTAGTTCCCAATCTGGTGCCACTATAACATGTTCAGATGTTAACTTTTCCTTCAAAGTGTTAAAAGCATATAAACATTTATCAGAAAAGATAAATGACACGTCTTTCTCCAATACTTTACACAGAGATTTTGTAATCTTTGAGAAATCATAGATGAATCGTCTGTAAAACCCCGCATGGCCTAGAAAACTTCGAATCCCCTTGACCGAAATAGGCGGCTGTAATTTTTTAATCACCTGTATCTTTGCTTTGTCAACTTCAATGCCCTGTGATGAAATTCGACGACCCAGTGGCCAGTACTATCCCTTTTTTAACTATAAAGTGACACTTTTCCCAGTTGAATACCAGATTCTTCTCTTCATACCTTTGTAAGACGAGCGATAAACATTCTAAGTAGTCATCAAATGAATCTCCAAATACTGAAAAGTCATCCATAAATACTTCTATGTATTTCTCAACCATGTCAGAGAATATTAACATCATACATCGCTGAAAAATTGCAGGTGCGTTGCAGAGACCAAATGGTATTCTTCTAAAAGCAAAAGTACCGTAAGGACATGTGAATGTTATTTTCTCTTGGTCTTCTAGAGCAGTTGCTATCTGATTATACCCAGAGTATCCATCCAGAAAACAATAGTGAGAATGACCTGCTAACCGTTCTAACATCTGATCGATAAAGGGTAATGGGGAGTGATCTTTTCTGGTGGAATTATTCAGTTTCCTGTAATCTATGCAGACTCTCCATCCCGTGACTAATCTTGTTGGAATTAACTCATTGTTCTCATTCTTTTCCACCGCAATTCTACCCTTCTTAGGTATCACATGAACTGGACTGACCCACGAACTGTCTGAAATGTGGTAGATAATTCCTGCATCAAGTAACTTCAACACCTCTTTTCTGACCACTTCCTTCAAAGTTGGGTTCAGTTTGCACTGCCCCTCCACCAATGGCTTGGACTCATCCTCCATCAAAATCTTGTGCATGCAAAGAGTGGGACTGATTCCCCAAATGTCAGCTATTGTCCATCTAATTCCAATTTTATGTTCCCGAAGTACACCCAACAGCCAACAGCTTCTTCTCCTCCTCTGTTGTAATGTCACTGGTGATGATCACAGGCAAGGTTGAAACATCTACCAAATATGCATAACGGAGGTGTGATGGTAAGGGCTTTAACTTCAAAATCGGTGCTTTCTCCACTGATGGTACTGATAGTATAGGATTTGAACCAAAAGACTCATATTGCCAATGTTTCTTTGCATTTGATTGTTCAACCAAATTTACCATGCATTCTGTTCCTTCTAACTTTTCTTCCTCAAGTTCTGTACTGTCTACTTCATGATCTTTTTCTGGATTTGTTGCATGAAATACATCTGTCACAAGTTCGTCAAGAGCATCCACCTGGCAGCAAGTGTCTGATGTCAACGGGTGTTTCATTGCTTTGAACATATTGAAAATGACTTGTTCATTGTCCATGCGAAGGACCATTTTGCCATCATAAACATCAATCAACGCCCGCCCTGTAGCCAAGAACGGTCTGCCTAAGATAAGAGGAATATTGAAATCCTCCCCCATATCTAAAATTATGAAGTCTACCGGGAAGATAAATTTATCAATCTTGACAAGCACATCTTCAACAATTCCCTTTGGCCTGTTTATCGAACGGTCAGCAAGTTGTAACGAAATAGTTATAGGTTTAGCTTCTCCCAATCGAAGAGGCCAGTAAACAGATAGCGGCATTAAGTTAACACTGGCACCTAAATCACATAAAGAGCGTTCAAAATAAATAGAACCAACGGTGCATGGTATAGTGAAACTCCCTGGATCTCTTAGTTTAGGAGGTAGCTTCTTCAGGAGAACTGCACTACATTTTTCATTTAAACACACGGTTTCATATTCTTCCAATTTCCTCTTGTTAGCCAAGATCTCTTTCAAAAACTTTGCATAACTAGGCATCTGTGCAATTGCATCGGCGAATGGTATGTTTATTTGGAGCTTCTTAAAGATTTCAACAAATTTCGCGAATTGCTTATCCATCCTCCTCTTCTGCAACTCTTGAGGAAAGGGGATCAGTGGCACATAAGTTTTAATAGGACTCGGTGCTCTAACTGCAGTTGGTTCTTCTTTCTCTTCTTTGTCTTCATGTTCATGTGCTCCAACTTGCTCTTTCTCTAGCCCCCTTTTAATTCTGCTTCTTTCTCTCTTCTATTAGGCCTTTGGACATGTATTTCGGGTAGCTGTATTCCATTTCTAGTTGTGATGGCCTGCACTTGCTCCTTTGGGTTTATCGCAGTGTTCCTCGGTAATGCCCCTTGGGGTCATTCTGTTAACTGCTGAGCTATCTGACCAATTTGTGTTTTCAATTTCTTTATTGAAACTTGTTGATTCTGAAAGTTTGTATCAATTTGTTGGAAAACCTTATCCGTCATTTGCATGTACTGATTGAAAATCTCCCCCAAACTTGGTTTCTTCTCTAGCTGAGCATTATTTGGAGCATTCCCTGGCCAAGTATCAGACCACCTAAAATTTGGGTGTTGTTTCCATCCTGGATTGTAAGTTTGAGAATACGGGTTGAAGTTGCGGGAGCCATTTTGAATAAAATTGACCCGTTCTTCTGGGAAACCCATAGACGTATAGCTTTCAGTTGCATAGTTTTCCCTGCAATTTTCGTATGATACGCTACTCATTACTGCATGTGCTCCCCTTGTCTGAGATTTCACCAACAATTCTACTTGCTTCGTTAATGCTGCAATCTGTGCATTCGTAGATGCAGTGTTATCCATTTCACACATCCCGGGTGCTCTCGGTGGTATCACACTTTCTGATGAAAATATTGAGTGTGTAGTGGTAATTAGCTCAAATAGATCCAATGTTTGTTGTACTGATTTTCCTATGATTGATCCACCCGCAGAAGAATCCACCTGAGATTTTGACAATGGTGAAAGTCCGATGTAGAAGTATTACACTTGATTACCAATTGGGATCCCATGATTTGGACACTTTCGTATCAGCTCTTTAAATTTGTTCTATGCCTCGTGATAGCTTTCTCCATCCTGCTGTTGGAAAGTTTGAATTTCCAATCTGATTTTAGCTATTTTCGCCGGTGGGAAGAATTTATTGCAAAATTTTCTGGTCAGTTCTTCCCATGTAGTGATGCTTCCATGGGGTTCCGCGTCCAACCACTCCAATGCAGCATCTCTAAGTGTGTATGGGAATAACCGCAATTTAATATCATCTTCATTGACCCCTGGAGCATGGAAATTCTGATAATTTCGGAGAAATCTGGAGATGTGTGTATTTGGGTTTTCATGAGGTAACCCGTAGAATTGAAGAGTATTGCTCATCAAATTGATCCATTATGCCCTTATCTGAAAATTGTTTATCCCAAAATCTGGATACACAATATTGGAACGTGCAGGCGTGGCTATTGGCGTTAAAAACATTGAAACTGGCAGGTCACCTTCGTTTATTTCCCTTCGCTCATGCTGCTGATCTGGTAGTGCCGCTACCTTTGCGACCAATTGTCCAATTGGCTGAATAGGAATAGGAATGTTTTGACCGTTAGCCATTTGATGTTGTTTTTGTTTGTGTTCCTTGCGTCTTCTTCTGAAAGTACACTCTAATTCCGAGTCAAACGGTTCAAGATCGTCGCCTCGGGTACAGAGCATACAACGAACACTTTTTTTTATAAATAAAAGCAAAATCAAATAACAGTTAAAAATAAAATGAACAAATACCAAAAGTAAATAGTTCCCGAAAACGGCATCAAAAACTTGTTGCGTTTTTTATATCGTAAGTGTACAATATCGTAACAAGTAATATAGTGGATCTTTGAGTCCAGATTACCGTTCCCACGAGGACTATACTTATTTGACAAAAAAAAGTAAATAATTATGATGATTTTGACTAACTACTTTTAACAAATTGACAAAAAAAAAAAAAAAATTGTAAACAATGGATAATTAGAGAGACACATATGCGATGAATATTAGGGCATAACAATTTCATGTATTGATCACCTTTATTCTTAATTCAAGATTCACAATCTAATGTAGTATTCGATCAAATTCTTTTATTGTATTCAATTTACCCCTCTCAAGTTCTCATTGAGCCTATTTAACTAATGTAATTCCATATCTCAATACGAATTACTTTTAGTTAAACGAAACACTAGATCCAAGAATTCAAATTATGACCGCAATAATTAATATAGGTATCTCTACACGTTATACTAATTTACCAAATTTTATTATACGGTCTAAATCTCAAACTCACCTCTCGATTTGTAAGAGATTCACTTAATCATCAAATTATTGATCATGTAATTTAATACATTAAATTCATAATAAAATCAACACATAGATAAATAAACCACATAAATCTTGAAAATAAAAATAAAGGATCACAAGTCGACTAAATTATTTTCCCTAATATAAAAATTAGTTATTCATACTGGAAGAACAAAAACAAGAAAATGTGGAAAGAAATCACCAAAAATTGCCCAAATGTGAAAACTTCTAGTGCTTGCAGTTTACGTTCATTTTCTTTCTTTTTCCTTTTCCTTTTCTCTCTTCTTTGTTTTCTCTGCACGTTTTCTTTTTCCTTCCTTCTTTGACTTTTCTTCTCCCTTTCTTTCTCTCTCTTTCTTCTTTCCTTTCTCTTTCTTTCTTCTTTCTCTTTTTTTTTTTAGTTTGTGCCGTGTCCTTTTCTCCCCCCTTTTTCTGATTTTCTTCAACCTATATATAATTTTCTTGGTCACCAATCAATGCTAGTGAAATTAGATTTCCAAGTGCAATTGAAGTCTTATTCCAATTCCCAGCAGCCAATCACTTCTCATATAATTAGAATTGCCAGTTATAATTGAAGTCTTATTTTAATTGCATGTCCATTAATTTTATTTTTCTCCAAGTCATCTCGTCTTTAGAACTAATGCAATTTAGTCCTTCAATTTTTATGGTGCAGACTTTAATCTCCAAAATTTGTAGATTTCATTCAATTTCAGCACTCTTTTCTCACATTCTTCGTTCAGCATAAGGTTTTACCTACAAAACAAAATTTAACATAAATTAGGTAGAATTTAATCCAAAAGACAATAAAATATCATTATCTAGGGGCACAAATAAATGTACAAAATACACAAATCACCTACCCCATTCTTTTAAGCTCAAGTTTTTCATTATCAACCATCATAATATTATCGGTATCCCAAAGCTTATAATCTCTGATGTCCTTGTACGAGATCATATAGTACAAACATATTCCAAAATCAGGTATAAACATAACATAACCTTCACGATATTAGTCATAAGAAATCTACGTTTGTCGAATCTGAAGTCTCCTCAGACTATTTATTCCTATATGCTTTAATATACTTCTTCAACTCATGACCATTTCTCCAAATATGCCACTTCTTATGACACTGGTAACCTCCACATCTCACGTTGAGAATAATCATCCATTTTACCATAATTCCTTCCTCACATTTCACCTCTAATATGCTTTGTTTTAGATTTTGCCTAGAAAACTTGAATGCCGTTCACATTATCTCTTGCATTCTTATGTTGCCTCTAACAAAGAAGTCAATATTGTCATAGTAGAGTTTTGGACTAATAGCATGGACACCAAGGTCTCATATGATTTAGGCAAGAAAGACATCAAGATAATCACCTTACCTTTATAGTCAATCTTAATGTCAATATTTAACAACTCTATCACATACTTATTAAACTTATTCAAACGAATCTTGACATATGTATCCTTATCCATCTTCAACTTTATAATTGTACTCGCTGTCTTTTCTTCTAGTTCTTCTCGTTTTGAATATTTTGTCCATTCTCATCCAATATCCTTCGCGCCATGTAAACTTCTTATTCTACGAGAACAACTTAAATAGTAGTACGAAATTCTTAAATCGTTCCGCCTAACACTTTGCACTTGTCATTATCTTCAATGCAACATTCTGGAGTTGGTTAGTTTCAACCACAAGTTGATGCTCAATGCCCGGATTGGGTGGTATCCCAATACGCTTGTTTTCATGGATCAAGTCTTCGAAATCCTACAAGACAGAAATAGCCAAACTAAGGAAGGATTTGTTAGTTCTCACTAAAGCACTCTCAATTTCACTCTCTTTTTCATATAAGCTCACTTCTGACTTTTCTTTTCTCTCTTGTGGCTCCACTTTTCTTTTTGCCACCGCCCTATTCTCTTTTTCACTCTTTATTTCTTTTCTCTCTTGTAGCTCTACTATTTCTTTAGCCACCTATCTATCTTCTTCTTCACTCTCGTGTGGCTCTACTCTTTTTTCCTCACTCTTAGCTACCTCATTATTTTCTCTCTTGCTCTCTTGTTATGAAAGTTAAATCTCACGCTCTTTTTTCTCACTCTTCTCTTCCTCACTCCCCAATTTAAGTCAATCTTGATATACTTGCTGTGGTGTCAACGGGGCAAGTGTAGTAGATTTTCCGTGCTTAGTAAATTTGTACCTATTTTTGTAACTATCATGTATCACTTTCCTATCGTATTACCATGGTCTTCCCAACAAGATATGACCCACATGCATAGGTACTATGTCACACCATACTTCGTCATGATAACTACCAATTGAAAAATTTATTAACACCCTTCTATTCACCTTAACTTCCCCACATTCATTCGACCACTATAACTTATAGGGCTTAGGGTGTTTAAATATAGTTAATCCTAATTTTTCCACCAGATTAGTGTAGCTGCATTTGTACAACTCCCACCGTCAGTAATCATGCTACATACCTTATTATTCATGTGGTACTATGTATGAAAAATATTTTCTCTTTACTGTTCCAAGTCATCCGCCTTAATTTGAGTGTTAAGAGCTCGCCCATGACCAATAGCTCGCCAACAGCAAATTCTACTCTACCTCCATCACTAGCCTTCTCCAATTTCGGCACGTCTTTATAATCACTCTCACTTTCACTCACCAACTCTCCATTATCCAGCAAAATCATCACTCTTTCGTTTGGACATTGAGAAGCGATGTGCCCCGACGACAAACACCTAAAGCATTTGATATCTCGATTCTTTGATGGCTGGGATTCCATTTTCTTGCTAGCATTTTCTTCCCTTTCCTTCGATAGTTCAGTCTTACCTCTAAAAATAGTCTCATCTCCTTTGTTGTTATCCCACTTCGATTTCAAGGATGAGTTAGAACTCGAAGCACCCGATGAATACCTTACTGTCCCCTTCTTCTTCACTTGCCTTTCCACCTTCATAGCTACATGTAACATGTCTTCCAACTCCACATAATGTTGTAACTCTACCACATTAGCTATATCCCTATTCAAACCATTTAAAAATCTGGTCATGGTGGCCTCCTTATCCTCCTCAACATTTCCTTTAATCATCGCAATCTCCATCTCCTTGTGATAATCCTCCACACTCATAGAACCTTGGTAGATGCTTTGCAATTTTTGATGAAGCTCCCGATAATAATGATTAGGCACAAACCTATTTCTTATGATAGCCTTCAATTCTTCCCAAGTATGAATAGGCCTCTCATGGTTCCTCCTCCTAGATGTTGTTACTTGATCCCACCAAATAATAGCATAATCGGTAAATTCAAGCACCGTAATTTTTACCTTCTTTTCCTCAAAGTAGTTGTGTCAATCAAATATCAATTCCACTTTCTTTTCCCACTTTTAGATTGTTCCCAACGTAAATTAGCAAGCAATGTACCTTGCATATCCAATCAGTCTCTTACATCCTCAAATAATCTTTCAAACCATCGTATCACCTCATCTGACATGTTCACTTAATCATCCTTCTTATTTGAAGTAGAACCTCCCCTATCAGACATCTCAAATATATTTTGATATTTGCCTTACGTGTATATGCTCGTGTATCAATTAAATTGGTTTTTTTCCCTCTATTAGTTTCTCTACTCTGCCTTTTCCACTCAATGCTTTCTTGCAAGTGCTTCAAAGAATTAACTCGAACTCAACCAGAAATTATTCTCATAGAATTCAACTCGGGTTTTGAGTGAGATTTTTGAAATTTAAAGACTCAAGAAAGAAAAGGAATTGAATTGGATGAGTAGAATGAAATTTGAATTCAAGAAAGTGATTCTTGAATTTTACACAATAGATAATGTAGTTGGCCGGCAATTTCAGAGACAAATAATAACAAATATACTTTATTTTTTTAAATTTCACCATTCACAAAATTTACTGAATTGTTTCGGAATTTTCGAAAAAAAAAATTCTGATTTTTTTTTAATCGAGATTCAACTTGACATCGTCAAATAAAATGGAAGCTGATTTGGACAGAAAATGAGCACAAAAATAACTTTTGAATTTTTTGACGAAAAAATTATGGATTAAAGATTTAAATAAAGGAACGCAAAAAAAATGAATTAAAGATTCAACGAAAATAGAAAATGATATAACCTTGATTTTGGAGTCGAAGCTCTAATACGAGCTGATGTGAACCCACGTAGAAATTGTAGCTACACAACCCACGACAAATTAGAACAACCCAAGAAAGCCAAGAATAAACGTTTGAAAAGTTCAACCCAATAAATTATTAAACTAAAAACCAAGACAATCACTAACAATATTTTGACATGTATTACAAAACTTATGAACCTTACTTTGAATTTGTAGAACGCCACAAGAATTTAATTATTGATAAGTTCAAAATTAAAACAATGAAGAACAAGAAGAAAACAATTTAGTCTCGCGAATAATCTCAATAATTGTGTCTCAACAATGAAATAATAGGTCATATTTATATGTAACCCATGTAATCCTAGTCTAAATGGAAATAAAGTTTAAAAGATTACAAAAAATACCAAGAATAGAATTTTTACATATTACAAGATTACGCGAAATTTGGAAAAATTCGCAACCATTTTAAGCTATGCGAGACGCGATAATAATCTCAATAAATGTGTCTCAACAATGAAATAATAGGTCATATTTATATGTAACCCATATAACCCTAGTCTAAACTGAAATAAAGTTTAAAAGATTACAAAAGATACCAAGAATAGAATTTTAACATAATACAAGATTACGCGAAATTTGGAAAAATTCGCGTCCAGATCCGCGACCATTTTAACATATGCGTTTGCATAACTTCAAATTTGAATCCTCTTTTCTCTTGTACAGAATTTCATGCCGTTTCCAGATTGTATTCATGGATGAAAATCCAACACCCGAGCTAAAAGTTATGCACATTTTCTTCAACGCTTCTCGTATTTTCCATAAATCTTGAATCCAAAGCACCCAACTTGATTCCGCCTTCATGTCCAACATGTAAGTTGTTATTTGGCTTGTTGCACTCGAGCTCTTGGCATCCGCATCTTGGATAACTCATTACATTGCCTCCTTGATCCTCCGTGACTCTTGATCTTGTCTTTGGTTTCTCTTCAAGTTGAGACACATAAGTTTGTTGCCTTTCTTGAATCACATAACTTGTCATCATCTGCAATGCAACATTCTGGTGTTTGAACTGTAAGTTCTCATACCACTTTATCGGGAAAAATCCAACTGAACACATCGCGGAATGCAACGAAAAAAAGAAAACAAAAAATGAACACAAAATAGAAAAACTCAAATTTAAAGTTATTTGACAAATCCTCAAGATTATAAGAGAATAAGACTTTATCAACTGAGAAAACTTCACAATACATTATTTTCCTCACTTTCACAACTTTTCCCAGCATAAAACAAGAACGCTCTCCCATGCATCTCATTTTCTCTCTCTAAAATTTGAGTATTTCTCTCTCGAACCCAATGGCGTGTTACTTTTTGTGGTGGACCATACATTTGTATATATGATAATGTTATTAAAATGGTAGAATCTAGAATTGGGCCGCCGATCATATGTTTTTAATTGAATATAAAAAAAAAATCATTGAAAAATTGGTAGGCTGGTTGGTTTAACTACTGACCAGTGAACTAGTACGATTCTCCCCTTTTTTCAAGTGCTAATTTAAAATTTTTTAACTTTATTATAGGACTCGTGCACCACAATGAATGTCAAATAAATGAATTTTAGATGGCATGCTCCTTCTATACATTCAACCCAGTCAAATGCCAGCAATAACTTCCGACGGGATACAAAAACAAATGTTCAATTTCCCAGTAAAAAAATTTTCCAAATGTTTGCCTCATTGACTTTCGATTTTAGTTTTATTTTGGGACTAGCAAAGTAAATATTTTTAATGTTCACCTCAATCTTTCTATTTATTCAATTTCTAAATTTCACTTCATTAATAGCATAATAATGTTTAAGATCATTTTTTATGAGCTCAAAAGATTTTAATTTTAGAAAGTACATTATTTTAATATATTGATTGCTAGTTCTTGTAGAATAATGAATCCAATTAACAAAAATGGATTTGTATTTATTTTTAGTTAGTAGCGTGAAAATTAAAAATACTATTGTTACAATATTATTTGTGTGTCTGTGCGTAGTATTTATTTATTATAATAAATTTATTCAAGAAAACTTTGACCTCCAAATTGAAGTTTCAAGGAATCCAAACATTCAAAAGTTCGAGATACAAAATAATTTCTTCCTTGTTTGATTTCAATCATTTCTTTGGAATTAAGCACTTGTTTGATGCCCGTTTTGTATTTAGCCAAATTATAGACGTTACACGGTATTAGTATCAGGGAGTGGCGAAACTTTTTTACTGAATGATGTAAAATTTCCAATTTATCCCTACACATAAAATTCATTCTTATGGAAATAATGACAATCCAGTAAATTGGTTCCATTGCAGACAATACTTACCGCACAGGTGGATCCTACTGACAAATACAAACTATCACATTTTGACATTTTGTATTAAAATTTGTCCAAAATGGCCCCCGAAACATGGGCTAAATAAAGATACATAATAATTACTGTTGCTACCTTTGACTATTCAACTAAAACAATGAAATAAAATCCTTTTTAAAAATATAAAAAATAAAAATAAAATATATTTCTTAAAAGTTAAAATAAGATCATCACATAAATCTCCCCAATAATGACTTGTTTGGTAAGACTTTTAAGCATGTTTTTGAAGAAGAGTACTCTAGTCGGTTTATTATATTAAGGGGGCTTGTTTGGTAAGACTTTTAAGCATATATAAATAGTAGATTCTATGGAAAAAAAATTAATTTGATCCTCTTAAACTATAAATTAAGTTTTGCCAATAATATAATAAATTAAAACTTTCATAAAATAAGACTCATGTTTACCATTGAAAATCAGTAAGGGAACCCTGCCTAAGGAAATTACCAAAATTAGAAACATGTAACAAGGAAACCATTCAACATAAAATTGTGATATTGGTCACATGGAAAATAAATTCCTAGATAGCAACCACAAAATCAAGAAAATTCAACATCTTCATAAGGAAAACGATAGTTTCCAAAAATGTTGACAGATAAGTTTTCAAAGATCTTCCTTTTCTCCAAGTGTGAACTAGGATGGATATAACAAAGTTTCTTAAAACTTGACCTTATAATTAAAACGTAAAAACAACTTTTTCAAAAATCAACGCCATCTTTAAACTTGAAAAGGAATTTAAGCTAATTCCAAGGAACTTAATAAGTTTGTTGGAAAAAAAACAAAAATCATTCAAATAATTGTGAACTATGGGCATATAGCATCCAATTCATTACAAAATTTTCAAGAAGATTGTTAGAATCAAATCTTTCAGTTTTAAATAGAGGACATCTATTTTTTTTTTCTAACAAGTAAAATTGTAGTTTACTTATTGTTATCAATAATAATCTTAAATGTGAAAGCAATAATCTAATGAGCCACCATTTGGCATGTCCTTTACCAGGATGTTCCTTCTAAAAGATGGAACCTCGAAATTTAACATAGTATTAGAGTACCCAAAAAAAAAAAAAATGTTCACATTTCAATCCATCTAAAGTTAAAAGAGGAGTAGATTTCCAAAATTAATATTCCAAATGGGCCACCATTTTCCATGTGCATATTAAAGTTAACATTCAAATAGCAAAAATATGAAAACAATAACTAATTTATAAAGATTTGAGTTATCTTAAATGTTATACATTTAAGATAAAATTCACGGATAATTGCAGCAGCCAATCCAAACCTTTCATATGGTAGCAGACTTTGCCCAAACCTTTAATTTGTGTCACCCACAGTATCAAACATTTCATTTTTGTCACCAACGGTACTAGACCTTTCAAAATGTCCGTAGTTGAAGTCCAAATGCATGATTTCTATTAGTTTGACCGTTAGTTTATCAAATAATTAACTTTGAGAATAATGCTGACTGATTTTAAAATATTAAAATGGTAATTTTACATTTTTTTAATAATAAAATAACCAAAATCAAATAATTAAAATTAAAAACTCACT
Source organism: Fraxinus americana (assembly GCA_035079005.1). NCBI lineage: Eukaryota > Viridiplantae > Streptophyta > Magnoliopsida > Lamiales > Oleaceae > Fraxinus > Fraxinus americana. The sequence goes on along the minus strand of CM068706.1, from coordinate 11,418,357 downwards.
CCACCTTCTTCTTCTCCACCCACCTCTACTCCAAATCTACAAATTTGATAAATCAACCTCTTCGAATCCATAACTTCAAAACCTGTTGAAGCGTTTTTGAAGTTCCAAACCCAAATTTGCAGATTTGGGGTGGGATGGGTAGAGAAGATGAAGAAGGTGGAATAGGTTTTTAATTTTAAATATTTGATTTTGATTATTTTATTATTAAAAAATGTAAAATTGTCATTTTAACCTTTTAAAATTAATCAATATTATTGTCAAAGTCAATTATTTGATCAACTAACAGTCAAACTAATAGAAACCATTCATTTGGACTTTAGTTGCGGACATTTTGAAAAGTTTTGTACTGTTTGTGGCAAAAATGAAAGGTTTGGTACCGTAGTGACACAAATTAAAGGCTTGGGCAAAGTTTGTTACCAAATGAAAGGTTTGGTATCGCTACTGCAATTGTCTCTAAAATTCAAGAATATAATTGTCTTTCTTAGGGGAATTAATACGAATGTCAACTAAATTATCCGACGTTATATAGGTTAATTTTTTGCAATAGGTCATGGTTTTTCTAGGTAATACGTACAAATTGGACAAGACTACGTTAATTTGGATGAATTGTAACGAATTTTCACTTCTCGATCTATAAAAAGTCATTATTTTAGTGTTATCCTATTTTTCATGTGAAAATAATAATTGGCTTCACTTTGATGTTAAAAATAGATTTTTCTCTCTCTCCTACTTTCAATAATAAAATTTTCAATAAAATAATATTACACGTAAACACAAAATTTTTCCTTATTTTTTAACCACATATTCTCTATCAAATCAGTATTCATTTTTTTTTTTTTTGCAAAAAAATGAAACTCAAGCAAGCTCTAAATATTTAACATACTCAAATTTAGACTATAATTCTAACTGTACTTGGTAAAGTATATGATACATGTACATGAGTATTTCACATTGAAAATCAGGTTAACCTAGATGTAATTTCAAAACAATTGTGCTATGTGTACAGGGAATTTTGCCAGATTGTTTTACTAGGCAATAGTTCATTGGAAGTTGGACCCAAAAAAAAAAAAAAAACAGTGTTTGGGTAAGTTTAGCAGGCTAAATTGCAAAGAAACACATATGCACAAGAAATTAACTGCAAAGAGAAGCTGCAGATTTTAGAGAAGGCAGAAATCACTGTAAAGGTAGTTTCCAATGTTTCGATGAAAAAAAATAGATGTTATTTATAACAAGTCATTTTGTTGGATTTGTTGCGAAAATGCTTACATACTTACATCTCCCTGGAACTCACTTTGTGAAATCATGTAATAATACCATTTTTAATATCATTCTTTTTAGTTTAAACGAAAAGTATGATGATTTATTTTACATTTTATATCACAATCAGAAATACTACTTCAGAACACAATGTATACACTTATACTAGTTATAATGTCATACTAGTTATAATGTCATAAATAATTAACAAATAAGAACGAAATAACCTTCAAAGTAGGGAGCTTGAGCGTGAAAACTTATTTTTGTACATACATGAGAACTTCTTCGTCTTCCTTTTTCTCTTTCCCTTTTTTTCTTAATGAGGATTGGAAGAGTCCTTAGGATAACGACAACACCAACAAAGGAGTAACCCTCATATGTAATATAGAAAAACAGCAGGAAGCTTTTCTGTGGACCAAAAAATCGACCTCATATAAGGAAGCGCCAAAGTTAGGTGACCTGCGGGGGAGATGGCATGCCAAAATAAACATAATTACATAATAATGAAATGAAAGAAATAGCAAGATGGGATAATAAGTAAGTATTTGGTGCCTCTTCAGCCATCACAGATAAAAGTAGGTATATTGATGGTGGGATTTGTAGCGTGCCAAATGGAGTGTAATTCTATCATGTGCTTTTGAAGATTTGTACGAAAAACGTGTTAATCTACATTTGTCGGAGAAACTAATTTCCAAGAAACATAAATTATTGGCATTACTTGCATCATTCCTCATTAACCAGAGTGAGCAGCAAATTCACCAAGTTTATGATCAAGACGAGAGAACAGCATAGTTGTGAATGAAAATAGCTAATGGAAAAATAAGATTGCTAGCCTAGATTGTAAGCATGAAGGTTGAAAATTATTAAGTACGTAAATGCTTTGTTGAATTGATGTTTATCAATACTGATGATGTCCTGAAATTAGCTTACCAGCTGCTATTGTATGAGCAAACAATTAATGTAATAACTATAGGTAATGATATATATTGATTAAATTTCATGGCATATATATAATTTATTGAAGTTCGAAATTAAACAATTTATGAGATTTCGAATCAAAAACATAAACAAAACAATATTATGCACATTTCACAATGATAAACTAGCTGGGAATCATAGGAAAAATCCAATTAATAACCTAGTTCTTTATGGGCACTAAATAAAGAATTCTATAAGGTACAACATTTCAAGAATAATCATATTCAAGATCACAATGATCTTCAATTCCTCTTGTAAAGAATGAATGAAAATACATTTTTTTTATTCAATTTTAATAAACTGAAGTTTATCTCAGGAACATGGGACTCGTCAAAATTAAAAACCCAGAAACAGAAATCAATTGAAATTGTAAATTGACACACGTGTCTTCATATTTCAAATTCAAAGAAGTTATTAACTTGCTGTTTCAAGTCATTAAGGGACAGTAAGCTCTAATTGGAAAGGATTTAAAATTGATCAATGATTTAAGCAAATGGGAAGATAAAAGAGGAAAGGGAAAAAGGTTGAGATCTAGGGTTCAAGTAAGAAACCAGAAAGGAGATCAAGAGAAATTGATTCACGGATGCAGAAGATGATGTTTGTGTTTACCTAAAAATCAACTCTGAGATAATAGTTCGTCTAATAGATCAGATCCCAAGTCCTCAAGCTCCAAAACTTCTTTACTAATTTGTTTCTTTTTTCCTTTGCCATTCGAAGAACTTCGAGCCCTGTGAATCTCTTTTATGGCTTCAGCTGGTGATGAACCATCTTTGCACTTGTAATTCATGTTTTTAAGGGATTCCTTTACTTTCTCTAAAGGAAAATTAAGGCCAGCTGAAGCCCCGCGCATTGCAAACGCAGCTTGATCATAAACCATACCAGCTTCTTCTGCACTGTCAAAAGTCCCAAGCCAAACCCTTATTCCGTTCCTGGTCGAATCCCTTATCTCTGCAGCATACTTACCCCATGGCCGTTTTCTGACACCAATGTAGCGCTTTTCTTTATTAGCCTCTACAAGATTCCAAAGAAATTCTTGTATTCCTTCCTCAATACTGTTCAAGTCCTCGGAGTTAGCTTCTTCCTTTGCATCAATATTGAAAGATGGACTCTCCTCTTCTACTTTTAACGCGTCTTTGCCACAAGAAGAATCCATCCTTTAGAATGATTGTTTCTTTCGTTTTTGTTGTTCGAAATCTTGAATCGCTGCCACCCTTGTGCACAAAAGTTAAAATGCAGGGAGGAGAATAATAAGGTTAAATTTAGTTAGATAATGAAAGCAAAGATTTAGTTAAAAAGATATATTTCACTTTCACTTTTCCAATATAAAATAGGATTGAAAGTCCAAAGATAAAGCAATGACGATTGAACAATGAAGTTAATCATTCAAAACATAACGAAGGCAGAAGCGGGTGAGATTTATGTGGTTTCCAACCACTCAGCTGCAAGCTTATGAATTTTTAATTTAATATTCGTTTGTCATAACTTTTGAAAAGCTAAAATGAGTTTTTGAGATTGAAAATATGATTTTGTATCAATTTAGTTAATTATATGAAAGTGCTTTTCTATTTAAAAGAACTTTCAAACAATATTATAATTTAAACACCTTCCAACCAAACACTTATCATGTTATATTCATCTTCCACTTCTACTTTTGTTTCCTCTTATGTAAACTCATGTTTGTCTTCTTCCGTCGGCGGATTCCACCTGAGTTGCTTTGTCAGGATGATCTAACTTAGAACTGATCTTTAATATATAATAATCTATCAATCCAAGGTAGTCATTGTTATTATAAATAATCACTATTCAAATAATTGTTGAAAACTACATTTAAGTGAAGCTACATGCCTCTTTCATAGCTGAAACCTTTAGATGACAACTTCGATATAATATTAATTAATCTATTATATATATGCAGGCAAAGTTTATAGACTCAAGTCTGTTTCCACAGCCTAATTTTGAAAATTGTGCAAACCATGTGAGATGTTCGATAAAAAAAATAAAAATTGCAAGTTCTAACGATCATATTGAAAATTAAAAGTACATGTACAACTCTCTAACAATTTAAACTTGTACGTCATGCTGTTCAATATAATGACACTTTTTGGTGTCAATGTGAAATTGAAAATTTGACAGAAGAAATGCTTGGCACTTGTATAATATTGCTTGTCTTCAGAAAAATTTGGTTTCCTAAAATTTCATCAATAGTTAATAAAAGCTTTAGAAACAATTTTTATTGATTAATTGATGTTCAACATACAGTGCAAGCAGCAAACTTCTAAATTATTTAGAACACAAGATTATTAAAATTTCCTAAAATTGATCGTTTCAACATACAGTGCAATCAGCAAACTCCTAAAATTTCCTCTCACAAGATTTCTTTACGTCATTAGATTCATATTCAATCATATAAATATTATTAAATTATTTATCACTCGTAATTATAAGTTAAATTGTTTACAAACACTTCCTGAAAAAGCTTTATCTATTTGTCTCGTACATGTCTCTTTTGTTATTCTCATACTTTTCAACCATCTTGACCGTTTAGATGCAGTTGCTCATCTTGACCGTTTGGACTTAGAAATCAAGGGAATGAAGTACAAGGACTTTAAGCAAATTTGGTCTGCAATGAAATCTAAAGATTGCTCTACTTTAAGCACTCTGAAACAGAGAGCATATATGGCTAGGCCTAAAATAAAGTTAAAAAAAGAAAAAAAAATTTATTTGGAGCAATTTTTTGCTCTCAATCAAGTGTTTAAATAACTAGTAGTAAGCACGTGCGTTGCACCAATACTATTTATGCACCAAAAATTTGAACAAATGCACTAAAATGTTTTAATTTACTCAAAGAACCAACCATCCTTATGGATGATGAATCTTTGTCCACCAAAACAAGATAATTAACGAAGTAAAAGGTTAAAAAAACTCCAAATCTGCAATTACTAATTCAGTTTGAACTTCCTGATAAAAGAAAGAAGATCCAAAATAGCTATGTTAAAAAGTTCACATTTGTTTTGGTGTACTCTCTCTCTCTCGTACCCCACCAAAAGTAGGCAGAAATGTAAAACATAGACAGACATCCAATCAAAACCTTTTTGATTTCGAAAGAATACTAGTATTTCTAATTTCTATTGATTTCAAAGAATGTCAAAAATTAGGAATCAAATACTTGATGATTCGTGTAAGAGTACACCGAATTTGAACTCGTTAATTTGAAATATCATTTTTAAGAAGTTGGGAAAATTCAATATTCTAATTTTCAATTAAAATACAACCAAATGAAACATATTGTGCGGTAGTAATGTTACAAATCTAGATACTAAATAGGTTAGATCCACTAATGACCACCCAACTTTGATGTCACAATGGCCATTCAATTTTATTTTGTGTCACTATAACCACCCAATTTTATACTTAGTATCAACATGTCCACACAATTTGATTTTTTTTCACCATGGTCACTCAATTTCATATAACATTTGACGACGACCACTCAATTTCATATAAAATTTTATCATGTTCATCCAACTCACCATTTTCAATAATTTAAAAAGGGGTAAAACGATATATATATATATATATATATATATATATATATATATATATATATATATATATATATATATATATATATATAATATTAAAAAAATTAAATAAAATAGAAACCTATTTTAATATAAAAGTTTTTAAAATTTTTTTAAAAAATTATTTTTTTTAAAATTTATTTTATATGTAATACAAAGTTACCGTTTTACCCCTTTTAAAATTAGTGAAAATAGTGAAAAGAAATTGGGTGGCCATAATAAAACGTTACATGAAATTGGTTGACTATGATGAAATGAAATCAAATTGGATGGCTATGGTGACACTAAATATATGGGCGATCATTGATGAATTTAACCCGATACTAAACATATTGAAAATTCCATGCTAAGTCCCTACTTTGAGAACAAATCAAATTAAAAACCCTACTAACAAATTATCATAATTAAATAAATAAAAATACTAAACAAGGGATCAACTATTGCATCCTTATGTTTCACACCACATCACCGCCCCCTGTTGAAACAAATTAACAAAGAATGAGGATCAACTGTTTAATTTAAAATCTTAAGGGTATGTTCTCTTTACCATTTTCAAGTCATTTTCTGTTTTCGATTTTCCAAACAGTGAATATGCGTTCTCTTTTCTATTTTCGAAAATGCGTCTTTGAAAACAAGTTAAAAATTTACAAAGAAAACTGTTTTAAGTTATAATCAAGCTAAAATTTTCGAAACGCATTTTAGGTGTTTTTAAAACAATTTTTCAAAATGTCAAAAAGAATACATTTTCCACAATCTCAAAATGAACACTCAATACACAAAACCCAAAATGAATTCAAAACTCAAAACACAAAACTGAAATACAAAGAGAACAGCCTCAAGATTTTAGAGAATGATAGGTGTATTTATTTAAATGTTGTCTTAACGATTAAACGCGTTAATTTGCTTAAATATTTAGCCATACTGATCTTCTAAGGAGTTGCTCCCACTTATAAATATAAAATTGAAATAATCCACAAAATAGGTCATTTAAATATGGCTACATCAGATGCAGTTTTTGAGCTTTTATAACTCTGTCCCCAACTCTAGATAGACGGGGTAAGTAATTCTCTTTCGTACCTTTAGTTGGAGACGAAGCTGTCCCATACGAAGTATGTACTGTGTTTATTAATTATTAATAAAACATGTCACCTAAACTGGATGAGAAATATCATGTTGTCCCAATTCTAAATGAAGATCATGAAGTTGTCAAGTTTTCGAATTTGGACGATGACGATGACCTGATTTTTTACGAGCCCCATATAGAAATCTTCAAAGAATGGCCCCAATATTTCAAGGTAAATGCAGATTTTACTAATAATATAAAAAATTGGGATAATATCAAAAAATGCGGATCTTACCTTCAGAACCTTTTTGGAACAATGATGGGAGTGGAAGAGTTGAAAAATATTCCATATTCGCATGCCAAGATCGAATCATTTTCATTGGCGAATTTAGGTGCAATCCTTTTAGAATATTCTGATATTAAATTATTTATAAACGTTTCTCTAATTAAAAAGAAATTAAAATTTCAAATTAACTACATGAAACCTCTTCGTAGATGATCCTTCTCCATGGGACTTCAAACGGGAGCAATATAAACTCTTTTAGGCTTATGCATGAAATAGTTGTGGGACATGAAATTGGTGAGATTTATGTGGCTTTTGCGCATGGAAAAAAAAAAAAAAAAGATTATGCATTAATATGCCATTGTAAAAGTGTTCTGAAATTTGTCCTTTATCTTTGGTATTGCTTTGCTCTTTGTTGACATTCATGTCATTTCATGTAAACAATTCTAAAAGATTGATTTTCCTCCAATTTTGGGTTTGATGCAGGCCTTTGTCTTCTTCCGTCGGCGGATGCCTCGGTTGAACGGCTGATATATATTCAATAAGGACCTATATGTCTGACAAGTTAAATATGGTTGGAAAAAATATATTCTTTCCCTACTTCATGTTTGTGTGAGTCACGGTACATGACATGCCTTGATGCTGAGTTTATAGCACACTTCCCTCAAAAATTGATAAGTTTCCTTCATTCTGTTATTTCTTTATATTAATAATTTCTGTGTGCAGAAAATTAAAGAATCAAAATAAGAATTTTTCACCTGCTAATGGATCCGGATGTTAACTTTTTAAATATGTTACTCCCTAGTTGATATTTACAAGGTAGAATAGGCTCTGATACAAGAAATTGAATCAAGAATCGTTCAATATAAGGGACCGTTCTCTTCGTGTTTCAGTTTTGTGGTTTGAATTCATTTTGTGTTTTGTGTTTTGAGTGTCTGTTTTGAAATTTCTAAAAATCCGTTCTTTTTGCCATTCTGAAAAACAGTTTTCGAAAACATAAAAATGGAAAACCGCGTTTACTTTGAAATTTTGAGAATTTTTGTAATAATATTTTAATCAAAAAAACTGATTATTCAATAAATTGTAATTGTTTAATGTAAGCCCCCATTTGACACACATTTTTTTTTCTCAATCTCATTCTCAGTTTTTTTTCTCTTTCTTCATTTCAACCAAACATTCTATTAATAAAATAATACCACACATAAACCCAAAAATTCTCATTACTTTTTAAGCACACATTCTTCAATCAATCACTATTTCAGAATTTATTTTTTCTCCAAAATGGGTGTCAAACAGGGACTAAATATAATATTAAATAACATATACATTTTAAAAATGGTAAAACGTATAATTTTTTTCCAAGATATTAAAAATATAACATAAATTACATTTGATGAAACAATTCAATCGATACGATTAGAAGTTTAAATGTCACGACAAAATAAGCAAATACTAAACTACATACAAAATAAATCCACTGAGTCATGTACGACGTCTTGAGTAGTCATTCCACATTTGTGTCGCAATTTGATCCTTAATTTGTCCCATTTGAGCTGTTTGACTTGCATCAAAATGTATGGCTTCTTGTGCTTGATTTGACTCCGGTATATTTTCGAACATCATATTCTCCTCTGAATACTCAGTGAACAACCTATCTAAAGCGTGCTCCTGGCAAATAAAGTTCTGTATTGCGCAACATGCAGTAGGTATTTGTCTTTGTCTGCTAAGAGGATAATTGGTGATCAATTTCAAAATAGGAAATCTTGCCTTTAAAACTCCAATGCAACGTTCAATAATGTTACGACATGAGGAGTGTCGATAGTTGAACAATTCTTCCTTCCCACGTAGTCTTCCCCGTCCAACGTAGTCACGCAGATGATATCTTTAACCTCGATAAGGGGCAAGAAATTCAGACATGTTTGGGTAGTCAGAATCAATAAGGTAAAATTAATCTGCATAAAAAAAAATCACATAGTGTAATACTATAGATACATTCACAATAAATATTTGAAGTGCAAGAATATACCTCCCCGTGGTGTGCATGTTCATGTGCGTATACTTCATGTGCATGTTCAGGTAGAGAAATTCCAATTGAAGTTTGGAGCGAATTATATTAAAAGCAATTCCAAAAGTTATGGAAGTATATTCATACTTGAGAAGAAAAGTAATCTTGAAACTGCTTTTCGGAGCTAATCATATGACTAAAAGCAACTAAAACTACTTTTTAGTAGAAGAAAAGACTCGTCGAACTAGAATGTTCAATATGAATGGAAGCAAGACATTAGCAACAATACTTTATAACAAGGCACTCTAGAAAGAAGATTGGTTTACCGAAGGTAAGGTAGTTCAACATGTCGAAATTTTAACGAAATCCTACTTATAAAACAACTACAAGACCTCTTAGAATTTATTTTGAAGTAGCTAAGCCGAGTGCTCGAGTTCTCAAATATTCTCAAATATCTACAAAGAACTAAAGATTACCAAGCTCAAAACTGTTATGTAAGATGAATAGAACTTGCACAATTCTAGAAAACTCTAAGCTCTGATAAAATAAATAAATGTAAATCTTAACCGTAAATATAGAATCAATCATCTACCGTTCATTATAAGAAGATGGGACCATAAATAAGATTGGAGTGCTCAATTATAACTAATAAATTAAGCAATCAACAAAATGAACAATCCCTTATGATAAGCCAATGATAACCGTAAATATAGAATCAATCATCTACCGTTCTTATGCATTGCTAATGATCCTTCCACCCAGTTTCTGTGCTTCGCTTTCCAACTACCTAATAGAATAAAATGGTCCCTAAAACCTTAAATAACCAACATTGAAAGATTAAAATCGGCTTTAGGACCTATACTGTTGAAGTTTTGACCCTAAAAGGGGTCATAGTATATTAACATTCACAATAAACTTGGATACTGAATTTTTATCGTCTGCCTGCATTTTTAGGCATTGCATATAGAAGTAAATTCAATTTTGAAATGTCTTGGACATGTCCTTTTGACCACCATTAAAACTTGAATATAATTTAGTGAATTGATGCTGGAGCTCACATGACTCAGATTGGGGTTGATTGGATCAATCCCTTATGATAACTAACATCAATTCTCCAAACTTGGCCATAGTCTGCCATTCTAATCCTCCAGAAACCGTTCAAACAATTCGACCACAACCTAATCTGCCACTCTAAAATAGTTCTAACAATTCCACCTCAAACAATTCCATTCTAATCTCCAGAAACCGTTCAAACACTCACTGTATTAACAATTCCATTGCCAGAAACAGTGAACAGCACAACTCCAGAAACCCTTCAAACCATTCCACCTCCACGTCCACTTCCAGCACCAGTTGCACCTCCACCTCCACCTCCGCCTACCCTTTCCCCTACAAAATCAACCTGGAATCCCATTTAACCCATTTTCGCACCAATCAAATAACAAAAACAGGGGGCAAATCGACCCAATAAATCAAAAATTTACCAGGAAGAGCAAGTAAATAACTAAAGATTAGCACAAGCAAAGAATCAAAACCTTGACTTGAAGATGCGAATTGATTCACATTGCCCTTCGTTTTAGCCTTCGATTCAGCTACACCAGATTGAACAACCCCAAAAGTCGAAGATCCCGTCTACTATCCTTCGTCCCCGGCCAACAACATCTGCTTTTCGGTTTCTGTTTGCGGGTTTGCGGCTGGAGATCGAGCTGCAAGGTGGGTGAGTGAGAGAGTTGAGAGAGAGGGAGAGGGAGTGAGTGAGCGAGACTGAGAGAGTTGAGTGAGAGGAGACCAATTTGGCGTGTTTTGTGAATTTAGCGTGTTTTGGGTTTATATTTTACAAAATGATGTTTTCATTGTTTTGTGTTTTTAGTTATATTTTTTTTTTCATTTTTCAAAACGCATTTTTGAAAATAAGATAGAGAACGAGTTTTCGCTGTTTTGAGAAATTAAAAACAGAAAAAGGCTAGAAAACGACAAAGAGAACAGGGCCTTAGATGTTCGAAGAAATCCTCAATTTTCTTCAACTTCTCTCTAGCCTCACAAAATTTACAAACCAGAGTTCACCACAATAAACATAAACTCTCCTGTTAGTCTACACTAAGTACATATCAAAATCTAAATATTTTGCATAGAAGAATAACAAGAAAATTTTCAGAGAAAACGAGAGATAGAAAACCAAAAGTTGCGCACAATAATGCATAAACAAAAGGTTAAGGCCCTTATAAAGGGAAGAATCCTTTATAAACGAGGATAAGGAAGGGATTTTTAGATTCTTTTTTGATGTAGCATTTTAAAGAATCCCACTACAAGTAGGAAGAAAAATCATATTATATTTCAAAAGATAAATACAATTCCTATCTAACTAAATATTCAGTCAGTTCCGAATGGCCATTGCTAAAAAACTGCAAACAAAATCTTGTGTCAGTTAGACATGGAGTAGACGATGGGTTTATAAATTGAACTATTCCATCTAATACGTTAACATTTTGTATAGTTTTAATTCTATTAGATTTTAGTGTTGTCAATTCTTTGGATAAAAGGACTAATTTGTAACATGTGAAAGTCAAGGACCTAGGGTGAAATTTGTATAAAATGGGTTATGAGGTCTAGGGTTTAAGCATGAAAAGAGGAGAAATACAGCATCGCATTTCAGCTAGCTTCTTACCCAGTTGGAGCTCGAGTGACAAAAATAAAAAGTTTATCTCCTATTTGTCTGTGAGCTCTCGCTTGAGCAACAATGTGTCGCTCGCATGTCACCAACTTCTTGCTCGAACGACAGATTGATCTCGAAAATCCTATTTTGCTATTTTAAAGTATTTTTTCAGCCCATTCAACCTAATTACCCTCTCCTATAAATACACAAGTCTATGCACGAAAATTTGGGTGGTTGTTCATTGTACCTCTTTTCTATAACATATTCAAGAGCCTATACATACATTGATTTCATTATTTCAGTCTTGATTTTATACAACCACATATTTGGGAAAAACATCAAACACATTGAATCCAAAACCCCACCTACTTCCTATTGGTCATAGGAATGTACTTTCACAATTAAACTTCAAAGAGTGCTGGAGGTTGAGAGATGTTGGACTACAAGAGCAAGAAGGGCACAAGGCCTTGAAGAATGTTCTTTGAATTCCACTTGAAAGAGACAATTACAGAAGATCTTGGAGCAGATCTTGGAATAGGTCTTGGAGCTAACAGGAAATAGATCGGCAAGTCTAGTGGAGTTGGCTAGATAGCATCGAACTATAGCTCACTCTGTATTGTATATAGTGGAAATAACTAGCTTGGTCTCGAAGTTTTTATCCAGTTGGGGTTTCTCCGTCATCATATCGGTGTTTATTATTGATTTCCTTATTACTGCGGTATTCAAACATAGGATAATCGGACTTGTGTGCTTAATCATCAAGAAACAATTAAAAGTAGGTTGTTGCTTTTGATTGATTAATTTTCCACGTAGGTTCAAAACTAAAAACGGATAAGTAACAACCATATGGTAACTTAAAAACCGTTAAATTGTTAATCCGAGAACTGTTAGATGGTATCCAGTGTGACACCCGGTATTTTTCAATTGGTATAAGAACCCAAATTCGTTTCTTGACCCATATTATCTAGATGATTAATTCATTATCTGTCCCGCTATATTTTGATGGCATTAATTATTCCTACTGGAAGGTTAGGATCAAAGCTATTTTAAAATCTATGGATGAGCATATCTGCCTTAGTATTGTGAATGGTTGGGCTACACCTAGTTCTATGGTTAATAATGAAGTAATCCCCACCCTTATTGCTCATTAGACTAGAGGGAACTTAGATAAACGTAACTGGAAAAGTAAAGCCTTATATGCCCTATTTATGGTAGTATCTTCGGAAGAGTTTGGGTGAGTGTCTATGTGTAAGGTAGTCAAAGAGGTTTGACCACTCAGGTAGTTAAGAACTCTAAGTTGCAAATGTTGACCACCAAGTTTGAAAAGATTAGAATGAAAGAGAATGAGACCTTTGATGAAATCTATGCGAGCTTACATGACATAGTAAATTTTGGCTTCAACTTAGGTGAGAGAATCTCGAAGCCTAAGATAGTCAAAAAAATTCTTAGATCCCTACCAGAAAGGTTTAAATCTAAAGTCGCAGCTAGAGGCGAGTAAGGACTTAGATTCCATTAACATTAAATAGTTCGTTAGATCTCTCTAGACTTATGAACTTACATTAGGTAGACCTAAAAATGAGAAGTCAATTGCTTTGAACACCATTAGAGATGAAGATTCCAACTCTACCCATTCAGATTCTCTTACCGAAGATGAGTTAGCATACTTTGCTAAAAAATTTCGAAAATTTCTTAAGAATAAAAAGAACCCTTAAGAGAGATAGCGAAGTGATTCCAATGAGTCTCGAATGTGACCTTAATCTGTGAGATGTCATAAATGTCGAGGTTTTGGCCAAGTTAGGAGTGATTTCTCTAGCATTAGGAGAAAGTCAGATAAGGCTATGAATTCTACTATCATTGATGATGAGTCTAACTCGGACAATCAAAGTGAGAAATCCATTCGTGAGGAAAATGTAAAATATATTGCCTTTACTGCTAGAATTACGAATGCATCAGATAAGGGAAGTGAGAAGGCTGAGAAAGTAAGTAGTGGTGCGAGTTCAGAAGAAGATTCTGACAATGAGGACAATTCTGATAGTGAGAGAGAAATTCATGAGGCTTGTGATAGAATCTATGAGGAGAACATTAAGATTATAACAAAAAATAAAGCTTTAAGTACGAGAGTTACGGAACTTAAGTAGAAAAACTAGAAACTCGTAGCTTATATTTACGAATCTACCTCTACCCTGAGTGAGTTGAATTCCATGAATGAATCTTTAGATACTCAAGTTAGGAATCTCACTAGTGAGCTTGAGAAGACCTTTAGGAGATCTAATGAGCTGACAGTTGAAAAGGAAACCCTAGAAATTTGGTTTAAAAATCTTTTGAGCGACCTAGAGTATTCCAAGTCTCAACTTCTTACCTTTTCTAGTGGTTCTATAAAGTCAGACAACTTCTAGGAATGGGTAAGCCTACTTGTAATTATGGAGGTCTAGGATATAATAAAAATGATCATAATGTCGCTAGTACATCGAAGACCACATTTGTCCGTGGTACTAACCAGCTTAAACATGTGCCTAACCCTGAACCTATGAATAAGGGATATGGAGGACATAGACCTACTAGACAACGTAGGATATGCCGACCTATGAATAGATATCAACTATCACATACCTTTGGTCTTATCCCTATTTGTTTTCATTTTGATGAATTAGGACACATAAAGCCTAGATGTCTTCATTTGTTGAACAGAAATAGAAATCTAAACTTGAATAGAAATAAGAATCAGGATTATGTTGGTCAGATTGACTTCCTTACTGATCAAGTAAGTAAATTGACCAAGTTAATGATACAGATGATCGAAAATATTCCTGTCACTAGGGAAGTTTGGGTGAAGAAAGGTGATTTGAAAAATTTTGAAATAGATCATATTGCTCTTAAAGGTAAGAGCATTTGCATACAGAACTGATTAGGTATTTTTAGTTCATGTTTGTCTTTTATCATTGTGCAACATTTAACTAAATGTTGTGAAAATATTGTAAATGAGAGAATTTTAAATCTTTAAAATGTTTGATCGTGAAGTAAATTGATAGGGGGAGATTTGTTGATTGCATTGCATTCCATACCATATCTACCTAATTGCTTGAGTTTTTTATGTTTGTGTGATACTAATGCTTTTGTTGGTATTTGGATTAACATTAGTGTTACATCTTATTCTAACTAGTATTAGTATCATGTGTTTAATGATTTTATTATTTCATGTATCATGCGCTTTTACACTGAGTGTTTGAGTTGTGAATTTCAAGAAACGGGTTTAACAAGGAATTCAAGAGACATCAGTTGGACGAAGTTTGGGTAGTTTAGATTTTGTATTTAGTTTTCCTTGACTTGTTTGTAACAAAATGTCAAATGGGAAGTTTGTTAGGATTTTAGTGTTGGCAATTATGTGGACAAAATGACTAATTTTTAATGTGTTGTAAAAGTCAATGACCTAAGGTGCAATTTGTACAAATTGGGCTATGAGCTCTAGTTTCGAGCAAGAAAAGAGAAGAAACACGACGGCGGATTTTCACGAACTTCTCGACTACGAAAGTAGAAAGTCTGTTGCCCGCTTGTCGTTGAGCTCTTGCTTGAGCGACAGTACATCGTTCGCTTGTTGCCAGCTTCTCACACGAGCGATAGGTAGATCCGAAAAATCTTATTTTGCTGTTTTAAAGTATTTTTTCCGACCCACTCAACCTAATTATCCTCTCCTATAAATACCCAAGAAATGTGCACGAAAATCAAGGTGGTTGTTCATTGTGCCTCTTTTATATAACATATTCAAGAGTATTCATACATTGATTTCATCATTTCACTCTTGATTTTATACGACCACATATTTAGGAAAAACATCAAACTCACTGAATCCGAAACACCACCTACTTCCTATTTGTCATAGGAAGGTACTTTCTAAGCTGAACTTCAGAGGCTGTTGGAGGTTGAGAGATGTTGGATTACGAGCACATGAAGAGCACAAGGCCTTCGAGTAGGTTCTTGAAATTTCACTTGGAAGAGACAATTGCAGAAGATCTTGGAGCTGACCTTGGAGTTAGCAGGAAATAGATCGAGAAGTCTAGTAGAGTTGACTAGATGACATTTGACTGTAACTCACTCCGCATTATCTATTAAGTAGGATTTGTCTAGTTGAAAATTGAAATTATGAAAAATATTTTAATTTTTCCACTTTGAAAACTTGAAAATTGTATAATTGACAAATGACAGGAATTATTAAGTAAATATAGTATTTTATAATTTTATATGTTTGATATATATTAATTTTATTATTAAATGATTAAAACTTTGAAATAATATTTAAAATAAGAAAACTTTTTTTACGCCTAAATCTTACCTAGGCTCGTTTAAACTCATAAAGTTTGAAATTTCGCTCCCATGCCTTTTTCTTTTTAGAACACCGTTTTTCTATAGAAATTGATTTCTCTTCTTTGTATAGGTGTTCTTTCTCTCTAAATACCACAATTCGTCAGAATCAATCAAGAGCCGTTTTGCATAATTCAACGGAATTGATGGACGTCGTTATGCGTAGTGTCGATCGAATGCTGGAGAATGGACATGGTTTTGCTAATTCAAAAGGTTATTCGATCAATCCAATAGTTGAGATTCATCCAACAAAATATAAAGAGTCATTTACTATTTTAATACTTTTAACTTTCATTTTTCATCTATTTTTTTGGAAATTCCAAAAGTAAAAGAGGTACAGAAGTGTGAGGATGTTGTATTTTTTATTAAGATAAGTTATGTGATCTCTAAAGATTTCATTTCAAGTTCGGATTAGAAATTTAGGAGAGAGGGATTTCAAAACATTCTGAGGTTGTTGGTTTTATTTTACTATATGGAAACCTCTTGTACTCAGTATTTGGGTGAACATGTCAAGTGTTATTGAAATTACAATGAGTAGGAAACAACCTAAGAGTGCCTTTGTGCACTTGTTACATCTCATGTCACATACCAGTTCACATGTTTTTGAGCATAGATCACAAGTCATAGATCAAATGGAATTGGTAACTGATCATTGATTTATGTTCATGGTCACATGTTACAGTTCACAATTCATATGTCATATTGTATAGGTCACATATCAACGTCAATAAGTCATAGCTGAAAATTAATTGGTCATAAATTAGATGTCACACGTTTTTGTGCACTCATAACAGGTGATAGTACAGGTTCATACGCCACGGGTCATTGAGCATGGGTTACAGATCAATGTTCACATTCTGACAACAATTAATTATCCAACTTGAAGTTCAATTAGATAATCCTCAATTTTCGTTGATGTTTTCTAAATGAAAATTCCAAATAAGTCGCTACTCTTGAGATGCTGTACTCATAGATCTCGAATCGAGCACCTTTTATCTAGATATGTACTACCACTTTGGTATAAGAAGGGATGATCATGGGTGGATGTCGGTGACTATGCAATTCTGTAGAGAGAGATTGGAAAGTTCTGAAAAGAAATTGGAGAGGGTCGAGATATTATGATTGATATTTATTAGATATATAATATTATTTTATAAATAATATTTATTAATTATGACCCAAGTTTTGAATTTTTAAACATTTTCTCTTAAAATTGAATTGAAGTATAGTTAAGTTAAGGCCTGAGTTACATATTATTTCCCTTATACAATCTGTATGGAAGAGTCCATGCCTTGGCTCATCGATGGATTGTGATCCACAAGCAAAGGTTCAATTTGGACTATTGACACACAATTTTCTACATTAAGGTTACAAAAATAAGATGATATATTGGTAACTATAAATTTGAATAGAATTTCCTATTTATCTATATATTAAGATCATGTATCCTGATAAAATTAAATAATCAATCATCATATTTTTATGCAGAGTTAATTTCACTGAAGTTTGTGAAAAAATTTCAATATACCTTCAAAATAGTTTTTTACTTATATAGTTACTAATGCTACACAATTGGTTCTTAAATAATTTTTTGTGTAACAAAATTTATTAATATTACAACATTGCGGGGAAAAAATAAAAAATAAAAGCTGCAAAATGCAAAGAAAGTTCAACCCAGATATAATTAATTTTTACTTTATATGATGAAAATATTGCTAAAACTAGATTAGTCAATGATATGCAAGTAAAATCTTATTCTCTAATTACTGTACTCCATGTTTTCATCAAACTAATGAGATATTTATTGAAATTCATTAAAATCTTAAATTTGATGCTAGTCGATTTTGCTGATACTTGATCAATCAGCAATGTTTTACAAAATAAAGAGGTTGGGCACTTTGACGCAATTTCTCCTACGGTTTGAGAATCGGTCGATGGTCCTTTATGTATATCAAGAGACTATGAAAAATATTTAAGCAGACAATACAATAGATATCACCGTTTTACCATGAATAGGACTTTCCTTATATAGACTTTGAAATAGGTTAACATGTCAATGAAGTGATTATGCGTGTTAGAATTTGGACGTGACCCAAATTCCCTATTGAAATAATTGAAGTGCATGTTAAGAGGAATTCAATTTGGATTGCTATTAGAGTCTTATTCAAGTTGAAATTCTATTTGGAAGCCCTATTGGGAGTTGAAATTTGTATTGGATTTGAAGATGTTGAAATTGTGGACATGGAAGAGAAGTTACTGCATTTTTGCTAGCCTACTGCTCAAGTAACACCTACAAGTTTTCTCCTGAGACTTGGTCGCTCGCCTATCGCCCGCCTGGAGGTCGAATGACAGACCTTTTGCTGGCTTATCGCACGAGCGACTAGGTTATCTGGCTCGGGCCCTTTTCTCATTTTAACACGTTTTTGGCATTCTATTTCAACTACAACTCATGTATTAGAGTTTGGACGTCTCCCTACATAGGTGCCTCTATATACTTGGCTCTTTTCTACAATGTGGTGTGAGAATAGTGTGAAAAAAAATGATTACTAGCTTTTATGATAATTGTAATATTTCTCCATCTTCATTATTTGCGATTCAATAAAATCTCATAATTCTTTTGCCATATTTTCTTGTCTTCTTTTATTCTTTTGTATGTGATCAAATACTTCATTATTGTGCCATATAATTTCAACATCTCAATACGCTGATTGGTTTCATGTCAAAAGGTATTGAGCGATACGTGATCGGTGATTCTTGAAGTCTCAACAATTGATATCAAAGATTTTGGACATAATTAACCGAACAAGTGGTATCAGAGCCTAAGTTCAGCAGTTCAGCAAGAGCGCATGATTTGATTTGTTCGAGGCTTTTGTTTGTTATGGCTTCCATGAAGTATGACATTCCGCTTTTGGATCAGAGTATTAGATTTTCCATTTTTGGATCAAAGTATTAGATTTTCGATAAGTATGACATGTTAAGATGCAAGCAGTACTTACACAATATGATTTGGATGATGCGTTGTTGGAAATTGACAAGATGCCCACAATTTTGACCGTAGAGGAGAAATTACATAAGGATAAGAAGACAGTTACTCACATTCATCTTCATCTATCGAATACCATTTTTCAGAATGTTTTGAAGGAAGGTTCAACAACTGCTTTAAAGTTGAAGTTGGAGCAATTGTGCATGACTAAAATTTATGCAAACAAGTTGCATCTTAAGCAACTTTTATACTCTCATTGAATGACAGAAGGAGAATCATTCAAAGATCACTTGGCTGTATTTAAGGAGATAGTAACTGATTTAGAAACTTTGGAAGTAAAGTATGATGAAAAATATTTGCCTTAATCCAATAATGTTCGTTACTAGTTTCATTTTCTTCATTTAGAGACATGATCTTATATAGTCGTGATACTCTCACCATTGTGTATGATGCTTTATTTTCAAAAGAGAAGATGAATCATCTAGTGTCTGGGTCTAGAGATGGAGAAGGCCTTATTGCTCCTGGTGGCTCTGGAAGGGACAGATCGAAGTAAAATTTAGTAATCAGATTTGTAACTAATGTAAAAAGAAGGGGCACATTAAGAAAGATTACTACAAATTGTAGAATAAAGAAAGGTTGGTTGCAAGTCGATATCGGAAGCAATAGGAGACTTCAGGTGAAGTAGACCTCGTAGAGAACATTGTAAGTGAGGGAGATCTCTTGGCCATTTCTGGCATCGAGTCTAAACTAGAGGAGGATTAGATTCTGGATTCAATGTGTGTATTTCATATGTGTCCTAAAAAAGGACTTACCGTTTCCAAAGGAGTCATGGTTTTCAGAAACAATGCACCTTGTTGAGTTGTTGGAATTGGTACGATCAGATTGAAGCCAGTGGATGAGACAATTAGAACATTTGAATAGGTTTGACATATTTTGGATTTGAAGAAGAATCTCATCTCGTTGTCTATTCTTGATTCAAAGGGTTTGTAAAGGTGCCCAAGTTGTATGGAGGGAAAGAAAGGGTCTCAGTTATAATACGTATTAAAAGCATTTAGGTTTGATTCTGTTTTGGGGTGTGTTACAATTCAGTTTTGTGAATTTTAAAATCTTTATGATTTTTTGAGAATCTGAGGTAATTCTACAGAGTAACACTTGGATTCATTAGAAGATATTGAGTATTTTGTGTTTGGTTGGAGAAATCAATTTTGGTTATTGCTGAATAGTCAGTTCATTCCTTGCAGACAGATTTTCTTTTCTAGGTAGAGAAAATTTTGGAGCTTTGTTCGTTGCAGTGGAATTTGTGTCAAGGTGGAGATTGTTAGAATTCGGGTGTGAAGAATTCTAACTGAAGTGGACGTCAAGAAGAATTTAATTTGGAATGCTACTGGAGTCTTATTCAAGTTGAAATTCTATTTAGAAGCCCTATTGGGATTTGGAATTTGTATTGGATTTGAAGAGGTTGAAATTATGGACCAGGAAAAAAGGTCGTCGCATTTTCACTAGCCTATTTCTAGCTAGCCACTCGAGCAACACCTGGAGGTTTTTTACCGGACTTTGTCGTTCGCCTGTCACCCGCCTGGTACTTGAGCGACGGACCTGTTGCTAGCTTATTGCTCGAGCAACAAGGTTATCCGGTACAGGCCCTTTTCATGTTTTAATACATTTTTGACATTCTATTTTAACTACAACTCATTTATTAGAATTTAGATGTCACCCTACATAATTGTCGATATATACTTGGGTTTTCTCTACAATTTTGTGTGAGTATAGTGTGAGAAAAGTGATTAATAGTTTTTATGATCATTGTAATATTTCTCCATCTTCATTCTTTGTGGTGCAATAAAATATCCTAATTACGCTACTATATTTTCCCATCTTCTTTTATTCTTCTGCTTGTAATCAAATGCTTCATTATTGTGCCATATAATTTTAACATCTGAATCTGGTGATTGGTTTCATATCAAGTGGTATTGACCGATATGTGATCCTTAAATTCTCAACAATTGGTTTTAGAGATTTTGGACATAATTTACACAACGATGCGCACATCGGATATGTGGAAGAGCTAGGATTCTAACCTTGTGTCAGGACATACGGGCTAAGGAACAGTCTTAGATAGACAGTTCGTATGGGGGATCACTAGAATATCCCATTGAGGGTACTTATATCCAGAATCGCATATTTCAATCAATCTTGCTACATATATTCTAGTTGATATTCTGCTTTATATTGTACTATATTGCACAGAATTTTACCATTGATTTCTCCAATATTTAAAACAATCGATGATTTCAATTTTTCCACCTATTAAATGGTCATCCTAGGAGTATGGAAATAATGTACAAGTAGCGTAATTGCTATTTCAATGGTACTTTCAAACAGTAGGTAGATTTTAGGAGTGTAACATTTTATGTAAATGGAGTGCAATAAAATTTGAACCACTTGTGAAGAGGCTTAGTTACTAAGTAGTATCTTCTACATGTAACTTGTCTTATTGTATTTAAATTGTAGCAGCAAAACAGTTGTTGATTTGATTAATGGACTGAAAACCTGATTTTTCCTTTAAAAATACACTATAATGCACAAGATAGAGATCTTACTAAATCAAAATAAGAACATATTGAAGTTAAGGGCTAGACCAATAAAAGTAGTCTATTAGCCCAAACCTGATACCAGAAATAGAGATAAGGAAAGAAAAATGAGGGACAAAACAATCCCAAGATACTTAGGCCTGTACTTAGGCCACAACCAGGATTAAATTAAAATGGTAAATAGTTATCAGAAAAGGGGAACCATGCTTAAGAATTCAATTACATTGCCATTAAGAAAATTTATTGACTAAAATCAGGGATACAGTGAAAGTCCAAGGCAACTGAGCAAAAGCAGTAGGAGGAGGAGACAATGATCCATCTTTGTCCTTCTTTTCCTAAATTGAAGCATCATCTAAATTCTTCATACATTTCTCAAGATTAGCTTGATGCACTTACAATCCTGTTTGCCTATCAATCAGGGCAGTAAAACCTAACTGGAATTTTGCTGTAAGGGGTTTTTAGTTTGAGAACAAACATTTACAACTTTGATTCATTTCCTTAAAGAACATAGAAATTTCGGCTCCTTGATAGGTTAAATATCAAGAAACTATATTCGAGCAGTTGAAAAGCTAATCCAGTTGTCTCCTTCCCCAGCTTCGGTGGCAAGTGGTGCTGTATGATAAAATAAGCCCCTATTTGAAGTTCAAGCACTCCTTGGAACAGAAGCAACTATTTCTTCCTCCAAGGAATCCTTTGCCAGTTCCTATCCATAAACACATAATCCATGTGTTTTAAAGTATGTTGATTTATTTTGAGTTAGGCAGCTTAGGACTTGACTAACTTTAGTAATCATGTTGTTACCAATTTTACAAGTACTAATACCCTTAAACATCAAACTATGGGTTATCGATACCTATTTTACAGAGTGTAAAAGCATCATAGGAAAATAAATTCCATCACCTATAATGATGGTATTGGAAAATATGTCTTAGAAATTGAAACCAGTAGAAAACGTGAACCAATAGAGATGAACCAGCAATAGAAAAAGATAGATACAAAGAAACAAAATGATAGATTCAATATGAATAAACACATTGAAGGAACATGATGAAGATGGAGATTTATTATTCATCAAATGCTCAAGTAAAATAGTGAATATATTGATCTATTTATAGAGTAAATTCTAACAGTCTACCTAACAAACTAACAGCTGGAAGAAGGATCTAGAATAGGCTAGAGTGAGCTGTTGAACCGGATCTGGAAGGAGCTGCCTGGAGATGAGCTGGAGTAGAGCATGTGGAATGTGAGCTGCTGGTTTGCTGGTGAACAAGTGGAATATTCCAACACTCCCCCCTCAAGATGGAATATTTTGAATTGTAGAACAAGAGCAGAGCTGCAGTAGAAGCCAATGGAAGAAAAGCCTGGAGATGAGCTGGAGAAGATGCTAGGAACATGCCAGCAGAAGCATTCTAGAAGAAAGAAAAAAGCAACATAAAATCGGAATGAAAGAGCATCCATAGCTCTGAACCGGGCGTTTGCTGGAGAAAAACTTCTTTACCATTAATGACTAAAGGAGAACTGGAAATGCCAAATTCTAGTGCAATCTCCAAGCCTCTCGCCAGTGAGAACTTTTGTTAAACACCTTGAAGGATGGCTGAAGAACTGATACTGCAGCAATAGAAGATATTGCTCTGATACCATCTTAGAAATTGAAACCTGCAGAAAACATGAACCAGCAGAGATGAACCAGCAATAGAAAAAGATAGATGCAGAGAAACTAAATGATAGATTCAATATGAATAAACACATTGAAGGAACATGATGAAGATGGAGATTTATTATTCATCCAATGCTCAAGTAAAATAGTGAATACATTGATCTATTTATAGACTAAATTCTAAAAATCTACCTAACAAACTAACAGCTGAAAGAAGGATCTAGAATAGGCTACAATGAGCTGCTGAACCGGATCTGGAAGGAACTGCTTGGAAACGAGCTACAGTAGAGTATGTGGAACGTGAGCTGCTGGTTTGCTTCTCCCCCTTCAAGATGGAATATCTTAAATTGTAGAAGTAGAGCAGAGTTGCAGCAAAAGCCTGGAGATGAGATAGAGTAGAGCATGTGGAACGTGAGTTGCTGGTTTGCTGTTGAAGCAAAAGCCTGGAGATGAGATAGAGTAGAGCATGTGGAACGTGAGCTGCTGGTTTGCTGTTGAACAAGTGGAATATTCCAACACATACCATCTTAGAAATTGAAACCAGCACAAAACATGAACCAGCAGAGATGAACCAGCATTGAAAAAGATAGGTGCAAAGAAACTAAATGATATATTCAATATGATTAAACACAATGAAGAAACATGATGAAGATGAAGATTTATTTTTCATCAAATGCTCAATTAAAATAGTGAATACATCGATCTATTTATAGACAAAATTCTAACAATCTACATAACAAACTAACAGCTGGAAGAAGGATCTAGAATAGGCTAGAATGAGCTGCTGAACCGGATCTGGAAGGAGCTACGTGGAGTAGAGAATGTGGAACATGAGCTGGTGGTTTGCTTGTGAACGAGTAGAATATTCCAACAATACGTGCCATGGTTCCTCCATATGGATAATCCAACGAGTAAGATATCAAAAGGATTGGAGGGTGTGATTTACATTTAGAATTCAAATTTACAACTCATCGTAACTCCCATTTTAACCTCCTACTATTTTCTAGCATGTGAGAGAGAATGACAGCGAGAAAAGTGTGAAATTTGTATGGAAAATCACACATAAATTGGAAAGGCCCTAAAACTATTTTATTGGCATAGAAACTTACAAAATTAGGCACTTAGTTGTAGATTATAATCACTTTCCATTGTGATCAGGATTGCACCATTGGAGTGCTAGAAAATTAAGAATTTGATGCTTATAAAGCAAAGTAATTCAACAATACCAAAATCTTGGAATTTATTCTTTCAAGTAACGATTCTAGACCCGTAATATATGATTATGAATGCTATGAATTCCTACACATAATATTCGTAATTGTATCAGAACTGTTAACAATACCAACACAAGCTATCCATACCTATGCTTAAAATATTGCAAATATATATATATATATATATATATATATATATATATATATATATATATAACGAATGCCACAGCTAACTCCATATCTTTTCAGCAGATGTAATTGTTAATCTATACAAATCCTTTTCCTTTTCTTTTTATGTTTCTTGTCCGTGTATGAAAGGGCAAGTTTAGGCTGTACCTCGCACTTTTGTCCTCCTCCATCGGTGGATGTCCCCTTAGTTGCTTTCTTAGGATGAGATCTAATTAGGACGATTCTTTAATGTATAAACCGACAACTCGGGCTTCCTTTATGCTGAGGTTGCTATTGTTAATATAATTTCTTTTTATTTTTTTGGTTCAAATATAATATAAATTAATGACCGTGGTTATCGTAATTGTTGAAGAGTATTAAGTTTGTAAAAAGAAATATGTTCCTATATGAAGATATCAAATTTTGAAGTGAACCGGTTCAACTTGATGTATTAAGAAACAAAGGTCATCTATTGCAAATTCCTAATTTACTAAAGTTGTGCAAGTAGATAGAAAAATGAATATTGGACACGTTAAATTTAAATAAATAAATGTATTTTATTTAACCATTCAAACTTTTCGATGAAATAAATCAAGATGACTTCTTATTGAAGTGATAGATTTATCGGGTTTAATGGGAAGATCTCTTTAGATTGACACTATGGTTTTTTATTGATTTTAGGTTCAAAATATTTTTTTAAAAAAATAATAATTAACATGCTTTGTATCTGATACACACTTGCATAAATTTTGCTTCTTGGCAAAAAAGTATGGTTTTTTTTTTTTTTTGCATAAACATCATGAGTGCAGCAATGTGTTCTTTTCCTACAATGTGGTGTGAGAATAGTGTGAAAAAAATGATTACTAGCTTTTATGATAATTGTAATATTTCTCCATCAAATTTCTATTTTTAATAAAATTTCTTCAAAATTCAAATATCACATTAGTTTGTCTCCCGTGCTCAAATGAAAGAGTATGCTATGTAGCACCACTACTTCTATAAACATCAGTCTAAGTGCAGCAATGTGTTAATAGCATTACCTCAAATGAAAACTTTTGAAATTCAACCTATGAACTAGTCAACGTGTTAATTTGTTAAGGATACAATTATGGTCATATATTTCTTCTCATAATACGCACAGTTATCGTCTTACTATGTCAAGTTTTACCTTTCTTAAATTTGAAACTGAAAATTCATCCTCGAATCTCAAACATATGTAATGGAAGCATCATTGAGGTGAGAAAAAAATTGAAAGTATATTTTGCTACACGTAAAAGTTATCTTATAAGTGAGTTTTAATATTAATTGTTATTTCATTGGTAAAACTTAATTGAAAATAAGTAAATTACCTATTTTGAAAGTAAAGCAAAAAGTTATTTTCATACGTTTTTATTTTGTTTGCATAAAAGTAAGGAAAAGATATTATCAAACATGTTTGGAGAAATATTTACATAACGGTGACTTTAATTTTTTTTTTTGAACTTAGTGAAACATGCTCTAAATTTAAATGAATGAAACTCATTTCTCTATGAAGCTCTTGAAACTTTTAAAATATTAAAGCAAGCAAAAGACCTAGATTCAAGTTTTTTCGCCACTAATTTACAATAATTATACACACGTCAACTTGATATAAGAATGGGTTCGTGTCGAACAGTAAGTTTAATAAATAAATATCCTTATTAATTTCTTTAGATAAACATTTTAAATGAAGTGGTTCATCACTTTTTTCAAAATTACCTTACCACGGGGATGAACCGAATTCAAAGACTCATTAATATCTATATGAGATAAACCTTTTAAATACTTATGGTTTACATGAATCAAATTCAAAAGCTCATTAAAATTGACTATACGATTTGAGATCTTTGAAACTCATTAACCACATAATCCATCTTGCCACTTAGAAACATTTGGCAATACAGAAGATTTTTCTCGTTGCTACTCTAGCATGATAGCTCCACCTAAAACTGTCTTCCTGTTAGCATGTAAAAATGCCAACATTTTTCCCTTTCATTATCGTAGTAGAAGTTTTCTTCGTATTCATCATACTAGTTGTTGCTGAATATTCATGACCCAATACGACAAGCACCCTCAATGATATCACGCCTCAATCTTGCAACGTGCTTGATCTTGTCAATTTTCTTACCCCTCCATTGAACATCTTCACCTTCACATACCCCGTTCCTTTAACCTCAAGTTTTTCATTATCAGCCATCATAATATTATCGGCATCAGATCGCTTATAATCTCTAGAAGTCCTTGTATGAGATCATATAGTACAAACATATTCCATAATCAGCTATAAACATAACATAACCTTCAAGATATTAGTCATAAAAATACTACATTTGTCAAATCTGAAGCCTCCTCAGACTATTGATTCCTCTATACTTTAAGATACTTCTTCAACTCATGTCCATTTCTCCAAATATGCCACTTCTTATGACACTGGTAACACTCCACATCTCACCTGGATTGAGATTGAGAATGCTCATCCATTTTACCATAATTCCTTCCTCACATTTCACCCCTATTATGCCTGGTTGCAGATTTCGCCTAGAAAACTTGACCGCCGATCACATTACCTCTTGCATTCTTATGTTGCCTCTGACAAAGAAGTCAATATTGTCATAGTAGAGTTTTTGTCTATTAGCGTGGACACCAATGTCTCATATGATTTAGGCAAGAAAGACATCAAGATAATCTCTTTACCTTTATAGTCAATCTTAATGTAAATATTTAACAACTCTATCACATATTAAACTTATTCAAATGAATCTTGACATCTGTGTCATTATCCATCTTCAACTTGTATAATTGTACTCCCTGTCTTTTCTTCTAGATCTTCTAGTTCTGAATATTTTGTCCCTTCTTATCTAATATCCTTTAGCGCCTCGTAAACTTCTTATTCCACGAGAATAGCTTGAATAGTAGTACGAAATTCTTAAATCGCTTCAACACTTTGCACTTGTCATCATCTTCAATGCAACATTTGGAGTTTGAACCGTAAGCTCTCATACCACTTTATCAGGAAAAATCGAATTGAACAAGTCGCATAATGTAGGGAAAATAAAAAAACAAAAAATAAACACAAAATAGAAAAACTCAAATTTAAAATGGTTCGACAAATCGTCAACGATCATAAGAGAATAAGGCTTTATTAACTGAGAAAACTTCACAATACATTATTTTCCTCACTTTCACAACTTTTCCCTACATAAAACTAGAACACTCTCCCGTGCATCTCATTTTCTCTCTCCAAAATTTGAGTCTCTCTCTAACCCAATAGCGCGTTTTTTTTTTTTTTTTGCAGTAGACCATACATGTGTATATATTACAATGTTATTAAAATTGGCCCCAGCTCGACCAATACGATAAGTAGAATTGGGAATCAAGAATCGGGCTGATCATACGTTATTAATTGAATATAACAAAAGTCATTGAAAATTTGCTAAGCTGGTCAGTTTAACCACTGACCGGTGAACCGATGACTATTCTCCCATTTTCTCTAGTGCCAATTTTTAACTTTTTAACTTTTATCATTGGACTCATGCACTGAAGTGAATGTCAAATAAATGAATCATGGATGGAATGCTCTTTTCCCCCCTTCAAGTAGCAGCAATAACTCCCGACGTGGGATACAAAAAAAAAAAAAAAAAATTCAATTTCCCAGCAAAAACCATTTTGCAAATGTTTGCCTCATTGACTTTCTATGTTAATTTGATTTTGGGACCAGCAAAGTAAATATTTTTAATGTTCACTTCAATCTTTTTATTTATTCAATTTCTAGATTTCACTTAAATCGCACTTCATAATAGCATAATAATGCTACAAAAGATTATAATTTTAGAAAAGTAAATTATTTTAATATATGGATTGTTAGTTCTTGAAGGGTGAAGACTAACTGTAGAATGAAGACTAACTGTAGAATAATGAATCCAATTAACAAAAATGGATTTGTATTTATTTTTAGTTAGTAGTTTGAAAATTAAAAATACTATTGTTATAATATTTTATAATTTATGTTTATTTATTTATTTATTGCATCTAGTTCCAACCCGGTCGAACCTCTTGACTCTTAAATCTTTTCCTTTTTAGAGTCGATTTTCAAAACATTGATATATGGAGGAATTTCATGTAGAAGGCATCTAATTGCGATGGAAGTACTCTTCCAAATTGTACAAGAAGTCATCTTCCTTAATTGCCCTAAAACTTTTTTTTTTTTTTCCTTTCAACTTCCAGCTACCGCATGACATCAATTTAATTCGGCATATGTATTTCCACTAGTCTCCTTTACAACTTAATTATGCCTTCACTATTTAATTCATCGGTCCCTAAGCTTTGTATCAATATTTATTTGAGCCAATTTCAACATTATGTAAGGTTCTACTATGAATGAGGCTGAAATTAATCAATTTTGTGTTCCTAAAATGGTAGAAAGTGAAAGGAAAACACTAGAAACTATAAGTTCAAAGGGGAAGGGGAGAACAAAAGAAGACCGCCAAATTTGTCCTCAAATTCAAACAATGTTGTTGTAATGTTAGGTTGGCAGCTTACCACTTTAACATGCTCTTTGTTTTTATTTACAACACGCTATCGCTTACATGCTCTATTTATTATTTAATCAAAGGCATGCAAAATTTTAAAAAGTGATTGCCAATGAGATTTCAACCCAAACTCTGTGTCATTTTATACAATATTTAACTTATATCATAAGCTTAAACTGTTTGAAAGAGGTAAACTTAATTATTTATAGTCTTGAACAATGCATCGACAAGTAAATCAGAAAGGTATACGAGGGAGAGACATAGACCATATTTATATGGCCGGAGTAGGGAAATAATGAAAGCAAAAAGTATTTTTTGGTGATGGGTTGCGATGCCAATTATATTAATTGCATTAAGCTCATTGGGCTGTGATGAAATTGGACCTAGCCCATTGTTGGATTGGTTCTAGCCATTGCCTAATAATTCATTTGAAATTGGCCAAAAGCCGACCCATTGTTTGGACACGTGTGCTGCTCTGGGCCGTTGATCATTTGCTGAGATATATGGTGATAGATTTAGGTATTTAAAGGGCTTGAACAATTGCCCTTGAGTAACTTTTCATTCTATTCTTAGTATGAGAAGCTTCTAGGGTTTTCTTTATGTCGTCTCTTCCATTCCTTCATTTGATTACTTTGTGTTGCTCGAAACTTCTAGTTTTGGTTGTTAAATATGTGTAATTTGAGTCTTTGTGATCCTTCGATTGAGGGTTGTATTGAGATGAGTTGTTTGATCTTGAGTTTCATTGTAGTAGCTGCGATTGTTCGATCTTTAGGATTTGGGTCTTTGTGACTATTTCTTTTGTACAGAGGATACAATGTATTGTTCTGAGCCCTAAATATGATAATCAATCCCTTGATGTTGACGATTTGATCGTGTTCTTGAGTTATTGCTTCCATTGTGTTGTGGTTATAACGGTGGTATCAGAGCCTTTTTGGTGGCTTTGTGGGTCTTCGATCATGATTCTGGGTGTGGAAAATCAATTTCACAACATGATCCTTTCAGATCTATTTTCGGTGAAACTCTAGATTCTATTTTTTTACGGACCTTGGTTTCTGGTGGTGATTTCTTGAGGTGACATTGGTCATCTGATAGTTATTTGTTGAATCTTGGTGAACAGACTCAAATCTTGGGCTTCTTGTTGATTGTTCTGTAGAACCCCTAGGTATTTTGTGGTGCTCCTCAAAACTACTGGTTAAAATCCTCTAACCCTAACTATTCTATTATTTTGATCTTTAATATTGAGTTTACCCCGTGTTTCCCCTTCTTGCTTTCTTCTTATTTCTGGTGTTTTTCGTATTGTACCTTGACTTGGGATTGTGAACCTTACGGAATCCTGGTGAAGTCAAAAATCTACATTTGTCGAATCTGAAGCCTCCTTAGACTATTGATTCCTCTATGCTTTAAGATACTTCTTCAACTCGTGCGCATTTATGACATGGAATCATGGCAATGACATGTAATGGTCTATCTCCTCTAGGGTGTATTTTGGACCTCATTTGAGTTCGTATCCGCCTCTTTCGTATGTACAACTAATCACCATCACCTGGATCAAATCATAACGCCTCGAATGCTCCATTTTGCAAGTTTGAGACATTTCAAGAACAATCTCCTATTTTCATCTAAGCTACCACTTACATCAATAGTTAAAGCGATTAAAGCCAACAAAATTAGAGGATTAAAACCATAAACCATATCAAAACATTTGTAAGAAGTAGTAGAAGCTATCAAATTAGTTCCTAATACATCCCATCCAATTTTCCACAAGTATTTATGTAGATTAAAATCAATATATCTCAAATATTTATCATGAACATATAAATCATTACCACATACTATGGTACCATCACGTAACATGCTACCTCTCAATTTAACAAGTATACTTAAACCCTTGCAATATGCTAGATTATCATAAACTAGTAAAAATTTTCCTATAAATGCACGCAATAAACGATTACTTAATCCCATGAAAATATTAGATTGAGTAGTGGGTTCAAACGACCTAACTAACCACTTATAAATTTCACAGTTAATCTTATAATCTAGTTTACAAAAAGCATATGACCCATGTAAATCATCAAGTATATCATCTAATTTAGGTGTAGTTGTGAGGTTAAAATTACATGCTCCTAGTGAAAAATTATTCCTAAATGCTAGACCGTCATCTAACCTATGTATAGAATGATGATACCTTACCGTAGGTGAGTCATCGTGAATCCCCCATGTCTCATCCTTCCTAGGTACTAGTAGCAATGACACTGCACAAAGACTCGTGTTTGTCTTCATATCCCATTTGACATTCAACCCACTACATATGAACTCCTTCCATTGCCCTTGAAGCTCCTTTGTCTCCATAAGGAACACATAATCAACCTCCTGTAATAAAGAAATAATCAAACTATGGTGGGGTTGGTTAGTTTCAACCACAAGTTAATCCTTAATGCCCAGATTTGGTGGCATCCCAATAGGCTTGTTCTCATGGACCAAGTCTTCGAAATCTTGCAAAATAGAAATAGCCAAACTAGGGAAGGATTTGTTAGTTCTCACTAAAGCCCTATCAATTTCACTCTTTTTTTTCATGTAACTCACTTCTGACATTTCTTTTCTCTCTGAAAACTCTTTTTCTTTTCCCTCTTAACCGCTCTATTCTCCTTTTCACTCTCTGTTTCTTTTCTCTCTTGTGGTTCTACTATTTTTTTAGCCACCTCTCTATCTTCTTCTTCACTCTCTTGTGGCTCTACTCTTTTTTCTCACTGTTAGCAATCTCACTATTTTCTCTCTTGCTCTCTTTTTGTGAAAGTTCAATCCCACTCTCTTTTTTTCTCACTCTTTTATCTTCCCACTCCCCACTTTAAGTTGATCTTCATACACTTACTGTGGTGTCAACGGGGCAAGTGTAGTAGATTTTCCGTCCTTAGCAAAGCTATGCCTATTTTTGTAACCATCACGTATCACCTTCTTATCGTATTGCCATGATCTCTCCAACAAGATATGACCCGCATGCATAGGGACTACATCACACAATACTTTTTCATGATAACTACCAATTGAAAAATTTATTGACACCCCTATATCCACCTTAACTTCCTCACATTCATTCAACCACTATAACTTATATAGCCTAGGGAGTTTAAGCATAGTTAATCCCAATTTTCCTACCATATTAGTGCTAACTACATATGTGCAACTCCCACTATCAATGATCATGCTACATACCATATTATTGATGTGGCACCGTGTATAGACAATATTTTCTCTTTGCTGCACTAAGTCATCTGCCTTGATTTGAGTATTAAGAACTCGTCTCGTGACCAATAGCTCGCCAACAACATATTTCACTCTGCCGCCATCACTAGCCTCCTCCAATTTCGACATTTCTTCATAATCATTCTCACTTTCACCCACCAACTCTCCATCATCCCGCAAAATCATCGCTCTTTTGTTTGGACATTGAGAAGCGATGTGCCCGAACCCCAAACACATAAAGCAATTGATGTTGCGATTCCTTGAGCGTTTTCCTCCCTTTCCTTTGACAATTCAGTTTTACCTCTAGAAACAACCTAATCTCATTTGTTGTTGTCCCACTTCAATTTCAAGTATAAGTTAGAACCCGAAGTACCCAATGAGTACCTTGTTGTCCCCTTCATCTTCAATTGTCTTTCCACCTTCATAGCTACATGTAGCATGTCTTCCAACTCCACATAATGCTGCAACTCTACCACGTTAGCTATATTCCTATTCAAACCATTTAAAAATGTGACCATGGTGGCCTCCATATCCTCATCAACATTTGCTTTAATCATCACAATCTCCATCTCCTTGTGATAATCCTCCACACTCTTAGAACATTGGTAAAGGCTTTGCAATTTTTTATGAAGCTCCCGATAATAATAATTAAGCACAAACCTCTTCTTCATGATAGCTTTCAATTCTTCCCAAGTATGAATAGGCCTCTCATAGTTCCTCCTCCTAAATTTGTTACTTGATCCCACCAAATAATAGCATAATCGGTAAATTCAAGCACCGCAAATTTTACCTTCTTTTGCTTCGAGTAGTTGTGGCAATCAAATATCAATTCCACTTTCTTTTCCCACTCCAAGTATGCCTCCGAATCACCTCTTCCTTTGAATGAAGGAATTGTCATCTTGATATTGTTCGTACTCCTACAAATACCATCTTCAACAAGACCTCTACCCCTCCTTTCATGCTCAACTCCTCTATCCCTCGTTCCTCCTAACTCGACATCCATCAATGTATCCTCATTAATATCACTATTCGCTTACCAATCACCAGCATATTCCGCTCTATGGTCCTTTCTTCTTCCATTAGGAATTTCTCTAGGTTGCTCCTGACGTAAATTAGCAAGCTATGTATCTTGCCTATTCAATCCATCTCTCACATCCTCAAACAACCTTTCGAATCGTCGTATTACCTCATCCGACATGTTGACTTGATCATCCTTCTCATTTGAAGTAGAATCGTCCATGTCAGACATCCTAAATCTATTTTGATATTTGCCTCACGTGTATATGCTCGTGTTTCACTGAAATCGGTTTTGCCTTCTATTAGTCTCTCTAGACTGCCTTTTTCCACTCAATGCTTTCTTGTAAGTGCTTTCAAGAATTAATTCAAAATCAACCAGGAATTATTCTCGTAGAATTCAAACCAGTTTTTGAGTGAGATTTTGGAAATTTGAAGACTCGAGAAAGAAAATGAATTGAATTGGATGATTGGAATGAAATTTGAATTCAAGAAAGTGGTTCTTGAATTTTACATAATAGATAACGTAATTGGTTGGCAATTTCCGAGATAAATAATAACAAATATTTTTTTTTTTGAATTTCATTGTTTACAGAATTTTCTGAATTTTTTCGAAATTTTCAGAATTTTTCTTTTCGATTTTTTTTACTGGGGATTTAATTATGACACCGACAAAGAAAACGGAAGTTGATTTGAACACAAAATGAGCACAAAAATAACTTTTACATTTTTGGACGGAAAAATTAAGGATCAAAGATCTAAATAGAAGAACACAAAAAAAAAAAAAAATGAAATAAAGACTCAAACGAAAAAGGAAAAGGATATAACTTTGATCTTATAGCCTAAGCTCTAACACCAGTTGATGTGCAATCGCATAGCTTTAATTTTGAATCATCTTTTTCCTTGTGCAGAATTTCGTATCATTTTTAGATTGTACTCATTGACGAAAATCTGACACCCAAGCTGAAAGTTATGAGCGTTTTCATCCACACTGCTCGATTTTTTCTTAAATTTTGAATCCAACGCACCCAACTTGATTCAACCTTCATGTCCAATATATAAGTTGTTATTTAGCTTGTTGCACTCGAGCTCTTGGCCTCCGCATCTTGGATAACTCATTACATGGCCTCCTTGACCCTCAGTAACTCTTGATCTTGTCTTTGGTTTCTCTTCAAGTTGGGCTGAATAAGTTTGTTGCCTTTCTTAGCTCACATCACATGTCATCATTTGCAATCCAACATTCTGGAGTTTGAACCGTAAGCTCTCATACCACTTTATCGGGAAAAATCCAACAGCGAAATAAGAAAACAAAAAATGAACACAAAATAGAAAAACTCAAATTTAAAGTGGCTTGACAAATCGTCAAGATCATAAGAGATTAAGACTTTATTAACTGAGAAAACTTCACAATACATTATTTTTCTCACTTTCACAACTTTCCTTGCATAAAACAAGAATGCTCTCCCGTGTATCTCGTTTTCTCTCTCGAACCCAATGGCGTGTTCCTTTTTACAGTGGACCATACATTTGTACATATGACAATTGTTACACCTCATTCACTTATAGTTAAAGTCAAAGTCAAATAAAGATTAAATTGAATAAATATTTTTTATGGGGACTAATTGGTAATTACTAATACTTGAAGGGTTAGAAATATATGTAAAGAAATTTAGGGAGTTAGTTTACATTATTAGAAATGAAAGGACTAAATAGGATTTTGTATGAAGATTGGGGACTTGACTTTGCAATTTGGCTATACTTATCCAATTAACTTTGACTTTCTCAACCCATTTGCTTATTCCTGTGGAGAGAAAAAGATAGAGACCACTCCAGAGAAGAAAGAAAAAAGAGAAAGGAAAGGAAAGAAAAAAGAAAAAATGGAAGAAGAAAAGAAAAGGGAGGAAATTAGGTTACTATCGTCAATTTCTTTGTCAATTCTTAAACGTAAGCATAAATTTTACTCATTAAAGAATGATATTAGATTTTAGGATTTATGTAAATTTTCCCTAAATTCGAAATTTAACAAGACGTATGGGTTATTGAAACATATTTTGGATATTAAACAAGAATATATATAGAGGAATGCATAATGGACGATTGGTGTCGAAGAAAGTAAAAACTTGGAAATGGGTTTGTGAAATAAAAACATATTCTTTGATTTTATTTTGGGTATATGATGCTAAATACTTAAATTAGGGATTTCAGGTTGGACTTTTCTAATTTTTGACAAGTTTCGGACAAAATCATATACATATGCTATTTTGAGATTATTTTCACAAAATGCTAAATCTATCAATTGTTCGTGGTAATTTTCGGTATATAGAAACAGGTGATAGATTTCTATATTATGGAATTTTGGTGCTGTTTTTGTCAAAACTTGATTTTTCTCAAATTTTACTAGTTGAATGAGACTAAATGATAAATATAGAAGTTTAGGTATTGAATTAAATTGTATATGGGGGTTGTATATGTATAGAGTGATTGAGTAATGAATTTGATGTGTGCAATGATTAATTGGTAAATTATTAAAGAGAAGTTAAATGGTTTATGGTTATCCTATTATTCTTATTAAAATTGTGAATTGAGTTTTGACCCGAATAAATTTATTATCATACCAGGAGGTAGCGAAGAGATTGGAACAGCTCACCAATTGAACTAATCGTCTCATAAATATGTAATAAGTGGAAAAACTTACATATTTTTCAAGTATTGATAATTAATTATATTATTATCATTTTATGCAATTATGTGAATTATTTGTCCAATTACATGATTAATGTGCAAATATTCCTTCATTGTGATCGGTGTAGAATTTTAAAGATTGTGTATGGATTATATGTAAATTGAAATGTGAGACATGTGATATTGAGATCGACCAGAAAAGTACCCATGATTATATACTTATTCTAGTTCACAGAGTGATCTTGGTCGTGTTCTATACTACACGAGGGGTTTTGACTGAGGATGAAGGGGTCTAACCGTGTACATATAGTTCACTGAGTGGCCTGACCATTTCAAGTATTGATTATGAGAGGTATTTGAGATCCACTTTCGGTCACAGAGGGGCCTACGGGCCTGACGAAAGTATTTAGCCCGAGGGGTGGATTATCGATTTCAATCAGAGGGTACATTTTTGGTTGATTACATATGATGGGATGAGATGATGATATAGATTTGCGTTGAGGAATATATCATTACATTTAGACGATATTTTTTCAGTGTTATGAGATGTCTCAAATCTTGATTATTGATGTTATTATAATGTGAACTATTAAATGATTTCCACTTGATTTTCAATAAAAATGTGTAAATGTAAATATATAATTATTTTTGAACTTCTGCACTCAATGAGCTATCAACTCGTATTTTTCCAATATTTTCTTATCAGGTAGCAATTGAGTTTTTGGGCATCTTGTGGGGTGAGCCTTGATTTTGGAGTGAAAGCCACCAACGAATTGAGCTAGTATGACTCATTTCTAGAGCATGTAGTCAGTGTTTTAAAACACATGTTCATTTTTGTATGTCATTCCACGTCACTAGTAAATAGCCAGATGGGCTCACAATGTATTTGTATTCACATGTACAGTTGATGTCATTTACATAGTAAAAGTATTGAGAGTTCGGTTTATCTCTATGCTGTGTTATATAGTTACGAGTTAGTATTGACATGGTACTATTGTTGGGAGTTGTATAAAATTTTTTACAGGTTGGTTATTCCAAAATATAGGGGACATAATGCCGAAATGTTTATTAAAATATTTTATATGTTTCGCAGTGTAGTAGCCTTGATGGTAAGTCCAACTTTTAGTTGGTATCTATCATTGACGCACGTCAAACTCCAGGTCCACTAACTTTATCAGGGAAAGGGCGTGTCAACAATGTTATTAAAATTGGCCCCCACTCGACCAATACAATTGGTAGAATCTAGAATCGGGCTGCCGATCACATGTCATTAATTGAATATAAAAAAAATTCATTGAAAATTTGCTAA
Source organism: Fraxinus americana (assembly GCA_035079005.1). Taxonomy (NCBI): domain Eukaryota; kingdom Viridiplantae; phylum Streptophyta; class Magnoliopsida; order Lamiales; family Oleaceae; genus Fraxinus; species Fraxinus americana. The sequence goes on along the minus strand of CM068706.1, from coordinate 11,380,773 downwards.
GCTGGTTGGTTTAACCACTGACCGGTGAACTAGTGACGATTCTCCCATTTTTTTAAGTGCTAAATTAAAATTTTTTAACCTTATTATTGGACTTGTGCACCACACTGAATATCAAATAAATGAATCTTGGATGGCATGCTCCTTTTATAGATTCAACCCCGTCAAATGACAGCAATAACTTCCGGGATACAAAAAAAATGTTCAATTTCCCTGTAAACACCATTTTCCAAATGTTTGCCTCATTGACTTTCGATTTTAATTTGATTTTGGGACCAGCAAAGAAAATATTTTTAATGTTCACCTCAATCTTTCTATTTATTCGATTTCTAAATTTCACTTCATTACTAGCATAATAAGGCTAGACATCATTTTTATGAGCTCAAAAGATTTTAATTTTAGAAAAGTAAATTATTTTCATATATTCATTGCTAGTTCGTGGAGTGTCAAGACTAATTGTAGAATAATGAATCCAATTAACAAAAATGGATTTGTATTTATTTTTAGTTAGTAGCATGAAAATTAAAAATACTATTGCTATAATATTTTATTATTTGTGTGTGTATTTATTCATTTATTATAATAAATTTATTCGAGAAAACTTTGACCTCCAAATTGAAGTTTCAAGGAATCCAAACATTCAAAAGTTTGAGATACTAAATAATTTCTTCCTTGTTTGATTTCAATCATTTCTTCGGAATTAGGCACTTGTTTGATGCCCTTTTTGTATTTAGCTAAATTAGAGACGTTACACAGTGTTAGTATCAAGGAAAGGCGAAACTTTTTTACTAAATGATGTAAAATTTCCAATTTGTCCCTACACATAAAATTCATTCTTATATAAATAATGACAATCCGATAAATTGGTTCCATTGCAGACAATACTTACTGCACAAGTAGATCCCACTGACAAATACAAACTATTTCATTTTGTATTAAAATTTGACCAAAATGGCTCACGAAATGGGCTAAATAAAGATGCAATGAACATAATAATTACTTCCACACTAATGAACTATGAACTAATACCGTAAATAGCAAATAATTAACAAAATCTATGTACATAATTTCTGTTGCTACCTTTGACTCTGCAACTAAAACAATAAAATAAAATCATTTAATTTAAAAATGTAAAAAATAATAATAAAATATGTTTCTTAAAATTAAAATAAGATCATCACATAAATCTCCCCAATAATGACTATTTCAAGATACTCTAGAAAAAAAATCCCAAAATCTGCATGTTTTTGAAGAAGAGTACCCTAGTCGGTTTATTATATTAAGGGGACTTGTTTGGTATACTTTTAAGAATATATAAATAGTAGATTCTATGGAATGCATAAATTAAAATAAAAATATATGGAAAAAAAAATTAATTTGATCCACTTAAACTATAAATTAAGTTTTGCCAATAATATCATAAATTAAAACCTTCGTAAAATAAGACCCGTGTTTACCATTGAAAATCAGTAAGGGAACCCTGCCTAAGGAAATTACCACAATTAGAAACATATAATAAGGAAACCGTTCAACATAAAATTGTGTTGATCTCATATTGGTCACATGGAAAATAAATTCCTAGATCGCAACCTCAAAATCTAGAGAATTCAACATCTTCATAAGGAAAACGATAGTTTTCAAAAATGTTGACAGATAAGTTTTCAAAGATCTCCCTTTTTCCACAAGTGTGAAATAGGATGGATAC